>OU342671.1:1380000-2735000 GCA_910589605.1 Chrysoteuchia culmella | reverse complement strand
TCCCGATATTCCCACAGGAACGGGAACCATGCGGGTGAAACCGCGGGCAGTAGTTAGTGTTAAATAAAAGTTCGTTCTAATAGACAGTTGTATCACGGTTAGTTAAACATTAAACTATGTTACTAAGGGGCTTCATTACATATATAACGAAAAAACCACGTGCCGTGAAGATTCCATACTCCATAACGGATACAAGTCAAAAGCCAAGTTTTTTTGTTTATGAAACTTATTTATTTGAAATTAAGACTTATGTTACTTTGCGACGACACGGTCTGATTACGAAGCGATCTAATCTTTTAATTATATATGGTGTTATGACATTTTACTGTTGTATGTTATATAGAAATGGTGCTAGTAAACTTAGGTATATATTCTAATTCATGTAAATCTTAAGCTATTTTTGTAAGACTAGGGCAATATATTAATAACTAGACTTAAGCGCGTGCTACGCACGTCTCACTGGGGTCACATGAGAAAAAAGTTTTGACCTTTGACCTTGATAAGGTCAATAAAAAAAATATATATTTTTCCGGCCGTCTACATTTTTTTTTGTGATTTTTGAAGCTATTAGTGAAGGCTGTAGGCATTAGACTCATGGCGCTGGAGGGAACATAAGAATCGCTTGTTGCTTGCTTCTCGCGCGCCGTAGGCGCGCGGGTATCCATATTTTGGCTTGCGCCACTGATGGGGTTGCGGGTCCGCGGCCTGCCATCTTGCAGGCTGGTCTTGTTGGTTTTCCCCCCTCCCTAAGTTTCTTCACCGACCGCCCTCAGCGCGGTCAAGCCCTGCCGGGTGAGACCCATAAGGGAGGCCCAGCGAGCGACCTGCGAGCGGGCGGTGGACTTATCGTGAGGGGGGATTGCCATAGTGTGGGTAGTTGCGGATTTTTTTAATTTTGGTTTTGTTGATGATGCAGTTGTTGAGGTAGTGGTGTCCCCTCCACGGGTGTGGAGGGGGGCCGATGTCAGTCAGGTGGGGGTGGCTCGGTCGCGCGCTGTGTCGGCGCGTGGGGGCACTTGTTGCGGCGTGTAGATGTGGTTGCAGAGTCGGTGCTTAGTACAAGTTCTCTAGGCAGGGGCCTGCTGCGTGGGGGTCGCTCGTGCGTTGGTGCTATGTTGTGTAGGTGCTCCGATGATGCGGTGTCGCTGCGGGCAAACATGTTTAGGGCGAGGCGGGCGTTGAATTCGTCGATCGTCTCGAGCTGCAGGTCGCGGTGGAGAGTGGCGTTCCTTACGTATCGGCCGGCGTCGGTGATAGCGCGCAGGGCCCGGTTTTGTTGCGCGCGGAGTCGCTTCTTGTTTGTCTCCGATATGAGCGCATACCAGGCCGGGGCCGCGTACGTAAGGATGGGTCGTATGTATGCTTTGTATATGTTCAGCTTGACCTTTAGCGGGAGACGGCTGGACAGTGTTGAGGCGAGCTTGGCGCGTGCGGTTGCGGTCTGCGTGACTACTGCGTCGACATGGGTGCGCATGGTGAGGCGGCAGTCTATGTTGACCCCCAGGTACTTTGCCGTGTTGGTCCAGGCGATGGTTTGGCCCTGGATGGTGAGGGGCGGCGGCGGGAGGTGTTGGCGGCCGATGATGATGGCCTGCGTTTTGGCGACATTTAGCTTCATGCGCCACTTACCCAGCCACTCCGGGAGGGCGTTTAGTGTAGGCTGCATTTTCTTGGCGGCGTGGTGTGCTCGTATGGATGCAGTTATGAAGGCCGTGTCATCCGCGTACAGTGCCAGTTTCGCTTGGCCCACTACCGGGATGTCGTCGGTGTAGGCCTGGTATAGCACGGGCGAGAGGCAGCTGCCCTGCGGGACTCCGGCCTTCACGGGGCGCGGCTGTGAGAGTTGGTTCTCGACGGCCACCTGTATGTTGCGGTTCTTTAAAAATGAGGCGATGATGCGGATGAGGCGGGGCGTGGTGTTCAGCCGGAGGAGTTTGTAGAGGAGGCCTTCGTGCCAGACTCTATCGAAGGCCTTCTCCATGTCTAGCATGACTATCGCGCAGTACTCACGCTTGTTAATACAGGTGGCGACGTGGTGTAGTACCCGGGTGAGCTGCAGGGTGGTGGAGTGCTCGGCCCGAAATCCGAATTGTTCGGGGCGGGGGCGTATGTGCTGTAGTAGGTACGGAGTGAGTAGCCGCTCGTACACCTTTGAAATCGACGGGAGAAGAGTGATGGGGCGGTGGCTTTCGGGTCGGGCGGGGTTCTTCCCCGGTTTGGGGATCATCACCACCTTCCCCTCTTTCCACGCGGCTGGGTAGTGGCCAGTGCGGTTGATGCCGTTGAAGAGCCGCGTCATGGCTGCGACTGTTTTCCTGGGCAGGTGGCGTAGGGCGGCGTTCGGGATGGCGTCGATGCCCGGGGCTTTACGGGGTTTAACCCGGGAGAGTTCCTTGTGTACCTCCTGTGGTGACATGATGATGGGGTCTGCGTTGGTGGCGGCTGGGGCGGCCAGACAGCTAGTCACGTGCGACTGGACTGTCGCGGTGTGTTCACTGTCGGCCGCCGGGTTGGGGGTGAACTGCCATTCCAGGTGGTCGGCCAAGAGCTCGGCGCGGTCCTCGGCCCGGTATTTGGGGTGGCCGTTTGCATCGAGTAGGGGTCGCGGCGAGGGCGAGGGCTGGGAGAGTTGCTTACATAGGCGATGGACTGATGGCATGTCGTCGCCCACTGCAGCGATGTGTCGCTCCCAGGTGCTCGAGGCGTGGTCATCTAGTGCGGTTTTTACCGCGGTGATGAGGCGGTTGAGTCGGGCCTTGGTGGTCGGGCAGCGGGTCTGTTGCCATAGGCGTTGAGTGCTGCGCTTTTCGGTTATAAGGTCCTGCACTCGGCGTGGGAGGGCAGGTTGCCGCTCAGTGCCGGAGCGGGTGCGCGTGGATGTAGTGAGCGCGGCCTTAATACCTGTGGCTAACTCCTCCGCTGCGAGATCGACGTCCTCCGGGGTGTTGATGGGGCGGGTTGTGGTATTGCCTTCCATTGCTTCTTTAAAGGCGTCCCAATCCACGCGGGCGCGTGGAGCGGGGGGGGCGACTCGTGTGGGTAGAGCGTTGAGGGTGCAGACCACCGGGCGGTGGTCGGATGGTAAATCAGGGTACACCTGTTGGCTGATGGTGATCGGGATGTTACGATGTACTACGATGTCCAGTACTTCTCCATTGCCATTGGCATCGTAGCGTGTCGGTTCGTCAGGGGCCTCGATAAGGTAGTGTTGTTGCGCGGCATCGTTGTATAGCGCGCGGCCTGCCGTGTTGATGGTGGTAGAGTTCCAGGCAGGGTGCTTGGAATTTAGGTCGCCCGCTATGATGGTAGGAAGCGGGCGTAGCAGGCATCTCACCTCGGCTACGTTGATGGGAGTGGAAGGCGGCTTGTAAGTGGCGTATAAGCGCAGATCGGATCCGCCCAGATGGATGTCTACGCCTAACGCGTAAATTGAGGTAGTAGAGGCTGGCGGTGCTGGTTGATGGATGATGCGGCGGTGGACTAGTACCAGCAGTCCTCGGTAGGGTTTACCGGAGGTAGGGGATACTTCATCCTTACGGTAGGCCAGGTAGTTGGAGATGTTAAACCTGGCGCCGGGCTGCAGATGTGTTTCGCTGACGAGGGCCACGTCGATGTCCTGCTCTCTCAGGAACTGTTGAAGGACGCGGCGCTTCCCCGTGAGCGTTTGTGCGTTCCAATGCATTACCTTTAGCGAGAGGCCTGCTGGGCTAGTAGTTGTGCGAAGCAAATTTGGATCTGGTCCGCTAGGGTCTGGGCCATCCTAGCGGCCAATTGTTGTACTTCGGGCGTTACCATGGGAACGGTCGAAGTGGGTCCGGGTTGTGTTATCGGTGGCGCGGTGGTAGGGGGCACCGTGCTGGTGGAGGGGCGCATGTGAGCGCCGAAAGATGTGGCGGCGCTAGTGTCGCCGCTCGGTGGTGGGGGAATGTCGTTTTTCCCCCTCTTCTTTCGTTGGCGGCGGGTGAGAGGTGCTGTAGAGCTGGGTGCGGCGTTGCGAGACGTGGGTGGGTTGGCGGGGGCCATGAGGGTGGCCGTCGCGCTTTCGCTCACCTGGTTTGTAGGCACTGAGGCCCTGGTAGTGGGGCCGGTTTTGGCAAGTGGGCCAGCCCTTTTGTTACGGCACTCGTTTCGGTATGCCGGGCAGCTACTGTGGTTCGCGGGGTGTGGGCCGCCGCAGTTCACGCACGTGGCGGGCTCTTCGCGGGGGCGAGGGCAGTCGGTGGCGGCGTGCGCGGCTCCACAGCGCACGCAGGCAATCGCGCGGTGGCACCCCTTTGATGAGTGCCGGAAGCCTTGACAGCGATGGCACTGCGCAGGCCCTTTGCGGCCGCGCCATGCCTCGATTAGCACGCCCGGCATGCTTAGGAGCTCGTTGATAGAATAGATGGGGGCGTTACCTTCTTGGGTACGAGCGATGGAGGCGTAAAATATGCAACCCGGGCGCCCAGCCCGGGCGCGGATCTGTTTGACGTGATCCACTGTGTAGCCGAGGTTGTCTAGTGCCTCCTTGATCTCGTGCGGCTCTGTGTTGTAAGGTAGCCCCCTGATGGCTACCTTAGTGCAGCGTTCGTCCGGGAGGGCGTATGAGTACCAGCTCAGTTCCTCCTTGGCCTCCAAGTTGGTAAGGTAGGCCTGAACCAAGCGGTACTCATCGCCGTCAGCTGGAGAGAAGCGGACTCCTTGTCCGAACGGGCGCGCGTTGGGAGCGCGGCCTAGTTGGTCATGAAGTGCCCTCAGGTGCATGGGCCAGTTGGGCAGGCGTTCCACAATTAGTGGTGGGTAGCGCCTTTCCTTCGGTGCTGAGGTGGAGGGGGCAACCGACGCAGTGGTGGTGGCAGCGGTCGAGGTGGAGGGGGCAGCGGTGGGGGCCGACTCCGATATGTTGCGGGTAGTTTGAGAATTTTTTTTTCTCGGTGCGGGTTCGGGGGCGGCGGGCGATGCCGTGGCCTGTGCGAAACTTACCCCCCTTTGGGTGGTAGTAGGAAGCGGCTGCGGCGTCTGTTGAGTGGGTGGCGCAGGTGTGGTCTGGTCGCTGATGACGCGGCGGGGTCGCTGGTCGCGCTGAGAGTGAGGCGCGGGCGTGTGCAGCGGTTGGTGCGGCATCGGTGTTTTGGGCGGCTGCTGTTGTTGGGGCGTCATGACAGCTGTGGGGGCGACTGAAAGTTCGTCAGTCCCTGGGCTGGTTGGGTCCCCAATAGAGCGAGACCGGGTCTTACCGCGCGGATCGCGTGGGTGGGGTGTTGCGCAGGGCCGTTTCTCTGCCCGCGGGTCGAGTGCGGAGCGTTTCCGCTTGCTCTGGCCACGCGCGGGGGGAAGCGACAGGGGGACGTCCTCTATGTTGCGAAGGACTTCGAGGGCTGCTTCGTCTGCGGGTGTGAGGGCTGGTACGTCGCCCAGCTCGAACTCCGCGATGCGCAGGTAGGTAGCCATCCAACGTGCAAGCCGGTCGGATAGATAACCGGCGCCGGCGACCCTCGCAACAATCACGGTGTCCGATTCATATCGGACCCTCGGTGATGTTGATTGGGCCGCGGTACGGTGCACGCTGGCAAGGTCCGTACTGGTTCGCGGGGGTGCTCGCATGGGCGTCGCGGTGGTGGTGGAGGCAGCGGTGGTGGTTGCGGCGGTAGTGGAGGCAGCGGTAGGCGTCGGAGTGGCGGCTGGCGCCGGGGCGGTTTTATCCGCCATACTCACAGCGGTGGGTGGTGATGGGGTGCAGCGGGGACGACACGCGGCGGCGATGGCTCAGCCAGCCTAACGTGTCGGCGGGGCTCGAGCGCACGCGACCCTTGGTGGAAAAACTCACCCTGCAGCTGTGAGGCGATGGCTGCGAGCGCAAACGTAGCCCTGAAAAGGGCTGTTGTTTGGCGGCGTACTCCGAAGAACTAATCTTCAAGATTAGTTGGGAGTACGCCGTGGTTTATAACGTGGTTGTGGTAAGTGGTCCGTGCGTGTTACAACTCGGTACGGTCCAATTTCCAACTGTCTATTAGAACGGTCCAAGTTCGTTCTAATAGACAGTTGTATCACGGTTAGTTAAACATTAAACTATGTTACTAAGGGGCTTCATTACATATATAACGAAAAAACCACGTGCCGTGAAGATTCCATACTCCATAACGGATACAAGTCAAAAGCCAAGTTTTTTTGTTTATGAAACTTATTTATTTGAAATTAAGACTTATGTTACTTTGCGACGACACGGTCTGATTACGAAGCGATCTAATCTTTTAATTATATATGGTGTTATGACATTTTACTGTTGTATGTTATATAGAAATGGTGCTAGTAAACTTAGGTATATATTCTAATTCATGTAAATCTTAAGCTATTTTTGTAAGACTAGGGCAATATATTAATAACTAGACTTAAGCGCGTGCTACGCACGTCTCACTGGGGTCACATGAGAAAAAAGTTTTGACCTTTGACCTTGATAAGGTCAATAAAAAAAATATATATTTTTCCGGCCGTCTACATTTTTTTTTGTGATTTTTGAAGCTATTAGTGAAGGCTGTAGGCATTAGACTCATGGCGCTGGAGGGAACATAAGAATGGATAACACGGGCCTTATATATAGAGATATGTTAGGGTCGAACGAAGCATGACATTCAAACAAAAACCGGTCAAGTGCGAGTCGGACTCGCGCACGGGGGTTCCGTACAATTATCTATTAAAAACGGCAAAAAAATCACGCTTGTTGTGTGGGAGCCCCGTTAAATATTTATTTTATTATGTTTTTTAGTATTTGTTGTTATAGCGGCATCAGAAATACATCACTTGTGAAAATTTCTACTGTCTAACTATCACGGTACATAAGATACAGTCTGGTGACAGACGGACAGCGGAGTCTTAGTAAAAGGGTCCCGTTTTACCCTTTGGGTACGGAACCTTAAAAACTCAGATTTTTTTGCCGTTTTTAATAGATAATTGTACGGAACCCCCGTGCGCGAGTCCGACTCGCACTTGACCGGTTTTTGTTTGAATGTCATGCTTCGTTCGACCCTAACATATCTCTATATATAAGGCCCGTGTTATCCATTCTTATGTTCCCTCCAGCGCCATGAGTCTAATGCCTACAGCCTTCACTAATAGCTTCAAAAATCACAAAAAAAAATGTAGACGGCCGGAAAAATATATATTTTTTTTATTGACCTTATCAAGGTCAAAGGTCAAAACTTTTTTCTCATGTGACCCCAGTGAGACGTGCGTAGCACGCGCTTAAGTCTAGTTATTAATATATTGCCCTAGTCTTACAAAAATAGCTTAAGATTTACATGAATTAGAATATATACCTAAGTTTACTAGCACCATTTCTATATAACATACAACAGTAAAATGTCATAACACCATATATAATTAAAAGATTAGATCGCTTCGTAATCAGACCGTGTCGTCGCAAAGTAACATAAGTCTTAATTTCAAATAAATAAGTTTCATAAACAAAAAAACTTGGCTTTTGACTTGTATCCGTTATGGAGTATGGAATCTTCACGGCACGTGGTTTTTTCGTTATATATGTAATGAAGCCCCTTAGTAACATAGTTTAATGTTTAACTAACCGTGATACAACTGTCTATTAGAACGAACTTGGACCGTTCTAATAGACAGTTGGAAATTGGACCGTACCGAGTTGTAACACGCACGGACCACTTACCACAACCACGTTATAAACCACGGCGTACTCCCAACTAATCTTGAAGATTAGTTCTTCGGAGTACGCCGCCAAACAACAGCCCTTTTCAGGGCTACGTTTGCGCTCGCAGCCATCGCCTCACAGCTGCAGGGTGAGTTTTTCCACCAAGGGTCGCGTGCGCTCGAGCCCCGCCGACACGTTAGGCTGGCTGAGCCATCGCCGCCGCGTGTCGTCCCCGCTGCACCCCATCACCACCCACCGCTGTGAGTATGGCGGATAAAACCGCCCCGGCGCCAGCCGCCACTCCGACGCCTACCGCTGCCTCCACTACCGCCGCAACCACCACCGCTGCCTCCACCACCACCGCGACGCCCATGCGAGCACCCCCGCGAACCAGTACGGACCTTGCCAGCGTGCACCGTACCGCGGCCCAATCAACATCACCGAGGGTCCGATATGAATCGGACACCGTGATTGTTGCGAGGGTCGCCGGCGCCGGTTATCTATCCGACCGGCTTGCACGTTGGATGGCTACCTACCTGCGCATCGCGGAGTTCGAGCTGGGCGACGTACCAGCCCTCACACCCGCAGACGAAGCAGCCCTCGAAGTCCTTCGCAACATAGAGGACGTCCCCCTGTCGCTTCCCCCCGCGCGTGGCCAGAGCAAGCGGAAACGCTCCGCACTCGACCCGCGGGCAGAGAAACGGCCCTGCGCAACACCCCACCCACGCGATCCGCGCGGTAAGACCCGGTCTCGCTCTATTGGGGACCCAACCAGCCCAGGGACTGACGAACTTTCAGTCGCCCCCACAGCTGTCATGACGCCCCAACAACAGCAGCCGCCCAAAACACCGATGCCGCACCAACCGCTGCACACGCCCGCGCCTCACTCTCAGCGCGACCAGCGACCCCGCCGCGTCATCAGCGACCAGACCACACCTGCGCCACCCACTCAACAGACGCCGCAGCCGCTTCCTACTACCACCCAAAGGGGGGTAAGTTTCGCACAGGCCACGGCATCGCCCGCCGCCCCCGAACCCGCACCGAGAAAAAAAAATTCTCAAACTACCCGCAACATATCGGAGTCGGCCCCCACCGCTGCCCCCTCCACCTCGACCGCTGCCACCACCACTGCGTCGGTTGCCCCCTCCACCTCAGCACCGAAGGAAAGGCGCTACCCACCACTAATTGTGGAACGCCTGCCCAACTGGCCCATGCACCTGAGGGCACTTCATGACCAACTAGGCCGCGCTCCCAACGCGCGCCCGTTCGGACAAGGAGTCCGCTTCTCTCCAGCTGACGGCGATGAGTACCGCTTGGTTCAGGCCTACCTTACCAACTTGGAGGCCAAGGAGGAACTGAGCTGGTACTCATACGCCCTCCCGGACGAACGCTGCACTAAGGTAGCCATCAGGGGGCTACCTTACAACACAGAGCCGCACGAGATCAAGGAGGCACTAGACAACCTCGGCTACACAGTGGATCACGTCAAACAGATCCGCGCCCGGGCTGGGCGCCCGGGTTGCATATTTTACGCCTCCATCGCTCGTACCCAAGAAGGTAACGCCCCCATCTATTCTATCAACGAGCTCCTAAGCATGCCGGGCGTGCTAATCGAGGCATGGCGCGGCCGCAAAGGGCCTGCGCAGTGCCATCGCTGTCAAGGCTTCCGGCACTCATCAAAGGGGTGCCACCGCGCGATTGCCTGCGTGCGCTGTGGAGCCGCGCACGCCGCCACCGACTGCCCTCGCCCCCGCGAAGAGCCCGCCACGTGCGTGAACTGCGGCGGCCCACACCCCGCGAACCACAGTAGCTGCCCGGCATACCGAAACGAGTGCCGTAACAAAAGGGCTGGCCCACTTGCCAAAACCGGCCCCACTACCAGGGCCTCAGTGCCTACAAACCAGGTGAGCGAAAGCGCGACGGCCACCCTCATGGCCCCCGCCAACCCACCCACGTCTCGCAACGCCGCACCCAGCTCTACAGCACCTCTCACCCGCCGCCAACGAAAGAAGAGGGGGAAAAACGACATTCCCCCACCACCGAGCGGCGACACTAGCGCCGCCACATCTTTCGGCGCTCACATGCGCCCCTCCACCAGCACGGTGCCCCCTACCACCGCGCCACCGATAACACAACCCGGACCCACTTCGACCGTTCCCATGGTAACGCCCGAAGTACAACAATTGGCCGCTAGGATGGCCCAGACCCTAGCGGACCAGATCCAAATTTGCTTCGCACAACTACTAGCCCAGCAGGCCTCTCGCTAAAGGTAATGCATTGGAACGCACAAACGCTCACGGGGAAGCGCCGCGTCCTTCAACAGTTCCTGAGAGAGCAGGACATCGACGTGGCCCTCGTCAGCGAAACACATCTGCAGCCCGGCGCCAGGTTTAACATCTCCAACTACCTGGCCTACCGTAAGGATGAAGTATCCCCTACCTCCGGTAAACCCTACCGAGGACTGCTGGTACTAGTCCACCGCCGCATCATCCATCAACCAGCACCGCCAGCCTCTACTACCTCAATTTACGCGTTAGGCGTAGACATCCATCTGGGCGGATCCGATCTGCGCTTATACGCCACTTACAAGCCGCCTTCCACTCCCATCAACGTAGCCGAGGTGAGATGCCTGCTACGCCCGCTTCCTACCATCATAGCGGGCGACCTAAATTCCAAGCACCCTGCCTGGAACTCTACCACCATCAACACGGCAGGCCGCGCGCTAGAACATAATTAGGTGTTACATTTGAATAATAAAATATTTTTTTAGCTTTATTACATTTCGAAAGAAACGATTCCAAAAAACTCTATTCAACCGGGAACCGGGAAGTTCCCCGATTGTACCTACTTAATATAAATATAAAAGTTTTTTTAATAATAGTTTTTTTTATGTATTACAGGATAGTTTTTTTTATGTATACCATGTTAAGTATTGATAAGGCTGAAGATGGAAGCGAGTCTCTCCCGGAATCTTCAACCACTGAGGAACTGGCTATCTTATCTTTAACTGCCGCGTCACAATCACAACAATTCTGAAAACATTGTTGTTACGGCATCAGACTTAGATAACATGGTGGTAGGTAGCCAGGCGGACTTACAACAAGTCCTACCACCAACCAAGCCAAATACAATATGTACCACCGCTGGGAATCCAACCAGGGAGCAAATTGTCTAATTTTATAATCTGTCGCAACCCCTTTCAATTCGTCATTTGAAAGATATTAATATAAATCAGGCCGTCACTATTTGACATTTGATAACGATTGTGATCGGGACGCGTTTTGAAAGAACGAAATTGAACTGTCTAAGCAAAGTGTCATATAAAACATTCGTTCTGAAAGGGATTGCGAGTATAAGTTACACAAATTAATAAATCACTATCACAATACCTTTGAAAAGGATTGAGATAGATTTTGAAATTAGACAATTAGGGGGTCTGTACCTCTGGGTCTGATACTGGTAGTGTTACCACTAGACCTCAGAGGCGGTAAGAATTAAGAAAAAAATATATACCAATAAAATATATAGATAACTTTTTTTTTTGACGATGCCTTAATCCAAACCTATGCCAAGGTCGTCAAGTTGTGGCTGAGACAGTGATGTTTATACATTTCACACTCAGCTGCACCTAAGATGCTTAACCAACCCCACAAGGGATAAATGGCATGAGGGTATGTATATGGGTATGTATGTAGGTATGAAGATAAAATATCATTTTAACCGCCTCTGTGGTCTAGTGGTAACAACTTTTTGATACTAGAACTAAAAATAATGTTGCCGTTCCAAGATTTCGACTTGAAAAATGTAGACGCTCGTTTTTGGGGAAAGGTATAGCTTTTTTTAATAAAGTTCCACAACAATTGATTGAGCTGCCTTTGCATAAATTTAAAATATATGTCAAAAAGTCACTCTTAAGCAAAGTTTGTAGATGATGATGTTTGTAGTTTGGAGACCAAAATGCATGGATGTGATACTAACATAAAACATAACTATTATAAATTAGATAAATGGAAAATATTCTAATATTTGAATATGGGAAAATTAAATATATTTCAAAATTGTAAATTTGTGTTTGGCAACAACATGTTCCATTGTAAATGTTGTTGTTTCTGTTAAAGCTGATAAGTTTCTTGCGGCCGTTCTTCTTATCAGTTAAAAGATGTCCTGAATGGATGGTAGGTGAAAAAAAAAATTGAACTATTCGATAGTACTTATCTATAAGTCTATTTGAATAAAAATCTTTGACTTTGACTTTGACTTTTTATTCACGACGTGGAGACTTTTAATCTCTAACTGCTCTAACACAACAATGCTGAAAACATTGTTGTTATGACGTCAGACTTAGGTAAGATGGTGGTAGCTAGCCAAGCGGAGTCACAACAAGTCCTACCACCAACCAAATCGAATACAATATGTACCCCCCGCTGGGAATCGACCCCTGGGTCTGATACCGGTGAAAAGACAGAAGAAAGAAAGAAGAGAAACTTTAAAAATTTAAACCCATACAAAGCCACGGGCAGTGGCTTAAGCATCTTTTGAATAGTGTTAATATACTATTATTGACAAATATAATTTTAACATATCTTTCCTAATAATTTTCAATGTCATTTGTATGTGTATCATGTGACTTCGACCGAGACTGCGTGACTACCGAAGTCTCGGTAGCTCAATGGTTAGAGCATTTGACCGGATTTCCAAAGGTCGTCGGTTCGAGTCCCATCTGAGAATTCACTTGTGGCCGAGTTGACTTTTCCAATATTTTTCTATTTAAAATTTACCATAAGTACGATTTTATGATTTGGCCTCGATACTTTTTTTTTCGAAATGACCCCTAATTGGATTATTCCTAAATGGGGTTACATATACTATCGGAAATCGGTTTAGTGGACATTAATAATAACTAGCATCGTGTAGTTTCATTTTCTCTGCAATCGCTATAGTTATTTATACTATGGATTGATTTTGTTTGTTTTTGCATAATATGCGAAATCGGGACTTCTCACTTTAATATGCGAAGTCTCGGTAGCTCAGCGGTTAGAGCATTGGACCGGATTTCCAAAGGTCGCGGGTTCGATTCCCGTCTGAGAATTCACTTGTGGCCGAGTTAATTTTTTCCAATATTTTTCTATTTAAAATTTACCATAAGTATAAAAATAGCATTGAAAAATGCAAAAATTACAAAATCATAAAAAAAAAATAAAAAAAATGCGAAATCGGTTACGCTTCAGCGAGTCTCGTCGTTTTTTCGTTGCTTTCTCGCTTCAGACCTATAGTAGCAAGCCGATTGCGCCAACCGCTGCGCTACCAATTTCTTTGATTAGGATAATATGTACTACACGACCAAGACAATTAGGCGCATGAGAGGAATGCGGTTTTGCACTTTTGGCACCTGTAGCCCACTTCTATCACCGCACTTCTGTTTTTATGTGATTAATTAGCGCTACAGTATTTTACTGATTGATTACCGCTTCTTGAATTTTTTGTTTTTTTACTTAGATTTTTTAAGTTTTTCTGCAGCTGTCTTGGTCAGATAGTAATGAGTTTTTAAGGATTTGATAGAATCAGGCGTTACTTGGCGGAAATCCATATCTTAGTAGAAAACGAAAAATATGTCGCGTAATTCCGCAAGAAAAAATGCAGATGCAACCCAGTGACACACCTTGCACCTTCACCGACTACTCTACACGTGTTTCGCCCACACACGGAGCATCCTCAGGAGTTGTTAGACCGTGCCAATCTCAGCACCGAGATCGGTGTGTCACTGGGTTGCATCTGCATTTTTTCTTGCGGAATTACGCGACATATTTTTCGTTTTCTACTAAGATATGGATTTCCGCCAAGTAACGCCTGATTCTATCAAATCCTTAAAAACTCATTACTATCTGACCAAGACAGCTGCAGAAAAACTTAAAAAATCTAAGTAAAAAAACAAAAAATTCAAGAAGCGGTAATCAATCAGTAAAATACTGTAGCGCTAATTAATCACATAAAAACAGAAGTGCGGTGATAGAAGTGGGCTACAGGTGCCAAAAGTGCAAAACCGCATTCCTCTCATGCGCCTAATTGTCTTGGTCGTGTAGTACATATTATCCTAATCAAAGAAATTGGTAGCGCAGCGGTTGGCGCAATCGGCTTGCTACTATAGGTCTGAAGCGAGAAAGCAACGAAAAAACGACGAGACTCGCTGAAGCGTAACCGATTTCGCATTTTTTTTATTTTTTTTTTATGATTTTGTAATTTTTGCATTTTTCAATGCTATTTTTATACTTATGGTAAATTTTAAATAGAAAAATATTGGAAAAAATTAACTCGGCCACAAGTGAATTCTCAGACGGGAATCGAACCCGCGACCTTTGGAAATCCGGTCCAATGCTCTAACCGCTGAGCTACCGAGACTTCGCATATTAAAGTGAGAAGTCCCGATTTCGCATATTATGCAAAAACAAACAAAATCAATCCATAGTATAAATAACTATAGCGATTGCAGAGAAAATGAAACTACACGATGCTAGTTATTATTAATGTCCACTAAACCGATTTCCGATAGTATATGTAACCCCATTTAGGAATAATCCAATTAGGGGTCATTTCGAAAAAAAAAGTATCGAGGCCAAATCATAAAATCGTACTTATGGTAAATTTTAAATAGAAAAATATTGGAAAAGTCAACTCGGCCACAAGTGAATTCTCAGATGGGACTCGAACCGACGACCTTTGGAAATCCGGTCAAATGCTCTAACCATTGAGCTACCGAGACTTCGGTAGTCACGCAGTCTCGGTCGAAGTCACATGATACACATACAAATGACATTGAAAATTATTAGGAAAGATATGTTAAAATTATATTTGTCAATAATAGTATATTAACACTATTCAAAAGATGCTTAAGCCACTGCCCGTGGCTTTGTATGGGTTTAAATTTTTAAAGTTTCTCTTCTTTCTTTCTTCTGTCTTTTCACCGGTATCAGACCCAGGGGTCGATTCCCAGCGGGGGGTACATATTGTATTCGATTTGGTTGGTGGTAGGACTTGTTGTGACTCCGCTTGGCTAGCTACCACCATCTTACCTAAGTCTGACGTCATAACAACAATGTTTTCAGCATTGTTGTGTTAGAGCAGTTAGAGATTAAAAGTCTCCACGTCGTGAATAAAAAGTCAAAGTCAAAGTCAAAGATTTTTATTCAAATAGACTTATAGATAAGTACTATCGAATAGTTCAATTTTTTTTTTCACCTACCATCCATTCAGGACATCTTTTAACTGATAAGAAGAACGGCCGCAAGAAACTTATCAGCTTTAACAGAAACAACAACATTTACAATGGAACATGTTGTTGCCAAACACAAATTTACAATTTTGAAATATATTTAATTTTCCCATATTCAAATATTAGAATATTTTCCATTTATCTAATTTATAATAGTTATGTTTTATGTTAGTATCACATCCATGCATTTTGGTCTCCAAACTACAAACATCATCATCTACAAACTTTGCTTAAGAGTGACTTTTTGACATATATTTTAAATTTATGCAAAGGCAGCTCAATCAATTGTTGTGGAACTTTATTAAAAAAAGCTATACCTTTCCCCAAAAACGAGCGTCTACATTTTTCAAGTCGAAATCTTGGAACGGCAACATTATTTTTAGTTCTAGTATCAAAAAGTTGTTACCACTAGACCACAGAGGCGGTTAAAATGATATTTTATCTTCATACCTACATACATACCCATATACATACCCTCATGCCATTTATCCCTTGTGGGGTTGGTTAAGCATCTTAGGTGCAGCTGAGTGTGAAATGTATAAACATCACTGTCTCAGCCACAACTTGACGACCTTGGCATAGGTTTGGATTAAGGCATCGTCAAAAAAAAAAGTTATCTATATATTTTATTGGTATATATTTTTTTCTTAATTCTTACCGCCTCTGAGGTCTAGTGGTAACACTACCAGTATCAGACCCAGAGGTACAGACCCCCTAATTGTCTAATTTCAAAATCTATCTCAATCCTTTTCAAAGGTATTGTGATAGTGATTTATTAATTTGTGTAACTTATACTCGCAATCCCTTTCAGAACGAATGTTTTATATGACACTTTGCTTAGACAGTTCAATTTCGTTCTTTCAAAACGCGTCCCGATCACAATCGTTATCAAATGTCAAATAGTGACGGCCTGATTTATATTAATATCTTTCAAATGACGAATTGAAAGGGGTTGCGACAGATTATAAAATTAGACAATTTGCTCCCTGGTTGGATTCCCAGCGGTGGTACATATTGTATTTGGCTTGGTTGGTGGTAGGACTTGTTGTAAGTCCGCCTGGCTAGCTACCACCATGTTATCTAAGTCTGATGCCGTAACAACAATGTTTTCAGAATTGTTGTGATTGTGACGCGGCAGTTAAAGATAAGATAGCCAGTTCCTCAGTGGTTGAAGATTCCGGGAGAGACTCGCTTCCATCTTCAGCCTTATCAATACTTAACATGGTATACATAAAAAAAACTATCCTGTAATACATAAAAAAAACTATTATTAAAAAAACTTTTATATTTATATTAAGTAGGTACAATCGGGGAACTTCCCGGTTCCCGGTTGAATAGAGTTTTTTGGAATCGTTTCTTTCGAAATGTAATAAAGCTAAAAAAATATTTTATTATTCAAATGTAACACCTAATTATGTTCTATTATTTCTGTTTGGCCAGCGTGGTAGCAGTAGGCTAATAGCGTCCTATGAACGTCACAATAGGCGTGAGCTAGGAGAGGCCTATGTCCAGCAGTGGAAAACCACAGGCTGATGGATGATTTGTGATGTAAACGTTTTCTGAAAATATTGCTTTCTAAAAATACTTTACTGGACGATCGAGACGTTCCCCAAGTGTACCTCTTTCTAAACATTGCTAAACTTTGCAGTCGGGTAAAAATACTAGAAAATATCGACTCTGTTCACAAATATGAGATAGCTGTGAGCCGAGCGATTTTTTTAATAAAAATTATCATTTCACATAGCACTGTAAGTACAAACTTTAAAAATCGCAATATAAACTCCTGGTAATTCATGACAACCTAGTAGGTAGGTAGGTACTATGGATTATTATAAGATATAAGCCAAGGGCTGATTTTTCTTTGATGATAAAAAAATACATTTTTAGTCAATCTAACATAAAAAAACCCGCCAAGTGCGAGTCGGACTCGCGCACCGAGCCGTAAAATATTTTTTATTATATTATGATATAACAAAAAAATAACCGTTTTCGCAATATTTCCTTTATCTGTAGCATTGTACCGTTGTCATAGTTTGAGTTCAAATGGAAAATACAGTACCTAATGTAAGACATTAATTTTACGTATGTACAATCGGGTAACTTCCCAGTTGACCAATACAGTCTTTTTGGGAAACCTTTATTCTTAAAATAATAAGGTAATCCATCATCAGCCTGTGGACGTCCACTGCTGGACATAAGCCTCTCCTAGCTCACGCCTATTGTGGCGTTCATAGGAGGCTATAAGCCGACTGCTACCACGCTGGCCAGACGGGTTGGTAGAGGGTTTGTTTCAAGTTTCCCTTCTCTCACACAGGTGTTCAATGCGTCGAGCCTCTTAGTCGACTCTTACAACATCAGGCATGCAAGGGAGTGGTGACACTGTATTCTTAATCCGTCACCATAGATAGATATATTCTAATGATATACATATTTATAATCTATTGTTTGTTATTTTAAACGTTTTTCATTAATCTATTACTTATTGAAATAAAGCTTTTTAAAAAAACTCTGCTGGTCAAGCAGGAATTTGCCAGACTGTATTTTTTTATGAACGACGGGGTGACTCTTAGCCTTCATCAAACTTGATGTAAAGTATTGATAAGGCTGAAGATAGAAGCCTCTCCCGGAATTCTCAATCACTGAGGAACTAGCTATTTTATCTCTAACTGCCGGAACACAACAATGCTGAAAACATTATTGTTGTGGCGTCAGACTTAGATAGGATGGTGGTAGCAAGCCAGACGGACTACGGACTTAGAATAAGTCCTACCACCAACCAAACGAATACAATGTGTACCCCCGCAGGGAATCGAACCCGGGACCCCTGGGTCTGATACCGGTGTTTGTACCACTAGACCAAAAAGGCGGTTAGAACAAATTTGTACACATAAGACTTCGACTTGGTAACCATTAATATACAGTTCCAGAGTCCAAAGTTCCATAATATAATTTGCTGTTATAAGCGAATAATAAATTTCTCAATCCAGTGGACTTTGCTACTGTTATGCAAGCATTGCAATACGAATCACGAACAAATACTTGGGCTACTTTTGTTAAGTATGTTTATGATGGTTAAAATATTTTGAAGTGAAAACTTCTTTAGCGGCGTTGAACACATCAGGTAAAAAATGTAAAAGTCGCGTCAGGACACGTGACCTGATCGAAAATTCGTAAGACGGAGGGAGAGTAGACCACCGGCGCGGCGTAGGAGAGGAATTAATATCCTTTCTTTCTACCGCGCGGCGAAAATGTATGCCTGCTCCTGCTGTTTCATTTAAGCGGTTTTCACTTCTGCCGGCACTCCCGGAGTGCAACCCGTTGTTTTTTTTTACATTGAATAGTTTAATCTTGGCCTCATTCTGAATCGTTAGATTTAGAAGAGGCCTAAGATGGCGCGAGCTTGCCTAGGAATAGTCTATTCACTCGAGCTTTAAAAGTTTAAGTATACCAGGATTGTAGGCACACAAACGCAGGCAGGGAATTCCACTCCCTGGCTGTGCGCATAACAAAAGATGAGGAAAAGCTAGGTTGACTATTAGAGAATACTTTTAGTATTAAGTCCTAGTTTAGTATTAAGTTTTGTACCTAACTTCGTGTTTATTGTACAATAAAGATTTAGATAAATAAAAAAGCGCTTTTTACGCAGACGTGGAATAACAACCAAGCAGAGGTGATAGCCTGCAGTAAGTCTGGATTCCCGGTGGTAAAAAGGAGCTGGCGGAATGGGCTCATGCAGCTCAATAGCACACTCTCCGAAGTACAATCATAAAAATAAACAACTGTTTCATGGGTCTTCAACGATTACAAATATGCAACCTAAGTTAATTGAAATAAAAACAACGTTTTCGGATATTAAACGCGCTTGTGTAATTATGGTGTTTTAGAGGTTTTTTGATTTTTCCGACGTTTCAGCACCTTTTCAGCTGCCGTGGTCACGGGATGACTGGCCTACATAAGGTAATGTTTGGATGGGTGATCAATAATTTCAGGCGACTGTTTCAAACAAATCAATCCTCTTTGTCGTCTTTGAAATTTTGAAAATTCAAATGGATTTTATGTTTATTCTAGAGAAATACCTATTAAACTCCTTCAGAATCAGAATCAGAATCAGAATAATTTATTGCGTTTCATGTGGTACATTTAAGATCTTAGAGGTAGTTATTAGAACATACACATGAGCCCTGTAAGGACATAACAATATTAAATCTAATTACTTAAGATCTAGTTAAAAATATTCAAACAAAATTAAATTAAATTAAAAAATATTATCTTTAACAATAAATACACAAACAAAAAAGAAAAACAAAACAGTAAGATAAACATTGGATATTAAATTAAATTATTGCGTATTAAATATTTTCAGTATTATCAAGTTATAAGTTAACTTTTTATTGCATAGGTTTATAAAATTCGTTGAGTTTATAATAACATTTCTCTATTAGGTAATTATTTAGACATTTAACATATTTATTATAGTTATCGATTTATCTAATATAATTTGGTAGGCTATTGTAAAGCTTTATCGCCATAGAGTAAGGTCCTGACCCAACTAATGTCATGCTAGTCTTAGGTAGTACAAATTTATTTCTTTTTCTTAAATTCATTGCTCCAGTGTAATTATCATCGCTTTTTATAAATAAGTTTAAGTTATTTCTCACTAGTTTACATGTTTCCAGTATGTACAATGATGTTACAGTTAAAATATTAAATTCTTTAAAAAATGGTTTACAGCTTGTCATTTGGTCTATATTGGCCAGTATTCTTATACATTTTTTTTGTAAAGTCAAAAACTTAGGGACATCCGTGCTATTGCCCCACAGTGGTATGCCATAGCGTAACCACGATTGCGCATATGCTAGATACGCTATTCTCGCAGTATTTGTATCTGTGGTTCTTATTAGCTCATTAAGTGCATAGGCGAACCTACATAATTTGTTACCTATGCACTCAATGTGATACTTCCAGTGTAAGTTGCTATCTAGTTTAACACCGAGTAGTGTAGCATTATCCACTTGTTCAATATTGTTTCCGTTTATTGTAAAGTTAAGTTGTAGTGTTTGTTTTTGGTATGGCTGAAATAACATTATTTTAGTTTTATTGAAATTAATATTTAGATTATGATCTTCTAATCAAGATATCAAATTAGTTAGGATTGCCTGTAGTTTAGCATTTAGATTTAGGTCATTGGAAGCCGGAAAAACTATAGACATGTCATCAGCAAATAGTATACTGTCTTCTTCTAGTACTTTAGGTAAATCGTTGATGTAAACCAGAAATAGGAAACAACCCATTATGCTTCCTTGTGGGATAGACTTTTTGACTATGACTTTTTCGGATTGAATTGTTCTAATTTGGTTGCTAACAGAACATGTATGCTGCACTTCTACATATTGAACCCGGTCTTTAAAATACGAAATTAGCCAGTTGTGGGCTTTACCCCTCACTCCGAGGTCATATAATTTTTGTAATAAAATATTTGGTAATACTCGATCATATGCTTTGCTTAAATCTAGTAATATACCAATAGCCTTTATTGTTTATAATGTTAAGAACTTTTTGTATAAATTTAAAGATAGCGATAGTGGTAGACCGGTTTTTCCTGAATCCGTATTGGCTTTCATTAAAAACCTTAAACTTTTCGAAAAATGAGTAAAGTCGAGAAGTCATAGCATATTCGAATACCTTTGAAAACGATGGCAACAAAGCTATGGGTCTAAAATTACTTTCTATGTTAGAATCACCCGATTTATGAATTGGTTTGATAATAGATATTTTTAATTTATCCGGTACTATTCCTTCGTCGAAGGATTGATTAATAATAAAAGTCAAAGGGTGCACAAGCTCTTTCGCGCATTTTTTTATTAACATAGGAGGTATATCGTCAAAACCACAGCTGGTTTTATTTTTCAAACGCCTCAGGATTTCTATCACTTCTTTGGAGTCAACTGGGCTCAGAAACAATGAATGCGGTGGTGATGCTGCATTGTCGTGAGCGCCTACCGATACAAAATAATTATTAAAAGTATTTGCGACTACATGGGGGTCTTCTGTTAGGGAACCTGAAGTTTTAAGCTTAATATTAGTTTGTGAGCGTTTGGATATTTTGTTCGTGCTTTGTCTAACAATTTGCCACATTGTTTTTGTAACGTTACTAGATCTTTTGATTTTATTTATATTGGTTATCTTTTTTGATCGTGTTATGGTTGCCTTAAGTAGCTTGGAATATTTTTTATAATATTCTTCTAGAATAGGGTTTTTAGTTTTAGTTTGAGAATTTAGTATTCGAAGCAGTCTCTTATGTTTGCAAGATATTTTAACGCCTTTAGTGAGCCACTTTTTATTTCTATGTGCATTTATTTTTAATTTGCGTATTGGTATAGTTTCATCTAGAATTTTGTTAATTAATTGCAAAAATGAATTGTAATTTTCATTGACACCGTTTTCCTTTTTTAAAAGTTATTCCAATCAATTTCTTTAAGTCGTGTTTTGAACAAGTTTATTTGACGTTCATTAAATATCCGTCTATCTTTATAAAAAAGCTGTTTTGATTATAAAGGTGTGTTTTTCATATTAATTAGAACACCTTTATGATCGGAAAGTCCATACTCAAGGACTTGAAAACTCATTTTAATTGGATTAAAATTTGTAAATACTAAGTCAAGACATGTAGCACTTGTTTTCGTTATTCTCGTAGGTTCATTTATATGTTGATTAAAGTTAAAAGTTTGCATCAACTCTAAGAGTGTCGATTTATGTTTTGACTTTGATAACTGATCTATATTAAAATCTCCCCCTATTATTATGTCTTTTTTAAAGTATTTTTTAGACAAAAGAGTTAGTAATTTTTCGAGAGATGCAAAGAATACCTCAGTACCTCTATTATTCTCTGGCCAATATAGATTAACAATAATTGTACTTAATTTAGGTATTTCTATGGAGCAGACTTCAAAAATGTATTCGGTTGTTAAATTTGTTATTTCTGTAAGTTCCCTATACTCAATATCATCCCGTATAAGTATACAGACCCCTCCTCCATCATAGTTTGCCCTGGCGTATAGTGAAGCGCATTTATATCCTTCCAGATGCAGCAGATCCGTTTTAAATTTGGTTATCCACGTTTCAGCAAAGCATAAAATCTTTAAGTTTTGGTCGTTTTCAGTTAAATCTTCAATCAGGTGTTGCTTTTTCTTAAAGCTACTAAGCTAAGCTTAAAGCTTTAAGCTAGTGTCGAAACGTATGGTGTTTGGTTGTGTTTATCAGAGGCTTAGTTTGTGAGTTTGAGGGGGTATTAGGGCTTTGTTCTAGAGGACGAGTCCGGCCGCCCTGTGAGACTAATAAGATATCATCTTCTGTGTATTGTATTTGCTCTACTCCATTCACTATGAGAATATCATTCCTCAGTATAGCATGATGTCCCTGTCGTCGAGCTTCTTGACAGGCGAGCCGTAACTCTCTCTTTTTTTGCAATGACTTTTTGTCCAAGAATTCACTTATAGCTAACCCAGTGTTTTTAAAGTAACGCTTAAATAATAGAAAAAACATAACCCTTTCTTTGCAGTCGGGTAAAAATACTAGAAAATATCGACTCGGTTCACAAATATGAGAAGGCTGTAAGCCGAGCGATTTTTCTATTAAAAATTATCATTTCACATAGCATTGTAAATACAAACTTTAAAAATCGCAATATAAACTCCTGGTAATTCATGACAACCTAGTAGGTAGGTACTATGGATTATTATTAGATTGGATTAAGCCATTTTCTTCGATAATAAAAAAAAAATTTAGTCAATCTAACATAAAAAAATGAAACTTCTGGAGGGCATTGACCTAATAACGTAATGACATGTTCACACGATGCAGCTTACCACAGCATACACCCACCAATATACCCATGACCTTAAAGACTCGAGATGAAGAGTAAACACAAAATACTTTCGCTGTAGAAAAACGAAAGTCATAACCAGAAAGAGGAAACTGGCTTTTATTTGTAACTAATGACGCTAAGAACCTCATCCTTCTACAAGTAAAAGTTATTAATGAACAGTTTAAAACTGCTTTATTTATAAGATTCATTCATAGAAATACCAGAACTAAATGTGCTGTTAGTTCGATTTCTGCACAATTTACTTTATTATTTGTTTTAAGATTGCAACTATTATGGTAATTACATCAATTTAAAAACATCATAAATCCATGAGCCTTCTTACATTAAGGATAGATACCTCTTTGATATTCATGACAACCTAGTACTCTAATCCCACATAATTATGGAATAATACAAATATATTGGGCAACCCAGAAACTATTAATTTACTAGTATAGTAGTTTTTAGCTACTTAGTTGTAATAAATCCTGTTCCACGAATATTTTAGACTAATTATTTAGACTTGTAACTAATAGTAACAGTACGCACAATAATGTACGCACATAATAAGCACAATATAGTGGAAAAATTAATCAAGGGAGATCGTTTATCATTTCATTTGTTACGTGCCATGGCTTAAAAATTATTGGACTAATAAAACCGAGTTTACTTGAGTAATAATTAACTAATATTTATCAGTTGAACACTAGTAACTAATAGTTTACCTACCTGTAATTTCATGAAACGCACACTAGTAAAATATTAGTCCATGGGCTAATATTATTAGTCTAATAAGTTTCGTGAAATAGGGCCCAGCAGAGGGGACTTTAATAGGATGATTATAATGACCTTATTCTATATACTCTTTGTATGTCTGTATGTCCTCGAATCACGCGAATAAACACAAGCACTTAATAATAAATAGTACGAGCATAATAAATTAATACCTACCCTAAATCGGATGAGTGAAATTCGTGTAAAGTTAAGGCGGTACCCCCACCGAAAGTGGCGCCGCGTTGAATTTTATTTAATATCGTAATTCTAATTCACAATTTTAATAAAACTTTACTTGGAATTTTTAGAGCCCATAGTCTAGTATTTTTAGAAGGTATCGCTACATCTCGTCATAGTCATTCGTAGAAGTAGATAGCAAATGTGTCAAAAACGGCTACTTTTAGCAGTTTTGCTATCTACTTCTAGCAGTGACTACGAGGGAATGTAATGATACCGTCTAAAAATACTAGACTATGGGCTCTAAAAATTCCACGTAAAGTTTTATTAAAATTCTGAATTAGAATTACGATATTAAATAAAATTCAACGCGGCGCCACTTTCGGTCAGGGTACCGCCTTAAGTCAAATAGAAAAAAGAAAAATATACAAAAATAGGTATTGGGATAAGAAAACTCTTTTCAGGGGTACATTTCAAATTTTTAAATCGAAATTTTTGTAGCCTTATTGGAAAATGGCAGGTGAAATCACTACTCCTGTCAAAATATTTTAGCCTCAAGAATGTTTTCAGTGCTTTTAAATCCCTACTTATTTGTGTCTTCAGAATATATTTAATTTGTGTTCTCGCAGCGCCTGATTCGCCCCCTGGAATCTAGGGTAAAGTAAAATTATGTGGTTTAATACTAATAAACAAAACTCTAATTATCCAATAAATAAAAAAAACTTGTTCATTAGCTGTTAGCAATTACCTCATTGTAATTTTGTAATTACAATTACAAATACGGAAGTTTCAACACAGCCCTTGTCTTTCAAGGTACGTGCACTCTGTAAATATAAATGAATGGTTCAAGACATTAGCTGAACCTATCCATGTAACCAGAGATATATAGATAGAACATTGAAGATCATAGAACCAACGATTAAAAAAAAAAGAAACCTTTTTGTTTTTAATAGAAAAATATTAGAAAGAACCGTCTCGGCCGTAAGTTTATTCTCAGACAGAAAATTTTTCAGTTGTTTGAAATTTTTTGGATAATTTAAATGTAATCATCATTATTTTGCTCAAAGCTTCAAAGCTGTAATCAAAAAATAAGTAACATGGTGCAACTTATTTTAGTAATAAGTGCAAACTTTGTTTTTTTTTTTACTTTATAAGGATTTTCTTCTATTCTATTCAAGGACATCGTATTCGTTATATGAATTGATAGGTTCTTACCAGGATAACATGAATAACATAAGTGTCATTACTTTTATGACATCTTACTAAAGTTATTCACGAAGTTATGTCATTACATTTATATGTTCATTTTATACATAGACGTTTTACGAAAGCGAAGCGAAGCGATGGCTGGTTTATGCGTCATGCTCGTGAACGGGTGCCGCCAGCGGAAATGGGTCTACTTCAAATAAAAATAAATTGATACTGACCTGTATCTTCCACACAACTTGCAGTACAGTAGTCTTGTAATGCGAGAAATGTTGTAATGTATGATAGTTGTCTTTCTTTGCCAGTTGAAAATTATTTACTGTTACATAACCATAAAATGTAATATTATAATTAGTATTTTCTTTTTGTGATGGAAATTGACCTTACTGATATGTTAAGGTCACTTTTCAATTTGACGACTCTGTATGAAATAAAACAGGGAGAAAAAACAGCTCTTGACGGGTTTCTTGCCAATTCTTCTCGTTACAAGGTCTCCCGCCGTAGGGTTTGTGAACCGATGGCGTAGCTTCTTTGACGTTCATAAGTGCTTGTAACAGCCTAAACTGAATAAATGATATTGACTTTGACTTGATTTTGACTTTGACTTTGAAAAATTGTATGAACATATTGTTTGCAATTAATTTTAACCGAATCTCTCAAATACCTAATGATATCATGGTATTTCCATGAGGAATGCATTGATGTATCACCATTATTGTAAAAAAACCCCTATCTCTAAGAATTTACTTTATTAATTCATTTTATATTGTCTATGAATTTCAGCGAAAGTTTAATGATCCAGCAACGACACATTTTTTCTTATTTTTAACCGACTTCAAAAAAGGAGGAGGTTCTCAATTCGGTTGGTATATTTTTTTTATTTTTTTTTTTTTTTTATGTATGTACACCGATTACGCCGAGATTTCTGAACCGATTTCCATGATTCTTTTTTTGTTCGATGCAGAATAGTTGCCAATTGGTCCCATAAAAATTTGGTTTCGTTTGACCCAGTACTTTTTATGTTATGAGCATTTTTATATATTTTATTTCATTGTTGACTTGGATGATGTAGTATTTACGATAATTTTGTTTATAATGTACATGAAACCTTATCTAATCTAGAAAAACCCTGCTGTAGTTTACAAAACAGCCTATTACAGACACTAAAAAGTAAAAAAAAAAAAAAAACTGCGTTAAAAAAAACCGACTTCAAAACTAAAAAGCAAAAAATAAGCCTTTTGGAGTCGGTGCCAGCCAAGGCAAGAAAAATTAAAGAATAGGAGCTTAAAGTAGAATGTCTTGGCTGCCACCGACTCCAAAAGGCTTATTTTTTGCTTTTTAGTTTTGAAGTCGGTTTTTTTTAACGCAGTTTTTTTTATAATTTTACTTTGTATGAGATGCATTACAGTCAATATTTTCATTACGTTAGGTAGATATTTACTTAGGTTTTGTTTGGTTTACCTATTAATTGGTCCATGTACTTTAAAATCGCTGGAAATATGATTGATTCAATGAGTGATCGTTAAGTCTAAAGTAGTATGAAAAACGGAGTGAACTCGGTCAAGGCATACACGTCTGTACGGTTCCCAACTAATCTTTCAAGACAGCGGAAGACTTTATCAATATTACTTAGAGAACATTTTCGCTTGAAACTGTTACGCACCACTGTCTGTACTGTGAACAACAAGTGAAAATTTACAACGGAAGTCCTTAATATCACGGTAATAAAGACGATTTTGTTATGTTTTTCCTTTATGCACCATTAGATTCGATAGCAAAAATATGTTCCGACGTTTTAGCATCAGTGTTATGTAATAGAATCCGCGATTTTTGTGAATGCTTTGTTAATTTGCAAGATAAATATTATGTTTTAAGGTGAAATATTTTTACGGTATTTTTAAATGGGGGTGTGGCGAAGGCAAATACTCGATGTAGGTAATGTACCGAACAAAATACTTTCTAAAAAGTTTGAGGTGATTAAAAACTTTTTAGGAATATTCATTTTACTATCATCTGAATTAGTTGATACGAACTTTCTCGAAGTCTATGTGCGCCTGGTAATAGTTACTAAAAATTAGATTAGGTAGGGTGGGCCGGGGAGATGATAGGGGCACAATGTGACGGGGAAGTGCCTTCGTCAACTTCTTGGCTTTTGCTGATGTGGTAATGGGGGAAGGAGCTCGTTCCGCTGCTGATGGTATTGTATTTGGCAAGTTCGGTGGCAGTGGTGGTGCAGGTGGGGGCCCTGGAGCGCGTAGAGGCGCGCGTGTAAAGGCGCGTATCAAAGACTGTTTAATTAGACTGTGATGTGGGCATCTATACCTGCCAAAGCAACCACGACCAATACCATGTTCGGGGATCATTCTTGTCTGCATTGGGCCTTATAGACAAACTTTCTGCCTTTATGAAATGACGTATCAAAGACTGACTGCCGATCGATGGTTCCCTCTCTCTTAAATGAGTTCCGTATTTAGGAATTAATAGGTATTTGGAAAGAAGTGGTCTTGAAATAGGCAAGTTCTCGTGACAACGGAAAAAAAATATATGAAAAGGAACATAAATGTATGGACTTTTGCGATTTGCTCAAAAGAGTGGGTCCGCGTGACTGCCTGACAGCTAATTTACTACTTCTAACATCTTTCTTGTTCTTTGGCTATAGTTAAAAAACATTTAATTTTTAATTAGTATGTTGTACAATGAAATAGCTCCAGTCATCCCGTGACCACGGCAGCTGAAAAGGTGCCGAAACGTCGGGCAAATCAAATTAAAAAAAACCCTAAAAACCAAAAAATACGGACAATTACAACTAACTTCGTGAAATATAGCGCGTTTGATATTCGTAAAAGTTGTTACATTTCAATGAACAGTGCGCGCCAAAACATAAGATGTTCGTAAGTAAATAGCTTATAAAAAACGAAATAAGGTATTAACAGATGATCACAAAAATAATAAGACAATATTAGAACTGGATTTCGCTCTTTGACATTTTTACCGGTAGGTCGATTGTTAAAGAATGCAGTTTGCCATTTGTTTTTTGTGACAAATAAAAAACATTTACTTTGAACAATCTCTAAACATGAAATTGAGTTATTTTCATATCAAACTAGCGACTGTCAGGAAGAGAAGTTAAAGACTGTGACGGTCACTTTTTTATGAACAACGGTGATACTTTTATCCTTCATAATCCCTGATGTTAAGCATTGATAAGGATGAAGATGGAAGCGACCCTCTCCCGGTATCTTCAATGAGAGAACTGCGGAACTGGCTATCTTATCTCTAACTGCCAAAACACTACAATGTTGAAAACTTGTTGTTATGCCGTCAGTTTTAGATAAGATGGTGGTAGCTAGCCAGGCGGACTTACAACAAGTCCTACCACCAACCAAACAGAATACAAAATGTACCTCCGCTGGGAATCGAACCAAAGGGTCTGATAACGGTGGTTGTTACCACTAGACCACAGAGGCGGTTGAAACTGTCACTGGGAAGTAGTGAATTTATATATGTTAATTAAAAAAGGTTTCACACCAAAGGTTCTTTAAGGACATGTTCGATAATACTACTACTACTACTACTAATATAAAAAAAAATCAAACCGACTTCAAAAAGTAAAAAATAAAACTTTTGGAGTTTTATTTTTTACTTTTTCAGATTTCAGATTTTTTAGTTACATCATGTGCCGTTACTTACACTAAAAATCAGCCCATACACAACAATGTCATCTAGGTAAACGACTACTTGCCAAAAGATATTTTTCAAGATTATGAAAAAACTACTAGCCAGATCTTCGCAAAAATTATATGGGACCACACATAAACCATTTTCTTTCAGATAAAAAAAGAATTATAATTATTGCGTGAAACTTCAGCTCGAACAAGAGTCTAACAATTACCTGGATGATATAATTGTTTCATGACTTCCATGACATTAGGCCCCATATCTCCGAAGATTATCATCGAATATCAATGAGACTTATATGGGACCAAATTGACAGTGTACCCGATCGAACAAAAAAACAATTATTAAAATCGGATCACCAACACCGAAGTAATCGGTATACATACATCAGACAAAAAAAAAAAAAAAAAAATACGCGTTGAATTGAGTACCTTCCTCCTTTTTGTTGAAGTTGGTAAAAATGAAATTGTATTTCAGTCGTTTTTTATAAGTTTTAGAGACTAAACGATGTTTTTTTTGTATCTAATCGACATTTGGTAAATTCCGGCTCGTGTTGGGCTGTGCGTGGATAGATGAGTCAGCTATCTTTACCTTAACGAAAGACCTCAGTTCAATTCCGTGAACTTCAAAAAAATTCGTCATTTCACGTCATATAAAATTGAGACATAAAATTGCAAATTATACGCAAAACAACATGAACCTTAATGCGTTTGAATAAACACCAATTTCTCTCGCCTTTACGCTTGACTGGTTACTATAACTTAAGTGGGTCACGGATTCGAACACAGGTTGAGGTAAAATCGTCTGGTTAAAGAGGTGTGTCCGCTGGAAAAGTATTGAAAATGTTAGTTATTGAAAATAAAGAATTTTGCCTTATTCTTCTTCTTTTCAGTTTATGGTTTTCTGGTACTTTAAAACCCAATTTACGCAGGTTTTTTTACCATTTATCTCTCTTTACTACCTTTAACTTTCGCCCGCAACTTTGCGCCAGTGGATTTTTACGCGTAAAACGCATACACTTATAAGTTGCAATAACATAAGTGGGTCACGGATTCGAACACAGGTTGAGGTAAATATCGTCTGGTTAAAGAGGTGTGTTCGCTGAAAAAGTGGTAGTTGTTCATTAAGAATTTTGCTTTATAACTTCTTTACAGTTTATGGTTGCCTGGTATTTTTAAATCCAATAACACAAAAAAGTTACAAGGGATACATTGTAAAAGAAATTAATGTTTTCTGTGTGTGTGTGTCTGTGTTTAATGGATAGACTAGTTATTCGTCCGCGACTACGTCCGTGGACTTTTAAAAACGCGTAAGTAAATGCAATGACATCTGCCGGCACATCAAGATACGACGGCATTTTGTGATTTGCCTGTCTTAAACCCGCCATATCATTCAAAGCATAACGTTTGACGATTCACCCGGCCACGTTTGGGAAGATCGATTCCCGTAAGTGTCAAAATTATAACCAAATAAAATGTAATTGGCACACGTATAAATAAGACTACCTTTAAAAACTTCAAATCTAAAGATTATAATTTCGCGACAAAAGATGTCAACGCCCACAGTTCAACATTTCTTTGCCAAAATTAATCGCATCTACGTCTACGCCTCCTAGACTTGTAACCGCATTAAAATACCTATCTCACTGTGTTACATTATACTAGAATTATAGCTATAATATTAGACTTAATAACTAGATACCGCCTTCATACATTTGGCTCTACCACAAACGGCACAGTCGACTGTGATAACGGCATACGGCATCAACAACCATCCCTAGCAACCGTGTCAGTTGGCTGAAGAAAAACATCAAAATGGTGGTCACATTTCTTGATCCGTTATTTGTATCAAAACGCGGTAACTAGTTTTAGCAAAGGAGACCAATGCAATCTGTGATTCAAACCCTATTTTTATATCACTTACCTTAATGGTTTTTAAATTTTAAATTTATTATAATAAATCAATTTCAAATTTATTTATATCTCCCAAACATACAATGTTGTAATACACCTATTGAGACTTAAAACTAGTTACAATAAATTGTAAGGGAGACAAAAGTCTAAACTAGGTAGACCCCGTGCTAAGGAATCGCCCTCAAACAAAATTTGGTGATTTTACAAAAAAAAATTTAGAACGAAGTTTATACAAAAAAATAAAAATAAAAACAAACAACTGAAACAACAAGAAAACTGCATTAAAGCAAGTTAATCACTTCTTATGCAACGCAACAACAACTTGCATCAACACTGAAATTACATGATCGTTGTTCCGAGTTAAATAATCTTTATGAAAGAAACACTTGTGCATCGCAAAAAGTGATGACGATAGCCAGTTTAAAAAAAAAAAGGCATTCTGTATATTAAATTTAATTATGCTTGTTTGCCACAGTTTTTAGAAAAAAAAACCGGCCAAGTGCGAGTTGGACTCGCGCACCGAGGGTTTCGTAATTTTTTTTAAAATATTTATTATTATATGATGTAACAAAAAATTTATGGTTTTCGCAATTTTTCCTTTATCTGTACTATAAGACGTTACTTCGTACCGAATTTCAAGATTCTAAGTTCACGGGAAGTACCCTGAAGGTTTTGATTCCCGTGCGAGTTTCGAAAATTTACGGAAATTTGCGGCATAAACGGCTGTATCTTTTGATTGCTTTGGCTTAGAAGTTTGATTTTTCGCAGCTCCAAGGGACAATAGACCTAAGTATTAGATATAAATTTCAGTTTGATTCCTCCACGCGTTCCTGAGAAAAACGGTCTTGACAGACGGACGGACGGACGGACAACGAAGGGTTCCGTTTTTTTCCCTTTGAGGTGAGGAACCCTAAAAAAGATACCTACCACCTTTTAAAAGAATCAAACCAGCTCAGATATACTGAATGACGTATCACGAGCCAACGTTGTTTTTACTAGTAAAAAAATATACTATAAAGTTCATCGCTCGTTGCAAAGCATCAAAGGTATTTTATAAGGAAAAGATTTAAATGGACCAAAAAAAATTAGGTTGTGCGTCCTAAAATACTTATTCCGCATCAAATCATTGATTTGAATATGTTTAGTTTTTATTTATTTATTTATTTATTTTATTTATGGAAGACCAACAGCGTGTCATAATTACAATATTTAGTACAGTAGGAAACAGATAGCCAATTACAGGTCCTCGCTAATAACAGCTATTTAAAATACTGAAACCTCTATTAACAAGCACATAATGTATGAATGAATAATATAAAAATTTAAAGTTAACATAATCCCACAAGCTGTAATACCAACAACGATCTGTATAATCTATTTAGAACTATCTAACTTAAAACTATGGGTCAAAAGAAAAAAAAACTATGGGTCAAAAAACCGTCTGCTCAACGCATTCCTCGCTGAAGTTACACTAGTGTTGAATAAATCAAAGTTGTGTAAGCTACTTAAGTGGTTAAAGTTATCGCTAGCACGCCAAATATATTCATTTTGCCTGTAATTCGTGTGAGCTGGAGGTAGGAGCAAAATTGAGTTATTTCTTAAAGATTTAGAGGGCACTCTTTTACACAGATTACCGAGGAGGTCAGAGCAGTCAATCGAACCGGATGTAATGATAAGCAGAAACGTCAAGTCACTTATGTCGCGTCTCAGCGAGAGTGGCAAGAGATGGTGCTTCCGGCAGTTCGTACATACTTAACTTACAGACCTATCTACGTACAATAGGGGATCTTTCCGACGGCTGATTATCGAATGGAAACGGTTTAGTTTCAGTTTTGTTGCTATTTTGGCTGTCATACAGTATGAAAATATGACACTTTATGACAGCACGAAACTGTTACCTAATAAGCCTGCCGGTCGACCAGTAGAGTTTTTTTGGAGAACGTTCTTACGAGAAGAAACTAATATGTTTAAGGGAATAATTCATTATTTCCTTAACCATATTATATTGCCTATATTCGCCAATTAAAGACTACGTGATTTAGCGCGGCTTATGCCAATCCTCCAATACATTTAATTCTTTTCGAACTTCGTTGTCGTTTTTGAATTGTTACTTTGGCTAAGGGTCCTGAATCGAAAAAGAATTCGGGCAAGAGACAAGATTTTAAACCAAGAATAGCGTACACAGTATGCACAATAATTTTAAACTTAAAAAAACAATAACAAAATTACAAAAAAACTTTTACTTTTTAATGTCTGTAATAGGCTGTTTTGTAAACTACAGCAGGGTTTTTCTAGATTAGATAAGTTTTCATGTACATTATAACAAAATTGTCGTAAATACTTCATCGTCCAAGTCAACAATGAAATGAAATATATAAAAATGCTCATAACATAAAAAGTACTGGGTCAAACGAAACCAAATTTTTATGGGACCAATTGGCAACTATTCTGCATCGAACAAAAAAATAATCATGGAAATCGATTCAGAAATCTCGGCGTAATCAGTGTACATACATAAACAAAATAAAAAAAAATATACCAACCGAATTGAGAACCTCCTCCTTTTTTGAAGTCGGTTAAAAACTAACATTTAACAAAAGACTAAAGACTTTTCAATTTATGATGTTTCTGCTCCAAGAAGCTCGGACACAGATTTTTTATAAAGAGAGAATTTGTTTTTAAAGACATCAAGATGTATTAACACGGCTTATTTTATTATAGACAAATATTTGTGTGCATGAACATGTCTATTTGTCTTGGTCTGGATGTTTAATATGTATATTATGTATGTATTTACAAAAAAAAAAAAGTATATAAGTATGTTTATCAGTTATCTAGTATCCATAACACAAGTTCTTCATGATACTTAACGTGGACTAGATAGTTGGTGTGATTGTATGGAAATATTTATTTATTTATTTATTTATTTATTTATATGTACGACACAGTTTAACGACAGGGTTGTAAAATGTATTATTGTTGTACACCTGAATCGAAAAGAAATCGGCCAACGTGACCTGTGCCTGTTGTTAACCTCAACCGAAGACAGCAAATCTACTGAATCGATAGTAGAGTGCAAAATTTTGTGTAAGCAAAATAGATCATAGCTTTTACGGCTAGTATGTAACGGCATTATGCCAAACTTAGACAAAGAAAAACATATGGACTAAGCTAGTATTTCTGTCAGATAGCAGGTCCATTCTTCAAATTCTACCTACTAATGTGGTACATATTCATGAAAAAAAGTGTACTTTTTTATACTATAGAGTTTAAAAAATGTACTCTCATATCTTTGCTGTTATTACATATAGGCCGTGATCCTGCTAGGTAGTACCTTTCTGGCACGACCACAATAGATTTTAGGTGTTTTTTGCAACTTTAAGATGAAAAATGATATAAATCTATTGTACTCAAATGTACTTACGCTGGAAGCATTCGCCTGTAATGTAACAATTAAAAATCAATTTTGAGCATTACGTTACAGTACAAAGCAGCCACCGTGCTGACGAGGCGAGAATTCTCTTGTTAATGTAACAATTTGGGACTTTAAATAATGTATGTCATGAAATGGAATGAATCCTTCTTTTTATTAATCTAACAATCACGGCTGAACTTCTGAACCAATTTTGAACGCTATACTTTGTGTTTTTCGTCTGACTGCACATATTTGTGCTTTAACTATAATGTTGGATTCCGAATCGTCACAAAAAAAATCATAAAATTAAAAAAGTGTCAGACAAAGTGACCGAACTGATTTTGTGCAAAACCTCAGTTATTAAACCGATATAACGTAATAAAATTTCATTGAAATAAAACAACTTTTACGGATATCAAACGCCGTGGTCACGGCAGCTGTAAAGGTGCCGAAACGTCTGGTAAATCAAAAAACCCCTAAAAAACCTAAAAATACGGACAATTACAACTTAGTTCGTGGAAATATAGCGCGTTTGATATCCGTAAAAGTTGTTTTATTTCAATGAACAGTGCGCGCCAAAACATAAGATGTACGTACGATATAACGTAGTCAGTGCTGTCGATTCTTGATGACGCGCGTCAAACTAAATTAAATCAAATTAAATTATTCGTAATATGAAGGCAATGTCAGGTTTTGTCTACTGATCAAAATAGCGCGACCTTGACATACTTTTTTAGCATAATTCCGAATATATTGGTTTAGTCAGTTTTATGCTGTAGGTATGCCTAATTGTCCACAAAATACAAGATAAAATCAGGAATAACAATAGTAAGTTGGCTGTCCGCGTCGCCAATCTTTTGCGCAAAACAATAAAACCATTATAACTTTTTAATTTAACAAAGCTATTTTTTTAAATACTAGCCTAGGCCTAGTGCATTGGGCTGGAATCCTAAGGATGCGGGTTCGAATCCCGTCAGGGCGACATGAGACTAGTTGCTTTTCTCTAGTATATTTTCTTGTTCAATATCTATGACACTAAAAGCAGTCCATACATATCGTTTGTAACACTGGGACTCGATGGGATTTTTTTCCCAACTAGTAACAGCGTGACTCGGTTTGCTGTGACTCAATGGGAGTAAACGATACATATGGACTTGTGGTAGGAATATTACAAACGCAATACTACTCTTTTTAACCGCCTCTGTGGTCTAGTGGTACAACCACCGGTATCAGACCCAGAGGTCCCGGGTTCGATTCCCAGCGGGGGTACATATTGTTTTCGGTTTGGTTGGTGGTAGGACTTGTAAGCCCGCCTGGCTAGATACCACCATCTTATGTAAGCCTGACGCCATAACAACAATGTTTTCAGCATTGTTGTGTACCGGCAGTTCGAGATAAGATAGCTAGTTCCTCAGTGGTTGAGGATTTCGGGAGAGGCTCGCTTCCATCTTCAGCCTTATCAATACTTAACATCATGTATGATGAAGGCTAAGAGTCTCCCCGTCATTCATTAAAAAAAAACTACTCACTCTGAAGCATATTTTGGACAAAGTCTGTAGTACTTCGGGAATACGGAAATAATTTTTAAGATAACCTTTTCTCGTGTTAAGTTTAAAACGTAAAACTGATACGTAAGCTTATGTAACGTGTTATATTAAATAAACATTTGAAGAAAAATATTTATATCAATTCATGCAATAAGTATGGCGTAAAAAATGTAAATAAGGAATTGAACTTCTTATCGACTAAACCTTGACTTTGAAACCTTCGTAAACATATTTATAAATCGAGTTAGTTAAACGTATGTATGTCAAAACTGTACTGTATAATTATCATCAAGTCTTTCAAGAATATTCACATCAAAATAAAAAATAAACAAACCACACACACAAGGATGCGATTCTAAAATATGTCTCAAGGGTACTAACGGCAAGAATGTTTGTAAACAAACCACCTCACAAATGGGTTCCCTACGTGTCTTCGAAACGGACAAAACAAAATTGAAGAAACAAGGTAACGAATTGAGTGACGCTGTCGTTTGCCGTCACTGCGGATTGGAGAGAGAAACACCATTCTTTGAAAATTTATAAATTGATTACTTTAAAATAGTGAATAAGGGCCCAGAGCAATAATTAAACTGAAATTTAACATATTTTTGGAACAATTACGAAAAAAATACACAAAGTTATATCTAGGTACAAACACCTTTTACGAAAGTTTTCCAGCTGTAAGCACTGTGTGACGGATATAATCCTAACAAATATTACAGTGACAGTGACTAAACACTCGCACTCACACACACACACACACACGCATACACATACACACACACACACACACACACACACACACACACATACACACCTAGATATTTACTTACACGACACATACTCGTATTATGAAAAATGCATAATTTTCATTTTTTCATTTTTTAAAGGATGGAGAGTCACATAGGCTATTTATCGCGATGTCCCACGGAACGGGAACCACGTGGGTAAAACCGCGAACGGAGGCTAGTAGTTGATAAGTTACTTGCGACTGTTCTTCTTATCAGCTAAAAAAACTATTGGCGGTAGGAGAAAAATATCGGTAGATTCGAAAGTTTATATGCATAAAAAAATGTTGCTATTAACTTTAAATCCAAGCTTTAAACTATTTGTGTGCTTTTGTTTATGAACAACGGTGATACTCTTTAGCCTTCATCATACTTGATGTTAAGGATTTTTAAGGCCGAAGATGGAAGCGAGCCTCTCCGGGAATCCTCATCACTGAGGAACTGGCTATCTTATCTCTAACTGCCGGAACACAAGAATGCTGAAAACTTGTTGTTATGGCGTCAGGCTTAGATAAGATGGTGGTAGCTAACCAGACGTAGTTACAACAAATCCTACAACCAACCAAACCGAATCCAATATGTACCCCCGCTGGGAATCGAACCCGGGACCCCTGGGTCTAAAGATTTCCTCCAAATACAAGTGCCTAATTAAATACGAATACAAGTTTTTGTAAACATATTATTGCATTGTTTGCTAACATTGCAGAAAAACAAACATCATAATTATTATATTTATATCATACAAAACCACAAGAATAATATCTCAAAAGGTTTATCATAAGGGAAACAAACCAAGATTACTTACTTTTATTTTAAAAATAATTACGCAACAAACACTCTTGTTTTTTGACCTCTGACAGTTGAAAACGGCCGTCGTGACGGTAAACCACGTAATATAAGGGTGGGTCCAGATATGTTCTTTCGTCCGTGCCGTAGCGCGGCGCGGCGGCGTTGCGATTCAAAAACTGTGAACTCAAAGTTCGTCGATGCGAACATCGCGTGTTCACATCGTTTGAATTGGGCGAAAACACGACTCGAGATGAAACGGAGCGTACCTGGGCTCTTAGCCAAAGTAACAATTCATAAACGATAACGAAGTTCGAGATTTATTAAATGTATGTGATTAGCGGATTGGCATAGGCCGCGCTAAATCACATGGTCTTACCGCAAGTTAATTGGCGCATATAGACAATAACGAATCGAATTATCGTTTCGCTACGTAACGATGTCACTGTAGTCGTATCGAGACGCCGCCGCCCCGTACCACCGTACCGTATCGAACGGGCGTCTAATCTAAACTATCATTCATGATCGTGACGCTGATCCGAAATGGAGGTACGGTACGGACAAAAGAGCATATCTGGACCCACCCTTATACGTTGGCCCGAACATTCACCAATGCATAGCGTAGTATACTGATTTTGTAGCAAATTATAGTCAAAGGTTATTTAGAAAGTGTCAATGTACGATGCATTTGCCAATGTTGGGGCCAATATAAAGTGGCGTGGCGCAGTGGTTCGCGCGCTTGGACTGCGATTATTGAGGTTCAGCAACTTTCGCAATGGTCGGTCACAGGATGGGTGATGAAAATTTACAATCTCGAATTTCCCGTGTTTTGGGAGGCACGTTAAGCCGTTTGATCCAGATGCATTTGCAGTTGTTAAAACCCACCAATCCGTATCCGCGTGGTGGGTCATGTCCCATTTCCCTTATCTATCCTTGAGAAAGGCCAGTGCCCCAGCAGTGAAAACCCTTGACGAGTTTCTTGCCGGTTCTTCTCGTTACAAGGTCTCCCGCCGTATGGTTTGTGAACCGATGGCGAAGCTTCTTTGACGTTCATAAGTGCTTGTAACAGCCTAGACTGAATAAATGATTATGAATTTCTTTGAATAACCTCTTTTTTCTGTTGTCCACAGACCACTACCGAATGTAGAACACTAGAGCTCAAACATGGGTCACAAGCAGTATCTGGCCGTGAGCCAGACTGCTAGAAGCAGACTGTTCGGTCTGCCGGGAGACAAGACGGTGCCGCTGAATATGCTGATATCGCAACAGGGCAAAATCAATAGGGGTAAGTCTCGATCTTTTACTATACTCTGACTTTCAGCATTATAAATCTTACCCCAAGAAAAAAGAGAATTTTATTTCTACAATCCGAAAATTTTAACGCGATTGACACGCTATTTTGTCTACTTCTTTTTCTGGGGTGAAATTTCTAATGTTTAAAAATTGGGATCCCTAAAAAGTGAAGAGGTTTTCGATTAGGTTTTGATAGAACTGTGACAAAAGTGCTACTAGAGCGAGCGGAGCGAGCGTACCGCAGCAGCGGCTGTGAAAGTTACTTAATACATTTACAAATAAAACAAATCTGGGCCCCTAGTAAAAGTAATTCAAAAACGATAACGAAGTTCGTAAAGAATTAAATGTATGGGATTGGTGGACTGGCATAAGCCGCGCTAAATCACGTGGTCTTACCGCAATTTAATTGGCGAATACAGACAATAACGAATCGAATTATCGTTTCGCTACATAACGATGTTACTTTGTCTACGGGCCCTGAGCTCCCCTTTGCGGCACTCGTACTTATTTATGATACTCAATAGCATTTATTTTATACATTGTTGGCTGTTACAAGCCCTTGTGAATGTCAAAGAAGCTACGCCATCGGCTTGCAAAGCCCTACGGCGAAAGTCTATGTAACGAGAAAAACCGGCAAGAAACTTGTAATTGTGTTCGGTTACTTTAAAACTGCGATAAAAAGGTGTGTCACTAATGTTCCATATTTGCTTTTAGTGCTGGCTGGCGCATTTCGCATGCTTTTCACTGTAAAAGCAACAAAAAATCTCTGAAAATCTCTATGATTGCGGAGGCAGGCATATGCGAATGTATTTAATTTATGTAGTTGTGTATCGTAATAAGTATTTACAATCTGGGGGCTTTCAAGTCACCAGTAAACTATAACTCTAGGAAGCACGTTTCATCTTAGATCGCATCATAACTCACCATCAGACGTGACAGTGGTCGAGCGCTGAGCTTCTATTCGAAAAAAGCTTAGAAAGTATTTTATGATTTTGTAATTTTTGCATTTTTCAATGCAAAATTAAAATTATTGGCAGTTGCATCTTAATCGATCGTTAAACACCTGAAAAGATGTTTCTTTCGAATGCAAGGATATTCCTAGCATTGATGTAACAACGCTGGCCTACAGCGTATTAAAAATATAAAAGTATTGGAGAATTTCGACGGTGGTTCGCAAGTCTCGGTAGCTCAGCGGTTAGAGCATTGGACCGGATTTCCAAAGGTCGCGGGTTCGATTCCCGTCTGAGAATTCACTTGTGGCCGAGTTAATTTTTTCCAATATTTTTCTATTTAAAATTTACCATAAGCTTAGAAAGTACTTGAATCTGCCGCATTTACAATCGTCGATGTTGCCGGATGTTGGAAAAAGTAGATTCACCCAATTGTGACGAATGCTGGACAATGTATGATGTTCAGCACATTTTTTGAACGCTGATGACTGCTCTGAATATCAACAAATTAGATATAGACATTTTTCGAAGCTTGCTAAGTGAACCTACGTCCAGTTCAGTGAAATATCGTGAACCTACGTCCAGTTCAGTGAAATATCGTGAACCTACGTCCAGTTCAGTGAAATATCGTGAACCTACGTCCAGTTCAGTAATCTGTGATTTACGTCCTCGCAACCACTCAATGAATATTAGGCTATGCTTAAAACTGTTAGTCTGTAATTATCTTTTACTTTCTCTCTTTCTTATCATATGAGGATTAGTGGCCACCTCTAGTGTAATCAGAATCAGAATCAGAATCATTTATTCCTCATAAAATGGTATTATATAAGATGGTACAATCAATAAAGTGCTAGCATTTTCTGCCATTAAAAAGCGTAAGAATTAATACATACATTGAAAAATACAATTGATTATTATTAAGGAAATTACAAAGTTATTTAAATGTCAAATGTCATCATTACAAAAATGTCAAAATTAAAAATAAAAATTTACATGTCATAAAAACTAAATAATACCTGAATTAAATTTGTAGACTGGTACATAATTATTAAGTAAGAGTTTATCAGGCCGCCTGTAAGGCCTCTGACGTGGTTTAACGACTGTTATAAACGATGTTAATAAACGTGATCGAATACGATCAGTCTGTCAAGTGCGGCCATGAGCGTTTCACCATTATTTTTTTCGATACGATAGGACTGACATATCTACCTATCTGATAAAAGTCCTTTAAAATTTAGAAAAAAAAAAATGCTTTTTAAGGAATTATCCCTTGATCGAGCGCACACAAATATCGCATTTATGTCAACCAAACACTTCCGCAACTGTACCCGAATAACAGATGCACTACATCGGGGCTACATATGGGCACTGGGGCGAAATTCTGCGTGTCATAATCGTTCTTCACTCGTGTTTCAATTCTTCTCACCGAGTGAGGATTAGTGGCCACCTCTGGTCAAAGTTTATCAGGCCGCCTATAAGGCCTCTGACTTGGCTTAACGACTGTAATTAAATGACAACAGCCGGGACCGACGGTTTTACGTGCCCTCCGAAGCACGGAAACGCTCAGTTGTAATGTGCTACTTTACGGTCACCCATCCGACACCTGACCGGGCCGAACTTTGCTTAACAAACGTGATCGAATACGATCAGTCTGTCAAGCGCGGCCATGAGCGCTTTAAATGGACCGGTAACCTGTCACTCTTGTAAAGTTGAGGGTGGAGGTATGGAAAAAGGTGGTAGATGGTAAGCCTATGCAGGAAGGTCGAAGTCGGGGTCCGGGGATAGTCATTCATTCATTCATTTAATTTTAATTGCAAAAAACACTACAATTTAACACGATGGAATTACGATTATGATTAGCAGAATAAGGCCCAGTTCTTGTCAGGACTTGTTTATTTTATACTTATTATTACAATGTCAGTACTTTTTGTTATAAAAAATATCAGACCCAGGGGTCCCGGGTTCGATTCCCAGCGGGGGTACATATTGTATTCGGTTTGGTTGGTGGTAGCACTTGTTGTAAGTCCGCCTGGTTAGCTACCACCATCTTATCTAAGTCTGACGCCATAACAACAATTTTTTCAGCATTGTTGTGTTCCGGCAGTTAAAGATAAGATAGCCAGTTCTGAGGAACTGGCTATCTTATCTTTAACTGCCGGAACTCCCGGAATCCCCAATCACTGAGGTGATTGGGGATTCCGGGAGAGGCTCGCTTCCATCTTCAGCCTTATCAATACTTAACATCAGGTATGATGAAGGCTAAGAGGCTCCCCGTACCTCATAAAAAAAAACCTGACGGGCTGACGCCTCTCGGCCCACATTCGGCCTCAAAAGGCCTAACCCCTCACTACTTGCTATCTCACCGCCGTAGGGTCCTGAGGACCGTGGTGTCAATCGCCCCTTTGTCCTCCCGGCCGGCCCTGGGGCCCTGGTGGCTTATCTTATCCTAGATGAGGAATATGGTCCATAAACCAACATGGAGACCCATTGCAAATTCATCATCAGCCATTTTTATGTCCCCACTGCTGGAGCACTGGCCTTCCTTATGGATGGAAAAGGAGAATGGACCATGACCCACCACGCGGGCCCGGGTGTTAAAGACTGCAAATTCAGTCGCAGCAGATCTAATATCCACTCGACCCTCAAGATTCGACACTAATGAAAAAAGTACCCATTGAACCAATTTTCAGGTCCCATTCGACCTTTTTTTATTTTTTTTATGAACAACGGTAAGACTCTTAGCCTTCATCATACCTGATGTTAAGTATTGATAAGGCTGAAGATTGAAGCGAGCCTCTCCCGGAATCCTCAGCCACTGATGATCTGACTATCTTATCTAAAACTGCCGGAACACAACAATGCTGAAAACATTGTTGTTATGGCGTCAGGCTTAGATAAGATGGTGGTAGCTAGCCAGGCCAACCAACCAACCCGAATACAATATTCCACTGAGAATCGAACCCGGGACCTCTGGGTCTGATACCTGTGGTTCTACCACTAGACCACAGAGGCGGTTCCTTCTTAAAACCTTCCTAAAAATATCATATTCAAGGTGCCCATTCGACCTCCTGGTTGGGTTATGCTGCCCTGGTACTTTTGTTTTGTTTCCCATACAAAATTGATGCGCCATGAATTTATAATATCCTTCTTTTTTTAAGTTGGTTAAAATTGAGGTCCAATGGGACATGTTTTTTGATTGAAGGTCGAATGGGCACTATTATTTAGATGAGGTCGAATCCTGAGGGACCAGTGGGTACTAGACCCCACAACGTTTCATTATTGCTGTTATTTTATTTTCTGTTATAATAAAAAATGTGACAAAATCGATTTACTGATAATTTTGACATTGCTTTTTATCTATTGTATTTTTTTTTATCTATTGACTTTTTTTATATTTTGGCTAGTGCACGTAAGACTTATAATATTGTTGTTTTGTGGTACCTACTATTATTGTTTACATACCTATTTACAATTTAGATTAACTTTAGATAAATTTTAAATAGAAAAATATTGGAAAAAATTACCTCGGCCACAAGTGAATTCTCAGATGGGAATCGAACCCATGACCTTTGGAAATACGGTCCAATGCTCTAACCGCTGAGCTACCGAGGCTAAGTCTAATCTATTTAAAATTTTTCTTGACTATAAAAATAGCATTGAAAAATGCAAAAATTAAAAAATCATATATTAACTTTTTTTAATTGTGAAAATGAATATTTGCACATCGCTAAATGCGATAGAATATGTTGGAAACTAGTTAATTAAATCAATAAGTAACCATATTCAAGCATTTTTATTTATCTTATCTTATCTTAACGTGCCCTGTGAAGCACGGAGGCGCTCGAGTCAAATATTTAAAGGTCACCCATATCTTGAGCAGCCACATCTCTTAATTGTAGACTGAAGCTGCGCCAAGGAGCGCCTTATCGTTATCAACAGTAATGCAAAAGTAACTCTACGTAAACCTTTGTTTTTGAAGTGAAAACTTCTTTAGCGACGTTGTGCACATCAGAGTTTAAAATTTTTGGGTTGGGTAAAAAATGTTAAAGTCGCATCAGGACACGTGACCTGATCGAAAATTCATAAGACGAAGGGAGAGTAGACCGCCGGTGCGGCGTAGGAGAGGAAGTAATATCCCCCTCTCTTTATAATAATGTATGCCTGCTCCTGCGTTTCGTTTAAGCGGTTTTCACTTCTGCCGGCACTCCCGGAGTGCAACCCGTTGTTTTTTTTATGAATTTCACGCGGACGAGGTCGCCGTTGGAACCCCACTAAAAGATATTTAGTCTATTCAAACATAAAAAAAATACGACGGTGGCCAACACCTAGTAAGGTGTATATACTAGAAAAATTCTTCGTGTCCTCGTGGCCGGACTCCCAAGGATGCTGTTCCAAATCCCGTCAGTGCGACATGAGACAAGTTGCTTTTTTCTAGTATATTTTTTATTTACGATTAAATTACGATTTTTCATTATGTTTTTTCCCATTCACCAATAACTAGAAAAACCCACTAGTTATTATAATAACATAATAATTAATGATTTCGTTTTGCTTCCGAACAAAAAGTTATTCGTTGAGAATTAGTTCTATAAATAGTTATAAGATTTTAAAATAAGTCTATTAACTAGGAAAACCTCATTAATCATTACAACTTTGTTTGCAAGTCGTAGTAATTTATGATTAGCATTCATGTGAATAAATTATTTACGATGAATCACATCAAATAAGATCAGATAACATTGATATCTGATAAATTTATACAAAACGTGCCTTTTTGTAACACACTTCGTGATAAGTATAGGAAAATTTTTACTTTGCGAAAGTCAAATTACATTTTACACCTTCAAAAAACCGGCCAAGTGAGAGTCGGACTCGCGCACGAAGGGTTCCGTACCATTATCTGTAAAAAACGGCAAAAAAACGTGTCTGTTGTATGGGCCCCTTAAATATTTATTTTATTCAGTTTTTTAGTATTTGCTGTTAAAGCGGCATCAGAAATACATCATCTGTGAAAATGTTAACTGTCTTACTATCACGGTTCATGAGATACATGGTACAACCTGCATGCGTAGCATGCGCACCTCGACAAAGCTTTCTCGACACTTTTCTGACATTTTTCAGAATAACAGCGCCTCAGTGTTTATTCGGCCTACCTCTGAATGACACGGAGGCGAAAATGGGCTGAGATGGGGTTTTATTGACCCCACACAATTTTTTTAGTTATATTTTGTTGTGATTATTGTATTTATAGTTTTTGTTTCTCCTCCTTTCTATTTTCATTGTCTGTATCGTATGTGTGTGTGTGTCAATAAATATGTTTTCTTTCTTTGTCTCACAACGAACTAATGGGGGACAGATATTGCGAGATAAGGGTTGACAGCGAGTCGCGGTGCGCATGCTACGCTGGCTGGTGACAGACGGACGGACGGACAGCGGAGTCTTAGTAATAGGGTCCCGTTTTACCCTTTGGGTACGGAACCATAAAAACTAAAGTATTATTTCAGCAATTTTTTTATGTTATTGTCATTTTTGAACTATGAGTGATAGAAAAACATTGAATGTGTTTAGCTGCTGGCTTTCCAGAGCAAGATAGTAAAAAAAAAGATACCGTCGAGTTGAGAACCTCCTCCTTTATTTGAAGTCGAAAAAGCCTCTCAATGGACAGGACTTATATATCAAAAATTAATAATAATAGGTCTATACCTATGAAATTGCCGATTTTTTTTCTTACACTTCTAGATAACCTCACTACTTCGGTATTTAAAAGGTACATCAATTCCTTGATTTTATTTTAAATTAAGATCATAAAAATCAAGAATCCTTAATTTTATGATTATTACGAGGGCTTATTGATAAGTTTCCGAAACGAGAAAGAAAAATCTTTAATAATCTATTTAAAATAAATTTATTTCTCAACGTAGTTTCCTTCTACCTCGATGCGTTTAATTCAGCGCTTCTCCGATGCCGTTACATCAGTTTGATAAAATGTTTTCTCCAACCCCTCTAAATACTCGTCTACGGCAACGACGACATCTAGTGGTACAACCACCGGTATCAGACACAGGAGTCCCGGGTTCGATTCCCAGCGGGGGTACATATTGTATTCGGTTTGGTTGGTGATAGGACTTGTTGTAAGTCCGCCTGGTCGTAAGAAGTCGTAAGACCATCTTATCTAAGTCTGACGCCATAACAACAATGTTTTCAGCATTGTTGTGTTCCGGCAGTTAAAGATAAGATAGCCAGTTCCTCAGTAATTGGGGATTCCGGGAGAGGCTCGCTTCCATCTTCAGCCTTATCAATACTTAACATCAGGTATGATGAAGGCTAAAAGGCTCCCCGTACTTCATAAAAAAAAATGCCGGAATATAATTACATATTTTTTTTTGCCTATCTTTTTTTTTAGGTTCGTCGTTTCGGATACTTATCAATCAGCCTTCGTATCTTGTCTTATACGATAAAAAATACCTCGAAAAGTACTCCTTTTTTTTATAGCAAAATTGATCACTTTATGTAACATAATTTTTTTTATTATTTTTATAACTTGCGTAACATGCGATGTCTTAGTCTTCAGAAAATGCTTGTTCATAAAAAAATGTGGCATTAGCACTTGCGGTAGTAACTGAAACAAAAATTGTTAGTACGGAAAAACAAAATGTCATCGAAAATCTTCTTACAAATCGGCAATTTAATACAATGCGATGATGGGTCGGCAACTTGTCATTATTGTTTCCGGACAACATCACCAATGCCAAATGCCAAAGGCGTCGTTGAGGTGTTGGCTAACAGATGATGACACAGCTGAACAGGTGATGTTTATAAATTTCTCTCAAAAGCGGACAACCAGACGTACAAATAGGTGCCACAATTATATGGTTGATATACCCAAGAGTCACACTAAGCATTTTGACTCGACATTTATTATCCTCACCGCTAACTCCTCCTGAGTACTCAGTCTTGCAGGCCTATGTCATAACAACATTTTGTTTGCGTTTTGTTTTTGTTGAAGTTGTCACATTTTGACACACTTCACACTTTGGTGGATGATTGAGCGGAGACGTCACAAAACTTCCGTCAAAAAACTATGTAGTATGAAATAGCATGCTAAGATTGAAACAATACTGCGTTAAGAGATGGCGGTAGGCCCCCAGACTCCTCCTGGAAATCCTTGCCTGAGTCTGTGTTTCCTGACACTTACAACTTGGTGTCTTCAAGTCACGAGTGAATAGTAGGCAAGCGCGTTACATCCTAGATCGCATCTTTGCTTTCCATCAGGCACGATAGCGGTCAAGCGCTTTACCTATCTAACAATAAAAAATAATGACAAGCTGCTGATGCTCTACCAACACCACAAGGGATTTATGCCGTGAGGGTATGTGTGTATTTGCCTTAATAAATCAAACCCAAACCGAACACCGGTGTTCAGAGAACAAAGTAAAATCTATTGTGTCTCATAATCTGGGGTCTGAAAGGCTAATCATTTCAATCATTCATGAAACGTTAATTTCTATCTAGATCTAGTACCCACTCGACCCTCAAGATTCGAACTTAATGAACAAAGTACCCATTGGACCTCATTTGCAGCACCCATTCCACCTTCCTAAAGATATCATATTCAAGGTCGTTCTCATCATCGTCGAATTATCAAGGCCCATTCGACCTCCATCGAGCACCAATGGTGGTGCTGCCCTGGTAATTGATGAATTGATAAACACCTTTTTTTTTAAGTTCGGTTATACGGGATTAGTGACGTTTGGTCCGAAAAAGTTTGATTGATTTCCATAGAGCCATTAATATTCGAAAGATATTGCTTTAAGCTACATAGTGTAAAATCAAGCAGTATGTATTTCAAAACAAAATTGCTTTAACTTCAGAAGTGGGCCTTAAGTCGCAAAAAAAAATAAAAAGTGCCAGTTTGCCCGAATCGGACGAACCTTTTTCTTGCCAAACTTCACTAATCCAAATTGAACATGTTTTTTTTGATAGAGGGTCGAATGGGTACTGTTATGGAGATGACTATTATTATATAGACAGTAGACTGACAAACGGTCAAAATAAAATTTCAAAAAACTTTTATCGACGCTCTTAGATCGATAATGTGTCACTGTCCCACTCCTTTTTAGTAGGGTAAGCAAGACAGCGTCATGCGGCATATCATATCGCGTGATATAGCCAAATATAGCGGTGTTCATGCTAGAGGGGCCCGCGGGGCTATACCTAAAAATTTGCAGTTATCGCGCATTTTTATTTTTAAGATATCGAGCGATAGCTGCGGAACGACAAAATAAAAATAGTATTACGTATGTGATCGCTGGCTAATCGCTCGCTTATGTTTCGTATAGCGGCGTCTCACTTTCTCACGCTCCTACCTAGGTGCGAGAGAAGGACGCCGCATGTCGCTTGACGCTAGCAACAAAAACAATTTGGTAGCAAAAACAGGAACTAAATGAATGTGCATTGTAGTTCATCGTTTGTTCGGTAAAGGCCGCACTGTTGATACGTGACATAAAGCAATTATCGCGCAATTTCTGCTGTCGCGTTGCTGTTGCAAAAATAGGTACAATAATAGAACCGCCGGCGCGGCGGAGTATGATGAAAGCTGAGCGTTTCCACGTTGTGTGTAAAAAAACTTTGTTCTGACTGTACTCGTACTCTCTGTTTGGACGCCACCCGCCTTAGTACTCTGGGGTATAAATATAATAAAGTCCGAAAAGGCTTATAATGAACGTGGCAAAAAGAGGAACTAACATTAATCGTCATTTTTTACAATGCAGCGCCTCCGACCGCGTTAATTTAAGCCTTGTCGCACTTGCGATAAGGTTTTTAATGAACGTGGCAAAAAAGGAACTAACACCGCCATCTTGTGTTTACGTAATTTTTGACAGTTACAGCACCCCCGTCCGCGGTCATCATAATCCTTGTCGCACTGTAAAAAATATTTGAAAGACTTGATGAGGCGAGCCGGAGGCGAGAAACGAAATGAAACATGAAATAAACAATACCGAGTGCTTAGTTTGAGTTTTCTCACCTTACGCCGCAGTTTGTGAATTGACTTTAATTCTCAATCTTATTCGCATTGCAATAAGGCTATCTGTAAAAATGTTACTCTCACGCGATGGTAACGTTTGACATTTGCAAATTCACAGTAAGCCCTCTGAATTTATCGTGAAGCTTTTTTCATTTATTCGCAAAAGAACCTTTGCTTACTTTTTTATTTAAGGGGGATAATATCATAATGTGTACATTTATTTGTATAACTGTGTACATTTAGCCCCGATGACACAAGATGCTGCGTCTCGTTGCCACATCGTCGCGGTTGCGTTGCGTAATAGCCACGTAACAGCACCACTGACCGACTGTCTTACTCGTAAACTGGTTGGAAAATAAACTCAGTTAGATGTTTGAACTTGACCAAATGGTCAATTGGTCAATGTATTATGTTGTAGCTCGTTTGAACGCGATTGTTTCGGTTATTTTTAGGTTATTGAAGTTTCGGACTAAATAAGTTCGGATACTTTTCTTTTTATGAACGACGGGGAGACTCTTAGCCTTCGACATATCTTATGTTAAGTATTGATAAGGCTAAAGATGGAAGCGACTAGCCAGGCGGACTTACAACAAGTCCAACAAAACCGAATCAAAATGTACCCCCGCTGGGAATCGAACCCCTGAGTCTGATACCGTGGTTGTACCACAGTTGACACTTTTTTTATTTTATTATTTATTCAGCGACAAGACAGAGTTTTAATGTGGCTTTGTATAGTACAGTAAAATTAAAGTACCAGGCTAGCATAACCAACCAGGGGATGTTTTGAACTTTGTGATTTTTGCCTGACTGTACAAAACAACTGTAACTATAATGGAGTCCGAATCATCACTGAAAAAAAAAAATTCAAAAGGGTCGATGCTGCCAAAGTGTGCGATCTTAATTCGTCCGCAACTTCAATAATCCATTATATTGAGGGATATATGAACTATGCCGTTCCTCTCTCTTTCTCTTATCGAATGAGGATTAGTGGCCACCTCTGGTGTCAGAGTTTATCAAGCCTCTGTATTATGTTTACACCAATTATCTAGCCCACGTTAAGTTTCATGAACAACTTGTGTTATGGATACCAGATAACGGATAAACATACATACATACATATAAAACTATATAATAGGACGGTTAGAGATGTTACAAATCTGGTAAGAAGATATATATATTATATTTCTTCATACCTTTATCTGAATTTGTAATGTTTCAGAAACAAGATTTTATTATTTTGACTTGACACTTTTTAAAATAAGTATTTATTTTATTGTATATGAAAAGTACTATGATGGATGGACATGAAAATAAAGCTTACAATAAAGTTAAATCTAATTTATCAACATCATCAGCCTGTGAACGTTCACTGCTGGACATAAGCCTCTCCTAGCTCACGCCTATAGTGGCGTTCATAGGAGGCTATTAGCCTACTGCTACCACGCTGGCCAGAATCGTTGGTAGAGGGTTAGTTTCAAGTTTTCCTTCTCTTGCACAGGTGTTCAATGCGTCGAGCCTCTTAGTCGACTCTTACGACATCCCAGGCATGTAAGGGAGTGGTGACACTGTATTCTTAGGCTGTTACCACACGGCCAAATCTAATTGATAAAAATAATTCGAAATGACAGGTTTTGAAAATCCATTTTATATTATGTTGTTTTTTTTAATTCTGGTATATATTTGCTGAAAAATATCAAATTAAAAATTCAATATTTAAATAGCGCGCCAAAACGCTACTTTGACAATATGGCGCTGCAATGGGTTCGGTGACGTCACTTGCCTGTATTCTGCATAAAATATCATCCACATACGTAGGCATACGAGGTTTACAAGCAGGTGACGTCATTATAAACTCGACAAACCAGGAGCGTTTTGTGTCACGTGACAAAACGTTCAAAAAATGCATTTTTATTTACGGATTTTTAAATAAATTTATAATTATTTTCAACTTACGTTAAAAAAAAACATTTTTAAACTCATAATTTATACTGATAACAATAATTGACACTTTATTTTTCGCAATTAATTTGTCATATAGCCTATTTTCGATGCAAGCTCTTGACCTTCGCCGCCACGCATCTATAGAAATACGCGCCGCGTCCATGTAGATTTTAGCGGCTGCTGTAATGAAGGATGCATTGTGAGACTTCAATTTTAGGTGTGGTTTAGGGCAGGTCCTGTACTCTAAATAGGGTCTAATTTCATTATCAAGCGGATTGAAATCTGGTCTAGAGGATGGCCAATCTTCGTGCCGGATGAAGTCGATTTACATGGGCGGCTTGATAATTTTATAAATAAACTAGCTGACCCGGCAAACGTTGTTTTGCCATATAACAAAAAAAAAAAAAGTTTAGGGGGATGAAAAATAGATGTTGGCCGATTCTCAGACCTACTCAATACGCTCACAAAATTTCATGAGTTCAGTCAAGCCGTTTCGGAGGAGTATGGGAACGAAAACTGTGACACGAGAATTTTAATAGTATTGTAAATTATAATTGTATCGTTCTAACAAAACACGAGATCAGCTAAATTTTTTTTCAAGCATGATGACCAATTACTGGACACCAATAATATTTAGCATCATATAGTTTAATTTTCTCTTTTAATCGCTATATTTGTTTACTATTTAAGTAATATTAGTAGGAAGTAGGATAAAATAAAATGGTCATTCGTCGTTGTCGTATTTGTCTCAAATAAATATAATTTTCTATCTTTTTCTGTCTTTTTTTTCTTTTATTCTTGCTAATATTTGAGAGTGTAGACTAAATTATTTATTAAAGGAAAATAATGACATATAAAATAGCATTGTAGATATATGCAAGAAAATGAAATTCATCTTAAATGATTTTCAAACATTTAGAAAAAAGTTTCATTCGAATACAAATTCTTCTCATTGATGAAACATCTAACGGGGAATGCCGTGGGGGAGCCCGTGGCGCAGTGGTTTGCGCGCTCGGCCTGCGATTGTTGAGGTTACGCAACTTTCGCAATGGTCGGTCACGGGATGGGTGACCAAAAATTTACTATCTCGAGCATTTGCAGTCGTTAAAACCCACCAATCCGCTTTGGACCCGCGTGGTGGGTCATGGCCCGTTCTCCTTATCCAACCATTAGGAAGGCCAGTGCCCCAACAGTGGGGATATTAAAAATGGCTGATTACGATGCTGACGACGAAACATCGCTGGCCTACAGCAGCATAGAAGAGTAAAAAGTACTATGCAAACTCCGATTGTGTCAGCATTGGACCGGACCGGACATCAAGATTTCAGAGGTTGCGGGTTCGGGTCCTATCTGAGTAATTTGTGGGGACTAACTGATTTTTTCTAGTATTCAATCTAAAAAAAAAACATTATCTTATACAATATCAGGAATGTGCAGACATATTAGATAACTTTCAGCATTCTAAAATTATCAGACTGCATCAAGATATTCACTTATGAACAATTAGATATTTTAAAAACGTTTTAATTGCAATTGTGCAACGACATTTCGCTTTCATTTCGTATTTTTTTCCATTTATGCAAGTATCTTTATTTTCGTTCTAAATACTTCCAAATATTTTGCTTTCACTAGTTAACCGCCTCTGTGGTCTAGTGGTAACAACCACCGGTATCAGATCCAGGGGTCCCGGGTTCGATTCCTAGCGGGGGGGTACATATTGTATTCGGTTTGGTTGGTGGTAGGACGTGCTGTAAGTCCGCCTGGCTAGCTACCACCATCTTATCTAAGTCTGACGCCATAACAACTATGTTTTCAGCATTGTTGTGTTCCGGCAGTTAGAGATAAGATAGCCAGTACCTCAGTGGTTGAGGGTTCCGGGAGAGGCTCGCTTCCATCTTCAGCCTTATCAATACTTAACATCAGGTATGATGAAGGCTAAGAGTCTCCCCGTCGTAAAAAAAAAACTTATCATTTTACGACCTGTTTAGCGCAGGGGTACTAACCCCACCTTCTGCGCCAGAGGTCCCGGGTTCGATCCCCGGACAAGACAAATATTTGTGTGCATGAACATGTCTATTTGTCTTGGTCTGGGTGTTTAATATGTATATTATGTATGTATTTACAAAAAAAAAAAAGTATATAAGTATGTTTATCCGTTATCTAGTATCCAGAACACCAGTTCTTCATGATAATATTCTTCTTGTTTTCTTGTTTATTATTCTTCATGATACTTAACGTGGGCTAGATAATTGGTGTGATTGTATGGAAATATTAATTTAAATATATATGTTTATCATTAAATCATTTAATTAATATAATCCTAGTACCTTTGTCCCACAGCTCCACACTGGACACCGAATCCTCATCACTGAGGAACTAGCTATCTTATCTCTAACTGCTGGAACAACAATGCTGAATACAATATTGTTATGGCAGGCTTAGCTAACTCAAACTTGATAAATATTCACTTGGTGACAAGTGTTTGACATGTAGTTCGCATAAAATTAATGATCATTTTGATGATTACCCATCATCATTGATCTAGGTTCAAAGTCATGTAATAGTTAAATAAAATTAAGGTAACGATTCCACAACCTTCAGTAGTAAAGTTGTTAACCATAGTAAGTACATACCTACTATTTGTATGTAACCTTGCTACATACAAGTCTAGGCAACTTTTTATTGGAATATTTTACCGGTCTGTGTCTATGAACCGTTTTTTCTTTAATAATTAATGTCTATTTAAAAAAAAAATACTTTGGTCGTTTAATCGTTAATTAAAAACAACTTTAAAACGCGCTTATTCTACTTCTTTTATTTCACGTTTAACACACTGCTTTAAACTATATTTTTAACAATATGAAAGGAGATAATTCTTTTGGGGCTTTTACTAAAAGTGCCAGCCAACAATTAAAATGGTATGTATGGTTGGTCGTTTGGAGCAATCCTTGATTTGGCACGAAAGTTCCATACCGAAAGTTACTCTAAGACGTCTGGGTCACTCCACCGACCCAGAGAGGAAGGCCCAAGAGGGTAGACGCGGGGCGGAGACCCGGTAGACTGCTACCCTTGTCCCGGTAGTCTCCGTCCATACGCGAGGAAGGAACACCCAGGGGGTTTTAGTGGGTTCGAGTCCCACCTCTCTGTCTCCCCGGACGGGGGGGTAAGCGCGGACATTTCCGCCTGGAAGAAAAAAATGGGTTACTCTAAGACAAGGTACTTATACGAGTTCAAAGATTATTTTCATACATAGCTTTATTTCTGAAAATGTTAAAAATGAAAAACATTTATAAATATTGCTAAAACTTACGATCCGAAGGCATTGCGAGACAAAACGATTAAGTAGTCCATCATTTTTATACATAAAGTGATATTGATAAGAAAAATTTTTTTTAGACATAATTACATTTTTATTATTTTCGTTGCAGGGATATTGTTAGATGTGTTATTAGAACATTTAATTACCTCACTGTATAATAAAAATATGCTGTGTAGTGTCGGCTTAGAATAGCACTACCCCCTCTCATCCCGTGGTTGTCGTAAAAGGCGACTAAGGGACTCGGCCTTCAGGAGACGGGCAGCAGCGTCTCCTACAAACTTGGTCACACTGCGATCGCCAACCCGCCTGCCAAGCGTGGCGATTATAGCAAAACCCCCCCTTTTGGGGGAGGCCTATACCCAGCAGTGGGTGTTATGTGGCTGAGACGACGACGACGATAATACAAATGATTCTGATCAAGTTTCTTTACACTTTCAAAAATTCATAAATGTATGAAAATTACGAATCTTTGAACTTGTACCTATACCTTGACTTTGAGAAGTTCTACAACTTTAGTGCCATATCAACTATTGCTCCAAATAAACTTAACCACTTTCAGAAAAGGAACAAAAATGTATGGAGCGTGCGATTAAATTTGCAGTTTTATAGTAATGTGAATAGTTGGATTTATTTATATTCATGCTGAAATTTATAATATTGATGGCAGCCCCACCCCCGACGGATTATTAAGTCGGAGGTTTTTAAATTAGTTTATCCGTTTTCAGTTACGTTTTTCAAAAATATTAATTTTGCTTTTTATTTCAAACTTTTTAGAGAGCATAGATATTATGTACCGAAAACCCATTACTAAAACCACATTCTAATAGGACAAGTAGTTTTGCTTTTGCTCAAATGTTTACTTCAGCGCCCCCTGGTGAGTTGTCACCGTAACATTTATCTAAGAACATTCGCGAATCAAACCCAAACCCAATACTGAAAACCGCCTCAAAATTTTACTAGTAGTTTTGATTTTGCTCAAACAAATGTTAACTGCAGCGCCCCCTGGTGAGTTGTCACCGTAACACTTATCTAAGAACATTCACCAATCAAACCCAAACCCATTACTGAAAACCGCATGAAAATCGGACTAGTAGTTTTTAATATAAATGGTTACATTCGTTTGCAAAAAAAATGTTAACTGCAGCGCCCCCCGGTGAGTTGTCACCGTAACACCTATCTAAGAACATGCACCAATCAAACCCGAACTTATAACTGAAAACCGCCTCAAAATTGTACTAGAAGTTTTGGAGGTAAATGGTAACATTGGTTTGCACAAACAAACAACCTCTCACCCCAAACGCATATACCGTCTCCGTACCGTCTCGTCGGTATATTTGGTAATTAAAGAAGCGAGTTTTCAATCCGTAAAAGTTGTTTTGTTCAATGAACAGTAGGCTTATTACGAGTTTGGCAAACTCGACGTTACAGTAAACGTTAATGTAAAATGTAGCTCTGTCTCTTTCATATTTAGCGACTGTTTTACCGACATGAGCAGTGTATCCGATAGTCTACGCTCACGAGTCCTGTAAATGTCATGTTAAGCAAACTCGTAATAGGGGTACAGTGCATGCAAAAATTTAAGATAACGGTTATATAATATAATTGAAAAGGTTAGAATATGAATCCTTTTTGTTTTAATTATGCGGGTTTATAATCAATTTACTTCAAAATTTTATACAATAATGAGCAGAATTTGAAACTTTTTTGTTCAAGACTGCACATAAAGTAAAAACAATCGTTTCACAAAAAAAAAACCCGTCGAAATGTTGCACATTCTAGCTTTTAAAAGGTACCAAACTGAAACTATAAGGGTTCCGTTTTTGCCATCATACTACGAAACCCTAAAAACATCGGTCAAGGTTAACTATAGTAATCCCTCAGGTCTTTCGTATGAAAGTCATTGAGAGATCGCAGACTTTTTTTGATGTGTGTATGTAAAATAAATAAATATTTCTTACACTCACACCATTAACCTAGCCGCAAAGTAAACACGTAAGGCTTGTGTTATGGGATACTAGGGTAACGGATATAAATACATATAATTTTACATATATAAGTATTTATGTGTAGAAATATATATATATATATATATATATATATATATATACATCCTACAATCTTTTTGGCGTCATGCACGTTGTGCATCAATACGACGTCCCCCAGTTCCCCTTACTTTTTTTAACATGTCTTAATGAATATTGCTTAGTTTTTTAATTTCCAGCTCCGTGGGATACGTCATTTTCCGATAATTTTAATTTTTCGCGATATTCGTCTTGCAGTCATGCACCAACATTTTTGAACCCCAAATCATGGTGATACATTATAGGCATCCTAGATATATTGATTGTAATTTACCTATGGCATCGATTATTTAACGTCCTCACAGATTGGGCGGCATTTGGGAGTGCGACGTTGCCAGCTTTAGGTTTATTATCTCTTTCTTTTCCTATCGCTTGTCTGTAGTACACAGTTTCAAGATTCAATTTGTTCCAACATTCGTAAGGTCTATACGTACATATATGGATGCCCCATATGTTACAGTATGTATCTACCAGTACCTACCATATAATTATCCAGTTAAAAAGTCTGTTGTGTTGGAATGAGTATAAATTAATGGATTGAATGGTAAATGTATGACCGTCTTTCATACAATACTTACAGAAAGATTGTGTACCTACCAAATTTCATATTTATAATAAAATTATAGTTTATAATAAAATGAAAAATTTACTAGGAACAGGGGGCTAATTGTCTAATTTTAAAATCTATCGCAATCCCTATCAATTCGTAATTTGAAAGATATTTACATACTTCAAACTTCAAACCGTCACTATTTGACATTTGATAGGGATTGTGATCGGGACGCGGTTTTGAAAGGTATTGAATGAACGAAATTGAACTGTCTAAGCAAAGTGACACTCGAAAATATTTTTCAAATGTATGGAGAAGTGTTAAATGAAGTGTCATTTAAAACATCATTCATTCCGAAAAGGATTGCACCTATATGCTACACAATTCCATAAATCACTATCACAATCACAATTCCTTTAAAAATGATTGTGATAGATTTTGAAATTAGACAATTAGGGGGCAGTTCTTTCATCTTAAAAGTTAGTAGCTTGCAGTATCGCCTCGATTAGTACCGTATTCCTGCAATCAAGATCACCAAGTTATTGGACGTCCGTATATGGCAATTGGTCGTCCGTATACGTCTATTGGGCGTCCGTATATTGCTATTGAACGTCCGTATACAGCTATTGGGCTGCCGTACAAAGTACAAAGTTTTACATCGGTTTGTTGATACTAAATAACAGATATAACGTCACAATCGGTATAGCGGTTATACAAATTTCTACTCTTATTACCCCCTTAGAGGATGATTTCGTAAATAAAAACGATCCTATCAGCTAAAATCTGAGCTTTTCTAGTATTAGTAGCAAAGTTTATCTAAGTTAAAGTTATAGAAAGTTATTTTATTAGGTATCTATCTTAGTTGTTATGATGTTTAAACTACAGCAACTAAAGTCTGGGATGATCTCGTATTAACCTTTTGGTATGAATCATTTTATGTTATTAATTATAGTAGCTGAAGTCTAAGATATTATAGTATTAATACCAAAATGTCATGTGCCATAGAAGTAATTTTATTGTTGAGATATTGATTGTTGTACTACTAGCTAAAGTCTGAAATGTTTTAGAAACAATATCAAACTTTCACGTCTTGCACTAAATGCCAGTCATCTAACGTCATTTTATTAGTGGTTGTTGTGATGTTGATTAGTTATAGTAGAATTGATCCGTTGTGAAACTAACTTTGTTTAAAATGTATGACGAAGTTGGCAAGTTGTCGAATTTGGCAAATATTTTTAACAACAGTTTGTATGACACAGAGCAAACAACTCAGCTTTATTTAAAGTTTGAGATGTTTTGGAATTATAATATTAAGAATCAAAATTATATGTCCAACACTTAGTATATACTTAGCAATTATTAAAATATCCTACTTATTATTATAAATGCTAAACTATGTCAGTTTGTTTGTTTGTGTGTTTGTTTGTTACTCTTTTACCCAAAAATTACTGAACGGATTTAGAGGAAATTTGGTAAGCGCGTAGTACACGTAGTGGACTAGTAAATAGACTACTTGTTATCTCGATATTTCCACGGAAACGGTAACCACGCGGGTGAAACCGCGGGCGGCCCCTAGTTTGTAAGACACCAATTATGTGAATCAAAGTAATTTCATTTACATGTTTTTAGTGTTTGTTTGGTTACATTACCCTATGTCAATAAAATGTAGATAAATAAATATGTAGAATTAAAGGGAAGAAGTTATTATTATTAAATACTTTATTCATAAATAGATAACAATCCATCCACACTAATAATATAAATGTGAAAGTGTGTCCGCCTGTTCCTCTACCTCTTAACGCTAAACTGCTGAACCGATTTAGATGAAATTTAGTATGGCGATAGTTTAATACCCGGGGAAGTACTAAGAATACTTATGTCTCTAAAATCATCTCCTAAAGGGGTAAAAAGGAGGGTAGAAGTTTGTGTACGGAATCTATATCAGCTAAACCGATGTAAATTAAATGTAGTATGAAGATAGTATGACAAAGGATAATTTATCCACGAAATTTTCCTTTAAGGCGGTAAAAAGGGGTGGATGTTTGTCTGACCGCTGTACCGATTGTGATAATATACCTATTGGTATCTTTTTTTGGTATTTGTTATTTGGTATGAACAAACGGACCTAAAGCTTTATACTTTATACGGACGCCCAATAGCTGTATACGGACGTTCAATAGCCATATACGGACGCCCAATAGCCGTATACGGAAGCCCAATATCCATATACGGACGTTCACTAACCTGGTCATCTTGATCGCAGGAATACAGTACTATTCGAGGCGGTATTATGTGTCTGCAAGCTACCAACTTTAAGATGCAAAACTGTTCCTAGTGATTTTTTCATTTTATTAATTTTTTTATCAAATTAAACAAAACGCGTACGGGACCGAAGACGACATACATTGTTTTGATTGCGGTAGATATTATTTGAGCTGTTGTCACAGATTTCATGCGCGAGCTGGCAACGTCGTAATAGTGGACGTCAAATACGCGAATTCATAGTTAGAAATTCTGATAGATATACAGTTTGGATATACGCGGTGCAGCAGCGCCTCACCTGCGCCGAGATTTCTTCGAGAACTTTTCAATATTTTATTGCAAGCATTTAAACGATTTTTTTGCTTCCGTCGATTTTTGTACTACGGCCAGCTAGGATCAATAAGAGCTAAGTACCACCGACTAATAAAGTGGCGTCCGGTATGCAGACGCCAAAAGCAGGTGGACGCCAGTTTAAATGCACTTTCGCCTTCAGGGGACGGACATTTGTTTGCGGGATAAATATATATATATATATATATATATATATATATAATTGTCAATGACTCAGGTACAAATGCTCGTATTCATCATACAAACATTTGCCCCTACCGGGACTGGAATCCGGGACCTCTGAGTAGGCGACACCTTGAAACCGGTGTACGTACCACTCTACCACAGAGGTCGAAATATTATGTTAGTATGTGATGTCCGATCTCTATAAAAATAATTTAAGTAAGAATGTTGGTGATGCTGCAATTTTAAGATGGGTTACCATTATGCAATATCGTTATAAAATTTCTGTTACCAGGAGAACATAAGATCCACGAGATGTGCGATCACTTGCCAATTAAATTTGGAATAGAAAGGACATTACTCTAATCATTAAAAGTCGTTATAACCTATTGCTTAAGATTCGAGGCCAAAATTATATATAAAATCTTAACAATCAATTCATTATGCAACGATTTCACCACAGTATACTTGAGCATCCTTCCGCCTGGTCTGTCAATTTTAATTGAGTGTATTGACTGTAATTAGTCTGTGGCTATTGTCAATTAAAAATCAAGATTAATTGCTAAGCCATGAATAATTCCTTCCTACTTGTGAATAAAATTGAATTATTCACGTACATAGAATATAAAGGTTTACACAGAATGTCTATATTTCAACTGCTGGGTTACCGCTTTTGTCATAATAATGACATTGATATGGCTGATGCCGAAGAGTTTGATATAAGATAGCCACCAGTCCCTCAGTGACTGAGAATTCCAGAAGGGTTTTTGGGTTACCCAACGTTTCGGCACCTTTTCAGCTGCCGTGGTAACGGGTTGACACAAAACGTCGGGAAACCAAAAACCCAAAAAATATTTAACGTTGAAAATATAGCACACTTAAAAACGTAAAAAAAAATTCTTTTTCGCGTTTAATGACTTGTCTGAATGTCATAGAGCCGTTTTGTGCAACTCACGACAGCAGGTTTAGAAGAGTTAGCACGTAAAACTATCTAAATAGTGTCGAATAAGTATCAGGCACGTAATGTCAAAAAATGTATGGGAAAATGTAGTTCCGTTTACGTCCGGTAGGAACGCTGTTTAATAATAATAATAATAATAATAATAAATATTTGCATACAATCACACCAATTATCTAGCCCACGTTAAGTTTCATGAAGAACTTGTGTTATGGATACTAGATAACGGATAAACATACTTATATACTTTTCTTTTTTATAAATACATACTTAAGATACATATTAAACACCCAGACCAAGACAAATAGACATGTTCATGCACACAAATATTTGTCTTGTCCGGGGATCGAACCCGGGACCTCTGGCTCAGAAGGCGGGTTTAGTACCTCTGCGCCAAACAGGTCGTCAAATATCATACATTTTTAACTTGACTTCCTTGAAAATTATTCGTGCTTGGCCAACAATTTTACATTTCGACCATGAGAGCGTCTCCTTAAGTCGCTTAAAATAGCTACGGTTTTCGTAGCTCAAGTGTATGGACTGGCGTGCTGTTGACTGTACAACAGTCATGTTACAAAATCATCATCATTTTTTACTAAAGTCCATTAAACTATCATTATTTAATTTCAGATACAGGATGTTAGAATTATTTCATAGTATGAAGTAACAAAACAGATGAAAACAAAAAGTTGTAAATAAAAAATATGACATAATCGCCGACATAAATCCGTGTATAAAAAACAGGATAAATCTGCTTTATTAGTCGTGCCGAATGTTCCAAAAAGCTTTTATTTTTCTTTTATACGCGCTTGTATAAAAACTGACATTTCGATTGCAATGTATTTTTGTATTGAGAAAGATGGTTATTGGACTAAGGGCCGATTTTTTTATGCTCAGATAACTTTTTTTATTTTATGAACGACAGATCCGAATTTTTTTAATGAACGACGGGGAGACTCTTAGTCATCATCATACCTGATGTAAAGAATTTATAAGGCTGAAGATGGAAGCGAGCCTCTCCCGGAATCCTCAATCACTGAGGAACGAGCTATCTTATCTCTCTGCCGGAACAGTCGTCAGACTTAGATAAGATAGTGGTAGCTAGCCAGGCTGACTTACTACAAGTCAAGTCCTACCACCAACCAAACCGAATTCAATATGTACCCCCGCTGGGAATCGAACCCAGGACCCCTGGGCCTGATACCGGTGGTTGTACCACTAGACCACAGAGGCGGTTAAAGGTAACTGACAAACCCGAAATCCCACGCGATGAAGTACGAGCGATTATTCGACACTTAAACAGCAATAAAGTAGAAGGAGTGGATGAGATCCCAATCGAAGTTTAAGAAAGCAATTTAGCAATTTATAAATAATTTATTAAATTTAGCCAAAATTATTGTTATTTTTTAACCAACCTCATTAGTACTTTATATGCCTTTGTTATCGATTATTTTCATAGTTAAACATAAAAAAATCAAAGTTTATTTTTAGTTTATTTTATGAATTTAAGTTTACTACATAAGAAACATAACTTTTTATTGTGTTCACTCAATTAAACTGTTTTATTTATTGTGGAATCTGTCCTTGGCTTTTGTATTACTCATTAAGTATAGCATTAAGGTAATACTGTATGCTGTTTGTTTCCCAAAAATAAATAAATAAATAAATGAAGTGTTCATAGCGATGGGAAAGACAGGTGGATATTTTGCACACCATCTGTTGCAAGATATGGGAGTCTGGGAAATGGCCGGACGGAAGACTGATCGCAGTCAGTTTTCATCATCTTGCACAAGAAAGGTTCCACCAAGAAATGCAACAACTACAGGCTCATCTCACTCATAACTCATGTAAAGTGATGCTACACATAATAAACACAAGGCTACAAGCTTACCTGTTACGCCAAATTGCACCTGAACTAGCCGGATTTATGAAAGTGAAATTATCGAAAAAGCTCTTCATCTGCTTCGTTGATTTCCGTAAGGCATTTGATACTGTCATATGGGAGTGTCTCTGGAAAGTCCTGAAGATGCAAGCCTCAATCACTGAGAAACTGGCTATCTTATCTCTCTTATTTCAAGCAATTCTAAAAAATTTACGCATCTTTATATTCATTTTTGTGATCGAAAAGTTGTTAATTTCTAATTATTTTTTCATTATTTTGTTTCATCTGTTTATTTTTGTTTGTAAACTCAGTGTAAGAAAGGTTTTTTTTTTAACTATTATTTATAATTTGTTCTTACTCATGCTGACTGTGTTACCATTAATTGTAAGTGCAGTTAACCATAAGTAATTTAGTTTTAAATATTAATTCTTATTATGTTAATTTGCTGTAAGTTATGTTATCCTAATACTAACTAATAATATAAATGCGAAGGAGTGTTTGTTTGTCTTTCTTCATGTCTTATTTAAGAAACCAATCGACTTGATTTTTGGCATGGAGTTAGTTCCCGGGTTCGACGCGGGTGAAACCGCGGGTGGCTGCTAGTCTTTAAATAAATAAATAAGTCCAATGTAACAATCTTTTCTGTCGTACCAATTTTTAAGCAGAAATCGCATAAATACAATACATACCATTCAATGTGGCAACTCGAATGTACGGTAACCTACATTCAAACCTGTTCTGTAATGAAATGAACTGACTTAATCGCAACCTTATGTTAATAGTCGTAAGATATATTATATCATACGAGTTTTAAAAAAGATGACAGACAATTTCTTTGGCTAGTTTTGTCTCAGGCTTTCTATTAAATTGGTCAAGTTCAATTCGAAAGTGATAAAAAAGTATTGATACGATGTATTAAGAAGTTTGTGTAGCTTTTATACTTTTTAATAGTTTATGGTAGCCTAGTACTACAAATAAAGATTGTAAATAAGGTTTATAACATATTTGCTCGTTAAGGGTCTCTTATTACACCAATTTCAATATCGTATTGTATTTCATTACGTACTTGTGCGTTATTGTAATGTAAAACGCTCGGTTTATCAAGATGCCCGACTAAAACGAACGGTACTTTTTAAAATCTTAGCAAAGAGTTTTTACAAGTGCTTTAACAAGTGGTTGAAAATTTATTCGTTTAAGAAAGCCCGTGATTTATTTATTTCCTCGCAAATATGTCATAAAACGTCGTATGACAAACGTGCGCTTTGATAATTACATCCTTAGCAATATCGCCTCGGCTGTAGTATTCAACTAACCGCACTTAGATCATAATCACTACATAGTATAAAGCAAACTCGCTTCCCGCTGTCTGTCCCTATGATATAACGATATAAATAAATAATGATATAAATAAATATGTATGCTTAGATCTTTAAAACTACGCAACGGATTTTGATGCGGTTTTTTTAATAGATAGAGTGATTCAAGAGGAATGTTTATATGTATAATAATTAATAACCTTCAATATTGAGTACAGAAATACTGTTATTTTTGAGGTTTCTAATGTGATGTCGTAAATGATTACATATTTTTCCGCTTAAATTGTAAACGCAGGCTGAACCCTACGAATAATTATTTATCAAAATAATGTACTAAGTATTTGTACACCTAGAAAAGGTCTACTTAAGCAGTAAACATTTAGTAATCTGTGCCCCCACCAACTCTAACATCCATATTCTAAGTCGTTCCTCCAAAACATACTCGTCCTCGACTTAACGAAACCTCATTGAAAACCTCTTCGTAATCGGTATTCTAAGTCATAACTCCGTAAGGACCTGGAGGAGCCAAAGAGTACGTAGCCACTCCGTGTTAGGCCTAGCGCACACTACCATTTTTACCCACGACGAGGTTGAGTGGAGTGTAAAAAGTTTTGGAGGAACGACTTAGAATATGGGGGTAAGTTTGCGTTAGCGTTCACATAAACAGAAAATTCGCTGAAATATGTCGATTTCGACTTTTTTATATCCTTAATTTCCTTATTAAAAATATAAGTAAAACCTCTACTACTGTCAAAATCCTTTATTTTCAATTATCTTTGATAATCCTATAATGTCGAAGATTGATTTCAGTGAGCTTTTAATACAGATTATTTACTCCAAAAATGTCGAAAGCGCGAGAATCGGGCCCCAGGAGGCCGATTCTCGCAGTGAATTCGAATTTTTTTGAAGCTAGAAATCTATTTTATGATTTTTTTATTTTTGCATTTCTCAATGCTATTTTTATAGTAATTAAATAGAAAAATATTGGAAAAAAACCAACTCGGCCACAAGTGAATTCTCAGATGGGACTCGAACCCACAACTTTTGGAAATCCGGTCCAATGCTAAGCTAAAAATAGCTTTGAAAAATACAAAAAAAAGTCATTAATGATTTGCTGTTGCATCTTAATCAATCGTTAAACATCTGAAAAGACGTTTCTTTCGAATGCAAGGATATTCCTAGCATTGATGTGACAACGCTGGCCTACAGCGTAATAAAAATATAAAAGAATTGGAGAATTTCGACGGTGGTCCGCTAGTCTCGGTAGGTCAGTGGTTTGAGATTTCACTTGTGGCCGAGCTGATTTTATCCAATTTTTTTCTAGAAATCTATAATAAATAATTAATTAAAAACAATCTTCAACATTATGGGACTATAGAAGATCATTGAAACTAAAAGAATTTTGACAGTAGCAGTGACTTCACAAAATTTTTAAATAAAGAAATTAAGGATAGCAGAATGCTGAACTCGGCATTTCTCAGCGCGAGAATCGGCCCTCTGGTATGAAGAAAGTTATGCGTTACCCATTTTTGTGGAAAAAAAAATAAAAAATAAAGAACTATAGTTGACATTTTAAAAGTGATCCAGATATATGGGCATGGGCACACATCTTTTTAAATAAATAAATTTTAGGTTTATAACCCAGTCTGTTAATCCCTTAGCATAAGTACGTGCCTGTATGTAAATCCGGATAGAAGTATTTATATTAAGTAAAATATTGATCCAAGCGTATTGTGTGTCCATCAATATTAACTCAGTCGGTGGTCAGTCAAGGACGATTCAATATACCTGTATTGAGCCGAGAAGGGAAGTCTACGTAGGTTTTAAGGAAATGTTCACATTGGGCGAACGTGAGTTTGCGTGCACCAGTTTGGATGGATCCTTTTTAGACATATGTACTAGTATGTACAGTCACGTGCAATAACAAAGAAACATTAAGCAACCTTGTCACATTACAATATTTACTGATATTAGTGGCCAGAGAGAGTGTTTCCGTGTGTGTAATGTACTAAAACATTGCATGTTTTTTTTCTATGTAAATTGAAGTTTCAACCTGTTGGCGCTTAAAATGCTATTAAATATTTACAATTCAAAATCACAACTCAGCTCACTTGAGAAATCCAAGTAACATGATATTTTTAAAGTTGTTTCATTTTATAAAAAAAAAATTAAAAACCGACTTCAAAAAGGAAAATCTACAAAATGAAAACCAAGAAAATACCAAAAAATAAAACCCTAATTGCAACAGAATCCGTATTCAAAATATACTTATTGGAGTGGAGAACGAAAAAACTGGACGTAGGCACTTACCTTTAAGTGGAAGTGCAATGTAGAATGCACCGTTCATGCCCTGGCTGGCACCGACTGCAAAAAGTATATTTTGAAGACGGTTTCTGTTGTAATTATGGGGTATTATTAGCTGGTATTTTTTGGTTTTCATTTTAAAATATTCCTTTTTGAAGTCGGTTTTAAAATGTTTAATTTTTTTATTTTATTTTTGTGTCAGATAAACTCAGTACTTTTTACCATGTCCATCGTGAGACGCATTATTGCTTAGAAATCGTATCGCACCCGTGATACTTAGTATTTAATAGTTCCGATGACCACGTGAAGTCCTCATCATCCGTTCCACTCCACCAAATGGTACTTTATGGAAGCAACTGCACGAGTACCCTTGATTTCTCTAGGATCTCATCATCAGATCCTGTCTTGACGACAATGGGATCAATTTGAAAGTATATACCCTTTGGAACAAAAAAAATTTTTTTGAAATCGGTTAACAAAAAGTTTAACCTTAATATACATCATTCTTGTTGTTTTTTTAATGATTTAAATTATAAAATATCGGGTATTATAGTTAATTCAAAGTTATTTTTTAGTTATAAATTGTATAATAACAATAAATACGATTAGGTAAATGTTGACATTGACACGAGGTACAAGACACAAACAATTTAAAAATAAAGGTTTATGTCCGAAATCCAATAATAGGTTTTGAAATCTCACGCATCGTAAGTATAAAATCCTTATAACAAATAGTTTAATCTTATTCTTATTTTTAATAATTAAAGGAATTAAAATAATATAATAAGAACAGAACGGAGTTTTATAATGAATTCAAAGTTATTCTTAATAAGAATGCTATGTAACATAATAAGTCAATAGTGCGATTCGGAACGCAATATGACATATTTTTTAGTTTTTAAATCAAAAAAGTATTTTACCATGCTAGGCCGCAAAATGCGATTTTCCACGCAGAAATTGAATGGCAAAACCTCATTTTCCGAGCGTGTGCGGTGAAAAGTATATTATGTAGACGCATCGCCACGTCTCACTCGGTCTTTACACATTTTTTTATTCGCGGCGTTTAAACAGCGAATAATTGACAATTCTAATTATTTGGCGGAAAGCCAGCCATGTCTATCGTCTATCGTCTTCCTGATAGCTTGACAAAGGAAATAATTTTACTATGACGAATTAAGTAATAAAATCTTGACTAAAGATGATTAATACGAGTACTTAGATAGTATTTTCTCCCATAAATAGAAACGACATTGAATCAATTAAAGCTGTTATTGTTCAGTCGGAATACTTCCCGGTTGACTAGTAGAGTATTAATGGGAATAAGTACTAAGATTGAATAAATAATTTATTAATTTACCCCTATTGTATCTCTTCAAGTATGTACTTAAATTTTTCGTGACTTCTTGTTAGTTTATGGAAGCCTGGTACATACCACTGATCACATCACTAAACAATTTGATTTGATAATTAAATAAATAAATAAATTCTTCATTTGTATGAATATGGTTACAATAAGTTCTTATTATATACTCTCCAACATATTCTATCGTGCCAGGACGATGTACAAATATTATTTTTTTGTAATTTTAGTTACTTACAATTATTAATAAGAGTTTAAAATATTATTAAATGTCAATGAAGAAATATAAAATAAAATGACAAATATTTAAAATTGGATGTCAGAACAATAAATCAAATTATTAGATGTGACTGATTTTTTTTTAAAGATTTTTCATGTTTTTATTCGAATAACGAATATTTAGATGCTTTTTTTGTTTGATTTTAAGTTTTTTTTTTGATGTACGGGAAGACTCTTAGCCTTCATCATACCTGATGTTAAGTATTGATAAGGCTGAAGATAGAAGCGAGCTTCTCCCAGAATCCCCAATCACTGAGGAACTGGCTATATTATCTTTAATTGCCGGAACACAACAAAGCTGAAAACATTGTTGTTATGGCGTCAGACTTAGATAAGATGGTGGTAGCTAGCCAGGCGGACTTACAACAAGTCCTACCACCAACCAAACCGAATACAATATGTACCCCCGCAGGGAATCGAACCCGGGACCCCTGGGTCTGATACCGGTGGTTGTACCATTAGACCCCAGAGGCGGTTAAATGATGGAACTTTAATAACATTTTTAAATAATGTTTCTGCTATAAATTAACGCGCTAACTATTGCGCCAACGACAACTCTTGATGGAACTAAATATGTGCTATGATTTTATAATAAATACTTAGTTAATCAAAAATATTTTTATATAATGAAAGCATCTTGTCTGACGATTTTCACACCTCTAATCACGTACTTTAAAGAAGAGCAGTGTCCTTACTTAACGCAACTGTTATTGTAACATGATGTCACCTGTATGTATTTTAATTAATAGGCCCTCGTTGAATTTCTATTTCTGTTCAACAAAAGAATTTCGATAGAAACTAGACATTCATTTGTCTTTTCATATGTCAACCGACTCTATTAGCTTTTGAAAACGAAAGCTAAGGAAAGTTTATATACAGCCAGGGGTGTCTATCATACGTATCGGTACGCAATAATAATATCGTATTTTTAATTATTTGATTAGAGCATTTTCTAAATAGGTATGAATGAATCTAGTATCTAGGATTTGAATTAAGGTCGGCATACAAGTAGTTTAAATTTTAAATAGTTTAATTAATTTACCGGTGTCCAGAGAACAATAGAATGAATATCTGTTGTCTCATAACTGGGTATTTGAGGTTTAGGCTAAATTGAAATTTATTTTATCTCGATTATCCCACGGAAGCGGGAATCACGCGGGTAAAACCGCGGTCGGCTCGGTAGCCAGTGTTTCATAATACTATGAAATACCTACTTTCCCATAGTTTAATTAAATCCTCAAAAAACTATTTAACTTTACGGAGTTGATAACCCTAAGCACACAGTGAAAGTATAATTAATATGTGCCATCATAATCTCAGTCACACGTCATCTCGCATACTAGTATGTTATGGTATGGGAAAATACGAATTGCTAGGTCAATGGCCGATGACCTGTAAGATGCGTACAGCTCTTGCCACTCTCTGATACCCTGGTACTTCTTTTAATAAATTGTATTGAGGGGATAGTATGGGTTTTTTTTTATGAAGTCTTTTTAGTTTTTTTTACAGGATATTTTTGTTTAACCAGCCGCAGCCTTCTTTCCTTCTTATTTCTTTCTTCTCATTTTGTCTTTGGTCATGATTCTAATGTCCCGGCTACACGCACCGTCTTACCTGTAGCAGGTTTGTGCAGGCATGCTACAGGCATGCCTCCACAAACCGGTTTGCACAAGTAATATGGAGCGTGTAGCCGGTAGGTAAGACGATATTGTATCCCGTGCAGTCCTGAAAGCGCAGCTTGTGTAATCATTAAAATGCTAAAGATTGGACTGCGCAAACTTGGACTGCACGGTTTTGCCTGAGCGTGTGGCCGTTCAGTCTGCGCTTCAGTCCGAGCTTCAGACTTGTTGTTTTCGATGACCATACGTATAAAGTATGAAAATGAGCGATGTTCGAAGGACGTTTTAACTAAATTTATAGAGCTCTCTCAAAACGCTGAGGACTGCGCAGTCCGACTGTGCATGCTTGCCTGCACGTGTAGCCGGTCATACGGTGTTCCGTCTTTTGCTCCGTCATGACTACGCGCTAGTGGTGAGGGACCCTTCGCCACTGTGCGCAGTCCTGGATTGCTTGGGCAAGATGGAGCGTGAAGCTGGTAGGTACATTAACACAGAACCCATCAGTCGGCCCTGGCTTCTCCTTCAGAGCCGGCCAGAATCAAAAGATAAGAAATCTGCATCCAGAGAACAAAATTTCTTAAGCCTTCTCGTCAGGTAGGTGAAGCAGTGTATCGACACTACCACTAGGGACCGCAAATGAACTATGGCGATGAAAAGCACCTACGTATTTTATCTCTTTACCGGAAATAACCGAATATCTCAAGGTCATAGCGAAAGTTGCTTACCACGTTAACAACTGCTTTTCCGATATTCTTAAAAAAAAGTTTAGGTAAACCTTCAATTAACCTTCCTCAATTTTTTTTAATGTTTTGTAAAAAACTATCATTATTATTTAATTTTTTACTTTGCTATAAAAACTATCATTATTAGGTTTTTTCTTGGCTATATCAGAAAAATTGCAATTTAAGACGCTTTTCAGAGGTACAGTCAGGGCAGTTTGTTAAATAAAAAATGGTTCGACCATTACTTACATTGTTGTCTAAATTATGATGAATATAGCAGACTTATATAAAATGTTATATAACTACAAAATTACTTGTTATTATGTGAAATGATGGTGTTCTATTATTGCTTCGTACCATATACTTAGAAATAAAATAATACTTGTCACACTACTCGGAATAACATAACACACGTGACGAAACATATGTATTGTCACGTTCTTACTTAATTTGCGTTGACTGTTCATCGTGTCATGTACAACTAACAGCACGTCATGCTTCACAATCTGCTATTAAGCTAAGCTCTGACCAATACCTCGAGTGAAAATCGCAAAACACGGGCGCGTACTAAAATGCCAAAAATCCAGAAACTATAAATATCAAATCAAATCAAATTTATTTTATTCGCAAAAACATGTGGTATGACAAAGATCTTAAGATAAAGAAGTACCGTAACATATCTAAAATTAATTATAGAAAATGTTTGTTTAATTAAAGAAAATATAATAAAATATGTCCAAGGTATCTGAAATAAAGAAAATTTACAGATGTCTTAAAATAATACGATGTCAAAAAATAATAATAAATAACAACAAAGAATATCATAAAATAAAATTCAATCATAATAACTGTCAAACAAAAATAATACGAAGTGTCCAAATTCTTACAAATTTAATTAATAATAAAAAATAAGTTCTTCCATCTAAAATTTATCACAAAGAAATGAATTTACAGAATAGTAACATTTTTCAAGTAAGAACAATAAAATAACATTACGAAATTTACGAAGTGCGTCAATCCGTAAAAGTTCTGTTACGAAAATTTCAAATGGAATAGATCTAGTACTCCACTGGTTGGACCCTCAAGATTCGACCTCTCATGATCTTAGTACCCATTCGACGCTCTAATAAAAAACAGTTGCATTGGATCTCAATTTTAATCGACTTCAAAAAAGAAGGAGATCAAAGATTTCATGGCACATAAATTTTGTACAAGCATAATGAACCAGGAGGTCGAGTTGGCAACTTGAATATAATATTTTTATTTATAGGAAGATCGAATGGAAACCCGAAACTGAAAATGAGGTCCAAACTGGTACTTTTAGGGTTCCGAACCTCAAATGAAAAAAAGCGAAACCCTTATAGCCTTATTAGATCACTTTGTTGTCCATTTGTTATTAAATCATGAAAAATTTAGTCATTAGTATCAGAAACTGAATTTCGGAAAAACTTCGGAAAGAACTGCGAGATTTAATTCCTGAACTATTTGTAGTATTATGTACCTAGGTAGATTAGGTACTTACTTTTTTTATAATAACTGGGCAGGCATTTGACCACCATCGTGCTTAATAAACAGGATGTGGTCTAAGGTGTTGCATCCTTGCCCAGGAAATGCCTATTCACTCTCGCCTTGAAGAGGCCAAGGTTGCGCGGAACCCTCGGTGGGCGATGGCTTTTTTTCATAAGGGTCGAATCCTGAGGGTCGAGTGGGTATAAACTAGATCTCAAAATATATAGGTAGGTACTTTTCTACCATATTTTTTCGCTACGTGGCTGGCCCCATTGCAAAACATTGTTCGTACTCACTCATGGGTTTTTTCGTATAAAGAACATTTATACCTACTGTTAGTACGTACGCTTTATTCTTAGTAACTCATAAGCACATTAATATCATATTAAACCTTTATAAAACTTCCATACCGTAAATGGAAACTTAGAAAAATACAATTAAGTAGGTATTTAATAGTAGTCTTCCGCGGTTTTACCCGCATAGTTTAATCCTGACATACCTGTCAGGATTAAACTATGCGGGTAAACTGTGTGCTATAAATTTCATGAAAATCCGCTCAGTCGTTTTTGTGTGTCGTCGTCGTCGTCGTCTCAGCCACATAACACCCACTGCTGGGTATAGGCCTCCCCCAACGATCTCCACAACGATCGGTCCTGCGCTGCCCGCAAAATCGTCGGTCCACCTTGTCGGCCTACCCACGGAGCTCCATCCTGTGCGCGATCGCCATTCCAGAACCTTTCTGCCCCAACGGCCATCGGTTATAATAGGGTAGGTTTGCCATAATCGCCACGCATGGCAAGCGTGTTGGCGATCGCAGTATGGCCAAGTTTGTAGGACACGCTGCTGCCCGTCTCCTGAAGGCTGAGTCTCTCAATCGTCTTTTACGACACCCACGGGATGACAGGGGATAGTGCTATTCTAAGCCGACACTACACAGCTGTGTTTTTGTGTGATTGAGTAAAAAACTATACTGGACACGACTAACATTCACTTGTAGCATTTATAAAATCTCGATATCCCATAAGAAAACGTGAAAAGTATTGAATCTAGATAAACTCATTGGCTAAATCTAGCTAGCTTTAACGAAATCAAGGCTTTGCGAATTTTCGTCACGTGGACCTTAGATGACTGATCTCCTAATCTCTGAATAAACAACTTTTACTGATTAAAATTCGCATCTTATTCACACACATTGAGTTTTGATTGCATGTTTTTTTTGCGTGATGACTGGCTACTTATACGTCTACCCTCGAAAAGTTAAGTTAAAGTTAATGACTTGATTTAGAGTTAGTTGAAAGTACGAAGAGTAACATATGCCACTTACTTACTTAAATAAATAAATAAATACTACTAAAAAGCGATGAAACCGTGGGCGGCAGCTATCAAAGAATCTATATATGTTTTATGAGTTTCGTTAACTAACATTAGTTCATTAACTTTTATAAAAGGTTCATCTTATAAAGGGTTAATAGATAGGTTGGTTGGTGGTAGGACTCGTTGAAAGTCCGCCTGGCTAGCTACGACCATCTTATCTAAGTCTGGCGCCATAACAATAATGTTTTCAGCATTGTTGTGTTCCAGCAGTTAGAGATAAGATAGCCAGTTCCTCAGTGGTTGAGGATTCCGGGAGAGGCTCGCTTCCATCTTCAGCCTTATCAATACTTAACATCAGGTATGATGAAGGCTAAGAGACTCGCCGTAAAAGAAAAAAAAAAAGGTAGATCGTAAACACACAGATAGAGATACAAGAAAACATAATGTAACTTTTTAATTTTGCATTTTACAATGCTATTTTTATGTGATAAATATTTATCAAGAAAATATACTAGAAAAAAGCAACTAGTCTCATGTCAGATAAATATTTATCACAAAATATAATGTACTCGTACAACCATAGAAACTTGAAAATTATAATGTCTAAGTATCTTAATACTAAGAATAGCATTAAACGGTACTGGGTTAGCGTATTTCCCTAGTTTTAAACATATAAACCGCAGACCACAATTACGGTGCAGCATTGACCCCTTAACCTGATTTATTATGTGCATACATAAAAAAATATTTCCTGCTATTCACGTGATCGGAGTTATTATCCCTTAATAACAAATAAAGCTATTAATTACATACCTAGATCTGTGATGTGGTACTAAACCAGTCTTTAAATCTGTGTTATATTTTTTTTATAGTATCTCTATGGACATACGGAATGGAACTCTTGATTTGAGCTCAGCGAGTCTCTCTAACATAGAAAAATACTTAAACGATTTGAAAAGGCTGCCTTAAACTTAAAATACTATGCAATGCACCTTGGTTCACAAAAAATATAGAAAGTTATGATAAATTATAAATAGAAAAATATTGGAAAATATCATTTCAGTCATAAGTGAATTCTCAGGTAGGTCAGTCAGTGGGCCGGATTCCTAAGGTCGTGGGTTCCAGTCCCACCTGAGAATTCATTTCTTTCAACATTTTTCTATTTAAAATTTATCATAAGTATAAAAATTGCATTGAAAATTGCAAAAATTCAAAAATCATAAAATACCTACAATCTATATACTTAGTTCAGGTTCGCAAAATTTGTGACGACTCGATAGGGACTTTGGCGCGTAGTACGCGGCCGAGTAAGGTATCAAATAAAATAAAATATACAAAATGTTAAACGTGATGATCACAAACTGCAATTAAAGATTTTCGCATAATTTGGAATTTTTCGTCGATCGACGAACCCGAGTATCGGGTTGTACCCGCCCTAGTTATATAAATAATACTGCACGACAAGGATATAAGGATTCGTGTGACAACTACATCCAACGACTCGATCGTCTTTATAATCAACTACTCCTAAAAACTACACTGTCGCGAATTATGAGAATGCCGCTGGTCACCGTTTAGTTTCGATCTTATGGGGATTGTATAGTGCCGATACGCGTCGCAAGTCCTAGACCTACTTTTTCCTTCTGAAATAGGTATTGTTTCTAGCAGCTAGCTCATTCTATGTTTTTCTTTCACCCCTGTTCAGCCTGGAAGAACCACGCGTGTTGTATGGAAAAAAAAATTATAACAAGAGCTGTATATCCTGATGCTCACAGTTTGCAAGGTTTCTATTTTTATGCAGGTACATTTGTGGAAAATTCAATAAATGAAAAAAATACTTAAACCCAAACCCATTACCCCTGACGCTGTGGTTTAGATTCGTACCACTGCGTCATCAATCTCATCAAATACCGTATGTCATAGCTAGTCTTATTGCATTTGTGTCATGATTGCACACAAGCCAGCACTCGAACGGATGTGTCGTTTCAATTCGTAGGAAAAGACATATTACTGACTATTACTGAGTAAATGGTATAAGTTATAAAAGATAGCGTTCGGACAAGGCTAGTTTTAACTTGTTTTTTTTAAGCACATATATGAGTGATGAGAATAATTTTGTGTCCCTAGTGCATGCCTATCGAAAAATATCGTTCTGTATCTTTCATGTCCACCAATTCTGCTTTACTGAATTAGAAAGAAAAAAACAGTTATTGACCATACATACAAGATAGAACATAATTATACACACACAATAAGTTATCACTCCTTTCCTCCTGTTTATGAAAGAAACAAACAGAAGAAAAGGAGTAATAACAACAATAAGAAAAATTAAGAGTTACAGATAAATAAAAAGGTTAACAACAAACAACATCGAAACAACTGTTTTTAAGAACGAAGTCCAACAAATACCCCGTCTCAGCGTACTCCCTGCTCTACTGTGTCACTTAGGTGGGCAAAGTGACCCAGTAGCACTGTTATTCTGACGGGGCTGGATAATTATGACACAATGAATTAATCAGCGCGTCTGATAGATCGATAATGTAGCTCTCCCTTCTCTTATCGTATGAGGATTAGTGGCCGCCCATAACATTCAATATAACAATGTGTTTAGAGCACTGTTGAGGCTGCCACCGTACTGTAGTGCGTCAGGGATGTTTGCTGACGCGCATGTTGACGGCTTTCAAGCGATTCTGCGCAAAAGAGTCGCGTCCTTGATGCTGCGCGTGCGGGGCAGCGCTAACAGCTACCTGCAGCTATTTGCCTCGAGAATGGATCTGGACTGCCCAATAATGCAGCATTGTAATGGGCTGCATATTGAGCACTCTGGTTATAAACCAAAATTTATATTAAGGTAGTTGTTGTAGAATATTTCAAAATAAATATTAATAAACTGTAATTTTAATTCGTTATTATTTTTTTATTAATTATTATTTATGTGAATGTTATATAAACAAAATAATAGTTTAAATTAAGTCAAGGTCCGAAATAAAATGATGATTATTATTATTATTATAACGCCTAAATAAGGCCTCGGCTTAACTACTGTTATCAGATGACAACAGCCAGGACCGACGGTTTAACTTGCCCTCCGAAGCACGGATAATGTATCTATAGATAGCTAACTCGTACTAGGAGAACAGAACACAATCCTATTTCTTATGTTTTGTGAGAAAATGATTTCATAAATTTCAAAAGGCGCTTTTTAATTAGCATTTTTGGTTTTAACCCAAATAAGTCTGAAACTATTTTTGTCCTAGAAAGCTGAGATTTTTTTATATATGGTTTAATATCGCCCTAGTAGCTTAGGAAAAATTGTTAAAAAAATAGTCACCTCCGGAAAAGCTGGAAAATGTCATACCTTATATGGGTCGGTCGGCACAACCACACCTTTTTATTTCAATGCTTTCATCAATATATGGGAGAATAAATATATTTTTTTTTTATTTTTATAAAAGTACGATTTAACTTTTTCTATTGTAAATTATGTAAGTCTAAAGTCTATGCAAAATAAAACCTATCAATAGAGGAATTTACAAAGGTCAAATAAGTTATTTTACCTTCATTCCTCTTTTACACGAACAGAAATACGGGAATTTGAAGGCAACTGATACAGTTCCTGGAATTATTGCCATCCAACCAGGACTTCAAGAATACCGACTGTGGTATATTTGCTTCCAAGGCAAGTTTGGAACATATCTGCAAGTGGAATGATAGCAGTGGTACTTTTGCATCTTAGGCAGAGTCCATTGGACACTTACAGAAACAGGCGTTACTCTCAACAGAGTGCTTTGTGTGAGTTATCTTACCTTACTCGCTTACGTCGACGTTTGCGAATAGAGTTTAATTTTCAACCTTACTCTTATTGTATTCTTCTTATTCTTTTTATGTAATGGCGGTTCTCTTTTGGATTTCGCCAATGTCCAGTGAATATATTTTTAAAATTAAATAGAAATTGTACGGTAGATTGAGTTAAAATGGAGTCTCACAACACGTGTTGTTATGAAAAGAACTCGGGTGAAAACTCTCTTATTGTATTAAGACTACCTGTCAAAATTTTACTCTGACGCGATGGTAACGTTTGGACGTTTGCAAAACGCACTAGACCCTCAGTATCTAAAAAAGTATAATAACATGGAACAGCACAACATTAGAAGCAACAGTAACAGCACTGTTATCGTTCCACTTGCAGATAATTATAAAATCTGTTCCAACAAATTTGCTTTGAAAACTAAGCTTCCATGGTCAGTTTTCTTGAAATCCCGATTTGGTTTGGACAGTTTGAGATACAATTTCCACGAACTATGCCAGTTGCCTTCAGGGTTTTTCTGTTAATCATCATGATGACCAATCTTTGTAGTTTGGAGGCCAGTAAACAATTTTATTAAGTTATATTTGTAGGCAATCGAGTGTTTTAAATTATAAATGCGAAATTAAACTGACTATTACGTGTTCACGTCTTCTTTTTTATACCTTTAAATTTGATGGTATAATTAGGTAATGAATTTGATGTAAGTATATGTTGGCCTCACAACATACTACACTACATTATATGCGTGCCATAAACTTGCTCAGCAAAATATTGGTCCATAAAGCACCGTATAAATGCACTAATTACTGCTCACTCATCATTATTTGATACTTGTAATCGACACGACACAAGAAATAATGTTTCAAAGCCTATTTAAAGACGAAACAATACGTTGTCAGCGCATAATTATGTGTGCCAAACTTTATAGAAAAACATCAACTATTTTTGAGGCGAAAAAGAATTGAAGGTGACGTAATATAAGATGTTATTTGTACGAAGGACGAGACAAGAGTTCAGTGTTCTAGATAGAACTTATTAATTGAGGAAGTACCTAATAGTTATAATTTTCTTAACTTTGATGGAAACAAAGCGTCTATTCAAACATCAATACGATCAAACGACAGTAATATTTATAACTTTTTAATTTTGCATTTTACAATGCTATTTTTATGTGATAAATATTAAACAAGAAAATATACTAGAAAAAAGCAACTAGTCTCATCCCGTCAGGGCGACATGAGACTAGTTGCTTTTTTCTAGTATATTTTCTTGTTTAATATTTATGACAGTAATATTTGTTTTCTAATGGCCAATTTCAGTAACATACTTATACTAACTAAGTGATAGGCCTATCTGTTGGAAATAAGTTACTATAGTTATTTCTAGGTAACGAAACCTATAAATAAAATGAATTGTAAGAAGTTGCTCATTAGTATCTTTTTGTAATTCTGTTAGTTGACGCTTGGGCAATTCCTAATTTGTCGGAGTATTTTTACGCTTCTCCATACAAAACTGTCACATGAATGAATTGCAGTAAATGAATCAAATTCAATTCCTATTGTGAATTGAAAGAGAAAAGTGCCATTTAACGATTTTAAATCATAAGAATCTAACGAGAATTGCAATATCCTTGCTTTTTAAGCCCCTGGGTCTGAAATCGCTACATTTTATGTTTTAATCCACAATCTTCGACAAGGTCCATAAATCTTAACATTGAATTAATTATAGCTAATCGCCGCGCTTCGTAGCCAGTATACAAGGGAATCACGTGTCTTTATCCATCACTATAACACTTCTATGAGTTACGACGTGTTTAGCGCAGCGGTACTAAGCCCGCCTTTGGCGCCAGAGATCCCGGGTGCAATCCTCGGACAAGACAAATATTTGTGTGCATGAACATGTCTATTTGTCTTGGCCTGGGTGTCTAATATGCATATTATGTATGCATTTACAAAAAAAGGTAGGTATACATATTACGAACAACTTCTGAGGGTTACACCATCAAATTGGTGATTGTAGGCATACATCGGTGCATCTTACATACATTCGCTAATATCGGACATTCACAGTAGCACGCGTACAGTTTGTCATTATTACATAAAAATTAGCAATTATCGAGCAGATATCGCGTGATCGCTGCGGAACGTCAAAATTAAAAATGGAATAACGTATGTGATTGCTGGCTAATCGCTCGCTGATGGTTCGTATGGCGGCGTCTCACACTCTCGCGCTCCAAACTAAGCGCAAGTGTGAGACGCCGGCGTGTTGCTATTACGCTAGCGACAAAAACAATGTTGTAGCAATAACAGGAACTAAATGAATGCACATTGTAGTTCATCATTTGTTCGGCAGAGGCCGCACTGTTGATACGTGACGTAAAGCAATTTCGTTTTTTTTTCACAAAGTCATTACTCGGTGATCAAAGTTTGAGACTTTGTCTAAAACCATAACAACAAAGTTTTTCCCGTTGTTTTTTGCATGAAAGCTGTTTTTAATGAGATTCGGATGATTTTCGTGACTACAATGGTGATTAGATGATGCGTTTTTTGTTTGAAGTTTAAGGTCAAACATAGTATAAATATATCAAGTCAGTTAGTCAAAAACTAAATTAATATGTACCTTTGATCAATTTTAAATAGAAAAATATTGGAAAAATCAACTCGGCCACACGTGACTTCTCAGTTGGGACATTGACAGCATTGGACCGGATTTCCAAAGGTCGTGGGTTCGTGTCCCATCTGAATTCACTTGTGGCCGAGTTGATTTCTTCCAATATTTTTCTATTTAAAATAATTCTATTTAAATTTATCATAAGTATAAAAACAGCATTTAAAATGCAAAAATTAAAAAATCATTATAGAATATAACTTTTAACTTATTTTAAACTATATTAAATGGGCTTACTCTTGACCTCAATTTGGGCGAAGGGCGTAGATGAGGTCTAAGATGGAGCGAATTCGACCAGAAGAAGCCTGTTCACTTGCCCCTTGAAGAGGTTTGGGTTGTATGTGCTCGGGAAAACAGACGATGGCAGGGCATTACACTCCTTGGCTGTCACAAGACATGATAACTAACTAGAGGAATCCTTTTTTTATTGGCACGATGGCGCAGTGATCTTGCTTGCCAGGAGTCGTACGTAGTGAAAATGCCAAGAGGCCATTCCACCAAACTGTCGATTAGAATAGTCATGGTTAAAAACATAGTTTTTTCCCATTAAACTTCAAAAATACATTTACAACGACACATTTATAATGGGGAGTCAGCTAATCAGTTCGGACCAGTCACCGGGTTGTCGATCACCGTTACCAGGATATCAGAAATTGCTGAAGCTCATCTTACGGCTGTGCTCCCAAAAGAATGCTACGCGGATCAGCTCCTAAAAAAGGGGGTTTGTACCAAATGGGTAGCGCACATTTAACTATATCACAGTCTATATTTTCCTTCCCTATTATGCCAATATTATATTGGCATCCCTTTTCAACCTTTTTCAACCCTTTTCAACTCTTTATAAGATTGAGATGAAGTCTGCTTCTATCATACTTAGTATCGACCTGGTAACGGGTCAACCCATCGGGGTTCACAATCACCGTTACCAGGATATCAGAAATCGCTGCAGTATGGTCCCTTGTTTGACTTAACGACACCCACGGTAGGAAAATGGGGGGGGGGGGTAAACCAGATCCACTTATAAGGATAACAATACACAATTATAATAACACGTTATTTCAATGTTAAATGGTTTAAATGACTAATACAATGTAGCTGAATGAATTAACTACAAACCTCTGTAGGTAATTCCCCTGTTACTTCATTATATTGACTTAGAGTGATCACTGTAGGAAGGTACATAATAGGTAATAAGCTATATTTTTTCTTTATACCTTTATCTAGATATATAAAGTTTCAGAAACACGATTTTATGATACGTACATCTTATGTTTTGGCGCGCACTGTTCATTGAAATAAAACAACTTTTACGGATATCAAACGCGCTATATTTCACGAACTAAGTTGTAATTGACCGTATTTTTAGGTTTTTTAGGGGGTTTTTGATTTTCCCGACGTTTCGGCTCCTTTTCAGCTACCGTGGTCACGGGATGACTGAAAATACGGACAATTACAACTTAGTTCGTGAAATATAGCGCGTTTGATATCCGTAAAAGTTGTTTTATTTCAACGATTTTATGATTTTCCCTAGAGATGTACCGACTAGTCGCCGACTACTCGGGGAAGCCGACTATCCGGCCACATTTGTAGTCGCCGACTATTCGGCAAAAAGTACCGACTAGTCGGCCTTTAAACATATTCTTATTTTTATACTTAAGGTGGTACGACTTCCATACAAACAAACATTGCACATTAATCAGTTCATCATACATTAATAATTCATAAATACATGTGCAACTAACTCGTTTCAGTTATTTGTTTGCGCTAATTATTAAAAAAATGTACTTTCATACATGAGCTATATAAATGCGATGGGTCACACACGCATACGTAGAATTATTGAAATTATAAGATATTAATATATTCGTGTTTTATGAATGAATGTATAACTTTTTTATTATTTCGCGCAAACAAATAACTGAAACGAGTTAGTTGCGCATGTATTTATGAATTATTAAGGTATGATAACCCAATAATTGTGTAATGATTGTTTGTATAGAAGTCGTACCACCTTAAAAACATTTGAATAGGGGCGTTTAAAATAAAATTGTTAGTATTAAAATTATTATTTTATATTTTAATCAATCTCATACGATCTAGGAATAGGAACTCTATCTATCTATTACCTTTGATAAACTAATGGTTCTGTGAAAATAGTAGTCCGTGCTTGCTTTATTATGATTAAAATACAAGGCCAAGAAGTAGTTTGCGCAACAATGAATTCAATTATAACATTTTAATTTTGCATTTTACAATGTAATATTTATGTGATAAATATTAAACAAGAAAATATACTAGAAAAAAGCAACTAGTTTCATATCCCGTCAGGGCGACATGAGACTAGTTGCTTTTTTCTAGTTTATTTTCTTGTTAAATATTTATCACAATGAAAGTAAAATTTTAGTTACTACAATTTACCAAAGGCTTACCTACGTAGACTTTAGTTAGAGCAAAATAGTAAACTATTCGGCTTTTATGCAACCGACTAGTCGGCCAGTCGGCTATTCGGCAAAAGTCACAGTCGGCACACCTCTAATTTTCCCTCGACACTTTTTCTTTTCAAAAAGACCCCTTAAAAATACGAAAATTGTTCTAAATTGGGGTTACATAATACTATGGGAAATTGGTTTATTAGTAGACACCAATAATATTTAGTATCGCGTAGTTTCACTTCTTTTTAATCGCTATACGAGTAGTTATTTACTATGAAATGAATTTGTGGGTTTTTAGCCTTATCTATAAAATCAGTGTCGCTCCCGCGCGCGTCATCGTCCTCTCATTGCTAGTGTTTTTTCACGATTTTCTTTACAATTGTAAAATATCTCTAACAAACATTGTAAGTTAATTAACTTACCATGTTTGTTAGAGATATATACAAGACAAAGACAATTTAAAAATAATAGTTATTTGTTATGCAAGGCTGGAAAATTGGTTATTTAACGGCGAGTTACCTCTATTGAAATCTGAGCAAGTGAAGGATTCTAAGATTGAATCCTGAGCGAGGCGAGGATTTAAAAGGTACAAGACGCTAAAAACTTTTCTGTCGAGCGCAACACACAATTTTTCACCTCACAACAGCGAGGAACATTTTATGGTCGTTTCCGTGAAACTTCCGGTAAAAAATTCTTTAAACATAAAGTTTAATTTAAATATACCTTATTCTCGTTGTTTTAATGATATAAAAAACTAAAATAATAAAAAGGGTGGTAAAATAGTTAATTCAAAGTTATTTAAAGTAGGAATATATTGTTACTTATTAATAAGAATAAAAACGATTCCGTAAATGTTGACACTGACATGAGATACAAGACAAAGACAATTTAAAAATAAAGATTTATGTCACAATCCGAAATCCAATTATAGGTTGTGAAATCTCACCCAGCCTAATATAAAATTCTTATAACAAATTGTTTAATCTTATTGTTATTATTTTTATGATTCAATGAACTAAAATAATATAATTAAACCAAAACGGAGTATTATAATTAATTTAAAGCTATTTAAAATAAGAATCAAATATAACAAAAAAGTCAATAGTGCGATTCGGAACGCATTAAGACATATTTTTAGGTATTAAATAAAAAAAAGTACTTTGCCGCGCTAGGCCGCAAAAAGCTTTTCTACGCCTAAACTGATTGACAAAACCTCCTTTTCAGAGCGTGTGAGGTGAAAATAATAATATAAATAATATACTATTCACTGAACAATAGGCAATATTAACCACAACGTGCGCTTAAATAAAATACCTCTAAAAAGAATCCTCTCAGCTACAGTATATACATTCCATTAATGTTGTAATTACAAAAAAAAACTCAAGTTCCAAATTACTGAATTAATTGACAAGCATTTTGATTTGCAGTAGTGGCCCTGACTCGCATGGTCGCGGATTCCAATCTCGTCGAAAGCAAATGTTGTGATGAACATTTTATTTCTGTTTCAAGGTCATATATTTGTTTTTTGTTATATATGTATATATATTACCTGCTGAACCCAGCATGCATTGCAATGCCACGTAAATTATAAAGAAAGATAACGAATTTTGAATTGAAATCCTCGCATCGCGGCGTCCCCTGGGGCGTTACCACAGACATAGATCTGTCTGTGGGCGTTACTCTTGCGTTACTCTCGGGATCGCGTTGATATCGAGACTGAATGTCAATAATTATTACTGATTTTCGACGTTCATTCGATTTTACGCTTTTATTGGCGCTATAATAGATTACTAGAGTACATAATTACTTTATTTACTAATTTCAAGTTATAGTTTGTTTACCTATTTTAAATCATAATTACTGACGCGCCGTTTGACATTAATTCGATCTCAATGCGACTGCGTGAGAGTAAGGGGGGGGGGGACATGTATATATTCTTTGCTGATAGGTTGATTCCTAAAAAACAACCTTGATATCGTCAGCTGAAGCAGCCGAGATCGCCCCATTTTCAATTTGACAGCTGATCTGACATTTAGTCATAACAACAGTGTCGATGTTTGTTTAGAAAATAACCTTCCAGAACACCTTACCTACCAAAGTTTCACCACGATCAGGGAGCTAATTGTCTAATTTTAAAATCTATCGCAATCCCTTTCAATTCGTCATTTGAAAGATATTCACATACTTCAGGCCGTCACTATTTGAAAGGTATTGAATGAACGAAATTGAACTGTCTAAGCAGTGACAGACGAAAATATCTTTCAAATGTATGGAGAAGCGTCAAATGAAGTATCATTTAAAACATCATTCGTTCCGAAACGGATTGCGACTATAAGTTACACAACTCCCTAAATCACTATCACATCACAATAACTTTAAAAGGGATCGTCATTTTGAAATTAGACAATTAGGGGGCTGGTAAGTAATTATGTAACTCTGTTGCTAACAGATTTTGATTGAAATTGACATATGTTGCAGTTACATTGCTGGTTTAGTAAAAAAGTTGTCACATATATTATTACTAAAGCAGTTCAATCAAAAGTTGATAGCAACAAGTTACATAATCAGGGGGCAGATCAATGTTTTCGGAATGCATAGAGGACAAACAAACATTGATTTCGATTTCTTAAGTACGAGTACAATTCTATTATTATATGCCACATATTGTACTTAAAATATGCTGAATAAACAAATACAGTCGGATTTTTTTATACAGTAGAGTAATTTGACAGACCTGCCAATGTCACTTTGTAAAAGTAATCCTGCTTTAAACTGTTTTTTGTAATGAAATGCGCAGATCCAGTTCCAGTTCAATAAGTATTGATTCCATTCACGCACACAAATTCAAAATTATCATTATAGCTACATTTTAATTCAGCATTATTTTTACAAAGTGACATTGACAACCTGTCAAATCACTCTACTGAATAAAAAATCCGACTATAACCTAATCTCCAAATCGCAAAGACGGGACTCGAACCCGCTTTTTCATCCAAATGGATTGTCAAACATTTTTAAAATTGATTCTTTCGAAGAAAAGAAGAAATACTAGACAAGTTTCGACATCCTAAGCCTATCTAATATTATAAATGCGAAAGTTTGTTTGTTTGTCCTTCCTTGACGCCCGAACTTAGCAACCAATACAGGCACAGATTACTAAATAGACAGGTAATAATAAATATTAAAATTAAATAGTAAAATAGGTGTGTGTGTTCTCATAGGCTTCTGTAGCATAATTGGTCAGTGCATTGGGCCGGATTCCCAAGGATGCGGGTTCGAGTCCCGTCAGTGCGACATGAGACAAGTTGTTTTTTTTCTAGTATATTTACTTGTTTAACAATTATAGGGCAACTTTTATCCCGATATTCCCACGGGAACGGGAACCACGCGAGTGAAGTTTGTGTCCTCATAAGTCGCGGTGGCTCAATGGCTAGAGCAGTACTGTACATAAATATAATTTTAAAATAACTATCGCTACTTAACCTTTAGAGCATTGAAGTAGAATGATTTTACCAATTCATTATTTAACAGTCGATTCGCTAACTTAACTATAAAACGGTTAGAGATGTTTCAAATGTGGTAATAAGATATATTTATTTCTTATCATTCCTTTACGACACGATTTTATGATTTTGCCTAAACTTTTTTTCTTTTCGTAAAGACTCCTAAAAATACAAAAATTCGAAATTACTCAAGAGTTATTTAAACTACTAGAGGCCGGGCGCGGTTTCACCCGCGTGGTTCCCGTTCCCGTGGGAATTTTGGGATCAAAGCTATCCTATCTCTTAAGTTGGACCAGACTGCTCACGGTGTGCCAATTTAATTTAAAATCGGTTAAGTAGTTTAGCAGTCCATCGCGGACAAACATCGTGACAGGAGATTTATATATATGAAGATTGGAAATTGGTTTAGTTAGTGGAAATCAAAGGATCGCGTAGTTTCATTTATCTATAATTTAATTTAGTTATTTACTACGAAGCGATTTAGTGGTTTTCTCGCCTTATCTGCAAAATCGGTCTCTCTGGAGCGCGCGGCGTTTTCTCGTTGATATCTCGCTTCAGTCGTATAACGCCTTAATCACTGCCTAGTTGCCCAGTTTGTGACTAGTAGCCGCCTGCGGTTTCACCCGCGTGGTTCCCGTTCCCGTTGGAATAAGGGGATAAAATGGATCCTATATTTTCTATCCAAGTTTTTTAGTTGATGAATTTCAGTTATAACAGTCGAGCCATTTTTGCGCGATTGAGTAACAAAATCTAAACATCGAAAAATTTACATTTATAATATTAGTAAGATTTGGTACAGTCGGGGGAACTTCCCGGTTGACCGGTAGACTTTTTTTTAGGGAGCTTAATTTGAAAAAGTAGTAGATATATTTTTTAATTGTGTTTTATTATTTTTATTGTAATGTGTTTTTTGATTTTGTTTCCCGTTTTTTATTTCTATGTTTGTCATTAATATTTGTTTTTGTTTGTAAACGAACCCTCTGTTAATTTGGATCGCAGTCTCACCAAAACGGTACCGACGGAAGATCAGCGCTGGCCAAAAGCCATGCATTATGCTGAGTCGGGACCGTTTTGGGACAAACGGTTTTTCGTCTTTTATGTGTTTTTGTTTTTATTCGCTAGTACTGTCTTTTGTTTGTCCCAAATAAACTTACTTTTCTTTCTTTCTTTCTGTATAGAAAAGGTTTATATCACAAATAATAGAACATTAACAGGTATTTCATTTAAATAATATTTTTTTTATTTAACCTTAGTACTTTCCGAGACTAAGCTACTTTATGCTGCATAGTGTCGGCTTAGAATAGCACTACCCCCTCTTATCCCGTGGGTGTCGTAAAAGGCGACTAAGGGACTCAGCCTTCAGGAGACGGGCAGCAGCGTCTCCTACAAACTAGGCCATACTGCGATCGCCAACCCGCCTGCCAAGCGTGGCGATTATGGCAAACCCCCTTTTGGGGGAGGCCTATACCCAGCAGTGGATGTTATGTGGCTGAGACGACGACATTGCGAGAAAACGTTTCTCAGGATAAACTCTACTGGTCAAAAGTTTCCCGATTGTACCTAAAAAGTTTGTTATGTACAGTCAACAGCACGGCGTACATTTCCACTACGAAAGCCGCCGTTATTACGAGCGACGTACGGGCGATCTCAAGGTCAAAGTGTAAAGTTGTAGCTGTTGTCGACTGTACACGAGAGTAAAATCGCGAAGAGGCTAGTTTTTATAACCTTATAATAAGCTTGGATTCATGATTTGTTGAATTACTTTGTACAAAAAAGTCAATTAAACGATTAGACATAAATTAAATCATACTCGTAGTTTTTCAATCAATACAACTTTTTATTTAGTTGTATAACAGTTTCATTTTTTTACTTCACATTGATGTAACAAAAAACAAGTTAAGTGGGAAATAAGTATTGTGCGCATTATTTTATTCTCTGTACTTACAAGTTTCTTTTAGTTGTTTTCGGGCGGGCTCCTATATATGAACTCAACTCAAGGGACTCAGAATCAGAAATAAGCCTTTCTACCGTTGCAGTGCTAGGCCGACGCTCTTATAATATTCAAGAAGATAATCTGAAGGTCTTTATTTTTATATATGCAGACAGACATCATCATCCTTAAAAAATTTAAGTGATATTGGCGTTTGCACTTGCACAAAAATGGAATTTCAATAAATTATTAATTGGGTTAGATCAATGGTTACTCCGGTAATCGAACATATAACCAACTTGCAGACAAACAGTTCAGTAGGTACCTACAAATTGCAACCCTCAGTGATTGAGGATTCCGGGAGAGGCTCGCTTCCATCTTCAGTCTTATCAATACTTCAGGTATGATGAAGGCTAACAATCTCCCTGTCGTTTATAAAAAAAAAGTTAGATAAAACACACACAGTAATGACATAATAACGATATAGTTCACGTTATTTTTTTTTTTTCTTTTGTATATAATAAACTGCAAAATGCTTTCCTAAAAAAAGCATTTAAATACAAAATGGAAACAGGTATTTTGTATTTACTATTTTGCATTTTAAATAATAACTAGGTAGTATTTTCAAAATGTCACATTTCTATCAGGATCTATCTTTATATCTTCTGAGAATTGACGATAGTAATATTTACTGACCCTATATATTAAGGCTAGCCGAAAATGGTAAAAATATTACACTTATAAATTTAAAGAATGTTATCTCACTTATATGAAAATAAATTAGATAAATACTACGAAATATCGGCTCTCAAGTTGTTCTTAGGTGGGATTTGAACCCGCTACCTATGGAAATCCGGTCCATTGCTCTCCCAATTGAACTACTGAACCTTATATTCCCGGAAAAACGCGATAACACCTTCAGTCTCTCTTCAGGAATGATAAAGGCATCTCTGTTGGAAATATAAAAAGTACGTCGCTGCAACTTATCTTCTACCCTTGCAGCTATGCTCTCCTAGTAGACTTACAATACAATTTACCTTAGTCTCAACTCAAACCATACTCAAGCACTTCAAGCATGCTTTGCGTTTAATTCAGAAGTCGTCCATTTTTGTTTCTCTTGATTATGTTATAGTCAACATCACAATATGGATAACGGTTTCACTAAGAAAATCACTCATAACAATATGATAATATATATTATTTGTCTAATATTAATCGCTCAACATTTTTTGTATTATAAATTATTTTATTATTTATGATTATTTGCTGCAACTATTTTATTTTATTTGAAATGCAAAATTAAATTGTTAGAATCTTTTTCTTTAAATTAATAACAGGGCGTCCGATTTTGTTAATGCATCTCTCGCGTTTTTCTACGGGTGAAAGCTGAAAACCAGTGTTTTGTTCCTTCGGGGCAAAAATATACGCTGAGCTTTTGCCTCTTTGCATCGCTATGACACACATGCACAGATATAGGTACTTATGAAATTAAACATTAGTTTGATTTTATGGGTAGGTCTCTATACGAACCTATGTATGTGCCCGCTTATTTTTGTTAGTCCGTAAGTAGTTTGTTTATTTTTCTTTTCTTTTATTGTGTTTATGTGCATGTATGTTTGTGATGCGAATAAATGATTTTATCTATCTATCTAACAATAAAACGGAAAATAGCTGAAATATTAAGGGAAACGAAACTGAAAGACAGCTCGTACGGTGACAACAGTATATTGTTTTTAAAAAGAGTAACTACAATCAAAACCAATAGCGTAACTTATAGCCCTTAGAGCGCATTCTATAAGGGCGCACTTATACTGAGCAATAAAATGACTAATCAAAACAATAGCTTTTTATGCTTGAAGATTTCCATCATCTTACCAAGGTTGATGAGACTTCCTAGATTATTCAGAGTTCAATAATAATCATCGCAATTTTCCCCCTGAAACCCATTCATTGTCGAGGTTTACTTCCTAACCACAGACTATTCTTTTGTTTGTTTTTTATTCATCATTAACGGCACTGGGTTAAACCGTATGATTGAACATTCGCATCCTATTTACTATTTACATGATGAGACACGATATCGATATAATACAAAAAAATTCTATAGATAATACACTCGCGAGCAATGAAAAAGTTCCAGTGACATAGCACCAAATTACTCCTAAACGGGAAAAGCTAGCTTAATGACGCCGTCTGCATTATTGAAGTACATTTAACTGCGCATCAAAAAATTAATGAGTGATTTTTTTTTTAATTTTAATTTATGAAGCTAGGTTCTATGTCTTATGAGATATTAAGGTGTTTGTCGGCATTTTGTGGATGGAACTTTTTCATTGCTCGTCAGTGTATTAGATTTCCATAATATAAAAATACTAGGTTTCCGCCCACGCCTTCGTCCGCCTAGAATTTTTTAAACAATTCCGTAAAGAATAAAAACAAAAGCATTATTCAATTTGATTTACTTAGTTAATCTGACTAACGATTCATTTCATTTAAATAGATTCAAGTAGTAAGTACAGATTTGTATTACAATGTGAAAGTATAACACTGTTGGTCTGTTACCTTTACGCTCATAAGCACTGAACCAATGTTAATGGAATTTGGCATAGACTAGAATAGAAATATTTTTATTTATACGTAAATAGATTTCACATTCGAAAAGGACATAAAGCCATGTTTTATAGCGACCTCCTAGGATTAGGATCAAGGGAACGGGAGTAATCACTAAAACTTTAACCTCTATAGATCAAAAGTCTACATAGACAAGCCTTTTGGACAATTCAAGCAAAATTGGACTTTGTTCGTTACTTTTGTTGCGCAAATTACTTTATGTAGGTATTCAAATTTGCATTAAAATATACCGCATACCGCCCTTACTTTGCAAGCGAGGTCCACTTACGAGATCTAGTTCTCACAGAACCACTAGTTAAGTGTATAAGTAAATATTGCATATAAAATGTGTACTCGTTTATAATGTATGTATTTACAAAAAACGTTTTTATTTATGTTTATCCGTTATCTAGTATCAATAACACAAGGTATGTTTATAGTTTCTTGAAGGAAGCTAAATGTGGGCTAAATATATACTATCTATCCTAATATTATAAAGAGGAAAGATTTGTATTTTTGTATGTAACGAATAAACTCAAAAACTACTGGACCGATTTTGACGAAATTTGGTATAGAGAATCCTTAGACCCCAAATAGAAACATAGGCTATACATGATCCCAAAATTCCCACGGGAACGGGAACCACGCGGGTGAAACCGCGCACGGCCGCTAGTTATTGATATAGTTGTAAAAAAAATAGCCTAAATTTCAATCTTTTTTTTATGAACGGCGGTGAGACTCTTAGCTTTCATCATACCTGATGTTAAGTATTGATAAGGCTGAAGATGGAAGCGAACCTCTCCCGAAATCCTCAGTCACTGAGGAACTGGCTAACTTATCTCAAACTGCCGGAACACAATAATGCTGAAAACATTGTTGTTATGGCGTCAGGCTTAGATAATCTAGGCTATAAACTATCTGTGTGCTAAATTTCATCCAACTCCGTTCAGCCGTTTTGCATAATTGGGTGACAAACATATAAACATCCAAACTTCTACATTTACAATACCTATTTAAAAGACATTTTAAAATAGTCTTTAACTTATTAGGTTCCTCTATGATTGAATGGTTTCTTTTATTCTAAGTTTGGTCTGGATTACGTCTTTAATAAAAATACCTATTAGTAGGAATTGTGATAATTGAAACGTGACGAAACATAAAGAAACTTTGTACGATATAACTGCGATACGGATTTAATAGTAATTACTCATCATTACATCTTTATCTATCGATCAATGGAAAAATGATGGTTAATCAGAAAATAATTACCAACTTAAGAAGTATCGAGCAATAAGATCACAAGCACTCAAGTACTTTTTTAGCGAAGATTAACGAAAAATGGTTCGTTTTTCGTGACTTATTTTCAGTAACTGCTGTAAAAAATTGTATGATGCATTCTCCTTTGAATTATGTTATGGGGTAGTTACAAATAATTATTATTAATTTTGCATTGAAAAAACCAATATTTTATTAAAAATAGCATTAAGTATTGAATGTTTGTAAAGTTAACAGTTATATATACAAATTCAAGATAATTTTGTTATGATTATTGAGTTTTTGCATTTTTCAATGCTATTATTATACTTATGATAAATTTTAAATAAAATAGAATATTGGAAAAAAATTAACTCGGCCACAAGTGAAGTCTCAGATGGGACTCGGACCCATGACCTTTGGTGGATTTCCAAAGGTCATGGGTCCAATGCTCTAACCACTGAGCTACCGAGACTGCTCGAGTTCTGTCCCATCTGAGAATTCACTTGTGGTCGAGTTAATTTTTTCTAATATTTTTCTATTTAAAAATTCATAATAAGTAATTTTGTTATTTAATGAAAAAAAAACAATTATTTTTACACAAAAAAGTATAGTACGTATGAACATGAAAGTTATTTTTTTTATCTTACTACGAACTACGATCGCTACGATGGAACAGCGAGACACAAGTAACGCCATCTAGTGTCGAGTAGCAGAACCAATAGTACTAAAATTAATTTTCCTAGGCATTTTCTTGCTTTGAATCTATTATTTTAAAGAGGAAAGATTTGATTGTTTGTATGTTTGTTTGCATTGAATAGGTTCCGAAACTACTGAACGAGTTTGAATGAAATTTGGTGCACAGATAGTAGATAGCCTGGTTATGAACATAGGATACATTTTATCGTCAGCGGCCGCTAGTATATAATACAAATTGAAATATATCGACACATAAATATTTATTAGTAATTCTTGTGTCTGAAAAACCAACTTTGTTGTGCTGAGAAAAGTAAAATTTGCAGCGAAATAGCGATAATGATGACTAATATTTTTTGTTGTTGTTTCAGGTCGCCTTGCAGTCATAACATTCAGCATATTCACAGTCGCACTAGGAATTATACTATCATTCGTGCCATGGTTGGATTATATTATATTTAGGGTAAGTAAAAAATAATAATAATAAATTACAATACCGGCTTATATAACACTACCCTAACATTAGAAAGAATTTTCAATTTTTTCTTTTACGATGCACTTTATAATTTTTTTAGGGTTCCGTACACAAAGTGTATAACGAGACCCTATTATATACTCCGCTGTCCGTCCGTTACGGTGTCGAATGGGAATTTTTGTTTAAAAAATTCCCAGTCGCCCCCAGTGGTGGCGAAACTGGTGGTGGCGACTGGGCATGGCCGCAATTTTGGCTGTCATACAGTATAAAATGTGACAGTAATGACAGCGCGAAACTGGTCACTAGTCTAGGTTTGTGAACACTTCAAACTGGGGGGTTACTCTCGATGGAATCGAGTTCACATTTGATTTGGTCTATACTAATATTAATATAGAGGAAAGATTGGAGTGTTTGTTTGTTTGTTTGCATTGAATAGGCTCCGAAACTACTGAACGGATTTGGATGAAATTTGGTACACAGATAGTAGATAGCCTGGTTATGAACATAGGATACTTTTTATCCCGATATTCCCACGGGAACGGGAACCACGCGAGTGAAACCGCGAGCGGCCGCTAGTACCAAAGTTTTTTTTTAATTTAATTTAGTACGGGCAGACTCTTAGCCTTCATTATACCTGATGTTACGTATTGATAAGGCTGAAGATGGAAGCGAACCTCTCCCGGAATCCCCAATCACTGAGGAACTGGCTGGAGAATCTTTAACTGTAGGAAAACAACAATGCTGAAAACATTGTTGTTATGGCGTCAGACTTAGATAAGATGGTGGTAGCTAGCCGGGTGGATTTACAACAAGTCCCACCACCAACCAAACCGAATACAATATGTACCTCCGCTGGGAATCGAACCTCGGACCCCTGGATCTAATACCGGTGGTTGTACCACTAGACCACAGAGGCGGTTGACCACAAAGTAACAAAATAACAGAATTTTGACGTCGACTCGATCCTAATGTGAACCCGATTCCGTCCGGAGTAAGTGGGCTTGTATGAGGTTAAACTCGTAATTCTTAATTTTTCTAGTATTAACTACTGTTGTTTTTTTATGATTTTGTAATTTTTGCATTTTTCAATGCTATTTTTATACTTATGGTAAATTTTAAATAACGAGTGAATTCTCAGACGGGAATCGAACCCGCGACCTTTGGAAGTAAAACCTAAACCTAAGTCTCGGTAGCTCAGCGGTTAGAGCATTGGACCGGATTCCCGTCTGAGAATTCACTTGTGGCCGAGTTAATTTTTTCCAATATTTTTCTATTTAAAATTCACCATAAGTACTGTTGTTTTTGTTGCAGGAATTAAAATTATGGAATGGCTCCTTGAGCTATAGCTACTGGCAGCGGCCCGGCGTCGTGCGGCTTACCAAGGTCTACATCTTCAACGTGACCAACCCTCAGGGTTTCTTGGAGCACGGGGAGAAGCCTAAGCTGGTGGAAGTTGGCCCTTTTGTGTACAGGTCAGTGGATTTCTGGATTTCTTAAACCACTTCATGGTCTATCACTGTCATAAAAGTGTGAGCCATTGACTTATATATTATTGGTATGAGCAGTATCAGGATCATACTCTAAAAAAATCTGTCTCTTCGATCTTTCCACGTTGCTTTTAATATGATGTACGAATAGGTAATTATTAAAATTTGAAAAAAAAACTGACTTCAAAAAGTAAAAATTAACATTTTGGTGTCTATCGGTGCCAGCCAAGGCATCGATCGTGCATTCTGCATTACACTTCTATACTTTTATTTTTCTTGCCTTGACTGGCACCGACTCCAAAAGGCTTATGAAGTCATCCAACTACATTACGAAAATGACATTATTTTTAATATTTCCTGAAAAGTAATAATAATGAACTATTTCCAAATTTAAAAAAATGGTACCGACTAAGGATTAAACTATCAGCACATAATACTTAATAGTACAAGTACTATCAGTAATTCTATCAGTCAATTAGTCTACTAAAATAATCTAAAATGTTAGAATAAATAAATAAATATCTTTATTTCACTCTTCACAAAGGTTACAGAGGTAGTTACAAAATCAATGTCCTTCTAGCATAAATGTATAGCTAAATTACAAAAAATAAAAGAAGCCAGAAAAAACCTTTGTGAGAGGCTGGAGTCCATACTAGGTGCCTCACATAGTAAGGACCTGTGTTACAGATCACCAGGCTCCCACCCCGCTTGGATCAAGCATACATACTAAACAAAGCACAAAGATGGTTATAATAGTAATTTATAAATATTAGAAAAAAAAAATACAGAAGTTTTCTAAGGCGAAGATTTTAAGAACCTAAAATAATATGGATTTTGTTTATGTGAATGAGGTACCCAAAGTAAAAGTGTCATTTTTGAATAATTGATGAAATCTATAATACACTAAAAAACCATTAATACAAGATATTTAAAATACTTTCCGTATCATGGTAATCAAGAGTTTGAAGCCAGCTCTGAACAAAATCCTTAACCTTTTTTTGGGTAAGCTATAAATAGATAGAATTTTGTTGACACACACCCACCGTAGAAGTGATAATGTCTTTGCGTGGATTACGCTTTACAGGATGGCTTAGAACAAACAGCATAGTTACGTCTTTTGTCGCGAAGGAGAGATGATTCATATTTAGTTTCTGAATGCTTTCTTAGTATGGTATTCAAAATGAATAGCTGTCGTACAGATAAGACTTTGCAGTGCTGATAAAGATCCTTGGTGGGAAAACTATAAGGAAGAGAGAAAGAAACTTTGAGTATAGCACGTTGTGTCCGCTCTAGTTTGAGTAGTGTTCTTTTTGGACAGCCACCCCACGCACCAATGCAATAAGTTATTATTGATGGACACAGAGAAAGGTATATCATTTTGATAATACTTGGCTTGGCGATGTGACGCAGACTCTTAAATATATACATCAATTTCCTAATTCTCGTCGATATGAGATCTATATGCTGACTGAAGCCAAGGGTCTTGTCAATTATCACACCTAGATATTTAATTTCGTCAGCTTTCGTTAAACGTGGACAAGAACAATGGAGAATTTCTATATCAGTACAATTGTGAGCAATTATAGAACAATCAGTGGCCACAGCAGCGTCTTTCAGGGAGAACGAAATATATTTACATTTATCCACATTAAGGGAGAGTATATTTTCCCTAAGCCATGAAGATACTATATTGAGACCCAGCTGCGCAGATCGATAAACGTCGTCCCATGTGTTTCCACTGAACAGAAGTGCTGTATCGTCTGCAAAAGTGATAACTCTGCCTTGTGGTATATCCAGATTGCACTGATCATTAATGTAGCTTAAAAATAGGGTTGGTCCCAAGATACTACCCTGAGGAACTCCATGCGTGATTTCTAAATCGTTACTGTAGAACTCGCCAATTTTCACTCTTTGCACGCGATTAGTGAGATAGCTTTTAAAAAGCTGTAGTTGAATCTGGCGTACACCGAAACGCTCCAGCTTTGATAACAAAAGTGGGATGGACACGGTATCAAATGCTTTGGCCAGATCCAAGAAAATTACTACAACTTTTTGTTTACTATCTAGTTTAGTGACTATAAAGTTAGTAAGAGCATGGATGGCATCGCTCGTTGATAGACCCAATCGAAAACCGAACTGGTTTGGTGACAGAAGGTTATTAGTATCCAGGTAGTTGACAAGACGCTTGTTAATAAGCTTCTCTAGGATTTTAGAAACCGTTGGTAAAATCGAGATAGGCCTGTAGTTATTTACACTACCTTTATCACCACTTTTGTGTAAAGGATGAATTTCCGCCTTTTTGGAATCATCGGGTAAAACCCCAGTTTTTAAGGCAAGATTACAAATAAATGTTATTGGAGGCACTAGCACTTCCCTATATCGCTTTAGGAAAGACGGGGATATTCAGTCTCTACCAACACAACAGTCACTCCTTAGACTGAGGATGCAATTCTCAACTTCATTACAGTCAGTAGGGAGAAGAACGAACGAATGAGGGTGGGATGGGGATGTGTGTCGGCTAGACTTAAGAGAAAATGGGATTTTACTAGCGAGATCTTCACCAACACTTGCAAAGAACCGATTGACATCATTGACACTCAGTAGGGGGTTACTAGATGAAATAAGGTCAAAAGAATCCTGATTTTTTTGGTAGTGTTTGTGACTTTCCTTATCGTGTCCCATAGCATTTTATTATTTGTTTTAGAAGCAGTTATAAGTTCCGAAGACTCAAAACGTCTTTTTAGTTTTTTAGAGCTGATTACAGAATTGCCTATACCTTCTATAAGTTGTTTTTAAAATTTCGTTATTAGGATTCTTTTTTAGTTTTTTATTTAGTCTATCACGGTTCTTAATGCAACGTTTAAGTCCCGGTGTTATCCACGGTTTTATTAGTCTTTTACGATTAGAGGTTTTAATTGTGGTCGTGTTTTTATTAAGTACATTAGAAACAGTAGATAGAAAATATGAAGTAGCCAAGTTAGCATCTGCACAGCCATATATATTAACTAAGTTAATATTGGACATTTCTGTATCAAGTTTTTCATAGTTCACCCGACGTATAGCTTTGTAAGGCAGTTTGATTTTATGCGTATTCAATTCGAGCGTAAATATCAAGGTATCGTGGTCTGAGAGACTGGTTTCTACTACAGAACATAAGGCCCTTAGTTTTGTTTTTAGTAGTACATGATCCAAACAAGTCTTGTCATGAGTAGGTATGTTATGAGCAGGAAGCATTCCATGCATGGCCAGTAAATTTAAATAAGACGACACGCTTGGATCGCGACTGTTGGGCGAGATATCAATGTTGATATCACCTATTAAGGCAATGTTACTATAATTCGAATGTGACTCTAGTAAAATGTTAAGTGATTCCATAAAATTATCAAGTTGTTTATAACCTGCAGGTCTATATATGCCAAATACTACCGTATTATCATTCACTTTAATCATCAAACCATTAGCGTCAGATAGAATAATCTCACTTACACTAAGTTTAAGAGATGATTTATGGTATATAACAACCCCTTCGTTTTGGGTATAGTTACGTGTACTGGCGGTGCAGCCGTATCGATCCATTGTAGGTAAAGAATGTGAGCGGGGTAGCCAACATTCAGTGAGAATCAAGACATCCCAATCAACCTGTGTTTGTTTTTAGAGGACAGTAAAGCCATTAAAATTACATTTTAAACTACGAATATTTTGATGTAGTATTTTATAATTTATTTATTTCATGCTAAGGATATACAAAGTTTCACATAAAGGTAACTTATGAGTAGTAGGTATAATATTTAGATAAAGGGGTATGACTACAATGGGTAAGTTACAGTTTTGGTGAACAAGGGTGATTTTTAAATTGTTCGAAGTGACCCTAATAGGTTATTAGAAATAACCTGTGCTTAGGGATTCAGCTCCGAACCCCAAAATTTATAATAGTGCAGGTAGGTTTAACATTACAGCGAGTAGACTAATGTTTAATATGGCTACTACATAATCATAAGTGATAATACAATTCCACACAATTTTGAAAACTTACTATAACTAACTTGAGTGTGTGTGTGTGTGTGCTTGTATGTGTGCGTGTGTGAGAAAGTGTGCTTGTGTGACAGTGCGTGAGTATGGGAGAGCGTACGTGAGATGATTAATTTGAGGTTATTTAAAATTATGATAATACTTCTAATAAACTTTCGGTTTCATCATATGTTTTATTAAGGAGCCATTTGGCTAATATTTTTTTACATAATTGATATGGGTATTGGTAATGGTTGGTAAATTTATTGATTTTATTATATAGGTAGGGTCCAAGGAAAAATAGAAATCTTTTGGTAAAGGTAAAATTAGGTTTAGGAACGGAACAAACATGGTGTTTCCTTCTCTTATTGGTGACAATGTAAGGTGTGCGACAATGTGTATAGAGGAGAGTATGCATTATAAATAACTGCCGGACAGTTAAGACCTTCCATGACGTGTAAAGTTCGACGGTGGGGAACGTAAGAGGTCTGAATGTACCTACTTTTAATACTGCTCTTTGAGCCCTTTCCAATTGCAACATGTACGTTTTTGAAGAGCCACCCCATGCTGCAATGCAATAACTAATGATGGATTGGCATAAGGCGAAGTATGTCGTCCTTATAATGGCATTGTTGGCCACGTAGCGTAATTTCCTGAATAAATAAATTAGGTTTCTGACCCGGGAGGACAGGGATTCAATATGCCAATTAAAGTTTAGGTTATGGTCAATGACGACAAAAGACTTTCAAAGCTTTGTCCTGTTCATATACGTATTTGCCAAGATTATCTATCTCACACACGGCAGACTGTGCAATGGAGAAATTATCTAGATCATGATTTATATTAATTAAGCTCTCTATTGGAATTTATTATTTTAACGATATTCATAGCTCTAAAACGTTTAGGGTACCGCAACAATAGAAGACTAAAAATGTAAATATAGTAGTTGGTTGAAACTTCTGCAAATAACATACTTTTATACTAATCATACAATTACTTATTAATATTGACCACATATTTAAATGATACAATAAAAAAACATGCAAAAGGCAATCTATAGAGATTTGCCGAAGCGAAAATTATATTATAAAGGTAAGCTAAGCAAAATCAGGGGCGTGCATTCCATACAGGCAATTAGGCAATGCCTACCTCATTCAAAACCTAAATAAATATATAATAAGTGTTAAAGTTATTTTATTTTAGTTTAAACTTCTACTCAACACTCACCCACTAAGATTTTCCTTACGCTAAATACTGAATACCTACCGGTAGGCAGTCTCGAAATTGCCTACTTGAAACAAGCAGCGTTTCATACAAGAATACAACTTATTTTGAAAAAGTATTGCTCAAGTATAAACCGCCCACGGCAAGAAGGGCGCTATTTGTACGTGTAACGTTCTAGCTTAAACTTCCGGAATATATCAGTATAAAGTAAGCAAGCTTACCTGACGAATGAATTTGGTCGCGAATTATTTTGTTGAGTAGTAATTTTAATTTAATTTTTTTCATATACTGACACTATCACGAGTTGGAATTTAATTAATATTTAATAATCTGACATTGTACAATTTAAATTAATATATAATTTTTGCATGCCTACAATATTTAAGGTAGAATACAGTAGACCACAGTAAACACACATTGTCATCCTTCCAATTCACAATGAATCACACTGTATTGAGCAAATAAATAATTTCTATTTCTATTTTTATTTAAAACTATCATATTTCCTAAGATATTCATTAAAATTAAATTATGTAAAGGACAATTTTGGTCAAAATTAAATACTTGTGATGATTAACGTATTTATTTAGATAAGTATTAATATCATGTTTATGAAAACAGCTTCTCAAATAATACATTAGTTTAGAAAAAAAAATATTATCTTAAAAATGGTTATAGTGAGTTAACCATAAAACATAGACATATGCTGTTTTTGATGGGGAACAATTTCGTCATACATGATTTTTACGTAACTTTAACCGTTTACACACCGTCCGCGACGGAAGCTCCCAAAAATAATATTTTTTTCTCGTTTTTGCAACATTTTACATTAATACTCTGCTCTTATTAATCGTAGCGTGATATTAAATATCTTATTATCTTCCGAGATAAATGAACTATCCAGCACAAAAAAAAAAACAATTCGAACTAGTAGTTCCGGAGATTAGCGTGCTTAAACAATCAAACTCGTCAGCATTTTAATATTCCTACTAAATATTACGAACCTTATAATTTATGACTAGCGGCCGCTCTCGGTTTCACTCGCCGCGTGGTTGCTGTTACCATGGGAATATCAGGATAATTATAAATATTTGCATACAATGTCTTTTTCTGATGTATAAGCTACATTGCTGTAAAGTTTCATCTTAATCAGTTCAGTAGTTTGTGAGTGAAAGAGTAACAAACATTCATCCATCCAAATATCCTCACAAACTTTCAAACTTATAATATTCGGTAGCAGGATAGGATAATTGCAAAATTACTAGTTAGATCTACAGTGCCTACTAAGCTGGAAAACCAATGCACGCCCCTGAGCAAAATAGTCACACAGGTTTCTCTAGAGCAGATAAGCATTGGCTATCCGTAATAACAATATACTTATCATCTGGCGTTTTACGTAGCAGAACTCTTCCATTTACATAGCGGCAGTGGTAGCTTTTCTCTTTGGCGAAGACACGTGCCTGGTAGAACAGTTTCCTTTTGGAAGGAGGGAAATAGTCGTCTATGTAGATAGGAAGTTTTTTCCCTGGCATACCTATAGCTTCTGTATTTAACTTGTCAGAGATTATCTTATTTTTATTGTAAGCGTGAGTAAGTCTCAGAAAATCATTTTTAGCGCATAAAGTTATAAATTCAGCTATTATTGGTTTAGGTGTACAGAGGTCAGTTACTTTTTCATCTGCCTTTTGTGGTGCATTCCGTATTTCCACCTTTGATTAACGTGATTGTAGCTGCACATCATGAAACTGATTTTCCAGGTCCTGTAGTTGCCTCGAGCTGCCTTTTTTCTTCTTCTTCCATATTATTTATTTTTAGTTTCAAGTCCTCATGTGTATTATTAATGAATTCCATTGATTTTTCCATTTCAACGCCTGTCTGCTTTATATTCTGGAGTTCAGACTTTATATAAGAAATTTCATTTACCAATTTTGATAAGGTGCCATCTTGTTCCTTCTTCCAATCCATGAGTAATTTCGATAGAGATGATTCCTGTTCATTTTTCCAGTCAGTAAGCATTTGTTAAAGCTCATTTTTCATTGTCCCAAAGCCTTTTTCCAAGCGTTCTGTGATGTGGTCGCTAAATTCTTTAGAAGGTGAGTTCTCGACGCTAGGGCGTTTGTTTCTTGCCGTTATATTCGGATCTATCTGACCAGAGCCATATGGTTAAGTTTGTTTGGAGTCGTGTTTGATTTGTTGTGGCTTTGGAGAGACCTTTGAAAATTTTGGGGGCGAATGCGCAACTTTTGACATTCGTATTTAGTGAAAATAAAAAACAAAGAATATAATAGCACTCGTAATAATAAAATGACACTTGGGCCACATCTTTTCAATTTGTCGCTACACGCTTCAGCTTGTGATGCGTCTCTAAGATGTTGTCCTTGTCACGCTCCGTTTACTGTGATGCCTCCGCGTTCGGTCACCGCCAGTTGCTTATGCGATCCTGGTACATACGATTAAAAGTCACTTACTAATGAGAGAAATTATGCGGGTTTGTCCACTTGTCCCTTGTCCAGCCACTTTGTTTGCTATAGTTGTCTAGGCTTATGTTAACCTGGTATATTGCAAGATATAATTTTTTTAAAATGATTTATTTAATTTTTGAAGAACACGGGGGACACGTCTAAACGCTTTCGCGATCCAGAGGGGAGAGGGGGAAGGACATTCAGATAGAATTGACGGAATACTTATGGATTTTAAGAAAGATGTACTTGTGTTTTGTGTATATTTCAATATGTTGGTAACTTGACCAAACAAGTATTAAGCTAAACGCAAAAAAAAATCGATCTTTCTTTGTCGAGTCACATTCAACCTTCTGAGTTCGTTCTCTAGCACTGGCCACATTACGTGTAATCATAACATCACAGTTTGCAACTGGCCATGACTACAACACTTTACGTTCCAACTTGGCACGTATCGCCACACAAATTATGATGAAAATTGCGAAAACCTCAGTCCAATTACCAAGAACTGTTGTAAGATAGTTGATGGTGTACAACGACATAAAAAATTGTGCTGTCGCAAAACAAATGCAACTACATACCTACCTACATTCCAGTTGTTCGGTGGTAGGCTGTTCGGCTCTAGTCATAAGGTTATAATGCGGACTTAGACATAAACTAATTTAGTCATGTTCCTGTTTGTGTAGTCATAGTTTACGACGCTCGCTCTTTCTCTTATCGTATGAGCATTAGTGGCCGCCTCTGGTGTCAGAGTTTATCAAGCCGCTTATAAGGCGTATGAATTGGCTTAACGACTGTTATCAGATGACAACAGCCGGGACGACCGAAGCACGGAAGCACTCAGTTGTAAAGCCACTTTACGGTCACCCATCTGACACCTGGGGGCCAATTCTACTAACAAAAAGCATAAAAATTCAAACTAAATCGTCACTAAACAATAGCTATTGGGCTGTTTTCCTATTCTACTAAAGCAAAAGCCATATCGTTTCGGCTATCATTTAGTTGGTTCTTCGTTTAGTTTACGCTTGTTCGATCCAAACTTTCGAGTTTGTTCGTATTTGCTATTCTGCTATATCAATCGAACCACAGTCGAACAAGACCGGTTCACTCATTGGTATTCCACTAACTGTCATTTACGTTTTGACAAGTGTTTGACACAAAAGTAAATCGAAACGACACCTCCCAGCTGTCAAAATTATCGTTCGTGATTTGGCTAGTAAAAATCAACTTTCTAAGAGTCGAAGCAACACATAATCTCACTTTTACGCTAAACCGTTGGTCGGAGGAAAAAAATTCAAAGAGTGAAAAGTGATTATATTTGTCCACTTTATACAATAAAATCAAGAACGGTACAATTTTTTTACATTTTTATAATTTTGTGAAAAAAATCTAAGTGTTAAACGCCTTGTTCACCTCGCTTCGCCCTATGCATATATGCTTTACATACTCCAATCCAACCCAAGATTGTGCATGAGGTAGACTTTGGAAGAGTCCAAAAAAGGAATGAGCGTGTGGCGAGCGTGAGGCACTGTCTTTTGTGATCGTGAGTGCATGTTAAAATAAATACATTCAAACAGTCACTCGCCAGCAATTCAATGCCGGTCGGGATTTTACAACAGACTGAAGAAGCCCTTTAAACAGAGCGACCGAGTGACTAAGAAGATAAGCATTCGGACTCAATGAAGCCACGATCAGCAAGAAGCTTGTAGGTATGTACCTACCAATCAACAGAACAGAAGAACTCTTTTCAAGTTGCAGGTGTTTGCAGAATTGTGAATTGGACTTTCCTATACTTATTGGGTAAACAAAGAGAACTTCTCACAAAGAAAATTAATAGGGACCTGCGTTCAAAAAAATGTACATATCATTCTATTATGTAAATAAGCAGTGTGTGAACATGAATTTGAAGAACTGGACCATTAAATTTCACTCAATATTAAAAAAGCTCTGTCAGCACACAATTTAAGTACTTGCAACTACAGCTAATAGCTACCTACATACCTACAATAAAAAATCTCAATGTGTTATTCTGTATACAGATAGGTCTTAGGACAAATTTAAGCTTGAATTATTAATTCATTAAACCCCAATTAGACGATGTCCACACAAAAATTAAGTAGGTAGCTATTGTCTCTCATTTTTCTGACAGGTCACAACTTTAGTGATAATGATAAGGCAGTACCTAAGTCATAAGTATTCAATTCAATTTAAATCTATTTATTTGTTTCTAGAATAATGTTTTTAAACAAGTTATTTTTTGTGTTTAAGATTATTAAGGTAAAATTTCAAATGAGAGATCCCGTTTATTCTGAATTTGAAAGATTCAAGAGGATAAAATTATGTAAAAAAAGTTTTGTTACTTAGGAATAAATAACAGAAGTCGAAATACTTTTGTGATACCTCTACCATTAATGGTAGGTTTCTGAATTGAGAACTACAAATTCAACTCAAAGCAAAATGTTCATACACTATAATGCACATGTAAGTTTTGAGACATTCTCAATTCACAAACCAACCATAAGTATTCTATTGTAATGGACTGTCAACTAATTTATCAATAATTTTAACTTATTTAGGTTTTTGTTTTGTTTTGTTTGTGTTTGGAATAATTAATATAACTAACTACAATAAATAAAAAGTTACAATTTGTAAAGTTTATTTATTTCAATAAACTCTATTATACCTCTTATCAGCTTTGCATTGATAATAGAGATAAATACTTGATATTTACAATCCAGAATATTTACCAATAACTTATATAAACTTTATTTAAAAAATGTGTATCGATAGGATTTATTTACAGTATTGTTATAATTATGTTAAACATTTAATAAAAATGTGAGTAGGCAGTTGAAATTTCACAACATATTCAGTGATAAGGTAGGTACTTCCTCCAAGTTAAGAGTCCATGCTTGGGGACCATTGCCCCACTATTCGATATTGGAACTTGTAGGTATGGATTTGCAGCAAGCTGAGAAACTTTTTACATTACTTCTTATTTGCATTCATACTTCTTGTTGATTGTATCACACAGCAGTCATATATTCTGAACTGGAACAATAGACTTTTAAAATTATAAGCATCTAAATCTTTATTTACAACAAATGAATTATATTTTTTTTATGTATCAAAAAACACTTGACAGTGAAACTTATGTTAATAGTACTCTATTGTTTTGGGAAATCTTGTAGCTTTACCCTTAGAAAAGTAAGTTTGCACACTGCAAATGATTTGAATGCGTTTCTAATGTTTGTTGTTAGGATAGGTACCTACTTGAAAATGGTCTAAAATAAATCTACTCATACAATAAAATTAATGTCAGTACAAAGTTTACCTTCCCTGTACCCATTCTTCAGTTAGAGCCAGCAAGTAGCAACTCCTGCTGAATCCAAATGTTAGCCAAATGGGTCCACTGCTGATTTGCAAGCTTCCTTTGTTTTTTTGTGTTACCCATGGGCTGTGTGTGTGTAATCTACTTATTCTGTGGTGTGGTGTGTGGCTAAGTCCTATGAGCGTTCATGAAATAACACGAGTTGTGGCACTGCTGCTGAGCTGACTTCATTACATTTTAATAAAAACTGTAAAATTATTTATAAACATAAAGAATGAAACTTCATTTGCTTCCTTTGACATGACTTTTTTTTTGGCTTCACGGCACTGAGTGGGCCCTTTTGTGGCTTTGTGCCAATTGCCAAAGACATGACAACTTTCTACTACGACACAGGGTTCCCCTTAAAGATACGTTAGTACATTTGCAGTTAGTACATTTACCTTTTAAACAAATATATGATAAAACATGCGTATTAGAATTCTTCATGGATAATTTTATTCTCTGCCTTTTACACCCGCTTGCATTGTCATTCACTCTCTACATTCTATTATAATAAAGTGTTAATAAATATAAATAATAACACAGATTATTTAAGAATTTTGCTATAGTCTGATTTTTAATTCGTCGGAATTCTGATATGTTATTTTTTGCGATCTTCATCGTCAAAAACCTTTTTCTCATTTACAATTTATATTTTTTATATTGTTATCAATCAAAAAACATTATGAGAGAACGTGACCAAGTAATTTATATAAATATGATATTATGAAAAAAATAGTGTTTGTTCTGTGCATTAAATGCAAATAAGTTCTATTTACCATTTTTTTTATTTATTTATCAATTTAAATGCAGGCTTACAGAGCTAAAGCTTCTAAAACACCAGCAAGCTAAACAAGAAAAAAAAACTTTTTATAAAAATAAAAAAAACCGACTTCAAAAACTAAAAAGCAGGTAGAAGAGGTCCCGTGCCTACGCTGATAACCTTATGACAACTCCTCATCACCTTTTACAAAATGCTGCTTTTCCCGGTGCAGAGCCGGTTGAGGAGTTCTCCCTATACTTCATCATCACTTCATCACATGCATTGAGTCGAGCATAAATTGCTTATGTACTACATTAAAGTAATCGTATAGCTGCCATGAAATGCTAAGTATTTAATAGTTCCGATGAACATTTGTGGTCTTCATCATCAGTTCCACTTCACCAAATGGTGCATTCCGGAAGCATATGCATAAGTTACTTTAGAAAACACCGAAATCGCTATAGGAGTGCCTAAAATATTTGAAGAGTTCCCTGGATTTCTCCAGGATTCCATCATCAGATCCTGACATGATGACAATGGGATCACATGTGAAGTATACCCATTCGAACAAAAAAAAAGAATTAGTGAAATCGGTCCAGCCGTCTTCGAGTAATCGAGTAACATACATAAAAAAAAATATTCCGTCGAATTGAGAACCTCCTCCTTTTTTTGAAGTCGGTTAAATAATACAAAAAGTCAAATCAAACAGAATCACAATTACAATGAATAAAATGAAAGTAAAAGAATAAAAATATAAATTCAATTAAGGAAATGTCATCATATTAACAATGTCAGCTTATAATTAGAATTTTAATGCGGAAGCCTGCAGGGCTTGAAACCGGGTTGGAAAAGAGCGGTTAATTGAGGTTTTTGTTTATGGATTTTACAAAAACCGCTTCCGACGTATTCGGAATGAGAGCATATCAAAAACCTAAATAAACCGGTTTAATCCAAAGCTGCGAAATGTGCCTACTACTAATAGCGACCTTCCGTGTGTAGACATAAGCTAGCTAGTCGATTTACCACTGGCGCTCCCACGTTGGGAGAGGATTTGCTTCCTGCGCCTCGTCGTGACTGGTCGTGTGTGCTTCGCTGACTCGATCGCGTTGAGCCCCCCCCCCCCCCCCTTTACCGCCGAGTGCCGCGTGATCGCCACTCCCACTGCTACTCGCGTCGAGCCCCACTCCGCAGTAGCAGCCTGCCGTATCCCCACGGGTATTTCGGACTACCATTTCTGTGTACCCTCACTTCCAAACCTCACCCGTTCCCCACCCCAAACAAACACACCTCTTCCATCTCCCGCACTCTTTTCCCACTACCCACACGTGACTTTTATATCCGTCGTGTGACTGTTTCGTGTTTGTGTCGCACTTGTTGGCTTCATTGGTGTGGACAAATAAGTCCAGTAAGAAAAGGACTAAGCGCAATCGGCCGCCCGATAACGATGGAAGCAATACCTCCCGAGTATCGGCCCCGCCTGTACCAGCGCCGCGACTATCGCTGGCGCCGCCTCATGCACTCAACCGCTCCACTTCCCCGTCACCCAGACCCAGACCCGCGTGGTACGAGTTCGATCCTCGGATCCGCTCGCCATTGCCAACCAGAGGAGACGAGAAACGCCACCGCACAGGGCCCTCTCCCCCATCCCGTCGACAGGCGCACCCGTGCCCGACTGCCGCCGGCACCAGCGCGGCCGTGGCGGCCGCCACCGCCGCCGCGCCGCCGCCCAAGTCGCCGCTCAACCAACGGCCGCCTCATCGCCGACACCGCTGCTTTTTCCGACGCCCCCGCCGTGGAGAGCCGTCCGGCCGACCGAGCCCCGACGCCGAGAAGAAAGGGCGCCGACTTAACGGGCTCCCACTACTTCCCCGATCCACCCCCCCCGCTCCTCAATTCTTATCCCTCACCCACAACCCAAGTTTTAACCCACACCCTAGTTTGCGCTCGCAGCTCGCTGCTCGCAGGCGCTCGCTGGACCTCCCCCACTATAGGGGTCTCACCCGGTGCGGCAGTCCGAGCTGAGGGTTGCGCCGCAAACATCCAGTGGGAGTACCACTCGTCCGCAGGACGGCCGTGCATTGCGGCACACAACCACCCACCGCGGGGCGGTAGCCCCGTTGAGAAGAAGTCCGAGAAAGGAGTAAAGTACTCGACCCCGAAAACCCGCCTAGGGCGGAAGATCCCGAGAGAGAGTTGGGAGAGCGGTATTTCAGGCAAGTAGCGAGCTTATGTCTACGTATGGAAGTTCTCTATTGGCTTTGCCATTCACGCGCTCGCGTTGTCCCGTTGTGTTTAGGTACTTATAAAGTGCAGAAAAAACCCTCTATAAACAGCCTAATTGATTCAAACCCCTTTTAATTTTGCTCTTTCATGAAACCGTTTTTATAAGGTTTGGGTAGAGCCAAACATTAATAAAACGGTATTATAGAATACAACCGTTTTAGAAGAAACTCGAAATTAAAAGGGTCAAACGTCTACCATTACACAAAGTAAAACAAAAACCAGTATAAAAAAGTCGAAGAGACGTTAAAAAAATTTATCAAATGACTTAATACACCGCAAAGATTACAGCAAACGCATGGCCGCAAGGAAAAGATGGCGTCACCATTTTTTCGCAAGAAGTGTGAGTACCTACAGTACGACACAAAAGACTAGAAATCGGATTCTGATTTTTAAGTAACTAATAACTTGGCGTGGCCAGCTAGAGAATGCCAGCTAGATAGATTAGATACATGTTTAATAAAGGTTTCCTTCATGAGATTGCCCTTTTGTATCAATTAACGAATAAGAGTAGTTTATTTTGGTCTTAAATAAGTTTTAAAAAAAAACGCCTACAAAACTTCTTGGGCATAAAATAACATAAGCCACCTCTATCCTGCCTCTATCTGATAGAGAGAATTTTTGCGCCCAGGTTGGGTTTATTGGGCCACCTCCTTTCTTAAAAATACGTACAAAATGACGACTCCCGAGTCAAGAATGTCAGCCATGTTGATTTACGCGGCTATCAATTAGAAAGAGAGATCGTACCGTCGGCAGAGATAGCGCTACATTTTTTTTTACTTCCAGTAGATATTGAGAGCGCTTGCTCCACGTTATATTATACCTTCATGTGACCACACTATCGCGCTACTATCGCAAACACTTGCTGATTTCCACCTTTCTGACCGTATTCTGAAATGTGACTTTAACTTGGCTCGCCCGACTTTCCGTGAAAAAGGCAAGCGCGATTATGCGGCATGAAATGACATGACATTTCCATGTACCTCTCGGGACCCCTAGTTTTATGTACCTATTTTTATTTACATGGTACCTACAATACGAGAAAAAAACAGCCCTTGACGAGTTTCTTGCCGGTTCTTCTCGTTACAAGGTCTCCCGCCGTAGGGTTTGTGAACCGATGGCGTAGCTTCTTCGATAGCCTAGACTGAATAAATGATATTGACTTTGACTTTGGCTTTGAATACTTTGTTATTTTGCCATTAAAGGAAATCAAAATTAATTTACAATATTAATGAAATTAATTACATATATATGGTGGAGCTAACACTCCGAATACTTATTTTTATTTGAAGCAAAATTCTATGTAAGATATCGCACTCTAGAGAATTCTCGCTTCTAATTAATTTCGTTTTCATTTTTTGAACACTATTAGTAAAATTACTTCCACCACACACACAACAATTATGCATGATTTGTATTGATTTAACAGCATTTTCCTAAAAACTCGCCATTTTGTTTGGGTTAATAGGAAAATGCTGTTGAATCAAGTTTCGGTTGTGAAATAAATATTTCTTTTGCATTTAATAATATGTGTTCTATGTGGTGGTGAATGGAAATACAAAATGGAGGCCAGGATAAGTTAGCCTCTTGGCCTCCACCCTAGTGTTAAGGGAAAAAAATAAGTAATTAGAAAGAAGGGATATTCTCTAGAGAGTGAGATAAGATAACGCTACCTAGAATTTTGTTTCAAGTAGGTGTTCGGAGTGTTAGCTCCACCTATATCTATACTTTCATGTGAATTGGTTATTTGATGCAATGGTAACACAGTATAAAGAGATAATTTTATGCTATGGCCACATTTACATTTATATCGCCAACGCTTGCCCGAAGTCTGTCCAAGCAATAATCACATTTCAACAAAGGTGCAGAAAGTTGCCTATTGCTTGGCTAGCTCCCTTATACGTTTGGTTTGCCCTTTCGTTTCGTTTCGATCGTTGCCCATAAAAGCTATTCTACTAGTGTTTACTACACAAACAGCTGCGTTTACGTTTACGTGTTAGTTTTGTTTGGTTTTTAACGTTGTAAATTAGTAGAATTGGCCCCCTGACCGGACCGAACGTTGCTTAACAAACGTCGAGCGCATCACTCTGCCAAACGCGACCACGAGCGCTTCACGTCGTGTACACACGTCGTTGACATGTTGTTTTTTTATGATTTTAATTAATTTTCCTCGTTAATAATCATTAGTTACCTACGTTTAAGTTTTATACCCATCCATGTATTTCCTACACAATTTGATTGTTAAATGGAATAAATTAATTGACTTGAATTGAATTGAATATACTGGTAACGTGGCGTGAGCGGTTTATAGATCTAAAACTTCTGGTTGACTATGCTAGCCTGGTACTTTCAGTCTCGCGGTAGTCCTCTTGGTCTGCGTTTGGTATTTAGCAAATTTTTTCAATGGACGGTCACGGGATGGGTGACCAATAATTGATTATCTTGAGCTCCTCCGTGCTCGTTAAGGCACGTCAAACCGTTGGTCCTGGTTGTATTTGCAGTCGTCAAAACCTACCAATCCGCTTTGGGCCCGCGTGGTGGGTCTTGGACTCGTGGCTCATTTTTCTTATACATCCCTAAGGAATGCCAGTGCCCCAGCAGTGGGGACATTAAAGCTCATGATGATGATTCTTATCAATTTGTTGGAGTTATCTTTTGTTTTTCTATCGAAAAAGCTACTCATTACTAACTTACCCCCCCGAGTTCGTCCGCGTGGATGATCGGATAATCCCTACGAAATGTTTGACCAGGAAGCCATCCCATGTTCTAATCCAGTATATAAATCATCCTCTATGGTGCAGTGGTAGGACGCGATCAGAGGTCATGGCCTCGGTTCCCGCATTAGACAAATATTTGTTAGTTCGAAAATAAAAGTAGCATTGAAAATGCAAACTTAAAAACTAAAAAGCAAAACGTAAGCCTTTTGGAGTGGGTGCCAGCCAAGACATTCTACTTTGCGGTCCTACTCTTTTATTTTTCTTGCCTTGGCTGGCACCGACACCAAAAGACTTATTTTTAGTTTTTTAGTTTTTAAAGTAGGTTTTTATAACGCATTTTTTTTTACTCGTGTCTTTAATAGGTTGTTTTGTAAAGTATAGTAGGATTTTTCTAGATTAGGGTTTATGAACATTATGTCATGATTTATTTATTGTTACTTCTTTTTACTCTGGCAACACTGATACTGACACTGGTTCGTGTCATTTCAATTATAAACAAAGTACCTATCGTGAAAATCACATCGTCCAAGTTAGCAGATGTGCTCATAATATAAAAACTACTGGGCCAAACTGTATCAAATATTTATGTAACGAAATGGTAACTATTCCAAATCAAACACAACAAGAATCACGCAAATCGGATTAGAAATCTCGGCGTAATCGTCAAATAAAAAAAACATACCAACCGAATTGAGAACCTCCTCTTTTTTGGAAGTCGGTTAAAAAAACATAAAATTTTGATGAAGGCGGTCAATTCCATTCTTAATTTGCTTAGCGAAATAATAACAGCATTAAAACACTGCTTATGTATGTAGATTCTAAAATCAATTTGTTTAACATATTGACATTGAAAACGCTCTTATCATGTTCGTAAAGAGAGCGAGTTTTGTATGGCAAATGTCAAGCATTATTCGCTGCCATCTTGTACCTTGCATGTAACCTGATATTTCGTGTGATTAGGCAACTCCAATGCCAAGTCCGAGTTGCGAATATAAGTACTTTTGTGTAATTTCACTGGTATCGCGTGTTCGTTTTGTAATCGAGTAATGATGCGTTTTCACTCTTTTTAAATCTTAATAACGCCTGGTTGCTTATGCTAGCCTGGTACTTTTAGTCTCAAAGTCGGCCTGCGTTTGTTAAGCAACTTTCGCAATAGTCGATCACAGGATGGGTGACCAATAATTTATTATCGCCTCCGTACTTGGGAAGGCACGTTCCCAAGGCACGTAGAGGTACAGTTGGGAGCGATGTTTTTTTTAAATAGTGGTGGCCACATTATTAAGCCACCAGTCGATTTTCATACAAACGAGATGATCTGATGATGGCTATCCGTAAATGGAGGAAATCCAGATCGCTATACACACCAACTGATCTGATCAACATTCTAAGAGATGAAGGGATCAGAGTTTTCAGTTTTAAGATTTCCTTATGTTTATACCATTATCATTAGAATGTTAATCAGATCCGTTGGGTGTATATCTGGTCTGGATCTCATCTATTCACTGCCTAGATGGCCATCATCAGATCATGTCTCGGTGAATCTTCGGCGGAGAACCAAAGCTTGAAAGTCTTCAAAGTTACCTTGTTTGTATGAAAATCAACTGGGGTCCTTAATTATGTGGCCACCGCTTGTAAGTATTGTACGAGTATATAGCCACATAACACCCACTGCTGGGTATAGGCCTCCCCCAAAGGGAGAGTTTGCCATAAGCGCCACGCTTGGCAGGCAGGTTGGCGATAGCAGTGTGGCCAAGTTTGTAGGAGACGCTGCTGCCCGTCTTCTGAAGGCTGAGTCCTTTAGTCGCCTTTTACGATTCCAACGGGATGACTGCTTTTCTAAGACGACACTACACAGAAGGGAAATATATAGACTGTGATATTACTAATAAATAAAAGGTAACTAGCAACGTGATCGAATCAGAGATGAGGAGATTCGTAGGAGAACTAAAGTAACTGACATAGCTCGAAGGATTGCTCAGCTGAAGTGGCAGTGGGCGGGACACATATCGAAAAGAAACGATAACCGTTGGAGCGGTAAAGTTCTGTAATGGCGACCGCTCACCGGACGACGCTCCGAGGCCCGCGACAAGGTGGAACGACGATCTGGTGCGCGGTCGTGGGAAGCCGCTGGGTGCGGGCAGCGCAGGACCGATTGTCGTGGAGATCCTTGGGGAAGGCCCTTACCCAGCAGTGGGTGTCATGTGGCTGAGACGACGACGACGATAGTAACAACGGGGAAACGCAACTGATGTAAAGTAATGATAAGGCTGAAGATGGAAACGCACTTCTCAGGGAATCCTTAATCATTGAAGATATGACGGCCTAGCATGAGCGGCTTTTATCGACTATTGACGCATGATAAAGATCCTATATCTCGCTTACACCTTAGTGGGGTAAGCAAGACAGCATGACGTATCATATCATATCGCGTGATATAATGATGGTCATGCTAGGCAGGCTGGAGCTCTATTTTTGAATCGCTCGTATGACTTAAGTCACACGCATGCGACTTAAGTCACGCGTCGCACGCTTGTTTGGCTCGACTAGAACGAGTGGGTGAAGGCACTCGTTGCGGTCGAGCGATTCAAAATACGGAAATTCGTATGTCGAACGGAAATCAGTAGAAACGAAACGCCCGACGGACGCGGGACGAGTGAATCAAAAATAGAGTGCCTGGTTATTTTATTCTTCAATACTCAATACTCAATAGTTTATTGCAAAACAATAATGTACATGTAAGGCTCTTCATTGTCGGTACACAACACAACAAAGCTGAAAACATGCTACTCGTATGGCGATAGACTTAGATAAGATGGTGGTAGCTAGGAAACCGAATACAATATGTAGGTATGTACTATACAGTACAAACGGAGAACTTCCCGGTAGGCAGGAAAATAAATTATTTATAAAAAGTAATACATTTATAAGCAACGTTTAATTTATGATTTTGTAATTTTTGCATTTTTCTATGTTATTTTTATACTTATGGTAAATTTTAAATAGAAAAATATTGGAAAAAATTAACTCGGCCACAAGTTAATTCTCAGACGGGAATCGAACCCGCGACTTTTGGAAATCCGGTCCAATGCTCTAACCGCTGAGCTACCGAGACTTGCGAACCACCGTCGAAATTCTCCAATACTTTTATATTTTCAATACGCTGTAGGCCAGCGTTGTCACATCAATGCTAGGAATATCCTTGCATTCGAAAGAAACATCTTTTCAGATGTTTAACGATCGATTAAGATGCAACTGCCAGTAATTTATAATTTTGTAATTTTTGCATTTTTCAATGCTATTTTTATATTTATGGTAAATTTTAAATAGAAAAATATTGGAAATAATTTACTCGGCCACAAGTGAATTCTCAGACGGGAATCGAACCCGCGACCTTTGGAAATCCGGTCTAATGCTCTAACCGCTGAGCTACCGAGACTTGCCAACCACCGTCGAAATTAAACGTTTAATTTTTTATCACAAACATTCCATTTAAATAATAATTAATTCCTTAAAAATTAATACTATACGAAAAAACGTTTTCCCAAAAAACTCTACTGGGAATCGTGATCTCTGAGCCTGTACCGGTGGGTATTACAACTAGACCATAGAGGCGGTCATCAATATTTTGGCGCAGTTTCATGTTCGTTACTCATGGGTAACAAGCCCGTTTTTCGTAATAATAACAAATAAAAACTTAACTTTTTCTTGTTGTTTCAGGGAAGACATGGACAAAGTTAACATAAAGTTTCACGACAACGACACTGTAACGTTCCAGCACAACAAAATACTGAGGTTCGTCCCTGAATTGTCCGTGGATAAGAACCAGAAACTTGTTGTCCCCAACATTCCGCTACTGGTGAGTGTTTTTAGAGGCATATTTAAAAACAAAAAAATGGTTTGTAAAAATGATCCTTCCACTCATAAACAAAGTGTAGCCTCGAAAACGGGCACGGTAGGTGCCATAACAACGTGAATTAACCAAAGGAAAGCCATTGCTCCAGCAGTGGGAAATTTGGAATGGCTGATGATGGCATCACATCATGATGAGCGCTGGAATGCTACGGGAAAACATTCAAGCGGCACTGGAATGTACCATTCGAAAATCTTTTGAAAAACTGGGCATTATTTTCTCGCATTAAAAAGTTTATTAACACACCCAGACTAGGCACTCAGAAGTTATTGGGAGGTAAACTCGTACTAAGAGTAAAGAAGAATATTAAAGAAGACTTCCATACAATACGTCAGCGTATTACCTAATAGAATAAAAAATAATGTGGCTGTGACATACGGACGGACAGACAGACATGACGAATCTATAAGGCTTCCGTTTTTTTGCCATTAGGCTACGGAACCCTAAAAAACCGTTATTTATAGGATTTATCAAACCCCAATTTTTTTCGAGAAAATTAAAAAAGCTCTTCATAATTTAGACGAGTAGGTATATCGAGCATCGGGCAACAAAGATGACTGTATTTCCTAATTTTCTCTCTCTTTCCAGACTGTCACTTCCTTTTCTCCCAATCTGGCTGGTTTTCTTTTCAACCTTCTTGTTTCTGGACTTGCGATCACGTATAAGGACCGGGCGAAACCGTTTGTACAAGTTACTGCTGAGGAACTGGTGTTTGGGTAAGTAAAGCTCCCTCAAGAATCCTAATCCTTCCTTACTATAATTAAAAATATTATTAATATAAATAATTTTATAAAATATAAGTAATAAATAACTAACTAATATTACAAATAAGCAACTGATTGACTTGATTTTGATTCAAAGGTAGTTGAAAGGACTTAGATTGGACAATCCTAAAATTGGAATTTATTTAATTTCGACTATCACAATATAGTTATTGTTTGTTGAAATAAAACAGCTTAATGATATTGATACAGTAATCTCTCGGACTTTAATCAACAACACATAATATGATAAAACACAGTTGAAAACGTGTCTAAGGGCGTGTTTGATTCCGTAAAAGTTTTTTTTAATTATTATTTTTTATTCTTGACGGGGAGACTATAGCCTTCACCATACCTGATGTTAAGTATTGATAAGGCTGAAGATAGAAGCGAGCCTCTCCCGGAATCCTCAACCACTGAGGAACTGGCTATCTTATCTCTAACTACCGGAACACAACAAATGCTGAATCATTGTTGTTATGGCGTCAGACTTATACTCTAGCCAAATCCGATGAAGAATGTTTACTAACAAAACGTTGCCTAGCAACCACTGACAGGCATATAATAACAACCTTTTTCTATCAGACAACCATAATACAATTTTATAAAAAAATTTGCAATGCGTTTATTGGTTAATTAGACCAAATTATATCTTTTAGTTTGGTTATTCCATTCAGTAAAATCCTTTTTATTAAAGACGCGATATTATTAATATAATTTCATTAAATAATTAAACAGTTATTCATAAACTTGTTATAAAAACAATGCAATAAATTTAAAATGCTATATTGCTTCGGAAACATAAGTAGGGTAAATGAAAAATAAAAGTGTATGTCGCGTTAAATAGTGAAACGGAACGTAGGACTTCCAAATGCGTTCGGGTTATAGTGCAATCATTACGCGACCAATTTAACATTAAATCAGGGTAAAGGAACACGAAAGAAAGTGATTGCCAACTTCAGTTGGAAGGTTAGTATACAAGTGTGAAAATGTTTATATTACCTGAGTTCTTTTCGGTTATAGGGCTGTCTACTAAAAATAATTTGGGCTTTATTTTGTTTTTTCGTTTTATTACTAAAATATTAACGTTTTGCGAGTGTTTCTAGTGATATATTGCAGGAAAAATATATTACTTAAAGAATTAATCAATAATGTGCAGTTATCTAGTCAGAAATACAACCGTTAGAAAAAAAAATGTAACCTCAGTTGTGATGACCCTAAATTGGTTTGTTTACATTTATTCTTCATCGGATTCGGCTGGAGTATAGATAAGACGGTGGTAGCTAGCCAGGCGGACTTACAACAAGTCCTACCACCAACCAAACCCAATACAATATGTATGCGCTCGGAATCGAACCCTGGGCCCCTGGGTCTGATACCGGTAGTTGTACCAGTAGACCGCAGAGGCGGTTGCGGTTATTTTATTATAACGCAAAAAGAAGTGCTCTTTCCGTATGAGATCAAAAGACTAATATTATAAAATTGCGAAAGTGTGTTTGTTTGTCCTTCCTTCACGCCCTAACGAAGCAACAAATCGACTTGATTTTTGGTATATAGTTAGTTGAATGGACGGAGAGTGACATAGGCTACTTTTACTCCCGGTATTCCCACGGGAACGGGAGAAACTGCGGGTGGAAGTTAGTACTGTGGGCCTACCATGAGTTTTTTCTTTCCGTTTACTGTATAGTAAATGGGATTCATTTTGTATGCGAATCTGTATAGCGCCTCTAGTGGGCAGTAGCAGAACTACGGACTCTCATACAAATGGTCTCACGTTTACTATACAGTAAACGGGATTCATTTTGTATGCGAATCTGTACAGGGCCTCTAGTGGGCAGTAGCAGAACTACAGATTCTTATACAAAAGGTCTCCCGTTTACTATACAGTAGACGGGATTTATTTTGTATGCGAATCTGTACAGCGCCTCTAGTGGGCAGTAGCAGAACTACAGATTCTCATACAAAAGGTCTCCCGTTTACTATACAGTAGACGGGATTTATTTTGTATGCGAATCTGTACAGCGCCTCTAGTGGGCAGTAGCAGAACTACGGATTCTCATACAAAAGGTCTCCCGTTTACTGTACAGTAAACGGAATTCATTTTGTATGCGAATCTGTACAGCGCCTCTAGTGGGCAGTAGCGGAACTACAGATTCTCATACAAAAGGTCTCCCGTTTACTATACAGTAGACGGGATTTATTTTGTATGCGAATCTGTACAGCGCCTCTAGTGGGCAGTAGTAAAACTACGGATTCTCATACAAAAGGTCTCCCGTTTACTGTGTATGCGAATCTGTACAGCGCCTCTAGTGGGCAGTAGCAGAACTACAGATTCTCATACAAAAGGTCTCCCGTTTACTATACAGTAAACGGAATTCTTTTTGTATGCGAATTTGTACAGCGCCTCTAGTGGGCAGTAGCAGAACTACAGATTCTCATACAAAAGGTCTCCCGTTTACTATACAGTAGACGGGATTTATTTTGTATGCGAATCTGTACAGCGCCTCTAGTGGGCAGTAGCAGAACTACGGATTCTCATACAAAAGGTCTCCCGTTTACTATACAGTAGACGGGATTTATTTTGTATGCGAATCTGTACAGCGCCTCTAGAGGACAGTAGCAGAACTACAGATTCTTATACAAAAGGACTCCCGTTTACTATATATACAGTAAACGGGATTCATTTTGTATGCGAATCTGTACAGCGCCTCTAGTGGGCAGTAGCAGAACTACAGATTCTCATACAAAACGTCTCCCGTTTACTGTACAGTAAACGGAAAGAAAACTTAGGGTACTAGCTTCCACCCGCGGTTTCACCCGCTTGGTACCCGTTCCCATGGGAACGGAAAACTCATGGTGGGCCCACTGATATATTTTGTCTTTTTTAAAGAACATAAAGTTTACTTAGGCTTAATTTCCTACTTTACTTTCGGTTTGATTTCAATTTCTTTTACAGCTACGACGATCCTTTGGTCACTCTTGCTCACTACTTCTACCCCAAAGGAAAAAGGCCGAACAGTCAAATGGGACTTTTATTAGCAGTAAGTGTCACTTTTAAATGTACTTTAAGGCGATACTCGAAAAAAATATGCTGAAGCGAGATTTTTATTTTATTTTATTTTTATAATTTGGGTAAACATTAAACAGTTATATGCTAAGTAAAATTAACTAAAATTAAAATACATCATTGTTATACCAGCATATAACCCACACCAATGTCTACGAAATAAAATATGATAGATATTGAGATAGCAATGAGAACGACGCGCACGGGAGAGAGACCGATTTTGCAGATTAGGCAAAAAAAACACAAAATCACTTCGTATTAAAAAACTACAGCGATTTAAAAAAAAATGCTTCTATGCGATCCTAAATATTATTGGTGTCCACTTATTAAACTATTTTCCAATAGTGTAAGTAACCCCATTTAAGAATAATCTTGAATTTTCGTATTTTTTAGAGGTCTTTTCGAAAAGAAAAAGTGTCGATGCAAAATCATAATATCGTGTTTTTGAAACTATACTATCTAATACTAATCTAAAACTAATCTAGATAAAGGTATGAAGAAATATATATGTTATTACCAGATTTGTAACAACTGTAACTGTGCTATTTTTATTTTAAAAAGTCCAGACTTTTTCCGAGTAGCGCCTTAACAAACGTTGTCGACCTGCGTGCCAGAGTGGTACGTACACCGATTTCAAGGTGTCACCTATTCTTGCATGTTGTGCAATTAATTATTATTTTATGAATGTATGTAATTATGTTTTTAAATAAAATCTATCTTTGTCACTCAAACGCCAACACCCTTACAGGGTATCACATGTACTTCTATAAATTTTAGCATCTGTTTACTCTATGTGATTGTGCAATAAATATATTAATAAATAAATGTAGAATTACTCTGAAGTCCCGGGTTCGAATCCCGGTAGAGGCAAATGTTTGTATGATGAAAACGAGCATTTGTACCTGAGTCATGGACGTTTATATATATTTTTACACATAAATATACTTCTTATAGTTCTGCTACTGCCCACTAGAGGCGCTGTACAGATTCGCATACAAAATGGCTCCCGTTCACTGTGCAGTAACGGAAAGAAAAGCTCATGGTAGTCCCACAGGTCGCCTACTCGTACTCTATAGACACACGAAAGCCTTGTGCCACGCTTTCCATTGTGTGTAAAAAAACCCTTTTGTTTTAATTAAAATAAAAGTCGTTTCCCAGCACTTAACGGAAAACTCATGGTAGGCCCACAGGGCCCCGTATCATTGAGTGGTTTTGATATATTCATTGTGGTTTTGTAACTATTAACGAGAAAAAAATAAATTTTGACTTTGGTCCTCCATAACTCCTTTACTATCAGTTTTCCAGGTTTCCAAGGAAATTAAAACAGGGAGAAAAAACAGCCCTAGACGAGTTTCTGGCCGGTTCTTCTCGTTACGCAGTCTCCCACCGTAGGGTTTGTGAACCGATATGGTAGCTTCTTTGTCTTTCATAAGTGCTTGTAACAGCGTAGACTGAATAAATGATATTGAATTTTGAAAAGCAACGTGGCGCGTTGTGCCACTATTATATAGTTATTGATTACACTGGTAAAATCCTGTCAATGAACAGGGATTATTCGAAAACTATAGTAAGCGACAGACTGGCAACCAATCACTATTGCTTCCAGACAACATATTGCCCAACCAATGCTAAATGTTGCCCTCATTGAGGACGTCTATACATTTTTGAGACTCCCAAGCTGAACCTTTATGATAGCTTTAGAGAGAACCCTAAAGAGTCTGAAACAGATAGTAGGACAAAAAATGCATGTAATATGCTCAATAGAATAAAGAACATTTTCATTTCATTTGTTTATGCTTTGACAACTCCGCAAGGGACATACAACATGAGGGGATATGTAACGTTACAAGTTATGTATTGATCATATTTTCTTATTTTCCAGAGGAATGGTACTTTAGAAGAAGTGTCGACAATATACACGGGACAGAAATCAATGGACAGATTTGGATACATAGACAGGATAAATGGAATGGATCATCTACCACACTGGAGAGATCGACCCTGCAATGACATCAGGTAAATCTTTGTAAATGTCGTTACTTTAGTTAAAGCTGGAAAGTTTCAGATTTAAAAATGACAAGTAATTACTTAGTTTTATACGATGATGACTTTGTTTTGTGTATCAATGATATAAATATGATTTTATGGACAGTATTTACATACTTGACATAAGTGCAAGAAGGATGTATCAAGTAGTTAATCATGACGTCATCTTCTTAATATCAACGATTTATTAGTGTCGACTACTATACGTGACTGTTCCCAACAACAAAGAGTGTTCAGATAAGGGTTGGATCACATCTAGTAGCATGGAACCGCACATTTCAATGCTACTTTCCGTATCTGACGCTCAGAACTGTTATTTGCTTGAAATATTCCAGAAGCAAGCTAAAAAAACGTAACGTTACTAAAAACGTAACATCTTCGGTTTTTTCCTTGGTTGTTAGTTTTTGACCCGTTTCGGTGGCAGGCAAGCGTTTTGAAAAAAAAAACTCAATTTTGCAGTCTGAGCCAGATGAGTCATATTGTATTGTACCTACGTAAAACCGTTAGTGAGCGCTTTTCGGTAAGATATTTAGGGTATTTAAATAAAAAATCACTATCGCCAGCAGTTCCTAAACTAACTAAATACCCAATACGAAAATAAGTACCAGGAAAGCATCAGTTTATAGTCGGCTTTTAATAAGAAATACATACTTCTTGGGAATACTTTTGGCGACAATATTACCTGTGCAAATACCAAAGTAAGCAAATGTAAGGTTTTCCTTTGAAAAATCAATATTGTCGTACTTTATGTATTGACAAATCACTTATAGTAAAATAAATGACATTGGTAGGGGGGAAAATATTATGTTCGAAGAAATATCTAATAACATTTCGTAACATATTTAATCGCAATGCTCTACACGTGTTTCACGATGTTTCGTGTGGGGTATTCAGGAGTGAATGAAAAAGTCGAATCCAACTCGAAGAGGCACCATTATGGGAAGCTTCGAAAAATCTTCGCGTCCAACTTACCTTATAGTCCACTCAACGTGTAACTCAAAATGGGGAGTGCGTGAGCTGGAACCTAAGCGATTTCTTCAAAAAGTTGTTCAGGATACCTATAAGAAGGTACTCTGAACAACTTTCTGGAATAAACATATTAAACATCCCCGCTTCTAGGAGGTGCGCCGGATTCATCCGCGGGGATCCCGTCCCCGTGAGAATATCGGGATAAAATAGTAGATTATTAACCAAGGGGATAAAGCAGTGTCTTCTGTCGCGGGTGACGATTTAAATCGCGAGCGTAACGAAGGACTCGAGGTTTACTCCCGAGCGTAGCGAGGGTGTTAAAAACTTAAATCACGAGCGAAGCGAGGGATTTAAAACGAGTCCTGAGTGTAGCGAGGGATTTAAGTTCACCCAAGACTAAGGCAGCTTTATCACCTAGGAAAATACTCTACTTTACGTACCATTTGCGAAAAAAATTACACAATAATAATATGAGATGTATTTGAAGAAAACAAAAGCGCGGCAAATTCCTAGACTAATATTTTTTTGTCGGAAAAGCAAAGGCATCAAGCTCATACGGCCTCGTCGGTTTTCGTAATTTTATTTAATAATCATAACTGCATAATAAAGGCGTATTCCTTTTTCAAAAAGATGTGTAATGCTTTATATACAAAATCAATGGTGTAAACACAGATATAGTTCAGTATAAATTTCGGTAAGTATTCCAAATTTAAATCACATTCTCCCCTAGAGGATGAATGAAATTCAGTACAATTTTCTTTCCCTGTTTTTAACAGATTAAAAATGACTATTGTTATGTTCGCTTTTTGTGGCATAGAATGTCACTTTTTTGAGCAAGTGGTACGAAAAGTATCTTATATCCAGGCTACAAACTAAATTTCCGGATTGATAACGCTTAAACCAAATTTGTGCTACTCTCACAGACACTGCACTAGGTCCATAAACATCGCAATTTTTTTTCGCGGCTTGCGTTGCATTTTTACCATTTTGGTAGTAAAATTTTAAAATGTATCGAATTTCTTCATTACATTCACTCATCTTGAGAGTAAGAAAAACAAATGAATATCACACGTTTTCCTAATTTGAATTTGGAATTATCTTCTTTAAAATTTAAACTTTTAATGATACCAAAACGAGCCAGATACAAATAGTATAACCATAGAGATTTTATTACAAGTTCATACATACTATATGCGAAGTCTTTTCCCCAACCTAATATTAATAAAGTATCTTTCGAGAGAGTTTAAAATAAAAAAAAACACTATCGTCCTTTCCAATATTACTTAAGACGAGCGGCTTTCCGCGGTTTCACTGCGTGGTTCCCGTTCCCGTCGGAATATCGGATTAAAAAGTAGCCTATGTGTTATTCTGATGTATAACCTACATTACTGTAAAGTCATCTAAACCCGTTCAGTCTATCCATCCATCCAAATATCCTCACAAATCTTCGCATTTATAATAATAAAGAAAGAAAGAAAGAAAAAGCATTTTTTTTTGCAAACATGAACAAATAAAACAAGACAAGCAATAAGGAAAGGTACGGTTTGTCCCAAAACGATACCGACCCGACTCAGCATAATGCATGGCTTTGAACCAGCCCTGATCTTCTGTCGGAATCGATTTGGTGGGGTTGAGAGCTTAGTAGAAAGGATTTGCGTTGATAAATATAATTGTGTCGTGTTCCAGGGCATCTGAAGGCTCCTTCTTCCCCCCGCGAGCGGTGACGAAGTCCGACCTGGTGCACGTGTACGACAAGGACTTGTGCAGGATCCTGCCGCTGCAGTACCGAGGGGATGTTTACAAGGACGGTGAGATCACAAGAGCAAATATTATTAGTGACTAGCTTCCGCCCGCAGTTTCACACGCGTGGTTAAAACGATTATAAATAAATCATAATGTCTGTCTGTCCCTTTACAGGTATACAAACGGGGATGTATACGCCACCCAGTTCGACGCTGGAGAACGCGGACTTAAACCCGGACAACAAGTGCTACTGCGATGGAGAAAAGTGTCCTCCCAGGGGACTGCAGAATATCAGCCCTTGTCAATACAGTAAGTCATTTCTAGATTAGATTGGAAACGTTTTACGGATAGGCCTGGGGACCTGGGACCCCCCTATGGAAAGGCCTAATCATAATGGCCCCCCATTATAAGAAATCATAATGGGGGGCCCATTATGATTTCTTATTTTCAGACAGTTTTCGGAATTGCATTAATTAATTCCAATTACTTTCTCTTTTTGTGATGAGTAAAAAAGAGGCACTGATAGCAATTGAGAAAACTGCTCGGAAATAAGAGATCATTATTGGCACTGCTGGACGACTGCAAATACAACAGAAACCAACGGCTTAACGTGCCTTCCGAACTACGAAGGAGCTCTGGTAACACATTTTAGTCACCCATTGACCAACCTTGCGAAAGTTGCTTTGCTACAATCGCAGCCCGCTACAACAGAACTGCCACCGAGCTCTTAAACTGGAGACCAGACCATGAGCTGTTAAATAACTTATCATCATCACCTACTGTTATGTCTCCACTCATGAGGGGCCCAAACCGGATTGGTGGGTGTGTGACGTGCCTTGGATTACACGATTTCATAACTCCTGAAAATGTGTCATGCTGTCAGGTACTCATTTCATTGCTTAAGAGCTCAATGTTTTTGGTTTCTTAATTAGATAGCTATGTATGTACATCCGCCAGGTGTTGCCTGATTGAATAAAAAAGATATGATTTATTTTTGCAGATGCTCCGGTGTACCTTTCGTACCCCCACTTCTTTGGTGCTGAGCCGTCACTGCTGGAAAACTTCAAAGGCTTGAAACCGGATAAAAAGAAGCATGAGACCTACTTTATGATTCAACCTGTAGGTTATACTTGGCTTGGAAAGAATCTCTTCCATTTTATTAATTCTCCTTCAATTATGTAGATCATAAATATTTTTGATGAATATTTTACTTCGATGATATCACAGTCCCAGTCATGGGTCGTGAATGCCGAAACATCGGGAAATCCAAAAAACCAAAATTACAAGCAATTTTGAAAATAGTCCGTTTACGAAAATTTGTTTTATTCAATGAACATTAGGCGCCAAAAAAAGAGATAGATAAATTTATGATTTTTGAATTTTTGCATTTTTCAATGCTATTTTTATACTTATAATTATATCCAATATTTTAAATTTTTAAAATTTATCATGAGATAGATAAAGATATGATATGCTTATACTGTGATATTGTTTAAAATAATTGATGGCTGCTGAAAGCTTCTGGTCAACTCATTATTTCTTTCATCTCGTGATTTCTGAAACTACCAATGTGACTGAATTGAATTGCATTTGCATTGGATAAACAAAATTTATTTGCTATTTTGACGACGCACAGTGTGTTTTTGACCCTCATTTTGGGACAGCCTAATTTTTTTGAATGATCGAATGGAGAAATATATCACAAATGCTAGAGTAAAACTCCCGCGAGCCTCGCTTTGATAGTTTTTGAAAAAATGCGATCTAAGTAAAAGTACCGGTATTTAATTTTTTTTTTGTTTTTATTATTTTTTCTTTTTTATATGAATGTAACACTTAATTTTGCAGTGTGACCGTAAAGGCCTATCATAGGACAAAATTATGAACCATGCACGAGGAAGCTACGACTTCACAGTTTCAAGATAATCGCAAAAATAACAAAATTGTAATTATTTTTTTGTGGCTAAAGTATTTAGTATTAGCATTTAATTTTTACTTAAGATCATAACTACATATATGGACTACTACCACAAAAAAAATCGATTGCTAAAACCGTGGGACTTCGGAGATATTAATTTTTAAAAAGTACCGGTTCGTTACCGGTTTTTGGTTAAAGTTCTCAATACCACTTTTTAGCAATATCAAATACAGTTCTTTATTGCAGCCTCTTGGATGCGGAAGAATGCTCTCGCAGGCAAGTATTTCGTGCAAATTCTAGGTATAGGAAATCATTATTATGTACAACAAGGATTTTCTAAATATTATAAACGCGCTCCGCCACTGCATGCTTCTCATGTCATGTGGAATGCACGGTCTACCAATCGAATCTTCCGATGATGAGTAATACGTAATGCGGGAAGGAGTCCACCCTCGTTAGGCATGCTGAACCCGCATTAATACATATTACCTGGAGGATGCGGGGGTGAGGCGCTATGAAGCCGTTCCAGACTCATAGTGCCACTTTGCCTCAGCAGGGCTTTTTTAAATCATACATTTTTTATCATTTACACCTTGAATGTGTGATATGTATGATGCATATACAATTATACATTTTCAGAATGTACAGATCACGGCCTTTAATTTGATACCGATTAATTTAGAACGAGAAGGATATGCTTCACTATTTTCAGCCATGTTTTACAAGAAAATTTAAAAGCTAGAACAAAGTTGTTTACAAATATTTTATAACACAACTATAGGCATGTAGCCTGACAGGCTCTATACGATGTTTAGATGAATATTACTCACATGTTTTTGGTGGAACGATGCAATCTTCTTTATCACTGGCCGTTTCGATACTAAAACTAAAGCTACTAAGTTGTTCAGGTGCGTAGAGTGTGGGGAAAGTACACAAAAATTAGACACTAACATACTTTCCGGAGCCTTTGAGGCTACACGTCCATACTTAAAAGTTAAGTTAGAAGTTTGAAGTTGTTAAAGACCGGGGAATTTTGCCCATTCTCCCTTTTTAAAATTAAATCGTCGTTACCCTAATATGGTGAGCTACAATAAAGAATTGTATGTGATATTGCTAAAAAGTGACATTGAGGACTTTGACCAAAAACCGGTACCGAACCGGTACTTTTTAAAAATTAATATCTCCGAAGTCCCACGGTTTTAGCAATCGATTTTTTTTGTGGTAGTATTCCATATGTGTAGCTATGTTCTTAAGTAAAAATTAAATGCTAATACTAAATACTTAAAACACAAAAAAATAATTCCGATTTTGTTATTTTTGCGATTATCTTGAAACTGTGAAGTCGTAGCTTCCTCGTTCATGGTTCATAACTTTGCCCTATGATAGGCCTTTACGGTCACACTGCAAAATTAAGTGTTACATTCATAGAAAAAAGAAAAAATAATAAAAACAAAAAAAAAAAAAACCGGTACTTTTACTTAGATCGCATTTTTTCAAAAACTATCAAAGCGAGGCTCGCGGGAGTTTTACTCTAGCATTTGTGATATATTTCTCCATTCGATCATTCAAAAAAATTAGGCTGTCCCAAAATGAGGGTCAAAAACACACTGTGCGACGTCATAAGATCCGCAAACATTAATAATTCAAAAAATTACTTTGATTCTCTCCATTTTTACTTTATAGAAACTCGGTGTGCCACTAGAAGGCTTCGTGCGTGTCCAGCTCAACCTGAAGGTGGATCGCGCGCCGGACATCCGAATCAACAACATTAACAAGTTCCCTGACATAATATTCCCTGTTATGTGGATTGAAGAGGTAATTTTAATTTATACAGAGCAAAACAGTTGGCTCTCTTTGCAATGTTGGCATGCTTAGGCCCACTTGCGCTGAGCTAGGTTAACACATTCAACTTAGAGTTAATGCTACTTTTGCATGCATCTAACTCTGAGTTAATTTTAACCTAGGTTTGGCCTTCACACTCAGCAACACGCTGGCTACAGTACTTTTTGTCGTTTTTATCCTTTGATATAATACTATTAATAAAAAAATAACTTGCTTCCAGGGTATTCATGACGTGACAACACCAATTTGGAGATGGATATACCTAGCCACGACTATCGGGCCAGTCGCCGCACCTCTTCTATCCTACTCGATGATACTCCTAGGCCTTTTGATTCTCGTCATCATCTTCGTAAGAGCCTACAAAAGCTTCGTTCTTGGACAAAACTCAATGGAAATCGTCGAAATAGGAAAAGAGACGTTGCGCCGCAGATCCACGCTGATAATACACGAATCGCAAAGAATTTTAACGGGAAGAGAAGCTTCTTATAAACCTCTCAACCCTCATCATCATGAGGGTTTGATAGACAGCAAGCTACATGAACTAAAACATGTGCGAGCAGAACTTAGCCAAAGTCTTGACGAATTAAAATGTAAGTTAAGACCAGAATTTGTGAAAAGTAATTTCAGTGAGACCGAAAGGGAATCGCTGATTAGTTCAGATAATTCATTTATACTATCAGAACACGCGTTGTGCAATTTCTTCAAGTTACCAGAAACGGTATGTTAACTTTTAATGTGTGATTCGTGTGTTTGTATGAATTTGTATAACTGTGGGGTGCTTTTGGAGCCATTCGGCAATATTTGCTATGGAATGGGAACAACTCTTAAATCTTTTTAAGTACTTATGAGAGTTCAAACGGGAGAATGGCATTTGATAAAAGCCATGATTTAAGTCTATTATGTTTCAAGTCTGATGCGTGAATAGATTATGAATAATGATGTTCTTTACTCTTGCTTTATGATGAACGATATTATGTTATAGTAATTAATTATTCCAATATTACCTTTTTTCTTTTGCTTTTTCCAATGAAACCTGATATGACACTATGAAATACTTCTTAATTCCTATAAAAAGCATGTTGCTCAAAATTTTCTTGACTTGTTATTATTTTGTACGTAATACTTGTATGATTGTTAATTGTAACTGAATCTCCAAGGATTCGAACGAATTGCTCATGACTAGAATAAAATATATTATAATGATTTAAAATAATTTTGGAAATTTAATATCTTTCTATTTTAGTTTCTAATTGTTTATAATAAGACTGTTAGGAAATCTGACCAGTAGAAACTTTGTTCATTTTTTAATTATTGTCTCTCATAGCAACGAATTAATAATTAATTAGAGTTATAGCCTACATAGACGTCGGACTTTATTGTGGTGCCTTTTCTTTATAAATACGGGGGTAGATAACAACCAGTCTTCATAAAAATAAGGAGAAAAAAATATTTTAGTGGATAATATAGATCTAAATTGTTTGTAAAGTTTTGGCCATCTATTCGACAAAAAAGTTCATCATCTGCGTAGGATATTAAGGAATTCAATAGCGTTTTTGTTTATTTATAGAATGAAGAACAAATCAGGACCAAAATGCTAGTCGATAAATATTAAAAACGCTTTTTATTGTTATCCTAGAGACGCTATTGTTTTTACTATTGCTGTAACCAAAATAGGGATTTTTCTGATGCACTCAGTTCTTGTCCTTTCGTAAGTTATTAATGCAACTAATTTGTTGTAACAAAACAAATGAACATGAAGCATATTTACCAGAGTACAAGAACTGATTGACTCTACCCCAAAATTAATTGGTGAATGTTATTTTATGAAATGATGTTTTCACTCACCGTTTCTGTTAAAATAACATTTAAGTTTATTTAAGGTTGAATATTAAATAAAAGGTATGAAGTTCTAACAGAATGTCAATTATGAAATTTTTAGTTTATTAAATTAGCAATTGTAAAAGTATGAAATCTAAATCCATACCAATTGTATCTGTAAAAGAACGTCCTAGAATTTTATGTTGAATATTTTTCTTTCTGTTTTTTAATAAAATCGGGATGATAATTGGTGAAGGTCCTGACCTGAGTATGGGTGCTTATATGGATGTGCAGGTTGTATGTACTGGTAGCCGGTACGGGTATATAGATGTCTGATCCTTTCCTTTATTGTAAAGTCGATAGCACATCACGTCTCTGCACCTATAGTGGTTTCACCACCGGTATAAGAATCAGAGGTCCTGGGTTATATTCCCCGTGGGGATACATTCTGTATACGGTATTGTTGGTGGTATGTCTTGTTCGAAGACCACCTGGCAATCTACCACCATCTTACCAAAGCATTAATGTTTTCAGCTTTGTTGAGTTCCCGCAGTTAGAGATAAGATAGCCAGTTCCTCAGTTGTTGAGGATTTCGGGCAAACCACCATTTGAACTTCAGCCTTATCGATACTTAACCTCAGGTATGATGAAGGCTATGCGATTCCTCGTTGTAGATTAATGTTGTGGAAAAACCCAAAATCAACATCTAAAGTGATGTGCTTATGACAGAATCAGACTAGAATATTATAGTCTATCATTGGCCGGGTCTATGCAAGCACTCAACATTTCTTTGTCTATTATAAGACTTTGTAAGTCTTTGTTTCTGTTAAAAGACTTAAGTTTTAATTTAGATAAAGACTCATATACCTAAGAGTCTCTTTGATAAGATTTTAGTTAATATTTAAATATGTATAAATATTAGATTTTAAACTTTCGCGTTCCATTATACTAACAGTTTAGAGCAACGGGTCTCAAACGCGACATTTATTATGAAGTACATACGTACTTACAGCTTGTCGTTTCGGATGTGTTGCTACAGCCGTGGTCACAAGCAGACTGGTGGTGCGTCAAGGTCAAAGAATATTTCGCAGCTGTTAAAAATCGACAGGCGAGTAAATCCGCGGTAGCTGAACATCTGCTTGAAGCTGGAGTTAATCATTGGATGGAGTTACATGGTCCTAAAATCCTCTCCACCGATCGCCTTTATCATACTAGGATTGTACGCGAAGCGATAGAAATCAAGAAGTAAAAAATTTCAATCGGGAGGACGGGTTTAAATTGTCATCAGCGTGGAATTCAGTGATTAACAAGTGTAAGCCGCGAGTTTTACCGTTCAAAACAAACCCCGGTACTGTCAGTGTTGTGTGCAGCAATGACCACTAACAATAATAAAAATGAAAAAAGTGTCAATTTGAGGGTAACCGAAGATCTTCAAGCCCGCCCAAACAGACGACGCCGCGCACCACCACTCACCAGACTGTTTGTGACCACGGCTGTAGCAACACAGCCGAAACGTCAAGCTGTAAGTACGTATGTACTTCATAATAAATGTCGCGTTTGAGTCCCGTTACTCTAAATTAGTAAGTATGTATAAATATTGGAAATCTTTAAATCAAAATGTTTATTATTATTTTGTCCTATTCATATGTTGTAATAAACAACGACCATAATTTATTTAAGTTTTTGAATAATTATGTGATATAATAGATAAGTAGTGCCTTCTTGATGGGTCTGCGGTAGAATAATTATTTAAACTTGCTCAATTCATATTTCAACTAACTTTATATTTAGATGACTGATCGCTTAATAAAAATATGTAAACATACAATTTGTAACTAGAACTAGAAAGGATATAGGGTAGAGGACACAGCTGTGACCATTGTCAATCCCGGTTGTAGTCACTTTCCTTTCACCATTATTTGCATGGTATTCAGGTTCAAAGTGGTTAGAGCCCGGTCAGGCCACAACAGGGGCTTCTTCCCTATGTTATATATCATTTTTTAATGTTGTAATATTAGAAAAATCTTACATTGTCTTTTTCAAAATTTTCCCCTTTCTTATCTCCATATCTTCCCTTCTCATTACAAGTTTCCATTTTTCTCTCACTGGTTTCTGATAAACAGTGCGACAAGGATTGTAATGAACGCGGACGGGGGCGCTGTAACTAACTGTCAAAATTGACGTAAGTAACCCAAGATGGCGGTGTTAGTTTCTTTTTTTGCCAAGTTCATCAAAGACCTTATCGCAATTGCGACAAGGCTTAATTAACGAGGGCAGAGGCGCAGGGGGGGATTCTCGCGCTGAAATATGTAGAATTCGACATTTTTATATCCTTAATTTCTTTAGTAAAAATGTAAGTATAATCTCTACTACTGTCAAAATCCTTTAGTTTCAATTATCTTTGATAATCCTAAAATGTCGAAGATTGTTTTCAAAATGCCATGAATCTGTATTTAAAGCTCTCATTAAATACAGACTTTTGGCTCAAAATGTCAAATTCGAGATGTCGAAGACTTGAGAATCGGGCCCCTGTGCAAATGCCGGAAATGACATTTAATGTTGTTCCTTTTTGCCACGTTCATTATTAGCCTTGTCGCACTGTAAGTACTCATCCTTGGTCATATACCTTAATTACTTCTATACTTAATATTTTATAGCTATTACAATGTTATATCAATAACTCTTATCTTTTCTCTGTGTCACGGTAGTATGTATTATTTTCTTTTCAATAGTTTTATAATTCAAACATTCCATTTAGATTATTTTTGTAACGATGTTGATATTGTGTTGGTTGAGGCACACATATACACAAATATTTTGTTACATTTTTCCAACTACACGCTCCGTCCTGCCGGAAGTTTGGCATGCCTGCGGTCTATACAGGCATGCTTTCAGGCAAGACGTAACGTGTAGTCGGGACATAAGACCTTGAATTGGGCATTGAACACATCTAATCGTCACAACATTCCGTTTAGAAGATTTTCATTATGTTGTTTATGTTGTGTTTAGGTCAAAATTTTGTCACAAAGATTAAAGCAACTTGAAAGCAATTAATGAAAACAAACTGAATGAAATCAATCTCAAAACTTGTATTGTATGCTTTACATATTAAACGACAAGTCCGGCTGCTGAGCAAAATGCGTTTTTGACAGATTCCCTTCTATTCGTTAAGTCTACTACTTAAATAAAGTTTATTATCGATTTCTTATCTAGAAAAGTTGGAAATTCGAAAATAAGCTTTATGTACTTTATCTAAAGAGCTTACTCTTAGCGGCCGGACTTCTGGAGGGCGGGTGGAAAAAGAAGTGAGGTGGTGCACTGGTAGCTAACTTCACTCACATATTATCGTACTGTAGGTGAAGTGATTCGATATTTTTGCTAAATCTTGTCCAGAGTTTTACAGTAACATTTAACATGGAAACACATCAACAGTAAACAGAACGTCGTGCTTTAAACTTATACCTACTATACCTACTATTTCGGTTCGTGGTAGGGCTTGTTCTTAGTCCGCCTGGCTAGCTACCACCATCTTATCTAAGTCTGACGCCATAACAACAATGTTTACAGCATGGTTGTGTTCCAGCAGTTAGAGATAAGATAGCCAGTCCTCAGTGATTGAAGATTCCGGGAGAGGCTCGCTTCCAACTTCAGCCTTATCAATACTTAACATCAGGTATGGTAATTATTTGATTTTTTGCAAAATCCCTATCTTTTTTTAGTAGGATTGAGAAATGACAACACCATTGTCTAATTATCCGTATTTTCGCAATATCCCTAGGAGTTTCGCATAAAATTGCTTTATCTAATTATCCTGCAACATATACACTCGCGAGCAATGAAAAAGTTCCAGTGACATAGCACCAAATTACTCCTAAACAGGAAAGGCTAGCTTAATGACGCCGTCTGCAATATTGAAGTACATTTAACAGCGCATCAGAATATTTATGTGTGATTTTTTATTAATTTTAATTTATGAAGCTAGGTTCTATATGTCTTATGACATATTAAGGTGTTTGTCGGCATTTTGTGGGTGGAACTTTTTCACTGCTCGTCAGTGTATTTCTTCATACCTTTATCTAGATTTGTAAAGTTTCATAAACACTATTTTATGATTTTGCCTCGACTCCTTTTCTAAAAGACCCCTTAAAAATACGAAAATTCAAGATTATTCTCAAATGGTATTACTATTACTATTGGTAATTAGTATAATTAGTGGACACCACAGACAAATACCGAGATAGACGAAAAGAGCGCTTCAAACTGAACCAGAACCTAGCGTGTCGAATTTTTCGTATGTACCATGACGTCAAGATCGAGATTTAGTGATGTCGAAATGTTATTGACTAGTTCTTGCAAGACAGCACTGCACAATATTATCCATTTTCGTTTCTGAGTGACGCGTGTTTTCATGGCAATGGATGGTCTCAAGCGGACTGACTTGGGTCGGAAAACTTTGACCGCGGATCAAACTTTTTACACGCAAGGTAGAGGTACACTTTTACCATCAATCTCGATATAGGTCTGTGGTGGATACCAATAATATCATCGTGTAGTTTTATGGCCTAATCTGCAAAATCGGTCTCGCTCCCGCGTCGTTTTCTCATTGCTATCTCGCTTCAGTCGTATTGCGCCTAAGGTGAAAGTGTAAACCCCGACGTGCTCTTGTCTGTACAACAACATAATGTATTTATTCCATAAACGAAATTGAATGAAGTAAGGATAATGTCAGCTCAGATCAAGCTTTAAATATTGAGACTTTTTAGGAACAAATAAATACTTATAATTTTTTACATAAATTGGTTTTGAACATTCCACCTATGTATACTGAATATAGGGTATCAAGGACTATTTTTATATGCGACTGTAGTTAAATAAAAAACAATGTAAATATTAATTTTAAGTACATACCTACGTATTTTTGTATCAAAATTATTGTTTTTAATAAAAATAAAAAAATGATTTATTGGAGATTGTGCTCGTTTTATTTTTAATTCTATTTTGCGATTTATTATTTGTTGAATCAGATCTTTAGATTTTCGCATGTTTCCGCCTTGCGTCGCCTCCCTTCCGCTAGAGGCGCCACCTGTTTCCGACCTGAAGATATCCGTACTTCCGGAAAAATACGCCATTAATGGTTTCATCCCTATGGCGTCGTTTTTCGTAGCGTTTAGACTAGAGATGCGCAAAATAGTTCACTGAAGTGTAAAGAATGATATAGTCCAACTGGACTAGATGAAGTATATCACTCATCTAGTTCATCTAGTTCACTTGAATCAGTACTTCAGTAGTCCATTTGATTCACCTTGTCGTTAAGTTCAATACCGTTCTTTCATTTGTTTAGTTCGATCTGTTCCGTAGTAAATATTCAAGTAAAACTTAGCCTTATGTTTGCGTAATAGGGGTTGTTTTTTGCTTGAACACTTTCAAATCGTAACGTTAATCGTAATTGAGTGCGGGCCTTGCACCTGTCTCGCTTCCGCACGCAGTGTTCGTAATCTATCCGTTCGCTTTACTCTCCTTCAGTGAAGTGTGAACTAAATGAAGTACTGAAGTAATTGGGACCCGAATGACCTAAGGAAGGTGATATACTTGCCAAGTGGACTAGTTCAATTGAAAGGAATTATTCACGAACGACTCAACTCTAGTTTACACGACAACTGGAATTTTCTGTCAGTTAATTTAAAAGCTTTTTTTTATTTAATTTATTTTTATTCTCTCTCTTGAGATAAAGTAAAGAAAATTACGAGAGTGGTGAAGTGATATCGCAAAATAAAACCGTGTATCGAAGTCGCCGTCGAGTACTACACTCACAGTCAGAAAAATCGCACCTTTAAAAAAACCATTTTTAAACTTAGGTAGTTAGTTAAACGTTACTTGGAATCAATTTATGTGGGGAAGCTGTATATCACTTGAACGGTAACGAAAAGGAGTACGCAAAACAATTCAACTTTTTTAATTTTACTCGAATAGAATAAAAAAGATAAGTTTACAAAACAATAGTACTCCATAATATGCTTTTTGTATTAAAACAACTTACTGCGGCCAGCAAAAGAGGCATTGATGAACGAACGTGTAAATTGCCATATTTCGGAGTAAAAGATCGTTCCATTTTTTAACTACACGTCAGATATGAGTTTACCGTGCCATTTGTTTGGCCGCTGTATATGGAAATATGGATTTTCATACAACTTTTGCTCCAAAAGGCTTATTTTTTACTATTTAGTTGTTGAACTCGGTTTTTTTTATTTATTAAAATAAATACGTACTTCCCTTCTGTGGAACACGTCAAGGGTACCCGATTGATAGCCTGCTTATTACTTCAAACAATTTTCTTGAGTTTTGTAGGTATTTAACTATTTTGAATAAAACAATTGACTGAGCCTAGAAAGTATTTTATTGACTAGCAAAATATTATGCCATAGTATACTCAACGTACTTACAACTAGGAAGCGTTGATTTTAATACTATTGTATACTATATGTGGACAAGATTTTCACTAAACCTATGTATCTTGGAATAAACAAAAAAATCTCAAAAAAGCAAAAGCATTTTACTGAAAAGCGTTTTTTATTCCAAGCTACAATGTTTTTTAAAATATAGTATTTTAACTGCTACAGTATACTTACAATTAAATACTATGAATTATAAAAATCTTATTTTTTTCTTCACTCCTCGAATTACGTATATCCGTTGCATCGTATAACAGATAGTTATCAATATTTATATACACATATATATATGGTCCTGATTATGACATTTTAAATAACATAATTTTTTTGGTTAATAAAAAATGTATACATCTTCTAGCACAGGGTTAAATTAAAGCCAGACTAAGCTAAAATCTTTTTTATACTTGTGTTCACATTGCAAACTATAAATTTGCGTAGTTCACCATAAATAATTAATAAATATTATGGTTGGTGGCAGGACTTGTTGAGTCCGCCTGGCTAGCTTAGCGACCACCTTCTTATCTAAGTCTGACGCCATAACAACAATGTTTTCAGCATTGTTGTGTTCCGGCAGTTAGAGATAAGAAAGCCAGTTCCTCAGTGGTTAAGAATTGCGGGAGAGGCTCGCTTCCATCTTCAGCCTTATCAATACTTAACATCAGGTATGATGAAGGCTGTTTTTTTTTAGTACACAGAACGTAGCGATTTGCTTAGCTTAGCTTTCAGTGTACCCTGCGTATTACTTTTGGCGATGACTTAAAAATTTCATAAAAATGGTTTAATCACAATCAAACAAAATAATATCTAAATGGAAGACTCTCGCATAAATTTATAACAAACAAGAAATTGCCTCGCTATTTGTCATAATTAGGATCATATATTTTCAAGAAATTCATCAACCTTATATAAATCAATGACAAATTGACATAAATTTTATATAAAAAAATACAATTATAAAAGTATAACAATCAAGTCTATCCAAACACTTAAGGAAAAAATCATAGTTTTTGTAATATTGTGTTGTCAAATTGTCACTGAATTATTTCAAAGCTGGTATAGACAATGTAATGATGTTAATATTGCCGTCATTAAAACAATAATTTATTTTTAAAAGGATGTTAAATTATTTTGTTATTACATCGTAACTTTTTTACAAGTCATTAACATCCCAAAAAACCTAAAAAATGCGGCCACTGAGCCAAAGCGTTTCTTTTAGTTCGTTAAGTCTACTAAATAAAGTTCATTTTTGATTGTCCGGAAAAGTGAGATCAGGCTTCGTGGTCCCACCACCCCGGTTTGTTCCCTGGTGGGTTCACGGGTAATATATCCAGTCAACAGGCCAGGCCGCCACTCGCTCGGTGCACCTGAACGGCCGTGTCATTCGACACCTAATGTAACGTAAACAAATTTAAAAGCGCGCACTTATAAAACGTCAACAGAGACTCTTTGTCGCCACGCATGGTGATAACGTATTGTTTTTTGTTAAGTGGGTTTCGTCTGTATATATTTTTTTTGTTAATCAGCACTTAAGAGAGTAAAAAAGTGACTGAAATTTGACACCTTGGGTCATAAAAATTTTCAGGGATAACCTATGTTTTTTATACTTTTAAAAATCATGATGTAAATTGTAGACAAATATAAATAAAACGTTAACAAAGTCATGTAAAAAAAACTGAGTGAAACACTCGAACGGCACTTTTTTAGTGATTTGACACCACCTTCTTTTTCTGGCCTCGTCTTTAAGGATGGCAGTGTTGTTTTATTTAAAAAAAAAATGGTACGTTCCGAATCCATTTAAAAAAATCCCAAGCCAATTCAACATGTATTTTTAAGACGAGACCGTAAATGGCTAAAGTCCAAATTTGGGTACCAAATAATATTTAGGTAAAAGTACCAGGCTCACATAGCTAACCAGGAGTTATTTTTAAATGTTTCAAGATTACAGATAACTCCTAGTCGGTTATGTTGCCCTGGTAATTTTCGTTCAATATTTTTCCATATCGGGTTAATGCAGTATTGTCGTTTCAATACCCGTGAACCCACTGTAGCGCAGTGGGACTACGGGGGGAATAAGCTAAATAAGCTAAGGTATAATAAATACTTGAAACAGAGAACTGTCACGATCTGTCAGGAACGCATTAACGCAGTGGCCGCACTTCAAAAAAAAATATACACCTTATTTTACATTTCCGATTATTTCTTAGTAATGCGTATACAATTTTGAATCAAAACAGTTTTTTTATTGAGTATACATTTTAGTTGAGTCGTATAATTATTTCGTATAATCGTTTTAAAAAGTGAAAAGGAAGAAGTTTTCACTGGTAAGAAGAAATAAATCTATTTTGGTGCTGACAACTGAAATACTAAGTTGAATAAGGAATTCATCCAAAGAAACTGTACAGTTTTTTCATATTATATTACTTTTTATTAAAGAACCTCTTCCTTTCCAATGGTAAATACACTAAGTTATCTAAAATCTAATATGGCTTGTTGTAAAACGAAAATTAAATTAATTACAATGATTACAATATCATTTAAAACTTATTACTTTTTTTACAATTTAAATAAATACAATCTTGTTCTATGGACGGTATTAAAGTTTATTTTCTCGTGGTAAAAATATCCTTATACTATTTCATTATGGTCAGTCAGGAATTGTGTGGGAATAAGGAAAAAAAGGAAAAACTACTATATAATTTTCACAACCGGTTCAAAAAATTGACCACCTCGACGTTAAAAGAAGATAGTACTCATTTTTATATATATAAAAAGGGGCATCTGGATTTTCATTAGACCTTGAGGCTACCTTTGACAATACATATTACATTTACTGCCAGAAAAACATGTGCGTTTAAAAAAATTGTAGCTCAAGAATTAACAATAATAATTAAATCATGAATTCAAAAGTATAATTTGAATACGCTGCTATAGGCTGATTCTAAATTGAAGAGCGACCAAAGAGTTTTATGCAAAAAAAAAGTATATAAAAAATAAACAGTTTTTTTTACGTAGATTAATGTTAAACACAGTTCGTGTTGAGAATCAGCCTTTTTTAAACAAATAGTTCTTACACAAATTTTTCGATACAATTATAAATATCAAAATTTTAAAATATTTGAGGTATGAATTACGTATACGCGGTTTGCGAGCAATAACCATGGCAGACAAATATACAGCTATGTATGTATATGGTAAAAATACAAATACAAGTCCAAAAAAGTACATAAACTATTGTTAACTTGAAATAAAACGACATATATACGATACGGCTCTAAAACGTCCGTGAAGTTTGTGTTTTTAGTTTAGTTTAAAGATTTTTTTATTTTTATTTCTCAACATGGGCCGTGGTTACGGGTGACTTAATTTTTTTAGAAGTGTTTTATTTTTTAATTAAATTAGCTAACAATTTTATTTCATCAAAATATAACGAGTACTAGAATGGCCTTACAATGGATACGTGGTTGCATTTGAAGAAATTAGGTTATAATTCTAATTATATACTTAAAACTAAGTAAATAATATCTTTCGGTGATAAATTGTCACAATATTCACTATAAATAAATCGCGCAAAAAAACTTTTTTAATTAAAAAACAAAAAAAAAACATTATGGTTATCGCTCGTTCAATACTATACTAAATATAAAGATTTTCTTATACATATATGGTATACTGATCGTATAGGTAGGTAGGTATGTCTTTTGCGATAAAATTTTAGTTATGACATTATTTTGTCAAAGTATGCTCGAAAAATATGCATACATTGCTATTTAAATATATATTTAATATCAATGCCACTTATTAGCCAACTGTAATGTTTTGTTTTTAATTTAATAATGGCTAAACCAAGTAATAAATATTAGAAAAAATCAAAAAGTTTTTATTTTTATTTACTTATTTTTGCGGATAACAAAAACTTATTTTGTTTTAAATAGCGATGTATAAATATTTTTCGTAATAAAACTTACTTTAGAGACCATATTATATCTAAATACGCATTTACAATTATATATATATAACAATTATGCGAAAATTCTAAACTGGGTACTGTGTTCAAAATATCAAGCGTAAATTTTTTAAAGGATAATGGTTGTTATTGCGTGTGATATAAGGTCTACGCTTGATATTTTGACTTTTTTTAAACAGGGATTTATCGCATTTTATCACTTTATGTTTATTTAGCACATTGACAGTATTATCGGAAGAAGCTAAATTATCAGTACCATTTATTGATATTTGTTGTGAAAAAAAACAATTTTTATTTAAATAAAAAGTTGTACTTACGTAGGTAAAGTTTTCAATTACCTTACTAGGCCGAGATACTGTAGTTCTTTATGAAATAAATATAATTGGTATAATATTGACAGTTTTACGATTTAATATGTATTTTGTTAGATTTAACATACTAATTGGAATCGAACACCATTTTAATTTGACATAAAAAATAGGCGGCCAAATTAAATATTTTGATGTCTTAAAACTAAAATATTCTTGAGTATTTAAGCAAGTAGTTATCCATTTTAACATCATTAGCAAAAAAAAATGTTACATTCCGCCCTTGCACTAAAAAATTCAACCCTTTTTAAATAAAATTGGCCCTTAGATATATAAAAAATCGAATATTAGATGTATAAAAATCGGCCTTTAGACATATAAAAAGGCCTTTATAACTGCGAAAAACTAAATCATAATAAGTTATTACATATATAAATCTGTTGTACTGCCATGTGCTAAACTCACCACCTTAATGCATCGGCTGCTGCAGCGGAGCGAAGTTAGTCGGCTCTCGGCTCTCGTCCGACCGGGTCTCGGGTTCGTTGTCCGACTGGTCGCCATCTTGGTCTTCGTCTTCGGATGATGATAGGAGACCTGTCAATGGGCAGGTGGTGAGTAAAGTTGTTTTTATTTATTTGCTTTTTACCAACGACGGTACGGAGACGGTATATGCGTTTGGGGTGAGAGGATGTTTCTTTGTGTGTGCAAACCAATGTTGCCATTTATCTCCAAAACTACTAACCCGATTTTGATGAGGTTTTCAGTGATGGGTTCGGGTTTGACTGGTGCATGTTCTCAAATAGGTTTTACAGTGACAACTCACCAGGGGGCGCTACAATATATTTTTTTGCAAAGCCAATAGTACTAGTCCGATTTAGATGCGGGTTTTATGTAATATAGTGTATATAATACCTACTTATGCTCTTTAAAAAGTTTGAAATAAAAAGCAAATATAAATAAATTGAAACAACTTACGACGTTTAAAACGTAATTGAAAAAGGGTAATAAAATTTAAAAACCCCCGACTTAATTATCCGTCGGGGGCTGCCATCACTATTTTAAATTTCAACATAAATATAACCGTTATTATAAAAAAAATCAAAACTAATGTTTATTTAACCCCCGACGGATAATTAAGTCGGGGCTTTTTAAATTGTTTTATCATTTGTAAATTACGTTTTAACCGCCGGTCAAAATTGATCACTATCAAGCGAGTGGCGACATGTTTATCTGGTACACAACTGGTTCAGCAGCCACAATTGGGCCACAATATAAAGATATACAATAATAAGACTCAATAATCACAATAATCCCTGTCAAAATACTGTGGTTGGCTTAGGTGGCAATCATTGCACTTCCATATAAGTTTTTTACTAATAGTTGGCATACTAATTAATTAATGTATTGATCACAAAATAAACATCAACAAAAATAAATATTAATCTTTATAATCTAATAGTTAAAAGTATAATAATAATTTTGGTACACTTCTTCCTTATCAAATCTGTTAAAATTTTCATGAAAAGACAACATAAAATTGCGCGCCAGTGCTGTGTTGCCATATTAATCTAGTAGAAAAATCTTATATAAAATTTTTAGAGTGTTGCAATGTAAGATTTTAATTATATCCAAAGACGCATTGTATTTCTATGAAAATTCCTTAATAATTGCGTTCAAATGTCAGTGCCAATGACTGGGGCGGTGCCAAGATTAGAACAGGTAACTCTACTATTGACAAAAAAGTGTTTAAGTACTTATATATTTAACTAGCTTCCGCCCGCGGTTTCACCCGCGTGGTTCCCGTTCCCGTGGGAATATCGGGATAAAAGTAACCTATGCTACTCTCCGCCCTTTCAACTAACTCTATACCAAAAATCAAGTTGATTGGTTGCTTAGTTAGGGCGTGAAGAAAGGACAAACAAACACACTTTCGCAGTTATAATAAACTAGCAGCCGCTCGCGGTTTCACCCGCGTGGTTCCCGTTCCCGTGGGAATTTTGGGATCATTTATAGCCTATGTTACTACTTGGGGTCTAAGGATTCTCTATACCAAATTTCGTCAAAATCGGTGCCGTAGTTTTTGAGTTTATTCGTTACATACAAAAATACAAATCTTTCCTCTTTATAATATTAATCCGCTATCCAGTATCCATAACACAAGTTCTTAATGAAACTCAACTAGAGCTAAATAAATAGTGATTTATTAAATTATTTTTTATTATTGTTATACCTGCGGTAAACTGTGGGTTAGAGAGCGCGTCAGGCCAGTATCGCTTGTTGATAGATGATCCGTTTTTACTTTTCTTTCCGCCTGCAAAAAAAGGAAAGATAATGAGTTAACGGTTAAGTAAATATAGTAAAATATAGTAAGTATTAAAGCGCTCGTAGCCGCGCTTGACAGACTGATCGTAATCGATCACGTTTGTTAAGCAACGTTCGGTCCGGTCAGGTGTCAAATGGGTGACCGTAAGGTGGCATTACAACTGAGCGCTTCCGTGCTTCGGAGGGCACGTTAAACCGTCGGTCCCGGCTGTTGTCATCTGATAACAGTCGTTAAACCAAGTCAGAGGCCTTAAAGGCGGGTTGATAAACTCTGACACCAGAGGTGGCCACTAATCCTCATACAATAAGAAGAAGAAGTAAAATATATAAAGAAAATCAAAATAGGTAGGCGGAGAAGAAGAGCAGGCGAGGAATGATTTGTTTGCATCGCTTTCGCGTCGAAAGTCTAATGTTAAGGACATTCACCAACTGATAATAAGGTGGACTTTCACCAACTGAAATTAATAAGTTTAGCGCTAAACATATTTAATTTAAATCATCGTTCTATCACTTGACTTCAAACGAATGACTGAAATGCAATGTCATTTGTTCACGTGCCGTAAACATGCAGCTACAGCATTTACCTGTCGTTAAATAATATTGCTGGGTGGTAAAAATAATCACGTCGCGTCTAATCTTAAGTACACATTCATGTAAATAAACTAATGCACACATATGTAAATAAATTTGTATAAAATAGATTGTAAGTTAATAATAAACAAACATTAAGTAACTGGACTACCAACCCGTCTGGCCAGCGTGGTAGCAGTAGGCTAATAGCCTCCTATGAACGCCACAATAGGCGTGAGCTAGGAGAGGCCTATGTCCAGCAGTGGACGTCCACAGGCTGATGATGGAAGTAACTGGACTACAGACGTTGTTACTCTGTCAATTGACAGATCGACCATCGACAAATCCTCTCACTGCGGCCAAGACTCCGCCGCCAGATATCTGATCAGTCTTGTGAGCCTGCTTGACTGGCAGTGAGAAAATCCAATCCTTATACCTGATTCCTCCCAACTTCTACTTGTCACCTTAGGTCGACTGGTACAAGTATCCTCTACTATTTATATGTGTATATATTAAACTTATGGTTAGGGCTAGGGCTGTTAGGGCACTAGGGTTGTCAAATAGGTCTAGCTCTACCCCCTGCCTACTTTATGTATAGTGTGCCAGGCATATACTGACTCACTATATATTTATAAAAATGTTTAGCGCTAAATGAGTTTTCTGACAGTTGGTGGTAGTCGCCCTAAATACGTTTAGCGCTAAACGTAATTAAAACTGTCTCTTTTGACTTCAAACGAATGACTGAAAAGGAATGTCATTTTAAAAATGTTTAGCGCTAAATGAGTTTTCTGACAGTTGGTGGTAGTCGCCCTAAATACGTTTAGAGCTAAACATATTTAAAACTGTCACTTTTGACTTCAAACGAATGACTGAAAAGGAATGTCATTTTAAAAAGGTTTAGCGCTAAATGAGTTTTCTGACAGTTGGTGGTAGTCGCCCTAAATACGTTTAGAGCTAAACATATTTAAAACTGTCACTTTTGACTTCAAACGAATGACTGAAAAGGAATGTCATTTTAAAAATGTTTAGCGCTAAATGAGTTTTCTGACAGTTGGTGGTAGTCGCCCTAAATACGTTTAGAGCTAAACATATTTAAAACTGTCACTTTTGACTTCAAACGGACGACTGAAAAGGAATGTCATTTTAAAAATGTTTAGCGCTAAATGAGTTTTCTGACAGTTGGTGGTAGTGGCCCTAAATACGTTTAGAGCTAAACATATTTAAAACTGTCACTTTTGACTTCAAACGCATGACTGAAAAGGAATGTCATTTTAAAAATGTTTAGCGCTAAATGAGTTTTCTGACAGTTGGCGGTAGTCGCCCTAAATACGTTTAGAGCTAAACATATTTAAAACTGTCACTTTTGACTTCAAACGAATGACTGAAAAGGAATGTCATTTTAAATATGTTTAGCGCTAAATGTGTTTAGTGAGGAGTTTCACCCGAGTTCTTTTCGTAATAACACGTGTTGTGAGACTGTATTTTAACTCAATCTCCTCTTTCCCACAGTCGGTCGACGGACAAGTTTTGGCAGAACGATCGTGCTAGGCTAGCGAGACCGAGCTGCCGTATATGACTACATATGTTCAGTCATCATGTCAGGGGAATGAAAAATTCACAATTTATATGTAATAAATAATAATTTCTAAACAAGCTAACGGGGGGCGCGATTTTTATAGTATCCTACTAATATTATAAATGCGAAATTATGTCAGTTTGTTTATTTTTATTAATTATTATTATTAAAAGTTAAAATCTTTTATTTAACTTGCAAACGTTCGGGTGGAGTCTTGCAACTCAATTTTGAACCACTTCTGGTAGCTCAAATAGGCTGCAATTTTGAACCACTTCCCGTAGCTCAAATCGGCTGAAATTTTGAATCACTTCCCGTAGCTCAAATAGACTGAAATTTTGAACCACTTCCGGTAGCTCAAATAGGCTGCAATTTTGAACCACTTCCCGTAGCTCAAATCGGCTGAAATTTTGAACCACTTCCCGTAGCTCAAATAGGCTGAAATTTTGAACCACTTCCCGTAGCTCAAATAGGCTGAAATTTGGAACCACTTCCCGTAGCTCAAATAGGAAGCTGAAATTTCGTAAACCTGATGACAATGCAATATTCTTATGACAAAGAGCTGTGGCCCTACCGCGCAAGTGTCGTCGACGTCGTCGACTTGTCGCATATGGGCGTAACTCTTCACACGCGAGCGCTGATGCTATAGCGCTGTTGCGGTCGCACACAGAGTCGATCATGAATTGACTATGGAAAAGAAATCTTATTATTAGGACAATAAGGTTGAAGTTGCGTTGTACGAAAACGCCGTCGGCTGTCAAAGTGAAGTTGACAGCGATGCCGACGACACTTACGCGGTAGGCCCACAGATCTGATGATAAAAAAATAATAAATAAAAAAAAAAGATGGAGCCGGAAGGAGGCCATAGGAACTTATATTAATGATACAAGTACCTAAAAGCTTGTAGCGAGATTGACCTGTGTTGATAAACAAATCAATTAAATAACTTAAACTGATTGATAATTTTTTTTAATTTCCAAACTAAGTAAGTAAATATGAGTAGAAACTTTAATCTAGCGACAAGATTTTACATAATTATACTTAATAAAAGCTTACTTTTAAAAGTTTTTTTGTTTGTTTATTTGTTTGTTTGATAATCTTTAGAAAGAAAGAAAGAAAATCAATTTATTTGGGACAAATTACACGTTAACGAAAGGCAGTACACACAAAGAACATTAAAATTTGTCCCAAAACGGTAACGACTCAGCATAATGCGTGGTCTTACGACCCGCGCTGGTCTTCCGTCGTGACCGGTTTGATGACGTTCCGGACAACAAAAACAAAACAACATAGCATACTACCTGTAGGCTTGTAAGCGCCTAGGAAAGGGGAAGACAGTAGGACAAAAGTACCAGGCTACCATGAACCGCTAGGAGTTTACATCTACAGCGCGCTTAGTCTCACCTACAGACCATTAGAAAGAGGTAAAAAGATTTTTCTCAAACATGCATGGAAATGTTGTCATTATTTTCGAAATAAGAACACGCGAAGTATCGAATTTACGTACAAAGAAAATCAAATCCATTGCAGGAGCGTTTTTTTGAATTTGGAACATTACAAAGAGTATCTAACAACTCCAGCACGCCGTTTCATACAACATTGCCGGAGCGCTGTAATGTTCCAAATTCAAAAAGACGGTCCTGCAATGAATTTGATTTTCTTTTAGTAATTATTAAATGTATAATATAAAAAGTATGTTTTATTTCCCTGCATTCTTTTGAGAAAAGCACTATATATGCCTCGGCGGAAATGGCAATTGCCTGTCTCGTATTAGTGAAGTCCTCGCCTACGGATCGGCCTTCAAACTCATACTCGACCTGCAATTGCCTAATTCACGGCCTTTGCAATAATGTACTATTCTGTGTTTTCAATTCGTCATTTGAAAGATATTTACATACTTCACGACGTCACTATTTGACATTTAAAAGGGATTGTGATCGGGATTGGGATTAAAAGGTATTGGTAATGAACGAAATTGAACTGTCTAGAAGCAAAGTGACAGATCAAAATATCTTTCAAATGTATGGAGAAGTGTCATATGAAGTGTCATTTACATCATTCGTTCTGAAAGGGATTGCGACTATAAGTTACACAATTCCATAAATCAATATCACAATCACAATCCTTTGAAAAGGATTGTGATAGATATTGAAATTATACAATTAGGGGGCTGGCTTGTCCGCACAGTCCAGCATCGGCTGCAATTTGCGGCGGCGCGTTGATAAACCAGTTATTACTTATGTATCAAATACTATAAAGCGCTTTTCAGAATACGCTATAATATAATAGCATATAGCTTATAGCACAACGATATCGCTCACCATACATTTACTTAGATAGCGTATAGTAAGCCAATAATCTATATACTTAATTCAGGTTCGCAAAATTTGTGACGACTCGATAGGGACTTTGGCGCGTAGTACGCGGCCGAGTAAGGTATCAAATTAAAGGTACTCGAGTCTATTTATTCCGAAAACTATAAAATATACTAAATGTTAAACGTGATGATCACAAACTGCAATTAAAGATTTTCGCATAATTTGGAATTTTTCGTCGATCGACGAACCCGAGTATAGTCAAAGTCAAAGATTTTTATGCAAATAGACTTATAGATAAGTACTTTCGAATAGTCCAAATTTTTTTTCCCTACCAGCCATTCAGGACATCTTATCGGGTTGTAACCGCCCTAGTATATATTATAGCTAAGTGTGAACGTGTTCTAAGTATGGTGAGCGATATCGTTGTGCTATGAGCTATAAGCTATATGCTATCATATTATAGCGTAGTCTGAAAAGCGCTTCATAAACACTAGCTAGTTTCTATAGTATTTGCTTATATGTACATACAAGTACAACATATGTGTTATTTACTGTCCGTCACAAAATAATAACAAACTGCCACAACAGAATTTAAACTAACGTCCAACCAAAAGACCTATAAGAAAGATGTATTATAGAAGAAATGTACCAGGATAGTATGAACCGCCAGGAGTGCATATCTACAGCGCGCAATCACCCTAGAGATAGGATTCACCTTACATATAGGAGAAAAGTACCAAGTTACCATAAGCTACCAGGAATATTAACAGCGCGCAGCTCTTCTAGCATATTACAGTATTAAGGTAATATGACGTCACTCACCCGGCTTGTCGGCGCAATCCAGCATCGGCTGCAATATGCGGCGGCGCGCGTTGATGAACCAGTTGTTGACCTGCAGCAGCGTCAGCCGCGTCTGCGCCGCCAGCGAGCGCTTCTCCTCTTCTGTGGGGTACGGGTGCTGCCGACAACAAGGGTAATGGGCTATGATTAATGGAGTTCTTGAATTTTTGCGAGTATCCTGGAAATCATAATTCATAGATGTGATAGAGGAACGGCCCTCTCTGTTGTTCTAGGAAAGAGAAGCTTAATAGGCTGTGGTTGTACGCTGTCGCACGCAGGGAGCATAGCACAGACATCAACATCACACGAACAAGTAAGCTAAACACCGAACGAAATCATTTCTATGAGGCACGAATTATCGGTCTTAACCTAAGCATACAGTAGTGGAATTGTATGCTAGGGCAACCACCCAATTTTATATCTTATCCCACTCACAATAAACCACTGGAACAGCGACAAGTCCACATAACCAACCTTCATCACAACCGCACCATATATCTGAGTACCAGGCTAGCAAGGAGCAGCAAGAGCTCACAACTACCAGGCGCGCGTGGCGTGGCGGGGCAGCACTCCTCGCTTCCCCCCGCCTCCTCCCATTCATCTTCATATACTCCAGTATAATAAACTGTGCTGAAGTCCTCTCGCATGGTCATAGAAATAGCAAAATAAATCTTCATTTCACTTAAAAATTACGGGAGGTACAAATACTGGAACCCCAGGAAAGTCCGCATAACCGCAGAGCATCAGATATATAAACCAGGCTCGCATAGAATACCAAGAATTGAATGCACATACAACCAACAAGAAGCGATTTTCTCCATACCTCATACCACCCCTACAAATAAGTGTATAACTTCTCTCATTTATATATCCGAGTACCAGGCTAGCATGGAGCAGCAAGAGCTCACACCTACCACTAGATGCTGGAACAGCCAGGCGCGCATGGCCTGCGTGGCGTGGCGGGGCAGCACTCCCCGCTTCCCCGCCGCGTCCTCACATTCGTCTTCTGGTGGAGGAGACCCGGAGACTGAGGAACATGAGTTGTTGGAGTTGGTGCCTGGAAGGAAATGAAAAACTGTTATTAAATATGGTCTTCAAAGTGATCGAAATTCAAACAATAAAAATCGCTACATCTAGGCTCTAAATCTGGCCGTACATATTTCCCTCTCCACCATTAACATTTGGTTAAAATTATCATTGCCAATGGTTAGAAGACTTCGAAGTAGAACGTTGGCTGTAAAGCATCTCCACCATTCTGCGCACAAATCAAAAGCAGTCCATACATACATTGCCTAAGTACGGTCAACAGCAGTTACGGCTTTACATAACTGTCAATCTCCAATCAACGTTGAACTTTAAGACGCCTTTGAGTTCGGATTTGGCTGAAGGACATCCATCCATCCATCCATCCATCATCAGCCTGTGGACGTCCACTGCTGGACATAGGCCTCTCCTAGCTCACGCCTATTGTGGCGATCATAGGAGGCTATTAGCCTACCGCTAAGACGCTGGCCAGACGGGTTGGTAGAGGATTTGTTCCAAGTTTTCCTTTCTCTCGCACAGGGCCCGTATTCACTAAGACCACTTACCGATTCCTTGCTCAAACCACGCGAATGTCGTATTTGGTTTCGACATTTTCAAAATTAGTTGTCTCTATGACACTTACAAATTTTAAAGTTATTTTACTTGTTTAATAATTATACAACTTGTGACTTTCATGTACTTGTACAATAACTTTATAATTTGGGAGTATCATGGAGAAAACGACTTTTGCAAATGACAAAACCAAGTACGACATTGGCGTGGTTTGAGCAAGGAATCGCTAAGTGGTCATAGTGAATAAGGGCCCTGGTGTTCAATGCGTCGAGCCTCTTAGTCAACTCTTACGACATCCCAGGCATGTAAGGGAGTGGTGACACTTGTATTCTTAGGCCGTCACCACACGGCTGAAGGACATTTTGCATAAATCGTGTTTGCCCTTGACTGTACTAACTAACAGCGTTATTCATAAAAATGATGTATTGACTGTAGTATTTGTATAATCCGTCTAAGTTCCGTTCTCAAATTAAGTTTTAAAACTGGATCTACAGATAAATAAAATGTAAAAAACTTACCAGTGAAGGTATCTGTTGGTAGTAATCCAGCACCGATTTGGCTAATCGGAGTTGACCCTTGGACTACCAAGGACGCTGCAACATACAACAAATATAGATTCTTTTACCACAGTCCATACGTCCAGGAGTATCGACCAAATTAAATAACCTAATTTGGAATCGATGCAGCTAACTAACAAATTATTAACGCGGCACATTTGAATTGTATACCGGCGCAACCATCTGAGATAAAATGAAGACGCGCGAATAAGCGCACATTCGACGGAATTCACGCGGCTGCAAGAGATGAATTTGCGTGTTTTCTCTCAGAAGAAATATGTGCATTACGTTGTAGAAACAAGAGTAAATTTGCTATATTAAATTTCAGACGATGCGATTCGCCTAGCGCTAGTATGAATCAACTCACAGACCTATATCGAGATAGACGGTAAAACCTTGCCTGTCAAAAGTTTGATCCACGGTCAAAGTTTTACCGACCAAAGTCAGTCCGCTCGAGACCATTGCCGTGAAAACACGCGTTACTTAGAAACGAAAGTCGTTAATAGGCTATTTGACAGGTTTTGAAAATCCATTTTATATATTATGAAGTGGAGTTTAAGAAACCCAGTGAAAGTTGATTTTTTTTAATTCTGGTACATATTTGCTGAAAAATATCAAAAAAAAAAATCAATATTTAAATAGCGCGTCAAAACGCTACTTTGACAATATGGCGCTGCAATGGGTTCGGTGACGTCACTTGCCTGTATTCTGCATATCATCCACATACGTAGGCAAACGAGGTTTACAAGCAGGTGACGTCATTATAAACTCGACGAATCAGGAGCGTTTTGTGTCACGTGACAAAGCTTTTAAAAAATGCATTTTTATTTACAGATTTTTAAATAAATGTATAATTATTTTCAACTTACGTTAATAAAAAACCATTTTTAAACTCATAATTTATACTGATAACAGTAATTGACACTTTATTGCAGCTTGGAAGAGTTCGTCAATAACATTTCCACATCACTAAGTCATCGTAGGTACGAAAAATTCGACACGCTAGGTCTTATACAGTTTGAAGCGCTCATTTCGTCTATCTCGATATAAGTCTGTGAATCGACTTTTTATGTGTGAATAATTAAATATAGGTGTTCACTCGGTGCTGGTATTGCACGGTCTAACAACTCCTGAGGATGCTCCGTGTGTGGGCGAAACACGTGTAGAGTAGTCGGTGAAGGTACAAAGTGTGTCACTGTGTTGCATCTGCATTTATTTGCGGGCGGGGGTGCATCTTGCTTGTAATGACGGGGAGACTCTTAGCCTTCATCATACATGATGTTAAGTATTGATAAGGCTGAAGATGGAAGCGAGCCTCTCCCGGAATTCTCAACCACTGAGGAACTGGCTATCTTATCTCTTACTGCCGGAACACAACAATGCTGAAAACATTGTTGTGTGGCGTCAGGTTTAGATACGATGGTGGTAGCTAGCCAAGCGGACTAACAACAACTCCTACCACCAACCAAACCGAATACAATATGTACCCCCGCTGGGAACCGAATCCGGGACCCTTAGGTCTGATAACGGTGGATGTACCACTAGACCACGGAGGCGGTTAAAATGCTATGCTACATATATGCTACAATGTTATGCTACAATGTTATGCTACAATGTTATGCTACAATGTTATGCTACAATGTTATGCTACAATGTTATGCTACAATGTTATGCTACAATGTTATGCTACAATGTTATGCTACAATGTTATGCTACATATTTTTCGTTTTCTACTAAAAAACGCTGAGATAGGGTTTTATTCACCCCACACAATTCTTCCTATTAGTTATATTTTATTGTGTTTATTTTATTTATACTTTTTTTTCATCCTTTCTATTTTTATTGTCTGTATCGTATGTGTGTGTGTGTGTCAATAAATGTATTTCTTTCTTCTTTCTCTTTCTTTCTTTCATTAAACATAGGTGTTTACTCACGTGGGTCCCGCGGGTGCGGGGCGAAGGGCAGGTCGGGGTGCGGCGGGAACACCGCGGGGTAGGCGGGAGGCGCCGCCGCCGGCGACTACAATCAAAACACATTTTTTGGGGTTTCGTAGCCTAAAGGCAAAAAACGAAACCCTTATAGATTCGCCCAATCCGATGTATGTCACACCCACTTTATTCCAAAACTATGAGGATTACACAGTCGAAACTTGGGAGGTAGATGTATTGTGTAAACCGCTTTACGGTTTTTACACAAAAAAAATATATGAATTAAGGGGGGGCTCCCCATACATGGAACTGACACTGAATATTTTTTTTATCAAACCTATACGTGTGGGGTATCTATAGATAGGTCTAAATAGAAGTCCTACCACCAACCAAACCGAATACAATATGTACCCCGCTGGGAATCGAACTTGGGACCCCTGGGTCTGATACCGGTGGTTGTTACCATTAGGCCACAGAGGCGGTTAAAATTTGTTGCATCATAAAAACCATTTTCTAAGGAATGATCCTGATTTTGACTCTGATATTGTTTAGTTTGTATACTTTGAAAGAAAACATTCGAGAGCCACTACACGTTAGTAATAGTTAGTATTGTTTCTACAGTCCGTTTCATATTATAAGTCCGACGGAATATTACTGGAACTAAAACGTGTTTTGCTTATCTTCATAGCAAAAGAACTCATTTTCGGATGTAAAAGGCGACAGCAGCGCTACTGTCAGAAGAACTATTCGATGAACGCACTTTAAATGAATGATAACATGGTGTTGGTACTGTCGGCGAACTTCCCGGCTGACCAGTAGAGTCTTTTTAGGGAGATTTATTTAAAAAAGTAATAGATATACAGGGTGTTAAAATACCCATAACGAAAATGAAAAAAAAACTAAAACCCGACTACTGAAAAATCACGCTCTTAAAAGTATGAAACAAGAAAATATTCTCATCTGAAATTGTCGTGGTCGTATGCCACTTTTCCCTAGAATATTAGTAATATTAGTTTTTGAAGTAATTTTTTATTTAAATTCTTTTAGAGTTGTAAAGTATGGAAATTATTACCAAAATTCGATTTATGCAAGCAAAGCCGCGAGCAAAAACTAATAAAATATATGTTTTTGAAACGTGTTTACCAAGAGCTTTCCCTTTGACACCAAACACGATATTCTTCAAAAAAATAACGTTTTTTAGTTCACAGCTTTGTCGTCTAGAGGGCGCCATATTCAATTTCATGTGACGTGACATAGCCTATAACCAGCGGACAATTGAGACGCTTCCTACGATACCTCAATTGCGAATATATAATCAGCAGTTTAAAAGTTATGTGGGTACAGATGAACATACATACATACATACGGTCAAAATCATAACCCTCCTTTTTGTTTTGCCGTAGTCAGGTAACTACGTGTTCTCCCCATCGCTATTATAATTTTCTGGTGCCAAATATAGTCAAGGAGTTATTGAGGATCAAAGTCAATTTAAAAAAAAAATTAACGTTTAAAGTTACAAAACCGCAATGAATATCAAAACCAACCAAAGAAACTATATTCCGGTCACCTACTCGTACTCTCTAGATACACGCACACACTGTTACACGTGTTTGTTTGAGTGTAAAAATAACACCCATTTTTAACCACGAAAAATCAAAGACATTTCCCAGCAATTATTTTCACATTTTCTTATTTTGTTTGATGTTCACTGCGCATATATAACGGCTTCGGTATGGGTCTTTTAACACCCTGTATATAAAATGCTTATGTCACAAATAATAGAACATGAACAGCCCCCTGATTATGTAACTTGTTTCTATCAATGTTTGATTGAAAGTGCAGTCACATTGCTGCTTTAGTAAAAATCAATGTGACAGTTATCTTACTAAAGCAGCAATGTAGCTGCACTTTCAATAATTTCAATCAAAATATGTTAGATAATCAACTAGCTGGTATTTACTTTGAATAATAAATTATTTCATTAACCTTAACATTCCAAAAAGCAGTAAATATGCTAAAAGCTTTCTATGTATGTGTGTTCGTATATATAAAAAGATTCCTCTCACCTTTAAGGGTCTGAACAACAGATTGTTCAAAATTAATTTACGTAAGTGGCTTAAAGAGAATAATTTCTATGACTTGAAACAATTTTATTCTTATCGTGACAAATGAATATAGATTTTTATATATTTTTTTATTAAATTGATATACTTTTTTCTGACATTATACCTACTTAATTCTATCTCGATGACATTGTAATACCTAAATTTAATTAGTATTTGTCTGACATTTGTAATTTACCAATCAGTATTTGCATGCGATAATCAGAAAAGCATGAGCACTTTATTCTGTAAATCCTTGGTTCACCATCATTATACCATGTTTTTTGCAAATAAAATATCATTTATCATTTATCATTAGTACTTTTCGATAAAACGTTTGTCAAATAAACTCTACTGGTCAACCGGGAAGTTCCCCGATTGTACAACAGGAAACGGACGTACATTTCATACCTGGTACTGTGGCGAATTGGACGTGCTGGAGTGGTCGTCGATCGAGCCCGACAGGTTGTTGTTGCTCTCCACCCCGCCTGCGTAACACAACAATAGTCGGTTATTATACATGGGGCTAAACTAAACTTTTCTTTATTTATTTATTTAATTATCAGCAAAATCAGTTTTTCTCAAATATCTTAGATTAATCTTAATCTTAACTATAATTCACACAATTTTTGCTATTAGTAATCAAATTTCTACTCATGACACACTAATTATCTCTGTAAAGCACAAAATTTTGCGGAGGTAACGCACTCCAAGAATCAAGTCTCGCAGTTTTCCCGATATTCAGTTTCCAAAACTTAAGACTAATTTTTTTACGATTTAATTACAAATTTCTAGTTATTAACTTTTTTTCCAGTACTGTCAACGGAAATTACCCTATGAATTTTGATTCCCTTGAGAGTGTCGAAATCTACGTTTTTTGCGACATAAACGGTCCTATCTTTCTTTAACGTTAATTTACAAGTTTGATTTTGTTACCCCTTCAACAGACTGTTGACCTGAATATATGGTTTTAATTTCAACTCGATACCGCCACGCATTCTCGAGATAAACGAGGACGGACGGACGGACAGACGGACAACAAAGTGATCCTATAGGGGCTCCTTTTTTTCTTTAGTGGTTCGCAACCCTAAAAATAACATCTGAGGTTGTCTTGAGTATGCTGAGAGCAAGTTCTCACTCTGCAGCTTGGTCTTGAGGCAGGAAATGTACCTACCGCAGAAGTTGCGACATAGCTCCTGCACTTTCTTCGGCTCCAGATCCTGAGCAACTGTCGCCTGCTGCTCGACAACAGGAGCGCCGCGAACTTAGTGACGCAATAGTTGTGCGATAAGCTGGGTTTGTCGCGCCGCGATGCGTACTCCACGGTGACAGGTATGACAAACTTATCTCAGTCTACAGTCTTGTAGCCTTACTATATAATCAATCCTTGCCGATGATGTTCCTAATGAGATCGTATGCACAGATTCAACTCACCGCTGGAGTAATCAGTCCGCAGCAAGTTCTCGCTCTGCATCTTGGTCTTCAGGCAGGCGATGTACCTGCCGCAGAAGTCGCGACATAGCTCCTGCACTTTTTCAAGCTCCAGTAAATGGATCCTTAGCACCTGCAATGATAAGGCGATGAAGTTATTGGTAAGAAAGCTTTACAAACCTGATAAAAACACACTAATACATCTTATGAAAACAAAGCCCATTGCAAAACTTTATTGTTATGTTACGCCGAAAAGTTCATCTTGTTAAAGGGTATAAAACAGACTTATAAGTTTTTTGTAATTTTTGCATTTTCCAATGCAATTTTTATGTTTTTTTTTGGAAAAAGTCAACTCGGTCACAAGTGAATTCTCAGATGGGACTCAAAGCCACGACCTTTGGAAATCCGGTCCAATGCTCTAACCACCGAACTACGGAGACTTGTGGACCACCGTCGAAGTTCTCTAATACTTTTATATTTTTAATACGCTGTAAGCCAGCGTTGAACATCAATGCTAGGAATATCCGTGACCACGGCATTTGAAAAGGTGCCGAAACGTCGGGATACCAAAAAAAACCTAAGAGTCACCCAAAATATACTAAAACTCAACTCGGTCACAAGTGAATTCTCAGATGGGACTCAAAACCACGACCTTTGGAAATCCGGTCCAATGCTCTAACCACCGAACTACGGAGACTTGTGGACCACCGTCGAAGTTCTCTAATACTTTTATATTTTTAATACGCTGTAAGCCAGCGTTGAACATCAATGCTAGGAATATCCGTGACCACGGCATTTGAAAAGGTGCCGAAACGTCGGGATACCTAAAAAAACCTAAGAATCACCCAAAATATACTAAAACTCAACTCGGTCACAAGTGAATTCTCAGATGGGACTCAAAACCACGACCTTTGGAAATCCGGTCCAATGCTCAAACCACCGAGCTGAGACTTGTGGACCACCGTCGAAGTTCTCCAATACTTTTATATTTTTAATACGCTGTAGGCCAGCGTTGTCACATCAATGCTAGGAATATCCGTGACCACGGCATTTGAAAAGGTGCCGAAACGTCGGGATACCAAAAAAAAAACCTAAGAAACACCCAAAATATACTAGTAAATATATACGGTGTAAAGTGCACTTCAATCCGCAAAAGTTGTTTTATTTCAATGATGAGTGCGCGAATAAAGTTAAGATGTCCTTTGTTAAAGGAAGGTATTACAATCAGCCCCTTGCCCCCTTTATTAAGTAAGTCTGACAAATATCTGCTGCAAGGCTTTTAATCATTAGCCCATCGCATCGACCAACAAGAAAGGCAGCAAGGAGAATAAAGGTTGTCTTCAACAGGAGTTGAACGACTGCTAAGACTCGCAGTGCCCCAAAGAAGTATCCCTTCTGATCTAGCAACGGGAGGTTTATCATTGCCTGGTATCGACTGTGTGCTCTCAATCATAAGACCGTTAACCACCGGTTCTGGTGCTGCACGAAATCTTTGTAATAGGAGATTTTTGACTGCCAAGAGTGACCCGTACGCTTTAATCATGAGCTGTTCGATCTTTAGGTCGTCGACGACGAAAGGGTGGCCCCCAACAAAAGACCTATTGTGTATTATGATTGCACAGTGTCACCTGTTACTCTTAATCATGAGACCAATTTCCAGGATTGCCCATCGCCTGCTCACACCGCTTCAACAAAAGAGTCGGCAAGGGATTAAAGAGCCATTAAGGATCAGCCAGCCGTCGATCTCTAGGTCCTCGATGAGGAAGGTGTAGCAGTCCAACATGAGAGCCAGCAAGGGCCAGAAGAGGATTGCTGTCCCTTAAGGGAGTTTTATAACTACCATCAGCCAAAGGTTACCTGTATACTCTTAATCATGAGCCCATCGATCTCTGGGTCGTCGACGAGGAAGGGGCGGCGGTCCCTCCGCTGGTGCTGCACTAAGGTGTGCAGGTCCGCCCCGAAGGCAGCGTTCCAACAAGAGAGCTAGCAAGGGAAGCTTTATGACTGACCAAGTTTAGGTTAGGGAAGTGCCTGCGGTCGCCTACTCACAACGCTCCAACAAGAGAACTAGCAAGGGTTAAATTATTGACTTGTTGATCTCTATAAGGAAGAGGCAGCGCTCTAAAAAAGACCCAGCAAGGCGAAAAAGGGTGTGACAACAAATGCCTGACAAGGACAAGTCTACTATTCCTCACCTGTATGCTCTTAATCATGAGCCCATCGATCTCCGGGTCGTCGACGAGGAAAGGGCGGCGGTCCCTCCGCTGGTGCTGCACGAAGGCCTGCAGGTCCGCCCCGAAGGCGTCCGCGGCGGGGGGCTCCGCGCCCGCCGTCGCTTGCTCGCAGCGCTCCAGTAAGAGAGCAAGCAGGGGGAATAGAGGGTGTCTGCAATGGGAGATTTAAAATTGTTTCTCATATTAGAGGTAAGTGAATTTATGCACAGTGCACAATGCCACGTTTATTATTAACAAAGGGGAACACTAAAGCGCCCTACTCAAAATCGTGCTTGCAGGGTCGATTTGTGGACAAAGTTATACAGAGCATCTGTTTTACTTATAGCTCTGTCGCTTAAATCGGTCTGCAAGCAGGGCTTTGAGTATGGCGCATAAGCCTTCACCGGATGTTGGATGGCTGGAATCTACAACCATTAAAAACTGGATAACTTATTACTTAACGCCGATGCACAACAGCGCTTAAAACAATATTGTTATGGCGACAGACTTAGCAAAGATGGTGGGAGCTGCCAGGCTGACTTGGACAGATTTGGACAGTCTAGTCGTATGGGCTTAAGACGTTGTCACACTGATTGCCGTTCAAAAGATTTTGCGCGGTGCAACGTTCAGTGGATTTGGAAAGCCGTTAGGCGTACGAGTTTACCCACAAATAACCTTCAAGGTTTTTGCGCGGCAAGTGGACTATTGCCGGGAACTTCCGCAACTGTACAGGGTAGCTCTCGCCTCGTGATGTCTCAGGGCAGCGCTCACTGATAGGATCAAGTGTGGAAAGTAGCGAAATCACTTTTGGTTGATGGCAGGACTTGTTCAAAATTCGCCTGGGTAGCTAACTAGCTAGCTCTCCGCCGCCAGCCGCCCTTAAATGATGTACTTACTTGTATACAGCTCGCTTGTCGGCTTCGAACTGCGCCTGGTCGGCGTCGGCAGCGGGCGCGCCGCCGCCCTGCATTCCGACTATCACCACTTCCGCCGCATCTGGGGACAATAATAAATAAATAAATATAAGACTTGCGACACAAAAAAGTTTCTTAAAGATCTTTCTATAAGAATGGTCTAGCGGGCCAAATTGAGAAGTCGGAGCGTAACTAGCAGCGTCCGTTGACGGTTATTACACACCGATGAAACAAATGACCTTCAACTTCGACTACGCTGCCAGCGTATGTACCTATATGTATGCTTCGACTTTTTTGGGACATTAGCCCCCCCCTGCCAGCTAACACTTCGACAACTAAACGAGGCGCAAAAGGCCCCCAGGCCTCAGCAGATCTGAGAGCTGGAGCCTATCTTGCCCAGCGGCTGAGTCTTTGTATTCAGAGTGGCAACACTGGTAGCATCCATTTGTTAACAGGTTTATCTCAGAATTTGTGTGTAATATGCGATATTGTTAAAATGATGGCGTTTTTAACCGACTTCAAAAAAAGGAGGAGGTTCTCAAGTCGACGGTATTTTTTTGTTTTTTTATTTTTTTTATGTATGTTTTACCATAACTTCGCCAGTTGTTAACAGATTTTTATAATTCTTTTTTTTTTTCTGAAAGAAAATGGTTTAAGTGTGGTCCAATATAATTTTTACGAAGATCTGGCTAGTAGTTTTTTCATAATCCTGAAAAATATCAATCACCTTTTGGCAAGTAGTCGTTTACCTAGATGACATCATTGTTGTGTATGGGCTGATTTTTAGAGTAAGTAACGGCACATGATGTAACTAAAAATCTGAAATAAAAAGATTTTATAAAAAAAATCTAACCGACTTCAAAAAGTAAAAAATAAAACTTTTGGAGTCGGTGCTAGCTAGCTAAGGCCAAAAAAATATATAGTTAATCAAAGTGCAATGTAGAATGCCTTGGCTGGCACAGACTCCAAAAGTTTTATTTTTTACTTTTTGAAGTCAGTTTGTTTTTTTTTTGTAAAATGTTTTTTTCCCGATTTTATCATCTCTATTATTATTATTCTACTGGGCCAGAAAGTTTTTCTATGAATATTCGATTTCTTAGGATGGCTATTTTGACGAACATAAGCTTTAAAGAGGGAAAAAATAGAAGGGGAATGTTTTTGCGTATGGAGTTCAAACCCCATACTCCTGGCTCAGTAGTCATAATCACCACTCCGCCTATCAAAAATTCATAACAAGTGAAATATCAAATATGATTATCTATTAGAACAACATCAACGTAAATAACAAGGAAATAAACAAAACAAAATTAAACGAAAGCAATAAACATCATGTAATATAACCGTAAACGAAAACAATGAAAAACTACCAGTCACATTGGTAAATATAAGTTGGCAACACAGCCATAACTCCGCTCACGGACTCGCGGGCAATAAAAACAGATATTAAAAGCACAACGCGTCTCGAGATCGCATTCATCACAAGTGTTGCCAGTAGATTGATATAAAATACCCCCGTTTCTTGGCCTTATGCTTTTTTGGGGTGTATACAAAATTAATTTCGCGGGATTGCCTTTTAAAGAGGGTTGGCGGGATTACGTTGTATCTTTTTGTCTTAATTACAATGTCATCTGGTTACGTTAAGCGTAATTTTCGGTTCATATGAATGAATACTAATGCAGTACAAATCTTCTGTCTTCTTCTTTCTTATTTAATGTGTGGAACGCGGGTTCTGTGCGAATTGTCAACATCACACACATTCATGTATTTCCGAAACAAGTAGGTAGTTTGTAATACGGATATCAGAACCAATGGAGGTATTACAAATACCTGCGGTATGTGTACATTATGTAGATATATACGAGTACATTATGTAGCTTTGACGACCTGTTTGGCGCAGGAGTACTAACCCCGCTTTCTGCGCCAGAGGTTCGATCCCCAGACAAGACAAATATTTGTGTGCATGAACATGTCTATTTGTTTTGGTCTGAGTGTTTAATATGTATATTAAGTATGTATTTACAAAAAAAAAAGTATATAAGTATGTTTATCCGTTAACTAGTATCCATAACACAAGTTCTTCATGAAAGTGGGCTAGGTAATTGGTGTGATTGTATGCAAATATTTATTTTATATCACCACACAATACCTATATATTTTGTCCTGGGTGGCGTTCGAACCCAGAACTGGCGCAGAAAGACAGATTACAAATAGTTACTTCGCAACCACTGTGCCATCAGGCCATCAGGTCCGTAAATGCAGCTAGGACAAAAGTTTAACATTATTACCAACCTGTGACATGTGACTCTGTGGATTGAGTGATCCTTTCATCAATCTTAACAAAAATTGAGGAAGATTTAGTAAATAATATTAAAACATTAGGGCGAAGTTAAACAATTTTTAATGACTGACCATAGCCAAAGTTGCTTTGTCGTCAAATAAATAAGTAAAGACTGCCGGTACCGATTACGAGTGCGATGACTAAAGCCTCTTATACACACACGGTTTTTTCGCCGCCTACGGCTGATTCGCCGTGCGTAGCTACGGTCGTCGTGTTGTTTATGGATCTCACAGAGAAGAAGTGTAGAAGAACACAAAGCTACGGCCAGCGCGGTTTATACCTACTTTACGTACGCCAGTACGGTCGAAAAACCGTGTATGGGAATAAAGATAAGTACCTATTTAAGTTACAGCTGCTACGTATGATATTACAGATAAATAATGTTAAACTCCCTAGTGTCTATAGTATTTGTTGTAAGTGATGTAGGTATAATTTGCTTGATATTTATTTATTTACACAAACGTTGCTTACCCCAAGGGGAAAACATAGTGAGGACAATTTTGGATTTGGAATAGGAATACGACTGATAGAAGAATACTCTGACCAAGATGGTTTTTTTTGTTTGCACGCTTGCACATTTAAACTACAGTGTAATTAAGTAGCTACAGTGGGATAACGCCCTTGAAACCTCCGGGCCATGCCACTTTTGACAAGACCTTCATAGTATTTGACAGGACATAATGTCATTGTACCGAGTGAGCGTACAAGCGTTTGTATGGCAGCTCGGTCTCGCTAGCACCCCCTCCGCCCTTCGAACCCCGCACGATTGCTCTAGCAAAACGTGTCCGTCTGACGATTGTATGCATAGATACTGTGTTTCAACGGTGCACCCTTGATCTGTTGAAATCAGTGCTGCTCACATGCAATAAGTTGTTCGAAGTCGTCGTATTTAGGCGAGATGAAAAATGGTTGAGGTATGATTATTTGCACGTGATTTGATAACGTTCTGGAACGATTATTCCCATGTGCAAATGTTTCAGCCCAATCTCCTCATAAATCTATAATATAGTTTAGCTAGCAGTGAGTATATTAAATGGCTGATTATGGTAAAGATATCACATCAACAAAACATTTTCATCATAAGGATAAAGAGAGTAGACCATACACTTTACCGGCCTGTACTTTTTCGGTTAGGTGGGTTTTAATTTTATCGTCTGGAAACGGCTCATCATCCCATTCCTGCCGAAGCACAGAGGATATCGAGACAATACATTTTTGGTCACCCATCTCGTGCTGACCATTGCGCTCAAGTAACTATACTGCTACAATCGCAGGTCCTAAGTTTCTAACCTCCTAAATGTTAACTAAATCCTAAATGTAATTCTAAGTTGAGTTTGATAAACGGAAGCGAAATTGGAAATGACTTGTTATAATCTGTAATCCGCCATATTTGGTGCCAACATAACAAAACAAAAGCGCGCCAATAAATCGACAACTTTGCGCTTGTCTTTGGTACGTGTGTATTGTTGTAAATATTCGAAATTCGAACGGCTGTGCGCGGACGCGAGCTGCATTGAAATGGCCGACTTATCTACGTTCGATGCGCGAGGAGCCAGTGCCGGGATGATTTCTTTTATCGATAGGTTCTTAATATTAAGTTCTACTTAGGATAACTGCAACTGTGTCTTTGTAGGTTCTAGCTTCAGTCACACTGACGTCATTCTGAAGGTGGAAAAAACATATAATGCTTGCCGCATCAACGCATACTGCGGTGTTCTCCTGGGCAGAATAAACCGCACTGTCACAAAAATAAATTTAAACTTAACTTATGTCGAGGTGCGCATGCTACGCCTGCTGATCCAACAAGAGGATACGATTTAGCCATACTATACTTACTCGTCCCCTCCGTTGACGTTGTCCGTGATTTTTCTTAATTTATTAGATACTAGAGGCCGGACGCGGTTTCACCCGCGTGGTTCCCGTTCCCGTGGGAATTTTGGGATCATTTATAGCCTATGTTACTACTTGGGGTCTAAGGATTCTCTATACCCAATTTCGTCAAAATCGGTCCAGTAGTTTTTGAGTTTATTCATTACATACAAAAATACAAATCTTTCCTCCTTATAATATTAGTATAGATAATAATTGAATACACACACCAATTATCAAGCCCACGTTAAGTTTCATGAAGAACTTGTGATATGGACACTATGGATAAAACTTTTTTTTTGTAAATACATACATATTAAACACCCAGACCAAGACAAATAGACATGTTCATGCATATAAACATTTGACTTATCCGAAAATCGAAGTCGAACCCGGGACCTCTAGTGCAGGGAGCGGGCTTAGTCTTAGTACCCCTTAGCCAGCAGGTCGACAAGTATCTTAAAACAATAAACTGAGTAGAATCGCAATTTGCGCTTGCGTGGCAGACTCTCGACATCGTGTGCCAGTCGTTAAACATCACGCTCTCCTTCGATACAACTATATTAAAAAAATAAAAATCTGACAGACCGTTTGTTTAATATCGATAAAATGACAGCGCGGCACTAGCTGGCATTTTCTAACGACACTTCGTCTGGGAAAAAATACACATTTCAAGATGCCGTTTGAATGCAGTGAGAATTATTTAGATCTCTGTTTGATGCCTTTGACTTTACAAATTAACATCGTGCCATTGCCATTAATATTAATCAAACATTTTTTCAATATCAGGCGTCGGCGTTTTTAAGTAACAATACGTAAGGTTACTGTCTTTGCTTTTTATCTAATAAGTAAGGTGAAGGTGAAAAACTTAGCCTTCTAATAGAGTGAAAGTCCTAGCTGGCAAGAACATGTACTGGCCAGCAAGTGTCATGCATGCATGACAAATGTGTTACGGAACCCTAATCTATGAAGATCGCTGCATCAGCATCGGCGTGGACTGGACAATATTGCACACAGCACTGCAAGGCACGAGTAGCAGCGTCAGCACAACATGCGGCCTTGTTTCCGTCATAATTATTTCATATTTTAATTCTCATAATTGTTTCATACTTCGAAGCGTATTTTTGGCTCCTCCGGCTGTAGTTTAACTTATTTAATGTCTGTCACTTGATTATTGTTTTTGTACACACAAACAAGTCGAATAAGTGAAAACTGTGTTTACGTTAACAATTTTGTAGTAAATTAGATCCACTGCGTGCTAAAACAAACAAATTTCCAATACACCCGATAAATAATGATAGTGCTGAAGGTGCAAACGCGTTTCTTCTGGAATCCTCAATCACTGAGGAACTAGCTTTCATATCTCAACTTTTAAGACCACCTGCGATGTCATCATCGTTTAAACTCGCAACACGACCTTGTTTCTCCTGGGGTAAATTCGCTAAATTTTTGTCAAAATCGTCTCTCAGTGGTGTTTCAATAGTAGTGTTTACTTACACTGTTGTAACAAGAGCCGTGTATAACAGGACTACCATTGAAACACCATTGGAATACGATTGTGACTATGCATTAGCAGAATTGGGCCGCAGCCCCTTTCCACCATCGAGGTACCAGACGCAGGTTAGCTTACCACCCGTACGTCGTAGACATTCCAGCGATCCGTACCTACCAAACGCTTTGCTGACACATTTCTTATGCGAACCGCTAAAGAATGGAATGCGCTGCCTGCTCATGTGTTCCCCGATTTCTACAACCTTGGCCTCTTCAAGGCGAGAGTGAATAGGCATTTCCTGGGCAAGCATGCAACACCTTAGACCACATCCTGTCTGTTAAGCACGACGGTGGTCAAATGCCTGCCCACTTATCAATAAAAATAAAATAAAAACACTTATATCAACATTATTGTAACGATTTTTTTATTATTTTCCACCCCTTTGTGATTAGCCTTTTTCCTGAGAATAGCCTATATCTACTTTCGAATTTTGTAAGTTTAGTCTATGATGAAGGCTCTATGTGATCTCATTATCATGCACAATTACCGTGTTCCAACTCCAACCGATTGGCTCTCCTGACGCCCTTGCCCGAAAGCAAGCAAAAGTAAAATAGAAGTGCTATGGAGAAAGCTCCCTCCCCATACATGGAACTGAAACTGTTTTTTTTTTCATCAAAACCAATTCGTGTGGAGTATCTATCGATAGGTACATAGGTACTTTAACATTGAGGTTCCTAAAACAATTTTTTCTCAAAGTCAACCGTTTGAATGATAAAATAGAATGTTTAAAAGATAGTGAAAAATCAAAAAAAAAATATGCTGTACATCTTTATAAAAACTTCCAACGAAAATTGGTTTGAAGGAAATATATTTAGCAAAACAACTTTTACGGATATCAAACGCGCTATATTTCCACGAACTAAGTTGTAACGTTCACGTCACGGGATGACTCATCATCCCGTGACCACGGCAGCTGTAAAGGTGCCGAAACGTCGGCAAAATAAAAAAAAACCCCTAAAAAACCTAAAAATACGGACAATTACAACTTAGTTCGTGGAAATATGGCGGTTTGATATCCGTAAAAGTTGTTTTATTTCAATGAACAGTGCGCGCCAAAACATAAGATGTACGTATATATTTAGCAGTTTCAGAGCTATAGCACATTTTCCAAAACCGCAAATAAAGTTATAGTGGCATTTTGGGTAGGTGTATTTAATATAATAATAATAGAAACTTTATTGCACACGATACAAAAACAACACACAAAATGACAAAAAAGAGGAACACACAATAGGCGGCCTTATTGCTAGATTGCTACATAGTAATATCTTCCAGGCAACCTTGGGTGAGAGACGGAACCCTTCATGTGCGAGTTCGACTCGCACTTGGCCGATTTTTTTTCTTAGTTTCGTCTATGATGTAAGCTCTATGATCTTATTATCATGCACAATTCCCGTGCTCCGTAATCGACTGGCTCTCCAGCCGCCCTCCGTCATTCGATAATTAACGCGAAAAGTCACTATTCTTTTTCTGGGCACGTCGCGCCACTCGAGCGAAGTCGCAATTAGTACAATTCCACTGCCAACAAGATCACGTTTTTGACAATTTTTTTGAGTGGTGATTAAGCTCTGCTGAGGAGAGAAGGTTGAAAGATGCCTTTGATTTTCGAATTTGAAATGCCTCATTCGCCGTTTTGATTTAAAGTTTGTTTGCGCTTTTTGGCACCTTGTAAGCTTTAAACTAATGAATAACGAAGCAGAAGTAGACTAACGCGTGGTTTTTAATAATATTAGCGGGAGAGTTTTTGGATTGATATTGTGGAAGATTTGGAGTAGGCACTTGCATTACAACACAACCTAATTCTATTATAGTTATTGTGTGTGGTAAATTCAAAGTCAAAATAAATAGTTTATAAGTATTATGGTTAAAATTTAAACTCACAGTAAAACCTATTGTTAGAATTTGTGAGGCTGTGTAATGTAACCTGTTTGGCGCATGGGTTCTAACCCCACCTTCTGCGCCAGAGGTCCCGGGTTCGATCCCCGGACAAGACAAATATTTGTGTGCATGAACATGTCTATTTGTCTTGGTCTGGGTGTTTAATATGTATATTATGTATGTATTTACAAAAAAAAGTATATAAGTATGTATATCCGTTATCTAGTATCCATAACACAAGTTCTTCATGATACTTAACGTGGGCTAGATAATTGGTGTGTAAAAATAAACAAAAAAAAAAAAAAATAGCTTAATCATTGTATTTTTCATAAAAAAAAAAATGGTAGAGGAATTTTGCTAGTACCTACCTGATAAATTGAGATCTGTCTAATTTTAATACACTACAGGCACAAAACTATAGTAACTGCGAAAGTGTTAACCTATAAATAAATATAATTATACCACGGCAAACATGAGCAGATGTGTAGTATTTGAAACACGCAACACTGAATGTTACTAGTTATTGCTTATTTATGCTAAGCGTTTGATTTGTAAGCGGGCGCCAACGTAACGTAATGTCTTTATAACGCCATCGGCTGATAATGCCAACGTTCGATTTGTGGTTTTATAATATTTTGATGTTTTATACTTATTAGTGGTTCTGTGAGAACGAGAACATAGACCTCGAGTCAAATTTTAAATCAAAATTGGACTTTTTTTGGTGACGTTACTTGCTTTTAGTGATACGCACCATTCCATTGCTTGAAGGGGCGGGCGGGCCGAAAGCAAAAATAAATGTCGACAGGTCTCTAACATCGACAGCAAATCCCGTCAGGGCGACATGAGACAAGTTGTTTTTTTCTAGTAAATTTTCTTGTTTAATATTTATCGACAGCAAATGTTGCGGTTTCGATTTCCATCTGAGTAAAATTAGAAACAAGTTGGTTTTCTAGATTGCATTACAAAAATTGCAATGTGAATTCAAAAAGAGACTTACCCCCATATTCTAAGTCGTTCCTCCTAAACTTTTTACACCTTACTCAAACTCGTCGTGGGTAAAAATGGTAATGTGCGCTAGGCCTAACACGGAGTGGCTACGTACTCTTTGGCTCCTCCAGGTCCTTACGGAGTTTTACGGACTTTGAATACCGATTTCGAGGAGTATTTCGAAGAGGTTTTCAATGAGGTATCGTTAAGTCGAGGACGGGTAAGTTTTGGAGGAACGACTTAGAATATGGGTGTTATTCCCGTGTGAACCTCTTGGTGCATCATCGGAATAAGGAGCCACACCTCAGAACAAAAACAATTTTTTTTTTTTATGAACGACGGGGAGACTCTTAGCCTTCATCATACCTGATGTTAAGTATTGATAAGGCTGAAGATGGAAGCGAGCCTCTCCCGGAATCCTCAATCACTGAGGAACTGGCTATGTTATCTCTAACTGCCGGAACACAACAATGCTGAAAACATTGTTGTTATGGCGTCAAACTTAGATAAGATGGTGGTAGCTAGCCAAGCGGACTTACGATAAGTCCTACCACCAACCAAACCGAATACAATATGTAGGTACCCCGCTGGGAATCGAACTCGGGACCCCTGGGTCTGATACCGGTTGACCAGTAGAGTTTTTTCAGAAACTTTTTCTCGGAAAGTACTGAAGCTAATAATTTATTATTCAAATGAAATACCTGTTAATACTTATGGTAAATTTTAAATAGAAAAAATATTGGAAAATATTAACTCGGCCACAAGTGAAATCTCAGACGGGAATCGAACCCGCGGCCTTTGGAAATCCGGTCCAATGCTCTAACCGCTGAGCTACCGAGACTATATAATATTTTTCTATTTAAAATTTACCATAAGTATAAAAATAGCATTGAAAAATGCAAAAATGACAAAAATCATAAAAAATACCTGTTAATGTTCTAGTATTTGTGATATAAACATTTTCTATATTTCTACTACTTTTTTAAATAAAGCTCCTTAATAAAACTCTACTGGTCTACCGGGAAGTTCCCCGACTGTACCACTAGACCACAGAGGCGGTTAAAAAAAGTTATTATTCTAAAGGGTGCATCTAACACCATTTAAATATTGCTCATACAGTTTATTTGAATGTGTGTGGTATGCGATCAGGTTTGTTTGTTCACAGTACCACCAATCAAACACGTAGGCAACAGCAGGAAACGTTAATTAATAAGGAATACCGACCGATGTGGTCTAAGTGAAAAGCTTTTAGTGAATCGATTCGTAAATACTGAATTTCGATATATTCTTAAAGCACCTACGTAGACCACAGACCTATATCGAGATACCTAGACGAAAAGAGCGCTTAAAATTGTATTTTTTTTTTACGAACGACGGTGAGACTCTTAGCCTTCATCATACCTGATGTTAAGTATTGATAAGGCTGAAGATGGAAGCGAGTCCCTCTCCCGGAATCCTCAGCCACTGAGGAACTGGCTATCTTATCTCAAACTGCCGGAACACAATAATGCTGAAAACATTGTTATGGCGTCAGGCTTAGATAAGATGGTGGTAGCTAGCCAGGCGGACTTACAACAAGTCCTACCACCAACCAAACCGAATACAACATGTAGCTCCGCTGGGAATCGAACCCGGGACCCCTGGTTCTGATACCGGTGGTTGTACCACTAGACCACAGAGGCGGTTAAAAACAGAACTGGCTATCTTATCTCTACCTGCCGAAACACAACAATGCTAAAAACATTGTTGTTATGGCGTCAGACTTAGACTTGTTTAGTATGGAACTGGGAAAAAAATGTATTGGGAATCGCTTAGCCTTCATCGTACTGATGCTCAGTAATGATAAGGCTGAAAGAGACGTAGCTTCGAAGTGGGGGTTAGGTGGCGGGACGGGGAATCCCGTCGTTCAGCTAGGACCCCCGTGGTGGATGGGTGCGCCATGTGTTCCGCAGACGCGGGGTGAGGACCCGGCAGAATGCTTCCCTTGTCCCGGCAGTCTCCGTCCACACGCGCGATAGGAACACCGAGAGGGTTTTAGTGGGTTCGAGTCCCACATACCCTCCCTGTCTCCCCAGACGGGGGGGTATGCGCGGGCATTACTACCTAAAAAGAAAACTGAAAGAGGCGCGTTTCTCCCGGATCCTTAACCACTGAGGAAATGGCTATCTTATATCCGACATATTTTTTTTTTGTTTTGAGTGAGGTGAATGCATTTACGCATACCAAACGGTTATGCTGGGCTCGCTTAGAATGACTGTCAGAACAATGCTGAAGACATTATGTACACCTAATGTTTCATGACATAGACTACACTCGAATATTTCGACCACACGCTGCCTCGACCACTTAGCGTATTAAACACTCATGGAAAACTCGAAAAAGCGTTAAAAATGTGTTAATTGAAGTAAACAATGTTTACTACACGTTAACAGTACAGACCTTTCTGGACCAACAAATAACCATAGATATTACCGCCATTTAATCGTCATAAGTATTATTTTTTTAAGTGGAATTAGTAACTTAATTTTGTATTTTACCAATACAAAATTAAGTTACTAGTTCCACTTAACGCGGTTTCCCGTGTGGTGACAGCCTAAGAATAGAAGTGTCACCACTCCCTTACATGCCGGGGATGTCGTAAGAGTCGACTAAGAGGCTCGACGCATTGAACACCTGTGCGAGAGAAGGAAAACTTAAAACACACCCTCTACCAACCCGTCTGGCCAGCGTGGTAGCAGTAGGCTAATACCCTCCTATGAACGCTACAATAGGCGTGAGCTAGGAGAGGCCTATGTCCAGCAGTGGACGACCACAGGCTGATGATGATGATGGAAAATTCAAGTATAGGGTTGTATTTAAGTTTAACTTCATGCAATAAGTTAATTTTTACTTCATAAATTGAAGCGAGCCTCTCCCGGAATCCCCAATCACTGAGAAACTGGCTATGTTATCTCCAACTCCTAACACAGCAATGCTGAAAACATTGTTGTTATGGCGTCAGACTTAGATAAGATGGTGGTAGCTAGCCAAGCGGAGTTACGACAAGTCCTACCACCAACCAAACCGAATACAATATTTACCCCCTCTGGGAATCGAACCCGGGACCCCTGGGTCTGATACCGGTGGTTGTTACCACTAGACCATAGAGGCGGTTAAAAGGTTGTTTATATTCTGACCGAGCGACGCCGACGTTTTTGCTAGAGAAATATAAAAAAACAACTTTTTTGAAATCCCAACAGCTTTCAACATACGCGATCGAACTGGGAGCATATGATAAATATTCGCTAAATAATAGAGAAGGATGGTATTAAGATACAAATTTGTTTTGCAAAGGGAAACAGGAAAGGGTAATACGTGTTATAGGGATGTACGGTATCGATATAACTTTTCGATAGTTTACATAGACAGACCTATGATGAAAGAAAAAATTGTTTCTCTGTATTTGAACCGTTAGAAATTATAATATTCTTCATATAAAATTCATGTTTACTTATGCAAAGTTAACGGTTAATTATTGCAATAATTATTTTCAAACTGAACTGTTTATTATTGTTATTATTTGTGAGTGTTACTGGCTTTTGTACCACTGACCAGTCTGGTGGCTTCGGAAAGTCTAGGATATTCCTAGCTTTTAAAGGTTTTAGTTCCTACCAGATGGATAATAATGTGCTGACCCAAGTGACTACTGCGATGGTGAATTAAACTAAAAATATTATTTATTCAATGTGATGCATTACCAAATATATCCTACACGATATTTGCGCTTGAATTTGGTTATTTACGTGTGCAAAACTCACTAATTGACCAAAATCTTTAAACTTTATTTTATCCTGAACAGGGAAAAGCTGATTCTTCATCATATGTACCGACCTACCGCGTAAAAAATATGGATATGAACATGGGCTTCATTTGACAGTTAAATGACCATATAAGGTAATTTTATGAGCTACAACTGTCAAATGAAGCCCATATCCATATCCATATTTTTTACGCGGTAGGGCCCCTGGTCTGATGTAAAGTGCCGATTCAGCTAAAGGAATGAGCTGCCCACTGGGCCAAACAAATGTGAATTACCGACACGAAAAAGAAGAAGCAGAAGGGTAGAATCTGAATCTAGTACTGCTTATGAATTTAATGATCGATTGGCTCTGGCTTTATGCTGAAAAGTATCGATTAAACAAACCAGCCACATCACTAAGGGTGGCGGCATTACCATGTAGGTCGCATAAAAATAACATTCACGCGCGGGCCGCAACACATCTGCTCAAATATTGAGTTGCCTGCACGCGCCTCCGCAAACGTATCGAACTGCCAAGATTGCTTCTTGTCATATTTATAAAATTGTACCATGTGTAGTTTGTATAAAGAAATTTAGGCTGCATGGACGTGTTTTGTTTGCCATAAATCGGGAAAATGTTTTCTTTGGGGCGAAAGGTCTCTTTTCTGCTCTGTGTGCAATGCAAAACTATTATCAATAATAAGACCAATTTCTCCTCCAAGGATCATAAGAAATTTAGGAATTGTTGGTTTGAAACAAGTGACTAAACTAAACTTAAGTATATTTTTTGTTTTCCGTACAAAGTTTCGTACTCATTCACTCACTCACTCTAATAACATTCAAGCATTCAAGATTTGTTTGCACCTACCTCTATACCAAATTCATCAAAGGTAGTAAATTCAGGCATGAAAAGAGAAAAAGTAAGCAGCCTTAACTTTGGCATGTCTAATACTTATTAATTAATTAAAGTCAGTTAACAGATACGTCGGAGAAGTTAATAAGAGGAATTAACTAAGAAATGTTAAGGCAATCGACTGCACTGGGAGCCCCAGGGGAAATTCAACAGACGTCAGTAGGTATCTCAGTAGGTATAGGTAGATGAACACCTTATGCTACGCAAATACTATGTGATGCTGTAAGCAATTAATACTAACGGTTTTTTTTTTAAATGGCTCGTACGGTTTGTACATTAGCCAATGACAAATTAAAGGTAGGGAAAACCATAAATAAAGTTGCAATTAATACAGATTACTTATTTTAAGGTCTATGGTCCCTTACAACTGTTGAAAAAAAAATTGTAAGGTTGTTTTGGGTACAGAGTAAAAACCGTAAAATTTTGTAAATTTTGACATTTATTATATGGAAAACATAAAAAAATAACTGTCCGTAACCAAAACGATCCGTTAGTATGTTATTGGAACCCGGGGTAAGTCAACGCAATAAACAAATACGCCGTTTACTATACCTACCACATAAAGCATAAAGGATACATACTTCCCGAGGACATAGAATCATGAGCATGATGAAAGGTCTCACAGCACAAGTAAAGAAAAAAGTCTCAAAATTGTTTCTTGATCTCAATGCCACCTACTTTAATATTGAATTAAAATTCATATTAAAATATATTTTTCTTCTTGAAATTTACCCATCCATACTGTTATGGAAACAATAGCAACCATTTTCAAAGTACCAATATAACAAATTTTGGACGCCGATGCTAGCGATAAAACGCAGGAAACGCGATGCAATGCAGCATCGATGCAGTCGCAAAGATCGCCGATGCTAAAAGTAGCATGTGTGCCTCGTCGTAAAATAAAATAATAAAAAAAGTTTTTAATTTCTCTTATAGCTTGGAAAAGGCCAGCTATAAGTATCCAAAAAAGGACACAAAGAGACTTGGATTGAAGTGCTTCAACTTTCTTATTCAACTAATGATCGTCATATCTTTCCTTCCAATAATCCAACTAGACAGAAAACTTTAAGACTTTTTTAATTACTATTTCTGACTAAGAACTGATAGGATTTGAAAAAAAAAAATATCAACAGTGCGCTTCTTTTAAGAAGACTTAAGTCAAAGTACTTTTTATAAACAACTTGATTTTCGTATTCCTGAATCCCTGACATTTATTTGCTCAATATTGTGTCAATACATTCAGGTGGACGACAATGTTTCTTATAGATTCAACAATATTCTGCCTTGTGACTGTGCATGCAAATGTAAATGTAATATTAAAAATACTTCTATTACAATTCGGACATCATTTAAAATTACAATGATACCAATGGTATTTTTTTACTTATTTTAAAATTCAGTTAACATTACAATAATATCAGTTTTTTTTTACAACAATACAAAATATCTAAATATGTATGTCAAATTCAAACAAAATGTAGTTTTTTCTGTGGGACCCAATAAAACTATTTATTTTTGAATATTTTTTTTCCTTCGGTTGACCCATAGTAATGTCAGATGTAAGCTTATTAAATATTTTTATTGCCAAGTAAACATTATTTTGAAATATTACCAAATTAGGTTTGGGTATAACTGATTTAGTCTTTCTCAATCCCCATAAATTATCTTTTCGTTCGTTACATTTTATAAAGTATTCAGAGTGCTTTTTGACTAACAGGCATAGTTCCAATATATAAGTGTTTTACATATTGGAACTATGCCTGTTATTCAAAACACACTGAAAATTTTTAGAAGCAATATTCAGATATTTTACAAATATAGCAAAACGTTGATTTAAAATTTGTCTTTTCTTTTACAAAAATCTAATCTCACAGAGATTGCTCCGAATTTCCATTTTGACTGCTCCGTCATAACTTAAAAATGTAGACTTGAAAAATTGTATATTCCCCGAAGATTTTGTCATGACCGCAGAAACGGAACGTCGCGTCGGGAATTTCGCCCGGTTCCCGCGCGAAAAAACCGCTTTGACAGCGAAAAAGGCGGGAACGGTCGCCATTACGGACAAGTGACGCCTCGGCCGCCGATATAATTGCCAGCCGAGAGTTATGGACAGATTTTAATAAAGCCAGGCTTTCCATGCGAATAATTTCATCGCTTTTCCAACAAACTATTGTCCGAACATTTTTAACAGATTTTTTATTTATTTTCATGTGAAGTTTACTCATGAAGCGCCATTTCTTTGGAGCATTACGTCTGGGATATTGAAAAATGCTTTCAGCCGCTTATTTTTTCAAGTGAAAAGTTTTATCCTGTAATTTTTCTTGCTTTATATAGATGTTGTCATAGTTTTCTATTTACTTATAGCCAAAACAAACTTCAAAAATGTATTAATGTAAAGCTGCCGGCATACCAAGCTTTTACATTGGTGAACTTGAGTTTACACACCTTTATTGTGTACGTAATACGAGTCTTTTTTCACAGTGCAGCTGTTAGGTCGATGAGCTGATGACTGTACATACTAGTTACGTGTACAACGGCCCCAGAAAGAAAGAAAGAAATATAGAAAAGATTTGTAGGGCTAGGGAGTCAAGAGATGCTTCGAAATGTATAACCAGAACGGTTCGTCAGGTACTATGTTGGTTATTGGTGGTGAATTTGTTCATAATAGTTAGTCTGAGAGTTGTAAAACCGGATAAATTAGTTCTTGTAAGCTCTGGCAGGTTGTGGTTTTGTTTTTTTTAGCTATCACGGGGAAACGCCTAGTTTTCATCGTACCGGTTAAAAGATGATAATGTTACCGGAATCGTCAATCACTGAGGAACTTGCTATCTTGTCTCTTACTGCCGGACAACAACAAAGCAATAAGATGGTGTTAGCTAGCCAGTTTTACCACCAATCAAAACGAATACAATAAGCTAATGGTACAACCACCGGTATCTGAACCAGGGGTCCCGGCTCGATTCTCAGCGGGAGTATATATTATATTCGGTTTGGTTGGTGGTAGGACTTCTTGTAAGTCCGACTGGCTAGCTAACACCATCTTATCTAAGTCTGACGCCATAACAACAACGTTTTCAGCATTGTTGTGTTCCGGCAGTTAGATATAATATAAGATAGCCAGTTCCTCAGTGATTGAGGATTCCGGGAGGCTCGCTTCATCTTCAGCCTTATCAATACTTAACATCGGGTTTGATGAAGGAAGAATCTCCCCATGTCGTTCATAAAAAAACTGGTGTTAAGTATGCACTTATAAAGTAATTCAGTAATCAATCTCTTTCCGATTTAATAGCGTGATAATAGCGATTGTTTCTCTTTTTGGCAAATTGTAAATTCATATCTATTTAATGATAAGATTGCTTATTTTATTATAATACTACTTTTATGTTAGTTTTTATCTGATGATGAGTTACCTACTGTCTTTATAGGTATTTTTTATTTTATTTATAGCACGTACACTAAAATCCAACGGTATTAGATTTCAAAAACGGCAATCAAATAATAAATCCTTATGCTTGTATTCATACTGCTTGCAATAAGTAAATCGGTGCCAGCCAAAGCATTCTACATTGCACTTCTATTAACTATATATTTTTTGGCCTTAGCTAACTAGCACCGACTCCAAAAGTTTTATTTTTTACTTTTTGAAGTCGGTTTGATTTTTTTTATAAAATGTTTTTATTTCAGATTTTTTTGTTACATTATGTGCCGTTACACTAAAAATCAGCCCATACACAACAATGATGTCATCTAGGTATACGACTACTTGCCAAAAGGTGATTGATATTTTTCAGGATTATGAAAAAACTACTAGCCAGGGGGCTAATTGTCTAATTTTAAATCTATCGCAATCCCTTTCAATTCGTCATTTGAAAGTTATTCAGGCCGTCCCTATTTGACATTTGAAAGGTATTGTGATCGGGACACGTTTTAAAAGGTACGGAATAAACGAAATTGAACTATCTAAACAATATGACAGACGAAAATATCACAATCACAATACCTCTAAAAGGGATTGTGATAGATTTTAAATTAGACAATTAGGGGGCAGATCTTCGTAAAAATTATATGGGACCACACATAAACCATTTTCTTTCAGATAAAAAAAGAATTATAAAAATCTGTTGACAACTGGCGAAGTTATGGTGGAACATACATTAAAAAAAATAAAAAAAATAAAAATACAGTCGACTTGAGAACCTCCTCCTTTTTTTGAAGTCGGTTAAAAACCGCATCAAAATCGGACTAGTAGTTTTGGAGATAAAATGCCAAATGGTAACATTGGTTTGCATAACAAACAACTCCAAACGCATATACCGTCTCCGTACCGTCGCGGGTAAAAAGTCGGCTTTCGCTAATAAAACTAATTGAGTAGCCTCTTACATCCAAATAGTTTTTTAATTAAAAGGAACTACGCTCTGAATTAACTCTAGAACCTTTGCTTTGTGTACGGAAAAAGTTATCACCCGTAGTCTATGAGCAAGAAAAAAAAACATTCGCAAACAAAGCGAAAGCGCGCTCTGTCAGCATCCCTTTCGATCCAATTTCAAATTTGAATTCGAAGTGGCCCGTTTCCTGTTTCCGGCAGGGCTACCACTACTCTTAACCATTTGAATATAGAATGAAGAACGGAGGTGCGATGATGTAATTTGTAACTCAATGTGATGTTTTGTATTAAAAAGTTTAGATGCTTACTATTAAGATAATTATCCATGTATTTTGATGATATTGTGGTTGAATCGCTATAGAACATGATTGGTTTGATTAGGTATAGGTATATCTTATTGTGTTTAACACAACTCCAAATTATAACTGATTGTAAGAGTTTGTTGTTCTTTAGATTTTAGATGTTTTCACAACAATATTCTAACAATATAACAATGGGGATTAAGAAAAGGCTCATTAAATCGCTTGAAAGTTTGTTACAGTATAGCTTAAACGTATAAAAACTGAGCCCTATTATGATTTATTCAACAAATACGATAAGTAGTTTCGGAATTACAAGTGTTCAAACTTCAAGATTCGCGCGCTCTTTGGGTGACGTTATTGTATACCGTTTCATAAAAAGACGGCGACTCTCTGACCAAATCGGTCAAGCGTGAGCCGCAAGCCGCAAGCTACAAACAAAGTGTTATACAATGACATCACAATGAACGCCGACCCGAAGTAAGAAAAAAAAATAGAAATATGCCACATATGGAAAAAAAAACACAGTATTTTATTTTTTTTCTGTTAATCTCCATTGTGTACCTACCACATTCTTACCGGTCACGACGGAAGACCAGCGCGGGTCGTAAGACCACGCGTTATGCTGAGTCGTGACCGTTTTCGGACAAATTTTTAATGTTCTTTGTGTGTACTGCCTTTCGTTAACATGTAATTGGTCCTAAATAAATTTATTTTCTTCTTTCTTTCTTTCTTTCTTTCACATCACCACTACTGATGCCAACACAGCCAGAAGGGCTCTCATAAGGCCACAGAGAAGGGGCATACTGAAAAAAATAGATGGCGTTCCTGACATCATCATCGGCCATTTTAAATGTCCTCACTGCTGAGAGATATAGATAAGGAGAATGGGCTACGCGGGACCAGTACCGATGGGATGGGTGGGTTTTACCGATTGTAAGTGCAGCCGGGACCAACAACTTAACGTGTCTTCGAAGCACGCAGGAGCTCGAGTTAGTAAATTTTCTGGTCACTCATACAGTGACTGACCGTTGCAAAGTTACTTGACCGCCACACTCGCAGGCGGAGCGCTGACACTATCGGAAACACACGGCCGTAATTTTTACCCCTCACGCCTTCACTCAAAGGGCGCTTTTACGGGGTCTAAAGAAGACTTTCTGGCACTTACTGCAAATGACTCTCCCCCTAACATGGCCACCAGGGGGGTTGTATGAGAGCCTCCCCTCGGGGCCCCCTGGCACCGGACTAGAGACGGTAACGCAGTCTATAGTGCTGGCTAGTCTCTTCCCTTTGCGAGAAAACTATTACTCTTGCGACCAACATGAACCGAACTATGAACTGGGCTGAAAACGACCCCCCTCCCCCCCTATTGGGCTTCCAATCAATGATGTAGTTTCTGCGGAGGTTATCGCCAATGCTGAGGCATACACCAACTTTTTTATCAATTACCCACCAATTGATCACTTAGATTGCGAGGTCTTTAGATAGATAAGTTGACTACAACGATGACTCGGAGGAGCCAGACCCTAAAGAGGGTAAGATAGTCATCACCCGCAAGGACACCAGAAATCGGCGGCATTTTAAGCACCATTTGTCCCAAAACTGCCAAACCACGACTCCATAAGGAGCATTAAGAATTGATCGTCATAGTCTGAAACATCTCTTCCTTCCTTTTCTTTCCTATCATGATGTCGTTCTATCTATTTTTATTCCGTCCTCTACCCTTCTTCCCCCCTCCCTCGTTGTTCCTCCCTCTCGTATGGAATCGTGGTGTCGGAGTGCAGCGTGGGCCATCTAAACCTGGGACATCTGTCCCCACACCCATTCTTTACAGTTTTATTTTTCTTACTTGTTGTAAGATCGCCTGGCCACCTACCACCAGACAATGAAACTGTACACCTTTTGGTTTAAGTTAGTTTTTTTTTTTTTTTGCTTTACAATTGTAATTGTGTCTCATGTATGTATCCAAATAAACTCCTATTCATTCATTCATTCATTCAAAATATCCATTTGAATAGATAATAATTAATGGGTAATCTGAATGTTTTACGTAGGTTAGGTACACCCAAACTATCTTATCAACCATTTTACAGCTTAGATCAGATTCTGATTGTTCAACAAATGGAAGCTTCACCTAGCTTAAAACTTGCAAACTGTGATTTTCATTATTTTTGGATATATGACCATTATTCATAGCAAAGAAGAATGGGCAAAAGTGGTCTATTAACCAATAGTGACACTGTTGTTGACCGAGAGCGCATGGTTAAAAAATGCTTTAGTCCGTCTGTCTGACTGTTCTCGCCTAAAGGTCGCATTTTCAACCGATTTGGACGAAAATTGGCACACAGCTGTTATTGATATATTTAAGAATTTTTATCGATCGCGATTTTGTTTCAAAGGGATATAGAGGGAAAAAGGGGGCAAAAACTGCCCCCTTTAGCCAGGATGGGGGCAAGTTTTTAAATTTGAGATGTACAATACTTCTTCTTTTTATGTATGTAGTGGCGGTTCCCTTTTGGATTTTGCTAATTTCAAATGAATATATTAAATAATAATAAGGAAATCGTATGGTAGATGGAGTTAAAATGGAGTCTCAAAACACGTGTTTTTACGAAAAGAACTTGGGTGAAACTCTAGAGACCCAATAAAAACATCATTCTTCAGAAGATGTGAAAAAAAAAAGGGAAATGGATGTGGAAAAAGGGGGCAGTATGCTGTACTACCTATGGACGGTTTTTTTTTTTGGAAAATTAGACTAAGTATCTTTGTTTCTGTTGCGAAAATTACTTTTTGGGCTTTTATTTGCAATACAATCTTACTAAGCATTATCCGGCCTAACTTCGAAATACGAAGTCTACCTACTGTTCTCACAGAACCACTTGTGGTATTTGTGTGGGGACATCTCAACACACTTGGTCATCTCCATTGACCCGCTGTTTTGACAATATTTTACAAATACTAGGATTTTTGTTGTATATTGAACTAGAGGCCGCTCGCGGTTTTACCAGTGTGGTTTCCGTTCCCGTGGAAATATTTAAAAAAAATCCTTTCTTAGTGCTCGCCTACATCATTAAAGGAGTAAAGTTTCAGCTTAATTGGTTCAGCCGTTTGGGCAGTTAACTTTTTATCCCGATATTCCCACGGGAACGGGACCACGCGGGTGAAACCGTGGGCGGAATCTAGTTTTGTTATAAATAATGACCCAACTGAACTAAGCATAAAACCCCACTGATTGAGGCAACGTGTGACAAAGTCACGCCATCCTTCATCTTCGACAAAAAATACAGGGTACACTTGGAGGACGAACTCGCCTCCAGACATCAGCACAAGGCTCTCTTGATATTCACCGACGGCTCCAAGACGTCATCGGGCGTAGGTTCGAGGGTATTTTCAGAGGACCTTACAAATTGCATCTCCACTTAGTCCATAAAACACCGTTTTTCAAGCGGAATGTGTTGGTATTACACTGGCAGCACAGGCAATTATATTCAGAGAGGTAACAAACTGCGACATTTATATACTCTCTGACAGCAAATCGGTACTACAAGCCCTGAATAGTGTCGCAGCACATCGAGCCTAATACAAGAATGTTACAACACCCTAAACAAGGTAGGTGCTTCCAATAATCTCACTGTCCAGTGGATTAAAGGCCACAGCGACATACGACGTAAGGATATGGCAGATGAGTTAGCGAGGCGGGGTTCAGGTTATACCGCTCTCGGACCAGAACCTTTTGCTCCCATCCCGGCTAGCTGGTATGATGGTAAGATCCGTGAGCACACATAGCTAACTTGCATCAAAACTACTGGGACTCACTAGAGACGTGCAGACAAGTCAAATTATCACTACCGCGCGCGGACGCTCGTCTCTCCAGGGCCCTGTTTCATAAAGCTTGACAAGCCGACAATTTGTCAAATATGCTCGAACATACTTTTTTTTGTCACTGATCTACGCTATTTTGACCTTTGTCACCATTGCAGAAGGTAGGTTTTCTATAAAAAACAATCATACATTATAAAGTTCTCTTTATCAAAATCCCATTACGAACTCTTTAGATCATGTGAGAATATAAAAAAGAAAAATATCTGTCACTCCTCATTCTAAATCTCATCAAAAAAGTGCGACAATTTGACAAACATGTCAGATTTTCCGATTACAAATAATAGACAAACCAAATGTTTTTTGAAACGTTAAATTGTAGAATTGTCGCGACAATTTGACAATTATATCGGCTTTTCTTTAAGCACCAATGTTTTATGGAACGTACAATCGTCAAATTGTCACCTGTCACCTGTCGCTGACAATTGTAATCATTATGAAACAGGGCATAGAGCTCTCCTTAAACTCAGTAGACCGCTGTTACGTTTGATAACAGGGGCCATCACTGGCCACGGTAACTTTAACAAGCACCTTTTCAATTTAGGTGTCACTGACAGCCCACTATGCAGAGGCTGCATGGAGGAAGAAGAGACAGCTGCTCATGTCCTGTTGGATCGTGACGGAGTACCGGAGAGTATCGGGCGAAGTACCTCGGCTCACCAGGCAGTCTCCGGGAAGCCGTCACTGACGTGAAGGCGCTGGGAGCATTGCTGGTTGAGCTGGGATGGCTGGAGTGATCCGGCCTGACACCCTCGGGACGCAAAATAAGCGCAAAATCTTGTCGAGTTGCGTTGTATTGGATGAAGAAGATGTACGGATGCAGTTAAGATCACCCTTTTAAGGCCTACTGCCGGCCTGCAGCCTATGGACTAGTTATACCAGCGGGCATACAGCGACCTGCGTATCCAATATAACAACGCATTCACGCATTCAGGATACTGGGACTGTCGTGGCGTTACAGCGCTTCGAAAATGTTTGCGGAAGCGCATACGACTTCTACACTATCATGAGTAAGAGGTCCGCTTCCATGCTCAATAGGCTCCGCTTCAGTACCAACAGCCTCTTGAGGGTGTTTAATGACCGGTGGTACACTCCTCTGCTGTGACATTGGGTGTAGCTCCATACCAGATAATTTACACTATTCTGTTATACTGACTACCATAGCTTAAAAGTATATTCGGGACGTGGAGGCCTGGTGACCTGTAAAACGGGTTTCTTACCTTAGTGCGGGCACCAGTCTCCACAATAATTTATAATGTATTCTAGACAAAATGTATTGTTAACCAAATTTATTGTGTAACAAATTATTGTGAAGAGAAATAAAGTATAGAATTGAAAAAAAAAAAAAAAAAAAAATGTTACTAACACTATGGAATGGAACCTAGTTCTGAAATAAATTCTTTGAATTGAATTGAATTGCCATGTAAGGGAGCTCTCAACTCTAACATAACAAGTAATTACATTTATTTTCGTTGGAACCCACTTTTAAATCCCAGTTTAATATCTTTATAACTTTATAATTTTGAATTTTACAATGCTATTTTTATGTGATAAATATAAAAACAAGAAAATATATGACATGAGACAAGTTGTTTTTTCTAGTATATTTTCTTGTTTAATATTTATCACTTATCAAGTAATCTATGAAAGACAATGGATTGTTAGGGCATTTGTTCCCAAGTACTTAAATACCTATTTAGTATAACTTCATCTAATTTTCTAATTTCATATAAATTAAATTAAAAAATATTAAGAGTAAAATAAAAACTAAAAATATAACCCACACAGTAAAGACATAAAAATGGTAATGGACAGGACCACACAAAGGTAAAGCGTGGGAGACCACACAAAGGTAGGTTGATGAGATAAGGGCAGTAGCCATATTAACTTGGACCAGAGAGGCTATGGATATTGAATCATGGCAACAAATGGAGGAGGCCTTTGTCGGTGGACAAACAGACTAACAATGGCATAAGATATTAAATATTAAATTAGCGACTGTAAAATAATTTGTAAAACAAAGTCTGAATAAAGTTTTATTTATTTTATTTATTAATAACTTCATCTGCGGTGTAATGTTAATATGTCTATTATTAATTATTATTAATATTAGATGTAAGTGTGGAAATAAATAAATAAATGTCAGGTCAGGTTGCACCAGTCAACATAAGGGTTAAATGAATGCCAGCAGAAATGGGTCTACTTCAGTCTGCTTATCTTAATGTTGTGCTTAAAGCTTAAATATTTTTTTCTAAAATAAATTGATACTGACCTGTATGTTACTCACAACTTGCAGTACAGTAATCTTGTTATGCGAGAAATGTTGTAATGTATGATAGATAAGTCTTTCCTTGCCAGTTGAAAATTGTTTACGGTTACAATAACCATACAATGTAATATTATAAATAGTTTTTTCTTTTTGTGATGGATATTGACCTTACTGATATGTTAAGGTCAGTTTTCAATTTGACGACTCTGAACAGGGAGAAAAAAACAGCTCTTGACGAGTTTCTTGCCGGTTCTTCTCGTTACAAGGTCTGCCGCCATAGGGTTTGTGAACCGAGGCTTAGTTTATTTGACGTTCATAAGTGCTTGTACCAGTCTAGACTGAATAAATTATATTTAATTTGAATTGCTGGAGGGAGACTTGGCCGGACTCAACTGTAAAAAGCCGAAGCTGGACATATCTGGCAACCCTACTTGTAACGGAATATGAGCCAATAATTAACAGCCGTTAAGTAGCTACAGGCTGCTATTATTCGGTATTAAACAGGATTTAAACAAAAGAAAAACATGGAAATGAGAGGCATTTGTTTGACTTGACTATGATGTCAGTATCTGTCCCAGACCTAGTGTAAGAAAACCAAAATTTAAGCACTAATTTAAAACCTTAACATCAAATAATTAAGTACTTATCTCATTTCGGTAGGAACTTCTTTCAATACAAAAAATAATACGTATTTTGTAGTTTTTATGGAATATAAATTTGTGTGCAATATCGCGGCGTCCAGCCTCCTTGGACGGACTGACTGGCTGACGACTGACGAGTGACAGACCTACAATCTACATACTACGAATGACAGACGACAGAACGGAGGAGAGATGACGTTCGACGACCAGACGGAACGGTGGATTACCAAGTTTCTGCCTTTGACCCGACTCCACGACGACCAGACAAAGTGGTCAAACAACTTCAAGAACTTGTATTTAGACATGTTTTGAAATAAAAGCACGTCGTAAAAATAACAAAGCAAAATACTCACTTACCATTCATTGCAAAGAAAACACAAATATTTTAATAGCAATTACATTTTATCCAAAATGAATTAATTATAAAACAAAACAAAGGAAAAGAATCCGGAATTGCAACTTAATTTTGACAATTGATTGACACTATTGACAGTCAGTCGGAAATACAAATTACAATAAAAAAATAATCGATACTAAATAAAAAAAGTATCGATTTTCTAAGTGATCCCGTAAACCACCGTGAGGAAAAGGAAAACGCAGTGACTTAAAACCACGTGGAGCGGCAAGGTCGAATTTATGTTTTCAACTTGTCAAGCCCGGCGTGTGATAAATTAATTCTACGGGCCGTTATCGCAACCCGGCTACGCGATTTTAAGCCATATTGAGTGCGCGTAAGGTCTATTATTGTTCGCGCATGCTACCCACGCATAGTCGCCAACCCAGGCAATATATCTTAGGCCGTGTACTGCCCGTGACAGTTCGTAAACAAACTGGAGCTACCGCAACAAAGGCTGCATGTCATTTTTCTAGAAGAAATCTCTCCTTAGCCAAAATATATACACGCCCGCAACAGTTTGTAAAGCTAAAAATATCTTTACCACGATTTAATAAAGAATATCAATTCATTTAAGCTCCTTTATCTATATAATAATGAATCTACTCACCAGAATGAAAAACCAAGGAAGCAAACGCTAACGCGGAGTCATCTGTAATACATCTTGCACATATCGATCACAGTCTTGCAGTCTCTCAAAAACACTAATAAAAAAGGAAGAGGTTAGCACCAAATTTCGGGTTTTCTCGTACACTTAACTATCATACGTCACTTGTAAATGTTTAGTAAATACGTATTTGATGATCAACCGACGCACTAAGCGAGTGATGTGTGCTCGTAAAATGATTCACAATCAAAATAAAAATAGTCTGGCAGACGCTCTGTCGACCACCGCGCTGCTGTCTGTCTGCCGTGCTGTCAATATTCGTCAAAACGAAAATGGCGACACCCTCGACAGAATACGATCAGCGCTAGCCTGCCTGTCTACATCTCTCGCTCTAAATACTTAAGTGAGACAAGGATAGTGAACCGGCGTGCTGTCTTCAAGCCGACCGGACTGATTTGTGATGTCACGCCCAGCGGCGTAACGTTTTGCGTAATTACACGTCCGAGATCGCCTGTAAACTTGTTTTAATAACGTTAATTTACGATCGTTTCGTATGCGAGGTCGTCAGACGAAAGTGTCGGTCATGGCATAGGTTAATTATAGTGTAACTTAACATTATATCTGTGTAATAGTTCTTTGCGCATGTTAGGCCCGTCCCACCACTCAATATCTGTCGTAAGAGCGCCTCCTACTTCTTTTTATTTTATTCAGTTCTGTCTTTTTTCAGACGTACATCTTGGCTGCATTAATGCGAGGTGGAGTCGCAATGCAGTTTATTTAATAATAAAGTTATCCCCAGCACTTCTGTTACGAATGACTGCAAATGAAAGAATGATTCCATTAGGTACTAAAATAAATTGATTCTCAATCTCAATAAATCAATTCAATGAATGCATTTCATTGCAAATTCTAATTTATCAAATACTAGCAGCCGCCCACGGTTTCACCCGCGTGGTTCCCATGGGAATATCAAAATTTCAACTTAATCGGTTCAGTCGTTTGGGTTGTGCGTTTTCTGTCAGTTACGGTATTGTTTACATAATTAGTATAGAAGATTAAAGATTGGACTCGTATGTTTTTTTTTCCTTATGAAATAATGTGATTTATGCTTTATTATACACAAGCGGCCACCCATGATTTCACCTAGGTGGTTCCCGTTCCACTGGAAATATCGAAATTAAAAGTTTTGATCCAGGCTATCTACTATCTGTGTACCAAATTTCATCCAAATCCGTTCAGTGGTTTTTAAAAATTAATAAATATGAAATAGAACAATAATAGGCATCATCTAACTTAAAATTAAGTAGGTATTCTACTTTTCTGCTTGTTTCTAAGAATTCGACACGTAAGTTTGTAAACGTCCACTAAAAAAAATGCTACTATCAAGAACGACATACGCTTTCAAGGTCAAAGTGGCTGACATACTGCTGACTGTATGAAAAATTTAAAGTAATTAAAATAAATTCATTTAATCAAACTTGTTTTTTCTGAAAATTACTATATACCTAGGTAAGGTAAAATCACCAATCGTGGACGGTGTAAGTGTTCCAGTTTTTCTACTCTTATCCAAATATGAGAGAGATAACTCATAATACCTACAGGTGTAAGAGTAGATACTAGCAAATTATTAAAAATACTAAGTACCTATAGCTGATTACTTTATTTATAAAAAGTCTCAATAATTCAAATAAATAATTAAAAAAATATTTTTCTTAAATTTAAAAGCCTTTTTACGACCTAATCGTGGACCGGCGAGATCCAGTCATGGACTCCCAGTCATGGACAATAGTACTCAAAAGATTTATAGTTTAACTCTTGATAATTAAGAACATTATTATATTTATATATTCAGATATTTGTACCTACTAACGTTACGATATTTATAGCACAAGATCTTAAGCTTCTTATTGGGTAATTGGATTCCTCTTGGTATTTTTATACTTTAATTATTTAAATTAAAAATCAGATAATATTTTGCAGTCCAAATTGATAAAAGCCTGAGATGTCTCACATTAACCAATTGCTATTATTAAAATGAAATAATAATTGTCTTTCAACGCTATTAATGACAAAATGTTCACGATTGGGTTAGTTAGCACACAATGAACCAATTATGAACATCGTCTGTGTCACCTTACGTTACAACATTAGAAGAACAGTAGGGATATAATTAGCATCATTAGCTATTGTATGAAAATATATAATACGTTAAAGAACAAAGTTCATGGGGTTTTTATACAAATATTATTTTTACGACTCATGCGCATTCGATTCTAAGAAGAAAATACAATTTTTTATTGCCGGAAAATTTTAAAATGTTTAATTTTATAAACACAGTATGGTCAACTTCTGTCAGGCAAATGTTAATAGTATGTCAGAAGAGGAAAATATATAGGTATACTGTGGAGGAGGTGTGGCTTGTTCGAATAAGTGTTACCATTTGCGTTAAATCACTCAAGTTTGGTTATTTTTTATGGTATTTGTTTCAAATGCACAGCATTGGAGCGTGGTCCACGATTGGAGAACTTTACCTACTTAATATTATAAAAAATTCAAACAAGCATATGTAAGCAAATTATACCAAATTGACGATACGGCATAATATTATCGAATGTGGCGCCTGTTGTTGTAGGTAATATAAGTCTAATGACATTAATATACTATTGTAATACCAACATATATCAAACACTAAATAAAATTGATTATGATCTACTTGATATAATCGATTATAATATTTGATCGATACAAAAAATAATGTTACGAGAGTGTTGTATTTTGAGATTGGCAGCACTGCTTTTAAACGTCAAACTTAATGACAGTTCAGTCAGCTGCCCGACGGTTGTTCGTTTGAAAATTGAAAATCCCACCATCTATTTAAAGTGCCTAGAAGTTAGTTTAATTAATTACCTACGAAATCTCAAAACTTCAATAAAATTAATAATATGGCTGAAAAAACGCACGCGTCAAGAATATCTTCGTACAAAAATGCTGGTCAAGGAACAAACGTGAGTCAAGTTTCTAATTTCCTTTGTCCTATAAACTAAACGTGGGTTAAAACCTTTTGTTAGCATTAATTTTATTCAAGATCAATAAAGTCATTTTAACAATTCAATATTGGCCTCTGGATCAATCGTCCAAGTGACTAATCCATTAGTAAAACAAGAAATCAACACCATGAGGATATATTCTAAGTTGAGCATTTCCAAGATTTTTGCCTAGCCAATTTTGTTTTAACTTTAAAATGATAGCCTCACATTCATGCAAACGAGTTGTACCTATGTGCTAAAATGAAGGTATATGAAAATAATGTGTTGTAGCAACTTCATTAAACCTATAAGAATCATTGCATATTTTAATTATTACCTCTAATTGCAATAATAATCCTATAACTTTATTGTTTTGGCATTAGATTAACATCGGAATTATCATTTTCTGGTTGTATTTTAATGAAGCTAATATAGTGTAACAAAGTAGGGTAATAAGTGTTTACTACCCTCATGTTAATAAATAATAAATAATTTTCGGTAGGAGGTCCACACCAATTATCTAGGCCAATGTTAGTTTCATAAGAACTTGTGTTATGGATACTAGATAACGGGTAAAACATTCTTATATACTTTTTTTGTAAATATATAATTAATATAAGTGCATATTATAAATCCAGACCAAGGCAAATAGACATGTTCGTGCACACAAATATTTGTCTCGTCCGGGGATCGATACCGGGACCCTCTTGTGTAGAAGGCAGGCTACCCCTAGTAACCCTATACCAGACAGGTCATCGTTATTTGGAATGAGGGACGCCGGCAAAGCCGTACGGGTGATCAGTCACCATAATCAGAACCATTTCGCCCATTCATAGGTCATCATAATAATATACATAATGTCACATTTTTTTAAAGTATAGGTATGGCTCAGATTAATCAGCTTTTTTGAAGAAGTATAAAACTTTGGAAGGTAGGCAGGGAGGTGCTTAAGTTGTCAAATGAACTCCACAAGTTCCAAAATGAAAAGTTATTGATATAAGTAAAATCACATAAACTTAATTGTCAGATGTTTTTCTTTTTCTAATTTCAGTGAAATTTCTGAAATGAAAGTTTCAATCTAGTTTAGTGAAAAGACCCAAGTAGAATACGGCGTCCCACAAGGAAGTGTTTTAGGCCCGTTATTATTCCTGATTTATATCAACGACTTATGCAACATGCAGATAAACAATTGCCAAATTTTGTCTTATGCTGACATTACTGTCGTCACTTTTACTGGTAACTCGTGGGATGACGTAAAATCAGAAGCCGAGTTTGGTCTTAGTAAAATCAGCGAATGGTTGAAGGTAAATCTACTGACACTGAACACCCTTAAAACAAATTATATGTGTTTCTCTATTTGTGATAGGACGCAGCCTGATGACACCTTTGACATTAAAATACACTCCTGCAGTCGGACATTAAATACTTGTTGCTGCCCGGTGATAAACAGGGTTAGCACTACTAAATATCTGGGGGTAATGTTAGACCAACATCTCTCATGGCAAGCGCACATTGATTTGGTGGCTAGTCAAATAAGAAAGATAATGTGGATTTTTAAACCACTTAGACACGTAGCTACCAAAAAAGTGCTTAATCTTATTTATGTTGTGTTAGTACAGTCTATCATAATTTATTGCATAACAGTTTGGGGAGGAGCACTATGAACAAAACTTTTTGTGGAACGAGCACAAAGAGCTCTATTAAAAGTTATGTTTTTCAAAAAACGCAGGTTTTCTACTCATTAACTGTACAGCTTAGCGGATCTACTTTCTATTAGGAAACTGTACATCCTACACATTGTTTTAAGAAAACACAAAACTTTGGTATATAGACCTAATATTACCCAAAATAGAAGGAAGCACATTAAGGTAATAGAAACGCAATGTACACAAACTAGTTTTGCTCGAAATCAGTTTCAACACTTATCAGCATATTTATATAATAAAATAAACAAAATTTTAGAAATATATCCAATGACTGAATGGGAATGTAAACCTAACCTTACCAAATGGTTAAAGACATTAGATTATGACGAAATCGAAAATTTTATTAAACATGATCTAATATAGCCTCTTTGCTTAGAACATACATACGTACGCACACCCACACACACACGCACACACACAACACACACACACACACGCGCACACACACAAAACAAGCTCAATTTTGTACTTATATGTTTCATTAGTAAAGTCTTAAGTTTTAGTAAAATAATTATTTATTTGATTATAACTGTACTGGTTTATAATTCTGTACATGTATGCTTTGTTAAGGAAGAGTGACTCCTTCTGGCACAGGTGCCTTGCCACTTAAAAGAGGGAGCCCATCTTTAAATCTTTGTTAAACTACTTTTGTTACAGAAATATCTGTAACAAAAGTAGTATAATTTCATATATTTTTTTCAATTTAAATGCAACCCAATTCAAGTCGGTAAGCTTTTAAGTATATAAAAGATATATTATTTTTATGAATAAGATGAATCGGTTAGGGATCAAGATTATAAAAAACTAAATAGCAAAAAATAAGCCTTGAAGTAGGTGTCGTTGCCAGCCAAGGCATTCTACGACGTCAGAGTCGGTTACATAATGCTCTCTCATATCCCTTGACACTACATCCCTCCATCTTGTCTTGGGTCTACATCTTCTCTTTCGACCAGCATGCGTAGCATGAGCACCTGGACAAAGCTTTCTCGACACTTTTCTCGCGCGAACGTATTGTCTGTTCCGCTCACACCGTACTGATATGAGCGGGACAGACATCGCGAGATAAGCGCCGACAGTGAGTCGCGGTGCGCATGCTACGCTGGCTGGAGCTCTATTTTTGAATTGCTCATATGATATAGCGTTGACGCATGCGACTTAAGTCGCGCGTCGCTAGAGTTATTTCACTCGACTGCAACGAGTGGGTGGGGGCACTCTATGCGATCGAGCGATTAAAGATATGAAAATTCGTATGTCGAACGAAAATCAGTAAAAACATCATTAATAGTGCTCCAGGTTGTGAAAGATGTAGTGCCCGATTTCCGACGTTGTCAGATGGTCTCCTCTTGACATACTTGACATACATCGCACGTACTCATTCCGGATTTTATCGAGCCTGCCCCCTAATTGCCTAATATTCAAAATCCATCACAATCCCTTGCAAAGGTATTGTGATTGCGATAGTGATTTATGGAATTGTGTAACTCGTTGTCGCAATCCCTTTCGGAACGAATAATGTTTTTAACGACACTTCATTTGACACTTCTCCATACATTTGAAAGGAATTTTCGTGTGTCACTTTGCTTAGACAGTTCAATTTCATTCATTCAATATCTTTCAAAACGAGATCCCGACCACAATCCCTATCAAATGTCAGTTAGTGACAACCTGAAGTATGTTAATATCTTTCAAATGAAATTGAAAGGGATTGCGATTGATTTTAAAATTAGACAATAAGCCCCCTGGTTATGCCGCACATTCATCAATATATTACAAAATTATTTATTTATGTTTTTCTGCACCATTGCAGGAGCTCCGGCGCAAACGCGCCGAGCTGAGCGTGGCGCTCCGCAAGCAGGCGCGCGATGAGCAGCTCCTCAAGCGCCGGGCTATGTCCCCGGAGGCCGGGGACGAGGTGCAGGTTGAAGAGAAGCTTATGACACCACCAGAGATTGTGTTAGGTCAGTGTAGTGGAGTTAACTAGTACCAAGATGTATATCTTGGTACTAGTTAGTTTCCAGTTCATAAACATCATTATCATCGTATGAGCCGTACCATTGGCCTCCTCCAAAGGGCTCCACGACGATCGGTCCTGCGCTGCCTCGATCTGCTGGATGCGCCAGCGACTTCCCGCGACCTTCACGAGATCGTCGGTCCCTTGTCGGGGGTCCACCCACGGAGCGTCGTCCGGTGCGCGGTCGCCATTCCAGAACCTTTCCGACCCAATGGCCATCGGTTTTACTCGCTATGAGTCCCGCCCACTGCCACTTCAGCTGAGCAATCCTTCGAGCGTTGTCGACAAGTTTAGTTTATAGATACTAGTCTATAATATTAGTAGGATTACAAGCAGGCACGCGATGAGCAGCTCCTCAAGCGCCGGGCCATGTCCCCCGAGTGCAGGTTGAAGACAAGCTTATGTCACCTCAGCATGCGTAGCATGAGCACCTCGACAAAGCTTTCTCGACACTTTTCTCGCGCGAGCGTATTGTCTGTCCCGCTTACACCGTACTGATATGAGCGGGACAGACATCCCGAGATAAGCGTCGACAGCAAATCGTGGTGCGCATGCTACGCTGGCTGGAGATCGTGCTCGGTAAGTATTCTCTTAAATCTTATCAGGAACATAGGTCTCTCAGAAGAGAAAAAGGACTTCCACTTCTTCCGGACTTGTGTAGTCAACTCAAGATCCGTCCTGCTGTAACCAATCGAGGCAGACTCTTTCTCAACTGCTCTCTGGCTCTTCAAAACCAGGTTTTCTCTTGCCATACGATAGGGTGCTCTATTTCGGCATTGTACTGAGAGTCGGGTACACTAGGTGACTTCAGCAAAACCTTGGGTATGCGTATATGCATTCCCCTCACCCATTCCTTTCAGGCTATATTCCATTGTTCTCTGGACACCGGTGTCCGGTTCGGGTTTGATGAGTAAGGTTAGTATGGTAACCAAATGCTGGGAGGCGGCTGTCTCCTTTTGTGAATATGTCATGTCACAAAAGGAGGCATCAGAGCGGATCCGCGAGCAGGATGCTCACGCGGATCGGATCCGACGCAGGCGGGTAGGCAGAAGGAGGCAGCGCTATGCGCACCTGATTCCGCTGTAGTGGGATCAGATGGAAGGAGGTAGGTGATCCCCACCGTCTGGAGAGATGGCCACACTTGCTCGGCCATCTCTCCGCCGCGACGAGGCCTGGGTAGCCGGGCGGGCCACCAGTCATAGGGGTGAGTACCACAAGGGTCCCCCAGGACGTATAGCGGCGAGAGGACAATTAAAAAAAAAAAAAAAAAAGTATGGTAACCAAACACAATGTTCTAAAACACTGCGCGCCGAGCTAAGCGTGGCGCTCCGCAAAACTTAATGCTAATAAGGTGGTGACTGACCTGTAACATTTCGTAACGTAACGCTACGTTACGAGTACAGTGAGCTGAGCTGCCGCATTCAGTAAAACACGCTCGCCTCGAACGTTTCGTGATGACGAACGAAGCGTTACAGATTAGTCCCCACATTTATGCATTCTTAAGTCAACCAGTAATGCATTAAAAGAAAAGTAAAACATAATCAACTTATTTCCATTCGAATAGCGTCATTTTGTTTCTCGATAAGCGGGGAGCAAAGTAGCTCTTTTCTGTATGAGAGTTTTTAGCGGGCAGAAATGGGATTTGAATTTGGAGCATGAATCGTTCATAGAAATGGGACGCAAGGTGTATGGATTATTGGCTGAACGGCGCACGGGGAGGACTGGGCACATTGAAAATAATCGGAACGAATTTTATTTATTGTATTTTGTATGAGTTCTATTCTACGTTAAGTTAGTTTGTCATTATATTAACTCCTGAAACAGTAAAAATAGCAGCTAATAATGACACACAGTTATTTTAAATTAAAGTGTCTCTTATTTATTTTCTCACAGAAGGAGATGAAAAGTTAAGTGTAGGTTACGCGAAAGGAAAACTATTTTTCCCTTGGGCGATGTACTTAAAACCCCTCACTGCGCTCAGGATTCTACTTACAACTTTAGAATCCTGCGCTTCGTTCTGGATTCAAAAATAACTACCTGGCCGTAAAAATATTATTTTGCTCCCTTGTAATACAACCTACTATTTCCAGGTCTAAAATCTCCTGACCTAGCAGTCCAGGCAGCAGCAGCTAGAGGCGCTCGCAAGATGCTCTCCCGAGAACAGAACCCGCCTATATCCGTGATGGTGGACGCTGGCGTCATCAGACCGTTGGTGGATGCTCTGGACCGAGATGATTGGTAAAGATTATCTAGATAATAAATTTTTGGTCATCTATCTCATATATATATATATATATATATATATATATATATATATATATATATTTATTTTATCAAGTGTTAGCGTCGTTTATTTAGATATTTAACCTGCCTAAGCAATGAAAAACAAAGAAAACTAACTTAAAATAATATCAATCAATAGTAAAAATAACGATTGAGCGTGCACCAAGCTCGGCTCAGGGCTATCACCTTATCGCAGCAATACGATGACAAAGAAACTATGTGAGTAAAAAAAAAAAATTCGCTTCATTTTGTTCTAAACACATAACACAACCTCCTCCTTAAGTTTGGGCACATAGAATAAAAACACCCTGTATAGTCCCGTGCTCTAAATGACAGTACAGTCAACAAAATTCAATATAATTTATTTTAATTTAAGAATTTAATTGTTTTTGTATTGAATGTTTGAATTTACTCAACCATTCGAATACTATAAATTAAACCTATCTGTATCAGCTATTTTTGCATTTATTATTATTAAAGTATGGAACAATGGATGATTATAATATAACCCAATGAAACAATATTTTTTTTATAACTGAATTTATTTCTCACTCTTTTAGTACCGATCTTCAATTCGAGGCAGCTTGGGCTATCACTAACATTGCATCAGGGACACATGAACACACTATGGCTGTTATTGATGTAAGTACAAGTCAAATTAAAATCTTGAAATAAGTCAACCAGCCCCCTATTTGTCTAATTTCAAAATCTATCACAATCCCTTTCAAAGGTATTGTGATTGTGATAGTGATTTATGGAATTGTGAAACTTAACGTCGCAATCCCTTTCGGAACGAATGATGTTTTAAATGACACTTCATTTGACACTTCTCTATACATTTGAAAGATATTTTCGTCTGTCACTTTGCTAATACAGTTCAATTTCGGTAATTCAATACCTTTCAAAACGCGTCCCGATCACAATCCCTTTCAAATGTCAAATTATCTTTAAAATGACAAATTGAAAGGAATTGCGATGGATTTTAAAATTAGACAATTAGCACCCTGTTCTATTCTCATTAGTTTTACAATGTGTTTACAAATACTCGTACCATCCTATTAATAAACGTGGAATAAAGTCACACCTAGGTTTAACTTCGTATTAGCGAATAGAAATGACAGCGTTAGTTTTACTCCTAATATGAGACAGAATAATGTTTGTGATGGAAATTGACTTTACTGATATTTAAGGTCACTTTTCAATTTGACGACTCTGTATGAAATAAAACAGGGAGAAAAAAACAGCCCTTGACGGTCTCCCGCCGTAGGGTTTGTGAACCGATGGCGTAGCTTCTTTGACGTTCATAAGTGCTTGTAACAGCCTAGACTGAATAAATGATATTGACTTTGACTTTGCAATAGTACAATCGGGGAACTTTCGGGTTGGCCTAGTAGAGTTTTTTTGGGAAATATTTTCTCGGGATGTATTAAGGTTAAGGATATAATTTAGATAGATTTAGATAGCTATGTAGTGTCGGCTTAGAATAGCACTACCCCCTCTCATCCCGTGGGTGTCGTAAAAGGCGACTAAGGGACTCAGCCTTCAGGAGACGGGCAGCAGCGTCTCCTACAAACTTGGCCAAACTGCGATGGCCAACCCGCCTGCCAAGCGTGGCGATTATGGCAACCCCCCCATTTTTTTTCCAATATTTTTCTATTTAAAATTTACCATAAGTATAAAGTTTCCAAAATAAAAACTACTGGTCTACCGGGAAGTTGAATGTTAAATATTTATATTATGTAGTATGTTTATGTATTATTTGTTAATTAAATACCCGTAATTAGCTATTCCCACTTTTGTTACAATATTCTGAATTTATGTTTTATAGTACTACTTTATTGCCGATACGGTAGGTCTAACACCTTTTACTGGTTGACTGGTAGAGAATGCCTGATGGCATTAAGTCCGCCATTTGCTGTATTTTTTTTATATTGCAATAAATAATAAATAAATAAGTTCCCGGACTGTACCATACCTGTCTAAAATAAGTCCGCGTTAACCACGCATCACTAGGTCCTATCCTTGGCTAGGGGTGATTACCACAAGGGTCCCCCAAGACGTATGGCGGTGAGAGGGCAAGCAGTGAGGGGTTTAGCTGGTAGTACCCCCCTCCCGGCCCCCCATTCAGCCTTTCGAGGCTGAGTGGGGGACCGAGAGGCAGTGGTCCCTCCCTTCTGCCGTCCTCCCACCGAGATTTCGAGCTCGGTGGAGGGACAGCAGCTGGTTAGATCCTACCCCGAACCCACGCCGAGCTACTAGGCTCGACGGGGTGTCGGGGGGCGGTGAGGGATAGGGTGCTGGACTCACGAGTTCGGTATTCTAGGTGTTCTTCTTAGCGTGTCGATGGCAGACACTAAAGTATCGAGGCCCAGAATTCAGCCAATTTGACAGCCTTGTCGGATGCTGTCATGAGATTCTCCTGCGTGCAGGTGTGCACGATATTAGGTGGTCCATCGTTTGGACTGCAACGCAAAGGCATTCCGCGGAACCAGCCGAAAAGCCCCACCTGACCATGTTTTCTTTGCTGCGGCCGGTCTGAGTCCGAAGCCTATTTAAAGACTTCCAGATAAAGAAGGTAATTTAGGTGAGCCCAGCATAACCGTTTGGTATGCGTAAATGCATTCCCCTCACTCAAAAAAAAAAACAAAAAAAATAGTCGTATCCGGGGCAGTACCGCGCAAGTGGCTTCGGCATCGAAATCGGCTTCATATAACAGATGGATGTTCTTTTTGACACAAATGAAAACTTACCAAAGACTAAGACAATATGTCACATCCATCTGTCAAATGAAGCCGATGTCGATGCCACTTGCGCGGTACGGCCTCAGAATACCAACGTTGCTGTAGTAACACATCTAGTGCAGATCTATGGCAACACAAAACTGAGGCAGGACCTAAAATGACTATTGATGTGATTAGTGTTTTGTTTTTCATTTTCGCATATTCATGTTTTGTTTGTAATTGTGTCTATGGTCTCTCTCTCTCTGTTGAACTCCGTTATCCACAGAAGTTCTTAAGGGTTCTACCTTTTATCGCAGAACTTTTTATGTCATAATTTTAATATGCATAACAGCGGAAAGCATAAACGTCATTTCGCAGAAAATCGCTTGGCATATCTCATTAACCATACATTCAAAACCCATAAATTTATAAGCCAGAATCATCTGAAGGCATATATTCAATATCCATAACAATTTTTATGCCTTGAGCATATTCGTTTAAAGAAAATTATGCCAAGTTTGTTCTGCCAAATGAAATTCGGAGCAACGAAATTCTGCCAAACAGAGGGAACCCGTTCTTAAGTCAATGCCAACTGAACAGGGGTTCTTTACATAGCAAAATTTTTCATACAAAGGGTTTCATGCTAATAATAACAGCTAATAAGAATAGTAAATCTAGTGTTCTCATCTATTCAAGTTATTTTTATATTTATGTATCATCCAAAACAGGGTGGCGCCGTCCCAAAACTAGTCAGTCTCCTCGCTCGAGGTGGCACGGTAGGCGAGCAAAGTGCGTGGGCTCTCGGCAACATAGCCGGCGATGGGGCTTCGCCCCGCGATGCGGTACTCCGCCACGGAGCCCTAGCTGCTCTCCTACCGTTACTGACGCCGCATACTCCGCCCGCTCAACTGAGGACTGCTGTGTGGGCTTACAGCAACTTTTGCAGGTTGGTGACCCATCTCTTTGCAAACCACACTCATTTTACTACCTATAGTTCTATGGTTTTCTAATACCTCAGCAGTTCTTTTCCTAGCAGTTTTCTTCTGGTAAGAGGTAAATCCTACTTTTTGCACTCCTATGCTCTCCTAGTACTTATCATCTTGTTTTCAGATAAAGTCAGGTGATGTTTTGTTTTTTTCCTAAGGGTTTCTGACACTTCTGGCATAAAAATATATGAAAAAAAAAATACAAATTATCTGCCAGATAAGCTATTCAGAACCTAATTGTCGGTGGTGAAACGTGCCCTCAATGTCATACATAACACAAATACCCGTAATTTGTAAGCAAAACGCATGGTCACATCAACATAGCCGGCGATAGCGCTTCGCCCCGAAACGCGGTGCTCCGCCACGGAGCCCTAGCTGATCTACTACCGTTATGAACCCGCATACTCCGCCCGCTCAACTGAGGACTACTGTATGGGCGTTTAGTAACTTCTGCAGGTCTGATTACTTCCTATAGTTCCATGGTATCCTAGTACTTGTTATCTTGTTTTCAGATAAAGCAGGGGAAAGTTCTGTTTTTTTCATTTTTCCACCACTCTCGTTGATAAGTTCTGGATAGCTGGCAGATAATTTGACATATTTTTTTTATTGCAACTGTCTAATTATATGCCAGATAAGCTATCCAGAACTTATCTGTTATTTGTGAAACCGGCCCATCCGTTATTTGTGAGCATGGGCTCTCGGCAACATAGTCGGCGATGGCGCTACGCCCCGAGACGTGGTGCTCCGCCACGGAGCCCTAACTTTTTTACTACCGTTACTGACGCCGCATACTCTACCTGCTCAACTAAGGACTTGCTGTATGGGCTTACAGCAACTTCTGCAGGTTGGTCATCCATCTTTTTCCAAGCCACTCCGAAAGTAACTTTACAATTTCGATGGTTTTTTTCTTGCTTACTTCGATAGAAACAATTTCATTTTAATGTGAAACAAAACAAAATGTTTTCTGACGCCACATACTCCGCTCGCTCAACTGAGGACTGCTGTATGGCCTTATCGTAAAACCTGCAGGTAGATTAAATGGTTACCCATCTTTTGCCAAGACGCTCTGAAGGTTTGCTCAACAAGTTTTATTGACTTATGATATTAGGTACTGGTATTATGTGTCAAACGAAGAAGATATAATTTATAAGATGTTTGCTTCTCCTAAATAACCAGACTATGTAATTCGATTATGCAAGCTATACTCACAGCTGCGGATCGGCGGCAACTTCTGCAAATCGCTCGCCCATCTTGTTCTAAGCTTTTGGGTAGGTATGCTTAACAAGTTTGATTAATGTTTGTGATTTTTATTTTAATGTTGATTAATTACTTTGAAGCGCTCATGGCCGCGCTTGACAGAGTTTGTTAAGCAATGTTCCGTCCCTTCAGGTGTCGGATGAGTGACCCTAAATTGGCATTACAACTGAGCGTTAAACCGTCGGTTACAGATTAATAAATAGTTACTGCGTCGGTCCCGGCTGTTGTCATCTAATAAAATAACAGTCGTTAAGCCAAGTCAGAGGCCTTACAGGCGGCCTGATAAACTCTGACACTAGAGGTGGCCACTAATCCTCATTCGATAACAAGAAGATGAATTACTAGTCCATTTCTCACTCAACAATAATACGAATGGATATCGTCGAATCGAGTAATACGATAATTTAATATTTGACGATATTCTCATTAATATGGAAGAGTTTTTTTATTTCGTTATGCCTATAACTAACATCACGATCTAAATAAGTATATTTTTTATGTGCTGAGAATTTTCAACTAAAGTATAATTTTCTTGGTTCCAGAAACAAAAACCCTATGGTGAAATTCGAGTACGTTTCACCAGCACTGCCGTACATCTCTGAGTTGTTGGAAGTCAAGGACCAAGATGTGCTTGGTAAGTTTGCCATCATCATCAGACTGGTCTTCCTTATGGATGGATAAAAAGAATGGGCCATGACCCAACACGCTGCCCCAATACAATGGTTTTCAACAACTTGAAATACAGCCGGAACCAATTTTTATTGTCTTAACATGCCCTCCGAAGCACTGAGGAGCTCAAGGTAGTTTTTTGGTCTCCCATCCATTTGAACCCAGAAGAAGATATAGCTGTAGCGTAACTTTTGCGGAAAATGCAGAAGCATACATTTGCCTCCTTACTATTTTGAATTTCTTCTAATTCTTCCTTGTCTGCTGTAATGTCACCTCTAAAGGCCTATGGTTATGGATGGATAAAAAGCATAAGGCCTCTTGTACATACGAAAATCTACGGTCGTCACGTGTTGTATGGATAGCTATGGAAGCTTGTAGACGGATTATTTTATCGAGTTTCTGCGTACTTCAGAAGGCACGTTAAGCCGTTGGTCCCGGCTACATTTACAGTCGCTAACACCTACACATGGGCATTAGACCCTCACGGTGGGTCATGGCCCATTCTCCTTATCCATCAAACTCAAACTTAATACCATTTATTCAGTCTAGGACATGCACTTGTGAATGTCAGAGGAGCTACTCCATCGGTTCACAAACCCTACGGCGGGATCTTGTAACGACAACTGTTCAGAACTTGTCAAAGCCAGTTTTTTTCTCCTTGTCTTGTTTCCTACAGAGTCGTCGAATAAAAATTAAGGTTATTTTCTATCACCGTAAAATCCATCGTCTGTCCATCATCATCATTCCTAGCCCAAAATCTATGTAATTCTTTATATTTTACGCGGCATTACAAAGCATGCCGGGTACAGTTAAATTGATAATCCGAAGAACTGACACCCATTTGCACTAATCGCCTAAGATTATTATTAACTATCTTAAACTTATAAATCGGCCAAGTGTTTTCAGTTTTCAGTTTCAGTTCCATGTATGGGGAGCATATAGTTAATAGAAGTGCAATGTAGAATGCCTTGGCTGGCACCGACTCCAAAAGTTTTATTTTTTACTTTTTGAAGTCGGTTTGATTTTTTTTATAAAATGTTTTTTATTAACTTACGGTCCCAAATTCGAGCGCCTAAGGCTTAAGCTATTCTTAATGTTTAATAGCCTTAGGCGATTATTCATTTAAGGTGGTACGACTTCCATACAAACAAACATCGCACATTAATTGGTTCATCATACATTAATAACTCATAAATACATGTGCAACTAACTCGTTTCAGTTATTTGTTTGCGCTAAATTATTAAAATAATGTACTTTCATACATGAGGTATATAAATGCGATGAGTCACACACACGTATACGTAGAATTATTGAAATTACAAGATATTAGTTTATTCGTGATTTATGTATGAAAGTACATTTTTTTTATTATTTCCCGCAAAATAACTGAAACGAGTTAGTTCCGCATGTATTTATTAATTACTAGAGGCCGGGCGCGGTTTCACCCGCGTGGTGCCCGTTCCCGTGGGAATTTTCGGATCATTTATAGCCTATGTTACTACTTGGGGTCTAAGGATTATCTATACCAAATTTCGTCAAAATCGGTCCAGTAGTTTTTGAGTTTATTCGTTACATACAAAAATACAAATCTTTCCTCTTTATAATATTATTATATATTATATATAGTAATTATATAGTATAGATTAAGGTATGATGAACCAATAATTGTGCAATGTTTGTTTGTATGGAAGTCGTACCACCTTGAGTGCATATGGGTGTTAGAACCTCCATTTTTCCCTGCTACAAATTCTAACTAAAAGGTGTATGTTTTTCTTCAGCGGATGCTTGCTGGGCCCTCTCCTACCTCACCGATGGGCCAAACGACCGTATCGAAGCCGTACAAAAGACAGACAACTTGTTAGTTAAACTCATATCTCTGCTGGACCACAAGTCTCCAGCCGTGAGGACTCCAGCACTGAGGGCAGTGGGGAATATGCTCACGGGATCTGATGAACAGGTAGGTTGAGTTCCTTTAGGTTTATGCTACCCTGGTACTTTTAGATCGGAAATCTCAATTTTTTTCTTTAAAAAAAATGTATAATTTTCCTGGCCTTTGAAAGAAAAGGTTATCCTAGGCTATTTTGCTAGCCTAGGTACAAAAGACTACTAGTACAACTTGCTAGTCAAACTGATATCCTCCAGCTGTGAGGACTCCAGCACCGAGGGCTGTGGGGAATATGCTCACTGGATCTGATAATCTGATGAACATGTAGACCTCTTTTATGTTTATGCTAGCCTGGTACTTTTCGTTTAAACGTAGCAGTGCGAAACCCCCAAGCGGACACCGGTGTCCGGACTACTTCCTACAATTTTATGCTAGCCTGGTATCACAACCTCATTATCATAGGAATTTAAAACTAAAATAGTTTTATCAGTGCATCCTTTTTTACTCACTACACAAAGCGAAAGGGAAGCAATTCAGAAAACAGCTTGGAAATAAAAAGGTGCCTTCTCTCGCTAACCCTGGTTTCTCAGTTGTAGAATATTTTAGTACTTCCATCGATTTTTGGTACTTAACACACAATCTCGACAAGAATACCTCTCGATGTCTGCAAGTGTCAGTGGAAACTTGTGCGCTAATCATGTCACGCACACTCTGCTTCTTACAAATTTTATGCTAACCTGGTATCACAACTTCATAATCAGAGCAAGTTCTGCGTGCAACCCACCTAGCTGAAACCAAAATCTTGACAAGCAACAATTTATTGTTTTTAAGCTATTGCATAGCTTTTACCGCGGGCTTTGAGCGCGGCGACCGAATCAAGAAATTCCGTAACGAAAATAAAACCTAACAACCCCTACTCCGCCTACCAGCTACCAGCTCGGCCGAGCGTTTTAATCTAGTCTTTGGTTTGAAGTCACATTTGACATTTTCGAAAATCGTGATTTTTTGGGGTTGCATAAATTAAAAATAAATAAATATTTATAATCGCATAAGTTGATAAAAAAATACTAGGCAATAGTTTTACGTCGGCATGCAGTCCCCGAGTGCCACACGTATTTTTTTTAAGTGAAACTTCTTTAGCGGCGTTGTGCACATCCGTTTTAAATTTTTGGGGTGGGTAAAAAATGTTAAAGTCGCATCAGGTCACGTGACCTGGTCGAAAATTCGTGACGGAGGGAGGCGCGCCGGCGCGGCGTAGGAGAGGAAGTAATATCCCCCTCTCTTTCTACCGCGCGGCGAAAATGTATGCCTGCTCCTGCTGCTTAGTTTAAGCGCTTTTCACTTCTGCCGGCACTCCCGGAGTGCAACCCAAATTTTATTATGACTTGACATTGGATCACCTGTGAGAGGTATTAAATAAAATGATAGTTAATTGCAAGTACACTGAAAACCTGGATTTTGTTTCTCAAAAACTTGTTAGATTTTCTTATGTAAAAGAGCAAGCAAAGAGGTTATTACCAATAAATGAAATAAGATCTTGAATTTCGATTTCGCCATGTCTCAACACGGTCCTGATGCTGAGCCAACACTGATGCTCCAGCACCTCGGCAGTTAGAGATAAGATAGCCAGTTCTTCAGTGGGTGAGGATTCCGGGAGAGGCTCATCAATACTTAACATCAGGTATGATGAAGGCTAAGAATCTCCCCGTCGTGAAAAAAAAGGCTTGATGGTCGACATGAAAGGCATATCTATGCCAGCCTGGTATTTCACTACTAAAAACAGCTAGAAAAACATGTTGAAGTCTTTCTACTTTCAACAATTCTATGCTAGCCTGGTAATTGATGTCATAAGCAGGAAATGCCTTCTGATGTTTTACGACAATCCTAATTTTTCATTACCTATTTGACCAATTATTGATTATCCATCTATTCGATTATTATTTATCCATGATTATTAATTATCCATCCCACAGACTGACCGTTGCCTCGGCGCTGGTTGCCTCGACCACATCGTCACCCTACTCCGCTGCGGAAAGCCTTCTCTGATGAAAGAAGCAGCTTGGGCTGCGTCCAACATACTAGCGGGGACCAACGAGCAGATACAAAGAGCCATAGACAAAAACATACTGCCGAATCTACTGCACGTGCTGGCTAATGAGGATATCAAGTAAGTTTGTACGCTAGATAAAACATCACGGGTTAGAATTTCTAGTAAGAAGGTTCTGGCTCATTTTCCATTTTAGATTCCATATTATGCAACCGCCTCTGTGCTTACCTCCGAGGTCTAGTGGTAACAACCACTGGTATCAGACCCAGGGCTCCCGGGTTCGATCCCCAGCGGGGGTACATATTTTATTCGGTTTGGTTGGTGGTAGGAATTGTTGTAAGTCCGCCTGGCTAGCTACCACCATCTTATGTAAGCCTGACGCCATAACAACAATGTTTTCAGCATTGTTGTGTTCCGGCAGTTAGATATAAGATAACCAGTTCCTCAATGATGAGGATTCCGGGAGAGGCTCGCTTCCATCTTCAGCCTTATCGATACTTAACATCAGGTATGATGAAGGCTAAGATTCTCCCCGTTGTTCATAAAATAAAATAAAAAAATAGCCGAAATATCCTTAAATTAAAATGAAGTTCGAATTAATATACTGTCGGGCACCAAAGAAAACACGTACAACGGGCCATAGACAAGCAGATATTGCCGAATCTACTGCATGTGCTGGCTAATGATGATATCAAATAAGTTTTAAGGGCAAAGACTTCACTAGTTTTTATTCAAGAAGAATTTCCCCCTGGACCATGTGATCACTAAATCTTACCACCGGTGATCAGGGCCCTAGCTTGACAAGTTGACAATTTATCAACTATGGTCGAACATACTTTTTTGTCACTGATCTACGCAATTTTGAGCTATGTCACAATTGCAGAAGGTATGTTTTCTAAAAAAAACAATCATACACTATAAAGTTCTCTTTTTCCATATCCTATTACGAACTCTTTCGATCATGTGAGAATTTATAAAAGAAAAATAACTATCACTCCTAATCCTGACATAGACCAAGAATGCCTATCAAAAATGTGCGACAATTTGACAAATATGTCAGAGATTGCATATAAGTCAGACCAAATGTTTTATCAAACGTTAAATTGTAGAATTGTCGCGATAATTTGACAATTATGTCGGCCGTGTAGGCTGGTAGACCCAGCGACAATGTGTTGCTTTGGAAACACATTTCACTTATCAGTATCAGTTTGAGTCACAGTACTGTTCATTAAAACAAAAAATTGATTAAAGACCTGTTTCACGATCGATAGATACTGGAATGCTTACCTAACAATTGATTTGACATATTTTTCTTACAATAACTGTAAAATAATTTGCCAGATAAGCTACCCAGAAGTTACCTTACGATCGTGAAACAGACCCCAAAACTCGCTCTTTATTAAACTAGCGGCCGCCCGCGGCTTCACCCGCGTGGTTCCAGTTTCGGTGGGAATATCGGGTTAAAAAGTAACTTTTGTGTTAGTCTACTACTGTTTTACCGGCACCAATGTTTTATGAAACGTACAATGGTCAAATTGTCACTTGTCACCTGTCACCTGTCGCTGACAGTTGTAATCTTTATGAAACAGGGCCCAGTTGGCACTGAAATTTCTCAACTGACCACCAGTTCCCAAATAAGAAAATAATACTCCCATTTCACCCACCAGTGGTGTAAATTGTCCCGTTTCCCCACCGGGTGATAACCATATATGACCATCATAAACTTGGGTATATGGTGGTCACATTCAGATTCCTTTTTCGTCAGAATAAATTATAGGCTGTTTTTTTACATAAGCGGAATCTTGGATTTAGGCAGGCCGTTTGTTTGTTCGTAGGACAAATCGGGTTGATTGATTCTTATTATAAGTATAGTTGCGAGTTGAAAATTGTTTACGGTTAGGATAACCATAAAATGTAATATTATAATTAGTATTTTCTTTTGTGATGGAAATTTACCTTACTGATATGTTAAGCTCACTTTTCAATTTGACGACTCTGTATGAAATAAAACAGGGAGAAAAAAATAGCCCTTGACGAGTTTCTTGCCGGTTCTTCTCGTTACGCGGTCTCCCACCGTAGGGTTTGTGAACCGATGGCGTAGTTTCTTTGACGTTCATAAGTGCTTGTAACAGCCTAGACTGAATAAATGATATTGAATTTTGAATAAATTTGACATCGTAAGAAACTAAATTTTTGGGGCTATCCCTTGTCTATTCTATTAAGCACGCTACTGTATAGCATTGGTCCTTAAATACAGATTTGTTAAGTAATTGTTTGTATTTTCATCAGATCAGAAAGGAGCGGCCTGGGCAATATCACTAACCAACCTTTGCGTAGGCGGAACCGGTCCGTAACTGGACGCGTTATCCGTATCGGCCGGTTTCTGAAATAAAAAAAGATATCGCCTAGTTATACGTAACTTTAAGAATCTACGAGCTATTTCTGTCTATTTAAGCACACCTCTTGAATCGCTTTATAGTTTATTTTGTCTCTTTCTTTATCAGATGCCAGAAAGAAGCGGCCTGGGCAATAACCAACCTATGCTTAGGCGGAACCGGTCCGCAGCTAGACGCGTTGCTATCGGCCGGTTTCCTGCAGCCCTACTGCGCCTTGCTGGCGGCGCCCGACCACAGGGCCGTCACTGTGGTGCTCGACGGGCTCACCAACTTGCTGCAGGTATGTTGAGAGTTGCTTCCTCTTGCGCTATGCTCTCCTGGTACCTCGGCTGAAGTTCAACGACAAAATCAACGGTTATTTTTTTTTGTCTTTTCACTGTCAATGTAGGGGATAGATCTGCCATTCTCTGCCATAGCAAATCATGACAACAGTCATAGCACTATCTCTCTCTTTCTCTCTCCATTTTATGATCCTGTATTATCCCATTAAAGAGACTCTGTCCTATGTGATTGATGGTGGGGTCTGCTTTACCCTTGTATGGTTCCCAACTGAACACGTTGCTATCGGCCGGCTTCCTGCAGCCCTACTGCGCCTTGCTAGCGGCGCCCGACCACAGGGCCGTCACTGCGGTGCTCGACGGGCTCACCAACTTGCTGCAGGTATGCTGAGAATAACTTCATCTTGCGCTATACTCTCCTGGTACCTCGGCTGAATTTCAACGACAAATACGACGGTTATTTTAGAACCAAGCAACTTTTGAGAGACATCATACTTCCTACATTCGCATGCTCTCCTAGTACTCCTTTCTTATTTTCTGATAAAGCAGGAGTTTTGATTATTTTTTGTTTTTTTTACGGTCAATGTAGGGGATAGATCTGCCATGCTCTGCCATAGCAGATGACAACAGTCATAGCACTATCTCTCTCCATTTTATGATCCTGTATTATCACATGAAAGGAGACTCTGTCCTATGTGATTGATGGTGGGGTCTGCTTTACCCTTGTATGGTTCCCAACTGAACACGTTGCTATCGGCCGGCTTCCTGCAGCCCTACTGCGCCTTGCTAGCGGCGCCCGACCACAGGGCCGTCACTGTGGTGCTCGACGGGCTCACCAACTTGCTGCAGCAGGTATGCTGAGAGTTGCTTCCTCTTGCGCTATGCTCTCCTGGTACCTCGGCTGAAGTTCAACGACAAAATCGACGGTTATTTTAGAACCGGGCAACTTTTGAGAGACACATCATACTTCCTACATTCGCATGCTCTCCTAGTACTCCTTTTCTTATTTTCAGATAAAGCAGGAGTTTTGATTATTTTTTGTTTTTTTTACGGTCAATGTAGGGGATAGATCTGCCATGATCTGCCATAGCAGATGACAACAGTCATAGCACTATCTCTCTCTTTCTCTCTCCATTTTATGATCCTGTATTATGTCATGAAAGGAGACTCTGTCCTATGTGATTGATGGTGGGGTCTGCTTTACCCTTGTATGGTTCCCAACTGAACACGTTGCTATCGGCCGGCTTCCTGTGGGCCTACCATGAGTTTTTCTTTCCGCTTACTGTACAGTAAACGGGAGACATTTTGTATGAGAATCTGTAGTTCTGCTAGAGGTGCTGTTCAGATTCGCATACAAAATGCGTCCCTGTACAGTAAACGGAACGGAAAACTCATGGTAGGCCCACTGCAGCCGTTCTGCCGACCACAAGCCGTCACTGTTGTGCTCGACGGGCTCACCAACTTAATGCAGGTGTGATTGCTTGCTGTGGTGGTATGGTTTTCTTGTACAATCGAGGAACTACCCTTTAGACTAGATTTTCTTCAGGGAGCGTTATGTCAAGTTTGATTCATAGAAACCGATTATCACAAAGCATAGTATTTCATTTGAATATATAACAAATTCAGTATAATGCTGCTGTGCAATATGCGTGTATCGTCACTAACTATTGTCGTCGTCGTCTCAGCCACCTGACACCCACTGCTGGGTATAGGCCTCCATAAAGAAGCGAAGCCGGTTATAGACGTTTTTAACCAAGCGGCTAAAAATGCATTTTTCGTTATTAACGGTTATTTAACCGCGTTTTATGGTTATTACGGTTAAATAAAAATCTTGCATAATCCGCCGAAAAACCAGTTTTGAAGTGAAAACTTCTTTAGCGGCGTTGTGCACATCAGAGTTTAAAATTTTTGGGATGGGTAAAAATGTTAATGTCGCTTCAGGACACGTGACCCTGATCGAAAATTCGTAAGAGCATTTACTGTTGACCTATTTCAAATTATATACAGTCTCACACTTGAAAGATCTACGTACCTATATTAGTTAATAACAAACATTATATAAAGATCTCTCATTACTACCAACTTTCATATTAATGCCAGGTCAGTTTTAATGGATTTACCTGCCAAATTAAGTTGGCCTCCGTTTTCATTAACATTTTGTGTTTTAACATTAACAGTTGTGGTCAAGATATAGTGGATTTTGATCGTTATTTTCGTTTAAGCGGTTTTCACTTCTGCCGGCACTCCCAGTGCAACCCGTTGTTTTTTTTTAACTGGTTTCGGTGAAACTGGTGTGCATTCCCTACCCGCTACCCAAAACGACGACGTTGCCACTTCGTTCAAACGAAGCGGCAACGTCTCGTTTGTTCAAATTATGTACATAAGTAGGTATGTTTAATAAGTACCTATTTTGTATATTTTAGTTCTGTAAATTATATTATTAAATTACTCATATACATACAAAAACCTAACACACTAATCGACCTCCTAAGGAAAAACTCGCACTAAGTACACTGGAAACCGCTTTCCTCATTTTTAATCACATTTATGATTTTGTTATTTTTTTTATAATTGTAAACGAATTATCGCATTGCTTTGTCACAGGCTGCCGCCAAGTACGGTCAAGTAGAACCCCTCTGCATCAAGCTAGAAGAAATCGGTGCTTTAGACCAAATCGAGCTACTGCAACAACACGAGAACGTTGACGTAAGTCTATCAATTAATTGAAAGAAAGAAAATTATATTTATTTGGGACAAACACGACAATAAGACACATCAAAGTAGCACAGAAAAAAAGCACAGTTTGTCCCAAAACGGTACCGACTCAGCATAAAGTCAAAGTCAAAGATTTTTATTCAAATATACTTATAGATAAGTACTTTCGAATAGTCCAAAAAAATTTTTTTTCCCTTCCAACCATTCAGGACATCTTTTAACTGATAAGGAGAACGGCCGCAAGAAACTTATCAGCTTTAACAGAAACAACAACATTTACAATGGAACATGTTGTTGCCAAGCACAAATTTACAATTTTGAAATATATTTAATATAAGAGGAAAATAATGCTTGGTGTCGTGGACGAGCGCTTAGTCACACAACTGACACTTAGTAAATGCTGGCTGGAAAATGCCACTACTTCCAATGATACGCTGAAGAACCGTTGATCAGTACAAATAAACAATTATTTATTATTTAACTCAGTATATTTTATTATTAAATAAATGCACTGAATCAAAGTCACTTCAATACAGATTATAAATCGGCTAAATCCGCGACCACTAAATTATCTGCACTCTGAATAATTTAAAATGTATTATTCCTTAAAAACAGTTCACGCTTGACCTTCTAATTCGCTGCACTTGTTTGAACACTTCTTATTACTCTTCAGAACACTTATTTTCAAACTTTTCTTTGAACACTTCCGGGTGCGCTTACTCAATACACTTTTTAAGTCACTATACTGCCCGCTGATAGTCGAGAATCGCATGGAAAATTCGCGACGTGTGCGTCTCGAACGTTCCCGACAATCCACGAGCGGCCGAGAGAGCGAGGCACTATTTCTGTCTCGCTCACTCGCTTCCGCGGGAGAAATTTCTCGCAATCTTCGTCCTTATTTAATGCAGCGCGTCTCTTTTACTAACTATTTTGCCGGGATATGTTCGCGCGGCGCTCAAACAATGATTTAGGCGTCCTACGTCGCTCACACTTGGCTTTTTGGTCAGCGCTGGTCTTCCGTCGGTACCGTTCTGGTGGGGCTGAGAGCCATGTTAACCGGAACATTGATTCTTTTTGACAGTAGTACCTAGTAATAGTGTTTGTCCCGGCTACACTCTCCAAATTGCCTGAGAGCATGACTGCACGAACCGGTTTGCGCAGGCAAGGTGGAGCGTGTACCGGGACAATCAGCTACGTCTTACCTGCGCAAACATGTTTGTGCAGGCTTGCTCTCAGGTAAGACTTTGCGTGTACAACATCAGCCATGTTAATGTCCCCAATGCTGGGCCACTGGGGGCAATACTGCGGCGCCATCTATTCGAAGTTTTCTAGGCTTACAGTGCGACACAAAAGAGTAGAAAAATATTGAAGGTGTCATTAGTTTTGTACTAGACTACAACTAGCAACATTAAATATTACAAAAACAAGTTTGATACTATTTATTGGTTCAGTATTCAATCATTGGTGAAGGAGTAACCTCTGGATGTTCTACCACACCAAACCGAAAAAAGTACCGAATGGAACCTGGGACCTCTAGATCAGATCAAAACTTGCTTAGACGAATTTAATTTAAAAAAAATGTTTTGATTAGAATCAAATTATGCCTATTCTATTAATAATATATTTGTAAGTATATTTTATTGCGAAAGAGACGTTGCACAATGGTATCGTTCTACTCTATGAACCCGGGTACTTTCAAAGTGGAGTGTCTATAGTATTTGCTTTCAATTACTAATATATGAATGTACTAATAGTCTAAATCCGAACTAGGATCGACCTTCCATCTTTAAAATCGATGAAAAGTACTTTATATCAAATTCAATATATTAGAAAATATATCTCGAGTGTCTAAAAAATTCCTGGCCAATCTAAAAAAAATCGCAAAAGTCATTTTGCGATTTCTCATGAAACATTGCACTCATGTGCTTTACAAATAAATTTAATACCAACCGATTATACAACAAATAGCCAATTTGTTTTGGTCTGGGTGTTTAATATGTATATTATGTATGTATTTCCAAAAAAAAAAGTATATAAGTATGTTTATCCGTTATCTAGTATCCATAACACAAGTTCTTGATGATACTTAACGTGGGCTAGATAGTTGGTGTGATTTGTATGGAAATATGCAAATATTTATTTATTTACTTGTTTATACCTGCCAACCCAGTAGTAACGCCAGCATGCGTAGCATGAGCACCTCGACAAAGCTTTCTCGACACTTTTCTTGCGCGAGCGTATTTCTGTCCCGCTCACACCGTACTGATATGAGCGGGACAAACATCGGGAGATAAGCGTCGACCTCGACAGCGAGTCGCGGTGCGCATGCTACGCTGGCAGGAAAATAAATAGAGAGCCCAACGTTTGTATATTCTATAAGCTTGACACGTTCGGTTAGTATTATTATTCGTTAAACATATGAGTGCAATATTTATTTAAAAAAAACATTTTGCGATTTTTTTATTTATCACAGTGGCTAGGAATTTTTTACACTACCCACTCCAGATATATTTTCTAAATATTAAATTTGATTTAAAGTACTTTTCATCCATTTAACAGATGGGTGAAGGGCGATCCTAGTTAGTATCATCTACCATAAACTTCTCTGCATGTTACAAATCGCAGTACCTATAATTACCGCTATACGATTCTGTATTGCGCCATCGGCTTGCATTCATGTTTTTGCCAAAGTGCCAAACAAACTTACAATCGCCCGCTCGCGATTTCATTTGCTATTTTTTGAACCAGAATCGATCAATTTATTTGACCGATGCTGGTCACCAACACTCACCATTACACATCTACCAAAGAGTATATTATGGGTCCTTTCTTTTCGCATAATATTATATTGTGTGTAAATTGTTTCGTTTGGCATTATTATTAAAACGCATAATTTTCATTAGGCATAGTTCATTTAAGGCATTATTTAAAAAAAACATAAATAATGTTTAAACCTAATTTCTTTTAGCATAACTATCGGTAGCCCTAAAGTTGTTTAGCATAACTATGTAATAATACGAAGATGGTCAGACCAATATCGTAACCTGATAGACCCACTCTGGCCAACACTAGCAGGCTATTTGACAGGTTTTGAAAATCCATTTTATATTATGTAGTGGAGTTTAAGGAATTGTTTTTTTAAATTCTGGTACATATTTGCTGAAAAATATCAAATTAAAAATTCAATATTTAAATAGCGCGCTAAAACGCTACTTTGACAATATGGCGCTGCAATGGGTTCGGTGACGTCATTTGCCTGTATTCTGCATATCATCCACATACGTAGTCAAACGAGGTTTACAAGCAGGTGACGTCATTATAAACTCGACGAATCAGGAGCGGATTATTAAATAAATTTATAATTATTTTCAACTTAAGTTAATAAAAAACCATTTTAAACTCATAATTTATAGTGATAACAGTAATTGACACTTTATTTTTCGCATTGTCAAATAGCCTAATAGGCTACTATAGGGACAGACTGGAGGAGGCCTTTGTGTCCGGAAGGGGCAGACTTGCAAAGGATGCTGCTGCAAACTCAAAAGATAAAATCCCAAATTAGTTGTAACTATAAATAACTAATAAACTTGTAATGTACTAGTACTTTGTAATAGTACTATACTTTGTAATAGTAGTATATGTAATAGTACTTTCAAGTAAAAAAATGCTTAATAAATAAAATAAACTATGTAATCCATAATGATTTTGTCATGAAATTCTTTAGTAATTTTAATCTTCATTTTTGTACATAATAGGCTATTTGACAGGTTTTGTAAATCCATTTTATATTATGTAGTGGAGTTTAAGGAACCCAGTAAAAGTTGATTTTTTTAATTTTGGTACATATTTGCTGAAAAATATCAAATTAAAAATTCAATATTTAAATAGCGCGCCAAAACGCTACTATAACAATATGGCGCTGCAATGGGTGACGTCACTTGCCTGTATTCTGCATATCGTCCACATACGTAGGCAAACGAGGTTTACAATCAGGTGACGTCATTATAAACTCGACGAATCAGGAGCGTTTTGTGTCACGTGACAAAACGTTTAAAAAATGCATTTTTATTTACGGATTTTTAAATAAATTTATAATTATTTTCAACTTACGTTAATAAAAAACCATTTTTAAACTCATAATTTATACTGTAATAGTAATTGACACTTTATTTTTCGCATTGTCAAAAAGCCTATTTACTGCGATGAAAACGAATTGCTGGCAAAACCGACACCACGTAGTCTTATATCCTACACCCAGAGTGCAATTTAGAACCGCGAAGGCGCGGAAGGGCGAGGTGGCCCGCATGCTGATCTTCTTCTTCTTTTCGTATGAGGATTAGTGGCCACCTCTAGTGTCAGAGTTTATCAGGACGCCTATAAGGCCTCTGACTTGGCTTAACGACTGTTATCAGATGACAACAGCCGGGACCGACGGTTTAACGTGTCCTCCGAAGCACGGAAGCGCTCAGCTATAATGCCACTTTACGGTCACCCATCCGACACCTGACCGGGCCGAACGTTGCTTAACGAACGTGATCGAATACGATCGGTCTGTCAAGCGCGGCCAGGAGCGCTTCTGATGCGCGCATGCTGATGAGCAGGTGGCTTTAAGGCTCGCCGCCACGGCTGAGGCTGGCTGGCATGGCCGTTGGCCGGCCAGCAAGCCGAAGCTGCGGTGGTGAGTCTTAAAATCATCCGCGACGATAAACTCAGTGCTTATCGTCGCAAATGATATTTACCGGATCCCCGCAGCGCCGCGCCAGAAGCCATGTATGTCTGATGCATGCGTTCAAAACATTATTGATTGTGATTTTTATGCTAAACAATAATAATGCTAAAAATAATGCGTAAAGTTGTTCTGCCTTAATACTTAAACCAAAAAAGTGCCACACAATATTATGCTTTTTGAAATTCTGCTTCATGATTATTATGCGTAATGATGATTATTACAATCCACTTTCTTACATTTACATTCAGATAGAGTGTAGTAATAATAATTATTAACTGCCTCTGTAGTCTAGTGGTAACAACCACCGGTATCAGACCCAGAGGTCCCGAGTTCGATTCCTAGCATGTACATATTGTATTCGGTTTGGTTGAAAGTGTCAATTACTGTTATCAGTATAAATTAAGAGTTTAAAAATGGTTATTTATTAACGAAAGTTGAAAATAATTATAACTTTATTTAAGAAACCATAAATAAAAATGCGTTTTTTAAACTTTTGTCACGTGACACAAAACGCTCCGATTTGTCGAGTTTATGATGACGTCACCTGCTTGTAAACCTCGTTTGCCTACATTATGTGGATGGTATGTCCCACACATCAGAATACAGGCAACTGACGTCAATGACCCCATTGCAGCGCCATATTATCAAAGTAGCGTTTTGGCACCCTATTTAAATATTAATTTTTTATTCGATATTTTTCAGCAAATATCTACCAGAATTTAAAAAAAACAACTTTTAGTGGGTTTATGCTTTGTAATTTTTGCATTTTTCAATGCTATTTTTACACTTATGGTAAATTTTAAACAGAAAAATATTGGAAAAAATTTACTCGGCCACTCTCAGACGGGAATCGAACCCGCGACCTTTGGAAATCCGGTGCAATGCCGCTGAGCTACCGAGACTTGCGGACCACCGTCGAAATTCTCCAATACTTTTATATTTTTAATACGCTGTAGGCCAGCGTTGTTACATCAATGCTAGGAATATCCTTGCATTCGAAAGAAACATCTTTTAACGATCGATTAAGATGCAACTGCCAATAATATATGATTTTGTAATTGTTGCATTTTTCAATGCTATTTTTATACTTATGGTAAATTTTAAATAGAAAAATATTGTCGAATTTGTGTATTGTTGACAGCGTAATAATTTGAGCAGATCCAGTTCCAGTTCAGAAAGTATTGATTCCATTCACGCACACAAGTTCGATGTTATCATTATAGCTACATTTTAATTCAGCATTATTTTCTCAAAGTGACATTGATAACCTGTCAAATCGCTACTGCATAAAAAATCTGACTATAGGACTTGTTGTAAGTTCGCAGTATAAAAGTTATCTAAGTTCAAACACATTTCATTTGATTTTCACCATTCTATCAATAATTTAACTTCTTAGTATCATAACCACAGAATATATATTAGTACCTTACGGTACAGTAATTTCACTCACGAGTTTAGGTATGATAAACGCAAGCGTCCGGTCACCGGACTAGTCTCAATAGGCTGGCACAACAGATTAAAGCGAGACGGCAGACATTATATTATGAACGCTATACGCAAAGCAAAAGGTTGAAATTAGGTTGTTTTCCAGAATAGTAGGTAATTATCTTGGGGATTTTGCGCCGCTTGTATGGAAGTGAGACAGGCCTGTCATAACTTTATTCTACAATATTTATTTTTATCTTTTTAGGTATACAAGAAGGTATTGCACATCTTGGATACATACTTTGCTGAGCAAGATGACCAGAACGCCCAGCCTGAGCGAACTGAAGAAGAATATCAATTTGGAACCAATCAGCCTAACCAGAACATAAATTTCTAACATTTACACCAATTTTGTAGAAATTTTATTGAGTAGCTATTATAGGTAAATCATGTGAAGACTTAAAACTTTTAAGCAGTCTCTTCATTGAAATAAAACAATTTCTCGATATATATTTCGTTTATTACACATAAGTATGTATAAGATTGTGTTTGATATTATGAGTTTGTTTAGTATTTCAAAAAATTTGCAAACAAAATTAATTTAAATAACGCAAAATCTTATAATCTCTTATGTATACACCGTGTTCCTGAGGTTATTTATTACATTAGGCATGTTATTCAAACCATTAAACCGGTAATTTTTCATTATGGACATATCTATGAAATTTATATTTCATTTTCATGCAAAATAAATGCTTTAATGTAATTTACCTAATGACATGAATAGTGGTAAGTGCAAATGAAAAACAATAGGCACTTTGAATAATTTGAGAGATTTGAGTATAGCACAGATAAAGACACTTTTACACTGTTCAATCAAATAAAATTGAATAAAATTAATTCACAATAACTTAAAAACTAAGCTTTATAATGTACTACTTCCTTTGTAAGATATGTTTAGTAAGAGCCATAGAAGCATTCTGCAAAGTTAATTTAATACATATCCTTCGGAACACGGTGTATATTCTAAACGAAACGCATTCTAAATTGTTTTATTTCATGTGAAAATGAAATGGTATGGTCCATTTCGAGTGGAGCGGGCTCCATAATATGGATTCCGCGTTTATAATTAGAGCAGTTTTTATAGACCAACTATTCAACTGTATTGGCAACTGTATAATAACTTGTTAAAAAAACATTACAAAACTAATTTAGATCAGTATTTTTACTTAAAAATATTCCACCAAACTTTTTCAAATAGGTACCTTATTTTTTATATCTTCTTTGCAATGTGGCGTAGATCGTCATGTTTCGACTGATTTGTGATAATGTTGTTTATAATATAGCTGTTAAGATTATTGAATAAAGAAAATTTTCATTTTTTACAAATGTATTTGATTTCAAGTCTAATAAAATAATACAATTCCTAATCGTCGGCAAAGGCGTTCTAAACAGACCTATATCGAGATAGACGAAAAGAGCGCTTCAAACTGTGTGAGAACCTAGCGTGTCGAATATTTCGTACCTACGATGACGTCACGAGCGAGATTTAGTGATATGGAAATGTTATTGACGAACTCTCTTGCAAGAGGCGCTGCACAACCATTTAAATGTTTCTGAGTGACGCGTGTTTTCATGGCAATGGTCTCAAGGTCTTTATTATGCGCACAGCCAGTGAGTGGAATTCCCTGCCTGCATCTGTATTCCCGGGTGTCTACAACCCTGGTATATTTAAAGCTCAAGTGAATAGGCTTTTTCTAGGCAAGCTCGCTCCATCTTAGGCCTCTTCTTAATCTAACGATTCAGAATTAAGCCAAGAGTAAGCCTATTTAATGTAAAAAAAAAAAAAAAAAAGGTTGAAAAATATCAATATTTTTATTCAAATCTATTCTGCAGGGAATGGCGTGTAAAGTTAATCATATTTATTTGACTGTTCCTTTTGTATCATCATAATAAATGTCATTCTATACAAATGAATATGATTACCTTACGCAATCGCACCCCAGCTGCTCAGTGTGATTGAGTAACAAACATCTTAACTTTCTCATTTACAATATAAATGGAATTATTCTGGATCTTGTACATAAATTACAGTGACAAGTTACTATATGTAGTATAAATTAAAAAAAATATTTATTTTGTACAAAACAGTTTATTACAGAAATTGTTTGAATTTTTACAAAATGTGAAATTTTACGGGCAATGGAATCTACTTCAGTGGTTTAGTTAAAAATATCTTAATCCTAAAATTACTTTCTAAAATATCTATTGTTTATTTGTCTCCTTCAGCTTTTCTAGTTGTTGCCTGAAATAAGAAAATTTAAATAAATTGGATATAAAAATACAACCTTACTTTTTCTGGTCATAAATAAGCCAGTTAGAGATATATACTAGAATCATCCCCAGGTGCTTCGCATTTTGAATGAAATAATGGTTTAAAGATGTAAGATGGGATTTAACACCTAAATATAGATACAACTAATGTGAAGTAAAATAAGTAACAATTTTTTGTCATGACTATGCAAAAATTTTGCTGCTTAACGAACCAAAAAACTAACCTCAATTGCTGGTTGAAATCGTCTTGGACAATGTCATCTTCCCAGTTATCCTCCCATACGGAGACATCTTCATCATCAGCATCTTCCGTGCCCCAGTCTGAAGTTTAAACAAAAATATTAGAAAGAAATGCAGCAGCAAACAATTTGATAAGTCAGTAAGTGCTCAATACATACTCTCAGCGGGGAATTCTTCAAATTCATCATCTTCTTCGAGTAAACCTAGATCAACCTTCTGTTTGTCCGACATTCTGGATGTATATATGGCAAACTTATTTAAGATTAAATACGAAAATCAGCAATTGCTGTTGCTGAATCACTGCGTCTTTAGCTGTCAAACAACAAATCAATTTTGACATTGATTGACAGATAACATTGTCACAGATTAGTACAACGTCTCGTGCTTTCACTGACAGCACAATGCTGTGACTAATTAAGCCCCTCAATGATAGATGGCGCTGTGCTAAAATTCCATCTAGTGTTAAGTAGCAGAATATTTAAAGGGAAAAAAAAAGAAAATGGTACAAGGTAAATAATTAAGCTAAAGGTAAGACCGCGGGGCTTTTACTTAAAAATTTGCAATTATCGCGCAGAAATCGCGCGACCGCAGCGAAAGGTCAAAATAAAAATGGTATTTCGTATGTGATTGCTGGCTAATCACTTGCTGATGGTTTGTATAGCGGCGTCTCACTCTCTCGCGCTCCTACCTAGGTGCAAGAGTGAGACGCTGCGTGTTGCTACAACACTAGCGCCTAAAACAATTTGGTAGCAATAACAGGAATTTAATGAATGTACATTGTAGTTCATCGTTTGTTCGGTAGAGGCCGCACTGTTGAGACGTGACGTAAAGCAATTATCGCTTAATTTCTGCTGTCGCGTTGCTGTTGCAAATATAGGTAATAGGGGGAACTGTACTACAGCGCAGCGACGCGGCAGTACTAGATGAAGTTCGGTATATCGCACTGAAACTGCAGCTAAAGAAATTAAGAAAAACCCAAGACTATGGATTCATGATATTTCAAAACCACGATATGAAGAAGGAGAATATCATGTACTTTTACCACGGCTTAAAAGATACTTAAAAAGATTTCATACTTATTTTCGAATGTCTCTGCATAAGTTTAAGGAGTTAGTAAATTATGGAGCCTGAATGATGGATGGAGGATGAAAATTTTCTCGTAGTATTTAAATAGTTTCCATTTTATAAATCATATAGCTCTGGGTAGTTACTAAAAATAAATAAATAAAAAATAATTAAATTAACTTTCATCCATTTTACAAACCAAATTGCACGGCGTTCTGACTTGTATGAAATGACACGTCGCGGTCGCGCTGCTTCTTATAATAACGCACCTGCGTCAATTTTGCTTGGTTGGTTGTTGCAAAGATACTTAAAAAGATTTCATACTTATTTTCGAATGTCTCTGCATAAGTTTAAGGAGTTAGTAAATTATGGAGCCTGAATGATGGATGGAGGATGAAAATTTTCTCGTAGTATTTAAATAGTTTCCATTTTATAAATCATATAGCTCTGGGTAGTTACTAAAAATAAATAAATGAAAAATTATTAAATTAACTTTCATCCATTTTACAAACAAAATTGCACGGCGTTCTGACTTGTATAAAATGACACGTCGCGGTCGCGCTTAACGCACCTGCGTCAATTTTGCTTGGTTACCCAACTTTGTAGCGCCGTGTCGTGCAGTGTAGTTCTATTGCCGCGTGCGGTAATAGAAAGTGCGGTATGTGTGGCGGTCAATTCAATTTCAATTCAATTTATTGCAATCCACAAATGGTAACAAGATGGTAACATAAAGATGGTAAGTACATTGTGGACCCTGATAGGGCACAGCAAATAGGTTTTTTTTTTATAGAGGACGACTTATTTTTTTTACAATTAAGTATATATTTCTTAAAATTTTAAATCCTAATCATTTAAATATTCTGAAACACTATATTAGCACTTTTCTAAGAGCAGTGTTTTTACCTTTTTTATATATATATATATATTGTAACTATTTTCTGTAGCTATTTCTTTTGGAAGTTTATTATATATTTTTACCGACATGTCTAATGGACTAGAGGAGTTCATTCGGAGCCTATTAACGGGTATCATTAACTTGTGGCCGTGTCGTGAGGTATATCGTGATAGAATATCCTGCCTTTTTGTAAAGTATGTTGGGTTCTTATGTATAAATTTACAAATTTCTAATATATAAATACAGTGTAAAGGTAAAATTTCGAGTTCTTTAAAGTATGGTCTGCAACTGTCTGTTTGATCATTGTTTACTAAAATGCGAACTAACTTTTTTTGTGATGTGAAAACTGAGACTGCATCTGAGCTACAACCCCATAATATTAGACCGTAGTTAAGCCACGCATGTGCATAGGCGTAATAAGCAGCTTTTGCGGTTTCTAAATTAGTGGTTCTTTTAATTTCGCTTAGCGCGTATGTAAAACTTGAAAGTTTAGTTTTTATTTTAGCTATATGGCCTTTCCAACACAAATGTGAATCTATGACCAGACCGAGCAGTTTACATTCAGTGACGTTTTCGATTTTTACACCGTTATAAGAAAATTCTACTTCCAAATTATCTTTTTGACGCGGATGAAATGTAATTAGTTTTGTTTTAAGGAAATTGATTTCTAAATTATGCTGTGTCATCCAGGTAGATATGCTACTGAATAGATCTGTAAGTTTTGAATTCAAGTTTATGTTATTTTTACATGGTACAAGCAAGGAAATATCGTCTGCAAATAAAACGCATGGATCATTGATTATTTTAGGTAATTCGTTAATATAAACTAAAAATAGTAAACATCCTACTGTACTGCCCTGAGGAATAGATGAGTTTACTATTTTGCTATCCGATCGAACAAGCTGCATTTCTTGCGTGATTTCGTCAAAGTATTTTATTTCAACATATTGTTCTCTATCTTTTAAGTATGAAGTGAACCATTTATGCGCGACCTCTTATACCAATATCATAAAGTTTGTGTAATAATATATTATGTTGGACTTTGTCATAAGCTTTGGTCATGTCCAATAGGACACCGACAGCATATTTTTTATCGTCTAAAATTTTCAATATTTCTTTTACATATTTCAATACGGCCAGTGTGGTGGACTTGTTCTTCCTGAAACCGTTACCTTAAATGTTATGTTTTACATATTATTATGCTAAATTTATTTAGGTATTTTACTCTTATAAGAAAGAGTAGAAGTTGTTTTCAGTTTGAACTCTTCAATAAAGATTAAAATAATATTGCCATGGCACAACCTCCTTATCTTTTAATACTTAGGTAGGTAGTCCTAAAGAAAGCTTTTAAGCTTTCGCGTTCCATTGTAATTCTGTAAGAATTAATCATAAAGAGATTTAAATGTATGTAGATACCTAAAAAAATGCGTATAGTAAAAGAAAAATAATGTTATTATTTTTAATCACACATTTATTTAATCGTATAAAATACACATACAATGTTCATACAATGTGAACATTATGCGACTTACAATTACAATAATAATATCACAAAAATTATCACATAATCAGACTACTTTTTAAGGTATACCGTTTTATTAATAAAAATACCGTAAACTGATACTGAGATGAGATATTTATGATTTTAATGAAGACTTTCTTTAAATAAAAAAGCAGCACGAGAGGCAGGCCCTCAGAGACCTTAGTGCGAGTTTATTCTACTCGATTTTTGTATGACGAGGCCTGCCATCTAGCGGATTACGCCACGGACTACACCAACGCCATACAAAAACCTAACGCGCTCACTATCGACCGTGAGTAGAGAAAACTCACATTATGTAAGCACACAGCTATCTTACCAATAAGTATAGAAACAATGTTGATCATTGGATGGAGCTTAATATCTCCTACAATACAATATTACTTTAACTTTGCTCAACAACTCATGGTGAAGGTCTTACACATCAAAATTAAAATTAAAATTAACAGTTGTACAGTCAACAGCACGTCTGTCTTTCCACTAGCCTTGCACTACAAAAACCGTCGCTATTACAAGCGACATAAAGGCGTTAAAGGTCAAGGTAAAGCCTTTCGTGCTGTTTACTGAACTACAAAAACGTGATTTCTGTCGCCTGTCTGTACAAAAAAAAAACAAAAACAAATGATTACCTAATCAAGTTTGCGTACAAATAATACAAATGGTTTCAAGCAAAATTTTGTGAAATAACAATTTTAAATATTTGTTCGAAAAAAAGACCTATTCTTTTTTACTTCAAAATTGTTTTTTTTTTATATATCTTGCATTTTCAATAATTTATATACTTAGGCTTTTACCTAAATTATAATATCGTATACAATTAATTACTACACATACATTCCAAAGGCAAAATATTACTAACTTAGAGTAATAGAAATGAATACAAAATGAAGCATGTTCAATCAGGGTGATTACAAAAAATACTCAGTAAGTAATTATCAAGGATTAATAATAAAAACCCTTAAAATATTTTACGGAGAACAAGAAAGAATAAACATATTTTCTTCCTCGAATTCGTTCTCATTTCAAATAATCTCTCTCCCGCCTCAGACTTCCAGAAAAAAGTATAAAACACGTTTACTTAATAAAGAATTTTAGCCTCCACGAAGCTTGATCCTTTGCCAATCAGAACTCAAAAAACAACAACTGTCATTTTCATTTGCATTCAAAAGCCAAATAACGGTGAAGGATTTTGGGAATTTCAAAATTATTAATGACATCTAGTAGCGAGTTGCGGAAATATCTTCTCAAATATATCCTGCACTGAGCGATTAAAGAAATAGGTGTCTTAGCTTTGTTAATTAGAATCTCTTTTTGAACGGCCGTGAGAGTGCTGTTTCTCTTTATCATGCAAAGGTCGAAAGCTTCGCAGGCTTCAAGAAGGAGATAGAAGATGTGCTCGTACTCTTCACTCGTAACGTTCTGCAGGTGGTTCAAAATGCCGTCTGGGTCACGGAACTGGGTTTTCAAAATTACCTGTAGTTTAAAAAAAATCAGGATTAATATTTACCATTATAGGCAAAAATGTCTCTTCATCGCTACTTTGTTGTCTATTTGACAGCTCCTATTGAGGGCCATAAAACATCCTCCCATGGGCCTCATTATATTTTACAACATGTTTTCTTGTAAATGTTTGGTCATCGGAAACGTACTAAGTACGAGAGTTGGCGTGCAAGGAATCGCTAAGTGGTCATAATAAATCAGGGCTCTTCTTCTTCTTATCGAGTGAGGATTAGTGGCCACCTCTGGTGTCAGAGTTTATCAAGCCGCCTCTGAATTGGCTTACCAACTGTAATCAGATGACAACAGCTGGGACCGACGGTTTAACATGCCCTCCGAAGCACGGAAGCGCTCAGCTGTAATGCCACTTTACGGTCACCCATCCGACACCTGGCCATATCGAACTTTGCTTAACAAACGTGATCGAGTAAGATCAGTCTGTCAAGCGCGGCCATGAGCGCTTCATCAATCATGGCCCTGATGTTAAATAATGATAAGGCAGAAAGGAAAGGTAAGGAACTGGCTATCTCTGACTGCCGGAACACAACAATGCTGGAAACATTGTTGTTATGGCGTCAGACTCAGATTTCATGGTGGTAGCTAGCTATGCGATTTGATTTACATACCCGGGCACCATGCTTCAGCAGGAGGTGTACGATATCCACGTTGGGCTCAGTGTTGCTAGCGAGGTACTCGGCCAGCGGCGGCCGCAGCTGCGTGCCGTCGTCGTCATTGAATACTTTTAGGTTGGGGTCCGCTCCGCCTTGCAGTAGGATCTGAAAGAGACAGAGGTTATTTAATTTTTTTTTTTGCATTTAAAATGTTTATTTTATTTTATTTTTAAACAAGAATATACTATAAAAAATCAACTGTCTCATATCGCTCAGACTGGACTCGAACCCGCACATTTACTAAACCGCGAAATAACTTCTACTCGCCGACAGATGGCGCTACTTAGATTCTAAAGCCCTGACTTTCAAACAGTTTGATTCAAACACATAGACCGCGGGTTGCCGCGGGGCCTAAAATTCTACAATTAAATATTTGTGTCGTCATCGTATTTAAATATTTGTGCAACATTCGTCATCGTATTTATTTTGGTTATGTATTGAATAAATAATTATTTATTACTCACTTTGACGATTTCCTTCCTGTTAGAGATATTATCGGAGCACGCCACGTGGAGTGGCGAACCTATGACCGAGCTTGACGCATTTACTTCAGCACCTGAAACAAAGTATGAAAGTCTGGAATTTAGTGTAATAAAGGGAACACGTTATAGCTACGCCAAGCCAGATAAAACAGGAATTAACCCAGATGTTACGGATTTAAAATATTGCATTTGGATTTAATGATTTTTGTATGTGGTTTAATAAATATTAAATGACGTGGAAAAAAAATATTAAAAAATATTTTCCTAGTGGAAATTCGGAAAATTTTCGTTATTTTTAAGCAACTGTAGTAAAATCTAAAATACCCATAATTTCTTAAATATGTTCATAAATTATGTGTTTTTCTTATGCGTTGTTTTAAAACGACGGTAGTAACAAGTGTGTTAATTATTTTTCAATTTTGCAATATATTGTGTTGTTAAAAAAAAAATTGAACGGCCCTAAAACATCTGGGAGTGGCTCTACAACCCAGAAGGACATAAAAAAAGCGCGGCCTTTAGGTTGTGGCATTGTGGCAGTCGCAGAGTTCGATGACAAAATTACGACGAACTGTTACGGAATTGCGTACAGTGAGTGCTTAGTGCGAGTTTTTCTACTCACGGTCGATCGTGAACGCGTCAATTTTTGTATGAAATCAGAGGCCCGCCATCTAGAGGATTACGCCACGGACTACACCATAGACCTATTACGAGAAAGATGGTAAAAGTGTACCTACCTTGCGTGTAAAGTTCAAAGTTTAATGACCTAAGTCAGTCCGTTTGAGACCATTGCCATGAAAACACGCGTCAATCAGAAACGAAAATGGTTAATTGTGCAATGCTTTCTAGCAAGAGCTCGTCATAACATTTTCACATCACTAAATCTTGCTGGTGACGTCATCGTAGGTACGAAAAATTCAACACGCTAGGTTCTGTTCTCATACAGTTTGAAGCGCTCTTTTCGTCTATCTCGATATAGGCAAATTGTAGTCCACAGACCTCTCTGTGGACTACACCAGGGTAAATCTACGGGCGGTTTGAACGCCGTCATTGTCCTCAACATATTATATATATTTTTAGAGTAATAAAATTCTGTCCTCGTGTCCAGTTACGAATATAGGTCCCAGACGAGTAACATTTAGCAGCATAACCTTTATTATTTTCGTACTTATGCATGACACTTTATATGTCGAGGACAATGACGGCGTTCAAACCGCCCGTCGGTTTACCCACCAACGCCATTCAAAAACCTAACGCCCTACCGATCGTGAGTACAAAAAAACTCGCACTAAGCACACAGCTTTGAGGCTATTCTCCCCGCTGGACTTGAAGCCTTAGCTTGGAGCGGAAGAAAAACAATATGCGAGCATTGCCTGCTGCTAGCTTGCCAGAGCAGATAAGTATTAAAAGCCTGTTAAGGGACAGGACAGTGAGCCAGGGTGAATCTACGGGCGGTTTGAACGCCGTCATTGTACTCAACATATTTATACTATTTTTAGAGTAATAAAATTTTGTCTTCGTGTCCAGTTACGAATACAGGTCCCAGACGAGTACCGTTTAGCAGCATAACCTTTATTATTTTCCCACTTATGCATGACACTTTATATGTCGAGGACAATGACGGCGTTCAAACCGCCCGTAGATTTACCCGCCTACCATGAGTTTTCCGTTCCTTTTACTGTACAGTAAACGAGACGCATTTTGTATGCGAATCTGAGCAGCGCCTCTAGTGGGCAGTAGCAGAACTACAGATTCTCATACAAAATGTCTCCCGTTTACTGTACAGTAAACAGAAAGAAAAACTCATGGTAGGCCCCACAGGTCATATTCGGAAACGGTTGTTATAAAGAATACCATTATCTCAGCTAACAAACCTGCATCCAACAGGAGTTGCACCATGGCCACATCTCCCTTCAGTATGGCGAGGTCCAAAGGGCTGGGCTTGCTGACCTCCGGGCATTGGTAGTTGACGCGCGCACCTTGCTTGATGAGGAGAGTCACCACCTCTGGGTTACCTGACAATAAGAAGTACATACTTAAAATCACACATGAGATGGACATCCTACTAATATTATAAATGCGAAAGAATTTCATTTTGTTTGTTACTTTTTCTCGCAAAAAAACTGAACGGATTTGGATGAAATTTGGCACAGAGATGGTAGATGGCCTGTATTTAAACACAAGATACTATAATCCCGATAATCCCACGGGAACGGGAACCACGCGGGTAAAACCGTGGGCAGCCGCTAGTATATCATAAACTACAAAGTGTGACCTTGCAGCTCTCAATCTACACGTAAGTGTGTTTGGTATTGCTGGACCTAACAACTCTTGAGGATGCTCTGAAACATAGGAGTCTCCATTTCGCGTTGGGTGTTGGGTGACCCTTCTTATGGGTCACACAGCTAGCGACCATAAGCTTTTAGCTACTTGTTTGCTTGTCAATGATCATGGTTTAATCCTTACCGCTCAGTACAGCGTAGTGCATCACGGTTCGGTAATCATTCCTCGCGTCCGCCATAGCGTTTACGTCAGCTCCGAAGCTGATCAGCAGCAGAACAGCATCCATACCCTGAGAACAAATACGACGGTTACTTTAAACGATCATCAACAGTCTTTTAGGGATTATTACGCCAAAATATTATGACCATGGCTCAGGCAAAGGAAGCTCCATTAAGGTAGGAAGGAAGGAAGATGCTTCGAGAGATCAAAAACGCAAGCTAAATCAAATTCCTCAAGGCTCATTATCAGTCGTTCTTAATTTTTTTTTGAGATTCCAACGGGATGTTCGCAGGATGCCACTGCCCATGCAAAGACAAATGACAGAATGACAGAAATTATTAAAATCTTAGGTGTGATATAAAACGACTCTTTCCGGATGTTTAGAATCAGAATCAGAATCACTTATTCTTTAGAAAATGGTATTATATAAGATGGTACAATTGATAAAGTGCAAACATTTTCTGCCATTAAAAAAGCGTAGGAATTAGCACATACATAAAAAAATACAATTGATTATTAATACGGAAATTAAAAAATTCAATTGAGTTTAGATTTAATAGGTACGGATTCCGTGTATTTTTTTAAAGCTTTTTGCATTTCCCGACGTTTCTGCACCTTTTTTTGACGACCTGTTTGACACAGGGCTAAGCCCGCCTTCTGCGCCAGAGGTCCCGGGTTCGATCCCCGAACAAGACAAATATTTGTGTACATGTCTATTTGTCCTGGTCTGGGTGTTTTATATGTATATTATGTATGTATTCACAAAAAAAGTATTTAAGTATGTTTACCCGTATCTAGTATCCATAACACAAGTTCTTCATGAAACTCACCTTGGTCTAGATAATTGGTCTGATTGTATGAAAATATTAATTATTTATAATTTTATTTTTATCAGTATGCTTGGTCACAGGTTTTATAAAACAGTCACAGAAATTCCAGCATTTTTTTGGGATGTGAAACAGATCTTCTATTACAAAATCAATAAAATGAACTTGAATTATAAATTACCTTTCTCTGCCTCGCAGCCTTCATCAGCGGAGTCAGCCCCGCCCTGTCTCTGGAGTCAGGGTTGGCCCCGAAGGTCAGCAGCAACTCCAGATACTCCGGGTCTGACACCAGGTTGATCTCGGAGCCGAAGAAGTAGCGCTTGTTGGGGTCTGCGCCGTGCTCCAACAGGAGACGAGCCACCTCCTGCGTGTGAAGAGTTTGGTGAGTATCTGAATGTGGTACTGTTTATGTTAGAACTTGTGGTTGCCCACGGTTTTCCCTATGTGGTTTCCGTTCCCGTGGAAATGTCGGAATGTAAAGTAGGTATTTAAACAAACTATTTTCAGTTCAGATATGTTTGTGTGATTGGGTAACATAAAACAGTCATCATCAAAAATCATCAGTATTTATCCCGGTCAAATGTTCCCACGGATTGTAAAGTTAAAGTCAAAGATTTTTATTCAAATAGACTTATAGATAAGTGCTTTCGAATAGTCCAATTTGAAGTATGTCGACACCGACGGAGTCGCCGACAGAAGCTAGCAATTAAATAAACATCGTCCTCACATAATGCTTGTTCCTGATGGCCAGCCTCAGTGGCTCGTCACAGAGTGTGGTCCTCGGGAACTCCTCGCCGGTGTCGGGCCGGTAGTCCACTGCTGCTCCACTCTCTAGTAGCAGCTTTACCAGCTCCGTGTATCTGTTGAAGGTTGGGCTCATCAGTAATGCTCGGTTGATATTATTTGTCTCTGTCTTCTATCTGTAGCCAGGCGACTTAGAAGAAGTCATACAGCGCCCAAAGAGTCAAGCAGTGTTTTACGAAGTTTTTCTAAATGTCCCCTTGTGAGTTTTTGATGCCTTGTGAAAATAAATATATAATCAATTCAATAGACTGTGTTACTGTAGACGTGGAAAGAACGGCACTTTCTTGAAAGTATAGTAGCAAGGTACATAGCTAACGCCTATGGTATGGTTGAATGCCTGGAAGAACGTGAATGAACCATAAACAAGGCACTCCAAAGTTTTTTGACATTGTTTGATGACTATTTACTTAATTTGATGGTTTATAAAAAAACGACGCTTGTTTCTATTAATACTAGGACCTCACAATCACTGAGGAAGTATTCTCACCCATGTTCAGCAGAGAGATGGAGCGCGCTGTACCCGCAGTCGTCGCGAGCGTTGACGTCACATCCTCTCACCAGGAGCAGCCTGGTAGCTTCCAGGTGCCTCTGCCAGATGGCGTAGTGGAGGGGGCGAAGACCTTGCGTCACTGGCTCATTTACCTGGTGGAAAAAAATAGGTTCTTTTGTGAATCGAAATATTAAGACATTGACGCTTATTACACATCATCTTCAAGCGATGTGCTCTTACAAGTTGCTCTTTCCCGTGTTGATGTTTCAGTCTTGTATTTTTCCGGCAGTTGGGTAATGTCAAGCGATTAAATAGGAATAGACCGGAGAGCTGGTGCCTATCTTGCCCAGCGGCTGATTCTTTGCATTCAGCGGGGCAACAGCGCCAGTGTTCTCGGTACTATGCGTATTTTTGTTATAGTATAAGATTTTATATTTAACGGTTTCTTGTTTTTCTACTAATTTGTAAATATTTAATTGGAGTAAGTATTATAATTAATAGGAATTTAATCACTCAAAGGGGCCGAGCCCAAGAGATAGAAGGATTGAAATAAAACAACTTTTACGGATATCAAACGCGCTATATTTCCACAAACTAACACCCATATTCTAAGTCGTTCCTCCAAAACTTACTCGTCGAAACCTCATTGAAAATCTCTTCGAAATACTCCTCGAAATCGGTATTCTCCTCATTCATAACTGCGTAAGGACCTGGAGCTCTATTTTTGATTCACTCGTCTCGAGGATTCTACTGATTTTCGTGCGACGTTTGAGTTTCCGTATTCCTCAAAAGCGACCTTACCCGTGTATACGTAGCTTCGCATTTCGCCTGTAGTACCGCCTCCCAATGCGAGCGCACGAGGGACAAAGCGAAAAGCGTGCTATGTCAACACATGCAAGGTCGCCAATCGCATGATCGACTCCTTGTTCGCCTTGCCACTCGCGCGACGAGTGATTCAAAAATAGAGGTCCTGGAGGAGCCAAAGAGTACGTAGCCACTCCGTGTCAGGCGTAGCGCACACTACCATTTTACCCACGACGAGGTTGAGTGGAGTGTAAAAAGTTTTATAGGGGTAAGTTGTAATTGTCCGTATTTTTAGGTTTTTTTAGGGGTTTTTTGATTTTCCCGGCGTTTCGGCACCTTTACACGGGATGACATCCGTAAAAGTTGTTTTATTTCAATGAACAGTGCGCGCCAAAACATAAGACGTATAGAAGGATTGGTTAATTTTGGACCCACCAATGTAAACAATTTTTATGACTGGTCAGTGAAGGTTTCAGAACTCTGCATCTAGATAATTTTATGTTAAATGTTTTGTTTAATGGTTGACGGTATACGGTATGGTATAGTTTTCTCCACAGACACTTTGCTATCTGCGGGTTCTGTAAATTATTTTCCCTTGCAGAAGAAAGCGCTACACGTTGTCAATATTTCCACGCTCTGTGAGCTCAATGCTATCGTGTCAAAGTTTAATTATCTTTTTTAATGGTCTTGTCACCCCTTTTAAGCTTACCTTAGCACCACCAGCTAAAAGAATCCGTATCTCGTCCAACGGGACCATGCGGATGATCGAGTCCGCTAGCTCCCTCTGCAAGGACTTCTCAGATTGGGATATCACTTCTGACGACGGCATCTTCAGGAAACTGGAGACAAAAATAACATTTTTATAGCATAAGTTATGTAGTGGGTAGGTGGGTAAGTTAAGACAGGAGCAGGGTAACGGCGCAACAATGAATTCAGCATTATTATATTTGGACAGTTACGAAATATTATAGTCAGTTCCTTGGTGATTGAGGAATACGAGAGAAGTGAGATTACAAAACATAGCTTATACCCACCACCTATAATAGCTTATATACCAATACCTTATATTCCCCCGTTGTAGGCAAAATTATCTGCATAGGTAGCTAATACATAGTAGTTCTTGAATTTTTCGTCTGATCTTGAACGCATAACTATTACCTTCACAAAATTCTGGGTGGTGGGTGATGGTGATTTTATGTTACTAATATAAATAAAAAGATTATTGCGATAAAATGTTTTATTTAGGGAAAAACAGTCCTTCAAATGTGGCCACTAGAAAAGGATATAAACAAACGTCGAAATTACCGTCCCGAGTATGGATCTTGACCTAAAAATAATGTTAAAATAAGTGGTTCCCATGTGTTACCTAACCTAGTATCGCGAATCGTATATAAGAAGTTACCAACCGAAATAAATTATATCAAATGAAAATGACGAACCTTTCAAAGTGCTGATGACATCACTACACATCAGACAAGATGGCAAAAAACCAAACTTACATCGCCCGTTGCCAAATAATAATTAGAAAAACTTGCTGAAATCTTTAGCCATTTGTAATTCTGTCATGATCTCACGGCTTCATGAGATAACAGCTAAAAGAGACTTTTACGTTGGCACTTGATAAATGATTCCTTTGTTTAAAAAAATCTTAGAAAAGCACTGACGCACTTTATATCCCGCCAAAAGCGATACGGACACGCGTTGGAGCACCGCCATTTTGTATAACGCATATCAAATGGATCAATGTCGCACATAGAAGTTTAATTTACGTTATTAATTATATGCGTTATCATGTGATTGCTATTGACGAGTACAGGAGGCGTGTTTACGATTTATCAATGGCATTAGCTTGTTTGCGTCGTTGAAAATAAATAAATCGGTTGTGCGTCGGCGTCTTCTTAAGATACCTACTACCAACAGTTTTCCTGAGGATGGGATGTCGCTATAACCGACAATACTTTTCAGTCTCTATGGTCATCGGTTTGAGTCTTTTTACTATATGTGGAAGTACAATTCCCTACCTGCCTCTGTATTCCCAGGAGCCTACAACCCCAAATATTCAAAGCTCGAATTGAGTGAAGTGAGACTTCTTCTGCAAGCTCGCTCCATCTTCTGCCTCTTCTTTATCCAAGATTCAGAAGGAAGATTAAAACATCTCATACAGAAAGCACACTGTAACTTAATGGGAATTTTTTTTCTGTAAATTTGACAGCTTCAGTGGACAACCGAGACTTGCGAAGGTGAAAGTGCATTGCTGCTTTTTATAGAGAATCGTTACATTGATTTTTACTGTTACAAGCAATGTCAGTAGTCCACTGAAGTTGTATGATTTTCAGATTATGTAGGTTACCCTGCGTGCCCTTATTTGAGACACGCTAGTACCTACCACCTTCTTAACATCAACGAGAACGCAACACGTCCATTCGTTTCGGACAATCAAAAAAAGTTTATATCCAAATGATTGGCACGCTACAAAGAAGTTTGCTATTACTCTAGGATGAGATGAGATTGACATGAATCCAAATTGGATTAAAGGTCAATAGCCAGACAAAGACAGCTGATCCGTTTACGTAAAGCGCATCACGAATTGTGCCAACAATACAGAGAAACCTATTAATACAAACTATCTCATTAGGTACAACAAAGAGGTAGCATTTTCAATCATAACAAAACGTTTGTAAACAAGTTCTGTTATGTTCAATTTGTTTTGTCAAATATCACTATCGGCAAAGGGCAAATCTGAGATTTTAGCAACAACATGTCAAGCAAAAAACATAGTTTTCTTGCCAAATGTAAATTAATCTTTCTAACAATCATCCTTAAAGATATTTAAGACTGCATTTTAAAATTCAATACCTACGCTTTAGGTATTGAAATTAAAAATTTAGTATTCTCTTCAGTCGTTCGTAGCCAATGATGATACTCATGTCGCTACGAGCCTACCTAAGTAGCAACCGACCAAAAGCTAAAATATTCTTAACATTTTTCTATTCATTGGAGCTTTTGATTATAATGAGTCAGTGATCAATAACATATTATTGTCTTTTAGTGCGTCTTTATTTGTAAAGCATTGTACTCGGTCGTAGTACACTACCAAAGAAAATTTTCCGTTCGCTCAATGCGAAAATAGAGAAAAACGGTATCTTTTTAAACACATAGTTTAATGAGAAAGAACCTTACAATTCAAATTAAAAATAAATACTGAAACTAGCACTAGCCTAGTATTCGAACAGAAGTGTAAAATATTCTAGTTTAGTTAAGATTTTAAAATTCTTAAAAAGTTTAAAATTCTTTTCGAGTACTAGCACAGAGTTTTTACCTACTTGTAGTATTTTTTAAATCTGAATTATTATGTTCTTTTTCATTAAACTTGTGTTTAAAAAGTGACTGTTTTTCTCCATTTTCGCAATGGACCCCCTCTTTACTAAGTAGTTCCACCCCAGAGACAATTTACAAAAATACACTGCGTCCTAATTCTTAAGGTATCAAGAATATGAATCTCTTCAAATGTATCGAAAACCTTAATAAATCATGAACATTATGTCTGCCAATCTTGTAATAATGGGTTTATTCTCGCCTTGACATACTTGTACAAAATCTTTGTTTCATTCAGTACTTTAGCGAATTTTCACTATTGGACAAGGTCCAAATTGTTTTAAACAAACCCAGAGGGTATTGAACCACGTTCCTTTGTTTTATTGAAGTTTTGAAAGGTCTTTTTGCTTTGGTTTAATGATCCGGGTCAGTTCGATTAAATTCTTCATCATCATCATAATTTTCAGTCATTTTAATGTCCTTAACTGCTCGGGCATTGGCCTTCCTAATTGATGCATGAGGTTAAGAGAATGGGCTATGTATGATCTACAAAACGGATACATTCGTTAAAACCCACAAATATATAATAATATGATCATTATTTATTAAATATTTACAAATTAGTAGAAAAACAAGAAACCGTTAAATATAAAATCTTATAGGTACTATAACAAAAATAGGCCGTCCAACTCACAGCCGCGCCGTGTGGCATAGTATCGAGTTGTACACAAATTGGTGGGTTATAACCTGAAACTGCAGCCATAGCCCAAGACCATCGGCTTAACGTGCACTTCTAGGCAAGAACGAGCTCGATTAAAAAAATATTGAATCACCAATTCCGTGATCGATTATAGTGAGAAATGCTTAATCGCTACAATCGCAAGCCAAATGTACAAAACACTGCGCCACAGAGGAACTTCATTTGTGGTTCGAATCTGGGTCAATATTTCGATAAATTTGGCTGACTTTGACTAGAGATGGCGTCGCACATTCTATTGTTTATAAACACAGCCACGCTTCACACAATATTGCGTATTTCGAATGTAAAAGCGTGTTGCGGATTGAGTTTTCTATTTTGGTGTTTAGTTTTATTTACGTTTTCTTATCGAAATGCGCATTTTATTCTTTCGTAGTTCCGGACTCAAATAAATATTTGTGTGTTTTTGATTTGTCTGTTTTAATGCCAAAGTTCATGTTTTATTATTTTACTTTTGACTCCATTTGTTTTGCTCTAAAATTGCGTTTTTCTTAAAAGATCTTTGTTTTTGGTCATTTCGTAACTATATTGTTTTGTTTTGTATTGCGTGTATTGCCTATATTATTTTATAATTTCGCAAATAAATAATTATTCGCATCATTTCATTTTCATTCCAATACAAGTGTGGGTCCCGTTCCCGTGGGAATATTGGGATAAAAATCCTTTGTTTAAATTCAGGCTGTAATCTATCTGTATGCCTTTCATTCAAATCCGTATTACCGTTTTAGCATGATTATGCAACAAAACTTTTAATTTTATTAAGTAGGATATTGTAGGACTAGTACCGTAATAACGCTCCCGGTTTATTTGAATATCTATGTCCATCTCTTGTAGTAATTTGCTAACTTACTTTTACTTTCGTAACAAGCCAGGAGTAGGTTTGATTTGACACTTCTCAATCTCCACTTTCTTCTAATTCATAATTCATTTATTCACATACATAATGTTACAAATTTACAACACTGAAAATTAGAAATTTAATAAACATTATGACCTCTTCCGAGGCACTCGTGAATTATTGAGTAGTAAATTAAACTAAACATACTTAAATAAATAAAATAAAAATTGGCATTATAAAATTGGATTAACGATTGCAATAAAATTACTTATAATTAAAAAATTTCATTAAAATATTCATTTAAGTTATAAAATGGTTTATCTGACAGAAATTTTCTCAGTGCATTCTCAAACTTTTTATTTCCACTTTGCGCCGTGTGAATACTTGTGAATACAAGTGTCACCACTCCCTTACATGCCTGGGATGTCGTAAGAGTCGACTAAGAGGCTCGATGCATTGAACACCTGTGCGAGAGAAGGAAAACTTGAAGCAAACCCTCTACCAACCCGTCTGGCCAGCGTGGTAGCAGTAGGCTAATAGCCTCCTATGAACGCCATAATAGACGTGAGCTAGGAGGACGTCCACAGGCTGATGACGATAATCTCCACTTTAAATAGGGATTAAATAAACCATTATTTTCGAGCTCTCATGTTTTAGGGTGGAAATTGAAAATCGGCATTTTTCTTCGGAGTAAAGTATGTTTCAGTCTGTTTATTAAATGTACATTCTGATGGTAATTAACAATACCTTGGAAATCAATCTGTCTTCATTCGTCGTCGTCGTCGTCTCAGCCATGACACCCACTGCTGGGTATAGGCTTCTGCTGTCTTGATTATACTTTTTTAATTAAAATATATCAATGTGATACAACTCTAGGGTAAATCCACTTCTGCTTGGCACAACAACTAAACCACTAGGTATATTATGATTAATTTCGATTCACTAGCTTCCGCCGGCGGTTTCACCCGCGTGGTTCCCGTTCCCGTGGGAATATCGGGATAAACGTTACTCTCCGCCATTTCAACTAACTCTATGGCAAAAATCAAGTCGTTTGGTTGCTTAGTTAGGGCGTGAAGAAAGGACAAACGGACACACTATCGCATTTATAATATTAGTTAGAATTAGGATTGATATATATTTTTTATGGATATTATTGTCACTAATTTACTAAGCCAATTATCACACATTTGATTAAGTATTATAATAATAATTACTTTTGAGTTTTAAGATCTTTTGTACCTTTGCGCTAGAGGTCCTGGGTTCGATCCCCGGACAAGACAAATATTTGTGTGCATGAACATGTCTATTTCCTAATTGAATATTGTTGTGCCCATCAGGGTCCATAGTGATACCTATTTTAAGTAACATCTATTGTACACCTATGGAATGCAATAAAGTATTGAGTATTGAGTATTTGTCTTGGTCTGGGTGTTTAATATGTATATTAATATGTATTTACAAAAAAAAATATAAGTATGTTTATCCGGTATCTAGTATCCATAACAAGTTCTTTATTAACATTATTTAACTAAATGAGAGACCGGGGTTTTTGGATTTTCTTTCGAATTTTATTCGATTTCGGGCAAATGAGGAACAGCTATTGCAGCCCCCCTTCTCTTGACGCAATCGCATCGAGATCGAGATTGAATTAACGTCAAAAGACAGTAATTATCACCTATAATAAGTAATTAAACTTAAAATTAGTACACTTACATAGTTAAACTTAATAAAGTAATTTTGTACTCTAGAAATCAACTGTAGCGCAGCGCCAATAAAAATCGAATCAACGTCTAAAATCAGTAATAAATTAACATTCAATCTCGATCTCAACGCGACCCCATCAAAAGTGGGTTACTTTAGATGGGGTCCAGAACCGTTAACTAAGCGACCGACTCATTTTAAAGATTTTGTTTTTGTTATTTTTTTCGTATGTCTTTGCAGATAGTGTTTTATTTCAATTAAATAATGAGCGCGAAAATTTAACACATGCTTATGTCATCATATCCAGGTCAAGATCTATCGGTTCTGACATCTGCCAGATGCCCAAGGTATCACCATATTTGGACGTGGTCGTCTGCTAAGGCAGTTGGCAGCACGCGCGGTTGGCACAACAGATTTTTATCGCCTTGAGGTGCGAAGACCGATTCAGAAGATAGATAAAAAGAGAACTAACCAATGCAATGGGGCCTTTAAAAAAAAATTCAGTAACATTCTTTTTTAAAATACATATTATGATGGTAAATAAAGAAGAGGAAGAGGAAGACCTAGAAAAGTCTTCATCAAAAAGATAGAGGAAAAGTTAATATCTCGGCAAAAAAGAAGAAAAGAATGGAAAAGCTTGCTTTGAAACTAAAAGAAGAAACTATCCTACATAAATAACTTTCATTTCATCTAGCTGTAAATGTACGCTACATTTATCGTCTTGATCTGGGTGTATTCTATGTAAGCATGTATTTGTTTATGTATGTTTGTATGTATTTATAATAAAATATAGCATTGTTATGCAATATCCATAAGTCAGGCATATCGTATCATCGTGTTATGAATGACATCGTGAATTAAATAACACGTGATCTAACCAACAATATTACATAATTTGACAGCAATCCAACATATAGTCTTAACTCACAACCCCAACAAATATTTATGAGACAGGTTGGCAGATTTAAGAATTTACGCCTCTTCCGGTATAGACTTGGATAGGAAAACTAAATCTGAAGCCAAAATACCATTTGATTATAAACACAGAAACATAGATCTATGCTTTCTTTATCAAAATCATTCTATTTCTTTGAAATAAAAATTTTTTTTCACGGGATGACTGAACGGGATGACCACCACCACCACAGCTGTAAAGGTGCCGAAACGTCGGGAAAATCAAAAAACCTCTAAAAACCTATAAATACGGACAATTACAACTTAGTTCGTGGAAATATAGCGCGTTTGAGATCCGTAAAAGTTGTTTATTTCAATGAACAGTGCGCGCCAAAACATAAGATGTAGGTGTACGTATCATTCTATTTAGTTAATTAATTTAAATTTCGGAAATATCTAGAAATGAATTTCGAAATATTTATTTTCCTAAGCACGCGGTAGAATAGATATATCGCTTAGAAAGTTTTCTGTTTAGCATCCAATAGCTTCGCTGTCACCATGGCAACGCATTAGAATTTAACATTGCACCCAACGAAATGGCCTTGCAACGGCGGTCTTGGCTTCAACTAGATTTTTTCAGCACTTGATGATAGATATGTGAGTGATTATGTAATGAGTAATTAAGATGAAGTATTGTTGTGCATGAGGAAGTGGTGTGGTGTGGTTATATTATCAAACAGATCTTTATTATCGTGTTCTCTCAAATTTGCATTGGGGCCGTGTAGCTGCTAAACTACCTACTTACTACATAAATGTCATACTTAGTCTTTTTTTAAACAACGGTGAGACTCTCTTAGCCTTCATCATCATACCTGCCTGATTAAGTATTGATAACAAAAAAAAAAAGATGGGTGCGAGCCACTCCCGGAATCCTCAACCAGGATGCCTGAGGAACTGGCTGTGTTATATTATATCCACTTTTACGCTTTGTTAAATACATAAAAACATTACGTATGTGTGTTGCGTGATATTTTTATTTTACGTATTTCATATGTTTGTTGAGTTATAGCTTCCGTGTTTTGATATAGAAATTAAATTTCCAGTTCATAAACAAGATGAAGTCAAGGGCGAGGTGAAAGATCTTGGTCTATTTCCGGCCATTTTGTTTTTGAGCCGCCATGTTGGCGTCTGGCGGTAAAGATGAAAATAAACATTTTCTTCCGAAAACATACTTTGATTTCGTTCTATTTTTAAATTAAGTGCATGTTCAAGTTCATTGTTTGCATTCAACCGATATATTTAAATTTATGACGCCATTGTAGAAAATAGTTTTTTACTATTGTATTTACATACCAATATTTGAGAGTTAATTTAAGATGTATTTGAAACAAAACGATCAGAGAGACTGTGTGAGTTTGCAAATGTCTTAACGTTACCATCGCGTGAGAGTAAAATTTTGATACCTACATTGAGAAGGAACTTGAGAATTAAACTCTATTCGCAAACTTCGGCGTATGCGAGTAGGGTGATTAAACTCGCACTAAGCACTCAGTAGTATCATCATACGTGGTCGCACGCACTCAGCAGTACAAATCTATGGCAAAATACGTCGTAATCTTCCTAGTACGTCAGCAGTGCCCTTATTCTTGTTTCCATTTATATGTAGGTACAATTTCTATTTCTATTACCTCTCCAGAGGGGTGTCGCTTGCGATGGTGTAAAAAAATAAATAAAGTGCTTCTCCACGGTCATCGATTCACAACACTTAACATTTTTCAGTGAAGAGAATGCGTTTGTATCCTCTTGTAATCATTAAAGCAAAGAAGTGCCTATTAACGTTGCCTCTTAAATACCATCTTGTCAACTCAATTTATATGAACTCAATTCAGTGCAACCTACTATAAACATACTTTTACTTAGAAGCTTTCATGGTCTTTCATGATCCTGTGTAGGTAGACGCTTTGTCTTGTATTGGTTGGGTTCGTATTAAAGAAAGATAGTCGACTATTTTAATTATAGCGAATCAAATACGTCACGTTACCGATCAATATTTCCTTTTTTATTAAAATACTTAAATGACTTAAAAAATACACTCTTATCAAGATTAAAAAAAAACTTATTCACATGTTATTACCAAAACGTAAATAAATAAGTAAATAAAATAAGTTACTTATTATAAACCAACCTTTTTGCTAGTAGAAAGTCCAAAAAGTAGTCCTTGAAACTCGTATCAAGCAACACAATGTATTTACAAACACAATGCCTTTGTCTACACGCGTAAACTTAAAAAAAGTCGCAGCAAAATGGCGCCTTTTGCCGCGCTTTTCAAACTTATAACTTTCGTAAATAGTTTATATTGGCATGGAAACTTTTTAATATATATATTTTTTAATAAAGTTTAATAACTTTGTTCGCAACTAAAAAACTCTAACGACCGTTCAGTTTTCTAGACAAATGTGAACTGTTTTGGGGGAACACACTGGGGTAAGCAAAACTTCTGGATGTAGGCCAAAATGGCGGTTTGCCAAGTACGGAGTTCAGGAACATGCGCGGTAGGGCAAAAAGACCAATAACATGTTATCGAACTTTACTTTTAAAATTGAATTTGACAGTTGATTGTTTTATTAGGTTTTAATTAGCGACTTTAATGTTTGATTTCGTAATTGTTTCGGGCTTCAAACCGGTCTATCGCGATGCTTTTTATTTTATTTGCATTGACAATGGAGTAGGTAGTCAGTTCAGTCGTGTTGTTGGTTGTTGTTAGATAATATTTTGTTTACCACATAAATGCAATATCTTTTAGTATAATACAACCGAATTGCACTAAGCATATCGCTGTTATTTTGTAAAGTACTTAAAGTGCGCTCAATATGTAAAGTTTGATGCGCTATCCACTTTACGTTTGAGGGAACAACAAGCCTTTGGTTGTTTTTACAGCAAAAGTAACAACCGCTACAGTGTCACAACATGGCTAACTTAAGGTTGCTACATACCCGTCGCTCCGTTCCCTAAAATATGGTTGAGCGAAGCGATTGCTGGTTCAAGCGTCATGCTCGTGAACGGGTGCCGCCAGCGGAAATGGTTAAAGCTTAAATATGTTAATCTAAAATAAATTGCCGTGTGGTGCCGGCCTAAGAATACAAGAGTCACTACTCCCTTACATGCCTGGGATGTCGTAAGAGTCGACTAAGAGGCTCGACGCATTGAACACCTGTGCGAGAGAATGAAAACTTGAAACAAACCCTCTACCGACCCGTCTGGCCAGCATGGTAGCAGTAGGCTAATAGCCTCCTATGAACGGCACAATAGGCGTGAGCTAGGGGAGGTTTATGTCCAGCAGTGGACGTCCACAGGCTATATAATGGAAAATAAATTGATACTGATCTGTATGTACGTCACAACTTGCAGTACAGTAATCTTGTAATGCGAGAAATGTTGTAATGTATGTTAGATAAGTCTTTCTTTGCCAGTTGAAAATTGTTTATGGTTACGATAACCACAAAATGTAATATTATAATTAGTATTTTCTTTTTGTGATGGAAATTGACCTTACTGATATGATAATGTCACTTTTCAATTTAACGACTCGCCCTTGACGAGTTTCTATAGCCGGTTCTTCTCGTTATAATGTCTCCCGCCGTAGGGTTTGTAAACCGATGGCGTAGCTACTTTGACGTTCATAGGTGCTTGTAACAGCCTAGACTGAATAAATGATACTGACTTTGACTTTGACTTGACATACGTAACGGGACGGAACGTAAAGTGACGTTTCATAGAAAATGTCACGTTCTCGTCACGTCCGTGCATCCGTGATGTATGCGTTTACTGCACATTTTTATGAAACGATTTCCAAAACTCCATGTCCCGTCCCGTCCGGGATAAAACACGTTACGTATGCAGCGACCTTTAACTGTACAATTATCTTTGTCATATAGCTAGATATATTTGTTTTTCGAGATATGTAGTAACGTCAGATGCAGAATGTACCATTGAACATATCGATATATATTAACGTATTTTTTGAAGCTCGTGTAAAGATTATTTCTTACTTTTAGAAATTGTTCTTTTACTCTTTCTATATTTTAACAACTTTGTAAAGCTTGTTGGTTGTTGGTTTCTGCAGCATTTACCCTACGTCGTCGCACGCGCACCGCTTACCGTCTTGTGATGGTACACCTTTGGAGCACAAAGATTTCTGTACAACGACCTCATTATTTAAGGTCGAACTTTAAGAAAATTGAACCTTTTATTATGTTTATATCGCGATCGCGACATTGATCACCAAGTTTCTATTTTATTCAAATGTAATTGGGAAAAGCTTTGTCTGTATTCTGTTATTGGGAAAAGAATACGGCTGGATTTTATATCCCATTCTTTTATACCGGGTTTTCCATCCGCTATCCAGTTTTTCTATCCATTCCGGTTTTTCAGATGCTTAGTTAAGAATTATTTCCCGGTCACTTATATAGTTTTAAAAGTGAATTCATGAAATTCTTTATTGCGTGTACTTTATTTCACATTAACCGCTCAAGTCTGGGGCTGTCGTTAGTCTAGGTAACTATGTAGGAATCAGGAAGTTTTTAATCAACTTAGTCATTTCTCAGTCGTAAGTCATAAAAGTCATAAAAGCCCTGAAAAAGTTTATTTTTTTATAAGCGACGGGGAAAGTCTTAGCCTTCATCATACCTGATGTTAAGTATTGATGAGGCAGAAGATGGAAGCGAGCCTCTCCCGGAATCCTCAACAACCGAGGAACTGGCTATCTAATATTTAACTGCCGGAACACAACAATGCTGAAAATATTGTTGTTATGGCGTCAGACTTAAGATAAGTAGATAAGTCCTACCACCAACCAAACCGAATACAATATGTAACCCCGCTGGGAATCGAACCCGGGACCCCTGCGTCTGATACCGGTGGTCGTACCACTAGACCACAGAGGCGGTTAAATTTCTCAAAGGTTATAGACAAATTCTTTCACTCGCTGTCTCGGATATCGAGCCCCATACTTTATCTGCGGTAACTGGGCCATCAAGGTCGGCTAGATACCTCAGCGTTATTAAATAGCTGTCATTCCTGGGGATGGGATAAACGGAGAGATTAGGCCGTGCGGGCGCGCGGGCTTGGGGCACACCGAGTGTGAAATTAAAGAGATAATAACATTACGTAAAAGTGTAATTTATTAATAAAAAATATCCCCATGCTGGACTGGAAACGAAATAAAAAGATGAATGCGGCAGCTTGCTCTCCCGCGCAAATAGTATACTTGTCATCAGTGCCGGTTTTACTACAACCAGCGCCCTTGGGCGAGATTTTACCTCCTCCCCCCCATCCCCCCGTCCAGTAATATCCCGTAGAACTTCTTTCGTGAGATGGACGCTACCAACTTTTAAAAGGTAGTGTAACGCGTGAGCGCTACTTTAATAATTGAAACGATCTTGATCCTAATACTGTTCTTATTAAAATTTTATTTGACAAGGTGACCGTCCCTATATACGCACGACGGGCCTCTTTTTTTAATTTTTAACCGACTTCAAAAAAGGAGGAGGTTCTCAATTCGGTTTTTTTTTTTTATGTATGTACACCGATTACGCCGAGATTTTTGAACCAATTTCCGTGATTCTTTTTTTGTTCGATGCAGAATAGTTGCCAATTGGTCCCATAAAAATTTGGTTTAGTTTGACCCAGTACTTTTTATTTTTTGAGTATTTTTATATATTTCATTTCATATTTGTTACTTGGATGACATGATACTCGTATTATCTTCCTTTAAAAACTGTGAAATAAAAACTTTTTATAAAAAAAATGAAAACCGACTTCAAAACACTAAAAAGCAAAAAATAAACCTTTTGGCTGGCGATTGCCTTGCCACTTTGTTTCCGGACAGCATTTTAGAACCAACCAATGAATGCCAAATGTGATGTCGTTGATTCGTGGCTGGACTATGAGTGTGATGTTTTTGTGGTTCGATCCAGTGCAAATTCGCTTTTCCTCAACACTGGGGAACTGGCTAGCATCTTATCGCTTTACTGCCGTGACACAACAGTGTTGAAACCCGGGACCTCTCTATAAGATTACCAGTGGTGTAACCAGCTACCACTAGAACACGAGGCGGTTGAATTTCTGATATCCATAACAAAGTCCTTTAAGTTACATTTCAGCATCGGACTAATGTAAGTCTGTAGTGTTGTCTTATATTTTTTATGTAATTTTTATATAGGTATTATCATAATATCAACCGTTTCGAAATGATCGGTCCTGCGCTGCCTGCATCCAGCGACTTTCCGCAACCTTCCCTTACTTTAACTTGTGTAAGTAGGTACCTTTAGCTACAACTTTTTAATAGTATACTAATTCGAGATCTTTGCGTCCGTTGTGACTAAAACTTCCACCTTTATTCTCCAGACACCACGAGCATGCGTAGTGAGCCGTCTTGTCCTTGCGCCCGGTGTAGCCCGCACCTAACCTGTCTTTGGCCAGTCGCCTCCAGGCTCCGCCGTGATCTCATCACTCCCTAGTGATAAACAGTAAGTTGTAGTTTAATTTAATCATAGTTTTGTGAGTTTGTTTGTAAGAATAACCTCTAGCTAGAAGTACTAGTCCGATTTTGAAAATTCTTCCATCTCTGGGACACTCGGCAGGCCTTTTTTGATTGTAATTAATAATTTCATCGTAAGTATAAATGTTTGGCGCCCAGCGAAGTTTGGGCGTACGGGAACCGGGTCAGTAGTTATACTAGGTTAGTTAGTTATATAAAAAAAACGTTCGTGCAATACTTCGTTGGAATTAAAAGTTTATTAGTATATTATATTACTTGTAGGCATTTTTCAAATTAATTTTTAAAAGTAGTAAAAACTCGTATTGTAAAATCTATAGGGAAATAACTTTAACAAAAGCAAAGGAATTTATAAAAAATACAAAAATATAAAATGTCGGTAGGTACCTATGCCGTTAAAGATTAGGCTGACATTTTTTTAATTATAAAAACCTACCCGTGCAGGACCTGACCGAGGATCTGTTCGCCTAGCATCAGTATCGTTATATCACACGCACGATATGATAGGGTGCATGATGCTGTCTTGCTTACCTTGTTAAGATGTGACAAGTTATCGAGTGTTGATAAAAGCCGTTCATGCTAGGGCTACTGACCGAGGATCTGGTGAACACGGACGGTGTCTGGGGCCTGGGGAAAATTAAAGAATCCCACATTGTATGGTATCTACATCTACAGAGATGGTGTTCGTCCGTCCTGATTACCTGCCATTCCCACAAGTCTGGCACAGGTTCACGGTCCGGAGGGGGGGAGACGCCGCCTCCCTTCGCGTGCAGGACCTGACTGAAGACCTGGTGGAGACGGCTGTGGAGATGATGAGAGAGAACTTTACTAGGGACGAGCCACCGTGCAAGTACATTGGTGAGGATTGCAAGCTAAAACTATAGAATTAAGTGCTGATGGTAAAAGTTTGAAGATCTTATATTTCCTTGATGATGATGATCTTATATACGCACAGTGTACAGTTGTGTCATTTTAATGTCTCCTTCTTTTAGATAGACAAGGAGAATGGTCAATAACATGAGCCACCACGGCACGCGGGCCCAATGCGGTTTGGTGGGTTTTATTAACGACTGAAAATAAAGCCGAGACCTTTTACAATGTGTATAACGTGGTAGCTAAGTCTAAAAATTTTATGTACTTATGTAGCTAGTTTATATATATTATATGTAGTAAGACCTTGCCATTTTTAAGGGCTTAACCATCATATAAAAATGGCCATTTGGCCTACATACTATTTAGCTAGAGGTATACTTCCAGAGATCAACAATCACCCATCAGCCGTGTCGGCTCTGGAGAAACTATGGCGTACTGCCATCAAGGAGCGAGTGTCCATAGTATGTGTTGAAGACAAGGAAGTAGACCCTCAGATGGTCGGCGTCAATGTACTGGCTGTCATCACCAAGGGAGATAAGGAGGAGGCATTTCATGTACGTAGACTTACATAACCTCACCCTGTAAATCCGTTGCAGGGTTTGCAGACCATGAAAGCAGCTTGAGAAAAATATTTCCCTACACATAGTTCTTAAAACCCCACCTCTGTTCTGTGGCTGACACCACGTTTGGCATTGTCCGAAAACAATAATGACAGGTTGCAAGACCATCGCCACAGAATACTTAATAGTACTCATCGCCTATAGTAGGTAGTTTCATCATCATCATCAGCCTGTGGACGCCGACTGCTGGACATAGGCCGCTCCAAGCTCATGCCTATTGTGGTGTTCATAGGAGGTTATAGCCTACTACTACCACGCTGGCCAGACGGGTTCTTAGAGGGTTTACTTCAAGTTTTCCTTCTCTCGCACAGGTGTTCAATGCGTCGACTCTTACGACATCCCAGGCGTGTAAGGGAGTATTCTTAGGCTGTCACCATACGGCACGGCACTGTACGTACGTAGTTTAGTTTCATGTAATTAGAATTTGGTATCATAATCATTACGACGCCCTGAGACTAAACGATGTCCGCAAGGTGGCTTGCAAGAGCTGGATGAAAGTAGCCGCATATCTTCCTCGATCGCGTCGTATGCACTTGGAGACCTATGGCCATTTTTCCAGTGATCAACAAGCACCTAACAGCAATCTGGAAAATTTATGGTGTGGCTATCAAGGAATGTGTGTCTATAGTGTGTGTGGAGGACAAGGAGGTAGACCCTCAGCTGGTTGGCGTCAATGTACTGGCGAATATGCCGACTACAGACCTATATCGAGATAGATGAAAAGAGCTCTTCAAACTGTATTGCAACCTAGCGTGTCGAATTTTTCGTACCTACGATGGCATACTCTTGCAAGAAAGCACTGCACAATAAAATATTTTCGTTTCTGAGTGACGCGTATTTTCATGGCAATGGTCTCAAGCGGACTGACTTAGGTCGTAAAACTTTGACCGTGTATCAAACTTTTGACAGTCTGTCTCGATATTATAGGTCTGTGATACCGACTATAATCACTTTCACAAGGTTGTCGGCGTAGCTTCTTTAACATTCACTTACAAGGGTTTGTATCAGCCTAGATCAGTGGTTCCCAACCTTTTAGCTTTTTACTCTTTGCTCCTCACCCAACGTTTTGCAAAAGTACTACGCCCCCCTAGGGACTGAATATGGACAATTTTAATAAAAAGTTACAGTTATTTTAATAAATAGTAACAGTACAGTTAAAGCCTTCGCGCCCCCTTTAATCATTCTGCGCAATAGGGATTCCCAACCAATGGGGCGCCAGTGGGGGCAGGACAGTGGGCCTAGATAGAATGAATGCGAAATAAATGAATGTTGAATGTGAATTTGAACTAGGGCGTCCTACGAGCTCGTCTCGGACTAGGTGGAGCGACGATCTTCGCAAGGTAAGACCTGGATCAGAGTAGCCACAGATCGTGCTCGTGATGTAGGTAGGTATGTGAAGTATATTCATGCAAGTATATATTCATCTTTTCTTGTAGACGGATGACCCTGTCTGGGCACAGCTTTTCGGCGCAGTGGAACTGGTGTCCAATGGCGTGGACGTCTGCTCCCACTACGGGGTGGACAGGTACCTCAACGCTTACGGGCTGGTGGTAGACCAGGGTTGGCGCGGGTTGAAGATTGGGGCGGAGATATTGAAGGCCAGGTAACGGTTGAGGAGCAGCTCCGTTTTGATTTAGTTACCTACCTTACTTAATGTCGTAGGATAATTTGATAAATATTTTTATTTCGAAAATTCTAGGGATATTGCAAAAACACGGATTATTTAGACAGTGTTGACGACATTTCTCAATATTACTGAAAAAAGATGGGATTTTTGCGAAAATACGAATTGCGTTAGTACATTGGATATGCTTTACTCTGATTGGTTGGATTTTTGCCATGCTTGCCAACTATTATTTTAATGGGTTTATATGTCCTTCAGAAGCATTAAGGTCAATGCTTCAGAGTAAAACCAAATACTATAGAACTAGTCTATGTATTTGATAAAACTACGAACAGTGTTTTCGCAATATCCCTAGGATTTTCGTAAAAAAACGGTTAAATCTAATTATCCTGCGACACATTCACGACACCCTCCCGCCTCATATTATAAGTATATTATATTTCTCCCTCTATCTCTCTCTTTGTTATATTTGCTCTAATAAAAGTAAGTCAGTAATTTAAATAATGTTTTGAATCAGATCACCAAGACTTTGACCCATCTAACAAACTATTCGACATATATTTTTTTAATTTAATGTTTACTGAAAGAAAAACTGTCAAATATAGAAATTGCTGCCATTCTTTTTGTAATTCAGTACCTACATATTTTTAAATATCTCAGTGAAGAAGTAGGATCCCTGGGATATCATATTGTAAATGTCGTCAGCTTTGAAAATGTTGACCCCTTTGGGGGTAGAATTTTCAAAAACGCCGATACTGGTTTATTTTCAATTGTCAACCTCAATGCAAAATTTGAAGATCCTAACACTTTTACTTTGAAAATAGGACTTTTATTACAAAATTTCATCCCCCTTTCTCCCTCTGGGGGGTGGAATTTTAAAAACGTTTAGACAGGTTAATTTTTATTTTTTAATCGTTAACTAAAATACAAATTCATTACTGTATTATATGATGTGCATGTCTTCATCCATCCTTCACAATCCTACTAACTAGGTAGTTAAGTTACCCAAATACTGAGTGCTTAGTCTGAGTTTTCTCGAATATAGTTTAATTATCAACCTCATTAGGGCTATCTGTCAAAATTTTACTCTCACGCGATGGTAACGTTTGGACATTTGGAATACTCACACTAACGAACATTTCTCAAACACTCAGTTGTGCGACCTCAATTTCTTTGCCTTATTCGATTCGATTAAGAATCTCCGAGCGACCGTGGAATGGAATTCCGCACCTACAATAGAATTCTTATCCCATCTCTGGATAACGACGTCAGACGAATTAATGGAATCCAGGATTCTTTCAACAAGTGTTGATTGATGATTAAAATCCAGCATTGAATCTTGGGAGTACGGACGTAAGATTTAAAACTCAACCATTTTTCTGTGGTAACTATTAGAAACAAAAAACAAGTGAGACCAGCCCCCTAATTGTCTAATTTCAAAATCTATCACAATCCCTTTCAAAGTTATTGTGATTGTGATAGTGATATATGGAATTGTGTAGCTTATAGTCGCAATCCCTTTCGGAACGAATGATGTTATAAATGACACTTCATTTGACACTTCTCCATACATTTGAAAGATATTTTCGAGTATCGCTTTACTTAGACAGTTCAATTTCGTACATTCAATACATGTCAAAACGCGTCCCGATCACAATCCTTATCAAATATCAAATAGTGACGGTTTGAAGTATGTAAATATCTTTCAAATGACGGTTTGACAGGGATTGCGATACATTTTAAAATTAGACAATTGGTCCCCTGATCACCCGAGTTCACGTCAAGAAGGTATTCAGCTCATACATCGAAGTTACACTTTCAACATACCTAATGTTAATCTTTTCAATTATGGTACTGTTAAGTTATGTTACTTATGTTTGTATGAAAACAACGCAGTGGCTATAGTTTTCGACTGTTATGATATGGCTGTACAATACTTTTGGCTGTTATTAAAAAAATGCCAGCTCTTGTTACAAAAGGCCGAGAAAGTTAATTTTCCCTCTATTTCCACCACAGAACAAAGTAAAATAAATGACATATAGGTATATCGAACTTATTTTACCCTTTAAAGAGAGTAAACCAACTTCATTTTGACGCTTCATTTTTACATCGTAAATTATATTTTCAATAAAAACGTGTTTATTTTGCTGCTTTTATTAAATCTAAAATGGTCAGTAAACGAAGGGGGAAAAAAAGAAAATGCATATGCGATACAGTGCATTTGCTTCACCAAATCACAGGTACACCAACTAAATTAGATACTACAGAAGTAAATAAAATAAGACTCAATCTTTTCACTGAAAGAAATTCTGATGGATCAGGAAAATTGGTTTTACGCGGGAAAGATTTGTATGACCGTTACAAATTGAGGATAAAAGACAGTGATATCAGATCAATATGTCTGTACGTGAGAGAGCTACCAAGAAGGATATCAGTCTTGGACCTGGGCTACAACGAAATAACTGATTCAGGATTCCGTAAGCTGGTCAAGAAGCTGCTTATAAAGGGTCGATCAGGCGTGATCAATTTGAATATAATGAACAACAACTTGACGGAAAAATCAGCGCTCGTTTTAGCCCAATACGCCAAGTTTATGAGACTCAAATATTTGAGGGTAAATGGCAATGATTTGGGGACGCAAGGAGGTATCTATCTCGCTAAGTTTCTTATGGACAATAATGGTGTGGAGTTCCTTGATATAGGACAAAGTGGTCAGACGCTTACAAGTGTAGCACATATAATTACTGCTTTGAGATTCGACCACGGTGCTAATAAAACTGTGAAAGTATTCGATTTCAGCCGAATAGATCCTCTTTTCAACCGCTACAATTATGAAACTAAATGGCTGGCTTACCACATAGAATACTTACTAGAAAGAAATGATACTATAATCGAATTGCATTTACAGAAAAACGATTTTATAAGCCATGACATGGAATATTTCGCAAGAGGTTTGAGAAGGAATAGTACGCTACTTTATTTAGATTTAGGGTACAACAGAATAGGTGACTATGGCGCGGAGTTGCTAGCGAAATATTTGGCTGAAGGACCGCAATTAGTTTTTCTAAACATAGCAGGCAATGAAATCAAAGATACAGGAGCCAGAGCTGTCAGTTTTGGAATGCCCTTTTCAAAGTTAAGAGCGCTCGATATATCAGACAATAAGCTGACAGAAAGGGGACTTTTGGACATCTTAAATACTATCAAAAAGCCGTACTTTCTCCGTTTCTTAAATATATGGGGCAATAAATTCAATCATGTAACCTGCGGCGTTATTCAGCGAATGCTGTTAAGTGGTACCCTATTCCAGCACACAATTGACGTCAAAGTATATGAAGTTGATGAAGTTTTGTATGCTGCATACTATCCAAATCCAGCTGATAGAAATAAGCATCTTTATTACTGTGAATTAGATTATGGTTATGCTCAACCCGTTTATCACATAAAACGGAACGTCACTAAAGAGAAAAAGAAAGTGAAGATGGATTGTAAGCAAAGGTATAAGTTAGATAAAACGGACAAAGACACATTTTAAGCTATTGTTCTTCGACTATCAGCGATTGTGATGAAAACTAAGACCTAGAACTATCCAACAATGCAACAATGCAGTAATCTGTAATGAGTTCAGAGGCTAGCAACGACATCGCAAAAATCAGATGTATGAATGCCATGGCCGGTTCATTAACCAATTCTGAGAGGCGCGTTTGCACCTTCTACCTTATCATTACTTAACATCAGGTATGATTAAGGTTAAGTGTAACAGAACGCCTCATAGCAAAAGTTGTTAAGGCGGTACCCCCACCGAGAGTGGCGCCGCGTTGAATTTTATTTAATATCGTAATTCTAATTCACAATTTTAATAAAACTAAACGTGGAATTTTTAGAGCCCATTGTCTTATATTTTTAGAAGGTATCGCTACATCTCGTCATAGCCATTCGTAGAAGTAGATAGCAAATGTGTCAAAAACGGCCACTTTTAGCAGTTTTGCTATCTACTTCTAGCAGTGACTACGAGGGAATGTAATGATACCGTCTAAAAATACTAGACTATGGGTTCTAAAAATTCCACGTTTAGTTTTATTAAAATTGTGTATTAGAATTACGATATTAAATAAAATTCAACGCGGCGCCACTTTCGGTGGGGGTACCGCCTTAACGCAGACTCGCATCCTCAAGATTGTCGGGTAGTCGAAATGTATAGAACTCTGGTAGGTAAACCACGTTACACCACGGAGCGTCTTTGAATCTCATATTTTTAGATCTTTTAATAAATTCAAAATTGTTACCTATTTATTTTATAAAATTAAACTGATAATTTTTTTGAACATGTACGTTTATTTCATTTCCATCAATTTAGTGTTTTTCTTTAGTTTCTTCATGAACGATACTGGAGCCCTCCCTACCGCGGAAAAAATGTGGATGGGCTTTCTTTTGACAGTTGAAGCTAGTAAAATTACCATATGGTCATTTAAATGTCAAATGAAGCCCATGTCTATATCCATATTTTTTAAACGTTAATGATTAAATAATGTGCTATCCCGTCAGGGCGACATGAGACAAGTTGCTTACTTCTAGTACCTATATTTTGTTGCATAATATTTATCACATAAAAAAGCATTGTAAAATGCGAAATTAAAAAGTTATAATGTGCTATTCTTTCTTTTTGTGTTTTTTATTATTATTTGTTTTCTTTTTTCAGTGTACTTTGGTTGATTCAGTTAATACAGGTAACTAGGTGTTTTATTAAGTTTAAGCTTTACTCCATGTTTCCACTGGCGAAACACATTTACGAGAAAAAATGTTGTAAACGTATAATGCGGCCACTGAGAGAATGCATTATTTGACAGCTCCTATCGAGAGCTATTGGTCATCCTCTCAGCGGCCGCACTATACTTATTATACAACATGTTTTATTAAATGTTTTGCCAGTGGAAACGGGGCGTTAGATTTAGTTTCCTCACGAACATAACTTTATTTTATCCATTTACGTTATGTGTTTGCGAAGTTTCGGAGTAATTTCGGACTTTTCCTAATGCTTTGTTAAAATTAATAACTTGGATATTTAATGCGCATCAGTGTGCTTAGTGCGGGTTTTTACTACTCACGGTCGATCATGAACGCGTCGATTTTTGTATGAAACCAGCGGCCCGCCATCTAGCGCAGTACGCCACGGACTACACCAACGAGCCATACAAAAACGCGGTGCTATGACTTGGTTTTAAATCTGGCTGGCTAGGGTAATTACTAAAGTCAAAGTTAAAGATTTTTATTCAAATAGACTTATAGATAAGTACTTTCGAATAGTCCAAAATTTTTTTTCCCTACCAGCCATTCAGGACATCTTTTAACTGAAAAGAAGAACGGCCTCAAGAAACTTATCAGCTTTAACAGAAACAACAACATTTACAATGGAACATGTTGTTGCTAAGCACAAATTTACAATTTTGAAATATATTTAATATAAGAGGAAAATTTTCCAGAATATTTTCCTTTTATCTAATATATAATAGTTATGTTTTATGTTAGTATCACATCCATGCATTTTGGTCTTTTAAATAATCATCTACTTTTTAATATATATTTTAAATTTATGCAAAGGCAGCTCTATCAATTGTTGTGGAACTTTATTAAAAAAAGCTATACCTTTCCCCAAAAACGAGCGTCTACATTTTTCAAGTCGAAATTTTGGAACGGCAAGCTTATTCTTATTTCTAGTATTACAATTATGGACATCGCTATGCTTAATAAATAAATCAAGATGTTTCCTTACATATACTATATTATCATAGATGTATTGTCCCGCCAAAGTTAGTATATTAATCTCTTTAAACAAATCCTTAAGAGAATCTCTCCGTCGAAGGTTGTAAATGGCGCGCACAGCTCTTTTTTGAAGTATAAAAACATTTTCTATATTAGCTGCTGAGCCCCACAACAACAGGCCATAGGACATTACACTATGAAAATAGCTAAAGTAAACTAGTCTTGCCGTTTCAATATCAGTTAAGAGCCTTATTTTCTTTATTGCGAAAGCCGCAGAACTAAGTCTACTCGACAAGGCTTCAATATGTGGATTCCATTGCAGCTTTGAATCCAATGTAATGCCAAGAAATTTTGTACTCTCAACTAACTCTACTACATTCCCATTCAAATTGATATGCATATCGACCTGCACTACGTTAGGTAATGATAATCTAACAAACTTGGTTTTAGAAGGGTTAAGAGACATATTATTACTGTTGAACTTGGTTTTAGAAGGGTTAAGAGACATATTATTACTATCATTTTATCTAAGTCTGTTGCCATAATGACAATCTTTTCAGCGTTGTTTTGTTCCGGGAGTTAAGAGGAAACACCATGGGCAAGAGAATCCATAAATTCCTATGAAAAGTAGACAAAATCACCGATTTGTAGTCCCCTGATTCCTTCAACAAAACTTAACCGATTAAGTTATCTTTTTTCATAAAAAAGTGCAAAAAGGTTTTAGCTGTGTTTATGTTGTGCTGTTCTTATGTTCTGTTTTTTTATATAATCTAGTCAAATTTGTTTTCTGGGTGTTTGAACAAGGCGGAAAATCTGGCCAATTTTTTAGGTTTTTAAAGTACTTATCTCGTTTAATAATTAATTTATGAAAAAAGGGAAATCTTAGGGACATGCTAGTAATGGCCATAGATATTCGGGAAAAAAATATTACTCTACTGGCATTATCCAGGGAAGACGAATGTTTTTTTTTATGAGCGATGGGGAAACTCTTAGCCTTCATCATACCTGATGTTAAATATGGATAAGGCTGAAGATGGAAGCGAGCCTCTCCCGGAATCCTCAATCACTGAGGAACTGGCTATCTTATCATTGTATGGAAAACGGCCCTTGTGTTTCCTCTTACGAAATAGCCCAACAAATTGTACCTATGAGAATCTGTAGTTCTTCTACTGCCCAATAGAGGCGCTGTACAGGTTCTCATACAAATTGTTTTGCAGTTTCGTATGATCTATGATACGATGTTTAATACGAGTTTTTTCCATTCACTTTCGATCGTGAACGCGTCGATTTTTGTATGAAATCAGAGGCCCGCCATCTAGCGGATTACGCCACGGACTACACCAACGCAGTAAAAAATACCTAATGTGCTCACTATCCACCGTGAGTCTAAAAAACTCGAACTAAGTACACCGGCAGATTTGATGAAGCCATTGTAGAAGTAAAAAAATATATAAATTCCAGGATTCCTCTCTGCAAAGCACTCGACATCAAGGCCACAGCGACAGTGTTCACTGCAGCAGCCTCTCAAGCAGTGGCCAGGAAGGCTGGCTTCGAAGACCTCTTCGAGATGACGTATGAAGAACTGGCCAAGAATGGATGCGTGTTTCCTGGTATCGAGGGAGATACGAGGGCTTCCAAGCTTATGGGGATGGCTATTGATTAAATATAAAAAAAAGGCAGGGTAGGCGATTGTAGCCTTTGAGCCCGAGTTTTGGCTACTTAAAGACCCAGTTGCGGCCACTTTGAAACTCACTTGTGACCACTATTATTACCGTTTGAGGCCAATAATGCCCACTTGTGCCAAGCCAGGTTAAACATTTAACCCAGAGTGAACGCTACTTTTGTACCTATGCACTAACACCGGGCTTGGAAGAAGTGGGCCTAAGACCTAGTTGTGGCCTTACGTAATCCCCGGTTGTAGCCATGTAAAACCACAGTTCTGGCCTCTATAACTACCATTTGTGTTCACTTTTGTTGTGGCCTCTTCACTGAATCCTTAATGGTAATGTTAACGTTCACAGTGGCCTCAAACGCGTCAATGGCCTCAAACGGGTCAGTGACCGCAACTGGGGCTTCCTACACATCAATTGCGAGCTTTGCGATAGGGGCAAGTAGGAAGCTTCGATTCGATGTTACGACTTAGGGGCCGTCCATAATCACGGAATGCTTTTTAACAAACTTTTTAGTTTATTCAGCTTCTGCTTCTTTATCGGCCAGCTCTTCGCAGCATAAATCACGGCAGGTCTCATTGCGGCTTTATAAACCTTACCTTTGATACATTTTTAATAGAAAAATATTGGAAAAAAACAACTCGGCCACAAGTGAATTCTCAGATGGGACTCGAACCCACGACCTTTGGAAATCCGGTCCAATGCTCTAACAACTGAACTATCGAGACTTGCGGACCACTGGCGAAATTCTCCAATACTTTTATATTTTTAATACGCTGTAGGCCAGCGTTGTCACATCAATGCTAGGAATATCCTTGCATTCGAAACAAACTTCTTTTCGTATAACGATCGATTAAGATGCAACAGCAGTTTTAAAGGCATTCGTGGGACGCAGACTCGCTGTTAGCGGGGCAATTCTCGACATCTCGAATTCGAAATTTTTTGGAGTCAAAAATCTATATTAAAGGCTCACTGAAATTATCGAATATAAACGATTATCAAAGATAATTGAAACTAAAGGATTTTGACAGTAGTAGAGATTTTACTTACATTTTTTTCGTCCAAGTATTTTTACTAAAGAAATTAAGGATTTAAAAAAGTTGAATTCGACATATTTCTTAACGTCTCTCGCAGCTCTTAATTTTTGCCATTCGACGTTTAAGCGGTATATGATATCGAAGACTATGTTGCTGGTAATAGATAATACCTACGCTACCTTAAATTTAAACTGGTCTACGTCATCAAGGTAGAGTTTTGGGCTTTGGTGTTGTGTCTTGTGTTCTAGTTGTTTGTTTGGACACTGCATAATATACTCGGTATTGTGATTTTGAGTTCTGCAGTTTCTTATGATATTCTCCACTTTCAATGCTTTTTTTCTAGGTCAGGATCTTCAACAATTAGTACGATGACGTCGTCGGCATAGTACAGTTATGAAACTTCCCGGTTGACCAGGGGCCCAATTCTGCTAATGCTTAGTCACAATCGTATTCCAGTGGTGTATCAATTGTAGTGCTGTTTTACACTGTTCTTGTTACAACAGTGTAAATAAACACTACTATTGAAACACCACTGAGAGACGATTATGACAAAAATTTTGCAGAATTGACCCCCAGTAGAGTTGTTTTAAGGAGCTTTATTTAATAAAGCAATAGATATATAGAAAACGATTATATCACAAGTTTTCTTCTTCTTATCGTATGAAGGTTAGTGGCCACCTCCAGTGTCAGAGTTTATCAGGCCGCCTATAAGGCCTCTGACTTGGCTTAGCGACTGTTATCAGATGACAACAGCCGGGACCGACGGTTTAACGTACCCTCCGAAGCACGGAAACACTCAGATATAATGCCAATTTACGGTCACCCATCTGACACCTGACCGGGGTGAACGTTGCTTAACGAACGTGATCGAATACGACCAGTCTGTCAAGCGCGGCCATGAGCGCTCGCTAATAATAGAACATAACAGGTATTTCCTAAGAATATTTTATTATTTTTATATATCGAAAACCATTATCCTGTAATGTTTGCAATATATTCTACTTTTCTGTGATATTATTTATTAGAAATAAAAGATTGTATCTATCATTTATTTAGAAAATAAAATTTTTACTATACGTAAGTGTAAAACTATAATTACTTATAGTGTGAGTTTTCGCACATTACTCGCTTACGCCGAATTTTCGAATAGAGTTTAATTCTCAACCTTATTCCTATTGTATTAAGGCTATCTGTCAAAATTTTACTCTCACGCGATGGTAAAGCTTGGACATTTGCAAACTCACACTAGGCCCTCTGTACACAGTGATGAAAAGTTCTATCAAACATGACTTGTCTAAATAAATATGTTCCACAAGTAGATAATTATCTAATGTTATAAAAAAATCATATATTATTCAATCATATCAATGAAGAATTCATATCAAATATGAAGTAGGTACCTACCTAATTAGCTTAACTAATACTCAAATGTACGCTTCCTGAATTTATGAAAATAAACTATTATCTAAAATGATGTGAGTAATTTTATTTTCCAAATAAAGTGGGCTATAGCAAACTTAATTTCTTTATTTACATTATGTTATGACTAAGAAATTGTCTATTCATCAACACGTTCGAGTATGTATTATTTTTACATTTAATTTTGGATGATACTGCCATCTAGTGTCAAGAAGCAGAATTAAATTGTAGCATGTTACTAGCGCCATCTCTGTTTATTAGTTTGAACTGTAAGATTTGCTATAACTAACGACTTTACTAATCTGTAAACTTTTTTTTTGTAAAATGCTTTCTGGTCCTGGCACATAGTGCCTTACAGGTATAATTTTGTTCAGCTAATAATGGCACTGTGTAACTTTTGAATAAAATCGTCTATTTACTAAATGTGCTTAGAAAAAAGAACATTATTTTAAAAAATCTTTAAAACTTGTACATTTTTAAGAGTGTTGAGGAGATCATTGTTATAAAGTGGCAACAACATAAAAAAAATGGCATCGCTTGCTTGCTTGCGTATTCCCTGAACCCTGAAAGCTGTCAAACGGTTGTTGACTTTTGTTGGGTGTTGCTTTCGTTTCGTCCGTCGATGGAATTAAACAAAATAAATTAGAAAATAAGTTTTATCCTATTTACTACGACCCCGACATAGTTCGTGACAAAAAGTGTGATTAATATTACAATATTCGTGTTTTAATTGTGTCGAAGTGATATTCAAAGGAAAAGACATGGATACGTAATTTTGTTTTTAGAGTTCACATCCTGTTTATGTATGTTTTTCAATCAATTTAATAGGAATAGCGTGTAATCAAACCAATTTAGTTTCGTGTAATATACAGTCTTAATTTTTAACTATCTGTGAGTTGTGTCGTTTTGAAAATGTTTTCATGACCAAAAATGGATTTCTCGGTGTAAAACTACAAAATCTGCCCCCTGCATAGAAGGTATGTATAGAAATAAAAATCTATTTTAGATTGTAAACACTTCTACCTCTTATAAGTATCGTTTTGGGTTGTAAAATCTGGTTTCTTGTAGCTATTAAGCTATTATTTAAAAAAATATATTAGTTAAATTACAAAATTGGTGTTAGAGTTTTATTGATATGTTAATTGCTAAATCTGTTTAATTATCTTAAGTTATAGAATTAATAATATAAGGAAAGCAATTAAAATAAAAAAAAATAAGCCCTAAACGTTTATCATGATTACAACAAACTTTATCATAAAAAAATGGTATTTTGTAAAAGAAAAATTTCAAATTCATAAATGATTGCCACTTCTTGAATGCTCGAATTCAACTTTTAAACAACTAGTTTAATAATATAAGTAGATATTAAGAATTCAATGTCAGTATTTCAATAAAATCAATTGACTTATCAGATCAATTTAACTAGGTAATAAGTTCCTCATTGCTCTATTTAACTCTGAATCTGAATATTATTATTACATCAAAAATCAATATTTTCACTTTTAAAGCCGAGTTAGTAACTTTTTGGCCTTATAGGCGGCTTGATAAACTATGACACCAGCTAGCCTAGCATGAGAGACTTTTATCGTCTCGATAGCTCGATAACGTATCACTGTCTCGCTCACATAGTAACAGGCTAAGCAAGACAGCATCATGCGCCATATCATATCGTGTGATATAGCAGTGTTCATGCTGAGGTGGCCACTATCCTCAGATGATAAGAGAGTGAGAGAGAGACTTATAAAGATACCACCCTTTATCAATCCTCAAATAGGTAGGTAATACCTGGAGCAAATAATTTTGCAAATCATTATTATATCATAGAATGCATGTAAAATGATTGAAAACTAGCAGCCGCCCGCGGTTTCACCGTCATGGATCCCGTTCCCGTGGGTATATCAGAATAAAAAGGAGCCTATGTATTAGTCCACTAGTTGAAGTCCCTACATACCAAATTTCATTCAAATCCGTTCAGTAGTTTTGCATGAAAGAGTAACAAACAAACAAAGAAGCTGACATACTTTCACATTTATATTAGTAGGATAATTACCTAATAGTTAGATGTTATCAACAAAAATATTTTAATAATTTTGTTCTTTTTGAAATATTTCATAAAAAAAAAGTTTTATATGGATAACATTATATAAAACAAGATAAAATTATTCACATTATTTATACAATTATATTAATGATTCATTTTTTACCTAAACAACATGGCTTTCTTTTATATAATAATTATTAAGTTTGTTGCCTAACTACCTAAGCCGTTGCAAATATAATCTATTGTATATCAATGAATCTAACAATTTTGTCACTATGGAGTTGCTGGTGATAACTGATACCAGCTTAACAAATTACTCATTCCGTCAACTCATAGATATCAGCTATCATAAAAACAAGTCATATGATATACGCACATATCGCACATAATTGTATAATCTGTGAACTTTCCAAAATGATTCAGTGTTAATTTCACGTATCATTTAGCACATGAGAACGTTTGAAAGTCTAGATTTTACAGTGTAATGGAGCTACACACTTTTTTGTTAATTAACACTATTACGCCCGAATACTCAAACGTTTCTCAGCTTTGAGGAGTTCTTAAATATCAATGGTATGAACAGGACGCCAAGATTTTTAAGACCTTCTTAAAGTTAGATAGCGTTCGAGTATTAGGCCATTAGTCTATTAATTGGCTGTTGTTACTGCTTGGTATAATGTTGCAGCGCAGAATGAAGATACCAGGGTTTTAACGAAATCCCTAGGGAAACCACGAAATCTTAGTACATCGACATTTTACTCGATTTAATAGTGTAACAACATATCTCTAAACTTTTTCTCTAAGAAGACGTAACAAACAAGAATATTCGACATCTAACGTGATTTGGTTGTATCCCTAGAGATTTCGTGAAATCCCTAACTTCCTCATTTCCCTACGACACATACAATTCCACTTGATATTGAATCACATTGACAATTTAAAGCTTAAAATACAGAGAGCAAGCACGTCAGGGTCGGGGTATGGTGGGTCTATTTCCAACAGCTAATATGGACGACAACGCAGACAATGCGAGCGCGGGTCGGGAAAGCTCAAGGAAACCGACCCGCGCTGCTCACGACCCGACACCGCCCAGCTTTTAACTTTATTGTCTGATTCAGTGGTTTGGATACCAAAGTCTGGTGTAACTTTAAACTTCTTACTACTTCTTTCGTGATATCACACTTTGGCTACGTTAGAGTGAAAAGTAGCCGCCATCATGTGGGAATAATAAATTGCGCAGGTGAGAGCGAGAGTCTGGGGTAAATGTTATCTATTAGGAACAACTTTTTGCTTCTATTAGGAACTTCTAGATGGCTTCCCAAATTGACGACCATCTTTACTGTGACAACATGTCAAAAATTCAGTCAGGTTCACTCGTCCGTAACAGCCACGTTTTTTTACGACGTCTTAGGAGCTTCGCGATTACTGTATCTCAAATCCTAGGCATATTACTTTTCGTCATCGTCGTCCATTTTGAGACCCCCGTGATTGATCGCCCGCCACACCAGCAGGAGAGGGGCATTATCACCACAGACAGATTTGAACTACTCCTCATCTGCGTACAAAGCGCTTTTCCTAATCTTCTATTATGCGCCCACCCAGGGACTGGAACTCCCTGCCTTCGTCTGAATTCCCGGGAGCCTATAACCCTGGTATATTTAAAGCTCGAAAGAATGGGCTTTTTCTAGGCAAGCTCGCTCCATCTTCGGCTCCTTCTTGACTCATTCAGAATGAGGCCAAGAGCCAGTCTATTTAATGTAGAAAAAAAGACCCGGTGCGAAGACCCGATGACTGCCACTCCTCTCCATAAAGTCTCCGCCTGCGCTTAAAGGACCTCCTAAAAGGTTTAACAACAAAGTGATGAGGCTTAGCCACATTAGGTATCGAGATAGACGAAAAAAACGCTTCAAACTGTATGGGATCCTAGCGTGTCGAATTTTTCGTACCTACGATGACTTCACGACCGAGATTAAGGCCCGTATTACAGAACTTTACTTGAGCAGTGTTTTGTACTGTACTTGAGATTGAGAAAGGGACGTCGCTACATGCGATATATAAGGGCGTCCTTTTGCTAACTGTACTCAAGTATAGATCACTGCTTGAGTCACATTCTGTAATACGGGCCTTAGTGATGTGGAAATGTTATTCACGAGCTCTTGCAAGAAAGCACTGCACAATTAAGCATTTTCGTTTCTGAGTGTCGCGTGTTTTCATTGCAATGATCTCAAGCGGACTGACTTAGGTCGGAAACCTTTGACCGTGGATCAAACTTTTGGCACGCAACGTAGGTACACTTTTACCGTCTACCTAGATATAGGTATGTGCCTGTCCCCCAAGCGTGAACACCGCTATATCACGAAACAAGTGTCAATAAAGCCACTCAGCAAGGGCCCATCAAAACTAATAAAGCCCGGATGGATAAAGGCCTAAGCAAACTAACCCGGCAGTAATGGAACTATTACAAAAAATGTTAATTACTCATCGTTTTTTCTAGTTAAGCGATGACGCGAACCGTTTGAAATGCTCTCCTTTAATCTATTCGTGCACACTAATTGCCCTTAATTGATTATGCTGAGGATAAGCCCTTTTGTTAACTTCACGACGTATAGAGCTATGACCCGAAGTAAATGACAGTACTTACACAATTAAATGAAATACTTTTGGTGTGGTTAGTCGACAACTCAGATGTTAGAAAGATGAATATGTATGTATGTTTTAGGTATATGTATTTAAATAAACGTAATTTTACTTTTGCACTTTACATCGCCTGCTTACGTCTGTTCTTACACGAACTAGGTTGGCTGAAAGATATCTCTTTTAGAGAGAAATCCACCTTTCTTTCTTTCTTGTTTAATATTTATGTCCACCTTTGCTAATAATCTATAACATTATTTTGAATGAATTTTTTTATGTGCAATAAAGAGTATGTACCTATAATAATAATCTAGATGAGTTTAAAACGGCGGATTCTATGATTTAATTTTCGTGATGGAGCAAATAATTTTATTCACTAGCAGTTGGTAAAATAACAAACAAAGATTTTACAATATTGTAAGACACGCAGACACGGAACAAACGCAAAGTTAATCAGTAAGTAAGTACCACTATGCCACCGAACCAGTAAAAAGATCTAGACGCAGTTATCTCGAAAAATCTCTATACCAGTGGTTCCCAAGGTTATGATAAATTTTAAATAGAAAAATATTGGAAAAAAATCAACTCGGCCACAAGTGAATTCTCAGATGGAACTCGAACCCACCCAGTCCCATCTGAGAATTCACTTGTGGCTGAGTTGATTTTTCTCCAAAATGACGACCATCTTTAATAATAATAATAATAATAAAACGCTTTATTGCACATGAAAGGAACACATAGACACATAAAAGACAGTAGAAGGAAAATACACAAAAGGCGGCCTTATTGCTAAGTAGCAATTTCTTCCAGGCAACCTTGAGTAGAAAAGTAAAAAAGTGGATAAAGACGAAAAAGAGAGGGGGAGTGGGTGCAATTTTTGAAGAGAAAAGAACAAATTTTACGTAATAAAAAGTTAAAATTACAAGATAGGGAATAGGTACCTATAGGTAGGTATATATAATTTTATTATATGTAGGTACCTATATACCTTTACTGTGACAACATGTAAAAAAATCAGTCAGGTTCACTCGTCCGTAACAGCCATGTTTTTTTTCACGACGTCGTAGGAGCTTCGCGATTACTGTATCTCAAATCCTAAGCATTTTACTTCCCTATTCGTCATCGTCGTCCACTTTGAGACCCCTGTGATTGATGGCACGCCACACGAGTAGGACTGAGACATTATCACCACAGACAGATTTGAACTACATAAGCTCATTTTGCCAGCTCCGTTCTCTCCGCTCTCGTCTGTCGGAATTCCAGACATAATAGAAAATCAATTGTGTCTCGCGTGGATGTACGTTCCGACATCCAAAGGGTTAATGCAGTCTTGTTTGTTTGAAAGTCGTCGAAAGCCGTTCTACAGGGCCCAGTCAATATTCTCTCGCGACCCACCAGTAGTTTGGGAAACCCTGCTCAATACCCTTTTTGGAAAATAGCGAAGAGTTAGTAGGTACTTATAAGTACGGAAGTTCCGTAACAATGTTAATTTATTTATATTCAATACAAAATTAAAATGCCTGTCTTGCTTGCCTTATCTTATAACAATGTCAAACAGTTACATTGTCGCACCTGAAACATGAACCAATTTTAGAGATAGAAACAATTTTGGGGAGTTAATCGGAAATGTGCAGTAAGTAATTCAAAATTCCTAAAGAGAGATGAAAATAAAAAAAACTGCTTTAAAAATTAAACAGTCTGCTTTGGCGATTATGTATAAAGCCACTATTTTAAAATTTTAAAAATATATAAAATAAAAAGTTGCGCCCAACGTGGGGCTCGAACCCACGACCCTGAGATTAAGAGTCTCATGCTCTACCGACTGAGCTAGCCGGGCTGTGTTGACGACAACGAAATAGCGATAACCTATAATCGGGAACATCCAATTGCACATTTTTTGTCGCTTCAAATGTTTAAAAAACCAGATTAATTTGAACGTGACCGTAAAGTTACAGACGCAGCACAGACTTTTTATTTCGTATTAAAGAAGTAAAAAAAAACTTGTCTGTATTTTCTGATCACAGACAATACAATACAACAAACAAAAAACAGTACCTACATACATTTTTGTTTTAACTAGTTTAATGGATTGAAGAGTTTGGCCTGTAATTGTAGCGGATAAAGCGACCATCCCAATGATCAGTCACGGGATGGGTGATCAAAAATTTATTATCTTGAATTCAGAAGCTCGAGAACTCCATGCTTCAGAAGACATATTAAACCGTTGGTCTCGGCTGTTTTAGCAGTCGTTAAAACCCGCCAATCCGCATTGAGCCCGCGTGGGGACTGGAGCCGTGTGCCGGGTGGTGACGGCCTAAGAATACACGTGTCACCACTCCCTTACATGCCTGGGATGTCGTAAGAGTCGACTAAGAGGCTCGACACATTGATCAACTGTGCGAGAGAAGGAAAACTTGAAACAAACCCTCTACCAACCCGTCTGGCCAGCGTGGTAGCAGTAGGCTAATAACCTCTTATGAACGCCACAAAAGGCGTGAGCTAGGAGAGGCCTATGTCCAGCAGTGGACGTCCACAGGCTGATGATGATGATGATGATGATGGAGACTGGAGAGCCATGTCATGGTCATGGCCCATTCTCCTTATCCGTCCATAAGGCGGCCACTGCGGCCAGTGCCCCAACAGTGGGGACATTAAATTGGCCGACGATAATTATGAATTGTTGTTAAATTAATCGTCAATTAGAACGATTAAACTATTGTATCATAGTAAATCATAGTCGTCATTCGAAGCCAGTTTCCTTTAAAAACTTATGATTGCAATCACGTGCGCAAACGCAAGTCGTCGCTCAGTTGAAAGTAGTGCGTGAATTTGCATCCTAAATACCTAGAAGAAAGTTTTATAGTTGTACACTCGACAGTCTTCTGCTTCTTCTTTTCGATTCGATAACAAACCTAAATTGTATGGGCCCAAAAATCAGCTAATAAGACTGCAGCATCAGTAGCTTCCATTAGGTCCTCCTGCGTGCAGCCGTACGGTCACGCAGGACACCACATCAAGTGCGCCATATCGTTTGGGGGACAGCACCGCACCCACACCCCAAGTTGGAGCCTTCTAAAAATCTCCACCTGACCATGTTGTCCTTGCTTCGGCCGACCATCTTCCGGAGTCTATTTAATGACTTTCAAGTCGACCATGGCAACTCATGTCCAGGCGCAGGACTTTCAGACGGTGGGACGAAAAGGTTATGAGAGGTCCGCCCATTCCTGCCAGAGCCTGCGTTTGACTTTGAGAGCGCTCTTATGTCTCTCGTAATAGCGGCTCTTTTTGCAAGTGTTATGCCTGACGTACTGCTGTATGTCGTAGCTATACTTAGTTCATTTTTACCTCGTCATAAAATCTGTACTGCAAATGTTAGTTATTCTGTTTGCCTTAAGGTTGCCTGGCAGATAATACTGTTACTTAACTCGCGCTTTTTAGGGTTCCGAACCTCAAAAGGAAAAAACGGAACCATTATGGGATCACTTTGTTGTCTGTCTGTTCGTCCGTTTTCGTTTATATCGGGAACGCGTTGAACTTAAAACCATATACTCAGGTCGACAGTCTGTTGATGGTGTAAAAAAATCAAACTTGTAAATTAAAGTAAAAAAAAATATATAAAACCGTTTATGCCCCAAATAAAACGTACATTTCAAGGGCATTAAAATTTATGGGGTACTTCCCGTTGACCTAGAACTATGAAATTTGGCAAGTAATATCGTCTTTACTACGAATACAGGAAAAAGTCTAAAAACTACATTTGAAATTAAATCATAAAAAGTCTTTGTTAGTCTTTAGTTTCGGAAAATGCATTTCAGGAAATACTCAAGAACGCGTGGAGGTAAGTATTGAGTTGAATTTAAAACCATATATCACGACAACAATCTCTTGAAACTGAAAAAATCAAACTTCAAAATTAAGGTAAAATAAAAAGATAAGGCCATTTATGCCGCAAGAACGTATATTTTGACACCCTCAAAGAGAATCAAAATTCATAGGGTACTTCCCGTTGACCTGGAACTATGAAATTTGCCAAGTAATATCTTGCACTTGTAGTAAAAGTAGGTACTACAAGTACAAGAAAAAAATCTGATACATTTTTCAGGATTTAGTTTTGGTAACTGAATTTCGGGAAAACTTTAGAAAAAAACTGCGAGATTCAATCCTGAACTATTTATAATATTATGTACTTACAAATTTGTTCGGAACCAATACTTCGAGAAAATATAGACCTTGACGAGTTTCTGGCCGGTCCTTACAAGGTCTCGGCAGGGCTTCCGAACTTGACATTCGCAAGTGCAACAGCCTAAAATGAATAAATTATATTTTTAAAAGGTTTCAGCTTTTACAAAGGCGATTTGTCGGTTCTTGTATTAAATAAAGTTAAAGATAATTATATAAGGTTGCACTCGCTTGTGCATCAATTCACATACACAAACCCGCTATAGCATCAGCGCTCGCGTGTGAAGAGTTGCGCCCATATTCGACAAGTCGTCGACGTCGACGACAATTACGCGGTAGGACCACAGGTATGATGAAAGCTAAGAGTCTCCCCATCACTACATAGTATAAAGCAAAGTCGCTTCCCGCTGTCTGTCCCTATGTATGCTTAGATCTCTAAAACTACGCAACGGATTTTGATGTGTTTTTTTTTAATAGACAGAGTGATTCAAGAGGAAGGTTTATATGTATAATAACCTTCAATATAGAGTAGAGAAATACTGTAATTTTTGAGGTTTCTATTGTGATGTCGTAAATGATTTCATTTTTTCCGCTTACATTGCAAACGCAGTCTGAACCCTACGAGATTTATCAAAATAATGTACTGAGTATTTGTACACCTTGAAAAGGTCTACAGAAAACTCCGCGGTGATGTTTATCTCTTATGGATAACCCACAATAGCATAAGTCGTGTAGTCCACGTGGGCGGGAAGCTAGTCGTTCATAAAAAAAGAAATTGATAGTAAGTTTACTTGCCTTCAAAAAATTAAAAGCAAATTCTGCTACACGCACACTGACAGAGACACAGTTCTAAACTCCATGGAAAATAAACAATTAAGTTAGGGTAAGTAAGGAATTGTCAGGGAATTCACGTAGCAATATTGGGTTAGCGCCCTTTTTAGACCCTTTAAAACAGTCAGAACTCTAAAAGTTCAGCAGTTCGTTTTTGTGTGACTTCGATCGAAACGATTAGGCGAACATACCACGATCAGATCGAGGATATTCTGAAAAAAAGGCCAGAGGTGATCGTCAGAGGCTTCTGGACATTGCAAACTAAACATGCACCAATTTGTGACACTGACGTTTGTCGTAAGTCGTTACTGCAAACTAAAGAGAGAAACATCTCCTATGCACAGTACGTAGAATCATCTACAGTAATCGTTTATTTTCGGTAATTAATTGGTCTTATAAACAACAAAAAAACATTACATCTTGTAACAAATGTAATAATGTTTTGGTATTTTCATTGGCAGAAAAGTTACGAAATTATAAGTATCATAAATTCACAACAACCTTAAACTATCATTGAGATTTTTTGTAATATTCTCATGCTGTATAATGTCGTCATCAGTTTCATCATCTGCCACTGCTGGACATAGTCCTCTCCAAGTGCCACTGAGCCGAGTCCACCGAGTGCGCATACTGTTGCTCCACCTAGTCGAGGGCGAAAAATATATTTACAAAAGAGGTCGAGTTCTTTAGTAAGGTCCTTTTCTCTTTTTTTAAGAAAAGGAGGACGACACTCCTTCTTCACGCCTCTGGAGTTTCCTATATCGAGAGCTCCTATAGTACCAAGTTTGCCGCCTGCTTTGAGACGTTCAGCTTACAACTTACTTCTGAGTTCACAGCTTTTTATGGGGTACCAAACCACTGTTAAAGTATTCAAAGTTACAACCGAGATACTTTATGACCAGCAAATTTTGCTAACTCCAAACACGACATGAACATTCCACACCACACATAAACGTAGCACATGAGTCTTGCCATTTGCGAAACATAATTATTTTAACGTTTTTGCACACAAAATATGTAAAATTAGTCTTCAAATAGATTAGAATAGAATAGATTAGATTAAATTAAACCAAAAACTATCCGTTTTATTCGAATTATCCGAATAGTAATGCAATTATTGTCGTATATCCGGTTAACATGCTCTATCTATCTATACAATGTCCTTTAGGTTGCAACTTGCACTGCAGTGACTGACTACAAATAATAAATGTTTGCTTAGGTCGAACTTCCCCAATCCTTCCAGTTAGTTCTAAGCTGTATAATATTATAGTATTCTAAAAGTAACTGATATGTAAACCACACTGCGGTCAAGACCAGCTGTATAGTCGCGAAGCAGCTAACTCGGTTGCGAAAATTAACCTGCGTTTGTAATGGTTAGCTTTTGGATGGGTGATTAAATGATAAGGAATTTACTTCTCAGGAATGTTTTAGAATACATTAATTTAAAATTAGTCTTTTAAAACGAAATTGGAGACATTTTAATAGTTTAAGCACATCTTAAGTTTATTTGCGCACTCATAATTGAAATAAATCAACTTTTGCGGAATATTTAGTGCGATTTATTAACCCGAAATATATATATATATATATATATTGTACTATAATTTTTCGGTTTATTTGAGGTTTTTTGGTTTCCCGACGTTTCGGCACCTTTTCAGTGGCCGTGGTCACGGGTTGACTAGCTACTTATAAGTCTACCGTCACAAAGTTGATTTATTATTGCGTTGGGAAACGGTTAGATAATTACTAATTAAAAGTTTATCACTTTTACTATAACAACAAAATAATAAACCTGAGAACAAAATAAACACAAAATTTCGTTATTTGCTATTCGTCATCTAGTCGTATTTTATTGTTTTCTTTGTTTTTGCTGTCTAAATTGTCATACTATTGACTTTATTGCATACTTGCGGCCGCCGCTCGCGGTTTTTCCCGCGTAGTTTCCGTTCCCGTGGGAATATCGGGATAAAATGTATCCTATGTTCATAACCAGGCTATCTGCTATGTGTATACCTAATTTCATCCGATTTGTTCTGTAGTTTAGAAGTCTATTCAATACAAACAAACTAACAATCAAATCTTTCCTCTTTATAATATTAGTACTTAGACGACAAAATATACATACAACGCCATCTTTCATGCACGCCATACCGCTAAAGCAATAAAAAGCAGCAAAAAGGATGTAGTTAGTTACGTCAAAATATATTTTTCAAGAATTATAATCAGCAACTGTTGCTAAGCAACCACGCAACGGAAGCTCCCATTAGAAAAAAGATCCCCGTTTTTGCAACATTTTTCAATGATGCTCCTCATCTATTTGTTGCATTGTGATGTGATATAGCATAATAACCTTCCTCGATAAATGGGCTATCCAACACAAAAAGAAGTTTTCAAATCGGTCGAGTAGTTTTGGAGTCGATAAATGGGCTATCAACTTGGATGAATTAATTCGTCCAAGGCTATCAAACACAAAAATATTTTTTCCAAACGGTCCAGGGCCAGGGGCGCAATTCTCGCGCTGAGATTATGACGAATTCGACATTTTTCAAACCATAATTTCTATAATGAAAATGTAAGTAAAATCTTGACTTCCGTTCAAAATTCTTTAGTTTTAATGATCTTCGACAATCCTATAATGGCAAAGATTGTTTTCAGTGAGTATTTAATATTGATTTTTGGCTACAAAAAATGTCTAATTCGAGATGTCGAAGTTTTGGAGCCTATATAGAATAGGCAAACAAACAAACAGACAATCAAATCTTTCCTCTTTATAATAAACATAATTTAAATGTAATATCATTGCAATTTAGTAGTTTTTTTTAAGTTAAATGAGACAGAACGATGTTAACAACCACGATTATCATATCGACATTTGCTAAAATTGATTCCAAGTTCCTCAGATTTCTTAATAATATATTTAATTTTTATTCAAATACTTCAGGCTACCGATATATCAAAGAGTTGGACTCAGTTCGTGTATTGTGAAAGCTATGACGTCACCACCATGACGTAATGACGTGTAACCTTCGCCCTACCCCTGCCACGCACCCCTTTGAGGGTTGTGTTGTGGTAATCACTAGGCGGTAAACCTACTGGATATTAATATTGTATGCAAATGTCATTATTATGGAAAACCGCGTTGTCCAACACACCAAAACCGCGCCGCGATTGCGGATTCCGCTACAATGTGCGGAGGAAATCACAATCTGTCAGAGAGAGTTGTATTTTTACCCGCAAAACAAAAAAAAGGAGGGTTATGATTTTGACCGATATGTATGTTCATCTGTACCCACATAACTTTTATACTGCTGATTATATATTCACAATTGAGGTATCGTTGGAAGCGTCTTGATTGTCCGCTGGTTATAGGCTATGTCACGTATGAAATTGAATATGGCGCCCTCTAGACGACATAAAGCTGTGAACTAAAAAACTTTCTTTTTTAAAGAATATAGTGTTTGGTGTCATATGAAAGCTCTTGGTAAGCACGTTTCAATAACATATATCCATATGAATTTAAATAAAAAATAAGTTTTTTTTTAAACAATCGAATAAATGATTTTGTATAACATCGCATCGCATGCAAATCTTGCGATTAATGTGAAAGTAATACAGGCAGACATCTATACTAATACTTGTACTATTAAGTTTCTGTGCTAACACTTATACAGAAAAGAATACTAAAAGGTGAACACAAAACGGAACCCAGCACAGGGACGTTCGTGGGTCGTATATGATAATACTATCGTGTCGAGGAACGGCCCTCACAATTTTCACTATCTCTTTCAAAAGTATTGTCCTTTTTAGAACGAATGATGTTTTAAATGACACTTCATTTGACACTTCTCCATACATTTAAAAGATATTTTCGTATGTGACTCTGCTTAGACAGTTCAATTTCGTTCATTCAATACCTTTCAAAACGCGTCCCGATCTCAATCCCTATCAAATGTCAAATAATGACGGCCTTAAGTATGTAAATACCTTTAAAATGACGAATTGAAAGGGATTGCGATAGATTATAAAATTAGACAATTAGTCCCCTGATCATAATGTAATAAACGATACTCTGTTATACGATTACATTAGTACGAGGTCAATCTTTCTAGTCGTATATTTATACCAAAATTATAATCTAACCTTGTTTAAATTTTCTCGTATTTGATAAAAATTAAATATGACGAAAGCAGAATATGACCTTAGCAGAATATTACCATAGCAGAATATGACCTTAGCAGAATATGACCTTAGCAGAATATGACCTTAGCAGAATATGACCTTAGCAGATATGACAAATGCAGAATATAAAGAAAGCAGAATATGGCAAAAAGAGAACGTGACTAAATCAGAACATGACGAAAGCGGAATACGACTAAAGCAGAATATGACTAAAGCCGAACATGACCTCCACCTAATAACCCGATATTTTTTACATTTTATTCCAATTTGACTGATCTTCTTTCATCCAAATTCGTTCAGTAATTTCTAGTTTTAGCGTGAAAGAGTACCTAACAAAAAATAAACTGACAGACTTTCGCATTTTTAATATTAGTAAGATAGGATAATATTACATAGAATTGGATTAAATATTTTTGCCTTACCTTACAATCTTCTGCTTGATTTCCATCTACGATATTCCCTTGTATACTACTGTCAATAGCGCATTGCGGTAGCTGCCCTGTTTCCCCTCTAAATAGGTCAAGGTGACGTCCGGTATGCAGAGCAGAATATCTACAACAGCTTAGTTCAAAGGGATGTTTTAGTTGTCTAAAGTATGGGAACATTAAAGGCAAAATGTTTTGGGTATTTCATGAAAGGGGACAGAAGCTTCCGGTTCTTTATGGTAGACCTAAACGAGCGTTTTTTTCGTTAAATTTTTCCAAATTTGAAAACTATGTAAGTACTTGAACTATGAAAGTAAATGTGAATAGCGAAATTCTCAGGAAAATGTGTAATGGTGCGGCGACAAGGAGTCGCGTCGGCTAGCCCGATGACGTCACGGGATGCCTAAAACAAGTGCTTAAGTAACCAAAGAAAACCGGAAGCATTCTCCCCTTTCATCTGATTCACAATCAGTGAGCTGTTTCGCAGAAAAGGTATTGCAAACTCAGGATTCCGCGAATCCAGTAGTTCTATGGGGTGGTTTACCGCCACGGCGACACGGTGCCGCGTCGGCTAGACCGATGAGCGCCGATGACGTCACGGGATGGGGGAGATGAAGACGTAACTACTGATTCTGATTCATGAACGAAACTTCACATAATATTAAGAATCATTCCTGTCATGGTATCTTTATTGTGTCACTCACTCACACCCATATGCACTAAACTTAAGAATCTTACTTACTTCGCTGGCTCAGCGACCCGAAGTGGATCTTGGCCTCCGACATCAAAATGCGACATGCGTTCCTGGGGGGCTATCGCGTAAAAATCTGGGTATGGATATGGGCTTCATTTGACAGTTGAAGCTCATAAAATTACCATATATGGTCATTTAACTGTCAAATGAAGCCCATGTCCATATCCATATTTTTTACGCGATAGCCACTGTTTTGTACCAAGTCTGACCAGTCGTGTACCTCTAGTTTCTTCAGGTCTTTGGCAACTTCGTCTTTCCAGCGGTATCTTGGGCGACCAAAGTAAATAGGTATCAATATATTCTCAATGTGGTCAATTTAACATAACACCCGCTGGTGGTCGTTACATATAGCCATCAATCCGCATTGGGCAGTCATCAGTAGAGTAGACTAGCAGACCAGCTAGCAGTCCTAGCAGTCCCATGTTCGCAGAAAGTGTTCCGTATGTTAAAAACCCAAAACAAATCATCTGAAATGATAATCCCGTAATAGTAACACACAGGAAAAATAGCATCAATATTTACGAAGCTGGATGCCTATTTAATAAATAACAACGTTACATTTTAAAATCGCTACAGCTACACTTGTCAGCAAATAAATTGACCCACCTGCGTTATTTTCATACAAACATACTCACTTCAGTCTAATTATTCAAAATGTATAAACAGTGGCCACGGATTCATTTAACAGATGGATGTGACACATTGCTGCTTCTTTTTGACACAAATAAAATCTTACCAAAGACTAAATGCAATATGTCACTTCCATCTGTCAAATGAAGTCGACATCGATGCCGACGCCACTTGCGCGGTACGGCCCCAGTTATGTAAACATTTAACATTTAACATGTAAACAGTTTTTTTTAACCGCCTCTGTGGTCTAGTGGTACAACCACCGGGTCCCGGGTTCGATTCCCAGCGGGGGTACATATTGTATTCGGTTTGGTTGGTGGTAGGACTTGTTGTAAGTCTGCCTGGCTAGCTACCACCATCTTAGCTAAGTCTGACGCCATAACAACAATGTTTTCAGCATTGTTGTGTTCCGGCAGTTAAAGATAAGATAGCCAGCTCCTAAATGATTGAGGATTCCGGGAGAGGCTCGCTTCCATCTTCAGCCTTATTGATATTTAACAGCAGGTATGATGAAGGCTAAGAGTCTCCCCGTCGTTCACTAAAAAAAAAAAACATTTGTACTTAGATCTATGATTTGAACACCTGAATGGCGATTAAAACTCCCAAAACTTCAAAAAAACTTTCAGTTTTGTGCAAAGGAAGAAAAACAAGTGATTAGTTTTCATGCCATATATAGTTGCAGGAAACAGGATTAAGTGAATTTGTACAAATGTTTCCTTAACTGTTCATACGTTTTGAATAATAAGACTGCAAAGTGACTATATTTGTATGAAAATAACGCAGTGGCTCGATTTATATGCTGACAAGTGTATATCTATCTTGGCATTGGCGACAAATGTAACTGTATTACACACAACAATTATTTATACAGAGAAAGCTATAAAAAAAAATCCTGTTCGTACGCAATGTCCAGTTTATAATTTTAACGTTAGGTTTAGGTAGGTATGTAAGTAAACAACACGTTGAGTAAATTAGAACTTATTAATTTTGCATTTTACAATGCTATTTTTATGTAATAAATATAAATAAGAGAATATACTAGAAAAAAAACCACTGGTCTCATGTCGCTCAGGCGGTACTCAAACCCGCACTTTTAAATTTTAAAATTACATTTTCTTATTTATATACCTTGAGTAAACTTAGCTATTGACTTGTTTTAGAATCTCAAACGCTCAAACGCTCAAATAAAATAATCCTATTTTGTGCATGACAATATTCATCTTTCGAAATCCTTCTTTACTGATGAAATGCAATAAACGATTGAATTTAATTTAATACGGAAGACTTTGTATAAGACAAAATGCTATCCAGATACCTAATCGATTTATTAAATAGTGTTATTTTTTTATTAATAAATCTAAGGAATAAATAAATTAAATGTTTTTTTAGATAAACGTACTGTGGGTTGCATGCACCATTTCTTTTTACTGAATAATTTGGTGTTTTATGTTGCTTCTTTCTACATTTTACAAGCGTTTCTAATTTGCGAAAGCTCTCACCATTCAGCCCAACGAAGACCGCGGGCGCACCGGGCGCTATAACCTAGGTATCTTAATCGATAGCAAGAATTGACGTCACGGTGAGGTATCACCATAGCAACCGCTGAAACGTGCGGTTGCTATGGTGATACGTCACGTAAAACAATTATCGCGCAATTTTTGCTGTCGCATTGCTGTTGCAAAGATAGGTTATAGCCACTCTGTGAGCCCCGCCGAAGTGAAACTTAGTTATTAATATTAAAATTAGAAGAAATAAAATTGGAGTTGGAATAATTTAAATACCAATATTATTACAAAATCATTACATACGAACTTGTAATTAAAAAATGTTAACATACATAAGAACTTAGAAGATAGTTTATCATATAATTTTCGGTTGTGCTTGATTTGTCTTAAGTTTTCTGTTGTTTCAACGATAAGCATTTTCAATTTTTTTGTTCACTCCGTATTCTCTGAAATCTCGGGATTAAACTTCTTAATTTTCACAAGACACTCCTGGGAGTAGTATCCCATTTTCGTTATAATCGTCACAGCCCGGCTAGCTCAGTCGGTAGAGCATGAGACTCTTAATCTCAGGGTCGTGGGTTCGAGCCCCACGTTGGGCGCAATTTTTTTTAATTCTTTTTTTATATAAATATATATTATTAATGCTATTACTTTTTGTTTCAGGTATGTATTGGAATCTATTGTATGATAATAATAGGTAAGATTTATAATAATGAATGACTCATCGTCCGTCATTGACTGTAGAAAACGTGAAATGAAACCGGTTTATAAATAAATACTGAGATTTAACGACCGTTAATTTAATTACGTTCTTGAACTTCGTTGGTACATACACAAAGTATTACAATAATACATAATTACATTTTCTCTTTTCTTTTTAACATGGAAGCATGCGTCGAATGCCATTAACTAAAAAAAATCAAAAAATGTTGCCATACAGTACAGCCAAGTAAATTTTTCCCCGAAATTTTCTTTGCGTCGAAACCAGCAATATATTCGCCGCTCAGTATTTATGTTACGATAAAGACTTTTTTATCTCAACCTCGACACCGGCCATCTCGAGATGTTTAAAATTTTAAATTAAGAACGTACGCTTCCCGTCAAGTTCATTGTCGCTTCCGTTAGCTGTCAATTATCGATGTCACAGCCGGGAGCGTTGTGTATTGATGAAGATTGTTAAAAGAACAAGTGTATTGTCATTTTTTACACTGCTTTTATATAGTACTTGTAATGATAGATGTATTTTTTTTGAGCTTGGGCTATATTGTATTACTTAACATTGATTTATAATAAATCACTTGAGTGAGTTACCGTTATTAAATAAATTAGTAAAAGAACCAAATGTTTTATTTTTAATCCGTTGGGCACGTTAATATTTATTAGCTTTTTTTATTAAGTTTAAATTCCATATTCCCCATGGGGATTTACGTTCGATAACGAAGTCGTACTGTTGTATGTATATCTTTTTAATTATTAAACAATGTGAAATTAAACATTTGTACATGTATAAATTACTTTCAACTTGAAGGAGTCAGTTCTCTAGTTCTCAGACCTTCATTTTTGCCTGTAAGAAAATCGTCAACATAAGATCTAAAAATCTAATTCTGCAATTATTGCAAATTTTGCTGCTACCTCGTAATAATCGTTATAAGAGTCAAAACGTTTATTTATACAGATTGTAGTAAAGTCTGTCTGTCCCACTTCTAGCGTGTACCACTGACCGTCATACATAATGTAATTCGCGTAATTTGCATAATATCTACGAGGATAGCCAATTTTAATGCACATTTAGCTCTTCAAAAGCTATTTAGAAGTGCGATGACTTAAATGTACTACACTTAGTTCTCTCAAACTACAACATTACTATTAGACTATTTAACCGGCTCTGTGGTCTAGTGGTACAACCACCGGTAAGAGACCCAGGGGTCCCGGGTTCGATTCCCAGCGGAGGTACGTATTGTATTCGGTTTGGTTGGTGGTAGGACATGTTGTAAGTCCGCCTGGCTAGTTACCACCATAACAACAATGTTTTCAGCATTGTTGTGTTCCGGCAGTTAGAGATAAGATAGCCAGTTCCTCAATGATTAGCGATTCCGGGAGAGGCTCGCTTCCATCTTCAGCCTTATCAATACTTAACAGGTATGATGAAGGCTAAGAGTCTCCCGACCTTCTTAAAAATAAAAGACCTACTATTTAGTGTTCTGTGCTATTAGTTTTAACTGTTCAATCACTTACGCATAAAATAATAATGTTTAATCCAAGTTGCGTCCAAGTAAAACTTAATATTAAGTATTAAATACAATTTACATGAAGTTTTCTCATTAGGGGACGAATCAAACACTAATTTTATTAATTAGTGTGTGATTCGTCATCAGCCATTTTTATCATTTTGTCGCGTATATTTTTTTTATGTATATTCACCGATTATTTGAGAACGCCTGAATCGATCTAAATGATTCAAACGTTATAACATGAGGTTTGGTCGCAAGTTGGTCCCATTTTTTGAAATTTTGAAATCGGTCCAGTAGTTATCAAGAAATATTGAAAAAACTGTCGTTTTTTTGGTCAAGCGGTTTGACACAAACCGTTTGACTCAAACAAGTAGTTGCCTACACTACTAGTTTAATTCAAATCTGAGTGCGGGATTTATTGTAACTTAAAAAAATGTTAAATAAAAAACTTTAAAAAAATCCGACTTCAAAAATCAAAAAGTAAAAAATAACCCTTTTGAAGTCGGTGCCAGCCAAGGCAAGAAGTAGAAGTGCCACGTAGAATGCACCATCGTTGCCTTTTAATTTTTTAATGTCCCTACTGCTGGGCACTGGCCTTCCTTGTGGATGTTTGATTATGCGACATCAAATTTTTACAGGTTTCCCAAGATTCAGGGACTGTTTAGTTGGGGACCTCCGTTTCATTGTTCCTTACACCTCGCCTGGCGCATATTGAATATAATTATTTTTTACATTATGTTATAATATATTGCTTTTTTTAAAGATCGTAGCCGGCGGGCACTTCTCTTGTTCTCTCCTTTAACTACTGTAGTGTTTGTATCTATGGAAAAGGGTACAATCCACGCTGTCCACACACAGGAGGGCAACACTAGAAGCTGTCATTGCCAACAATAGATTGACAGATGACATATAGCTAGGCGGGAGTTCTGGTGGAGTGCGGATGAGATTTCGGCTTCAGGATCCCTGGTGTGTTGATACGTGTGTCTGTCTGGTGTGAGGGTGAGCCAGTGGAAACTTCTGGAAAATCCTACAACTAAGATTTTTTTTTATCTGTGCTGCTTATCTTACTGACATCAAATTCTTCGGTTCCTCTTAAACGGGCTCATCGAATTCTGGTTTATAGTAACAATTTAAATGCTCTACCATTATGCAGTTTCAAAGATGACACGAATACCTGGTCCCGTTAATCCAGTTTCTGTTTCTATTTTTGCTAAAATATTCAAATTAGTTTTGTTCGGTTATGTTTGGTGATTGGGTGGGATCGTAGTATTAAATTAGAAAGAAAATGCATAAGCCGACCACCACAATTAGGCGCATGACAGAAATCCGGTTTGCACATAAGCCACAACAATAAACTGGTTGATTACCGCTTCTTGATATTTGGGTTTTTTAGTTAGTTTTTTTAATTTTTTCTCAGCTGTTATTGGTCGGATAGTACATGCATTAATTAGGTATTATACTTTTAAATATCGTGATGATTAGGTGTATGGTCTGATATTCATTTATTCATAAAGTTGTAGATTGTTTATATAGGTAAGTGCCACTTCTCTAAAATGCCATGAATTATTTTCTATTCCGAAAACATTTAAGTGGTATCGTTTAAAATAGATCTAAATAGCCTTTTTTCATACTTTTTGCCCCATATAAATTGTGAATGACACTATTAACATTTTCAAACGAATAAAGGAGGGTGACGAGCCAAAAATGGCAATGCTATAGACTCCACTGAATAACAGATCTTATTCCCACGTGATACTAGGTTCTTATTCCAATGTGTCACGTTATGAAGTTCACCTTACCGCTATAGGCCAAAGATTGACCTGACAGAAATGACAAGTATTTTAATTCAGCAATTGTTAAACAAATTTGAACTCACTTACGAGTAACATAAAACCGGTTTTGGGGTGTTTTGTTGTACACAACTCGGAGAGCTGTTATGGACTTTACTTTATGGTAGTACCATGTTAAAAATACCATAAGATTGACAGAACGGGAGTTATGTTTGTTTTTGGTAACGGTCAAGTTTTAATGTGAGAAAATACTGCTTATGTTGAACTATTATGTTAAGTAGTAAAAATAACATTTAAAAACAAACACGTTTGAGAATGCTGCGCGTACGCTGTTTTTCATTTTAGGTAGGTTTTCATACAGTTTGAAGCGCTCTTTTCGTCTATCTCGATATAGGTCTGTGGTTATCTGTTTTGTTCTCTGTTCACACAGATTAACCTAGCCCCAAAGTAAGCACTGGGCTTGTGTTATGGGATACTAGGATAACGGTTATAAATAGATATAATTATACATATATAAATATTTATGTGTAGAAATACATATAAACGTCCATGACTTGGGTACAAATGCTCGTATTCATCTTACAAACTTTGCCCCTACCGGGTTTCGAACCCGGGACCTTAGAGTAGGCGACACCTTGAAACCGGTGTACGTACCACTCGACCGCGAAGGTCGTCGATGTATGGAAGTGGCAGCCAACTTACTTCTTCTAACCACTTTCTTCCATTTTGTCATGTAATCTTTAATTAATTTATTAATTGTAGGATATAGGGGCTATGCAGTTCCAGTTGGAACTGTAGTCACTGCGACCTATAAGATCTATTGTAACTCGCCACCTTGTTATAGTATCTCTTTTAGCCTGGCGGCCTCCAGGAAGTCTAAAATCTTCCTAGCTTTGAGAGATTTTAGTTCCTCTGGCCGAATTATATGCGGGCCCAGGTGGATACTGCGTTTGTGAATTAGGGGTCCGCAGTCACATAGGAGATGTTTGGGTGTTTCTCTCTCTAATCCGCAGTAACGGCAAACGTCAGTGTCACTTAATTCAATGTCAATTCATGTCATGTAATCTTGCATTTGCATAATGTACCTATACGTACACCGGTTTCAAGGTGTCGCCTACTCTGAGGTCCTGGGTTCGAATCCCGGAGGGGCAAATGTTTGTATGATGAATTCGAGCATTTATACCTGAGTCATGGACGTTTAAATATATATTTCTACTTATAGATACACAGCGCAAATGTTTCGGCTTCGGTATGGGTCTTTTAAGACCCTGTTTATATAATGTATGTATATATATCCGTTACCCTAGTATTCCATAACACAAGCCTTAGTGTTTCTTTTGGGGCAATTGGTGTGAGAGTAAGAAATATTGTTTTATTATTTATTTATGTCTTATGCAGGTATTTTTTAAATATGTATAAAAAAACAATATTAACGCACTTCGTTAACCATAAACTACGAAACAGTGTCAAATCATGACCCGAACATGTTGGAAAACAAGTTTTTAGAACTGACACTAAAACGGAACCTACGAATAGGGTGACCATGTTTTAAGCTTTAGAGGAATAACGCACTTAAAGCAATTGTATTTATGTTTAATATTGTATACTAGCGGCCGCTCGCGGTTTCACCTGCGTGGTTCCCGTTTCCATGGGAATATCAGGATAAAAAGTATTCTATGTTCATAACCAGGCTATCTTTCTGTGTACCAAATTTCATCCAAATCCGTTCTGTAGTTTCGGAGCCAATGCAAACAAACAAACAATCAAATCTTTCCTCTTTATAATATTAGTATAGATATTGTATATTATGAGGTGTAGTTACCAAAATTAATGCACTTTACTTGGTAGAATGTTTTATATCTTGGATCGCACTTTTTATAAGTATTTGAGTTTAACCACCTCTGTGGTCTTGTTGTAACAACCACCGGTATCAGACCCAGGGTTCCCGGGTTCGATTCAAGAGGGTGTACATAATATTGTATTCGGTTTGGTTTGTGGTAGGACTTGTTGTAAGTCCGCCTGGCTAGCTACCACCATCTTATCCAAGTATGTCACCATTACAACAATGTTCTCAGCTCACAGCAGCAATGTTGTGTTCCGGCAGTTAGAGATAAGATAGCCAGTTCCTCAATGATTGAGGATTCCGGGATATTCTCGCTTCCATCTTCAGCCTTATCAATATTTAACATCAGGTATGATGAAGTCTCCCCGAATTTTGAGTTTGCATTTACTAAAATACATTGTTTTATTTAGCAAAGCTATTTGATACCCTTTACGTAATAATAGCATTAAGATTGGCTACTTGGGAATGGGTATTTTTATACCCAGCACGTGCCGCATAATCCTAATGTACTATATCTTTGTCCCATATAATGCCCCATTATAATCCGGTATTTATATTTACACGAGTAAACATTATTAATTTGCTTACTGGTAAAATAAATATCACATTCAGTCATCATGATAGTGATAATGTAATGTTCCAGTAAAATCTCTTAACCAGTCAAAAGTAAACATTCATTCGATCATTTTCCACTAGTTTAAGAACTGTGATCAAAACTAAGCGCGAGCCGAGCGAGCGGAGCAAGCGTATCGCGTAAGCGGCATGCGAAACACCAATGACTGTCGTTTGTGTTTCTATGGTAGGTACGTGTCCTTCTGCAGGCTATTTGTTGTTTTTTATAATAATAATATTGGTAGACTACTTGTGCTTTGTGGTAGAGATTTTTGTGTTTGTGTGGTGCTGCCTAAACGTGCCATATTTTCCTGCAATTTCTGGCCGGCAACTATTGCTGTCTCTCAGCTCTCGCTGACTTTATATGCTAGCAATATGCATACAGTGACCACATATTTGAGCAAAAATATGGCCCGTTTAGAAGCGTCATAAATGTCCCATTCATTCAGATCCATTTATAGTTACCCCACCAAACCCGATCAGCCGGTGTGATATTGGTTAGAAAGCAGACGACTGGTCTCGGGCCAGCCTGATCGTGGGTGACGGAGGAACCGCTAGTCTATAGGAGCGTGATGGAGTATTAATCGATTTATAGCGCGTTCCGATTCCACTAAATTGGCCAAATTGTGAAAATGTTAATCCATAATTTAAGAAAAAATAAAGAAATATTTGTATTCAAATATCAATGGCTTTTGTTTGTAAATAAGACAATTTCACTTAAACCGTGTATACCTATTTCTTGCAAGCGAAAGCTTCGTTTTTGCAAATAAGAGTTTAAAGCAATCCAAACCTCATACCTACATTAACGTAAATACATAGTATAATTATTTTTTTTATTATTAAATTATATTTTCTAATCAAACATTGCATCATGCATGAAATGACTCATGATTCACGGCTGAATAAAAGTAGATTCATAAGCATCAATAGAAAAAAAGTTGTTAATGTTACCAACTACCAAAATATTTTCCCCTAAAAGTACAGTTATTTTTGCTTACCCTTTTTAAAACAAATAGTATTTTAAAGCAAATACAGACTATTTGCGTTTGTAAACTCCACCCCTTTAGTGCGTGCTTACAATTTCCGCGCATTGTGCCGTGAGATCCACGAGAAATATGTGGCTACCGTGGTTAACTTTTCTTTTAACGTTCTTAACTACAGATTATAAGGTTGAAATTTGTGTATTTTTTAGTAGACACGACCGCAAAGTCATTTATGTTTTTGTTGCACGTCTCTCTGCCATTTTATCGATGGCAAAACACATTGTGTGCTAAGTCGATGGAAAAGGGTTTATTATAGCTCGCCTTAGTTCATCATTATGTTTGTCTTTCTCCTATTAACGTTTATTGACTGTGCGCGAGTGTACGCCGTTTTGCTTTTTAATGCCTCGAAGTGACACGCACTTTTCAGTGATGAATGTCAGAATTCAATACAAACGGTCATGATTTTGAACGTATGGGAATGATTGGACAAGTCATTGACTGGAATTTTGAAGCGGTTTCAAATTGACGTACTAATGATGAGATTGCTAGATTAGACCGATTGAAGGCGTGGTTCTTGAGGAAAATAAAATTTTGATTTAGTGATTCCCATCCTTAAATAGCTGACACGATGCTAGTTTTACATAGTTAAGTAACGAGCGTGTGTGGTAAAAAAACATACCAGCTATGTATTCATTGGAAGTTTTTTTTTGTAATATAATATTTTTGGCTAACGATGTAATTATTATTTATTTGCATTCGATCTTTGGTTGGTTACTTTTTGTATCCATGCAAATAATACCTAAAACGTTTTCTTGTACCTAACCTATTGCTTTGCTTAAGCATTCTTAAAAAATCCTAACTAATATTATAACTGCGAAAGTGTGTTTGTTTGTCCTTCCTTCACGCCCTAACTAAGCAACCGATCGACTTGATTTTTAAAGGACGGAGAGTAACATAGGCTACTTTTTATCCCGATATTCCCACGGGAACGGGAACCACGCGGGTGAAACCGCGGGCGGCCGCTAGTAATGAATAAATAAAGTTGTTTAGGTTCAAAATGGCTTCCCAAAATAACTAATTAGCTTATTGTTTCATGATGTTTCTTTAGTTACTGTTAGTTAAGATTTGATAAAATTCCATCTTTTGATGGAACACTCGTCAACGTGAACGAATTCACGTTACACAACTAGCTATCGATTGTAAGAATTTAGTTACGAACTAATTTGATTACTTACCGGTAAAACTTTTTATAGTTTCCCCTCGCATCTACGGTGCATAGACCGTTTTTGTAGTTATTACTTCAAGCCACATCGCGGAACCGTTCATGTCGGTTTGTTACAGAGATTCTCATACTTACTTACTTGGCTTACAGTACAGTACTAAACGTTAGTACTTATTTATTATTGATACGATTTTTTTTATACTAGCGCTCAGGCTGAAATGTATGTGTTTAATATACACTGCTTTCCATGATGACTTGATGAGTCAAAACTATAAGGAACAACAAATACTGATTTTAACTGATTTTAAAGAAAGCTTCAACTGTAGTTTTGATTATAAGTTAAGCAATCTACTAACTTGGGGAGTTTCCAATCTACCGCTGCCGCCCCAGGTTTCCCCCCGGTGTTGCAACTATGTAAAAATGATTTTACCAGAACTGTTTAGAAGTTAATATTCCTGCATTTCAGCAGAGCATTTCGCTTGTGGTTGAAGTTCTTTATGAGATTAGGTATATTGTTAGTAAATCTAGCTATCCCTTTTATTCTTCTTATTATGTTAAACCAGACCAATAAACGCTTTAGTATCTACCTAATCTATTATCGTAAAAATATCGTCGATACCTTTAATGATTATAAATCTATCTTGAAAGACTGCGGGGACCTTGCAGTCACAGAAATAGGAGGATTTGATGTTATTTGCCTCTTATGCGTCAGGGATATTGGCGCTTTCTATTAGTTCAATAATTTTTGAGATGGGTTTATAAGTTTCGGAGATTGCCTCCTTTATTCGAATAAACTGAACCTCTTTATTAAATGAAAGTGTTAATTCTAAGCGTTTTGGAGATAACTAGACCGAATAAATAAAGGTTTCATTATCATTACCTAATACACATGTAGTGAGCTATGTATTACAAAATGTTACTTTAAAAATAATTGTTCGTATGCAAATCGTTCGAAAGTAGTTCAATTATTACGAGATTTTCGAATGTATTATTAACTTGTAAGATGATTGTAGTTCGAGATAGAGAAAGTATAGTAATTTTTTTGAACGCATTTAATGATGTAAATGTACTTTGGATCGATAGCTGAAAGATAAGGTTGAATCGAACTCTGGTTTAATAATGACGGCATTTCCATATTCATTCATTTCCATGACTTCAGAAGAAACTTCAATCTGTTTGTAGAGTTTGCTAACAATTTGTAATGTTATAAAACATATGGATACTTAAGAAGGTACAAGGCGGTGGATCATTGACCCATGATCATTTCTCGAGAAAAGTTATCGAGTTAAAAAAAAAAAATCAATTCAAGTAGCTAATTTCAGAGTGGTGGCCCTACTACTACAGGACTTAGTAATATGACTAATGAAAATCGTGAAACTATGTCAGCATAGAAATCCTTGGGAAAGTGGTACGCCTGTTCATCTTGCGATGGATGTAAGAATATATTTACTTCTCGTCATTTGCCGATGAGTGGGCAGAAATTGGATTTACGCATTGCGGTGGAGGTTTCGCTTGTAAATGAATTTGTTGGGTAGTATGTTGATCATGTTTGAGCTTGGATAGGAGCTCATGAGGCATGAAAAAACAAAACAAAACTACTTGTTTATTATTTTTATTCATAGTTTTATTTTAGAAACTTTCAGTCCACTTATTTCCTGTTTCAATTTATATTTGAACTTCACCGAAAATTAACGAAAGCAGTTGATAAATGATTCAAGTGTGATAAGATAACAAACGGATAGATTTACTTTCACATACATTATGATATGAGTATGGATAAGACTACACGTATACGTACAAGCACGCCTTTCCCTCGATGGGGTAGCCAATTATATCGAGTCTACTTTCCAGCTCCTCTACGATCTTAACATTTGGCTTCCTCTACTCTCATCACATTCCTTACGTAGGCACTCCTAGATTTCGGTTACATTTGTTGTATGCCTTTCTACAATACAAACTGTATTTAAATACTTAATATTTATAAAATTCTATAGATTCCTTTGTCTTGGTCGAGAAATTTTGTCTTCTTTGTCTTGCAGCTCTCCTATTTGTCTTTTCTAAATTGTGTCCCTTGTTGATCTTCTCTAAGATATTCAATTCTTTAATCAGTAAAGCGTTCAAGTACCTGATTTATTCTCATTTCTATCAATCAAAGTATTGACCCAATGATCGTTCCGCGTCCAGCATCTTTGTCTACTCTTTCATATACTAATTGTGTTTGTGTCCCTAGTTTATCTTCTCTAGGTGAGTTATTCAATTGTTTGATCTGTAAAGTTAGACTTTTCAACGGACAGTGTCATCTGCGGGCAACGGACAGTGTCATCTATCATCGTCTATTATGTCCCGGCTACACCCTCCGTCTTACGCTTAAAGCTGCACAAACCGGTTTGCGAAGGCAAGACGGAGGCAGCGTTCAAATACCTGATTTATTCTTATTTCTATCAATCGAAGTATCGACCCGATGAGCGTTGCCACAGGCACCGGTTCGTTATACAACTGGCGTTGTAACCAGCGCACGCACATGTATTATTTATCAATCTCGCGGATGGACCGCGCGCGTCCGGTTTTTGCTGGCCTACTATGATGCATCGGTTTTACTTACAGTCAATAATGGGGGCAGTATATTAATTAATGTACACACAGTGAACAGCAGCTACGTACATTTCACATTACTTTTTTACATTTGCACACAGACATAGATCTAAATCTATGTCTGTGCATTTGCACTACGAAAACCGCGTAAGGGCGCTTTCAAGGTCAAAGTATAAAGCCGTAGCTGCTTTTGACGTACTAGCAATGGGTTGCTTAAATGCTGGCCACAAAAGTAAAGCAACTATTAGCGTATTGCTCGCAAATTGCTTACCACCGTTCGGTGAAGTTTTTCTTAACCTCCGGTTACCTGTTTTTATTTTATTGATAACAAGCGGCAGCTCGTGGTTTCACCCACGTGGTTCCCGTTCCCATGGGGATATCGGGATAAAAAGTATCCCATGTATCATAATAGTCAGGCTATCTACTACCAAATTTCATCCAAATCCGTTCAGTAGTTTCGCAGCCTATTCAATGCAAACAAACAAATAATCAAATATTTTCTTAGGTTAGAGTATTTTTTTTTGATCGATGAAATGATACCCTTTTTCATTTAGGGCTTTGCTTTACCGATACGACCAGTCAAAAGTACTATTGACTGGAATTGAGATTTTTTAGTATACTAACATTAATAATGATTACATCAATCAGAGCTAATTAATACACAATTATTTATTATTCTCGATGTGCCATTTCGCCAGTTACGTAGGATAAGTTAAGTACGCTTATCAGTAGTTTTATAACTTTAGTTATTATTTTCAGCTTTCTCTTCCTTTATTAGATTTCTCCTATTTCCTATAATCACTTTTCGTTGTAATTTCCTAGTGACAGTTTTATTGGGGAGTTTTAGTGTTGCCATAATTTTTGAAGATTAGCTTATTAAAATAATGTAAGTAGCAATCACAGACATAGATCTATGTCTGTGGTAGCAATAGTAGCAAAGATATTCCAGTTCCTGTCTGCCTGCTTAATGATTAGAATTAGCACTTTCAGATAATGTTGTGTCGCATCTTTTAATTTACTGTTAATTTTTTATTGTTACCTTATATATAAAGTGTTAATTTATAAATAATAAGGCATACATTTTTTGTCTTGGTAACTTGATAACTGACACTTGATATTTTATGTTTTTTTTTCCAAAATCGTTGACTCAGTTCAATGACACAATTTTGGAAAAAAAACATAAGATATTACTTTTTTTTCAATTTACTGATACCACCGACTCAAATAGCTAAATCACCCATTTCCTTGGTTACTTTCTTAAAACAATTTTTGTTTTACGTTTGGTTTTGCTTATGCTGAATATTCAATAGGTATCTAATACTTAAAATATGAAATTAAAAAAAAAACAGATTCTGCAGAAAATAAACAATTAAATTAATTATTACGGAATTTACTTAGCAATATTGCATCAGCGCTCTTTTTAGACCCTCTGTGCGATCACGAGAAAAAGTGTCTTATTTCATTATAATATCTTCTACTGTACTATCATTTCTACGAGTCGAGAATATAGAAACGAGTGTCGTTGCGCGACACTGCTCACTTTTTTAGGTTACAATCACTATTAGTTCTTACTATCATCACAGGCACAGCTACTGGATAATCGCTGTATAATTAATTACTACACAGCGTGATGAAACCTCGTGAGAGTATAAACTTGTGTTAATGTGCTCTCAACTAGGTCGCGATGTGTTTCCAAAAGTCCAGTATTGTGTGATGATGACCTTGCTCATTGTTGCAATGGTCTGGTAAGAAGACAACCTCACTAATGCAAGCATTGTCTCGCTTTATGTTATCTGTGACGCTAATTAATACAATTCTTAGTTTTTTCCCGGCACTGCGTAAAATGTTACGCTGCTATTTCTTCCAAATAAAGATTATGTTATGTATATTATTTGTATAATAATTTAATTTTTTTTACAACTGTCTTTTTTTTCTATGAAACAAATATCCGTTTGCGACACATTGGCGAAAATCAAAGAAACGGAAAACAATAATAATAAAGATATTAGTTTATTATGCAGTTGTAAGTATTGATTTCTAATAGACGTATTCTATGACATTTATTTTTTAATATAATATTATGATGTTTGCCTTCTGACTTTCTAAATCCAAAACATTAGTAAATATAATCTATCAAGTTTTTAAAGTGTCATTCTTCTTCTTCAACCAAACTTCAGTTTTTGACGTAAGATAACATTCGCTGTTACAACATATTTTACAAAATGTCTTTGTCAACTTTTATCGAACCGGAAATGGTACTAGACATGATTATGTAATGTGTATTTTTATCTGTAAAAATCGAATCGATTTATCATGATGATAGATGTACATAAAGCAGCACATCAAGGTTTACTATTGTACTACGATATCAGTTTTTATTACTTACACGGCAATGGTTAAAATGTTAAACTTACATAATTAATATGTGTGACCATCCTGCTTCAGGTGCTAATAAACGAAAACATGAACTGAGGCCCTACTCTCTAAGCTGTTTCCGTTGTGTTTCCGTAGTTTCGGGTTACTTTCGGATCGTTCTCAAGACTTTGTTAAAATAAATAACTTAAACTTTACTTGCGCTTCAGGAGCAGTATAATGCGTTGCATAGGTATGATGCGACTGCGACATAAAAATCTAAGTAATAATTGATTGAACAAAGTCTTGAGAACGATCCGAAAGTAACTCGAAACTACGGAAACATTTTAGAGAGTAGGCCCCCTGGTTCCATCCTTGATTGTTTGCTACTTGCATAATGATTTACTACAGTAAACAGCCGTTGGTAAATAAATAAAAATCGTCAACTAGACCATCTGAGTCATTGGTCACTTTACGCGTTAGACAATGGTGATGTAACGATAGTCTTATAGACAAAACAATGGCAGCAATTGTATTGTGTGGGATATAGGGACAATGTAGAGAAGCGGCTTTAAACGTTTTAGGGCTTTCCAACTATTGGTGCAGATGAGCTAGCTAATCCACTTAGTGTAATATAAATGTTGTAGATAGAGGTGTATTGGTAAATCCAAATCAACAAGCGCGCGAAGCTCAATGAATGAGGGGTAGATAATATAGATGAATCTTAAAAAGCAGTAAAATTTTAGATGTCATATGATGAACAAATCTATTTAAAAAAAACTGGCAGCCTCTGATTAAATGAGCTATGTTTTATTACCGAAAATCCGTATCCGTTCTGATGCAGTAGTAAGTGTGAAATCAGTCTATATAATGTACTTAGTTGTTTTTGTTTTAAAATATAATAATAATAATAATAATCTTTATTTATTTCTTCACAAACAAACAATAAGTATATGGAAAGTAACTACACAATAGCTTACTTAATGACACAAACATGTAGTATTAGTTAATTTAAGTAAGATTTAAACAATTTTTTTGTATTTTTTATTTGTGAAGACTGGTGCTTGAAATAGGTTGTATGAAAACACCCCGTAATACAAGACACCAGGTCTCCACCTCTAGGACATTTGTACAATGTACTAATCTTAAAACTAACAAAATAGGTACTAAGTTCTTTCAGATAATTATCTCCGAGTTTAAGTAATGTAGGTAGTTGTAGTTATAAATAATAAAATTATATAAAAATTGAATTTCGCGATGCATGCGTGTATATCTAATACTTTGTATCTGTATATTTAATAGTTTGTATTTTGTATAGGCAAGGTAGGTATATATATATATATATTTATATATGTTTGTATATTATGGAAATTGAGCGGAAGTAAACTGCATAAACTTGTAATTAAATATGTTTTTTTTTATGTTACTACTAGCAAAAGTCGGTCAGTATCATGCTGTGATAATTGGAATATATAATTATTTAACGGTCTTTTAATTTGGTAATTGTTGTAGAGCTTAAGATTAATTTTATTTTGTAGAATATTATATACTTTGGGCCCTAGAAAGCAAAATGATCGTTGTGCGAAACTGGTTTTGCAAAAAGTCCTCATTTATTTATATATATATAAAAAAAAGGTTTTTCTTTCAAATTCGGAGAAGCATACAAGACCCATACAATACAAGGTATAGAAAAAAAAAAAAAAAATCAAAATCAAAAAACTTTTATTTTAGCACTAGAAACATTTTAACAACATTAGCACTGGGGCCTCCTTTTAGACATGAAAATATCAGTGACAGAAGGCTCCGCTCTTCCATACCAATAGCTTTATAATATTTCTAGTTTCAATTTCTAAAGTACTTAAAAGCTAAATTTATAACATTACTGTTGAATTATAAGAATATTTGTGTGTGCGTGTGTGTGTGTGTATGTGTGTTTGAGTGAGTGTGTGTGTGTGTTTGAGTGAGTGTGTGTGTGTGTGTGTGTGTGTGTGAGTATGTGTATGCATGTGTATATTATACTATAAACTTTAATAAACTTTCTGTTTCGCTATAGGTTAAAGTTTTTAACCATTCAGTTATACATATTTTTATACTATGTGAATTTTTTGTATATATACTAAGACATTTATTTGTTTTGTTTTATAAATGTGTTGATATTTTATTAAATTGGCGTCCAGCAAATGCCGTTTTATATGGTTTTATTCGAATGAGTGTTCTCTGTTTCCTTTTGTTTTGTTTTAATTCATTAAGATCTAATAATTTGTGTTTTTTTAATACTGTTTGTAATACAAAAAGTTTTCTTACTGAAACCACTTATCAGATATAATTCCTGAGTTGGGAATCTACGACGCTTGAAGTACATCACTTTTAGGAGGGATCTTTGAGTTCTTTCCAGATCTAGGAGTTTCATCTTTGATGCACCCATGCAGGGATACAGTATGTAATGACAGACTGTACTAGGGCAGTATAAATAATGTTTAATAAATTTTTGTTTTTATTTTGACCAGATAAGTTATTACATGTGGTTGGTAGGACATGCCTTAATGTTTTAAATATCCATGCAAATTTTCGTATTCTGTTAGAGATCTGTTCTACTTGATTATGCCATGTCAATTTTTTATCTATAACTACTCCTAGGTATTTAGTGTGCGAGACTTTATCAATTATAGGACATGCACACGTGTTATTCTTGTCACATTTGTGTATCTTTATGCTAAAGTTTTCGTCAGGCTGTGTTTTTTCAGTTATAGTAAAGCAGATGTAGTTTGTTTTTTTTGTGTTGAGAGTAAGCAGATTACAGTCAAGCCAATCATTGATCTTTTTTAGCGTTGCATCTACTTTCATAAGCAAATCATCCCAAGAATAGCCTTCGAAAAATACAGCAGTGTCATCTGCGTAGGAAAGAATGTGCACACCATTAAATTTCATGTTACAGAGCGAATTTATGTAGATTAAGAATAAGGTCGGCCCTAACACGCTTCCTTGTGGAACTCCAAAGCTAACCTCTCTATCAGTGCTTATGTAGATTTCGTATACATCTATCTAAGTACCGTTGATCACTTTGCATTGCAGACGACTCTAAGGACTACAAGATCTTGTCCATCCTTATATCAAACTTTATCGCTTCGCAAATATTGCAATTCATTACTCAGATCATTATATCTTCCATCCAATACAAGCATAAATTATACGACTCGTATCAATCAAGCGACTATGCATCGTTCTATAACTACAAATATGCGTTTCACGCGACGCAACCGGCATTTTAATTGATATATCAATTTAAGTACTTAGATTTCCTTGTTTGTCGCTGTACAAATGTGTGCTAATGGGGTAATGCAATCAAATTAGGCATATAAATACGTATATTTGTTATAGGATTAGCTGTATGATTCATAATGTTCTGTAATAAATAATAATAACTGCTAGTAATTATTAGAAGTGTACAATGCTTGTTATTATGTAAGAAGTTACACCGGTAGTTGTTGTGACTGTGAATGGCATCATTATTTGTTTTGGATGTAACGCTGCTGCTTGCGTGATTGGTTTCTATTAGTGTGTGGTTTGATTTCTTTTCGATGATTACGTTAGATTCTTCGGTGAAATTGAGTAGGCCATGGTAAAATGGTGCTTTTCACAAATTCAATTGAATTGTTTTGTAATGTTTTAAATTTTAACTCATTAAGTTGAGTATGTCGTCTAAGTTTTTCTACTATTATTCCGTCTAGGTGTATATACAAGCGTCTGTGATTGTCATTAAAACAAAAATGCTATGTTATCGGTTCAATAATAAGCCCAACGGCGAGAGACCTTATAAATACTGTCAAGACAGATCAAGAGCTGTTTTTTATTTCTGCATACCTAATCGTAGAGTAAAGAGCTATCTACTAAATAAATACTTTTGAGCTTTGGTATAGGCAGTTTGTTTACATTCCTTCCAAAAGTTGGCTAGAGTTATATAGCTTGATTTCGCTGATACTTTTAACTTTGGAATAGCTATTAAAGACCACACACACGCGGCTAAAGTTTTGTAATAATTTCCAATATTACCAACAATGTTATTGTAGATAATACTGATAAATTTTGTGTACGTACTCAATAGGATTGTGTATCGAAACAAACAAATTAGCATTATCGTAAGTCGTCTTGTGTGACTGATGTATGCTCCGTGTGACAATGACGTCATGCGACCTTATGCTCACCAGATGTGATCGTTTCTGCTAGACTTCATCAGCTTCGTGTACTGTAAACAATTTATACTGATATGGCTTCTGCAAATTTTGGCAATATAAAATCTGTCCCGGTGCACTGTTAAATGACAAGAAAAACATCTTTGATCATAAATTTATTATACTCTAGTGAGATAATGTTCTAGTCTAGATTATTAAGAAAATAATTTGGTCTTGATTTGTGTTGTTGTGTCAGCTTGACGGTTTATGATTAAGTGTGGATATTGATATTGTGTGACCTTTAAAAATACCTACAAATGACTTTTCGCTAGTTTTGTGATAATCTTGAGTAAAAGTAGGGGCAACATTTTTTTTTTGTAATTTTAACCTAAATATTATGTACTTCTAACGATGAAGAGTTGAAGAGTTAGAAATAGAATATGTTATGTAAGTATAATTAAATCTACGTGGCTGGTCTTTTAGTAAGGTCAATGTAAAGAAAACCTTTTTTCTAATAACCCTTGTCTTGTTTTGCCGCAGTCCATTTGGTATCGACCACAGAGTCCACAGACATGTCATGTCTGTGGTATCGACGCAGACAAGACTACTACGTACCTACTGCTACTTTTGAGGAAATCAGCTTTATACGAATAGGATAAACTATTATTAATATCATGTAATATGTAATTATTTAGCTTTATACTCGTACATATACTTCGACTTCGTGGAAAAGCAGTAAAGAACTATTTAGAACTATTTATAAATGGCACTCAAGTCCCCTATGCTATGCAACTGGTAATCTGGCAAATGCTACCTCATAATAGTAATATAAACAAACGTTTACATTAGATATAATTATAATATTATAATAACTGTTTTTTTTTTGTTTGAAAACACCCGATTCCCCTAAGGTCGGCCACCTGCGCCCATAAATGGGCCAGTGATTTGGCTTTATCGGCCTTGGCATAACATTAGGAACCATACCCATAAGCTTCGAATTAACACCAATAAAATTACCAAATACACGTTGAAGTCTAAGTCGAGTTCCAGGTATGCAGCGTGGTAATCGTGGACGAAGACTTTTATAGAATTTTTAGCGTGAGTGTCGAGCAGTTGATAAGTAGAAAACACTTACCCACGTAACCTCAATAACGTCAATTTTGACAACAAAATTAGAAACGGTCCGAATTACCACACATTTGTGCCGGTCAAAGGATTCTTCACTTCTGACTTGTCAAATGAAATCTGATCGCCGCCGCCTTTTTTTTAATCTAAAGAGAAATATATAAGGTTCATTTTACAACAAAATTTGTGCAAGTGGATCAAATATTTATTAGTTTATGATCGAATTCGTAAGATATGGCCGATATTAGGAGGCGGCCGATACTAAGTGAATTTACCCTACATAATGTGGGCAGGTATATCAGCAAAAACGTTGTTCATATTTTTTTATTTGTTTGTGAAACGTAAGTACTTTTAAACCGGTTAACAGAAATTCTGGGCGGTATAGTATAAGCCTGCACTCCTCCAGGAAAATGCTAACCAAGTCTACGCAGACGAAGTAGCACTTATAAAAAATATTACAAAATAACTGGTATAAAAAATATTGGAATACTAATACTATAAAACTCAACTCGTCAGCGATGCCACGCATTGTTGGCATTGGATTATGTCACCGTGTTTGTTTTTTGTCCCGCCAATGCTTAGCTGTTTGTAAACACAATTGAGGTAATTGTGCGCGTTTATCTGTCACTGCCTGCCGTTAACAATGATGGTTTTTGTCACAATCACCGTATGATGTGTGCGACGTGCATTGATTTTACCGTAAAATCATGATTTTATGCGAATGTATTCGATTGAGATTGAGTTCATCTGTATATTTTAAGGTTATCAGATTCTACTTCGATCATGATTCTCTTTTATTAAAACCCATAAATGTTTTGTGTAAACCTAAAATTTATACAAAACATTTGTGGCAATTTATTTCTAAAGATTTTTTCAGTTATTATATTTACAATCTCCCTACTTTGGGGAAAATTTCCACAGTGGCAGCACCACAATCGACCGGCTGCGGGTGGTGCGGGGCGCGGGCGTCTGCTGTCAAATCGAATTAACATTTTTTTTGAGTTACGATTCGCTATTATTTCACCAGAAAAGCTTTTACTGAATTGATTTGGTGTATTTCTTTACATTTGTTAACGTCCAAACGCCGATAGAACACGACATTATTGATCTCCTCAGTGAAACACAGTGCATTTTTGTGAGTGGCACGAATGTAGTAGACTTCAGATCTATTTTTGTTTTGTAGCCCAGTTTTAACGTAAATATTGTGTTTGCTGTCGCAATACGGCACTGTTACTTACTTTTCAGTCTCCTTCTTAACGGCAGCCAATAGACCGTGAAGATATTGCGTTTCGGTTGCTGAAATTCTGATTTTATATTGCGATATTTATGTTACCTACTTGCCTGACCGCCAACCGTAGTGCTAAACGGAATCGATAGCCATACTGCCTGCTCGTTAAAAAGAATAAAAGGCTTTATAAACTTTTGAAATTGGAACACAAGCAGTGTTAGTGCAGTGACAAAAAAATGTATACCAGTGACCACCTAAATGGCAGATTTTTTTGTGAAATTGCTGTACTTTAGTGTGTCAGAAGTATGAGGAGAGTATTCGGGGTGTGCACCGATGGCTGGATGCTGTGCGGTCACAATGTGAGCGGTAGCTGCAACTAGATGTTGTCTGTATGTCATTTGTTCTTTTTTTTTCTCCTGATGTAAATAACCATCAATAAATTATACTTTTTGCATGATTCATGAGGTTTCTCATTCCAAAAAGGTTTGGTTTTAGTTTTGTTTCTTAAATTAATATGTGTAGCATGTTTTCTGATGTTAGAATAGAGGTTTTATGTGTTTTTTTTTAATAGTTTAAATAACTGCCTACTTGCAGTATATATGCTTGAAACAAAAACGTGGGCAGTCATTTTTGGATAGTAAACAGTTGAGTTGCTATGTCAAATTCTTAAAAACATCTCAAATGCTAAGGCCGAGTTGCACCATCTAACTTTAACGGTACCTAACTTTAACTATAAGAAAATGTACAGGATTTAACAGTTTTGACAACCATAATCAGTTAAAGATAACTAGTTTTTTTTTCTATTCTTTTTTAAGAACTTTGTTTCTTTATGGAAAAACTTCAGTTCCATCAAACCTAAATACAATTTTACTCAACTATTGACGGTACTTATGAGCTATAGTTAACTAGTAATAAACTAATGGCAAGAAGACAGAAAATTTATTGTCCTTCGTGGAGATCTGCTTCAAATAATCTTGCCATTGACATGTTTTACATTAGTCCTGTCAAGTTTCATTGCAAAAAGAACATTTACCAAGCTCTGCCTGACTGTCCAGTACTCATTTGGCTTGCAAAGCGATACAGACTAGCCTATGGCACAATATTATCTTTGGTACCTACCTTACTTTCTTTTAAATAACATACTTAACCATCTACCAAATGTATCTGAATGCTGCTTGCTCTGACTGCAGAGGCTTTGTGCCACAGACCTATATCGAGAAAGATAGAAATTGGACCTGTCAAACAATGCATTCTCTCAGCGAGCGTCTATACGTTTACAATATGTTTTCTTGTAAATGTTTTGCAATATGAATGCACAGAACCCATGAACTAAGTAAACATGATGTACCACACTACCACCAGGATCGTCTCAATAACATGAAGGAGAGGTCCGACTAGTTGGGTATGTCACCAGGGGGTCATTCTTGCGCTGAGATATGTCGAATTCGACATTTTTATATTACTTAAATTCTTTAGTTTCAACGATCTTTGACAATGCTATAGTGTCGAAAATTGTTATCAGGTAGTTTTCGATACAGATTTTTGGCTCCAAACAATGTCAAACTCGAGATGTCCAAGAGCGAGAATCAGCCCCCAGAGTAGTAGACGATCGACTACGCTCCCTACCCCTCTCGTGGCGTTTCGATAACCGCGGATATCAAAGAAGGCCACATTTGCTCTTCTCTTAATTGTGAGAAGGCCTTGAAAGACGGGCGCAGACCCACAGTCATTGGGGTGATTACCACAAGGGTCCCCCAGTCTTGACGTATGGTGGCGAGAGAGCCAGTATTGAGGGGTTTTCGAGCCCAGCGGAACCGTTTGGTATGCGTAAATACATACCCCTCACTATAAAAAAAGGATCGTCTCAATAGCCAAACAGCTGATTCCATTACGAGAACAATAGGTGGACTATTATGAACACTCATTGTTCCCAGCTCGTATGAATTATTGACGCCGCAATATCTAGAGAAGTAGGTCAACATCCGTCGTCAAATATTTATTGACCATAAAAATGCTCCTAGCTGGTACACTCAGTAGCAAATTATGTTTTACACTTGTAACCTTGAATTGACTCTCATTTTGTTCTTAATAGCGGCGGGCGGTTGTTGTAGTGAAGCCTGACGTGCTGTTGACTGTACATTGGTTCGGTAGTCCCGCTGTGTCGGAATAGCGCAAAACAAATGAGAAATGAGTGTTATTTAAAAAATATCGTTTCTTGTGATGTCTTGGGGAGCTCGGTAGCGCAGTGGTTCGCGCGCTGGGCCTGCGACTGTAGTCAAAGGTTTAGTTTAGCAATTTTCGCAATGCTCGCTCACATAATGGGTGACCAAAATTTTAACTCGATCTCCTCCTCCTGCCTTGTGACGAACTTGAGAAGGCTTACATCCAACAGTGGACTGCAATTGGCTGAATGATGATGAGCTCAGAAAGTACGTTAACACGTTGGTCCTGGCTGTATTTCGCAGTCGTTAAAACCCACCAAGCCGCATCCTTATTAATAAATACATAATGAAAGCAGTGGCGACATGCCCGATGATAATGATCTTTTGGAAATAAGCACCTATTTGAAGAATCATTGGACCCCCTTTTTGATCTAGTGGTAACACTACGTCACTACCTATATTATATCAAATACTCCCAGTGGAGTTACAATCATATTGTATGGTCGGTGTAAGGACTTGTCCTAAGACGATTCACCCACTGACACCGCGCCCCGCAGTGGATGCGCGCGCGGCGACGGAGAAGCAGAAGTTGTATTTTTGAAACAATCGAATTATGGCCTGCGCAGACGACGGACATTGAAGGACTTTTTGTCAGCGATACGACCTTATTACTAAAAACATAAAGTTGAATAAATAACGAGGACCATCGCGTACTTTTCATGGATATACGCGATCTAAGTTGAATCTTATTTGGTTAACAATAAAGACGTGTCGCGGACAAAAAGTCCTCCGTTATCCGTCGTCTGCGCTAGCTCTTACTTATCGTCGTAATCGCAAGATTTGGATGTGAATGCGGTGTTATTCAAAAGCATTTATTAGATTGTTTAAGTAATACGACTCTCTGACAGATAGCACCGCGCTTCCGCGCGGAGCGGCGGAATCCGCTAGGGGTCCGCGCTGCCGCGCCGCGGCGTGGTTTCGGTGGGTTGGACAAGGCGGTTTTCTATACAAATTTACGACATTTGCATACAATATAAAAATTCGTGGCAGAGCGCGGAGCAGTGGGTTAACCGCCTAAGTCCACCTGTTACCCCATCTTATCTGTCGCCATATCAACTGTATTAAGTAACAATATTTTCAGCGTTGTGGTGTTGCGATAATATTATAGCCAGTTTCGTTGAGGATTCCAGTAGAAGCGCAATTCCTTCGTCTTCATTATTTGGCAGTGTAGGAAAATGAGACACAATATTTTTTTCATTGTTGTGAGATTGCCGCCGGTGCGTGGTCTTGTGATACCTACTTTACGATTTAAAGCTTTAATATTGTTGTATTTGTCATAGTCTTAGTTGGTGAAATCTTAAATATAATCGTTTGAGGCTTTTTACCCCTGTCTCAAACCACGCTCACTCGCTACTGTATAAACAAGATATAAAACATGGAAATCGTCTTAAATCCTCGCAGGTACATTCTGACCTCTGCTAAATTAACACCAACAGGCAAAGTGGGGTCACGGTCAAAGAACCGACGGAGATGTGGGTTGGAGCGGTGATACCGTTTAAGAGCTCCGAATAGCATTGCAATGTTTATTTATACCTAGTCGGGTCATAAGTTCTGTCACATCCGATATTTTAATTTTGAATGGATATTGAAAATCAATTTTTTATAAATGATAAATGATAAATGATATTTTATTTGCAAAAAACATGGTATAATGATGGTGAGCCAAGGCTTTACAAAATAAAGTGCTCATGCTTTGCTGATTATAAAAATCGCATGCAAATACTGATTGGTAAATTACAAATTACAAATGTCAGAGAAATATTAAGCTTAATTAAATTTAGGTATTACAATGTCATCGAGATAGAATTCAGTAGGTATAATGTCAAAAAAAAAAAAACTATATTCATTTGTCACGATAAGAATAAAATTGTTTCAAGTCATAGAAATTATTCTCTTTAAGCCACTTACATAAATTAATTTTGAACAATCTGTTGTTCAGACCTTTAAAGGTGATAGGAATCTTATTATATATACGAACGCACATACATAGAAAGCTTTTAGCATATTTACTGCTTTTTGGAATTTCCTGGAATATTAGTCTGTGTGGACATCTAAGTCTAAAATTCCCAGCTTTTTTAAATAGATCTAAATGATTATGAACGAAAGTAGCCACTTCACAAATATAAAGAGAGGGAAAAGGCAATAAACCAAGGCTTTTAAAAAATGGTTGACAGGATTCGTCAGGAGGGACCCCGCAGATAGCACGAATACATTTCTTTTGCGCAACAAATATTCGGTTCTTGTCCGTACTATTGCCCCATAGTAGGATACCATACCGTATAACAGATTCAACGTAAGCATGATATGTTACTATGGCTGTTCTTTTATTAGTTATAGCTTTTATACGATTAAGTGCATAAACAAACCTATTTATTCTGCTACATACATTATCTAAGTGCATTTTCCAATTAAGATCTTCGTCTAACATCACTCCCAGAAAATTCACATGTGTAGCTTCTTTAATTTTAGCTACATTTAGCTTTATATTGTATTTTTTTTGTTTACATTTATTAAATTGTATAAAGAGGGATTTGTTTAAATTGATTATTAAATTATTTGCTTTCAGCCATTCTTCTATTTTATCTATTACATTATTAATATCTGTCTCATGATTTTGTATTGAATTGTATTTATTATGTGCAATGTCAGATGTAACTATTAATGTAATATCGTCAGCGTACATGATGCATTTATGATTTGTCACTTTTGTTACGTCGTTGATGTAAAGCAGGAACAGTATAGGTCCTAAGACGCTCCCTTGCGGGACGCCAGACAATTTTTCATTGTAATCAGATTGAAACGTCTTCATATCATTACCCTCCAATCTGTTCAAAACAACACACTGACGTCGACCCGCTAGGAAGGAGGATATCCACTCCAAGGCTGGTCCTCTTATTCCTATTGACTCTAGTTTCTGCAATAATAAACTATGTGAAACGTAGTCAAAGGCTTTTGACAAATCAAAGAATAATCCAGTCGTAAGTTTATTCTTGTTAAGATTAGTTAATATTGTACGAACTAAATCACTAATAGCCAATGTTGTAGATTTATTCTTTTGGAAACCATATTGGGATTTATTGATTATACTGTATTTAGTGCAGAAATTCATTAGCTTCTTAAGCATACACTTCTCGAAAACTTTAGATAGTATGGGTACTAATGTTATTGGACGATAATTATCTATATCTTCTTTGCTCCCTTTTTTATACAAAGGTTTGACCAATGATACCTTCAACTCCTCGGGAAAGATACCTTGTTGAAAAGATAAGTTTACTAGGTATGTCAGAATGAGAGCAAGTTCAAGAACACAGGCCTTTAATATTCTCGTATTGATGCCATCGTACCCTTCAGAGTTGGAGTTATTAAGCGTCATAATTTCCTTTATCAATTCACTTGGTGTAATAGGTTCTAAGAACATTGAATTACGCAAAGTAATATACTTAGGGTCACTATTTTTAACTTTATTGTTATAAGAATGTGATGTCAAATTATTTTGCAAGTCAATAAAGCGGTTATTAAATGCTGTGGCAATGTCTCTTGGGTTTGTTATTATATTATTATCTGTTTTTATAGACGATATATCATTATATGGTGACTTATTGTTTACTTGTTTATTTACAATTGACCACGTTGCTTTACATTTGTTTCTGCTTCTCTGAATGTAGTTAATATTACTGTTCTTTTGGGATCTATTTATGCATTTTTTAAGAATGTGAGAGTATTTTTGATATCTGTTTTTAATTTCTTGAGATTTTCTTCTATAGTATAAATATCTTAAGTGTCGTTTAGTCTTACAGCTAATTTTTAGTCCACGACTTATCCATTTACTACCGTTTTTGTTAATTTTAACTCTGATTTTTGGGAAGCATAGGTCATAGAAAAGGCACAATGTTTCATGAAACTTTGTAAATGCTACGCGAAAATTAACCTCTGCATATATTTCAGACCAACTTAAATTTTGTAGACATTCTTTAAACTTTATTATATTTTCCCGACAGTAATCCCTTCTGTAAACAAAATGTGCCTTTCTCACCTCGTTACGTTTTTTCACCGGAAAAGTAAGTAGCTGTGCCGTGTCGTGGTCTGACAAGTACAGTGGTAATATAGTGGCGGTCGCATCTTTAATGTTACTAAGAAAGTGGTCGATACAGGATTCTTTGCGAGTAGGCACGTTAATATGTATTTTAAAGTCATAGTTGTAGCATAAATCTTTAAGGTAGCTAGTGATGTTCCCTACTTTTAGAGTATTAATGTTAATATCACCGACAATAACCACTTTAGTATTAGGATTGTACTTGTTGCTAATATCATGTAAAACCTTGTTTAACTTATTTAAAAATACAACTGGATCGGACTTTGGGATTCTATAGACACAAATCACGAGTAGCCTATGTGCTGGAATCTCTATTCCACACGCCTCAAAGGTAGATTGAGTTGCGTACTTTTTTACCAGTGCCATCTCCTTGTATTCGATTCCACGCTTAGCTAAAATACAAGTACCACCTCTTGACGTTTCTCTAGAGTAAACAGTAGCCAATTCATAATTTTGTAGCCTTATGTTTCTTTCATGGCCCAAACGTAGAAAAGTTTCGGAGAAACATAAGAGATCTGGACTCTCATTTTCTTCATTTAATTCCTCTAATGTTATATTTAGCAAATCTTGCTTTGAAAGAAGACTTGCAATATTCTGGTGAAAGATTTTAAATGAGGCTTTAGTTGGTTCTTTATTTACGAAAAAAAATATTTTTGCTCGTAGAAGGAAAGTAGTCTGGAATGGTATGTTTTTTTTTAGATTTTAGATTTAGTGTATTTGAGTTACCCGGAAAAGTACATCCCGACTGAATCGGAGCAAAGTAATATGGGATAGTGCCCTTATTACGATTAGTAGAATTGTTTTTATTTTTATCTTTCAGCAGTTTATTATTTACTATATATTTTTTTATTTCATTAACATTTAGGTACTTTCTTTCATAATCGATACAATCAATAACGTAATTTATTGCTTTACACATGTCATACATATTTTCACTACAATTCACATAATAGCATCTTTTATGACTCTTACACAACTTTTTTATATTAAAATTTAAGTCCAATATATCTAAATAATTATTTCTAAATAAATTCAATACAATAATGTCATTATTTATAAAATCGTTAAATAATTTTCGCAATTGGGATAGCATTATTTTCATGTCATAGTCGTTTTCCCCAACACAAATAATCAACTTATCGTTATCGTTAGGCATTAACGTGATGTCATAACAATCTTTTATAATGTCCGTAGCTAATGCATAAGGCCTGGTTTGGGAAGTAATTTGGTAGCTATCATACATTGTGTTTTGTCTTCCATAGGTGAGAGCAGAAGATAAACCGACGCATTGTTGAGTTCCACGTATGAAGATCTTGCTCCTGTAATTCTCTTTTTTGTTAGGGGTTTGATTGGGTTTGTCATCACTTAGCGTAGATGTGACTTTTTTTGGCAAAATAAGCAGCGAGTTTTCCAAAGTATTTATTCGTGTGGTGACGGTTGAGATATCCTTTTGTGTTTCAGTCAATAGCTGTTCCAGAGATGAGATTTGTTGTTGCAGAGCCATCAAGTCTTTGTTATGGTAGAGATCGTTAGTAATATTCGGTCTCAAAGGCGAGTGTAGACAGTCTGTATGGGAAAGGTTCATCGTAGAACTTTTTTTTTTAACACTACGTAGGACTGTATTATGTGGTGTGGACCGATTACCTCTTAATGGAGATTTACATAATGATTTTAGAATAATAATCTCTTTAGACAGCTTGGAGTTCTCTCTTCGTAAGTCATTATTCTCTAAAATATAATTTTCCAATTCGCATTGTATGCTGGCTAGCTCTAACTGTAGTTTATTAACATATCCGAATTATAGACAAAAACAAATAAATTATAATTTTATTTTAATTTGTTTCAATGGAGCGGATGTTGAAATGAGATGCGTTTGTGTTGATTGGTTTACTTCATTGTGTTACGAGCCAAGTCAAATTTTCGGTCTCGTTAAAAATTTACATATTCCTTGGAGCTTTGCTTTAGTTACTATCAATCAATTCAGGGATGATTCAAGAAGCGGAGAGAGACAGAGAAAAAAATGGTAATACTGGTACGGTTCGGACGTTAGCGGCGGTAAATGTAGTAAAGGTGCGTATTCAAAGAAATCCGGCCCAAAAATGAAAACTGTTGGCATTACAGGTGGGATTTAATAGAACGAGCGGAGAAGAAGTATTGAACGAAGACCTGAGATTATAGGCTAATCATCGAAAAAATAACATCTCCTTGATCCATGCCTGAAAAAAACCACGATTATATTGGGCCGATCTCGTGTTTTGTTAGAACGATACACAGGAAATAAGCAAGCTTCGATTTTGTCTTCCGATGTTTTTTTTTATCAATGAAAGAGAACTGCAACCATCAGAACAATTAAGTGTTATGCCCACGTCAGTGAAGAAGCTAGCTAATGTGTTTCTCGAGTCTAGCAAGGCTAATGACCCTTCGCCAGTGATAGCTTGGCTTGGAGAGCCGTATTTTGGCCTAAGCAATGTACACCAAAATATATGCCTGACAGACGTCGTAGACCACTTTAAAAAAATCAGCAATAGGTCTTTATCAGGCTTCAGGGCCTGGTCACATAGCCAAGAGGACTCAAAGTTATCAGGCCGCCTATGTAAATCGACTTCATCCGGCACGAAGATTGGCCATCCTCTAGCCCAGATTTCAATCCGCTTGCTAACGAAATTAAGCCCTATTTAGAGGAGAGGACGTGCGCTAAACACACCCAAAATTGAACCCTCTTAATGCATCCTTCATTAGCCGCCGCCGCTAAAATCTACGTGGACGCGGCGCGTATTTCTATAGATGCGTGGCCGCGATGGTCAAGGGCTTGCATCGAAAATTGTGCCGGCCCTTTCGGATTATTTTTATCAATTAGTATTAACTATAGTGTTAGCTTTCTTTTTATGTACAATAAAATAAATATTTATTTGAAAATCGGTTTTTACTTCACTAGGAACTCGTGACAGAACTTATGACCCGACTAAGTATAATGCTTATATAAAGTCTATGAGGAAACAGGGTATATCTAGAAACTATTAAAAGGTGATGGGCTGGCAACCTGTCAATATTGTTTCTGGACAACAACATAACAATAATGTTTTCAGCATTGTTGTGTTCCGGCAGTTTAAGATATGATAGCCAGTTCCTCAGTGATTGAGGATTCCGGGACAGGTTCGCTTCCATCTTCAGCCTTATCAATACTTAATAACATCAGGTATGATGAAGGCCACGAGTCTCCCCGTCGATTATAAAAATAAAATCTACCAATCTACAAATGTGGCGTCGTTGAAGTGTGGCTATGAGAGTGATTTTTATAACTTGTTTTTCACTCTCTGGTTGCACCTTTGACGCTCTGCTAACAAGGCATTCGTGGTAGGTATGAATCTTTTAAGTATCATCCTAAAGGTGGAATGCCAAGATGGGCTGCAGACTGGAATCGCACGATCCGTTACACTCCAAATTGAACCGTAATATTTAATTTAAAAGCTCAATTTAAAGTGTGTCGCTATGCGGTCGCGACACTTCTCCGCTCAGTTAAAATTGACCTTTTTAACATAACATTACGGTTCAATTTGGAGTATATTGTAACGTGCTGTTGCAGTCTGCAGCCCATCACTGTATTCCACCTTAATCCTAACTAAATATTATAAATGCGAAAGTGTGTTTGTTTGTCCTTCCTTTACGCCCTAACTAAGCTACTAATCTAATACTAATACTAATTAAGGGCTTGTGGAGTACATCAGAACGAAGACCAATTTCATCCTGAGGGTCGAGCGGTTGGAGTCCCGCCACAGTGTGAACTTTAACTCATTTGTGGTGAGGGTACCGACTGAACATCTGTCGACCTTCATGAAGGAAGATTTTTGGCCGAAGGGTGTCCTGTTCCGGCGGTTTCGGGGTCGGCTATCGGACACCGCGATGCGCAACACGTCGCCGCCGTCTTTAAGTGTAAAATAATTAAGTTACATAATGTTGATATTTTATATATTATGTATGTTTAGTTTTAAGGTATATGTCTATGGGCCATTGTAGCCTGATGACAAATAAATAAATAAATAAAATAAATAATCGACTTGATTTTTGGCATAGAATTAGTTGAAAGAACGGAGAGTAACATAGGCTACTTTTTATCCCGATATTCCCACGGGAACGGGAACCACGCGGGTGAAACCGCGGGCGGAAGCTAGTTTAACATAAACACAGATTACGAAAGGCACCAAGCAGAGACTCCTCTCAGAACGAAGTGAATTTCTCGCACGCACTCATTGACGTTACATTTACAGGATTTATTCAGTATTTCAGTCACGATTATCAATATGAATAATCGGTATTTGTTGTCCGTCATATGAAAAGGTGTCGAAACCTCGGGAAATCCAAAACTATAAAATAACACAATTTTACACTATATGTGTTATTAAAATCGCGTTTAAATCCGTAAAAGTAGATTTATTCAATCAACAACGTTGTTTTCCTTGTGTTTGAGTATGGGTGCTATATTTGTATTGTAGGTATTGATATCCGTAACAGAAGTAGGTACTTAGGCTGCCTCGGAATCAGATGCCATTCCGCGCAAGTGGCGTCGGCATCGAAATCGGCTTCATTTGACAGATGGATGTGACACATTGCTGCTTCTTTTTGACACAAATGAAAACTCACCAAAGACTTAAGTTGTCTCATATATTTTTAGGGTTCCGTACCAAAATGGTTAAAAGGAACCCTTATGGTGCGACTCAGTCTGCCTGTCTGTCGCAGCTGGATATATCAAGAACTAATGCTATCAATTTAAAATTTGGAATAGTCTTAAATGACGTTTGCCCAACTATTATGCTAATAAGAGAGACATCACAGCACATACGTATATCGAGATAGACGGTAAAAGTTTGCCTACTAAAAGTTTTCTGATCTAAGTCAGTCCGCTTGAGACGATTGCCATGAAAACACGCGTCACTTAGAAACGAGAATGGTTAATTGTGCAATGCTTTGTGGCAAGAGCTCGTCAATAACATTTATTATTTATTTATTTATTTAATACTTCATGCACAAATTGGATGTACATAGGCGGACTTAATGCTATAAGCATTTTCTACCAGTCAACCTTAGGGTGATGTGGAGACTAGTAAGAGGTAGGGTGCACGCACAACCAGTGTAAAAACTAACTGAAAATAATAATATATGTATTTATATATAAAACAAAATATACTATATACATAAATACTAACAAAAACTAAAATTGTATTTATACATACTTATATATTTTTATATTGATATATACATACATATAAATATAATGTAAAATAGGTAGAAACAAACAAAGTTATTGACAATTATCAAGATTGATTTGCTTGCTCTGTGAGATATTTGCGCAACTTAGTTTTGAACGCGTACCGACTGGTGGACATTCTGATATCCAAAGGAAGGGAATTCCAGAGAAGAATAGGATGTACGAGAAATGATGAATGAATAATATCAGAGTGATGAACGGGACAGATTAGAAGGCGGTTAGAAGAGGAACGGAGATTTCTATCATGAGAATTATGAAGGTACTGGAAGCGCGAAGAAAAGAAACATTTCCCATCACTTAAATCTCGCTCGTGACGTCATCGTAGGTACGAAAAATTCGAGACGCTAGGTTCTCTTACAGTTTGAAGCGCTCTTTTCGTCTATCTCGATATAGGTCTGTGATACAAATAAAAAAAAATTGCAACAGCGACTGAGAGCAGATCTTAAAAATTCAAAGTACTAGGGCATATGAAAGAGCGCTGCTTGCACATTCCCAAATTTTTATTTTATTTTTTATTGTTCGAGCCCGATTCGCTCTTGACCGGCTTTTTTATTACAGCAGTTCAAGATACGATTTATACCCATTATTTGAGTGGGTGTGCCGGCAAACATCTTCAAATCAGACGTAAATTGTGACAAATACAACAGTATCTTGAGTGGGATGTCATTTTAGCTTCGAAGATGATCTAATCACACGACGTTATCTCAAGAGGCACTTGAAGAAATAGCAAGAATAAACATTATAACGATTTGTAGAATCAGTTAAAATATAAGATTATATATCTGCATTATATTTTAAAGATGTGAAGCTTGTACAGTTGAGAAAATTGTCGGAAAGCCAAACCCTCCACCAACCCATGGTCCTTCCTATCTTTTCGGTATATGGACTAAATCCCTGGAGAGCGCAGGGGTACTTGCTTGTGCTCTTTCCCGCGCTGTTCTTGACTCCCTACAAATTCTGTCCCCTCTTTTTACCTTCTCTCCCCCTTCTAGGACTAGTCTCCACAATATGTTACTTCGCGTCCGGCTTACGGCAATGGCTGCTGCTCAAATTGTCTCCGACAGGTATGCCAACTATGCGCTAACTGCGCCGGAGTTGTTCTTGCTGCTAATGAGGTCTTGGTAATAAGCGGGTCCAGGTTCTGTAAGTTTAAGTTTGTCATGCATAGTGCGCCTTGGCTCCTCGTAAAGCTTACAGTCCCGAAGAGCATGATCCCGTGGGGCTATCCAGCCTTAATCGTCCAGACCTCCGAATAGTTGTAGGCACACTTACAGGTCACCTAACTTTAAACCGACAACTATTCATCATGAATGCGACAGACAGCCCCCTATGTAGGGGATGCCTGGACGCAGAGGAAACAGCCGCCCACGTGATCCTGGAGTGCGTGGGTTTGGTCGCACAACGGGCAGAAATCCTCGAAAGACGTGAGGTCGCTCCTAGAAGCCTGTGAACGCCCCAGGAGGCTTCTGCGCTTCTGGAAGGAGCTGGGATGGCTTGACTAGCCATACCGATGCTATGTTCACGCATAACGGACCATATGGGAGTCTAAATGCGGAGAAAAGAGCCCATCACCAATACCAATACCCGTGGGGCTATTACCAAAAAATTTGCAATTATCGCGCAGATATGTCAAAATAAAAAGGTATTGCGAATGTGATTGCTGGCTAACCGCTCGCTGATGGTTCGTATAGCGGCGTCTCACACTCTCGCGCTTCTATCTAGGTGCAAGAGTGAGACGCCGCGTGTTGCAATGACGCTAGCGCCAAAAACAATTTGGTAGCAATAACAGGAACATAAATGAATGCACATTGTAGTTCATCGTTTGTTCGGTAGAGGACGCACTGTTGATAAGTGACGTAAAGCAATTTTCGCGCAATTGTTGCTGTGGCAAAGATAGGTAACAGCGACAGGGGACTACCACTAAAGTTAGCGTTGTTTAAAAAAGTAAGATTATGTAAAAGTTTATATCACATATAATGCACACACTCGCTTAATGTGCAGCTTGAGAGGGAATTGTTTAAACATGGAACACGGGCACCACATGTGTGAGATCGCGGGCGGCCGCCAGTAATCTACAGGGTGGTCCAAGCCTGGTGTATGTATATTTTTTTATAGATAGCTGACCAACCGGTCTATTAGGAACCCCAAGAAAAAAATCCGTACTCGCCAGATTGCAAGATGTAAAAAATGTTTTTTTCTACTTATTTTGTTACTTTTTTTGTGTTATGCGTTTATCTGATTGGTATTTTCTTAAAAAAATAAAATATCAAGGCCTATTGGTTATTTCAGGCTAACAGTTTTTTTAATTATTAAAAAAAAGGTTCATCGGTTTTTTTCTTTGCGTTTCCTAATGAACCACTTGGTCAACTATCTATAAAACAATTTATGTCCTTATAAATTATAGGCTTGGAACACCCGGTATATATCGTCATGCCACTCTTGTTAATAATACAAAAGTTTACTCCGAAAATTCGTAACAAAGCATTCGCCAACAGCTTTATGTTGAAAACATTAATTCAACGAAATGTACCGACATCGAAATTTAACCGAGAAATTCCTTACTCCTACGCTGTTCGCATCGCATGATGTGAAGTAATAAAAATTGTAGCATCGCAATGTAATACAAACTAATAGACATTTTAACCGCGAAAGTTTATAGTTTTGTCTACAAGGTCGAGGAAGAACAACTTCTGTATTGATCTGATCTAGGAGGGAAATTGGACCACCTTCAAAATATATGATTTGCGTCGTGAGATCTGACAAACTTATTTTACGGTTCTCCCTTTATTGATCGTGTTAAATGCTTTCACTACCAATTAGTGGCCATAACGCGAAAGTGCGTCGCGTCGTCGCCTAGTCGAAATTGAAAATGAAAAATTAAATGAAAATGAAAAATGTTTTATTCATCAAAGTACGTTGCTCTTACATAAGTGGCTGGAACCAATCTATTAAGTGTCCAGAGACACTTGTGTCAGGAGGCCCCGCTCTTCCATAGCTTAATGACATCTAAATAATACACGCAATTTATTTATTTATGTTATCATCAAACAAATGAGTTGTGTAAGTAAATATCTAGGAGTGTGTGTGTGTGAGTGTTTAGTCACTGCAATAGCTGTTCTACGTCATCATAGGGCTTAGATAAAAGCCAGTTTAATATATCTTCTTCTCTAAATTGGGCGCGACTCCTCACACGCGAGCGCTGATGCTCTCGGTCGTACACAGAGTCGAGTATTACCTGACTATGGAAAAGGAATCTTATTATTTGGACGATAACCTTGAAGTTGCGTTGTACGAAAACGCCAGCGGTTGTCAAAGTGATGTTGACAGCGATGCCGACGGCACTTACGCGGTAGGCCCACAGAATGGGAGATCATAGTTAAAACCGGGCAAGTGCGCGTCAGACTCGCGCACGAAGGGTTCCATACCATTATCTAGCAAAAAAACATGCATGTGATATTGCAAGAGGAGCTAATCGAGTTCAGAGTCCGATACTCAGGGAGCTGAAGATGAAATTTAAAAGGGTATCAAAGATTTTGACTGCAGGCAGAAATACCTGAAAAATATCCTGAATTGTGGGGAAATGCGAGAAAGCTTTTGATAGCGTTTCCCTAGTCATATCTTGTCTAAAAAAGTTTTAGTGTCGTTACAAACCTTTTAACAAAAAAAATTTCAGATTAAATATCACATAACGAGGAGATTTGCGGTTATTCCTAAAAAACTGAAACCAAATATTTGCTGTCAAATATTTGCTGTCAATCCATCAATCCCTCCCATTAAAATTATGACTATTTGTGATTGTCATTTTAGAAGTTACGTAACGTTATTAATGTTTAATTCTAATTTGAATAAATACAACACAAGAGAATATATTAATTTTCTTTTATATTTACTACACCGAATCACAAATTATGTAGGTTTCCGAACGCGGAGTTTTCTAAATAAAATAATAATAATTGATTGGTTTCTTGTGCTGTGCTGTGAGTGACCTTTGATTGACCACCTTTACTTTTTTGACATTTACTCACAGGCACAATCAATAAATTAATTAACAAATCAATTCACACTTTTTTTTAGAAAACTGTTCATTCGTGATTGGAACTCTGCCAAAACGCAAATTTCCATAGTGAGATCTAATTTTCACATTGTTGTCCAGTTTTGGGAATATAGTAGAAATGTAGCTGCAGGGGGTCCACCGGAACCAGAAAAATTTCGAAAAGGGTCTATGTGAAAAAAAAGTTTGGGAACCTCTTTCCTCACTAAAACCGGGGGTTCGAAAGGGAGAATGCGATAAACGCAATCCAGCTTAATGTGTTGAATGTCGGTGTAGCGCAAAGCATCCTGTCGGAACCGATTTCTGCCTCCACTATGATGCTATGTAAAATAGCTCATAAGTACCGTCAATAGTTGATAAGTTAAAATTGTATTGGGGTTCGATGGCACTGACATGTTTCCATAAGGAAACAAAGCTCCTAAAAAAAATAAAGGGGAAAAAAAGAAGCCGCGGCGCGCGCGCCTGTTCGATCTCTCGGTTAGAATGTGGTAATATTAAAGTGACATGACATTCACATGACAGTTGACAGCAAGCATTAAGATGCGTTAACAAATGTATGGGAAATTCTAGGCTGCAACAATGTGATATTAATTTTCCGTTTTCATTGTCGCCAGGGCTCCCCCCACGGGTCGGTGATGTCGTGCCAGTCGCTGGCGGCGCGCGCGTTCGCCGAGCCGGACAAGGACAACATGACGCACTGCTCTGGCTTCCATAGGTAAGGACTTGTAGCCATCATCAGTGGTCGCCAGGGTCCCCCCACGGGTCCGTGATGTCGTGCCAGTCGCTTGCAGCAGGAGTATGGCAAGCCAGAAAAGGACAACATGACGCACTGCTCTGGCTTTCATAGGTAAGGTTATCCATAGTTGTAGTCACCACCAACTGCACGACACCTAATAATTATAATGACAAAAATTAAAACATACCCCATGGAGCGGTGATGCCGTGCCAATTGCTGGCAGCATGAGTGCAGCGAGCAAATAAGGGCAACATGGCGCACTGCTCTGGCTTCCATCAGTAAGGACTTATAGTCGTAAGACCCTATTTCATTAGGACACCATGGTTGCGCCACCACGGTCGCGCCACCAACAAAATGTACAGTCAACAGCAATTACGGCTTTACATTTGCACTACGAAAACCGCCGCTATTACGAGCGACGTAAGGGCCCTCTGAAGGTCAAAGTTTACGTACAGATCCATGGAGGGTACCTCACCTGGTATATCTGCTTCGTAGCGCAACCAAGGAAAAACCAGGGCACCTACCGCGCAAGTGTCATCGGCATCGACATTGACTTCATTTGACAGACAGATGTGACCTATTGCTCTTAGTCTATGGTAAGATTTCATTTGTGTCAAAAAGTAGCAGCAATGTGTCACATCCATCTGTCAAATGAAGCCGATTTTGATGCCGATGCCACTTGCGCGCTACGGCACCAGGTGAGGTCCCCTTCATTCTATACAAAGGCAAACATTTTGTTGGTGGCTCAACTGTGGTGGCGCCACCATGGTGTCCTAATAAATAGGACTTTAAGAAAGGCTTATTACCCAATAGTGGGGTCACTAAAACGGATTGGAGTTATTAATTAAATAAATGAGTGCCACAAGGAAGTATTGTAAGTCCATTACTCTTTTTTTATGAATGTAATTTGCTTTCAGGTCAGTCCGCTTCAGTTCGGAGTCGAGGAGCTCAACTAGGACGTCCACCGATCAAGAATGCAAGCGGGAGACACCTGGTGAGTGCCAAGCTTCATCTGTCTCGATGGTGCAGTGGTATTGGTTCAAACCATGCGACTGAGCCAGAGGTGGTGGGTTCGATCCCATCTGGGTTAACATTCAGGGGATGACGGTAGTGAAATTTCTACCTCAGTCTAGTTTACGTTTATATCCCCGGTCTCCAAACTGCTCAGACTGGACGTTTGGAGAATAATTGATATTTTCTATTTTGACGACCTGTTTGGCGCAGTGGTACTAAGCGCCTTCTGCGCCAGAGGTCCCGGGTTCGATCCCTGGACAAGACAAATATTTGTGTGCATGAACTTGTGTGCTTGGTAGGTTTGAATGCTCCGATCATTTTGACGCTGATTGTACACGACTGTTCATGTCATGAATATATTTGCAATATAGTGCTAATCTGATAATTGTCAAACATGTGCGTGAGCTCCTAGTAATATGGAATGCAATATGTTTTTTTTTCGGGTTTTTGTAAGACTCAATTCATACTTGCACAGAGTCGAAGCGCATCAAAGCGTCAATGTGTTGCAAATGCACCCTTATCTCCACAACGTAATGCACATACTTCTTCTGAGATTAAAATGCAAATTCATCGCACTCAGCCGCACGAATTCCGTCGTACGCAGTTAGCTCAGAAGGAATATCTGCATTACTTTGTGGAGATAAGGGTGATTTTTGCTATGTTAAGTTTCGACTCTGCGCTAGTATCAATTGACCCTAAAAGTAAACAGTTTTTTTTTCTAACACTGTGGCCATTTTGTTGAAGGTTCCATATCCCTGACGGCCCTGAGCATGACGGTGCCGCAGTCGTCGGCCATGAGTCAGTCCGCGCCTTCAGCCAACACCTTCGAGCTGGGGGACTCGGTGAGTAGAGAGAGGCAGACAGATATAATAGAATAGACAAATATACAGGAGTAGAATCAAGGTCTCCATCTTAGAGCTGATGGACTTAGTGAGTAAATGTGGATGGGGCAAGGAACCGATGGTCATACAGAAATTTAAAAAGTTAGTGTCCTTAGCTAAGGCATTCGGTAAGTGATAGAGGTACGGAAAGGATGGGAGGTAGGGAGACAAATAGAGACAAATAGAATCAGGGTTCGCTTCGCCTTCCGCCAACTTGTTCGAGCTGGGAAAGGGGGGCGAGGAAGAGATACAAATATCCAGAAGTAGATGGGATATCGAGGCAGATGGAATCAGGGTCCATATCAGTATGAACCATGAGTGGAGAAATAGAGCAACAGACAGGAATACAGGAAGTAGAATCAGAAAAAAACAGAGAGGTAGAATCAGGGTCAATATCGCAGAACGTCCTGAATACTCCTGAATAATTTTCGTCAAGTTCTTCGGCTTCCGGAAATAAGAAATAGATATACAGAAGTAGGATCAAGGTCCACAGCTATATGCTTGGTGAACAGAAGACAGATCAGGTAAAAAGAGAGAGAGACAGAGATATAATCAGGGTCCATATACATCTCAAGTCGTAACACTCCGCACTCTCTTCTGCCAAAAGATGTTAATGTTTCTTTGTATCTCAAAAACTTGGACTTTTCGCTAGAAGAAAAAAATTGTCTTCAACTTACTTAAACATAAATCTCTATATATATAAGGCCCGTGTCCATTCTAATGTTCCCTCCAGCGCCATGAGTATAACACCTACAGCCTTCACTAATAGCTTCAAAAATCACAAGAAAAAGTAGACGGCCGGAAAGATATAATTATTTTTTTAAATTGACCTTATCAAGGTCAAAGGTCAGAAAAACTTTTTTCTTAAGTGACCCCAGTGAGTGCACGTGCGTAGCACGCGCTCAAGTCTAGTAGTTGTATATTTTTAATATTAAAAAAAAAGCCTTGTAAATGCAACATTTTAATAATTAAATTATTTGTTCCAGCCGGCCCCCTCAGTGACAACCTGCCGCTTCCCAAAGCTAGAGGAATGCGCCCACTTCCACTACGAGCGCGTATCGTTAGGCGGACTCAGCATTGAGGCTCTACCCGGGGAGGAGAAGGGGGCTGACCCTGATGAAGGTAGGGAAACTTTATAGGGTAAAGGATCGTGGTTGAGCATATATAGGGTATTATTAGGTGCAAAATACTTATATACCGTGCAATTTTTTTATTGACCCAAGCTTAAGGGGAAGGTCATGTTAAGTGTTAAGAATAAAATGCATAAGGAATTTTATTTTTTAAAAATACTTTTATTTTTGAATATTTTTTGTTTTTATAACTTATCGTCAATCATTCGGATATAAAGCCCAAACAAAGGCAAAAATAAAAAAATAATAGCAGAAATAAATTAAATAAGTAAAAATACTAAAACAGCTGATCGCTGGCGCGGTAGGTGCTTGGGCGGTCATTAGCCCACGGCGCGACCTGTGTTGACCCCTCACAACCACACGCTCTCCTATGCCCTCTGATTACCGATCCATTGCTATAACTGAGACGAAACAAGCAAAATGAAAGAATTTTTCAAATGAGTTAATGAATAAATAAACGTCGGTTGATAAAACCAACTTACGATTACGGTCACATCACAGTACCAACCGTACTACCTACTGTTATTTTCTCGGAAAGTTATTACCAATTTTTTATTTTGTCAAAACAATGTAATCGTTGATTTTTCGGATACTTATTAAATTAAAACGTAACCCAAATAGTCAAACAAACCACTGTTTGCAACTTCTAACTTAACGATCTCACTGCCTACCTACTGTTTGTTACTTACGCGGGAAAGTTGCGTTTTATCTTAAACCAACATCAGCAAAAAAAATCATAATTACAAACGACTTTCGAGATAAAATAGAAATACCAATTTAAAATCTAAACTGTGTAGGTTCAGTTTAAATACTTACATACTTAATGTCGAACGAGTCTCCTTCAACACTTCCTTCATTAATAACACTAGAAAGGTGATAACTTTCCATCACACTTAACAGTCTTTGGAATGACGAACTAATGCAATAATAACTAAATCATGACTTTTTTCCCTGAATAACGTTATCATTTTAGAATTCTTAGGTTATCTTGAAATAAGTAGTTAAAACACGAAATAATTAAACGGCTCTCAAAATTGTGCGATGCTCGACTCGTACCACAGAATACTTGATAGTACAAGTACAGAAGGTTCACTTCGCAACTCCAATCAAATAAATTGCTAGTCTAGCTCACGACGCAATAAAGTCCAATTCACGTCGTGCTGCGCTAAATGCCTAGCATTATATTCACCTACATTCTGCGTCTCTTTCAATCGCGTAACTCGTATTCTTTCTGACGCAGCTAGGGTTGCCTCTTTGAGATTCATTTATTTATAGGTAACTTTGTGTCGGCATATGCATAGTATAATCAAAAGGTAGATATATTAAAGGTTAATAGGTACCTACCAAAAGTTAAAAAAAATAACAAACCTACCTATAACCTATAACGACAAAACAGAGCGTTAGTCTCAAACATCAGAAATTCGTTTAATTCTATCAAACTCGTGAAAGATTATTACACCAACCTACGTCCCTACTTATTTTCGTAACCTAAGTAGGTAGGTACCTACCTATTTAAATATTAAACCAACGTAATAAACCTAACAAGAATGAGAATTTCATAATAATAATAACCACTTTAAAGTAGAACTTGCCTTTCATCGTCCTTAGGGAGCGTAAAAAAAGTTAACTTTGGATCGCGATTCGTGTTTAAACAGTTGAACACTGCACAATATTAATAAATTTATTATTAATTTTTTTACGTGTTGCCATTTTAAATTTAACTTATTTTAAGGTAGTTAACTACGGAAAGTAGGTGACAAACAAAACTCGCGCGTGCGTCACTGCTCGCTCGTGAGTCCCTACTAGATTGGCCCCGCCGGAGGGGCCGCCGCGCGTAGGTATGTTTTCGAGCATACACGGGGAGTGAAACAGGCCTGCTCGTACACAAAACCAAACCTTTCATGATAGAGGTGCACCGCAGCTCTAAGCACTTCATTGCTTTCCCGATAACAAATGACCATCTCCAGGTACTCCTAGTTGGTATACCGACGAGGCATGTTTATGTTTGCAAACGCGCGCGACAAGCAAGAGCAACATGTAAATGCAAACTGAATAAATAAAATCAGAGCGCGATATAATTATTTTTATTCTGTGCTTTAGGCCTAGTTCACACTAAGTACATCTTAAGTTTTGGCCCGCACTGTTAATTCAACTCATATCGAATTGAATAAATATCAAATCAACAAAGTATTTTTTTATCAGTAAAAAATTAATTGCTTACTACGAATTTTTAGGGGCAGAGTTTTAGTTCTTCTACTAGTATCGTATTCTTCTTTAACTATGATTCTTTAGGGCGGATAGCCGGATAGTGATAAGTAAAATAGGTACCTAAGAAAAGTAAAAAAAACAACTATCAAAAATTGACTAAATGCAGATAGCATTGCGATATACTCACATGTTTTTTTAAACGAAAATTATTATTATTAGATATTTCATCCAGTGGCTGTGTCCACGTGGTTCTGTTTCAATGGGGGAAAGTATTCTTTGTCTCTAGTCCGACTTTGGATAATGGTCTGCAAATTGCAAATTGAGCAACCAAAACAAACCCGTACCATTATTATTTAGTATTTCAGTTTGTTGGTTTGTTACTATTTCACGCTAAGATTTCTTTAAGCGTGAAAGAGTAACAAAAGTTAAATTTGGCACAGAGATAGTAGAACATAGGATACTTTTTATCCCGATATTTGCACGGGAACGAAAACGACGCATATGAAACCGCGGGCGGCCGCTTGTGTCTAATAATGTCTATCAATAAATTATTTTATTTTCGAGATTGAACTTTAGTAAGTAAAGTTGAATTACAGAATTTACACAGTTCATCGAAAAGTATGTATGCACCCTTATTAGAACGGTCATTTTTGATCACTGTGGTACTTTGACACAAAGTCATGCCGCCGCCCCGTGCCGCCTTTCGGCAGGCGCACCGGCAAAACGCAAAGAATCAGTACACCTACACTGCATTATGATTAACGATTATAAGTTTTAATTTCGCTATGACTTTTAGAAGAGAACAAGAATGCATCTTACTTATATTTTTTTTTGTGCGTACCATTATTGAAATAAAACATTATTTAAGTAATTAATCGCGTTTTGTTTGAAAAAACAGTGTGTTTAAATGCTGTACCTATTTTTGTTGATGAATTCAAATTAAATTAAACTTATTTATATTATTCCTTGGAAGGACGGTGCCAATTCTGGACCCACCCTTTTTTATTGAATAGGATGAAGCTAGTTTTGGACCCACCCTCAAACAGCTACGTTGGTAATATACGGGCTGTGGGCTTTCATAACAAATAATTTTGTTATGAAAGTTACTTGCTGCTAAGTTCCAAATCTTAGTCCGTTCAAATTTATTATTTATTAAGCATGTCAGTTTATTGGAATTTTGTACACACAAGCGCAAGTCTCAATCACACTCATCAGGTATTTGTGGACCGTCAATTTAGACAACAATTCTGCACTGGGTATGCTAGATTATTCGTTTTGTATGTCTTTGGTTTTATTTAAATCTTACTTTTAAACTACTACAAAAGAATCCAGGTTTTTGTTATTTTATGCAATAACACTAAGCGTAGTATAATGTTTAATACACTCTAAAAGAAGTATCTGACGACGTGTCACATAGCTATTGAAGGGTAGGCTCATCGTTTATACAAATCGTTGAATAGTCTTTTATTATTACTTTGATTAAAAACATGTCTCCAAACTCTAAAACACCAATTTGCTATTTAAATGTATTATAAACCTGTGAGCATTTTAATCCGTAACAGTAATTTTATTTCAGTATCGCAGCTGCCTGCCTAGGTACTATTAGTTTATAGTAAAAAAGGGCGAAATGTATTTATTAAATGTTACAATAGTCTGTAGGTGTACCATTTGAGCGGAAGAATTGCTAAGAAACGGAGCGGCACGATACGATTTATGTACTCGCGTCCGTCGCTGGCGCTTGCTTGTATGCATCCCAGATTCCTGTGCGTAACTTCTAAGCACATCAAGAGTAAATAAAAAAAAAATATAGGATTTTGAGAATAATGCCGAAATTGATGGACAGTTTACATACACTGTTTATTTACCTTAAACACCAGGTTAGCTGCTTGTAAGTACTTACATTCAGGTTATTTTAAAAAACAAATATTTTATAAACAAACGTTTGAACTTTTACGGGGTTCGTCTCAGTTGTAGAAATGGATGGGTAGTCAGAAGGCACATGCGAGCGTGTGGTTGTGCGGGGTCGACACAGGTCGCGCCGCGGGTTAGTGATCGCCCGAGCACCTACCGTGCCGGCGATCAGCTGTTTTAGTATTTTTACTTATTTAATTTGTTTATTGCTTTTATTTTTTTATTTTTGGTGTTTTTTGGGTATTATATCCGAATGATTGTCGATAAAATATAAAAATAAAAATTATTAAAAAATTAAAATATTTTTAAAAAATAAAATTCCTTGTTCATTTTATTCTAAACACTTAACATGAACTTCCCCTTAAGCTTGGGTCAATAAAAAAATTGCACGGTATATAATAGGTGAAATGTACACAAAAGCTGGGGTCGTATTGGTGAGTCATTTTAGGTGGAATGTAATAGGATCAAATTGGCTAGACATAATATATAATATGGATTATGATAGGTGGCATTTATTCTTTCATATGTCATTTTGTAAATGAAATGTAAAATGTAAAATTGTGTTCCACCGAACATACGTACATACAGGTCATATTAGGTGTTGTTACTTACCCACACACCGATCACATTAGGTTGAAAAGACCCAAAAATACCCAACCCAAAGAGAAGGGGGCCGACCCTGATGAAGGTAGATGTCGTATAAGATGTAACAATATCATAAATAATTTTTTTATTGCATTTTTTTTTATTGAATATTTTTTACATGTTACTCTAATGATTATTAATTAATTATGTTTTTGAAATCTGACATTATAATTTTGACATGATTTTGACAATAAGTTTTATTAATTTTAATAATTGTATTTGACAGTTTTCAATTATTATTTTTTTCTTTATAATGATGACTGTGACATTCCATTTTTATGTTCTAATATTATTTCCACATTTTTTGTATCATCTATATTTTATTATTTGTGTGACTTGCATGTGCTTTGGAGAATACCTCTGTAAACTTGCTGGTATGAAATAAATAAATAAATAAATAATATACTGGTCACATTAGATGTAACAATATCATAATATACTGGTATCATTAGATGTAACATAGTCATAGTTGAATACGCTCACATCCACCACGAGTCGAGTCGTAGAAAAACTTATGTATGGGTCACTTTAGATGGAACATGCACATGTATTAAAAAGGAACCAGTTACTCTATTTTTGAATAAGCGAACGATGCGATCAGGCTATTAGCGACCTTGCAAGCGTAGACATAGCACGCTTTTCGCTTTGCCCCTCGCGCGCTCGTGTTGGAAGGCGGTACTACAAGCGAAAAGCGAAGCTATGTATATACTCAATTGCCAATACTTGATTGCATTCCATTAAAATAACGCAGTGGCTCGATTTATTTGCTGACAAGTCCATCCATCATCAGCCTGTGGACGTCCACTGCTGGGGCCTCTCCTAGTTCACGCCTATTGTGGCGTTCATAGGAGGCTATTAGCCTACTGCTACCACGCTGGCCAGACGGGTTGTAAGAGTGGTTGTTTCAAGTTTTCCTTCTCTCGCACAGGTTTTCAATGCGTCGAGCCTCTTAGTCGACTCTGACGACATCCCAGGCATGTAAGGGAGTGGTGATTGGTATTCTTAGGCCGTCACCACACGGCACAGCTGCTGACAAGTGTATTTTCCAAAATAATTACATATTATTCAAAAACCCTCTTGTTTCAGGCTGGATCTGCCTTAAAGTCCGTTCGCACGTGAACTCGTCCTGCGACGATAGCATCGAGGTGAAAACGCTCAGCGGCAGCTGGACCGAAGCGAGCGACGTCAGGGAATGGACTCTGTATAGGAGCAGGCAACATCTGCTACAGCTCGACGATATGCTGCACAGGTAAATTAATAATAAATTCGGTAATTCATTATTTTTTTTACTGTCACATACATCGCCCTCACTATCTAGTCTAGAATCTTTTTCAACTATAATGATTCCTGTGACGTTTCAAGTTAGACAGTTCTAGAGATGTCCTATACGGAAATACTATATACGTACAAATCGTATCTATCGATGTTTTCTGAGTCTAATCTCTTGGAAAAATAGCGATATATTCTATGGTATATATGTCGCAGGATAATTAGTTAAATCGTTTTTAAAACTTTTAAAATTTTGCATTTTACAATGCTATTTTTATGTGATAAATATAAAAATAGCATTGTAAAATGCAAAATTAAAAAGTTTTAATTAGATGGCTGTTTCATCTTAATCGATAGTCAAACATCTGTAAAGATGTTTCTTTCGAATGCGAGGATATTTCTCTCATTGATGAAGCGACGGTGGCCAACACCGTAGAAAGGTGAATATATTAGAAAAATTCGACGTGTCCTCATAGGTCTCTGTAGCATAATTGGTTAGTGCATTGGGCCGGACTCCCAAGGATGCGGGTTCGAATCCCGTCAGGGCGACATGAGACTAGTTCCTTTTTTCTAGTATATTTTCTTGTTTAATATTTATTAGATAAATCGTTTTTTTTGCGAATATCCTAGGGATATTGCGAAAACACGGATAATTAGACAATGGTGTTGTGAACAAGGATACCTTCGGTTGTGACGGGACGTTAAATGATACTAGTAGTCATGGTAGAAGTCCAATCCTTTATTTGAAGTTAAACATAAGTATTTATATCTTGCCGTGTGGTGACGGCCTAAGAATACAAGTGTCACCACTCCCTTACATGCCTGGGATGTCGTAAGAGTCGACTAAGAGGCTCGACGCATTGAACACCTGTGCGAGAGAAGGACAACTTGAAACAAACCCTCTACCAACCCGTCTGGCCAGCGTGGTAGCAGTAGGCTAATAGCCTCCTATGAACGCCACAATAGGAGAGGCCTATGTCCAGCAGTGGACGTTCACAGTCTGATGATGATGATGATGATTTATATCTTAACACAAAGTTAGGACGTGACCAGGCCTGTCTCACTTCAATACAAGCGGCGCAAAATCCCCGAGATACTATTCTGGAAAACAACCTAATTTCAACCTTTTGCATTGCGTATAGCGATCATAGTATAATAACTGTCTGCCGTCTTGCTTCAATCTGCTAGGGCTGTCAGAGGTACTATTTTATCGGTGAAAGTAATATTTTTTGTTTTTTCTGGTGCGTCCATCACTCACGACACAGAACTGATTAGATTTCCAACAGATTAACAGCACAGAATATACAATAGTACCTTACGGTATTAACAGTTTACTTTTGATTCGCGGATGCGTGCGCTGCGTGTGCGACTAGTCGAGCGAGTGCCAGCCTATTGAGGCTAGTCCGGTGACCGGACGCTTGCGTTTATCATACCTAAATTCGGGAGAGAAATTTCTATTTATAACTTTTTAATTATGCATTTTACAATGCTATTTTTATGTGATAAATATAAAACAAGAAAATATACCAGTAAAAAGCAACTAGTCTCATGTCCCGTCAGGGCGACATGAGACTAGTTGCTTTTTTCTGGTATATTTTCTTGTTTAATATTTAGTACTAATTTATATTCTGTGACGTGAGTAAGGTCAGTGTTTGTGGCGGCACCTACCTGACGCCGCACGTACTACTACACACGGTGCTAGAAACTTGTATCCACCGTGCATAAAATAGATGGCGCTGATAACAATTCAGTATGAGATCTAACAACATGTATGGAAACCTACATCACGCAAGCAAAGTTTCACCGAGCCACTCACATATATACAACATCCGACTATCCTCAGTCGGACCGCGGTCCCCGGACTACCAACACCCAGTACGGATTCAGAGCTCGCTGTTCGACCTTCCTACTAGTGGCTTACCATCTACCATCCTTTTCCATGCCTCAACCATACATCTCTACAGTGTTCGATGCATTAGAATCGAACACCTAAACTTATGACATCCGCGCTCGGGTCAGCAGTAGTGAGGTTGTCACGCGCGCGGTACTTCAGTGCATTTTTTGGTATCAAACACTCCGAGTGCATTCATTTAACAAACATAAACATTCTAACATTTTACATAACCTTTTTACTATATTAATTAAACATTTACTTTGGACTATCTTACGTTAACATTTAACATTGAATGAAACTATAAGTTATCATAAGAACTATTTGTAGAATAATAATAAACTCTTTAAATATAAAAAGCTTTCTCATTTCACTCTAAAACTATCATCGTAATCTCGAACTAAACGTAACAGGCAGAGATGTCTAGATGATTAGGGAAGATGTTTACTCGAATATCATCACGCTATATTCGTATGTGATATATCAATGCCATCATACTACAACATAACAAGAAAACCGCAGCAGTCAGAACTGAATAAATAAGAAAAAAAAATACTTTCAAACTTTGATAATTCCACAGATGCATATACGACCGCAAAGTATCCGGCCTTCCCAACTTAAAGGATTCTCCGTCTCCTTCCGAAGCCAACGCGTGGTGGCAGCTGGTAGCCGACTACGTGCACCACCTGTCCATGATCGCTGACGATGCTCTGACCTGTGGACCAGTTCTGAACTGGCTGCAGATGGATAATAAAGGTGAGTTTATGATAAATTGATATTCAAGACCTTTTCTAATACTGAAGCTACAAAAAACTGTATCGAAAATCGTAATCAAAATAAAATACTGCATTAAAAATGGTCTTTAACACACTTTAGGTAAAAAAAAATTGCTTCAAAAAAGGTATATTCTTAAATTCTTCTTCTTCGTACAACACTGTCTATTCTCTCTCTCTCTCTCTCTCTGTCTCTTTTTCTTTCCTACTTCTATCGTGTCTCTTACTTATATCGAAAGTATCCTACTACAGTTAGTAGCTGATTACGTGCACCACCTGTCCATGATCGCTGATGATGCTATTACATACACAAAATACACATTATACCAGATAAAAAGCGCCATCAAAATAAATCTATACTTAGATCAGTTCTTTGATACACAATACTCCTGACACTACTTACTTTTTATCAAACTGTAGACAGAAAAATCGCATAATTGGTCTATCCGTTCAGGAGCTGGCAGTCACGTCGATACGACAAAATCATAACATTCCTCAATTTACTTCACGGGATAAATAAACGTAAGGATCCTACAAAATAATACATAACATCAAAAAGTAACTATACATCGTCTAGAAACCGTGTCCTAGACAGACACACAAATAAGTGGAGCTATTATAGAGCTATAGCCATAGTTACCTGCCAAGTAAAATGATCCAGACGCTGGTAGTGCCGATAATTAAAAATAAAACCGGCGATGTAGCCGATAAAAATAACTATCGCCCTATCTCACTAGCAACTGTAATATCCAAGGTTTTTGACAGTGTGCTTAATAGACAGCTTAACAGATATATCAGACCACATGATAACCAATTTGGGTTCAAGCCTGGACTGTCGACTGAAACGGCTATCCTCTCTGTTAAGCACGCTGTGAATTACTATAAGGAGCGCAAAACACCAGTTGTTGCATGTTTTCTAGACCTTTCTAGGGCATTTGACCTGGTTTCATATGATTTGTTGTGGCGAAAGCTCAAAAAAACCAAAGTACCATCAGAATTCATAAACATCTTACAATATTGGTACAGAAACCAGGTCAACTATGTTCGGTGGGATGGTTTGCTATCTCAACCATACGGGTTGGAGTGCGGGGTGAGGCAGGGTGGGCTGAGCTCGCCAACGCTCTTTAACCTGTATGTAAATGAGTTAATAGAGGAGCTGAGCAGCACCAGGTTGGGCTGCTTTGTAGATGGCGTTAGTGTCAACAACATTAGTTACGCGGACGACATGGTGTTGCTCAGTGCTTCTGTTTGCGGTATGAGGAAACTTGTGGCTATCTGCGAAAACTATGTAAAGTCTCATGGATTGGTGTACAATGTACAGAAGAGCCAAGTTATGCTTTTTGAAGTCGGGAGCAAGCGTTTGGATCGACTCCCAGCTATATATCTTAACGAATGTGTATTGCAAAGGGTGTACAAATTCAAATATCTGGGCCATATGTTAACACCCGACCTCAGTGACGACGAGGATGTTGAAAGGGAGCGTAGGGCGCTGTCAGTTAGGGCAAACATGTTGGCTCGCAGGTTCGCACGCTGCACACATGATGTTAAGATTAGTCTCTTTAGGGCTTACTGTACTACTTTCTACACGTGTAGCTTGTGGGCCAACTATACTCGTCGATCCTGCAGCGCCCTACGGGTTCAGTTCAATAATGCTTTTAGGGTGCTGTTGCGGTTGCCGCGCTACTGCAGCGCATCAGGGATGTTTGCAGAAGCGCGAGTAGACTGTTTTTATGCGACTATGCGGAAGCGGTGCGCCTCCCTGGTGCGCAGGGTGCGGGGCAGCACCAACAGCATCCTTAGCATGATTGCAAGCAGACTGGACTGTCGGTACATGACTCATTGCTGCACAACATCTGCCGGGGTGGTGCGGGTATGAGTCGTGTGCATACAGTCTCTGAATGATAAAATTGAAATTATAATACTTAATTTAATTTAATATAAGATACTAACATAGGTTAAGTACAATTGTTACTAACAAATAATGAGTCAAAGTTACTTGAAATAAATGAATTGAATTGAATTGAATTACCTACTTTGCAACAGCAATATTACGTCAAGTATCACCATAGCAACTTGCGGTTGCTATGGTGATACGTGACGTAAAGCAATTATCGTGCTATCTTTGCTGTTGCAAATAGGTAATAACTCTGTAATACCTCCGTCAAACTAAAACACACCTTTTTAGTGTCAGTGGTTTAAAAGCTTCAAATCCTGGGATAAGGAATCAAAGTATTTGACACCACTTTCAACATGGGTAGTGTGCGCACCTCGACAAAGCTTTCTTGACACTTTTGTCGCGCGAGCACATGGTCTGTCCAGGGCCATTATTCACTATGACCACTAAGCGAAACCTTGCTCAAACTACGCCAATGTCGTACTTGGTTTTAACATTTTCAAATTCGTTTTTTCCATAATACTAACAAAAATATAGAGTTATTGTACAATTACATGACAGTCACAGTTTGTATAATTAATAAACAAGTAAAATAACTTTTAGAGCTGTGTAGTGTCGGCTAGGAATAGCACTACCCCCTCATCCCGTGGGTGTCGTAAAAAGCGACTAAGGGACTCAGCCTTCAGGAGGCGGGCAGCAGCGTCTCCCACAAACTTGGCCATACTGCGATAACCAACCCGACTGCCAAGCGTGGCGATTATGGCAAACCTCCCCTTTTGGGGGAGGCCTATACCCAGCAGTGGGCTGTGGCTGAGACGAAGACGAAGAAAATAACTTTTAAATTTGTAAGTGTCATAGAGAAAATGAATTTTGGAAATGTCGGAACCAAATACGACATTGGCGTGGTTTGAGCAAGGTATCGGTAAGTGGTCATAGTGAATACAGGCCCTGCTCACACCGACCGTACTGATATGAGTGGAAGAGACATCGCGAGATAAGGGTCGACAGCGAGTCGGTGCGTATGCTGCGCTGGCAGAATTGCTTTTACTCTCTGTATAGTCAACGGCAACTGCGTTTTATACCAAATGACAAACTTCGGTTTACATCTTAAAGTGCAAAGTCGATTAGAGAACTTGCGGACAACCGTCGAAATTCTCCAATACTTTTCTATTTTTAATACGCTGTAGGCCAGCGTTGTCACATCAATGCTAGGAATACCTACCCTTGCATTCGAAAGAAACATCTTTTCAGATGTTTAACGATAGATTAAGATGCAACAGCCAATATTTTATGATTTCCAAAGGTCGCAGGTTCCGAGTCCCATCTGAGATTTCACTTGTGGCTGAGTTAAATATTTAAAATATTTTTCTATATAAAGTTTATCGATTAGAGGCATTTGACAGTTTTGTAAAGACTGCCCAGCTTTTGACTTTACATTAAAATAAAGGGTTAAATTTTCATTCCAGATTTCACAACCCTTTCTTTCTCCCCATCTCATTCATCATAACCAAGACCAAACCCATAAAGATTTGGGCATAATACGTTGTTTTATAAATAAATATTTGCATACAATCACACCGTTCTCTGGCCCACGTAAAGTTTTATGAAAAACTTGTGTTATGGATACTAGATAATGGATTAACATACTTATTATTTTTATAATACATACATAATATACATATTAAATATCCAGACCAAGACAAATACACATGTTCATGCACACAAATATTTGTCTTGTCCGGGAATCGAACCCGGGACCTCTGGCGCAGAAGGTGGGTTTAGTATCCCTGCGCCAAACAAAAATCTTTGCAACAGCAACGCGACAGCTGAAATTGCGCGACAATTGCTTTACGTCATGTATCAACAGTGCGGCCTCTACCGAGCAAACGATGAACTACAATGTACTTTCATTTAGTTCCTGTTATTGCTACCAAATTGTTTTTGGCGCTAGCGTCATAGCAACACGCGGCGTCTCACTCTAGCATCTAGGTAGGAGCGCGAGAGATTGTTACGCCGCCATTCGAACCACCATCAGCAAGCGATTAGCCAGCAATCACATACGTAATACCATTTTTATTTTAACGTTCCGTAGCGATCACGCCATAACTTAATTGCAAATTTTTAAGTAATAGCTCCGCAGGTCGGTTTTTATTAACAATAATGCTGCCCCTTTCACAGGTCACAAGCTGCTGGTGGCCAACGAGGACTCCAGCTCCATCAACACGCCCGCCGTGGCCGCCGCCTACTCCGTCAGGAAATATGTTTCACAGGTCAGTATCTTTTAGCAAAAATTTTAAGCGCTCTTAACTTGATAAAGGATGAAGGAGAGGATATTAACTTATAAGAATTAAACTTAAAAACGTTGTCTAAATACTAAATAAATTTCATATTTGGGACCCCCTGCATAGAAGGCAGGCTACGTACCCCAACGCCAGACAGGTACTATAAGTATAGTGTACAATAATGTCGTTTAAGTTCTCAATACTATTTATTTATTTGGGAAACAAACAATACAATTTGTCTTATAAGTAAAATAATAACTAAATATATCTTAAATCAGCAAAGTTTCCACTTATTACTAAAACATATGTTTGAGCAATGGACAAACAATCTTACACACAATCTTTATTGTTTGAACAACCATGTAAAACTCAAAATATATATTAAATTGATCATTACATTGTTGACAGGCTCGAGACGAAATCAGTTTTGAAGTGGGCGATATGATCTCTATCATCGATATGCCTGGTGAGTACCTATGTGTCGATATAAGAGTAATCATTTCATAAATAGGTGAATTTTGATTGTTGTCTGAAGTATCAATATCCTTTTATGATTTTTGATTTTTTGCATTTTTCAATGCTATTTTTTATACTTATGATAAATTTTAAATAAAAAATCAACTCGGCCACAAGTGAATTCTCAGATGGGACTCGAACCAACGACCTTTGGAAATCCGGTCCAATGCTCTAAAGACTCTGTCTCGGTAGCAATATTTTTCTATTTAAAATTTATCATAAGTATCAATATCCTATCTTACTTAAGGGCCCGCTATAGGCCAACGAAAATCAGATACATGATCGTCTGTAATATCAATATTAATGAAAAACTGAATTTCAAATTAAGATGCAGCAAACTACAGGACTAACACTAGTGACTATGTTACTCAAAAACACGATTGCATAAAATTTTCTCGATAGAAAAAAAATGCGAAGTTCAATCCAAATCACTATAATTAACACGATAAACTGCTAGTATTCAAGTAATACATTAAAATAAATCTTGGAACTTTTTAGTATAATTACACTATAGATAAGGCAGGGCTTATGTTATGTATGGGCTTATGTAAATAACCTTTAAATATCCTTTAAAAAAAGAATTTCCTTCATTTCTTCATTCCGGACCGGCCGAATGGGGCCGGAGAATTATATAGAAAATGCTGCCTTATTTCTCATAGAAATAAGGCAGCATTTACTTTGCAGTTCGCCGTAGCAGTTATTACTTTTGCTTTTGGCCTAGAGCGGGCCCTTAATGTTATAAACGCGGAAGTATGTCAGTTTGTTTGTTTACTTGTTTATTTGTTACTCTTTCACGCTTAAAGTACTGAACAGATTTAGATGAAATTTGGCACAGAGATAGTAGATAGCCTGGATTAAAACAGGATACTTTTTATAAATATATTGTAAATTGTTTTTTTTATTGACTTTGTAGTGCCATAGTTCTAGTGTGACAAAGGCAGATTCCACATGTTGCTATGACGCTAGCGCCAAAACAATTTATTAGCAATAACAGGAACTAAATGAATGCACGTTGAAGTTCATCGTTTGTTCGGTAGAAGCCGCACTGTTGAGACGTGACATAAAGCAATTATCGCGCAATTTCTTTTGTCGCGTTGCTGTTGCAAAGATAGGTAATAGCCCCGCTGTATGTAGAATGTGGAGCTCTATAAAGCGCTTACATAGTTTAGTTTTTATACCGGTTTTTCATCCTAGGTCCCAACGAGTCCCTATGGTGGCGAGGGAAGCGTGGTTTCCGCGTGGGTTTCTTCCCGCACCACTGCGTCGCCGTCATTGGGGACAAGGTGCCGCGGCACATGACGCAGCCGCCGCCCATCGTCGGGTGAGTGATCACTAAAGTGCAGCGATTGTGGCTGTGGTTTGGAATTAGATGGGTGACCGTGACCAATGTAGGTAAGTCAGATGTATGTATTATGCAGAAGCCATTGTTTGGAAGGTAATGGGTGATGATGATAACTAATGTTCAGTTATTGCAGTTGTGGTTGGAAAAGGGATGGGTGATGAAATCAAGGTATCAATAATAAGTGTTATATGGATTCGAATTGAATGTGATCGTCTGCCATAGCTAGAGATAATGAATGTGATGTGCAGAGATAGCGACTGTGGTTTGGAAAGGGATAGGTGACCATCTTTGGTGTTGTAGACGTATTTATTATGAAACTAGCTAAACACAATTATTAGTTGCTATCACTGTCGTCGTTTCAGCCACATGACACCCACTGCTGGGTATAGGCCTCCCCCAAAAGGGGGGTTTGCCATAATCGCCACGCTTGGCAGGCGGGTTGGCGATCGCAGTGTGGCCAAGTTTGTAGGAGTCGCTGCTGCCCGTCTCCTGAAGGCTGAGTCGCCTTTTACGACACCCACGGGATGAGAGGGGGTAGTGCTATTCTAAGCCGACACTACACAGCTATCACTGTAGTGGTTAAGAATTGGATGGGTGACCATCAAGCGCAACACTGCGTCACCGTCATAGGGGATAAGGTTCCAAGACACATGACGCAGCCGCCGCTCATCGTCGGGTAAATGATCGCAGTGGCTTGGAAAAGGATGGGTGACCGTCATAGCTAAACATAAACAAAGTCCCCAAACTAGGTAGTCCCTTACCTCAGCAGTGAGATTTGCACATAAACTATATCAGTATTAGCAATGTTCAGAGATAGTGGCTTCGGTTTGAAGAAAGATGGGTTGCCGACGAATGCCATAAAGCTTTGAAAATGGTTTTTCCTCTACTGGATTAATACCCAACTATTGCCGCAATGGTAAAAGTTGGATGGGTGACCAGTGATAACAAGTGTGGTTTTTGCACGCGACGTATTTTATAAGGCCAATGACAGTGCTGTTTTGGTCCTCACAAATATAACCCAGAACTGACACGCCGCCGTCAAGAAGAAGAAGACTATTAGTATAGTTTGGAAATTAAATAAATAAATAAATAATTGCATACAACACACCAATTATCTAGCCCACGTTAAGTTTCATGAAGAACTCGTGTTATGGATACTAGATAACGGATAACCTTACTTATATACTTTTTTTGTAAATAAATACATAATATACGTATATTAAACACCCAGACCAAGACAAATAAACATGTTCATGCACACAAATATTTGTCTTGTCCGGGGATCGAACCCGGGACCTCTGGCGCAGAAGGCGGGGTTAGTACCCCTGCGCCAAACAGGTCGTCAATTGTCAATTGATGAATGACCGTTATTACAGCTTGAGGTAACTGATGTGAGGAGCCCTTGGCGCAGTGGTTCGCGCGCTCGGCCTGCTATTGTTGAGGTTAAGCAACTTTCGCAACGGTCCGTCAAGGGATGGGTGACCAAAAATTTACTATCTCGAGCTCCTCCGTGCTTCGGAAGGCACGTTAAACCGTTGATCCCGGCAATTGTTAGAACCCAACAATCCCCCTTGGGCGTGGTGGGTCATAGCCCATTCTCCTTATCAATCCATAAGGATGGCCAGTGCCCCAGCAGTGGGGTCATTAAAATAGCTGATAATTAACTGATGTGCAGCGATGCAATCTGTGTTTTAGAATAAGATGGGTTATCGTCATAGCTAGATATATCGAATGTGCAGTGATGTTAGTTGTGCCTAGAAAAAGGATGGTTTACCGTCATAGCTAGGGATTACAAAAGTGTTGCTAATTAGATTTTTTGGTCTCAAATGGGATTTGTGGCTGTCATAGGTAGAGATAAAAAATGTGCAGCGATAGCAACTGTGGTGTGAAAAGGGATGGGTAATCGTCATTGTTAGGGATCACTATTGTACAACGGTGTTAAGTAAAGGAATGGGAGATCAATACAAGCCCGCGGCCCATTTAGCGAGGATTCTGCGTGTTTTTTTTTAAATAATTGGGCAGGCATTTGACCACCATCGTGCTAAGTAAACAGGATGTGGTCTAAGGTGTTGCATGCTTGCCCAGGAAATGCCTATTCACTCTCGCCTTGAAGAGGCCAAGGTTGTAGGAATCGGGGAACACATGAGAAGGCAGCTCATTCCATTCTTTATTGCGCGTTTCGTCCCGTATCATTGCATTCACACATAACTCAAGTCATCACACATTATCAGCCTGTGGACGTCCACTGCTGGACATAGGCCTCTCCAAGCTCACGCCTATTGTGGCGTTCATAGGAAGCTATTAGCCTACTGCTACCACGCTGGCCAGACGGGTTGGTAGAGGGTTTGTTTCAATTTTTCCTTCTCTCGCACAGGTGTTCAATGCGTCGAGCCTCTTAGTCGACTATTACGACATCCCAGGCATGTCAGGGAGTGGTGACACTTGTATTCTTAGGCTGTCACCACATGGCATACAATATAATATAACTCAAGTATTAAAATAATATTCCTTTCACAGATCCGTAGCAGTGGCTCCAATCAAACCAGTTCTCCGCAAGCACGGCAAACTGATCAGCTTATTTCGAAGTTTTATCCTTTCGCGACCTTCCCGGAGAAGCCTGAAGCAGCAGGGGATATTGAGGGAGAGGGTGTTTGGCTGCGACTTGGCCGAGCACCTGCTTAATTGTGGACACGACGGTGAGTGTTGACTGCTTCTGTGTTTTGAGCAAAAGGGTGGCGATGTGTCACAGTTAAGTTACTACTTCTAACTTCTTTCATCTTCTCAAATGTGGACATGAAGGTAAAAAGATTATTAGAACCTTATAAACATGTTTTATATCTCTACTGTTATACGTTTTGGTTGGTAGTTTCGGGCCGCAGCGCAGGCTGATTATTTACTATTTCAATTCAATGAATTTATGTTCGGTTGCTTTTTGTCGCTATGAAAATATTTCCATAGAAACTAGCATCACCTGGTTAGTGGTGGATGCGCCTGAAAAGAGTTTTCATAGAGTTTCGTTATGTTTTGGCCACAGAAAATTTTATGGCATAAAATAAGGAAGTGACTTTTGGTTATTTTATCCGAGTAGGCAGTCAAACACTGTTAAGATTGAAAAAAAAAATAGTTAGTTAGATTTTTCTAAGCTAGAAGGGTGTTTCAACATCCTTATTTTTATAGGGATATAATGTTACACTTGGTCGACTAGGACTAATACTATACTAGTACTAATGCTTTGGAAGGTTTTTTCATCCTCTTATTTTGAAAAGAAGTATAAAAAATTCATTTCTTTTCCAAAAGCATCATTTTATTGTACAGTGCCACAAGTGCTAGTAGCTTGCGCGGCGGCCATCGAAGCCCGCGGCCCCGTCGACGGCGTATACCATTTGTCAGGCGGGTCGGGCCTGACGTAGCGGGATATAATGTTACACTTGGTCGACTTGGACTAATACTATACTAGTACTAATGCTTTGGAAGGGTTTTTGAAAAGAAGTATAAAAAAATCATTTTCGCCTCACACGCTCTGAAAAGGAGGTTTTGTCAATCGGTTTAGGCGTAAAAAATCGCTTTTTGCGGCCTAGCGCGGCAAAGTACTTTTTTAATTTAATACATAAAAATATGTCATAATGCATTCCGAATCGCACTATTGACTTTTTTGTTATATTTGATTCTAATTTTAAATAGCTTTAAATTAATTATAATACTCCGTTTTGGTTTAATTGTATTATTTTAGTTCGTTGAATCATAAAAACAATAACAATAAGATTAAACTATTTGTTATAAAAAATAATATAAGGCTGGGTGAGATTTTACAACCTATAATTGGATTTCGGACTCTGACATAAATCTTTATATTTAAATTGTCCTCATGTCAATGTCAACATTTACGGAATCGTTTTTATTCTTATTAATAAGTAACAATATATTCCTACTTTAAATGACTTTGAATTAACTATAAGACTTCCTTTTTTATTATTTTAGTTTTTTATATCATTAAAACAACGAGAATAAGGTATATTTAGATTAAAATTTATGTTTAAATAATTTTTTACCGAAAGTTGACCGCGGAAACAACCATAAAATGTTCCTCGCTGTTGTGAGGTGAAAAATTGTGTGTTGCGCTCGGCAGAAAAGTTTTTAGCGTCTTGTACCTTTGAAATCCTCGCTTCGCTCAGGATTCATTCTTTGAAACACTCGCTACGCTCGTGGTTCAATCCTAGAATCCTTCACTTGTTCAGATTTCAATAGAGGTAACTCGCCGCTAAATAACCAACTTTCCAGCCTTGCATAACAAATAACTATTCTTTTCCAAAAGCATCATTTTATTGTACAGTGCCGCAAGTGCTAGTAGCTTGCGCGGCGGCCATCGAAGCCCGCGGCCCCGTGGACGGCGTATACCATTTGTCAGGCGGGTCGGGCCTGACGTAGCGGGATATTATGTTACACTTGGTCGACTAGTACTATTACTATACTAGTACTAATGTTTGGGAAGGTTTTTTATCCTCTTATTCTGAAAAGAAGCATAAAACATTCATTTCTTTTTCCAAAAACATTATTTTACTAAAGTTTTGTCGTCGTTTTATCGATTTTAACTAGGTATTTGAATTTTCTCGCTCACAGTGCCGCAAGTGCTAGTAGCTTGCGCGGCGGCCATCGAAGCCCACGGCCCCGTCGACGGCGTATACCATTTGTCAGGCGGGTCGGGCCTGACGTAGCGGGATATAATGTTACACTTGGTCGACTAGGACTAATACTATACTAGTACTAATGCTTTGGAAGGTTTTTTCATCCTCTTATTTTGAAAAGAAGTATAAAAAATTCATTTCTTTTCCAAAAGCATCATTTTATTGTACAGTGCCACAAGTGCTAGTAGCTTGCGCGGCGGCTATAGAAGCCCGCAACCCCGTAGACGGCGTATACCATTTGTCAGGCGGGTCGGGCCTGACGTAGCGGGATATAATTATAGATATAATAACAACTAACTGCTATAGAGCAAAGTACAACCAACTCAGTATTTTTTAAGTATTTTCAAGTGAATATATCTTTTACTTTAACGTTGGTCCGTGATTTCTCTGCACTCCTGCTACTTCAACTTATCTATCTACATCTCAAATGTATAATGGTCACACCATACAGTTATACTTTGTCGACTAGAACTAATGCTTTGGAAGGGTTCTTTCATCCTCTTATTCTGAAAAGAAGCATAAAAAATTCATTTCTTTTTCCAAAAACATCAATTTACTAAAGTGTTGTCGTCGTTTTATCGATTTTAACTAGGTATTTGAATTTTCTCGCCCACAGTGCCGCAAGTGCTAGTAGCTTGCGCGGCGGCTATCGAAGCCCGCGGCCCCGTAGACGGCGTATACCATTTGTCAGGCGGGTCGGGCCTGACGTAGCGGGATATAATGTTACACTTGGTCGACTAGGACTAATACTATACTAGTACTAATGTTCGGGAAGGTTTTTTCATCCTCTTATTCTGAAAAGAAGCATAAAACATTCATTTCTTTTTCCAAAAACATCAATTTACTAAAGTTTTGTCGTCGTTTTATCGATTTTAACTAGGTATTTGAATTTTGTCGCAGTGCCGCAAGTGCTAGTAGCTTGCGCGGCGGCCATCGAAGCCCGCGGCCCCGTGGACGGCGTGTACCGGCTGTCGGGCGGCTCGGGCCTGACGCAGCGGTTGCGCGCCGCCTTCGACGCCGGCCAGGCGCCCGACCTGGCCGCGCCGCCCGTGGCGAGGGATCCGCACGCTGTGCCGTCGCTGTTGAAGATGTATTTTAGGTAAGTTTGTTGTAGAACATTGTGGAAAAACACAGATGTACATAAAACACACAAAATAGAAAAGAAAAGTTTCTTAAAAAAAAAAGAGTTACAAAAACGCGTGGTTCATATCCTTATGGCCTGCGCTGACGACGGACATTGAAGGACTTTTTGTCCGCGACACGACCTTATTACTAAGAACATAAAGTTGAATATAACGAGGACTATCGCGTACTTTTCATAAATATACGCGTTCTAAGTTGAATCTTATTTGGTTAACAATAAAGACGTGTCGCGGACAAAAAGTCCTCCGTTATCCGTCGTCTGCGCTAACTCTTAGTGCAATCACTGCTAAAGCTGTCTTATAGGTACCTTCCTTTCTTTGATAAAGAACATGACATATTCTATTTTATATATAAACACACACTCCGACACAGATAGTGCTACTTTCTATACACACAAGGCCTCGCTTCGCGTTTTCGCTTCGATTACGCTAACCCTAGCAACCATCCCTATGTCTGATAACACTGTGTTCTCGCTACTTATAATGTATAGATAACACACAGTACTATACGCCACACATGCACTAGTAGCGCCGTAACGCAGCGTTTACGCGCCCGATCTGGCCTCGCCACCCGTGGCTAGGGATCCTCATGCTGTACCGACATTATTGAAGATGCATTTTACATAAGATACTTACAGAATCATATATTTATAATCATATATAATAAACACAGTCATGCACAAAAATACAAAAAAGTTCCTTAGAAAAAAAACAGATTTCAATAAAACGCGATTCAGCCTGTCTCGGTAGGGTCTCCTCTGCTACTGAATTTGTATTTTAGGTACGTTAGATAAAGAAAGTGACATACATTAAATAAAAACAATCCTGATCATAATCAACGTCGTATACTGGCAGCATAGGAGATTTGACTCCTCAAACTCCTGATTGGTTATGCTAGCCTGGTACTTTACGCTAACCTTAACAACCAGACCACACACCAATTAACTTAGCCCCATAGTACTCTTTGATTTCATTGCTGTGAGACCGCTGCGCCGGTCTTGTGATATGAATCCTTATCTAATATATAAAATTCTCGTGTCACAGTTTTCGTTCCCATACTCCTCCGAAACGGCTTGACCGATTCTCATGAAATTTTGTGAGCGTATTGAGTAGGTCTGAGAATCGGCTACTATCTATTTTTTATCCCGAAATTCCACGGGAGCGAAGCCCCGGGGCACAGCTAGCATTAAATATGTTTCAAAATTGTAGATTTGTGTTTGGCAACGACATGTTCCTTTGTAAATGTTGTTGCTTCTGTTAAAGCTGATAAGTTTCTTGCGGCCGCTCTTCTTATCAGTTAAAAGATGTCCTGAATGGTAGGAAAAAAAAAAATTGACGATTCGAAAGCACTTATCTATCTATTTGAATAAAAATTCGCGCTCGGTGCTCCGTTGAGTGGACACGTATCTTCAATCTTGAAACTCAAAGTTTGGAGGTGGATTGTGGTGCAGACAATGGTGACTTTATGAAACTTATTCTGTCAAAGATGTCAAGCCTTGAAGTCAAGTTTTCTTCTTTTCAATCTTTGCAGTCTGACATTAAACAGGTTGTAAACGACATAGCGGATTTAAAATCATCTTTGGACTCAAGGATGGAGGAGCTAAACAACAAGGTTTCAAATATTGTGACCAGAGTGACTTCGCTGGAAACCACAAAAGCTGAATTATCTGAGCTTAAACTTATTGTCAACGATCTCTTGGAAAAAAATGCTCACAATGAACAATGGGTACGACGTTCCAACGTGCAGATTAATGGGATCCCTCATAAACCGGGTGAAAACCTTATCGAAATAACAAAAAATCTTGCAAAATTGAGCGGTTTTCCTCTTGATGTGAAGACGGACATCGATTTCGTCACTCGTGTGGCAGTAATGAACAATCCTAATAATAAGAAGCCCAAACCTATAATTTTAAAGTTCCAAGCACGTTACAAAAAAGACGACTTCTTAGCTTCTATCAGAAAATTTAAAGAATTAAGAGTTAGTGACTTGGGATTCACAGGAGATAACGGCAGGATTTATGTTAACGACCATCTGTCTAGTCGCAATAGAAATCTTCTGCAGCAGGCAAAAAAGCGCCAAATGGAGAAAAACTATAAGCACTGCTGGGTACGTAACTGCACTATTATGGTTCGGCGCACTGATTCATCGGCTCCGATTTACATAACCTCAGAAGATGCTTTAAACAAGATTGTATAAGCGTTACTCCTAACTTGTATTTGTTACGTTTTATAATAACTTTTGCTGGCATTAATTGTATAAGTATAAAATATTTTTTAAAGTGCTATAAGACTCTAGTGCTTCTTTTATATCATGTGAATCTATTGAATATGATGTTACTCGATGGTGATGTGTGTTTTGGTTATAGTTGGTGTGACATATCTTACAACCTAATATTTACTTTCATAGTGCTCGAATTAGCGGACCGCAACTTGAGCGCCCATGCAAGTATTGCGAAATATCACTTATTTAGTCGGTACCACCGGGCTCGACGGCAAGCTTCGGTAAGTATTAAGGATCAATGCATTGACCGTTGTTCTCATATACCTTGCTTATACTGTGTAACATTGCGCGCATTGGAAGTTAGACGCTTTGTGAATGATACGATAGTTAGCAAACATTTTATTTTTTCATTTCGTGTTTTTGTTGTGAAGACGTTAATAGAATGTAAAAGTGGTTATAGTACGATTGAATTTAGTTACTACCGCCCGTTAGATGTTCTGTCTTTAATTTATTGCGTAGTTTTATTGTTATTGTTTTTCATGGTTATACATAAACCTGAAGGTCGTTATGTTTTAAATCGTATTGATAAACATTCGTATATGGGGTGCAACTTTCGTTATTGCTATTATCTCATAACGATAACACCGAACTTGCATATTATATACTGGCGGTGTGTTACCACGCATTCTATAATATCATACTGGTACTATCTATTCTGCCGAAATGCAGCCATAGCTATAAGTGCTCTTTCCATTAATAATTGTTGCATTCCTTTGCAGTTTGTGTCTTATGTTACATTATTTGTAACGGAAATGAAACTTGGCGTATCTCGAAACTTTTCCCATCAGAATCCATATTATTTATCTAGTATTATAGTAGCGGTAGTAATCTTTCTCTCGACTCTCTTAATCTACCTTAATTGTATAAATATAAATGAATCGCCTAGGTATATGTCTGCGCATAGACATCTGTCTAGCTTCGGATGGAGTGCAGCTAATTTTAATGTAATTTCTTTGTTGTGTTCGGGACAAGTGAAATACCGCGCATTGGCGGGTAGGAAATTAATTTGTTTTAATCACCGAAAATCAGTTTGGGGTAACGAGTTTGCGTTTTATAATAGTTCCCATTTTGGTACAATTTATTTGCGATTATATGGCATACATCAATTTAATAATTTAGTTTCAATTAATATTCATAAGGTTAATTATTTCTTAATACAGTTAACGTGCTAAATATATTTTACCAAAACGTTCGTGGTCTTAGGACTAAAACAAACGATTTTTTTGTTAATGTTCTGAGATGTGATTATGACATTGTATGCCTTTCAGAAACGTGGCTTTTACCGGGGATATTCGACGGAGAGTTGTTTGACTGTCGTTATAACGTGTACAGGACGGATCGTGACTATGACAAACTTGGTGTGTTGATGGGTGGTGGAACTTTGATTGCTGTCCGTAAGGAGTTACGAGTGGATGTCCGACCAGTGATCAAATCACCGCCCTCTTTGCCCCGGGCAGATATTACATTTATCAATTTACACATATCACAAGGCACAACTTCAAGTTGTGTCTGTTTATTCTGTTGTTACTTCCCGCAAGGTCCTTGTCATGCCTCATCTGAACTAAACTCTCAAACCTAACCATGACACATTTAATTGCCAATATTACTTAAATAACCCTACTGAGAATACATTAACCTCTCAGCTATACAATTTTTTATGTTTTACAGGTTGGCATCAGTTTAACGGAGTACGTAATAGCAACCTAAGGTGTCTTGACTTGGTTCTCTCTTGTTCCTCTTGTTCGGTTACTCGGGCAACGCCATTAGCGTTACCCGAAGATTCACATCATCCTGCTTTAAATATAAGGTTAGAAGTAAACCAGTTACACGACGAACTAAAAGCAGCGCCTCGCGTTGTTAGACGCTTTTATGCGGCGGACTATGGCAAAATAAATTTGGAACTGTCTAAAATAGATTGGGAATTAAACCTACCATGTAACAATATTGACCTTGCCCTATCTAACTTCTACAAAATTGTTAATAATTTAATTGATAAATACGTACCCTCCAGATTGGTTTACGGTGATAATAAGTATCCAGTTTGGTATTCTCGGAATTTAATCAAGTTAATTAATAGAAAACAGAAATTGCACAAAAAGTGGAAAATCTATGGTGGAAATGCTCATTATGAGGCCTTCTCTGATCTTCGAAGGCAGTGTAAAAATATGGAGGGTTATTGTTACAAAACTTTTATTGAAAGGTCAGAAATAAATATTAAACAAAATTCCAAAGCATTCTGGGCATTCATCAAGTCTAAAAAAAATAGCAGTGGTATTCCTGATTCTTTGTATCTTAATGATGAGATTATATCAGTCGGTTCACAGATTTCTCGAGCTTTCAATCAATATTTCCAATCAGTTTTTGAGAATGAATCTCACATCAGTAATGCTGTTCCAAAGTCGTCGTTCCTGTCATCAACCAGTAGCAATAATTGTATTATTAACAATGTGGAACTGAATTCCGAACTTATAGAGAAGTATCTTTCTCGGTTAGATGTATCTAAAGGTGGAGGGCCTGACAACTTGCCCCCGATATTCTTGTTGCGTTGTGCTAAAGAATTAGCTTTTCCTATTTATAAATTGTTTTCATTGTCTTTGTCGCTTGGTATCATGCCTGAATACTGGAAACGGTGCTTGGTTTTGCCCATTTTTAAGTCAGGTGACAGGCACGATATCAAAAATTATAGAGCAATTTCTAAACTTTCAGTAATACCTAAAGTTTTCGAGAAGATAATTTTTGACACTCTCTTTCCTGCAATAAGACCTTATTTGATAGCGCAACAGCACGGCTTTATTAACAAGCGCTCAACCGAGTCTAATCTTGATGAATTTTTAGATGAAGTCCTGGTTTCTATAGAGGAAGGATCTCAGGTGGATGCCGTGTATACTGATTATTCCAAAGCTTTTGATAAAATTTCACATAATTTACTAATTTCTAAAATGGAATTAATCGGTATACACGGCGACCTCCTGAGGTGGCTTATCTCTTATCTTCGTGAAAGGTCTCAAGCTGTAGCTGTTAAAGGATTTACTTCTACTTTTGTACCCATTACCTCGGGAGTCCCCCAGGGATCGCATCTTGGCCCATTGCTCTTCAATATTTTTATAAATGACGTCGTAAGTTCTATACAAAATTCAAAAATACTACTTTATGCCGATGATACCAAAATATTTCGTGTTATTAATTCGCTCACCGACTGTCAACTATTGCAGGATGATTTAAATCGTTTATCTCATTATTGCACAGTTAACAATCTTCATTTGAATATAGATAAATGTCATATAATTTCGTTCAATAAAAAGAAAAAACCTTTGCACTTTGACTATTGTTTAAATAATAAAAATCTTCTTAGAGTGGGTGAGCTGAGAGACCTGGGAGTATTCTTGGACAGTGAACTATTATTTACCTCACACATTAATAAAATAATTTCTAAAGCTTATAAAATGCTCGGTTTCATTTTTCGTCAAAGTGTTTACTTTAAAGATCCCAATACACTAATTTTACTTTATAACGCCTTTGTTAGATCTGTATTAGAATATGCCTCAACTGCTTGGAATCCTCAATACATTACTCATGTTGAAGCTATTGAGAATATTCAAAATAAATTCATTAGACGCTTAAAGTATAGGTTTCCGAATTTTAACGCTGACAGTATCACACCCTTGAAGCTGCGAAGGGACCAACGTGACATTATTTTTCTATATAAATTAATCAATGGCATAGTGGAATCACCCTACCTGATTAGCAAAATTTTTTATAAATGTAAAAGGATGAGTCTTAGATCTACTCAAACTTTTGCACCTCCTCTTTGTCGCACCAATTATGCCTCTAACCGCTTCATTATTAGATCATGTAGTAATTATGATAAGTCCTACCAACATGTTGACATATTTGGCCTTACCTTTAGAAGATTTAAGAAAGGAATTTGTAAATAATTTATTAAATTTAGCCAAAATTATTGTTATTTTTTAACCCACCTCATTAGTACTTTATATGCCTTTGTTTCATAGTTAAATAAGAAAAACAAAGTTTATTATTAGTTTATTTTATGAATTTAAGTTTACTACATAAGAAACATAACTTTTATTGTGTTCACTCAATTAAACTGTTTTTTTTATCGTGGAAACTGTCCTTGGCTTTTGTATTACTCATTAAGTATAGCATTAAGGTAATATTGTATATGCTGTTTGTTTCCCAAAAAAAATAAATAAATAAATAAAAATAAATAAATAAATAAAAATCTTTGACTTTGACTTTGAATGTCTTCTTATTGTATACTATGTTTAAAAAAAATCTTAGTATTTCCTCGCTAAATATCAACATTACATTCACATTAAAAATGTAATTTGTTAATCAATATATTTCTCTCTACCAACAGAGAGCTGCCCAACCCCCTCTGCACTTACCAGCTGTACGAGAGCTTCGTTCAAGCTGTGCAGCAGGATGAAGCGAACAAGCTGAAGGCCGTCAGGGATACGGTCGTCAAGCTGCCACCACCGCATTACAGGTGAGCCCACTTTGTATGGTAACTATGCTTTCAGCTGATAAGGAGAAAACTAGAAAGCTGCTGAAACTAAGTAGGAGAAACATAATGGCTGGTATACACATTGATTAGTCAAGTGCCAAGTGTTTAGAGTTAAGTGTGTAGAGTGATTAGTGTTAAGTGATAAGTGATGTCCTATACTGTATAGTAGGCGGTGTTTAGTTCATTTAAAAAAAAAATTAGACGACATTTGGCTGTATACTTTGATTAGTAATAAATGTTTGTTTTTATATCTAGGACATTTTACATTATATAAACACGCATGTTGAACATAGAAATTTGTGGGTTACGGATTCGAACCACCTAGTAGACATTTTTTATAATATTTTTATCAATCACAACAACAGGAGAAACGAACACGAGACTTTGTTGATATAAACTAAACACTTAACAGTCACGTCCAGACGTGTTTAGTACGTGTTTAGAGCAAGTGAGGGGTGAAGGCGGGACGCGCGGGAGGTGCTACTCGCAGAAAAAATAGAACGCGCTGTAAATACTGTACTCCGCTAAGCACTATACACTTAACACTAAACAGAAACTGTCCGAACGTGTTTTTTGCTAAATACTTAACACTAAACATGCCACTCGCACTAATCACTAATCAAAGTGTATACCAGCCATAAATACTGTACTTCGCTAAGCACTATACACTTAACACTAAACAGAAACTGTCCGAACGTGTTTTTTGCTAAACACTTAACACTAAACATGCCTCTCGCACTAATCACTAATCAAAGTGTATACCAGCCATAAGAAACATAGTAGGAGTACTGACAGGACATTGTCCACTGAACAGGCACCTATCAGTTATTAAAAGGACTGTGGCTGTCCACAATGTAAAGAAAAGGAAGAAACAAGCTACCACTTCATGGCAGAATGCCCAATGTATACATCGCTGCGCTGGGAGATCTTTGAAGCGGACAAGCTAAAAGAAGAGGATCTAATGCAGTTGATGATAAGTCAACTCAACAGGTACTGTAAGCGCACAGGAAGGGTCCGACGCCGGTGGGGTGAACGATAACCCGCCTCCCCCTGCTTTCAGGGGACTTTTGGGGAACTGGGTGAAATGGTTCCGACTACGAAGAGTGATTACCCGTCCGGCCTTGCTGGTATCCCCTCCCCCCCCTCTCCAAATAATAATAAATGCGTTCTGTTCATGTAACCCACCCCTGTATAGGATAAATGTCAACAAGCTGCTAGACATGCTGACTAGATAACCTGCCCCCTTATTGTCTAATTACAAAATCTATTATAATCCCTTTGAAAAGTATTGTGATTGTGATTTCTGGAATTGCGTAACTTACAGTCGCAATCCCTTTCGGAACGAATGAGGTTTTAAATGACACTTCTTCATTCGTTTGAAAGATATTTTCTGCTGTCACTTTGCTTAGACAGTTCCATTTCGTTCATTCAATACCTTTCAAAACGCGTCCCGATCACAATCCCTTTCAAATGTCAAATAATGACGGCCTGAAGTATGTTAATATCTTTCAAATGACGAATTGAAAGGGATCGCGATAGATTTTAAAATTAGACAATTTCCCCCTGGATCCACATCCTTGACCAACCTGCATTGGTAAGTCGGTCGTGACCGCGTCAGAGCCACCATCCACCTCTGCTGTAATATCATTAAATGTACTGAGTGTTATTTCTTAACTCTAATCCAGAAGTACCAGTTATGTTGTATATTATAATGCGGCCTCCGAGACGATGTCCAAAACACTCGTTTGGACTTTTCAAATAATACATTATGTTAGCGCGGCCGCATTATTAGTTTTAAAACATAATAATAAGACAGTGGTCATAAGGCTGCGTCGCCCCATTGCAAGTTAAAATTGGAGAATTATTTATTGACCGGTCTGTTCGTTTCAGAACCCTCTCCTACCTCATGCGGCACCTCCGCCGCGTTTCCTTACTCGGCCCGCAAACGGGCATGACTGCTCGCAACATGGCTATCGTGTGGGCGCCCAACTTGCTGCGAAGTCCGCATCATCATCACGCTCTACATGGCGTTGCAGTACAGGTTAGTATAATAAAATGGCGGAGTTTTGGTGGAAATCACCGCCTCTGTGGTCTAGTGGTACAACCACCGGTATCAGACCCAGGGGTCCCGGGTTCGATCCCAGCGGGGGTACATGTGGTAGGACTTGTTGTAAGCCCGCCTGGCTAGCTACCACCATCTTATCTAAGCCTGACGCCATAACAACAATGTTTTCAGCATTGTTGTGTTCCGGCAGTTCGAGATAAGATAGCCAGTTGTTGAGGATTCCGGGAGAGGCTCGCTTCTATTATCAGCCTTATCAATACTTAACATCATATATGATGAAGGCTAGGAGTCTCCCCGTCAATCATTAAAAAAAAACATGGCAGCCATCTTGGAAAAACATGCTAATATTACCTCGAAATATAAATACGGTTGCATTCTTTATGTATCTATAAAGGTGATTTTAAAATAAAAACGTAGAAATGTTCTATCAATGGAGCGATGCAAACGGATTATTTGAATAAGGTTTAATTTGTCTACAACGTTTAGCAGCCATCTTGGAAATACTTATTATTAACACATTGAAATATAAATACGGATGCATTCTTGATCTATTGATAAAGGTAATTTTCAAATAAAAACGTAGAAATGTTCTATCAATGGAGCGATGCAAACGGATTATTTGAATAAGGTTTAATTTGTCTACAATGTTTAGCAGCCATCTTGGAAATACTTATTATTAACACATTGAAATATAAATACGGATGCATTCTTGATCTATTGATTGATAAAGGTAATTTTCAAATAAAAACGTAGAAATGTTCTATCAATGGAGCGATGCAAACGGATTATTTGAATAAGGTTTAATTTGTCTACAATGTTTAGCAGCCATCTTGGAAATACTTATTATTAACACATTGAAATATAAATACGGATGCATTCTTGATCTATTGAGAAAGGTAATTTTCAAATAAAAACGTAGAAATGTTCTATCAATGGAGCGATGCAAACGTATTATTTGAATAAGGTTTAATTTGTCTACAATGTTTAGCAGCCATCTTGGGAATACTTATTAACACATTGAAATATAAATACGGATGCATTCTTGATCTATTGAGAAAGGTAATTTTCAAATAAAAACGTAGAAATGTTCTATCAATGGAGCGATGCAAACGTATTATTTGAATAAGGTTTAATTTGTCTACAATGTTTAGCAGCCATCTTGGGAATACTTATTAACACATTGAAATATAAATACGGATGCATTCTTGATCTATTGATAAAGGTAATTTTCAAATAAAAACGTAGAAATACATAAACAAAGCCGCGATGCAAATGGATTATTATAAGACCCAATCGGGAATGAGACGGCCCGCAATATGGCTATCGTGTGCGCCCAACTTGCTGCGAAGCATCATGCACGTATGTTATAACATACGTACATCTTAAGTTTTGGCGCGCACTGTTCATTGAAATAGAACAACTTTTCCGGAAATTATACGCGTTGTATTACAAGCACTAAGATGCAATTTTTCGTATTTTTTACAAACATATCTGCTCCTTTTCAGCTGCCGTGGTCACGGGATGTCTGCAGCTGAAAAGGTGCCGAAACGTCGGGAAAATCAAAAAGCCCCTAAAAACATTAAAAATATCAACAATTGCATCTTAATTCGTGAAATATAGCGCGTTTAATATCCGGAAAAGTAGTTTTATTTTAATAATAACATGTTTTTCCAAGATAGCTGCAAACATTTTTCGAAGGTTCCTTTTATTTTGCTACAGCGACGACGCCATATAAAGCATGCATGATGCTTCGCAGCAAGTTGGGCGCACACGATAGCCATATTGCGGGCCGTCTCATTCCCGATTGGGTCTTATAATAATCCATTTGCATCGCGGCTTTGTTTATGTATTTCTACGTTTTTATTTGAAAATTACCTTTATCAATAGATCAAGAATGCATCCGTATTTATATTTCAATGTGTTAATAAGTATTCCCAAGATGGCTGCTAAACATTGTAGACAAATTAAACCTTATTCAAATAATACGTTTGCATCGCTCCATTGATAGAACATTTCTACGTTTTTATTTGAAAATTACCTTTCTCAATAGATCAAGAATGCATCCGTATTTATATTTCAATGTGTTAATAATAAGTATTTCCAAGATGGCTGCTAAACATTGTAGACAAATTAAACCTTATTCAAATAATCCGTTTGCATCGCTCCATTGATAGAACATTTCTACGTTTTTATTTGAAAATTACCTTTATCAATAGATCAAGAATGCATCCGTATTTATATTTCAATGTGTTAATAATAAGTATTTCCAAGATGGCTGCTAAACATTGTAGACAAATTAAACCTTATTCAAATAATCCGTTTGCATCGCTCCATTGATAGAACATTTCTACGTTTTTATTTGAAAATTACCTTTATCAATAGATCAAGAATGCATCCGTATTTATATTTCAATGTGTTAATAATAAGTATTTCCAAGATGGCTGCTAAACATTGTAGACAAATTAAACCTTATTCAAATAATCCGTTTGCATCGCTCCATTGATAGAACATTTCTACGTTTTTATTATAAAGGGTCTTAAAGTTGTTCTTAACGGCTCAGTGTGTGACGTCACTCCACTTCGGCCCGCTGGTAATTTGTAGGGCGGTGCGCCGACGTGAGAAAGTGGCGTGATGTCACCGCCATATTAGAGGTCAATTCTGCGTGAAAATATGTAATTAAAAATAACTTATTTCTCAACCATTTCTTGATAAATTAATAAAAAAAAAACATTGTCTTTGTTTTGATTTATTTTTTAATCCCATTCAGTGAAATATAATATTTTCAACATCAGGAAACTTCTCCATTTTCAATAATTATTGTTATCTATGCAGGCGGTGGTGACAGAGTTCCTGATATGTTACGCGGAGGAGCTTTTCGCTCAGGAACAGGGTGCGGATTCCGGAGACAGTTCGGGACCGAACTCAATCGAACTGGTAAGTGTTTTTTTTTATATTCGTGTAGTTCAGTAAATAGTAGCTCACATCACTTATCATCAGCCTGTGGACGTCCACTGCTGGACATAAGCCTATCCTAGCTCACGCCTATTGTGGCGTTCATAGGAGGCTATTAGCCTACTGCTACCACGCTGGCCAGACGGGTTGGTAGAGGGTTTGTTTCAAGTTTTCCTTCTCTCGCACAGGTATTCAATGCGTCGAGCCTCTTAGTCGTCTCTTACGACATCCCAGGCATGTAAGGGAGTGGTGACACTTGTATTCTAAGGCCGCCACACGGCACGAATAAATTACATTGCAATAGTAGCTCAGTTACGAGTAAATAAAAACTAAATTTTGTTTGTATGAATATGAGTACAGCGCCTCAACGGATTAATAAATGAAAAATGATTGATACTTTTTAAATTTGCATTTTACATTCCTACTTTTATATTTAATATTTATATAATAAATATTAAACAAGAAAATATACTAGAAAAAAGCAACTTGTCTCATGTCGCCCTGACATTGTAAAATGCAAATTTAAAAAGTTTTAATTAGATGGCTTAAATTATCTTAATCGATAGTCAAACATTTGTAAATATGTTTCTTTCGAAGCGAGGATATTTCTCTCATTGATGAAACGACGGTGGCTAACACCGAAGATATATTGATATTATAAATTTTCAATGGCCCTACTAACCTTGTCCTCATCATATAGAAAGAAAACCACACTAGTTACACCCGTGGGTATCATTATTCAAGATGCCAACGTGACGTACCGACAGCTCACCCACGTATTCACTTCGTCATCAGCCATTTTTAATAGGCCAAGGCCCCACTGCTGGGGCCTTGGCCTTCCTTATGGATGAATAAGGAGAATGGGCCATGACCCACCACGCGGGCCCAATGCGGATTTAACGACTGCAAATGCACCCGGGACCAACGGCTGTACGTGCCTTCGTTAGCACGGATGAGCTCGAGATAGTAAATTTTTGGTCACCCATCCCGTGACCGACCATTGCGAAAGTTGCTTAGCCTCAACAATCGCAGGCCGAGCGCGCGAACCACTGCGCCACGTTCTCCTCGTTTTGTCGATACCTTTTAAATAAAAAAAAACGTTGATAGAGTTTATAGCAAGCTAATAACACATGTTCTTCAGGATCCACTTTTCGTATCTTATTGAAATTACTTATAAGATACAAAACGTGTCTCCTCAATCCTTCTTTCTTTTTGTGATGGAAATTGACCTTACTGATATGTTAAGGTCACTTTTCAATTTGACGACTTTGTATGAAATAAAACAGGGAGAAAAAAAATAGCCCTTGAGGAATTTCTTGCCAGTTCTTCTCGTTACGCGGTCTCCCGCCGTAGGGTAGCTTCTTTGACGTTCAAAAGTGCTAGTTACAGCTTACAGCCTAGACTGAATAAATGATATTGACTTTGACGGACACAATAAAACTATTACGTTGTCAGAACTTTTTGATAATGCTATTTCTCATGCATGAGACTAGTGCAGTGGTTTTATTTTTCTAGTATATTTTCTTATTTATATTTATTACATTGTTTATAGGAAAGGCGGTCACCGCTGCGTTCGGATCTAGACTGCAGATTGAGGCCTAAAAGTCTACCTCTAGGGCCGCCTACCAAGTTGCTCAGGTAATATGATGCATCATCATCATCGCCAGCATGTGGACGACCACTGCTGGACATAGGCCTCTCCTAGCTCACGCCTATTGTGGCGTTCATAAGACGCTATTAGCCTACTGCTACCACGCTGGCCAGACGGGTTGGTAGAGGGTTTGTTTCAAGTTGTCCTTCTCTCGCACAGGTGTTCAATGCGTCGAGCCTCTTAGTCGACTCTGACGACATCCCAGGCATGTAAGGGAGTGGTGACACTTGTATTCTTAGGCCGTCACCACACGGCACATTTATTTATCAATTTAATAAACTTAATAATGTATCTTTACATTAAAAGCATTTTATTAAACCTCTGAGGAATGTGTTAAATGCTTTAGTCTTAACAGTCAATAATTTCGGTGACAAATAAAATGAATTCCACAACAATAATTAGGTAACTTGACTAGTCTTGATACCTTTTTTGTTAATAGCAAAGTGTTGGTTATGTGCTATAAGAATGAAGGAAGAGTCTTTACTGTCTGTTAACCCAACATTAACGGATTGTTACCGATCAATGTTAAGTTATAGGAAATGCCAAAATATCCCGAACGCGGTGGATGATAAAAATTATAAGTTGTTGTTTCAATGAGTAATTTTTTGCTACTGATTTTGTTACAATGATTATAATTGCCGATGCATAGCAAGTGACGCGGCTAGCGCTTACGTTAGCTAAATAGTTATACAACACAAATGTACGGGTCTGCTCGTACAAGTCTAATTTGCTTGTAAAAGCTGTCTTTCAATATTATTATTAATTTTATGAATTTTATTCCAATTACGCAAACTTGCGGAAAGAATATTTGAAATAGAATCTTTGTGCATTTTTCGTAATTGTTCTTGTGAAGATATTTATATGTAACATAATCTATACTAATATTATAAAGAGGAAAGATTTGTATTTTTGTATGTAACGAATAAACTCAAAAACTACTGGACCGATTTTGACGAAATTTGGTATAGAGAATCCTTAGATCCCAAGTAGTAAAATAGGCTATAAATGATCCAAAAATTCCCACGGGAACGGGAACCACGCGGGTGAAACCGCGCCCGGCCTCTAATATTAAAAAGAGGAAAGATTTGATTGTTTATTTGCATTGAATAGGCTCCGAAAGTACTGAACGGATTTGGATGAAATTTGGTACACAGATAGTAGATAGCCTAGTTATGAACATAGGATTCTTTTATCCCGATATTCCCACGGGAACGGGAACGGCGCGGGTGAAACCGCGAGCGGCCGTTAATTATATTATAAACATGTAATAAGAAATGACTTTTGAGATTGAGTATGGTATGGATTAGTTTACAAACAAAGAGATTCTTTCCATGAGAAACGCCGACCGCCTAACGGTATAGCTTGTACAATTGCTATAGCTATCGATTTCAAACCCCTACAAGGGCTCTCTCTGACTCTATCACTTTCATACAAAAAATGCAATAGTGAAGCCAATAAATGAATAGAAATATGTAGGAGTTAGACAAAAACCCTATCGTTGAAGGGTTTTATGAGAGCTTGAAGTTTGATAGCTATAGCGATAGCACAAGCTATACCGTTAGGTTGTCGGGGCGCCGGAAGCTAACAGCCTTATCACAAAAACATTTAAAACACTGTTTAATTTAGACAGTGTTTAAATGTAATGCTGTCCCTTTCAAATAATATTGTCAAAAAAGTGACCACATCACATTTAAACACTGTCTAACTTAGACACACGATAAACACTGTTTTGTAGTAAGACCATAATTGTCTTATTTTAAAATCTATCGCAATTCCTCATTTGAAATATATTTACATACTTCAGGCCGACACTATTTGACATTTGGAAGGGATGTGATCGGGACGTGTTTTGAAAGGTAATGAATGAACAAAATTGAACGTCTAAGCATAGTGACAGACGAAAATGTCTTTTAATTGTATGGATGAAGTGTCAAATGAAATGTCATTTTAAACATCATTCGTTCTGAAAGGGATTGCAACTATAAGTTACTCAATTCTATAAATCACTATCACAATCACAATACCTTTGAAAGGAATTGTGATAGATTTTGAAATAAGACAATTAGGGGGCGGGCAGCTTTTTAAGAGTAAACTCAAATCTCTTTTTTAAAGGTTTTTTGAATTTACGTAACCTTATTTCTCTTACAACAGTTTGGAGGAAGCCCGTCGTCGAGGCCGTCCTTCAGGAAGTTGCAGTCCTCAGTTGCCACCACCTTCTGGAGCAATCGCTCTCGCCGCCACCACCCAGCTGCGGCCCTCTAGCCATCTCAGGCCCAAGTATATAGAGGTGAGCCAATCATGTAGACGTGAGCTTCTTCCGTCTATGACAGCCTGGTACATGGACTCCCAGAACACTTCACAAACTTGAAGAAAAAATTAAAGAACTTGACCACAACGGCGAATTTTCTAGTGCCACAGCCACTACAGAAAATTTGTAAAATATGAAAGAAAATGTCAATGGAAAATAACAAAAAAAAAAGAAACCGTGTTTCTTACTGATTAATTAACCAAAGCTGGCGCCTTATCAGTACTTACATTAATGCAATTTCAAAAAAAATATACTAACTTCTGACAACTGCTTCCATACAACCAGACCAGCGTCCCTTCAGTATCCAGTTGCGGTCCAAGTAAATATAGAGGTAAGCTGTCTCGGTTTATGCCAGCCTGGTACATTGAATTCCAAGAAAATAGAAATAAATGAGCATCAAAACCTAGCGTCCCAAGTATATCTAGTAGAGGTAAGGAACAGTCTGTAACACTGAATCCTATGGTGGAAAAAAGATAACTTAAAAACAAAGAAAGGACATAGAAATCCCAATAAAATTACCTCATCATAATCATGGTGTCTCAGTTGCATCAGCCCTATTAGTCCTAGCCTATAGGCACGTAACTAGTTTAGAGTGTATATAGTACACTAAAGTCTAGAAGCCCTACGCAGTCGTCATTCAGGCAGTTGCAGTCCTCGGTTGCCACCACCTTCTGGAGCAATCGCTCTCGCCGCCACCACCCAGCTGCGGCCCTCTAGCCATCTCAGGCCCAAGTATATAGAGGTGAGCTAATCATGTAGACGTGAGCTTTTTCCGTCTATGACAGCGTGGTACATGGGACTCCCAGAACACTTTACAAACTTGAAGAAAAAATTAAAGAACTTGACGAAAATGGCGATTTTTTTAGTGCCACAGCCACTACACAAAAATATGAAAGAAAATAACAATTTACATTTTTGTAATTTTTGCATTTTTCAATGCTATTTTTATACTTATGGTAAATTTTAAATAGAAAAATATTGGAAAAAATTAACTCGGCCACAAGTACAAAGCATCTTAATCGATCGTTAAACACCTGAAAAGATGTTTCTTTCGAATGCAAGGATATTCCTAGCATTGATGTAACACCGCTGGCCTACAGCGTATTAAAAATATAAATTTACCATATGAAAATAACAATGTAAAAAAACGGGTTGCACTCTGGGACTATGCTTACTCAGGTTTAGATCAATGCTTGAGTCCAAATAATTTTGCCAGAGAATCTTGATAAATTACAAAAATAAACTTGCTGGTGCTGACAGCCGCCGCCGCTGCCATACAATACAACCAGCGTCCATTCTGCAGACATCTTTTTTACCTAAATTATTATTAAAAGAATAAGTGGAATGAATATCTTCAATAAGAATGATTTTTGTCCTCAGGTGGGATCAGGACCGAACAATCTACCTCAGTATCACACGGTTCTGGACTTACCAGTACCCGGTAAGTTTATCGTTATTGTATTACCCCCCGTTTCCACTGGAAAAACACTTCCAAGAAAAACATGTTGTAAAATATAGTGCAATCGCTGAGAGGATGACCAATAGCTCTGTCAAATAATGAAGTCCAGTCCAAGTCGAAACGGGGGTTATAATAAAATATTGAAATGAGATTTTCTGAGGACTGTTTTGATTTTGTAACAAATGTTTATTTTTTATTTTTTTATGTAGTACGGTGAGACTCTTAGCCTTCATCATACCTGATGTTAAGTATTGATAAGGCTGAAGATGGAAGCGAGCCTGTCCCGGAATCCTCAATCATTGAGGAACTGGCTATCTTATCTTTAACTGCTGGAACACAACAATGCTGAAAACATTGTTGTTATGGCGTCAGACTTAGATAAGATAGTGGTAGCTAGCCAGGCGGACTTACAACAAGTCCTACCACCAACCAAACCGAATACAATATGTACCCCCGCTGGGAATCGAACCTGGGACCCCTGGGCTCTTAGCCAAAGTAACAATTCATAAACGATAACGAAGTTCGAGAAATATTTAATGTATGTGATTGGCGGATTGGCATAGGCCGCGCTAAATCACGTGGTCTTACCGCAATTTAATTGGCGAATATAGACAATAACGAATCGAATTATCGTTTCGCTACGTAACGATGTCACTTTGTCTACGGGCCCTGGGTCTGAACCATAAAAATGTAACTATAATGTAATTATATTGTATTAATTTCTTTTTTTTTTTCATATACTGACACTATCACGAGTTGGAATTTAATTAATATTTAATAATCTGACATTGTATAATTTTTGCATGCCTACAATATTTAAGGTAGAATACAGTAGACCACAGTAAACACACATTGTCATCCATCTCAATGAATCACACTGTATTGAGCAAATAAATGATTTCTATTTCTATTTCTGATACCGGTGGTTGTACCACTAGACCACGGAGGCGGTTACAACTTCAAAAGTAATCCAACTTCAAAAGTACAGACTCGTGAAAGTTGTAGTTCAATGAAATCGAACTGTTTTTAAAAAAAAAAATATCACGATTGGCCCCTAGATTGTATATTTTGTTAGTTGTAGTAGTAGTTGTAGTATAGTATGATATATATAATATATAAAAATTAATCGCTCTTCCGTCTCGCAAGAACTCAAGAACGACTGTAAGTTGTTGTAAGCTGTAAGTTTTCCTAACGTAATAAATAAATATGTTTGTCCGTCGGTAGGCAAGCGTGGCGTGAAGCGGTCCCCGTCGGGCTGGCGCGGTTTATTTTCTCGCACCAAACACCGCGCCGCCCCGCCACCGCCACCGCCACAGGTAATTATCACTTTGTTATTTTATTTACAGCAATAAAAAATCATCATTAGCCAAATCAATGGAAAGTAACTTTATACTAGTTTAAGTTAAGTTTTTTACTCTGTACTTAATAATTATAACTTTTAAATTTTGCATTTTACAATGCTATTTTTATGTGATAAGTAATAAACAAGAAAATATACTACAAAAAAGCAACATGTCTCATGTCGTCATCTCGTCAGGGCGATGGCTGTTTCATCTTTATCAATAGTCGAACATTTGTAAAAATAAAATTATTTTATTAAAATTAGTAGAAAAACAAGAAACCGTTAATATAATCTAATGCTATAACAAAAATACGCTGTCCAACTCACAGCCGCGTGGCATAGTACCGAGAACGCTGGCGCTGTTGCCCCGCTGAATACAAAGACTCAGCCGCTGGGCAAGATAGGCACCAGCTCTCAGGTCTCCTGAGGCGTGGAAAAATGTTTCTCTCGAGTGCGAGGATATTTCTCTCATTGATGAAAAGACGGTGGCCAACACCGTAGAAAGGTGAATATACTAGAAAAAATCGACGTGTCCTCATAGGTCTCTGTAGCATAATTGGTTAGTGCATTGGGCCGGACTCCCAAGAATGCGGGTTTGAATCGCGTCAGGGCGACATGAGACATGAGGCTAGTTGCTTTTTAACCGACTTCAAAAAAGGAGGAGGTTCTCAATTCGGTCGATGCAGAATAGTTGCCAATTGGTCCCATAAAAATTTGGTTTAGTTTGACCCAGTACTTTTTATGTTTTGAGCATTTTTATATATTTCATTTCATATTTGTTACTTGGATGACATGATATTATCTACCTTTAAAAACTGTGAAATAAAACTTTTTATAAGAATACCGACTCCAAAAGGTTTCTTTTTTGCTTTTTAGTGTTTTGAAGTGCATTGAGCCGGATTGCCAAAGGGCGGGTTCGTATCCCGTCAGGGCGACATGAGACAAGTTGCTTTTTTCTAGTTTATTTTCTTGTTTATTATTTATCAGTACGTAATAAGGCAGGAAGAAAAAAACAGCCCTTGACGAGTTTCTTGCCGGTTCTTCTCGTTACGCGGTCTCCCGCCGTAGGGTTTGTGAACCGATGGCGTAGCTTCTATGACGTTCACAAGTGCTTGTAAACTGAATCTAAATTCGAATTTAGATTTTTTTTTATTGTTCCCTCTGCTGGGGCTCTGGCCTTCTTTTTCTATGACCCTGTAGCGGCAAGGGATTTGCAAATAATGATGAATGAACTCGAAATGAATAGTGCTCTTTACAAGATATAAAAAATGTATATTTGAATTTAATTTGCAATGTTACAATAGCAGAGCGAAAAAGTAGTGTAAATTAGGCGGCAAAATCGTATCAAGAAAAAAGTAAAAATACGTAAGTTTGAATTTGGAACATAGACAATTGACACAGTTTAAAAATATGAAATGCAAAGAGGATGAAATAATTATGTACCTGCTGTTAACTATTGATAAGGCTGAAAATGGATGCGAGCTTCTCCCGGAATCCTCAATCACTGAGGAACTGGCTATCTTATCTCTTACTGCCGGAACTTGATGTGTTCCGGCAGCGATATGGCGCCAGACTTAGATAAGATGGTGGTAGCTAGCCATGCGGACTTGCAAACAAGTCCTACCACCAACCAATATTTGCCCCTACCGGGATTCGAACCGGGGACCTCAGAGTAAGCGACACCTCGAAGTCGGTGTACGTGCAAGTGGTAGGGTGCTACAACGGAGGTCGTCTAATAGATTCAATATTAGATTCAATATCTAATATTGAATTTGAGTATTTGCATTTTCCATGCAATTTTTATACTTATGATAAATTTTAACTAGAAAAAAATTTTGGAAAATATCAACTCGGCCCCAAGTGAATTCTCAGATGGAACCATCTGAAAGTTGTCGAAAACGTTGGTTGTTAATATCATCTTATTAAAATAATTAAACATTTAAAAAACCTAATTATAATCTTGTTCAATCCTACTAATATTATAAATGTGAAAGTTTGGATGTTTATTACTCATTCACGCAGAAAAGGCTGAATGGATTTTGATAAAATTTGGGATACAGACACTTGAAAGCCTGGAGAGGAACATAGGATACTTTTTATCCAGATATTCCCTCGGGAACAGGAACCATGCCGGCGACAACGCAGGCGGAGGCTAGTATTAATTATTTTTTCATACTTTTATTTGTTTACAACAGCAATCCCAAGAGCCGTGTCCAACATCATCTATCGTACTGGGCCCACTACGTCCAGTCAAATCGTATGAATCTCTCACATCGGATACGGACACGCTTGCTCCACTGGATGTGCGGCCCACTGTACTTCACAAACATCATACTAGGTGAGTCACATATTGGTAAATTTCTAAAGAAAATTAAGCTTTCAAATAAAAAAAACAGTTTCAGTTCTATGTATGGGGAGCCCCCTCTTAATATATTTATATATTTTTATTTTTGTGAAAAAAGCGGTTTACAGAATACATCTACCGACCAAGTTTCAACTGTGTAATCCTCATACTTTTGGAATAAAGTGGCTGTGACATACATCGGACACGACGAATTTTTTGCCATTGGGCTGCGAAACCCTAAAAATAGGAGCTATGTTGCCTCAGACAGATACACACACACACACACGTTAAACTTATTACACCCCTCTTTTTGTGTTGGGGGCTACAATATTTATATAAGTAAGTATATAGCTGTGTAGTGTCGGCTTAGAATAGCACTACCCCCTCTCTCCCGCGGGGGTCGTAAAGGCGACTAAGGGACTCGGCCTTCAGGAGGCGGGCAGCAGCGTCTCCCACAAACTTGGCCATACTGCGATACCCAACCCGCCTGCCGAGCGTGGCGATTATGGCCAACCCCCCCTTTGGGGGAGGCCTACAGTGGGTGTTATGTGGCTGAGACGACGACGACGACGAAGTATGATAGAAAAAACAAATCGTTATGTATTATTATGCGTACCCGTAATTGACTTAGTCTATTACTTTTTAATTTTGCATTTTACAATGCTATTTTTATGTGGTAATTTTTAAACAAGTAAATATACTAGAAATAAGCAACTTGTCTCATGTCGCCCTGACAGGACTCGAACCCGCATCCTTAGGAATCCGGCCCAATGCACTAACCAATTATGCTACAGAGACCTTTGAGAACTCGTTGAAATTCTCTAGTATATTCACCTTTCTACGGTGTTGGCCACCGTCGTTTCACCAATGAGAGAAATATCCTCGCATTCGAAAGAAATATCTTTACAGATGTTTGACTATCGATTAAGATAAAACAGCCATCTAACTATTACTTGATTTAATATTAAACAAGAAAATATACTAGAAAAAAACAACTAGTCTCATGTCGCCCTGATGGGATGAGACTAGTAACATGAGACTATTTATCACACAAAAATAGCATTGTAAAATGCAAAATCAAAAATTTATAATTACTTGATTTTATACTTACCAAAAACCTAATAATGTATTCTGTTTAAAACTTTGTACCTATCACTGCCTAAAGCGCATAATTTACTATACATTTAAGTAATTTGTGGATAACGAAGTTGGTTGTACAATAACATATAGACGTCTTCTGTAACAAATAACCGTATTCTTACAACACAACGTATGACTGTTTATTGTCCCAAATACCTATGTGATTGAGTTAGGGATTGTTCAATAGATAATAAATAGAGCTAGCGCAGACGACGGATAACGGAGGACTTTTTGTCCGCGACACGTCTTTATTGTTAACCAAATAAGATTCAACTTAGATCGCGTATATCCATGACAGGTACGCGATAGTCCTCGTTATTTATTCAACTTTATGTTCTTAGTAATAAGATCGTGTCGTGGACAAAAAGTCCTTCAATGTCCGTCGTCTGCGCAGGCCAATAGTTTTATCTAAAAGAGATTACGTCTGTACTGCTAGCGATAAGTCACAATTATATTTTAGTATTTAAGCGCGCAGTTTAAGTAAGTAATTATATACTTCTATACCATCCGCTGGAGTATCAATACCTCTCTCGGGTCTCTCGGTATAGTGCCTTTAGAGCAAATAACTACAGATAAGTGCTGTAGGCGACGCACCACATATTTAAACATAATAGTATAAATTGTCTGGTTTTCAAGTATAGCTGTAATTATATATATGTAACTAAGTAATCGTCATACTTTAGTACCAAATTGTACTGCTTTCCTATTGGCAAATAAAGTTAGCCGCGACCGAGGAACATCGATATGATTGGTTTATTAGAGTTTAAAATGCCTGCATATTGGCAGTCTAGTGTGTGTCACCGCGCCTTACAGACGAGTCCTTCCTCGGACGCGCAGCCCTTTTTGTATCTGCATTTCGTGGTTTTATTTCCATCCCCTACAAGTGCAAAATAGTGATAAATATTGTACAGATGACTTCAAGCTTTACATTGAGCAATTACAGAACTGGGTCGTAACAAGCTAGGTGAAACAAATGTGTCTCAAGTAGGGCCAGTTATTTTCACTTTGTTTTTTTACAAATGATTGCATACAATCACACCAATTATCTAGCCCACGTTAAGTTTCATGAAGAACTTGTGTTATGGATACTAGATAACGGATAAACATACTTTTACTGACGACCTGTTTGGCGCAGGGGTACTAAAACCGCCTTCTGCGCACGAGGTCCCGGGTTCGATCCCCGGACAAGACAAATATTTGTGTGCATGAACATGTCTATTTGTCTTGGTCTGGGTGTTTAATATGTATATTATGTATGTATTTACAAAAAAAAAGTATTTAAGTATGTTTATCCGTTATCTAGGATCCATAACACAAGTTCTTCAGGAAACTTAACGTGGGCTAGATAACTGGTGTGATTGTATGCAATTATTTATTTATTTATTTAATACTTTTTTTTTAATACATTTTTTTTTCTTTTTCATTTATTACCGAATAAAAATAATTTTACAATAGTTGAAAATTAACAGCGTAAGAAATCCACAGAGGTTTATAGCAACGCTGTTAGAAGCTCGCGTTGGCGTAAAATAACATAAAATTTACTAAATATCACTTACAAATAGGATAAGACTATAATATCAAAGAAACAAGCTAGGCACATTCGAAGGTTTCAAACAAAAATTCCTTCACTTTGGACTTTAAGTTCGACTTGGTTATACTTTCAACGAAATCTGCAGGTAGTTGATTAATAAACCGCGGTACTAGATAAGACGTAGTTCTTTCGCCGTACACGTTATTCGCCCTAATCATAATAAGTTTTTTTCGAGCGATTCCACGAGTAAATGTGGGGTGATTCAGTTTTTTAAGGTTTTTATTGAAAAAATGTTCGTTTAGAATATTGTTTTTAAATTGAAGATGGATTGGTAATATTTTACAAAGTTTAAATAATTTATATTCATCTGAAGAGTATTGTTTTTTAATGTTTTTACTTACCATCGTCTTAATTATCTTTAACTGTAGATTGTAAATTAGGTTAGTGTATGTCTTGTAAGTACATACATAGTAAAAATAATAATAATCTTAATTTTTCTCATACATACGTCACATAGTCTTAACGTTAAGTACAGAAACACATTTCTTATTGGCTACAGACATTTTCATGCACACAAATATTTGTCTTCTCCGGGGATCGAACCTGGGACCTCTGGCGCAGAAGGTGGGTTCAATACCACTGCGCCAAACAGGTCGTCAATATTGTTTAAGAAAATTACATGATCATGAATTTCTCAACAGATCATCGTCATGCGACTCATACTTCGAGCCGTGGCAGACGGAGTTGGCTGACATGAGACTCCGACTATCACCTCAAGAGAGAGACTTGCACATGTTCAGTGAAGAAGACGACCGCCATCTTGCTCAGGTGCATATGTCGCAGGATAATTAGATAAATAGATTTTTTGCGAAAACACGGATAATTAGACAATGCTGTTGTCATTTCTCAATCCTACTGAAAAACGATAGGATTTTTGCGAAAAAACTGGTTGTCAAAGTCAAAGATTTTTATTCAAATAGACTTATAGATAAGTACTTTCGAATAGTTCAAGATTTTTTTCCCTACCAACCATTCAGGACATCTTTTAACTGATAAGAAGAACGGCCGCAAGAAACTTATCAACTTTAACAGAAACAACAACATTTACAATGGAACATGTTGTTGCCAAACACAAATTTACAATTTTGAAATATATTTAATATAAGAGGAAAATCTGCCTTAGTAATATTACGAAAAGAATCCTTGGCTATAATGAAATAAGAGCACTGATTCCTGTTCGGACCGTCCAAAACAACATCTTCTCTGATTGGTTGACGAGTTGACGATTAAATTGACAATCCATTCTCTTACGTGTAGTAAACTTTCTGTGAACCAATCAGAATAAGAGTTAGCAAACAAGCAAAAATTAAGCCAATCAGAGTAAAGAATATCCAATGTTACTAAAGCAACCCGTATTTTTGCAAATACCCTATCTTTTTTCAGTAAGATTGAGAAATGTCAACACCATCGTCTAATTATCCGTGTTTTTGCAATATCTCTAGGAATTTTGCGAAAATTCTATTTATCAAATCCTCCTACGACACATACATACATGTATCCCTCATCGGGGGGCTGATTGTCTAGTTTTAAATTTATGGCAATCCCTTGCAATTTGTTATTTGATAGATATTTACGAACTTCACTGACCTGTAATATCTATTTATGTTCACAGATCGGGTCGTCATCGTCGACGGTCGCCGGTTCGATATCCAGCACTGACAACAGTCCGCGCCGGGCGAGGGTCGACACCAATGCCGACACATTGGCTGACAGGTTGGTGCTATATTATACGACGTGTTTTCTATATCGCATATATTTAGGGTGTAATCAGACCATGTAGGCATCAATTTGTAGTTTTTTTTCTAAATCAATATTTTTTTCTTATCGTTCTTAAGAACCAATCTTTAATTTTTTGAGAATTCTTGAACTGCATTCACTGATTTTGAGAACAAACATCAGCAGAAGAAAATTCCGTTTAAATTTTTTTTATGTTAATCGATCTTTCTTATGAGGCTCAAAACTTTATAAAGATACCTACTGCAGTATGAGTACTAGAAAAGTTTGAAATCGCAAAAAAAAAAATCCACTTATTCGCTAACGGCGGGTTCCTATAACATTCTAATAACTGTCCGTAGCCAAAATAATAAGTTCATACCAAAAAGGTACTCGTAGTTGAAGCGGATACGGGGCGCGTGTTTTTCGCGATTTCTGACGTTTCTAGTACTCAAACCTCCGTTGGCTTCTTAGAGTTTTTTAATCCTTACAAGAAACAGGATCGAAATCAGGAAAAATATTTTTTTTGAGAACTGCCCATTTTCCTTCTGCCTGTACATTTTTTTTTCAAAATCTGTGAAAACAGTTCATAATTTCAAAAAAAAGGAAAGGATGGTTTCTTATGAATGTTTTCATGTAGCTTCAACGGTTTAATATCTGCCCTTACTGACTCGTCTTAATTTTCCACCCTGTATATGCCATTCGATTCATTTACGTGGCTCAAACTCTAAAGTTATGGGATATAAAAAAAACACGTATTGTATTAGAAAGAAAGAAAGAAAGAAAAAATGTTTATTTGGGACAAACAAGGGCAATACAAAGAAAAAAACAAATAAATAAGCACTGTTTGTCCGAAAACGGCCCCGACTCAGCATGTTGCTTGGCTTTTGGCCAGCGCTGGTCTTCCGTCGGTACCGTTTTGGTGGTGCTGAGAGCTGTATTAACCGGTATACATAATATAATGAAGAAAAAGCAAAAAATTTAATGACGATATCAAATTAAAATAAATGGCTGAATAAACTAAAAGCCAGTGATACCACAGATACGCTAGTTTGTTTTTTTTTACATTACTACACTTCACTAGTACACAACACAGTACTAAGTACATGTACTTTACACTACCATTAATTACCATACATTACACTATATTAATACAAAGCTAAAACGCAATATACTGCTACTCTACAGTACACTTATTAACCGCCCGTGGTCTAGTGGTACAACCACCGGCATCAGACCCAGGGGTCCCGGGTTCGATTCCCAGCGGGGGTACATATTGTATTCGGTTTGGTTGGTGGTAGGACTTGTTGTAAGTCCGTCTGGCTAGCTACCACCATCTTATCTAAGTCTGACGCCATAATGTTATGTATTGCATGTATTCGTTTTAACTACCACTTCTTACACTTTCTTACTGGTTGACTGTTAGAGAATGCCTCATGCCATTAAGTCCGCCATTCAAAGTCAACGATTTTTATTCAAATAGACTTATATATAAGTACTTTCAAAAAGTCCAAATTTTTTTCCGTACCAGCCATTCAGGACATCTTTTAACTGATTGCAGTATTTTGTTGTATTGCAATAAATAAACAGATAAACAGAGGAGCTCGTGGCGCAGTGGTTCACGCGCTCGGTCTGCGATTGTTGAGGTTAAGCAACTTTCGGAATGGTCGGTCACGGGATGGGTGACCAAAAATTTACTATCTCGAGCTCCTCCGTGCTTCGGAAGGCACGTTAAGCCGTTGGTTTCGGCTGCATTTGCAGTCGTTAAAACCCACCAATCCGCATTGGGCCCGCGTGGTGGGTCATGGCCCGTTCTCCTTATCCATCCATAAGGAAGGCCAGTGCCTCAGCAGTGGGGACATTAAAAATGGCTGATAACGAAATAAATAAACACAATGATTGAAATAAAACAACTTTTACGGATATCAAACGCGCTATATTTCTCGAACTTAGTTGTAATTGTCCGAATTTTCCCGACGTTTCGGCACCTTTTCAGCTGCCGTGGTCACGGGATGTCACATCCCATGAAAAGGGCGCGCCGAAACATATGTACATAGTACATAATGATATTTTTTTTTTATGAACGACGAGGGACTTTAGCCTGCATCATACCTGATTTTAGTATTGATAAGGCTGAAGATGGAAGCGAGCCTCTCCCGGAATCCTCAATCACTGAACTGGCTATCATATCTCTAACTGCCGGAACACAACAATGCTAAAAACATTGTTATTATGGCGTCAGACTTAAATAAGATGGTGGTAGCTAGCCAGGCGGACTAACAACGAGGCCTTCCACCAACCAAAATTAAATAAATAAATCATCATCATCATCATCATCAAGCCTCTCCTAGCTCACGCCAATTGTGGCGTTCATAGGAGGTTATTAGCCTACTGCTACCATGCTGGCCAGACGGGTTGGTAGAGGGTTTGTTTAAGTTTTCCTTCTCTCGCACAGGTGTTCAATGCGTCGAGCCTCTTAGTCGACTCTTACGACATCCCACGCATGTAAGGGAGTGGTGACACTTGTAGTCTTAGGCCGTTACCACACGGCACTAAATAAATAAACATAATGATATATTTTGTGTGGTACCGTAGGCAACGCTGGGTAGAGGAGGTGTCCCGCATGGGCTACATCGACGGCGAGTCCCCGCGCGCGGCCGCGGAGAAGCGCCCGCCCGCGCCGCCGCCGCCGAAGCCCAACGACGCTGCCAAGAGGTTAGTGCGATACAATAAGCTTTTAGCTGTGTAGTGTCGGCTTAATAGCACTACCCCCTCTCACCCCGCGGGGGTCGTAAAGGCGACTAAGGGACTCGGCCTTCAGGAGGCGGGCAGCAGCGTCTCCCACAAACTTGGCCACATTGCGATCGCCAACGCGCCTGCAAAGAGTGGCGATTATGGCAAACCCCCCCTTTGGGGGAGGCCTATACCCAGCAGTGGGTGTTAATGTGCCTGAGACGACGAATAAACTTTTTATAATTTTTATTTATATTTTTATAATTGAACACACAAAAATAAAAATCCTTTATCTTAACAATATTAGTTTAGATGTGCTCAAAATGAAACTTGTATCATTACAAACTTACTTTTGAAATAAAACAACTTCGGATACCGAACCGTGGTCACGGGATGACTGATGACTGTCATCCCGTGACAACGGCAGTAAAGGACCACTACTGTAAAGGTGCCGAAACGTCGGGAAAATCAAAGAAGAAGAAGAAAAATAGCGCGTTTGATATCCGTAAAAGTTGTTTTATTTCAATGAACAGTGCGCGCCAAAACATAAGATGTACGTAAACTTACTTTTATTTGTAACTTTTTAATTTTGCATTTTACAATGCTATTTTTATGTGATAATTTTTAATCAAGTAAATATACTAGAAAAAAGCAACTTGTCTCATGTCGCCCTTTCGCAAGTTGCAACAAATCTTACAAGTTGCTTTTTTCTAGTATATTTACTTGATTAAAAATTATCACATAAACAGCAAAGTTACAAGTAGATAGCAGTTTCATCTTAATCGATAGTCAAACATCTGTAAAGATGTTTCTTTCGAATGCGAGGATATTTCTCTCATTGATGAAACGCCGGTGGCCAACACCGTAGAAAAAGGTGAATATACTAGAGAATTTCAACGTGTTCTCGTAGGTCTCTGTAGCATAATTGGTCAGTGCATTGGGCCGGATTCCCAAGGATGCGGGTTCGAGTCCCGTCAGGGCGACATGAGACAAGTTGCTTTTTTCTAGTATATTTACTTGATTAAAAATTATTACTTTTATTTGTTCCAGAATATGCAAAGACAGAGAGAGTCCTATCGCGTCTCTTCCCGACGTGCCTACACCTTTGACCTCTGTGAAGATGAGGTGAGAATATACACAATTACACTCGCGAGCAAAAATATGGAATCACTTTTCGTACAAGTTGCAAGGAAAGTGATTCTGTATTTTTGCTAGTTAGTACAGTTTGGTTATGTTCAACTATTTGTATTAACTTGAACGCTGGGGATATTTTAATTAAAGTTAATGTTATTTTAGAAGGCTAAGAATGACGTACTGATATCGAGAGCACGTATAAGATATAATTGGAGTTGGTGAAGCGAAATAATGAAAATGGATTAAACTGAAAGTAGCAACGAAATCAATTTAACACGAAGAATTTTAAAAATATAAAATTATTGAAAGCGCCAAGTTTGTAGTAAAAAGGAACATGGAATTTTAAATGTCAAAGTAACCTTCGATTGAAAGTCTACTTAAAAATATATATATGTTTATTAGCTCTAACAAGTTGAGGTGTCTTAAGCTAGTGATCGGCATCTCCTCTTAACCTAAACCAGCCTGTGTTAGGAGATACTGCTCTTCCTTACATTACTAATGTTTAAACGAAGAAAAAAAAACATTAATAATAATAATTGAATTACAACGTTATAGCACTTTCATGAGGCATAGTGCCACAGCCGTGGAATGCCCTAAATTGTTGTGTAATAATTAACATTATTGTCATCCATTAATATTTCAACCTTATTTGTAATATATCCCCAGCAAAGATTTAACCATTATCACATTTTATAACCACACTAAATTGAATCGCATGGTTTGAATTAGTTTCTTTCTTTATCTATTAATTACCAGTAAAACCAGTTTAATCAAATTCTTATTTACTTTTATAACTTTACTTAAAACTATGTGGTTCAAGATATCTTTATTATTCCATCGATAGCTTATAACGAAGTCAAGTATTTACAATCTGTAATTTAAATAGCGCCTTATCGAATCATTATTTATTCAGAATCTCTATTCTGGCTAAATGATGATTTTTTTTATGTTGATTAATATACCAATTATTTACTAGTTTAATCCTTTACTATATATTGAAATACAAATTGTTTTGATCAGTTGTCTCACTAATAAACTGAAATATTTCGCTATTTATATTTCACGTTGTATAATTTCATTAAACTATATGTGTTGCTCGAAAGAGAGAACTAAATATTTTTCAAAAGTTCTATCGTAACGGTTTCCACTCAGCTTAACATCTACCTTTTTTACAATTTTTAAATAAACTTTGATAGTAAATATTAAATAACAAAATATACTAGAAAAAAGCAACTTGTCTCATGTGGCCCTGACGGCCCGTCAATGACGGGATACGAACCCGCATCCTTGGGAATCCGGCCCAATGCACTAACCAATTATGCTACACAGACATATGAGCACACCACGAATTTTTCAAGTATATTAATCTTTCTACGGTGTTGGACAGAATAAACTCGCATTCGAAAGAAAGAAAAAACCTAAAAAAAATATAATTAAACTTTGATAATTTTAAAACAAAACAACTGTGAGAACAGACTGACTGTTGGCAGTTGTTATTTTATTGTATTGTGCAGTCAACAGCACAGTTACACACGACAGTCGGTTTAAAAAAACTATCAAAAACCAAACGATTTTAATATATCTATCATCATATCTATCGTTGGAGAAAGTAGTCAGCTTGACCTGCTTTTGACCGCATTATTTTCAACACATATAGTTTAATATCAAATGAATATCTTTTGTAAATATTTAGTGTTTTATTATGCGTGTTTTTCTAATGTGCGTTACCTAACAATTTTAAAGAGTGTAGATTTTTGTATTATAGTCGAATGTTGGTATTTTTAGCTGCAGTATCATTTAATTTATTGGGCAGTTATCATTTACTAATTTCCTCAATATACATAATGTCTCTTTTCTACTTATCATACTAGAGAAGCATTAATATAGTTCATAGATAATAGTTTCTATTTAACAAAAAAAGTTATGTCTCAAGTTCAAAGAATAACAAAATCAAGAAACAGTTAATAAATGCATGTAATTAAATGACTGGATTTAAAATAAGTTCGAGAGAATCCGACAACCGTATTATGACTGAAGAAAACAAAATAATTGAAAATTATAATTACAATATATCTGTAACTATGTTCTTGAAAATTAACAAAAAAAAGGTAACAAAACAACAATTGTCATACAAAAATCGACACTCCTAACTCAAACAACGTTTTCAGGGAAAGAAATTCACCGAGAAAAGTTAAAAATTCATCTCGGTACAGCGGATTACATCATCCTTTGAATCTCGAAGAGAAAAACCAAGCGCGTTTATCTTGGCACGGGAAAGATCATTCCACACTCATAAAAATAGATTGGCCTATAGAAAATTCTTCCGTCAGCAATCTCACAACTAGCACGCTAAATTCAAGCCCTCTAACACCGATTACACCTGTGTACGATATTCTCGACAGTGATTCTGAAGTAAGCGAAGCAAACAAACGCACTATAAAAGTTAATAATTGCTCCAATTGTGACGAAGAGAAATGTTTAAAATGTGAATTGAAAGCGGCTGATAATGAAGTCATAATGGAACCTAAAGATAGCTTAGATCCAAGCCCTATTCATTCTACTGATGTCAGCTACCAAAACTTGAATAGGCTTTCAGCTGTGTCGACCTCGTCTACTTCAGAATCTGATAGAAAGAGACAGGAGACTGACGTCATGAAAGTTATGACGTCATCCCACGAAAGCACTTCCAGTTATTCAAACGCGAGCCTAACTAAACAAAGCGATGATTACGAAACGTTTAACTTTAACCGCCCGAATTATATAAATCTACAGTCTTCTTCCACATCTAAAAGTTCACCAGGTAGCCCTTTAAAAAGTCCTCTTAAGTCGACCATAAGTATTACATTCCGATCGCCAACTAAAACTAAAACGCCGGACTATGAACCAATAGACAATATAGATACCCCCACCAATGAAAGAGATTCCGTGTACGAAGATATGGATTTAGAGAAAAACTTGTCTATTGTAGAAGAGGCTAGTGTGCCGGAAACTGACGCATCTCTGCCGACGCAGCAAGCTTGCCAACCTGATGATTTTAAAGACCTTATTATTTTAGAAACACCGACTGACCAAGAGGTGTATAGCCAAGTGAAATTCTTCAAAAAAAGCATAGAGGAAGTGAATGCTATGATTTTGGAAACACCGGAAAAGGAAACGCATTACGAGAATGTCGGTTTTGAACATAAGGAGTATGAAAACATTAACGTAGAAACGTTAAAGATCTGTGATAAGGACTTGACTCTTGATATTGATAATAAAGAACCTAATCTAGAAAAAGAAAATGGTAATATTATCAAAGTTTCCAATTTGAACGTTAGGGAGTTGGCTAATAGATTCGAAAGTCCTACGGAGCAAAAAGGCCCGTTCACATTCGAGAAATTTAAGGCTGAAATCAAATACCCGAGTCTAGAACGAAAGGAGGAAGATAAAAAAATATATAACGAAACCAGAAAAAAGGACTTAATCATTAAACTCCCACCTCCCGTTTCACCAAAAACGTATAAGCTCTCTAAAAATTCCTGTAACGCGCGCTCGTTAGACGAAAACGCATTCACCAAAGAGTTCGGAAACGAAAAAACGTACGTTGACCGAAGAAAAAGTTTGGAAGTCAAAGGCAAGAACAAAGTATTGCCAGATCTTAATTTGAATATCGAAGAGGGTACAAAAACTGGCAGTATTACTCCTACGACGGAAAATAAGATTTCATTGGTGCAGAGATTTGAAAAGCGACCGACGGAGCTGAAAGCTTTGCTGAACTTTGATACGGAGAAGAAATTGAGTAGGGAAAGAATTGAGAAGTATAAAGAAGAGAGAAGGAATTTCCTAAGGGAGAAATATAGTTCGCAGTCTTTTAGGAGTAACCCAGAACAGTTGACTAGGATTAAGATTAAAAAAGATCAAGATAAGATAGAAACTTGTGAGAGGTTAAAAGAAGACTTGCCCAAATTCGAAAGGCGGAACACAGTAGATTTAGGACAGAGAATGAGGTTCTCTTTAGCGAAGAGTGTCAACAATTTGGACACTATTCCATCCCCTTCTAGTCCAGAGAAGAAAGAGAGAGACGGGGAGTGTAGTAACGGCGCTGGCCGCAAGGAATTTGATAGGTAAGTGACTTTTGTATAGTTAAGTAGGTTTTTAGAATTGTTAAACAAAAAAAAATACATTCGTTATTTTTTTTGTTTTAGCAAATTGATGACATTTGTTGTTAAATTATTAAAATAAAACTTATTATTATTTATTTTGTGTTAAAGTAAATTTTCCACGTTTATTCAAACAACAAACCAATAAGTTTCAATTTAAATTGCTTGGCATTTTTTTAATAAATATATTAGATTGCTTTTAGATTGAACAGAATCAAATTTAATGAAATAAATATACGATTTTATTTTACAGAAGATACCCAAAGCATTTGTGTTAGTATAATGACTTAATTATGTATATATTAGTCCATATTAAGAAATACTTATAGTTTTCGTATGCACTAAAACCTAAATCATGATTTTTCAATTGCTAAAATAATTTGTGAAAGTAGTTTTTGACCATAAATAAAGGTTTCTGATAACTTCTGTTCTATTAGAACTAATAGACTGGTCATAAACCGGCAATTCGCAGTATAAATAGTTTTCATTCATTGTTTGGTAGATTTCATTTAATTTTGCTGTTTCTGTTGTGTGAAATTGACTTAACATTTTAACGACAATTAACGTTGTTTAATAAATAGAACTATAATATGTTTCTAGAACCGGTATTTAAATTATTGTAATATTGTAGTACTATCTTGCTACTAACCAAAAATAGATTTGACCCTAACACATGGCTGTCAATTCTATTAGTTTCAATGAATTAAATATTTCGTAGACTGTTCTATTTTGTAGAAGTTACCAAAGCATCGAGAAAGAAAAGAAAAACTAACCGGAATAAGTTATACAGAAAATATAAAGTACAAAAGAGCATTGAACCGGTTTTCCAAAGGTCGTGGGTTCGAGTCCCATCTGAGAATTCATTTGTGGCCGAGTTAATTTTTCCCAATATTTTTCTATGTAAAATTTATCATAAATAAAGTACTATTAATTTTAATAAAGAAAGGCACGGTAATCATTGTACGCGAGGTATATATTATGTTTATATCTAATCTATCTATTATTCTGCTTATCCTATTAACGAAATATTTTTTTATTTTCACAGTCGGAATGAGAAAATGTCTCCCTCATACCACATCAAAGATATGGCAGCGCTGTTCGAACAGAAGTCCCAAAGCAACGGTTGACGAAAAGCCCCCGACGCCGCGCGATACAACTAGGTTCGTAGGACACGATCACTATTGTAGAACACCGGGCGTTAGTCTTAATGCAAGCGATAAGGGACAAAAACTACCATGATTTTGTTGCCAGTTTTGAAAAACTACCAGTTTAGTAGTTTTTTTATGTTTTAAATAGATTTCAGTATTATTTAGTATGCTCTAAGCTTTAGGAGAGTTCGCTACCAAATACATGTATGTACCAGATTGGTTTTTGCAAAACTTTTTTGTAGGAGTAATATTTAAAGATGAAGAACACAATAACAACTCTATGATGTAAGCAATAAGCTTGAAATAGCATTAGACAAATACGCCTGGTGTGATGTGCAGTCACCGTCACCAAAAACAGAGTAGTATTGTATAAATAGTGCGAAACTACTTTATTGCTATAAATTAAACTTGTGTGAACCAAAAAAATATATTTAAAATGAAGTACACTCACCATCAGAAAAATCGCACCTTTTAAATAACCACTTTTAAACTTAGCTAAACCTTATTTGGAATCAGTTTATGAGGGAAATGTTGGATAACATTTTAAAATGTAACTAAAAGGAGTACGCAAAACATTTTTTTTTTTTATTGAAATAGAAAAAAGAAGTTTACAAAACAATAACACTCCTCAATTGTATGAAAATAACTTACTAAATACTTTTTTTTGAGGTTAGATAACAAATCACCCCCCATTGATCCTGTATTGACCCTTTAACACCCCCAAATTGTGGCGCAATTGCTCAACCAGCGGCCCTTATAAGGAACAAAATTGCATTTTGAAGTGAAAAACTTCTTTAGCGGCGTTGTGCACATAAGAGTTTTAAATTTTTGGGATAGGTAAAAAATGTAAAAGTCGCGTCAGGACACGTGACCGTGATCGAGAATTCGTAAGGCTATTTACCGTTGACCTATTTCAAATTACAAAAGTCTCACACTTGAAAGATCTACGTATATTAGTTTATAACAACCATTATATAAAGATCTCTATTACTACCAACTTTCATAATGATGCCAGCACCCCGACCGCCTAACGGTATAGCTTATGGTATCGCTATAGCTATCGATTTTTCAAACCCCCTACAAGGGGTCTCGCTGACGCTATCACTTTCATACTAAAAATGCAATAGTGAATCTAATAGATGAATAGAAATATTAGATTTATGAGTTTGATGTTTCGTTCAAGCAGTTTTCACTTCTGCCGGCACTCCCAGAGTGCAACCCTTTGTTTTTTTGAATGTCACTTTAGTGTTGTTATGCTTTTTTTAATGCAATGAAATGTTGATTTTTAAGTTTATATATTGGGCTTTCAAACGAGTCAAATATTGGTGGGGGTACACGCCGTACAAGCATTTGTAAAATGTTAATAACGCTTAAGATTTTTTTATTAAAAGGTGCGATTTTTTTCACATTGAGTGCAATTTTAGATAATAATTAATTTGATGCTCTCAAATTGGCTTTGTTAATCAGATAAATGTTTTTTGTTAATACAATATTATAAAATATGTTGCAAGTGATCTTGAATTATTGTATGACTTTTATTGTTGTATGTTTAATGAATTAATTACTCTACGAATATTTCAAAATGAAATCAAAATTACTTATTGTAAGTAATATCAAATTGATGACGGTGACTGTATGTCAGTTTAGTATTTATGCTGTTTTTATGAAAATGAAAAAATAAATAATGTTTCATCGTATTTATTAATTGCTTCTGTTTATTTTTATTCCGTTATCATAAAAACGCATAAAAGCAGCGAGTGAAAATTTACTATAAAGTTATTATGAAATTTATAAAATTAAGTGCTTTTTGGTGCAAATTCTTTGTTAAAAAAAATGTGTAATCTTTTTCATATTAAAAAAGTAATTTATGATAGGTAATAAAAATATACATGTTATTTAACCTGTATTCGCGCGGCGTCTCTTGTGAAATTGTTATTATTATGATTAAGTAGTTAACTGATGTGAATGTAGTGTGTACAGTACGCAAAAGTGGAATCTCATAAAAATTTAATTTCTAACACTTGTGTATAATGACTGTACATGTAAGTGACTTGTTGATTTATTTATTATTTTTCATACTCATTATTATGACTATTATTAATTATTGCTATTTTTTAATAATAACCATCACACACAAATTTCTAGTATTATTTTTCTTTTTAAGTTTTGTACATACACGCATGTTAGTTTTTGTTGATTATTATCATTATTTTATCACTTGTTTTATTCATTGACTTTTTTGTGGATCAGTTATAAAAAAAATGAGACGCTATTATATGACCCTTAAATAATGGCAATATTTATTTTATGGCTTATGAAGTTGACTTATTTTAATCAACAACAGTATTAGACACATTTTATTTTCATTTAATAAATATGTAGAAATGATCTTTGTTTTCTAATATATAAAGCTTATTTAGATTTGTATCTCACATAGTAAACTAAGAACGGTTAAAACCCCAAATCCCACCCTTTATTTTTAACATTGAGTTGAGAAAAAATAATTTTCCATCTTATATCACAAATCATAACTCTAATAGAGTTCAAAACTACACAATATATTTCATTTGCGGTCTTATTACAGAAGTATTTTGAAAACATGATTTTTATCGTCTCTCTATAATTTTTTTGTGTTGCCATACTATAGGGAAGTAATAAAAGATGTGCATTTATTAATAATATATTTTTGTAAGCAGTATTCAAGTGTTTAGCGGAAAGACTTAGATAATATATTATATGTCATGTCAGTGACACTATTTTAGGCGAAATGAAAGAACATGCTTAACCCTTAATAGGGCGGAGTTAATTATTTATAAATTATTTATACATTTTTATAGGTATATTAGGATCCTTTTTAACATTATTTATGAAAATCTAAAAAATATAATCACAAGTACGCGAAATATCGGTGGTAATAATTTTTTTTATATCTAGGTTCTGAATTTAAGAAAGTGTACACAAACCAACCCTTGCTCTATGGTCAAAAAGCTGAGGTGGTAAGCAATTGCCCTCTAGGTTCTGAATTTAAGAAAGTGTACACAAACCAACCCTTGCTCTATGGTCAAAAAGCTGAGGTGGTAAGCAATTGCCCTTTGCCCTATTAAGGGTTAGGCGAACATACTTGTATCACAGTGTAACTAAGGTACTCACAGTAGGACAACGCCCTTGAAACCTCGCGCAGTGCCGCTTTTGACAAGACTTTTTTAGTATTTGACAGGAAATTTGTCAATGTCCCGAGCGAGCGTATGGCAGCTCGGTCTCGCACAATTGCTCTGTCAAAACGCGTCCTTCGGTCGACTGTATGGAAGAGAAGATAGATAGATAGAACGCTTGTATGATATGATTTCTAACAGTCTTCGAGAATGAACGACCTGCCCCCTAATTGTCTAATTAAAAAATCTATCACAATCCCTTTCAAACGTATTGTGATTGTGATAGTGATTTATGAAATTGTGTAACGTATAGTCGCAATCGCTTTCGGAACGATGATGTTTTAAATGACACTTTCCCATACATTTGAAAGATATTTTCGTGTGTCACTTTGCTTAGACAGTTCAATTTCGTTCATTCAATACCTTTCAATCCATATCAAATGTTGATGGCCTAAAGTATGTAAATATCTTTCAAACGATGATTTGAAAGGGATTGCGATAGATTTTAAAATTAGACAATTAGCCCCCTGTTTGCCGTAGGAGTACAGATACGTGCCTACTACGCTGAAGTCCCGAGATCGATTCCCAGACAAGACAGATATTTATGTCAATGAAAATGACGTCTATTTTGTCTTGGTCTGGGTGTTTCATATGTATAATATAATATGTATTTATAAAAAAGTATATAAGTATGTTTATCCATTATATTTATGAAATTTAAAATGCTGTCTATGTACTGTCAACAGCATGTCAGGCTTAGCACTTGCACTACAAAAACTGCCACTATTACGAGCGACATAAGGTCAAACTGTAAAACTTGACGTCCAGTTGGCTGTTACGTCGGTTTTGACGAAGAAAGTCATATTCGAAAATACCATCAACTGTAATGCGATTCATTTTAGCTTACTTTCAGGTAGTAAGAACGGGACGCAGCAAGACGCGCCATATGGCAGCATCCCACTCTCACAACCTACAATGAATTGCATTACAGTTGATGGCAAGGCCCCAGGTTTTTTTTTTAATAGCAATATGCGAAAGTGACCTTTGGCAAAAGTGACATTTTGCGAAAGTAACCTTTGGGAAGGTCATTTTTGAGAAAGATACCAAATTTTTTCGCGATGACATTTTGCCAATACGTCGTTCTGCGTCAAAATCGTACAGTCTCACCTGCATTATATCATCATCTCGCCCACCACGGTATAATAATAAAAAAATATTTTACAATGATAGAGGAATCTTAGTCAGAGTTACGTAGCTCACCACTGGAAGACCTTCACAGCTCTTTTTCTTGAGAGGACTTGAAGTATGTAAGGAGTAGCGTAAGGAGCTCGGTGGCGCAGCGCAGTGGTTAGCGCGCTCAGCCTGCGATTGTACCGGTTAAGCTACTTTCGCTATGGTCGGTCAGAGGATGGGTGACCAAATTTTTTTTATCTCGATTTCTTTCGTAATTCGGAAGGCACGCTAAGACGTTGGTCCCGGCTGTTTCAATGAAATAGTGTCACTGACACATAAATGAGCACCTAATGATGTAAATAACATTAAACTAAATGACAAGCACCTTTTGTAAAAATCGTCTCTAATTAAACTATTTAACAGTAAAGATTTAAATTTTTGCCGACAATAAATATTTAATAAAATAGTCTTGGAATCTCTTCCTAAAGTAATAAAACGGAAAGTTATGGAAAATTTGTTCATAGATGTCCTTTTTCGGCAATGATTCTACTTATAAGTATTTGGATTTTACAATAATAATATTAAAGAGAATCATTTTATTACCCTCTACCTACTTTCCATTCTTGGCGCAGCCACAGTTTGGAGTTATTCTGTATCAGTCAATAAAGAGATGAGAGATGTAGGAGTCAGGATTTTTAATTGAAAAGTTAATTGAGGTTTTTGACTATGGTATACTTTCAGGTGTTAAAAACCATGTTTTGTTTTTTAAGAACAGATTTTCCATCGCTTTTACCGTGGCGATAAACTTCTACTATCAGACTCCTACTACCAGAAGAACTAAAATCTCTCAAAGCCAGGAACCCAAGAGCTCTATTTTTGATTTACTCGTCTCGAGGATTCTACTGATTTTCTACGGACCTTATACGGATATACATAGCTTCGCTTTTCGCCTGTAGTACCGCCTCCCAACGCTAGTGCGTGAGGGGCAAAGCGAAAAGCGTGCTATGTCTACGCACGCTAAGTCACTAATCACCTGATCGCCTCCTCGTTCGCCTCGCTACTCGCGCGACGGTTGATTCAAAAATAAAGGTCCTGAGGAACTAAAATCTCTCAAAACCAGGAAGATTTTAGACTTCCAGGAGGCCACCAGGCTAAAGGAGATACTATAGCTAGATGGCGAGTTACAATAGATCTTTAAGCAGGTCGCAGTGACTACAGTCCCGATTAGAGCTGCATAGCCCATATATCAAACAAATAATAATAACTCCTATTAATGAATAATAGCTTCCTCTAAAATATGTTTTGTACATTACAATCGAGTAAGAATTTACCTACAATATAATTATACGAGTTAGAAGCACAGAAAACAAGAAAGAGGTTAGAAGTAGTAAGTCACTACCCTTCTGCGCGAAACAAGCGGTCCACATATTTCCCTTTGTACGATTTTGTATTCCTTCTCGTCATGACAATGTGATTGTTTTGACATTTTCAGTACAGGGGGGCTATCGCGTAAAAAATATGGATATGGACATGGGCGTCATTTGACAGTTAAATGACCATATATGGTTATTTTATGAGCTTCAACCGTCAAATGAAACCCATATCCATACCCAGATTATTTACGCGGTATGGCCTAAGATTCTAACCTCTTTGTTTACATTCTAGTGGTCCGAGTTCTTGCAGTTTCTTACATTTGAGAGTGGCTGCTTTTCCTGTCATGTGGCTATTTTCTTGCATGCGTACGGCAGAAGAGTGCTTTGTGTGATTTACTTGACAGATATGATGTAATAAACATAATCATAGCGGAGTTGCTCGTCGTTGGTGTGGAAAGGGCGATTATGTCAGAATAAGTACTAGGGCAGAGATGCCCATACTTTTTGCTGTGAAGATCGACTTGAGAAAAAGTTAAGGGTTTAAGATCGACAGCTTTATTTATATGTATTTTTTTTAAGGAAGCAGGCTACCAAGTGCTCATTTGTGAGGCGGGTACAGTATTTTGACTTGATTGTTTTCATCTGAGAAAACGCAGACTCGCACAAATACGTAGACGCGAAGAATGCGGTTAATTGAAGACTGACTTGTTTTAATAATGGCTATGCATGAAGAAACTCCTTGTATGTCCGAGCAATTAAAGGGGTATGCCAAAAAGGTGAGAACCACCTGAATTTTTTGTAAGTCTTGAAAGCACTCTCTCACTCTATCGTAACTTTGGGCACTACGCACGCAGTCATAGCGTCGCCTGTCGACGTCGTCCGTCAGTCCGTCACATAAATATATGAATTGAAACAAAAACGATCGGAATGCTCAGTAGGTAATTTATAAATTTTCAAAAATAAAATCTTGTACTTGCTTAACCTCTAAGATCGACCGTGAAACCTCTCGCGATCGACCGTTTGGGCACCACTGTACTAGGGCAATAGGAAGAGCTTTCACTGACTTGTGATCTGTGCGCGTACGCATGTGGCGAAAGGGTAAACAGATAACTATCCTTTACGTTCTTGTGCAGATCTTGGTCCTTTCCTGTTTGTGCGCAGACGTAGTTGGGTGACTAGCTATCCTCTTTTCTCCGAGCATTATCTGTTTATCGCAAGACTGCTGGAAGCTCTTTGGATTTATGTACAGTTTTGATTTTGAGTTAATGTACCTCCCAATTTATCTCTTATTCAGCGAGACGATAAAAAGGCATTAGGAGCCTTCTCTTATTCACCGAGACGATAAAAAGGATTAGGAGCCGAGAACTGTAGGAGGTGGAGTTTATTATGCTGGAAACCTATCTGAGCGAGACCATATAAATTGTTGAAGAAGAACTAGGCAGTTATAAGATAGAAGATTATTATTCTTTTGCACAATAGTTTCTTCAACGAGACGGAAAAGTCAAAATAAGTACTAGGGCAATAGGAACACGCAGAGCTTTCACTGACTTGTGATCTGTGCGCGTACGCATGTGGCGAAGGAGTAAATAGATAGCTGTCTTTTTATTTCTTGTGCAGATCTTGGTCCTTTCCTGTTTGTGCGCAGAAGTAGTTGGGTGACTCTAGCTATCCTCTTCTCTTCTCAGGAGCACGCAGACGTCTCACCACCACCTCGAATATATATCGCTTATGCCATCCTATTTAAATTTTCACTAGATAACTTGCAGTATGCTAATGTCGAATCGTGAGTAAGTTAGGGAGGTCCGCATGACAGGAAAAGTATCAAAATAAATCGGTAAATTATCAAATTACTCCAAATTGTACTAAAGTTTAAAGTTTATTCATATACCATTCCCTAACAGACTGCAAATGCCAAATGCTATCAATTTTGTACTCTACTGTTTTACGATAAGATAAGTTTTGAACGAATTCTTTAATGGCAAATGAAATGACTGGTAGATGTGACATGGTAACGGATTGGAGATGAGCAATAGAATATAGCTCTTAACTGACAAAGAATAAGGTGCTAAGCTGGAATTTTCAAATTATGGTTTTGTTATGGTTATACTCATGGCGCTGGAGGGAACATTAGAATGGATAACACGGGCCTTATATATAGAGATAGCATAGTATGCAGATTACTTATTTCATAATAGGTATCATGCTAGTATTCAAATCGAACTTTAATTAATTATGAATATGTAGATTAATATTTTCTGTAAACTTGTACTTACTTTATATTTTTTTCAAAGTGTCTGTTTCACAATCTATTATAGACACTAACTTATAGTTTAATTATAAAATGGAACAGAATTTCTATAAAATTACTAGTCATGGAACTAAATCAGACTTTGTGAAACAGGCCCTTTGCTTTCAAAATGGTTGGCAGAATTTTAACAAAATGGCTGCTCTAAAAATTTACGTCTCCAATTCGGTACCGTGGACACAGAAACACAAGTATGTGTTTGGATTGTATAATAGATTCCGGTTAAGACAGTATGATGTGTAAGGTAACCCCTTGCTGTGTGTGCGGGACCTCTGCTTAGTGTAGCTACGGCGATTTAATAATAAATCTTATGAACAAACTACTGGCTTGTTTTATTTCAATATTGTTTCCTTTTTCATAGTTATTATTATCTAATAATCATGGGCAAACCAAACTACTTATTGTCTCGTGTCATCTTTATAACAAAGCGATGTTGACCAGTTTTAAGCGAACAATTTCAACCTTACTCCCTTAGTAATAAAGATAAGTGTAGACTTGAGTAGACAAAAAGTCCGATATCTGCGTATCACAATATATCAACTAAACTTGCCTTGACCAAGTTAGTTGACAAAACACAAATGTAAGAAGTTAGTTGGCTGCCACGCCTTGCCAACCTTTTGCGGCAAACACGAGTAGTCTGTCGTGAACTGTTTTAATTAATCATTTATAGTAATTGCCGTGCAATTTTCTACATTAAAGGGAGTGTTTTGTGTCCCCGGTTGTGATAATTGTGGTAATGTGACAAGAAAAACTTTGTGTTTCAACGTAAGGCTACAACTCTGAATAGCGGCGGTTGTCCTAGTGAAAAGCTTGACAGACGCACAGATGTGCATCTGGATTGAGGGATCTTTTTCTATTTTTGGTTAAAATTTGCATAAAAATTTTGTCACTAATTGACAAAATTCATTAAAAATATAAAAAAAAAATCACTTAAGGGATGGAAGTTAGAACCCGATATGTGGAGCCCTCAATTCAGATATTTTGCAAAAACACTATATGCCAGTTCTCGGTAAATAAGCTATGTCAGAAAATAATATACCAAAAATTTGTCACAAAAAGTCACGAAGAAACAAAAGCAATCGGAAGTATTTTCAGGAAGCAATGACGGTACCAAAGGAGCACTCAATTCATAAGGCATATGGATTGAGGTGTCAACAGTAGGACTGGGACCAATGATGTTGTTTTATAATAGATATGTTAGCTTTATAATAATCTGTGACGCAGTCTGCTCACATTGACAAGTGACAAGTAGGAAAAAAGACACGAAAGAGCAAATTGAATCGGATCCCATATAGGTTCTTTCCAATGTTTCACAATCACAATGACATTTTTTTTTTGTTTCTTTTTTTTTTTTCTTGTGTGTTTAAATTGTAGTTTGGTATGTTGTTTTGTTTCTGTTGTTATTAACCGGAACGTCATCAAACCGGTCACGACGGAAGACCAGCGCGCTCGTAAGACCATGCATTATGCCGAGTCGTGACCGTTTTGGGACAATTCTTAATGTTCTCTGTGTGTAGTGGCTTTCAACCGTGTAATTTGTCTCAAATAAATTGTTTAACTTTCTTTCTTTCAATGCGAGCGTGTATGACATATTCTGCTTCAAGTATTAACTCATAATATTATTGGCTAGGACGAAACACTTTCGAGTAAGTATCGAGGACGTATAGTCAAACAATTGAGTAGCGCTCCTACCGGACGTAAAAGAAACTACATTTTTCTATTATTTTTTTGACGACCTAACTGGTTTGTACCGAAGCATTCTCTATACCAGTGTTTCCCAATTAGTGGTACGCGTACCCCCAGGGGTATGCGAGGTTTTATCAGAGGGTACGCGAGCAATCTCTGAACTAAGATATTACTTAAATCAGTTAATAATACATAATCGGATTTTGCATGGTTGTGCAAAGAAAACATTTATCACATTAATTTTAAACTTTAATTGTAATTCACCTCCATTTGCGTGGTAATAACTGTAAATTACTTTTTTTTATTTTATTTATATCTTAACTGAAATACGCGGGTACGCGAGTTTAAGTCCTTCTTGGAGTGGTACGTAGAAAAAATTTATTGGGAGCCACTGATCTATACTAACATTATAAAGAGGAAAGATTTTATTGTTTGTTTGCATTGATACTACGAAACTACTGAACGGATTTCGATGAAATTTGGTACACAGGTAGTAGATAGCCTGGTTATGAACATAGGATACTTTTTATCCCGATATTCCCACAGGAACGGGAAACACGCGGGCGAAACCGTGAGCGGCCGTTTTACAAATAAAACACTATTTATAAAAAGCAGTTTATTTACATAATTGAGACTAAGTCACTCCGTCAAACCATCTCAAACATGAACAATTCTAGTTTTACTTAAAATTAAACATGGAGAAATGCAAGCTGTGTGCTATTTTAAACTCTATAAGTTATAAGTGTTAATAGTTATTCATTGTTATTTTCTTTAGTGTAGTTTAAACTAGGATCGGCCGCACGGCACCGCATCGCATAACTGTATCTGTATTCCACTGTAGAGAATTCAGTATCTTAATTTTTTTTTTATGATTTTTTAATTTTTGCTTTTTTCAATGATATTTTTATAATTGGAAATCCGGTCCAATGATCTTGGCATTGGATCGGATTTCCAAAGGTCGTGGGTTCGAGTCCCATCTGAGAATTCACTTGCTTCATAGGCGCATATGCGTTGCGATGCGGCTGTAGTTACAAACTCAGTGCCGTATATATTTAAAACTAAACATTAAATCTGAAAATTAAAGGAACTTTTCTATAGGGGGCACATTTTAATGATTGGTACACTAAATATAATAATGAAAACATTGGTATTTTGTGATTTTGTATTTTTTGCATTTTTCAATGCTATTTTTATACTTATGGTAAATTTTAAATAGAAAAATATTGGAAAAAATTAACTCGGCCACAAGTGAATTCTCAGACGGGAATCGAACCCGCGAGCTTTGGAAATCCGGTCCAAGCTCTTGACCGGATTGGACCGGATTCGATTCCCGTCTGAGAATTCACTTGTGGCCGAGTTAATTTTTTCCAATATTTTTCTATTTAAAATTTACCATTGGTATTTTGATTTCGCAATTTGATTCAAGAAGAATGAACAGTCAACTGATTTTGTACGTAATTTTTTGTTCGAAACTATTCACTGTAAACGATCGTTTGCACTGCCGAAACATGTTAACTTAAAACAAGCAACTTTTGCGGATTTTTAGTGCACTATTTTTTCACTACTATTAAATCTGGAGTGGCTCCTCAATCCAAACGGACATCATTATTTGACAGCTCCCGTCAGCCTTTGGTCATCCTTTCGGCGGCCGCACTATATTTTGCAACACATTTTACTGTAACTCAGTCGCTTTTGTGCAGAAAAGATAAATCAAAACATGTTTTTTTTATACTTTTTTAATTCTACGTGATCGCCAAGCAGTCAATGTTTAGCACCAATATTTACCCTAATAATAATCTCATCTAATACATTTTTGGTAATCAACTGACATTTTGATATTTTACATTAGGTGAATTACGCTACATAAGATTTTCTAACAACTTTCGTGAAGGAGGGATTAGATAATATTATTGCTATGTTATTTACATAATATATTATTTTATACACCTTTTCTTACAAACGCTTGCCAGATAACATATTACACCCACAATTATTGCGTTTAAACATAATAATTTAATAACTAACAATTATCAAATTTATTTCACATTCAAAATATACAGGCACTTGCAATAAAATACACACATACCTAAAAACATATTTAGCCATGTAAAATAAAAAATATTCTAAAAAACGTCTTATAATCATGAGATCTGGGGAAATATTTTATCTACTTGATTTGTTTACATTAAAATCTCCGATTAAAGTTCTGAATAACTTATATGGTAGATAATTAATTAGACATTTTTACATATTACATCTGTCAAATTATCTAACAGATAGGCCATCCATAACTTACTTGTCGGTGGTGAAACCGGCCCTGAGTATTTTAAAATCAGAGCATAAATTAGAAATGTAAAATTATTTTGAGACCAACCACACAGTGCCACGCTTCACACTACGTACAAAGATATAACATTTTATGAAGATAAAGTCTCATATCATTTATACTGATTATTTTATTTATTATCTATCTATACTATCGCAATGAAAATGCGTATTCCACAGTAAAGTGTTTATTTATTTACGACCTGTGTGGCGCAGGGGTACTAACCCCACCTTCTGCGCCAGAGGTCCCGGGTTCGATCCCCGGACAAGACAAATATTTGTGTGCAGGAACATGTCTATTTGTCTTGGTCTGGATGTTTAGTATGTATTTACAAAAAAAAAGTATATAAGTATGTTTATCCGTTATCTAGTATCCATAACACAATTCTTCATGATACTTAACGTGGGCTAGATAATTGGTGTGATTGTATGGGAATATTTATTTATTTTTATTTATTAAAGTATAAAATAGAAATCATGTAGAAGGCTACAGGTTCTGCTGTTTATGTAAGATTTGATGCTGGATGACAATATAAATAAGATTAACTTTGATACCGATGCCGATGCTATTCTACTAAAATAACTTAGTGGGCTGAATATGCCAAAACGAATATTTTATGACAACGAAATGACATTCAAATTATTATTATTCAGAACTATCATAAAAAAATGACAAATAAGCTCGTAAGCCACAAAGGAGACTATAAAATACATAGCATAAAAAAATAGAATACGTAGAGTAGCTTGTAACGATAACGTTACAATACTAAAAAAACAATACCGTGACTGACTGACTGAAAACGCACAGCCCAAACGGTTGAATCGATTAAGCTGAAATTTTGCATGCAGGATCCTTTAACAATTTAGCCGAACAATAATAAAGGATTTTTTGATATTCCCACGGGAACGGAAACTATACGGGTGAAACCGGGGGCGGTGACTAGTTATAAATAATGCGTGGATTTCGAACTAAAATGAAGATTTGCACATCGATATTACGAAGGAATATGTTGGAAATAAATAATTGCACACAAACACACCAATTATCCAGCCCACGTTAAGTTCCATAAAGAACTTGGTGACTAGATAACGGATAACAAACATACTTATATAATTTTTAGGAAACACATACATAATAATACATATTAAACACCCAGACCAAAACAAATAGACATGTTCATGCACACAAACATTTGTCTTGTCCGGGGATCGAACGCGGGAACTCTGGCGCAGAAGGCAGGCTTAGTACCCCGCCAAACAGATCGTCAAGTTATTCATTTAAAATCTGTTTGTACAGTATTCAAGCGAATAAAACGTTATCTTATACGAAATCAATTAAGTATCGAGAGCGTGGCAGTGTGTTACGGCGGGTTCCTATAGAATACTAACAGATTGTTTTGGCTACGGACAGTTATATTTTGACATATTTTCCATAGAATAAATGTCAAAATTGAACATTGATTGTTCAATTTATAGAAACCCGGGGTTAATCGATAGAGAGACCGAACATTTAAATCAAAGTTTCCGATTCCAGAATAATTTAAAAAGACTTACAACTATTGCACTAAACTTAAGAATCGTCTAGGCTATTCTTATCTATATTTAGACATTCATATTATTAGGAATAGCTTAAACCTTAGGTGCTCGATATTGGGCGAGTAAGTTAAGAAGTTGTGCCGTGTGGTGACGGCCTTAGAATACAAGTGTCACCACTCCCTTACATGCCTGGAATGTCGTAAGAGTCGACTAAGAGGCTCGACGCATTGAAAACCTGTGCGAGAGAAGGACAACTAGAAACAAACCCCCTACCAACCCGTCTGGCCAGCGTGGTAGCAGTTGGCTAATAGCCTCCTATGAACGCCACAATAGGCGTGAGCTAGGAGAGGCCTATGTCCAGCAGTCGACGTCCACAGGCTGATGATGGAAGTTAAGAAAAGACTTAGTGGATTTTAGAACGTCTTAAAAGGTTAGAGCAACGCAATTTTATTAAGACTAAATAAAATAAGAATAGACTAAAGCGATTCTTAAGTTTAGTGTAAATGTGTGAAAGATTTTAATAAGTAAGGGTGGTAGATAAGATAATGTTGATAAACAACGAAATTTTGCAGTTAATAAATTCGTAAAAATATAAATTTAGGATAACTTAGACTAAATAGACCTGGAAATTTAAATATGTACAATCAACAACAAATAGTCGGATAATTGCTCAAAAATATTACATCGTGTGCCTCCAAATATATGGCGCTGAATGTACCAACCTTTCCAGATCAAATTATTTAATGTTACTTGAAACTTGAGTCGACAGCGACAGAATTCCGTATTCACGAAGTTTCAATCTGTGGACATAAGAACAAAGTAAATTATTTAATTCAATCTATATACTTAAGGTGGAACGATTTTCATACAAAAAACAGTCGAGATAATCTTGGTAGATTAACAGAATTAATACTTAAATATATGTGCAACTATTTCTTTTCGGGTATTCATTTGCGCTTAATTAATAAACAAACATTGTTTCATTCAGAAATCACCTATAAATGAACACAAATTTTTTGCAAATATTACGTGTGTGTATGTGACAATTGACGTGTACGTATACAAAAATCGCGACGTTGCCATTCCATGCGGCTCAGACGCGCAACGCGCGAAGTTGCCGCTCTTACGTTTGTCTCGATTTAATAATTGTTTAAATTTCTCTTTACTAGATTTTTCAGCTGTGTTGCCGTTGCGTCCCAAAAGAGATGAGTTTCGTCAGTAATAATTTACTTTGGGATTATGATATAAAGTTGTGATTTGTAGGATTTATCCTGACTCCGATTTTGAAAAAATGCTAAACACGACTTTACATTTTGTTTTTTATGCGTAAAACTTTTTTCTCCCATCACTGTCAAAAAATGGAAAATAAGATTTTATAAACAAAAAAAAAAGAAAAGAAAATTTTATCTGCTTTGTGCAAATAAAATTTACTTGTATTATGTAACGTACTTAATATTTAAATATTTTATTTTTTCAAATAGGTATTAAATTGTCCGGAATCACATCTACGTACTGACAACACCGACCGTTCCGTATTTGTCATTTGTTTATAGTGTTTTTTCGTTGTGTTGTGGATGGTCAATACTACTGACTAAAATTTCAGTGAAATGAAAATGAAATATAAACGAAACTTATGAAATCTTTCAAAACGGGTTGAAATATTTCAGTTTTGAGTGAAATTTATTTTCTGACTAGAAATGATTTATTTTACGTACATCCTAATTATTTAACGATCTTAATGATTTATTTTATTATTAATATTACAATTTTAACGTATTAAATGATAATAACAGACTTAATTTTGATTTTACCGTTAAGAAAGTTAAGAAAACAATCTAAGTATTCAAGTACTAATTCTTATGATGTTTTTACTAAGCTTTTTAAAACATCATAAGTATGATGATAGGATAGAGACATAGACTAAACCAAATACAAAACATGAATTTGACGTCACTTATCACTTGACTATTGATGTTTCGACTATGAATCAGGACATTTGCGCGAAAAGCTAATAACGTGAAAGACTCTTACACGAAAAGCCGTTTGCTCGAATGAACAAATGTAATTAAATTTGCCTCAATTATTGGTCAGTTAGCCTTCAAAAACCATTTTCACCGTACAGCGCATGAATGAATGTGAGCGCTATCTCAGCACTTTTTATCTAGATTGTACTTAACATTACATAGTACATATTTAAGATACACAAGAGGTTAGCACTTTTTATTTTATAACCTCTCAGGCATCGGAAAACGAAACACAATAGATATTTTATTATTTGCAACCCCGGTGTTCGCTGCACTGCTTTACGAATGAAGTATTTGTTGAATAATACAATAAGTACTTAATAGTAATATTTTTTTGGGACATTTTTGCTTACTTACATGTTTTATGTATTAATCTATACTAATATTATAAAGAGGCAAAATTTGTTTGTTTGTTTGTTTGCATTGAATAGGCTCCGAAACTACTGAACGGATTTGGATGAAGTATGGTACACAGATAGTAGATAGCCTGGTGTCTGTAATAGGCTATTAGGTAATAGGCAGGGTTTTTCTAGATTAGATAAGGTTTCATGTACATTATAAACAAAATTATCGTAAATACTACATCGTCCAAGTCAACAATGAAATTAAATATATAAAAATGCTCATAACATAAAAAGTACTGGGTCAAACGAAACCAAATTTTTATGGGACCAATTGGCATCTATTCTGCATCGAACAAAAGAAGAATCATGGAAATCGGTTCAGAAATCTCGGCGTAATCGGTGTACATACATAAAATATATATATATATATATATATATATATATATATATATATATATATATACCAACCGAATTGAGAACCTCCTCCTTTTTTGAAGTCGGTTAAAAATACTAGCGGCCGCTCGCGATATCACTCACGTGGTTCCCGTTCCCGTGGGAATACCGGGATAAAATATAGCTTATGTTAATCAGGGATAGTGTAGCATTCTAAAAGAATTTTTGAAATCGGTCCAGTAGTTTTTGAGTTTATTAATTACATACATACATACACATCTTTCCTCTTTATCACTACATAGTATAAAGCAAAGTCGCTTCCCGCTGTCTGTCCCTATGTATGCTTAGATCTTTAAAACTACGCAACGGATTTTGATGCGGTTTTTTTTAGATAGAGTGATTCAAGAGGAAGGTAAAATAACCTTCAATATATAGTAGAGAAATACTGTAATTTTTAAGGTTTCTAATGTGATGTCGTAAATAATTACATTTTTTTCGCTTACATTGCAAACGCAGGCTGAACCCTACGAGATTTATCAATATAAGGTAATAAGTATTTGTACACCTTGAAAATGTCTACAGAAAACTCCGCGGTGGTTTATGTTTATCTCTTATGGATAACCCACAATAGCATAAGTCGTGTAGTCCACGCGGGCGAAGCCGCGGGCGGGAAGCTAGTAATATTATATAGTATAGAAGTATAGAAAACGGTAACATGATGATCCAACAACCACCACCACTTTTTTTTTGATTGAGGAAACACTGCAATTTTTATCAAAATCTGTTCAGCAGTGGTTTAAAAAAAAGATATTATAATGGGCAAACACACTAAGAAATCTTAAAATTTAGAGTATCAATTACATTCTTGTCACTTGTGCAATTTAAAAAAGTTGCAATTGCATTTGTTGCAATTTATACATCAAAATTAATATTGTGATGTTATGTAAATAAACAATAATATAAAATAAATAATAAAAAAATAATAAAAAAAAATCTACCATCAGAAGTCTCGAACCCTAACTCTTTGATATCTAGCCGAGTACGTAGACCGCTGGGCTACTTTATCATTTTTAGCTGGGTCGAAATATTCTACTACAAGAAACTCAGAAATAAGGTATGCATGTGTGAGTGATTAGTAAAATTTGGAGACAGAAACACTCTCTCGAGATATTTGGATGATTTATGTACTACAAAAAGATAAATGTTGGTTTCGAAAATTCAATATTTATTTATAGAATGCGCTAGTAGTATTTTGAGTTAAAAAGATACAAAGAACAATTAACAAATAAATAAAAACTACTAAATAGCGAAAGTAGCGCCATCTAACGACCGTTCAGCTTTTTGTAACTTAATCGTTCCACCTTAATTCAGGTTCGCATAATTTGTGACGACTCGATAGGGACTTTGGCGCGTAGTACGCGGCCGAGTAAGGTATCAAATTAAAGGTACTCGAGTCTATTTGTTCCGAAAACTATAAAATATACAAAATGTTAAACGTGATGATCACAAACTGCAATTAAAGATTTTCGCATAATTTGGAATTTTTCGTCGATCGACGAACCCGAGTATCGGGTTGTAACCGCCCTTGTTCATAACTAATATTGAAATGCGAGAGTGTGTTTGTTTTTCCTTCCTTCACGCCCTAACTAAGCGACCAATTTGATTTTTGGCATAGAGCTAGTAGAAAGGACGGATAATAACATAGGCTACTTTTTATCCCGATATTCCCACGGGAACGGGAACCACGCGGGTGAAACCGTGGGCGGAAGCTTAAATGTGGCGGAAGTATTAAGTACACCCGAGTAGGTCTAATAATAAAAAAACAGTTGGATGGGAAAAGTAAAAGTATGGATACTTAGCAGAAAAATATTATGGTAAATTTTAACTTTAAAAAATTAACTCGGCCACAAGTTAATTCTCAGACGGGAATCGAACCCGCGACCTTCGGAAATCCGGTCCCAATGCTCTAACCGCTGAGCTACCGAGACTTGCGAACCACCGTCGAAATTCTCCAATACTTTTATATTTTTAATACGCTGTAGGCCAGCGTTGTCACATCAATGCTAGGAATATCCTTGCATTCGAAAGAAACATCTTTTCAGGTGTTTAACGATCGATTAAGATGCAACTGCCAATAATTTATGATTTTGTAATTTTTGCATTTTTCAATGCTATTTTTATACTTATGGTAAATTTTAATTAGAAAAATGTTGAAAAAAATTCACTCAGCCACAAGTAAATAAAAATTTACCATAAGTATAAAAATAGCATTGAAAAATGCAAAAATTACAAAATCATAAAAAAAAATAAAAAAATATTACTTAATTTTCGATTATTTTAACAGTTTCTCACAACTTTGAGAGACATATGACAATAATTATTTATTTACATAAAATATATACAAAAACACGTCCGTCTGGGCAGTTGTTTTTACAATTATTTATATGATATGGTATTAACACAGATGTTACTGAATTATAATATTGCATTCAAACTTAATTATTTTTTGTATGCGGTTTAAAAAATACTATATAATGTGCCTCATAGGTCTCTGTAGCATAATTGGTTAGTGCATTGGGCCGGACTCCCAAGGATGCGGGTTCGAATCCCGTCAGGGCGACATGAGACTAGTTGCTTTTTTCTAATATATTTTCTTGTTTAATATTTATCAACTCAGACAGAATTCGGATGTTACACACAATATAGCAAATACAACAAAGATCTACTCACTTGTCCTTCAAAACACCATGATCTGGTCTCTAGGAACAGTAGCCAAGTTGTCATCAACAGTGAGGTACATGTTGAGGGAAACAAACATGGCGGCGGCTGACAGGAAGTGCCACGCGTCGTGCATGTCGTACAGGCGAAGGAGCGAGCACTCCCGATTGCTGCGGCGGGACTGGGCGGGCGATAGCTGAATTTTTTTTATAGTAATAATAATAAATAAATAAAATAAAAACATTTTATAAAAAAATTCAAACCGACTTCAAAAAGTAAAAAATAAAACTTTTGGAGTCGATGCCAGCCAAAGCATTCTACATTGCACTTCTATTAACTATATATTTTTTTGCCTTAGCTAACTAGCACCGACTCCAAAAGTTTTATTTTTTACTTTTTGAAGTCGGTTTGATTTTTTTTATAAAATGTTTTTATTTCAGATTTTTTTGTTACATTATGTGCCGTTACTTACACTAAAAATCAGCCCATACACAACAATGATGTCATCTAGGTATACGACTACTTGCCAAAAGGTGATTGATATTTTTCAGGATTATGAAAAAACTACTAGCCAGATCTTCGTAAAAATTATATGGGACCACACATAAACCATTTTCTTCCAGATAAAAATAGAATTTTAAAAATCTGTTAACAGCTGGCGAAGTTATGGTGGAACATACATAAAAATAAAATAAAAAATACAGTCGACTTGATAACCTCCTCCTTTTTTGAAGTCGGTTAAAAAATGCATTTATTTCAGTAATCATGTTACAGTACATTACTGAGACTTCCCTGTAAGTTATCAAAAGATACTTGTATTGGGAATGACCCGCTTCTTCCCTAGTGGATGACAGTGGATTACAAAGATGTACTTTATTGTTACATAACTTACAAAAGATAAAAAGTTAAGAAACTAAAACTACGAAGAATATAATATTTCTTCTTCTTATAGTAACGCATGTAGTTGATGTTACACATGAGGCATAGTATATTGTGGTGAGTGTGTATGGGGTATATGGTGTGTGTGTATGTTTGTGTGTTCATACAAGTATTGGCACTGGCCGAATACTTTTGCCGATTATTCGGCTATTCGGCCAGGAACCTCGCCGAATATTCGGTATTCAGCGTATGGTCCAATACACTATTAGTTGCAAGCCTAATAAAAAGTATAAAACGATAAAAAACAACGTAATTGTAATTAGTATTCTATAAGAACGTAAGACGCAATTTCTAGCGACAGTAAACTATCAATAAATAGCATAATACCAACATAAGTACCAACATTTTAAACCCTTAGACCTGTGAAAGTAACTCGACCAATTACATCCACTATAATGATAGCTAAGAACACTCTATTAAGTATGTATAGACGTAGAACACAAATCTAAGCTAAGAACATTATTCCCCACTAAGTTTAGTCTGTATGGTAGAAAACAAACATGGCGGCGGCGGAGAGGAAATGCCACGCGTCGTGCATGTCGTAGGGGCCGTTCAAGTATTACATAAGCGACGACCTGTTTGGCGTAGGGGTACTAACCCCACCTTCTGCGCCAGAGGTCCCGGGTTCGATCCCCGGACAAGACAAATATTTGTGTGCATGAACATGTCTATTTGTCTTGGTCTGGGTGTTTAATATGTATATTATTTATGTATTCACAAAAAAAGTATAAAAGTATGTTTAACCTTTATCTAGTATCCATAACACAAGTTCTTGATGAAACTTAACGTGGGCTAGATAATTGGCTATTTGACAATGCGAAAAATAAAGTGTCAATTACTGTTATCAGTATAAGTTATGAGTTTAAAAATGGTTTTTTATTAACGCAAGTTGAAAATAATTATAAATTTATTTAAAAATCCGTAAATAAAAATGCATTTTTTAAACGTTTTGTCACGTGACACAAAACGCTCCTGATTCGTCGAGTTTATAATGACGTCATCTGCTTGTAAACCTCGTTTGCCTACGTATGTGGATGATATGCAGAATACAGGCAAGTGACGTCACCGAACCCATTGCAGCGCCATATTGTCAAAGTAGCGTTTTGGCGCGCTATTTAAATATTGAATTTTTTAATGTGAAATATTTCAGCAAATATGTACCAGAATTAAAAAAAAAAACAACTTTTACTGGGTTCCTTAAACTCCACTACATAATATAAAATGGATTTTCAAAACCTGTCAAATAGCCTATTGTTAAATAGCTAGCCATGCGGACTTAGACAAGCCTATAAATAAAATAACTCACCGCCCAGTTTGTGCTCCGATCCAAATAGAAGTAACTTGATCCAAACCACGTGGAGTACGTCAGCGCTATAAACACCCAGCTGCAAAAAAAAATACTACTTTTAGTATATCTGAAAATGACGTTAGATTATATTTTCGTGTAGTGCCCCCCCTCCCCCCCTCCCCTTCTCCCGTCCTCGAGCTTTCGAGCTCGGTGGGGGGATGGGAGCTGGTACGATCAAAGTCAAAGTCAAAGATTTTTATTCAAATAGACTTATAGATAAGTACTTTCGAATAGTCCAAATTTTTTTTTCCCTACCAGCCATTCAGGACATCTTTTAACTGATAAGAAGAACGGCCGCAAGAAACTTATCAGCTTTAACAGAAACAACAACATTTACAATGAAACATGTTGTTGCCAAGCACAAATTTACAATTTTGAAATATCGATCCTACCCCGAACCCCGAGCCTACTAGGCTTGACGGGTGTCGGGGGCGGCGAGGGATAGAGTCCGGTATTCTAGGTGAGCCCAGCATAACCGTTTGGTATGCGTAAGCATTCCCCTCACTCAAAAAGGGGTTGCTATTGAGATTAACAAATAAAAATAGTTTACTCATGAAATCTAATTATTTTATAAATGAATAGCTGACCGGTGACCACTTCAGTTGGCGTCAATTATTTTTACTTGTGATAATATTGTCTAATTATTTCGGAATTATTTAACGAATTGTTATTTCAACAATATTATTAATCACAAACAAATATAACATTTGTCACTCGGGATCAGGATTAATGAAGATTTTAACTTTTTAATTTTGCATTTTACAATGCTATTTTTATGTGATAAATATTAAACAAGAAAATAATGTTACAAATTTCATATTTATCACATGAATAAAGATTCCTCATCACTCACTCATCATCAGCCTGTAGACGTCCACTGCTGGACATTGGCCTCTCCTAGCTCACGCCTATTGTGGCGTTCATAGGAGGCTATTAGCCTACTGATACCACGCTGGCCAGACGGGTTGGTAGAGGGTTTGTTTCAAGTTTTCCTTCTCTCGCACAGGTGTTCAATGCGTCGAGCCTCTTAGTCGACTCTTACGACATCCCAGGCATGTAAGGGAGTGGTAACACTTGTATTCTTAGGCCGTCACCACACGGCAAAGATTACTACTTATGAAATATTTTTCTAAAATTGATTCAAACGGACCATCAATTGGTTCAATCAAACCAACTCACAAACTGTACCTCTATATAATATTAATATAGATTTATATCTCACCTGTACCACCGTATGGATTCCCTGTGCAGCAACTTCATGACTATGTAAAACAAAGTGTACAGGAACAGGTTGCTCATCAGAACCAGTAGGAGGTGCGACGCGAAGTCGCGACTGTGTTCCGAGAGGCTAGAACAATATTAATGTTTATTTTAATTAAAAAATAATACTGGAAAGAAAAACGAGACGACTGGTGATAGAGTTGAGTGGAAAAGAAAGGCGTACTAATTTAAGCCTCAATCGTAATGCTGCCGTGCTTATTTAAAACGCAGTAAGGAAGGTTAGACAAATTTCAAGAAAGTGCTGGTTGAATTTAAAAAATAATAAAACTATATACATAATGCATTTACGCAAAATTAAAGTATAACGTTCCGTATAGATATAGAAATGAGAATCAAAGTGCTCAGCTCTTCGCGAGGATTCCGAATCTATATGTAAATCTACACTTGAAAAATATTCCTTACTGCGTTTTTAAATAGCACGGCAGAATGGCCTACTTCAAATCGTGCCCTGCTTGTCCTAAAACCTGCACACAAGCTGACCTTATGTCTGCCACCCACAATGCTATCGAGGTGGCCAAGTTCTGGGCCAAAGTAATTTAAATTTGTCTTCGAAACGATAAGAAGAATAATATATCTCAAACCTATTTAAAAAGTAGTAAGGTTTGCTAGCGCTAACAGCACGTAACCGCCCACAATGCGTTGGGGTAATGGCCGCTAGCGGCGCTGCAAGCAGCTCAAGCGGATACTACCACCGATAGCCAAAATTATTTTTTATTCAAATAGACTTATAGATAAGTACTTTCGAACAGTCCAAAAGTTTTTTTCCCTACCAGCCTTCAGGACATCTTTTAACTGATAAGAAGAACGGCCGCAAGAAATTTATCAGCCTTAAGCCTTAGATCTATTTAAAAAAGCTGGGAATTTTAGACTTAGATGTCCACACAGACTAATATTCCAGGAAATTCCAAAAAGCAGTAAATATGCTAAAAGCTTTCTATGTATGTGTGTTCGTATATATAATAAGATTCCTATCACCTTTAAAGGTCTGAACAACAGATTGTTCAAAATTAATTTATGTAAGTGGCTTAAAGAGAATAATTTCTATGACTTGAAACAATTTTATTCTTATCGTGAGAAATGAATATAGTTTTTTTTTTACAGTATACCTACTGAATTCTATCTCGATGACATTGTAATACCTAAATTTAATTAAGCTTAATATTTCTCTGACATTTGTAATTTACCAATCAGTATTTGCATGCGATTTTTATAATCAGCAAAGCATGAGCACTTTATTTTGTAAAGCCTTGGCTTGTTGTTTCTTTTAATGATAAATGATATTTTATTTGCAAAAACATGGTATACACACAAAATACAAATAAAATATCAACAACATTTACAATTGAACATGTTGTTGCCAAACAGAAATCTACAATATTGAAATATATTTAATAAAAAAGGAAAATTTTCTCATACTTATACTTATAGAGTCTGACACATACTACCAGCTAGCGTCCAGTTTGTTAAATAGCTAGCGCTAGTCACTAATTTAGTAACTAATATATGAATACACACTGCGATACAACGTTTTTTATTTTACCAAGAAACCTCAAAACCTTTAGCAACTCCATTTCAAAATCTGATTATGGCTGTCAAAATGTATGAAATATGTAGTAGTACATAAATCTTTGTTTTATTTTTAACGTCATATTTGTATTATTAATACAATCTAATTTAAAGATTAAAGGTTACTACTTAGACTTCCGGTTACAATTCGCGCTAAACCGTTCGCGCTAACTTCAACACGACGCATAGACCCCCAGCCCAACCGGTGGTTGGGCTCGGTCTCTGCGTTGGCAGAGCGTCATTCGATCGCTGACTACGGTACCGTCCACTAGTTATCAAGAAGTGTGTCAGTTTTAGTAATAGCTCATAAAACCAACATTGTAAAATTATAAAACTTATTTAATTTAAAGAAAATAAAACCCAAGTGAAGTTGAAACATCGTTTAATTCCACCGTTCCCGCTTACTGCTTCGCTGCTGCTGCTGGTGTCACTGCTTCAAATAAGACTTTTTTTTTGCGTTTCACGGCTGTTTTCACACAAAAAGATTTTGTTTTAATGGGTTTTAGTCTTTTACAGATCAAAAATAAAGTGCTTTTTTTTTCAAACATATAAAAACAGCAGTATTATCTATCGCTTACCCGTATGCGGCTAGGGCCCAGTTAGCGAGGTTGGCGAGCGCTAGCAGCACGCAGCGGCCGCAGTGCGTCGGGGTGACGGCCGCTAGCGGCGCCGCTAGCAGCTCTCTAGCCGCGCGGGATACTACCACCGCGTCTGGGAATTAATAAAAAAAAAAACTTTCTAAACCCTGTACGCGTAAAAACGAGAGAAAAACAGCCGCTTTTTTCATAAAAACGACGATAATTTTGAATTGGAGATCGTTAAATAAATAAATACTTAAATTATAATATTAAAATTTGTAAGTGTCCTAGACAAAACGATTATTTAAAAAAATGTCGACAACAAATACTAGCAAGGAATCGCTAAGTGGTCATAGTGAATACGCGCCTGATAATGTTTTGGTGTCGTTAAAATCCAACAATCCGCATTGGGCCCGGTGGGCCATGGCCCGTTCTCCTTATCCATCCATAAGGCCAGTGCCCCAGCAGTGGGGACATTAAAAATGGCTGATAACGACGAATGTTATGGAGCGAAATGAAATGATAAAGAAGTTCGATTACAATTAAATATTAGGTAGCAAAACGGTACAACGGACGCGACGTTTGCGTGGCCGATCGATTGCGAAGGTGCGGAGCGGAGCGGGCGGCGGAATCCCCGCTCGCCGCTCCGCTAGTGATGTGCAGGTTCGTGCGTTTGCGCATGAACAGGTAGGTCTGGAAGGTCATCACCAGACACGTGATGAGGTGAAGCATCGTGAACGCGATCCAGTCCGTAGCATGACCCTCAATCTCGAGCTCATATCCAGTGGCCCAACCGCGTAAGTATCAAAGTCAAAGTCAAAGATTTTTATTTAAATAGACTTATAGATAATTGCTTTCGAATCGTCCATTTTTTTTCCTTCCAGCCATAAGAAGAACGGCCGCAAGAAACTTATCAGCTTTAACAGAAGCAACAACATTTACAAAGGAACATGTCGTTGCCCAACACAAATCTACAATCTTGAAACCCCTATACTAATATTATAAAGAGGAAAGATTTGTATTTTTGTATATAACGAATAAACTCAAAAACTACTGGACCGATTTTAACGAAATTTGGTATAGAGAATCCTTAGACCCCAAGTAGTAACATAGGCTATAAATGATCCCAAAATTCCCACGGGAACGGGAACCACGCGGGTGAAACCGCGCCCGGCCTCTAGTATTTAATATAAGAGGAAAATTTTCTTATACTCAGTTATTAGAATATTTTCCTTTCATACAATTACAATAGTCATGTTTTATGTTAGTATCACTTCCATGGTCACCATATTGGTCTTTCAAATAATCATCTACCTTGTAATAATCGTTGCCTAAGAGTGTTTTTTTAACATATATTTTAAATTTATGCAAAAGCAGCTCAATCATTTGTTGTGGAACTTTATTAAAAAAGGCAATACCTTTCCCCAAAAACGAGCGACTGCATTTTTCAAGCCGAAATCTTGGAAGGGCAAGCTTATTCTTGTTTCTAGTATTAAAATTATGAACATCGCTAAGCTTAATAAATAAATCGTGATGTTTCCTTACATTTACTATATTATCATAAATGTATTGTCCAGCCAAAGTTAGTCGTATCGTCGACGTCTTCGACTTGCCGAATATGGGCGCGACTCTTCACACGCGAACGCTGACGCTATGGCGCTGATCGGTCGCACACAGAGTCGAGAATTAACTGACTATGGAAAAGGAATCTTATTATTAGGACGATAACGTTGAAGTTGCGTTGTACAAAAACGCCGTCGGCTGTCAAAGTGAAGTTGACAGCGATGCCGACGGCACTTACGCGGCAGGCCCACAGGTAACATTCGACTTTCCTAAAAATATTACAGAAAATGTGCCTCTTCGACCTCCTGGTTGTTTACGGTGCCCTGGTACTTTTAGTTCGATTTCCATACAAATGGATGAATCGGATAAATCTCCTTCTTTTTAAGTCTGTTAAAATTATAAATGCAAAAGATGTAAGTATGTTTGTTTGTTACCCTTTCACGCAAAAACTACTGAACCCATTTGGATGAAATTTGGCACACAGTTAGAAGATATCCTAGATGAAAACAAAGGCTACTTATTATCCCGATATTCCCACGGGAACGGGAACCACGCGGGCTTTCACCCGCTAGTGCGACATATTTTTTATAGAGGGTCGAATGGGTACTATCATGTAGATGAGGTCGAATCTTAAGGGTCCAGTGGGTACTAGATCTTAGATAAATAGTATATAACTCACCTAGCCGGAATCTTCCCAGGTAGTATATCTGGAAGGTCATCACTAGACACGTGACTAAATGAAGCACCGTGAATGCGATCCAGAAGTAGAAGTTCGCGTTTAGCACGCCCACTAGACCTGGAGGAAGAAATAAAAGAACTTTATTTTTGAATTTTACATTTTGCCTATGCTATTTTGATGTAATAAATATGAATAAGAAAATATACTAGAAAAAAACAACCACTGGTCTCATGTCGCTCAGACCCAATCCGGCCCAATGCAATACCACGCAGATGCTACCGAGACTTATGACGAACTTTTCTAGAATATTCGCCTTTCCACGCTGTTGGCCAGCGTAATTTCTTCAATGAGAGAAATATTATCCTCGCATTATTGAACCTCTCGTCTGTCGGGATACCAGAAAAAATAGAAAATCAATTTTCTCACGTGGATCTACGTTCTGACAGTCAAAGGGTTAATAATAAGTTCTTTTGAATAGTCCAACCACCACTCTTCAGGACATAATTTATAATTAATTCAGCAAAAAAACAAAAATATTTGTTTTTTTTAATGATATTATTATATAGGTTAGCGCTTGACCATCATCTCGCCTGATGGTAAGCGATGATGCGATCTAGGATGAAACGCGCCTGCCTAGAAGATACCTATTCACACGCGACTTAAGGCCCCCAAATTGCAAGTATCAGCAAACACAGACTCAGGCAAAGAATTCCACTGTCCGGCAGTAAAGATGATAAAATTTGACGCAAAACGTTTAGTGCGAATCTTTGGAAATTCAAACATAAAGCGGTGGCGTTTATTTAAACGTCTGGTTGTCCAATGGAAAGAGGGAGATGGTGGAATTAGGCTGTGCAATTCAGCTGCACACTCACCGAAATGTATCCGATAAACTTGCAACCTTTCGTCTGTGCTCAAGACTTTTGAGCTTTATATAAAAGAGAGGGGTAGCAGTAACCTCGTCGATTTCATCACCTCCAAAACGCATGCGTGTCTGTTCACCGCAAAAAGGAGTCCCTTCAAGCTGACTCCTACTTTCCGGGGCGCATCTGCATTTGATATTCCTAAATGTGGCACCAAGCGCTACTCAACAACTTTTATATTGCGCACAGCAAAGGAGTGGAACTCCCTCCCTGCGTCTGTATTTCCGAGTACTTATAACCCGCCCGTTTTCAAAGCAAAGGGTAAATGGGCACCTTCTGGGTTAGCTCGCTTCATCGTAGATCCTGTCTTTAGTCTCCGGGCTAGACAAGGATCAAGAGCTGACCCGTTAATAATAAAAAAGACCATTGTTTTCGATGATCTTCTTGGCCCTCTGCTCAATAAAACTCAAGCAATTTATTTTCAATTTTATTTTTTCAAACATCAATTTTATTTAACATTCTGACATCCTACACCCTGGTTCACTGAAAAACAGTAGCGAGCGCACGTGTAGCTCGGCGTATCTGTGTGAATGCGTCATTTAACCGCCTCTGTGGTCTAATGGTCCAACCACTAGTATCAGACCCAAGGGTCCCAGGGGTGTAGGTATTGATCCGCCAGTTGCTTAACCTCAAAAATCGCAGGCCGAGCTCGCGAACCACTGCCACTGCAGCAGCTCGTAGCTCCTCTCGCGTCGGTCGTTTAGCGCCTTTAATATACATACTCACCTATGAATATGATGAGCGCCAACACCCCGAATGTCGCATGTGCACGCGCGTTGATATCAGGGTGGCGCGATTGGTAGATCTTCACCATGCACAGCACTGAGGTCACGTACATGAATGATGTATCTACAACAGAAATTTATAATTAACTATAGTTGATTTTTTGTAATTAGTAGAGTAATCTGACAGGTGCCAATATTGTAAAAAAATAATGCGATCTTAAAATGTAACTATAATGCTATTATTGAATTATTTGGAATCAATACTTAATGAACTTGAACTAAATCTAAGCAAATCAATGCGAAAAACAGTTTAAAGCAAGAATATTTTTACAAAGTGACATTATTACTCTACTACTGAATTAAAAAACCGACTACAGCTGACGTGAGCCTATTATTATAACCACAATCAAACGTGTCTCTCAGTGGTTAGAGCATTGGACCGGATTTCCAAAGGTCGTGGGTTCGAGTCCCATCTGAGAATTCACTAGTGGCCGAGTTGACTTTTCCAATATTTTTCTATTAAAAATTTATCATAAGTAAATTACAGTTACAAAATCAAACAACACTCACCGAACTGGAAGTTCATACTGTTGGGGCACACATGATAAGCTGCTGATAGTATCCCCTCGCTGACCAGCGCCACCCCCATAGCGTACAGCAGTCCGAAGTGTTGGGGGATGCCCAGCTCTTTCTACGAGACGAAGAGAAATAAGCTTTTACTACTACAGATATTTTGATCTTGATAGAGAGATTGACGTCACATTTATCATTTCATAAGTACAACCGCAAACCCAGTCGATCACTGAATGACGTCTCATATGTACTAAAAACTTGATTTTCTTTTTCTATGGAGCCAACAACGCAATCGCGGTAAACCACCACAATCCCCTTAAGAGGCTATACGGAAAAAGTACGTACTTTTTTGTTATAAAACAATAGGACGGTTACAGATGTTACAAATCTGGTAATAAGGTTTACAAGGTGTTACAAAATACCACGTAAAAAATATAAAAAAATATCAAAGCCTATATTATCAAATATTGTCAACCCTAGAAAGCTGTCATGTAAGGTTGTCATAGCATACCAAGGTTCAATACTATGATGTTATTATGCAATAGGGTCTGCATATCAATAAAAAAAATTATGGTTTTATTTTTTTGGCGGTAAGTCATACAGTGATAGTACGGTTCTCAAATATTGTAAATAGACTTGTAATAAGGCACCATTTAACCCACTTTCGGCTTTCCGGGTATTTTTGTAACAGCCTGTATATTTCTTCAAACCATTATTCAGATTTGTAAAGTTTCAGAAACACGATTTTGTGATTTTGCCTTGACACTGTTTGTTCGGTATATGTAGGTAGTTGCGTTTTAAATATTTGACGACCTGTTTGGCGCAGGGGTACTAACCCCGCCTTCTGCGCCAGAGGTCCCGGGTTCGATCCCCGGACAAGACAAATATTTGTGTGCATGAACATGTCTATTTGTCTTGGTCTGGTTGTTTAATATGTATATTAAGTATGTATTTACAAAAAAGTATATAAGTATGTTTATCCGTTATCTAGTATCCATAACACAAGTTCTTCATGAAACTTAACGTGGGGCTAGATAATTGGTGTAATTGTATGCGAATATTTTTATTTATATTTTAATAATTTTGATGTAGGTAGGTCTGTTCGGTCTGCCACTTCGCCGCGGTGACATGTCGAAAATCGCTCCCAGAGAATTATAGTGTTTTTATTCAATACGGTTCGGAACTTAGATATATTATATATAATACGGTGAAAAGACAATTGGTGTCAAGTGTACGTTTGTTCGTGGCTGAAGGAAGACCGGGGACCCCCTTTGGATGCAGTGCCATACAAGGCCACAAGGTTTTTATAGTGCAGTTATTTTATTATATATATTATTATTTCCTCTGGGCGTTAGGGCCTTACGTTTAACTTCGCGTAGCGCGGATACACTGTTTCATTTCGAAAGGACACCTAAAAATTACAAAAAAACAAGATTGTTCTCAAATAGGATTACATACCAACTCGTATACTATTGGAAATTGGTTTAATTAGTGGACTGACACCAGTAATGTTTATCACCGTGTAGTTTCATTTGTCTTTAATCGCTATAGCTTTTTAATACGAAGTGATTTCGTGGCTTTTTCGCCAGACCTGCAAAATAGGTTTCGCGGTCGTCGTAGGGAATCCAGATTGCTATACATGTACATATGGTCCTCTGTTCACTCCCTGGATGGGCATTATCTGATCACAGCTCGGTCAATCCTTGGCCGAAAACCACAGAACCAATGCTCCAAAGTTACCTCGTTTGTATGAAAATCGACTAGTGTCGTTATTTATGTAACCACCGCTGTATATTTGTATAAATAAAGGGTGTTAAAAGACCCATACCGAAGCCTTAATATATGTGTAGTATACATCAAACTAAATACGAATATGTGAAAATAGCTGCTGGCAAACGACTTTTACTTTTCGTTTTCAAAAAAATTACTTTATTTTTACGCGCCAAAAACACGGGTAACAACGTGTGCGTGTGTCTAGAATACAAGTAGGCGGCCAAGATCCAGAAATAGAAATAGAAAAAGATATATATTGATTTGCTTTAAATAGGGTTTACATTAAGGTATTCATCACATCCATATAAATAAGTAAGTAGCTTAACCTATTTAGCCATTAAAATTATAGCATGCAAATTCAACAAAAAACAAAGTAAATATGATTTTATTCACTAACATGTCAGATATATTAATCATAATTTTAATGTCAATGTTTCATGTCAGTATTACTCATTTCTCTAATTTATAACAATAATTACTATATCTAATTTGCTACAGAATAAAATAAAAATATAAACAAACATTCATAAAAACAGTTGACATTATTTCATAATATTTGATTATAATATGGTATTTTTGCATAATCAAGTTTTCAGATAATATTACATTTGCAATTTACATTTACAGATCATATAATATGTCAAAGATAAGGTATTCATAATTAATAATGTCAAAAATAAGATACTCATAATTAATAATGTCAATATATAAAATCCATGTCAAAATTTAATTCTAATTAATAACAATTTTTTTTTTATGTCAAACCATGTAACAAAATGTCAACTTAAGATCAGTCTATTGATTGGTTTTGATATTAATTGCGGTTTTGTGACATTAAACGATAATCTTTAAAAACAAATACCTATTGACTTTGATCCTCAAAAACTCCTTAACTATCGAGTTCCCAGATTTGGTCCCATACAAGAAAATGATAGTAACAATGGGTTGACTACGTGGTTTTCGTTTTCGTTATGGGTATTTTAACAACCTGTATATATACATACATATTACGATTAGGATGAGAGTAAAGCGGAAAACAAAAATACTGAAACGGGCAATATTACAGATTGCATTTATTAAGAGAAAGAGGGGAAGTAAAAAAAGAAAGGAAGATATAGGGAAGAGGGAAATATACAAAAAAAGAGGAAATAAAGTGATGACTGAATCTGACCCTAAAAAGGTAAAAATCAGAAAGTAAAGGTACAAGTCCGAACCCGACCGCACGCAGCAGCAGCAGCCGCCGCTACACTCCAAATTGAACCGTAATAGTGTATCTAAAAGGCACAATTTAAAGTGTGCGGCGCAAGTGTCGCTGTGCGGTCGCGACACTTTTCCATTCACTGCAAATAGAGCCTTTTAGACACACTATTATGGATCAATTTGGAGTGTAGCGGCGGCTGCTGCTGCTGCGTAAGGTCGGGTTCGGACTTGTACCTTAAAGATGTTTACCTGAGCAGCAGTTTTTTCTCGGTGTCTATTATGTCTTCTCCAAACTTCCAGTAGGAACAGCTTGCCTAGTAATACGTAGCCGAGATTGGAGTACACGTGGTTGAAGTCCGGTAGGAACATGAGCGGGTAATATACAAAGAAGAGGAAATAAAGTGATGACTGAATCTGACCCTAAAAAAGGTAAAATACAGAAAGTAAACATGTTTACCTGAGCAGCAGTTTTTTCTCGGTGTCTTTTATGTCTTCTCCAAACTTCCAGTAGGAACAGCAGTCCTAGTAATACGTAGCCGAGATTGGAGTACACGTGGTTGAAGTCCGATAGGAACATGAGCGGGTGGGCGCATAGGAAGTTGAAGTAGCAGAGATCTTGGTTGCCCGATTGGTTTAGGAGCTGCAAAGAGGAATGTAGACTAAGTAAAGCAAATAAATGAATTCTATTCTATTCTATTCTAAGATTGGTGGAATGATCTTCCCGGTCAACCAGTAGAAATGTTTTAAGAAACGTTTTTTTCGAAAATTACTAAGGCTAAGGAATTTGTTTTTATTTAAATGAAAGGCCTATTAGTTTATTTTTAAAAGTAAAGTTCAATAAAAAACCTCTACTGGTCTAACGGGAACTTCCTGGTTCTGTAGTCATTTTACGAATTTAACAAATATGAAACTATCAACGTTAACATGCAATAACGCCCTGCCTCTTTCAAAACTATTTTTTTCACCGACATAAGCAGGGAATCCGATAGTTACAACATTGTTTTTTTTGTCAGTACATAAGTATATATTTCTCCATCCCCTTATGCACCCATTCCCTTATGATCGTATTATTTTGTTATTTCTTTCATGCAAGGTTGCCTGGAAGAGATTGCTAAGTAGCAATAAGGCCGCCTATTGTGTGTTCCTCTTGCAAGTTAACGTTGATAGTACATGTCAAGTTTGTCTAACTCATAATAGGGTACTGATTTCGAAGAAATAATACAAAAAAGAGGTTAAAAGTTTGGTATCAAGAGCTTGATAGTAATCTCAGTCACAGAGATTATCAGATCATCCAAATAGACGAATAGAAGTTAAGTTACTTTAATCTCAAAAATACGAATACGAATAAAGAACTAATTTTTATCTTACATTGCAACATTAATTAGCCCAAAATACAAACAAAACTCACCCTTTGATAAGTTATGACCAGTTGTATGACTGGTAAAGTGTAAAATACCATGACAGTAAGAACGTTCCATAGGTACATGTTAGATCTATTTGATAGCACCCGCGGACGGCATCTGTTTGGACAGAAAATCTAAGTTTAGTGTTGCCGTAGTAGGTTATTTGGTTGGTGGTAGGACTTGGTGTAAGTCCGCCTAGCTATCTACCATCTTATCCAAGTCTAATGCCATAAGAACAATGTTTTCCGCTTTGTTGTGTTCCGGCAGTTAGAGATAAGATAGCCAGTTCCTCAGTGGTTAAGGATTTCGGGAGAGGCTCGCTTCAATCTTCAGCCTTATCGATACTTAACATCAGGTATGATGAAGGAAAAGCGTCTCCCTGTCGTTCATAAAAAAAATGTGTATGAACTTGTTTCTGAGCCAAACTATTTTAAGGAAAAAATACATCACTTCAGAGATTTATTTGCTAAAGAAGAAAAAGATTAACGAAAAGGTTCAACAATAAAAGGAGTACCTACTTTTATTTTAAAATCATTACCACATTAGAGGTACGGCAGACATTTACATGAAATTCTCAAAGAAATAACAAATTTTGAGATCTTGAAAACAAAATTAAAGAAATTACAATTTGACAAACCGGCCAAGTGCGAATCAGGCTCGCGCACGAAGGGTTCCGTACCATTATCTATAAAAACGGCAAAAAAACTCATGATTGTTGTATGGGAGACCCCTTAAATATTTATTTTATTCCGTTTTTTACTATTTTTTGTTATAGCGGCAACAGAAATACATCATATGTGAAAATTTCAACTGTCTAACTATTACGGTTCATGAGATACAGCGTGGTGACAAAGGGACAGACAGACGGACAGACGGACAGCGGAGTCTTAGTAATAGGGTCCCGTTTTACCTTTTGGGTACGGAACCCCAATAAAAATCATGTGTATCTCAAGTATACGTGTATTCTTTTTTTTTGTTTTGATAACAATTATTTTCTTCAACTACATTTTGACTATTGATAAGTTCTTACTGTGTAAACCATTTATTACCTATATTCGCAACAAAGTATATCTCAGCCACATAACACCCACTGCTGGGTATAGGCCTCCGCCAAGGATCGGTCCTGCGCTGTCCGCATCCAGCGGCTTCCCGCGACCTTTACCAGATCGTCGGTCCACCTTGTGGGGGGCCCCCACGGAGCGTCGTCCGGTACGCGGTCGCTATTCAAGAACCTTTCCGCCCCAACGGCCATCGATTCTTCTCTCTATGTGTCCCGCCCACTGCCACTTCAGCTGAGCAATCCTTCGAGCGATGTCAGTTACTTTAGTTCTTCTACGGATCTCCTGATATCTGATTCGATCACCTAGGAAAACGCCTAGCATAGCCCTTTTCAATTCACGCTGGGTGACCTTGAGCTTTCTTATCAGAGCCATAGTTAGCGACCACGTTTCACTACCGTAAGTCATCACTGGCAACACACACTGATCATAAACTTTCATCTTGAGACACTGCGGTAAGTTAGACGCGAAGATTTTACGGAGCTTCCCGAATGCTGCCGAATTGCATTCGGGAAGCTCCGTAATTAAAACATTTGTTGTAATATTATTACCTAGCTAGGTTACCGTAATGTCAGTAGTAGCATTGACTAGTTCCATTGAGGTTAGCTACGGACAGTTTCCCAGTCAGTCTTTAGATGTTATCAGTGCTGGCGTCATCCAGAGTTGAGTACTCGGATTGTGTCTGATGCCGAACCGCAGTCTTCTATATTATTCTTACCACAGACTTACATCGAGATAGACGAAAAAAGCGCTTCAAACTGTATGAGAACGTAGCGTGTCGAAATTTTCGTACCTACGATGACGTCACAAGCGAGTTTTAGTCATGTGGAAATGTTATTGACGAGCTCTTGCAAGAAAACACTGCATGATTAACCATTTTCGTTGCTGAGTGACGCGTGTTTTCATGGCAATGGTCTCAAGCAGACTGACTTATGTCGGATGTAATATGTGCATACGCATGTACCTAACGGAAATATAATTAGGTCATGTCGCAAATGACGTATGTAAAGTTAGCAAATAAGCACTTTAGTTTACTTCAATTATATTGTATTTTGAAAACACTCAATAAATGGACTTCGACGCGTAACGATGGTTTTATCTACCGCCTGCTCCCTATATTATCTTACTTTGACTATGGACCGTGGATCAAATTTTGATACGCAAGGTAGGTACCGTCTATCTTGATATAGGTCTGTGATTCTTACCTAGCCAGATTAGCGACGCATAGCTTCCCTCCCAGCCGGTACAGAGTGTCAGTGTTGGCGTCGTCCAGAGTTGAGAACTCGGATTCTGTGTCTGAAGCGGAGCTGCAGTCTGCTGGAGGACAATATAATTTATTGAGGCATTACTTTAATTGACTTTTCAACCGCCTCTGTGGTCTAGTGGTACAACCGCCGGTATCAGACCCGGGGGTCCCGGGTTCGGTTTCTAGCGGGGGTACATATTGTTTTCGGTTTGGTTGGTGGTAGGACATGTTGTAAGTCCGCCCGGCTAGCTACCACCATCTTATCTAAGTCTGACGCCATAACAACAATCTTTTCAGCATTGTTGTGTTAGGGCAGTTAAGCTAAGATAGCCAGTTCCTCAGTGGTTGAGAATTCCGGTACCGTGTGGCGACGGCCTAAGAATACAAGTGTCACCATTCCTTACATGCCTGGGATGTCGTAAGAGTCGACTAAGAGGCTTGACGTATTGACCACCTGTGCGAGAGAAGGATGACTTGAAACAAACCCTCTACCAACCCGTCTGGCCAGCGTGGTAGCAGTAGGCTAATAGCCTCCTATGAACGCCACAATAGGCGTGAGCTATGAGAGGCCCATGTCCAGCAGTGGACGTCCACAGGCTGATGAGTGAGTGAGGATTCCGGGAGAAGCGCACCTTCAGCCTTATTATTACTTATCATCAGAAGTGAAGACTAAGGGACGGTTTCACCACCGAATAAGTTACAGATAGCTTATCTGTAATATGAAAAACATGACAAATTATCTATCCAGATAAGCTATTCCAACTTATCTGTCGATGCTGCAACCAGCCTAACGAGTGGCTAAAGTATTTCCAGTTCTTCATAAAAAATGACCTTCTAAAGGAAATGGAGTATATGTATGAATATTATAACTTTTTAATTTTGCATTTTACAATGCTTTTTATGTGATAAATATTAAACAAGAAAATATACTAGAAAAAGGCAACTTGTCTCATGTCGCCCTGACGGGATTCGAACCCGCATCCTTGGGAGTCCGGCCCAATACACTAACCTATTATGCTACAGAGACCTATGAGGACACGTCGCATTTTTCTAGTATATTCACCTTTCTACGGTGTTGGCCACCGTCACCGTCTCAGTTCGAATCCCGTCAGGGCGACATGAGACAAGTTGCTTTTTTCTAGTATGTACATTTTCTTGTTTAATATTTATCAAATATGAATATCTCACCGGTTTGTTGCGAGTACTTGTTGGAGTCCGTGAACGTGACGTCACCGTCGGCCGCTGGACGTGACGTGGCGTCGACGCGGCGACGACGTAGCGACGAGTTTATACCGTTGTGGGGCGAGCTGAGGCCTTCTGCGGAGAGAGAGTGGAGTAATATGAAACGACCTCCGTGGCACAGTGTGTTAAAGACGCTCATTTTGTCTCACCTTGATTTTATTGAAGAAACAATAGTTATTACCATTACAAACATCAGAAAAATACTACAAAATTGATATGGCTTATGGATATTCTGGAAAAAAATACCAAAGTTTGCTTGTATTTGAGTTCGCTTAAAAGATACAGCAGGAGCAGACATACATTTTCGCCGCGCGGTAGAAAGGGAGGGGAATATTACTTCTTCTCCTACGCCGCGCCGGCGGTCTACTCTCCCTCCGTCTTACGAATTTTCGATCACGTCACGTGTCCTGACGCGACTTTAACATTTTTTACCCAGCCCAAAAATTTAAAACTCTGATGTGCACAAAACGCCACTAAAAAAATTTGAACACTGGCCATTTTCAGTTAACATTGTCAGTTTTAAAATTTCTCAAAAATTAAAAATGGTTTCCTCAGAACGTTTTCATGTAGCTACAAAAAGTCAAAGATTTTTATTCAAATAGACTTATAGATAAGTACTTTCGAATAGTCCAAATTTTTTTTTCCCAACCAATAGTTATAGGACGTGCCCTTCAGGTCCCATCTTAATTTTGCACTCTGTAACACATCTCTCTTCTGCCTACGCCTCCGATTTCGGTTCCGATTCCGATAAAGCAAATTTAAAAACACCGATTCCGAATTCGATACCGATATAACCACATCTGTAACATCCATATAGTATTGTATGTGTGTTTAATTAAAATAATCAATGATAAATTTTAAATAGAAAAATATTGGAATTAATTAACTCGGCCACAAGTGAATTCTCAGGTGGGAATCGAACCCATGACCTTTGGAAAGAAGAGAGAGAATTCCTTTGGAGAATTCACTTGTAGCCGAGTTAATTTTTTCCAATATTTTTCTATTTAAAATTTATCATAAGTATAAAAATAGCATTGAAAAATGCAAAAATCATAAAATAATCAAAATTGAAATAACACGTAGTTATTTTTTTTATTATTTTTTCGTGGATTTCCGAACCCAGTTATAAGCAAACTTTTTTCCAGAATATCTATAAGCCATATCAATTTTGCAGTATTTTTCTGATGTTTGTAATGGTAATAACTATTGTTTACTTTAGTAAAACCAAGGTGAGATAAAATGAGGGTGCGTGGTAGAGTTCAAACGTGGTAGGGTTCGTGGTTCAAATCCCGGTAGGGCAAATGTTTGTATGATGAATACGTATATTTATACCTGAGCCATGGCTGCGTATATATATTTCAACTAAATATATATACAGTGGTTGTCTAATGATATTGAATTTACCTTCAGGCTCCACAGTGCTCTCCTCCAGGGCAGTCCACCTCTTCTTCCTCTGGCAAAGCACTACGATCAGGAATCCAAGGTAGAACGACGAGAAGAAGGCCAAAGCTGCGCCGGCAGCTATCGCGTACTCGCGGTAGGATATTGTCTCAATTATCTTGAAGCTGGGGACAATATTAATCATTGATGATTCAAAAACATGGCGTTAGGCTGCTGCCATATATACGCTTGAGACCATTGCCATGAAAACACGTGTCACTCAGAAACCAAATTGGTTAATTTTTCAGTGCTTGCTTGCGAAAACTCGTCAATAACATTTCCACATCACTAAATCTCGTTCGTGAAATCATCGTAGTGCGAAAAATTCGACACGCTAGGTTCTCATACATTTGGAAGCGCTCTTTTCGTCTATCTCCTTGATATAGATTTGTGCCGCTCTTGCTAGGGCTACTTCAAATAAGACACAAGAAAAAGCTGGATTGCACAGGAAGAATGTCTTCCACATACTTTTCCTTATTAATCCAGGGTTTTGGCTTCTTAAGGGCCTTCGCAAGGGCAATATGTGATGGATGATATCCACAGGAGCGGTAGATTGAGAAATTCTTTCTCTATGAAGGAGAGGACAAGAAACATTGCAAAAGGAGAAAGATTAAAGATGATGATTGACTTACCTAAATTGCTTCACTCTGCCATCATTAGTAGGCACATAAACCACCTTTTCTTCGCCCCACCCGAGGTAGGTGGCCATCTTGGGCAAGGTGGCGTTACTCTGGGTGGAGTCGCTGCAGTCGTCGTCTGACGTCTTCACTATGAACACTATGTAGAAGCCGAGGGGGAATGTGTCTTGCTGTTGGACAAATTATTGGGTTTAGAGAGGTTCATCCATCATCCATCATCAGCCTGTAGACGTCCACTGCTGGACATAAGCCTCTTCTAGCTCACGCCTATGGTGGCGTTCATAGGAGGCTATTAGCCTACTGCTACCACGCTGGCCAGACGGGTTGGTAGAGAGAGTTAAAAAGGTTGCTATGTTTAATTTATAAGAACAACTGAGAAACGTATTTCATAGAATCAGGCGTCACCTGGCGGAAATCCATATCCGAGTGAGTGAGGGACTCTGTCTGTCTGTCTGTCTCTCTCTCTCGCGCGAGGTCAAACTTACGAGTATGAAAGAGATGTATTTTATCAGATGACTGCCGCTTCAACGTGCCCTCCGAAGCACGGAAACGCACATTTTGTAATACCACTTTACGGTCACCCATCCGACATCTGACCGGACCGAACGTTGTTTAACAAACGTGATCGAATACGATCAGTTTGTCAAGCGCCGCCATGAGCGCTTCAACTATTAAAATTAAAAATAAATCTTATGAAGTCAATCCCAGCGGCGTCAGAAGGAATACAAGCGACGCGATAGAAAGAGACGCAAATTGTAGGTGAATAAAATTCTAGGTATTGAGCGCAGTGCGACGTGAATTGCACTTTAATGCTTCGTAACAAAAGTATCTATTTGTTTGATTGGGTTTGCGAAGTGAACTTTCTGTACTTTCTTTCTTCTGTACGGAGCCTATTAGCAGCACACATTTTGTTTTGTTGTATTGTACTATGATTCTTGTTTTTTCTGTCTTAATTTATGTACCTACTTGTCTGATTGTATTTCTGTTTTCGTGTGTGTTGTTAATAAATGGTTTTCTATTCTATTCAATTCTATTCTGCGTACCTACACCACTAACACTCACTCACACACACACACACACACACACACACACACACACACACATAATTATAAACATTTTTTAATCACATCAAATATTTTTTTTTTTTTTTCCTTGCACTTTTATAATTGTTTTCCTTTTAGTGATATCTTTTTTGGCAAAATTTTGTATTGTATAACTCTGGAAGAGGGCGCTGATTTTCTGAGATACAGGTATTTTTATACCTAGTTCAGAAATCAGAGACTTCATGATATGTTTGTAACCACTTTTATGTCAATAAAGTATTATTATCAAAGCATTATTATCATTATTCTATTCTACTTGTACTATTTAGTTGTCTGTGGCGGAACCCTCGGTGGGCGAGTCGGATTCGCCCTTGTCCGGTTTTTCTAATTGCATTAGTGTGAGTACTGATAACGCGCCAGCTTTCGATAACTGACCAATATGTGAAGTTCAAATATCGTGAAATAAATATGGTTACTTTAGCATAGTTTTACAAATACAAATATTTTTATTTGCTTTAAATAGGGTACAGTAATGTTGTTAAGTACAATTGTGCAAACAAAATGGAGCTTAACCTATTTAGCCATTTTACATAGCATGCAAATATACAAACAATGATCATAAAATTAAATCGAGAAAGTCAACAATAAATTAATTAAAAAAAATGTATGATAATAAATGTCAAGTAAGAACTAAAATAAATTAATGTCAATATACAATTAAATTCACATGTCAGTCTTCAATTACACTAATGTCAATACAAATACATTTTGTGCATTTGAATGTCTCGATACCTTTGTCAATATACTATGAATTATAAAAGACTCGACGCCGATCGATGGTAATGCTTCCCATGCTCGCATGAAACTCTGGGGGGAAAGATACCAGACATCGCTCTCAACTTTCTCCACACTCGCAGAGAGCTTACCACCGGGCCATAATCTCCCATGGCCGACTACTACTACTACTTATCGAGTGAGGATTAGTGGCCACCTCTGGTGTCAAGAGTTTATCAAGCCGCCTATAAGGCCTCTGACTTGGCTTAACGACTTAATCAAATGACAACAGCCGGGACCGACGGTTTAACGTGCCCTCCGAAGCACGGAAGCGCTCAGTTATAATGCCACTTTACGGTCACCCATCCGACACCTGACCGGGCTGAACGTTGCTTAACAAACGTGATCGAATACGATCAGTCTGTCAAGCGCGACCATGAGCGCTTCAACAAACCGTCTTGGAGGCCGACTTGGAGGTCATTAAACAGACTCCGAACCCAGGTCGGCCGCTGCCAAGAAAACATGTGCCGATGGGGTTATGGCTCCGACAAGTGTGAGTGTGGTACCTCCCCACAGACTATGGCACACCTTTTGTCTTGCCCTGCGTGTCCATCAAACTGCACACGAGAAGACCTGGATAGCGCGACCGATAATTCGGTCAGTGTCGCGCAAAACAGGGGCCCGATTCTCGCGCCTTCGACATCTTGAATTCGACATTTTTGGAGTCAAAAATCTGTATTAAAGGCTCACTAAAAGCAATCTTCGACAGTATAGGATTATCAAAGATAATTGAAATTAAAGGATTTTGGCAGTTGTAGAGATTTTACTTAGATTTTTAATAAAGAAATTAAGAATATAAAAAAGTCGAATTCGACATATTTCAGCGCGAGAATAGCCCCCCTGGGGGCTAATTGTCTTATTTGAAAATCTATCGCAATCCCTTTCAATTCGTCATTTGAAAGATATTAACATACGAAATAAAACAACTTTTACGGATATCAAACGCGCTATATTTCCATGAACTAAGTTGTAATAGTCCGTATTTTAACTTAACTTTTAAATTAACTTTTCGAGGGTAGACTTAGTCAGTCATCCCGTAACCACGGCAGCTGTAAAGGTGCCGAAACGTCGGGAAAATCAAAAAACCCCTAAAAAACCTAAAAATACGGACAATTACAACTTAGTGGAAATATAGCGCGTTTGATATCCGTAAAAGTTGTTTTATTTCAATGAACAGTGCGCGCCAAAACATAAGATGTACGTATATTAACATACTTCAGGCCGTCACTATTTGACATTTAAAAGGGATTGTGATCGGGACGCATTTTAAAATGTATCGAATAAACGAAATTGAACTGTCTAAGCAAAGTGACAGACGAAAATATCTTTCAAATGTATGGAGAAGTGTCAAATGAGGTGTCATTTAAAACATCATTCGTTCTGAAAGGGGTTGCGGTTATAAGTTACAGAATTCCATAAATCAATATCACAATTACAATACCTTTGAAAGGGATTGTGATAGATTATCAAATTAGACAATTAGGGGGCTGGTCTAACAAAATCTAAAGCCAAAAAATGTTCGACACGATAATAATAATAATAATCTTAATATATATAAATCTCCTGTCACGATGTTTGTAAGCGATGGACTCCTAAACTACTTAACCGATTTTAAATTAAATTGGCACACCGTGAGCAGTCTGGTCCAACTTAAGAGATAGGATAGCTTTGATCCCAAAATTCCCACGGGAACGGGAACCACGCGGGTGAAACCGCGCCCGGCCTCTAGTTATAATATAGTTACGTACAGTTAACGTGATTCCGCCACGCCGCGTCATAGTCAAGTAATATCCATCGTATAATATGTCTCTCTCGTTATCAAAGACCGGGCACTGCAAGAGAAAACGAAAAATAAATAGAAGAATAACAGCTAGTTTCACCATCGACAGATTCAATCAATCAATCAATCAATTTATCAATCAATCAATTTATTTATTTACTAGAAACATGGTAAAATACAATACAGATCTTAGATATTTAAAAAATGTCCATTCATGTCTCGCCAAATCGGCATGCAAATGTCAAGAATATAATTAAAAATATAAAATAAATCAAATAATCTACATAAAACAAAGTCATACAAAAAAATACTATACATTATCACAGTCCAAAATACTCTTTATCTTGTCTTTATATGTTTGCAGTAATTAAAATAATCGTCAATAGAATAAAAACATTTTTCTTGTAGCCATAGCTTCACTGACCTACTTTAGTTCTTGATAGCTCATCTGGCAGATAATTTAACACTTGTAATATGAAAAATAGTTCAAATTCTCTTCCGGTGTTCTTCTTCGAAATAACAATCATCCCTCGAAAATTATTTATTTATTTATTTATCAATTTACATGCAGGCTTACAGAGCTAAAGCTTCCAAAAAACCAGCAAATTATACAAGAAAAAATACAAAAAAGTCAAATCAAACAGAATCACAATTAACAATGAATAATAAGAAAGTAAAAGAATAAAAATATAAATTCAAATAAGGAAATGTTATATTAACAATCGTCATCAGCCATTTTTAATGTCCCCACTGCTGGGGCACTGGCCTTCCTTATGAATGGATAAGGGGAACGGGCCATGACCCACCACGCGGGCTCAATGCGGATTCGTGGCTTTTAACGACTGCAAATGCAGCCGGGACCAACGGCTTAACGTGCCTTCCGAAGCACGGAGCTGGAGATAGTAAATTTATGGTCACCCATCCCGTGACCGGCCATTGCGAAAATTGCTTAACCTCAACAATCGAAGTCCGAGCGCGCGAACCAGTGCACCACGGGCTCCTCCTCCATATTAACAATGTCAACTTATAATTAGAACTAAGGTCAATTAAATTAAAAATTATAAAAAATCATACAAAATCGACAACCACCGGTATCAGACCCAGGGGTTCGATTCCCAGCGGATGTACATATTGTAATCGGTTTGATTGTTGGTAGGACTTGTTGTAAGCCCGCCTGGCTAGCTACCACCATCTTATCTAAGTCTGACGCCATAACAACAATGTTTTCAGCATTGTTGTGTACCGGCAGTTAGAGATAAGACAGCCAGTTCCTCAGTGATTGAGGATTCCGGGAGAGGCTCGCTTCTATCTTCAGCCTTATCAATATTTAACATCGTATGATGAAGGCTAAGAATCTTCCCGTCGTTCATAAAAATGATGAAAAAAAATTAAAAAGGAAGAATAATAACTTGTATACTTACAGAAAAGTTCTGTATAGACACCACTGCACAAATATCATCCTCCGACTCGATCATAACGATAACACTTTTAGGCTTCCATAACCACTCATCATCCCTATACTGAGTATTCTTCCAGAAGCTCCTCAATTTCCTCTCCTCATATTCTTCTAATTTTTCATTACACATATGTTTCCTTTTAACACTTTGCGTGGACAAATCTATCATTTGATTAGGACCTTGGTCAAACGGATAGAAGTAATATTTCGGCTGACTCGGCGTACTTGTTAAGTTGGTGATAGAGTTCAGTTTGATGTAAAAATCTTGCACTGTCTCCACTACTATTGTCACTCGAATGTCGTCAGGTGATGAAGACGTGAGGTGAACTATTGGTGTGTTCACCGATGATATGTCTGAAAAGAGGTTTCGTATGTTGAAAGGGTAGGTTATACATCTGTCAGCGTTTTGAGGAGGCGATTGGTGCTTTTAAAAAGGGGTAGGGAAGTTTCAGGGCTGTTATTGTTGGATGTAAAATAAATAAAATGTCGTATAATTCGGATTGAAAGATAGGTAAGAATATGGGTATTTGAATGTCGTTAAATAATAATATGGAAAATGATTTTTTAGAAGTCACTTAATGAGATTTGAAAATGATAATGTTATTTTTTTATATATATATTTATCAGAACTGTGTTAATACGAGATTGAAGTTCCAATAGCGATATACTATCGAGAATGCTTGGTTACAGTTTCCTTTTCTTTACTTTCTTTAAAGATCGGTCCTCTACCAAGCGTAATTACATTTTGTACCTAATAATATTTTTTATTTATAATAATTTATATAGATATTTGTAGAACATATCAAGTAGTATTTATAAAAGTGTAATTTATAAATTTGATAGAATAAAAAAAAATCTGACTTCAGAATAAGAAAAAAAAAACTTAGCTACCATCGCCCGCCTCAGTCCAACACTGACAGATGTAAACACAACCAGTTGATATATATAAAGTATAAATCATGTTAGTTACGTATTAATGGCCCGCAGTAGACTTTAATCCTCCTTCCACTGACTACGATGCGTGAACAGAAAGAGAAATGTGTTACAAAGTACTGTGCAATTAATTGACAACATTTAAAAAAAAAGCTATATTTTTCCTTTTTTTTGTTAATGGCAAGTTTTTTTAGGCAATACCTCTGTTAGTGTACAGTTTTCTTGAGGAATATTTTTGTAAGTGCCAAGTTAGGAATCCTAGTCTTCACTGATATATTTCTTAATTTGCATAAGTATTACTTTAAAGATAGTTGCTACTACTTGACTACTGCACCAACTATATACCTCCACTGGAAATAGAACCTGGGTCCTCTGGCTCTATTAAAGTAGCATTACACTTTCAACATATGCCAAACACGGTTGTCCCCCTAAACTGTCAGAGTTCCATAATAAGGGGGCTAATACCGGTGGCGTTACCGTATGACCACAGAAGCGGTGATATAGATAGCGGTGACATTATTTCGATAAGTATTGCTGCACTTTACTGATGTTGCGCGTACTTAATCTCTTCTTCTTATAAGTCAAAAGATGTCCTGAATGGCTGATAGGGAAAAAGATGGACTATTCGAAGGCATTTATCTATAAGTCTATTTGAATAAAAATCTTTGACTTTGACTTTAATGATAAACAACAACAACGACAATGTGGCGTCGTAAAAGTTGATGTCGTTATATAACAACTAACGTATTGTGTTTGTCCCTATTTCAGGTAGCTCAACAGCGGGTTCTATAGTTTCAAATTATATTTAAGAGTACACCTCCTTGTACCTACCACTTGTACCTCGTACATAGCTGTACTCTCTCACGTCACCTAGCTAGGGTTGGTCAGGTTTTCTTGTGTGTCCGGAGAAGACCGGGGAGGAGGTTTATTAAAAATCGAATTAAAGTCAATCACCGTCTCGTCTCAGGCGCGCAACTGTCGCATTGCGCGCGCGCTACCCAACCACCGTAGCGATGTTCCATCAGGTTAACGTTATTTAAGATCTAAAAAAATCCCCGCATTTTTTATTGCGTCCGGGGTTTTGCCCCGAATGCCCCAATAGTCAGGGTTTTTTAGTTTGCTGGTCCTCGTTTCAAGGATTAGGGTATGGCAACCCTACACCTAGCAGAAGCGCAGAGTCTGTGGAAACAACCCACTGAGCCAAAAACTAGACTTTGGCGAAATCCAAATGGGCACCGCCACTACATCAAAAGAAGAAGAAGTGTGGCTGAGAGTGATGATACTCTGTCAACCTCGTAGGAAATAAATGGCGTTAGTGGTAAGTAAATACAATATACCACCATATGGGCACATATTTTTACGAGACCATTAAAATACACTGTCCATACATACCGATTCCCATCGTCTTTCCTTTTAGAAATCTTACCTTAGCGATCCACCAAGCAGATCATAATAATTATGTCATTAATTATTGTCACCAATCAGTTAAATATACCTACGTGGATGTGAGGCAATTGCAAAGTGAACAGAATATCTTATTTTTCATGTTTATCATTGTCTGATTTGAGGATTTTTCTTGATCCGGCTTCATCATCATCATCATCATCAGCCTGTGGACCTCCACTGCTGGACATAGGCCTCTCCTAGCTCATGCCTATTGTGGCGTTCATAGGAGGCCATTAGCCGACTGCTACCACGCTGGCCAGACGGGTTGGTAGATGGTTTGTTTTAAGTTTTCCTTCTCTCGCACAGGAGTTCAGTGCGTCGAGTCTCTTAGTTAACTCTTACGACATCCCAGGCAACTAAGGGAGTTGTATTCTTAGGCCGTCACCACATGGCACGATGGTCCGGCTTACCATCGCCATATCTCCACCCCTCGCCACCGATACTCTGTGATTACGTATAAACAATTTAAGTACCACAGAGTTTAAATAGCTGCGTAGTGTCGGCTTAGAATAGCACTACCCCCTCTCATCCCGTGGGTGGCGTAAAAGGCGACTAAGAGACTCAGCCTTCAGGAGACGGGCAGCAGCGTCTCCTACAAACTTGGCCATACTGCGATGGCCAACCCGCCTGTCAAGCGTGGCGATTATGGCAACCCCCCCCCCCCCTCCTTTGGGGGAGGCCTATACCCAGCAGTGGGTGTTATGTGGCTAAGACGACGATGACGACGGAGTTTAACAGTTTAACTAATACAGTTACAAACATGAAATGTTGTCAATTAATTAATAATTAGAATTATAGTCGACCAGGGGTATATAACTACATCATATACATAAGCCCTAACAAAATAATGATGGCACAGAATACAAGAATGAGGTTAGAATATGTTGGTTGTCACGCGTCCTTTTACACGTAACATAGTAGCAGTCCATAGACTTTCCATTTGAACGATTTCGTTGTCATGGAAACGTGCCAGGCCACACGTGTTTCAGGACTAAATGTGTTAAGCTCTGCGTCCACAAGGCGAAAAGAAGCGATTATAAACCTTATATAGGCATTTTACAGACAATACTTTGGAGAGTGGGCTCAGGCTGATACCGGCTCCCATACATCCCCCTTCTTCCATCCCCGGCATCTAGCCAGACGAATTCCGAATTCGGAATCTGGCGTTTGAACCAGCATCGGTTCAAGTGCCAGAAATGATAATAAATCTATTTTGAACCTTAAATTCAGCTAAATAAGAAAAAGTTGCCTTTCTGTCGGTCTTTTACAGGCTTTGGAGAAAGAGCTCAGGAGCTACACGAGCTGATACCGCCATCCCCCTTCTACCATCGGACATCCAGACAAACTGCGGGCTACCACCCTTTCTTGGTGGCTTTACCTAAATGCCGCACCAAGCGCTACTCAAAATCGTTTATATTGAGCCCAGCAAAGTAGTGGAACCCATCCCGGCGTTCGTATTTCCGTCTTCAAAGCAAGGGTGAATAGGCACCTTCTGAGTTAGCTGGCTCCACCGTGGATCCTGTCTCAGCCCCCGGGCTTGATTGTGACCAAGAGCAAACCTATAAAAAAATGTGTCAAAATCAGCTGACTCACCACACGTGTCAGTGTCGTCTGAGAACAAGTTATTGTGCGGGCACAGCGTGCGCGATATGTTCGTGAACTGCTCGAGGCCGACTGGCGTTTGGACCAGCATCGGTAGCTGCCAGGAGAATACGCCTGCGGAATATAGGAACAATGTAGATGTTGCAGTCAAAAGTCTTAAAAAAAACTGGAAGAGTCAAAATTCAAAGAGCTTTATTCATATGATGATTTTTTTATAGAAAATTATTTTCAGACAAGAGTTTCGAAAGTGCGACCTTTGAGCTCTAACCACTGAGCTACCGAGCCTTAAAAGCTTTAATACCCTAGCTTTATCCAACTGACCTTATCTCTGAGTATTTTGGCATCCTCTATTTTTTCATCTTGACAAGAACAACAGGGAAACCGGAAATTTGTCAGGAGACATTAGAGATTTCTGTTTATAAATTAAGCAGCCTTTTTGTTTGCCTTCTGTCTATTTTATTGTTGTCCTTTATAACGTGGCGTTTGTGTTATAAAGTGATTTATTATTATTATAGTAAGTGCTGATTTTACAATCCCCTGATAAATAAATCAATGTTTGTATGTTTGTCCTCTCTATGCGTTCCGAAACCATTGATCAGCCCCTGATTCACAACCGTTTGATAACGGAATCGGATTCGAATTCTGGGCTTTGTATGTGTCTATTCAGTAGGCCTAGCATGAGCGGCTTTTATCGACTCGATAACTTGATTACGTGCCGCTGTCCCGCTCACATTTTAGCGGAGTAAGCAAGACAGCATGATGCGCTATATCATATCGCGTGATATAGCGGTGTTCATGCTAGGAGGGCTGAAGTGATTGACAGTGACAATGCATACATTCCGCTGTCGGGAACGTTTACGGCTGTTTTTGAATAAGGCCGTATTGTGATAAAACTTCGGCGGGTGTTCTGGGGAGTGCCTAGGGGGCTGTTATGACGTCTTAATAGGCTATTTGACAGATTTTTAAAATCCATTTTATATTATGTAGTAGAGTTTAAGGAACCCAGTAAAAGCAGTTTTTTTTAAATTCTGGTACATATTTGCTGAAAAATATCAAATTAAAAATTCAATATTTAAATAGCGCGCCAAAACGCTACATTGACAATATGGCGCTGCAATGGGGTCGGTGACGTCACTTGCCTGTATTCTGATCTGTGGGACATAATCATCCACATACGAAGGCAAACGAGGTTTACGAGCAGGTGACGTCATCATAAACTCGACGAATCAGAGCGTTTTGTGTCACGTGACAAACGTTTAAAAAATGCATTTTTATTTACGGATTTTTAAATAAAGTTGTTATTATTTTCAACGTACGTTAATAAATAACCATTTTTAAGGTCTTAATTTATACTGATAACAGTAATTGACACTTTATTTTTCGCATTGTCAAATAGCCTATTTCAGTCGGTTTTCTGCTTTGTTATAATGCCTTTGTATAATGAGCAAAAGAGAGGCACTGATAGCAATTCGGAAAACGACCTGGAATTAAGTTGTCATAATAGCCCTTGGCCCAAAAAAAAATACAATAGGTATTAATACTTTACGTGGCATTGTAATACTGCCGGGTACAGCTAGTTTTGTATAAAAAATTATAAAAATCTATGCAAGTAATGAACCTTTCTGTTGGCGAGCGGTGATAAAGAGAGGGTAGGTGCGATTAGCGAAGTCACTCGCTACCGTCACTCTCGCAGGAGTATAGTATGCTTCCAAATCCTGGGAATAACAAAAAGATTATTTTTATTTTAGAATAAATAACAGCAGCATCAGGAACGTTTTGAGTAAAGTTGGGTTCCAAATAAATTTGGAGAAAGGGGTTTGAACATTTAGGCTTCGTCAATGGCCCGCCATCTTGGTTTTTAAAATGGCGCCGCACGGTTAAGGCGCTACTCGGAAAAAGTATGGACTTTTTGATATAAAACTATAGCACGGTTACAGTTGTTATAAATCTGGTAATAACATATATATTTCTTCATACCTTTATCTAGATTCGTATAGTTTCAAAAACACGATTTTATGATTTTGCCTCGACACTTTTTCTTTTCGAAAAGACCTCTAAAAAATACGAAAATTTAAGATTATTCTTAAATGGGGTTACTTACACTATTGGAAATTGGTTTAATAAGTGGACACCAATAATATTTAGGATCGTATAGAAGCATTTTTTTAAAAACGCTGTAGTTTTTTAATACGAAGCGATATTGTGTTTTTTTTGCCTAATCTGCAAAATCGGTCTCGCTCCCGTGCGCGTCGTTTTCTCATTGCTATCTCGCTTCAGCATATATTTTTCGAGTATCGCCTTAACCTACTAATATTATAATTAAGAAAGTTCGTGAGGATGTTTGAATGTTTGTTACTCTTTCTCGCAAAAACTACTGAACGGATTTAAATGAAATTTGGTACACTGATAGAAGATAGCTTGGATTGAAACATAGGCTACTTTTCATTTCGATATACCCACGGGAACGGTAACCACGCGGGTAAACCGCGGGCTTTGGCAAGGTAATATACCTTAACTTAACCTTAACTATGTGTTAAGGTGTATATTACCTTGCCATCTTGACAATAATTTGAGAATTTATTATAACAAAATTTTGCAAAAAAAAAAAGTGCAGATAATCGGTTTTACCACTAAGGGGACAATATATGGATAGGTTAGTGAGATAATCGCAGTTTAAGATACAAAGGTGACATTTTGGATCGGCATTATTCATTTTTACGGCGTTATATCGAAAAAGTACGTACTTTTTGGCAGGCAAAACGATCACCGGCGAAGCGACTGCCGGCGAAACGTTCGTTGGCAAAAGATAATGCAGAGTAAAAATTCATAACATTCGCCGATAAAAAGTTTTGTTGGCTAACAGTACATCGGGCAAACGACTGTAGAAGAACCGTCCCAGACTCGATGTTGACTGTAAATATTCTATAAATTTATGATTTTTTAATTTTTGCATTTTTCAATGCTATTTTTATAGTTATGATAAATTTTAAATAGAAAAATATTGGAAAAAATCAACTCGGCCACAAGTGAATTCTCAGATGGGACTCGAACCCACGACCTTTGGAAATCCGGTCCAATGCTCTAACCACTGAGCTACCGAGACTTGCGGACCACCGTCGAAATTCTCCAATACTTATATTTTTAATATGCTGTAGGCCAGCGTTGTCACATCAATGCTTGGAATATCCTTGCATTCGAAAGAAACATCTTTTCAGATGTTTAACGATCGATTAAGAACGATGATTTTTTTATTTTTGCATTTTTCAATGCCATTTTCATACTTCTGATAAATTTTATCAACATTTATCAACATTTAAAGGAAGTGCCCCAGATTTATATCATATTTTATTAGAAACATGACTCAGTTGCATGCTGGTGAAACCCATTTGCTTGTTTAATTATCTATGTTTCATTGACAATATTTGAAAATTGAATCAAGGGTTCTTTTGTTTTAAAAACATTGTTGCATAGTTATTTTACCTTCCGTTTCCACTGGCGAAACATTAACAAGAAAATATGTTGAAACATAGTGCGGCCGCCGAGAGGATGACCAATGGCACTCGATAGAAGCTGTCAAATAATGCATTCTATCAGTGGCCGCACTATGTTTTCAACATGTTTTCTTGTAAATGTTTCGCCCAGTGGAAACGAGGGAGGGTTACAGTACATATCACGAGCAACAGATAAGTGAATAAGACCCAGACACTTCATCACTTAAATATTTGTCCTAGGTGGGGAACTAACTCACGACCTGTGGCGCACTGGGCAGTAGGTAGGATAACGTCGATGAAGTGACAATACCTCCTAACTACCATTTTTTATGAATGAATATTATAAACTTGTAATTTTTTTCTTGTGCATATAACAGCTATTTCCACAGAGTTTAAAAAGCTATTTAATAGGGAAATTCCAGATAGAAGAAACATTAGTCCACGCAAAATTGAATTTTAAGTCTATCACATTAAAAAAAGTAGGAGGGAAGATTTCCTAAAGTATGATAGTTAGGAGGTATTGTCACTTCATCGACGATAAGTAACACTGCGTCATGCTGTGGGTATGTATGTAAAAAAATATAAAAACGACAGCCTTATGGCCTGCGCAGACGACGGACGTTGAAGGACTTTTTGTCCGCGACACGACCTTATTACTAAGAACATAAAGTTGAATAAATAACGAGGACTATCGCGTACTTTTCGCGGATATACGCGGTCTAAGTTGAATCTTATTTGGTTAACAATAAAGACGTGTCGCGGACAAAAAGTCCTCCGTTATCCGTCGTCTGCGCTAGCTCTTACCCCTCCAAACTCCATAATGTACTCCGTATTCCTGTTGACGATGACCCTGTACGGTACATTGTACTTGTATCTGTAAACAATACATGTTTATCAGCAGTTGACTTATTAAGTATTTTTATCATAACTTACAATGTGAATGTCCTCCTAGAATGTCCTCGCCACAGTTCCGACTTTGTTACCTATTCCTTCTCTGTGCATGCAGTACGGCTATGGAACGGACTGCCCGAGGGCAACAGTGGGCCTACCATGAGTTTTCCGCTACGTTTAGGTACAGTAAACGGGAGACATTTTGTATGCGAATCTGAATGCGAATGTCTCCTGTTTACTGTACAGTAAACCGAAAGAAAAACTCATGGTAGGCCCTCTGAAAGGCTCAAACTCTAAGATCCTTTGGCGATCAAGTTAGAAATCATTTCCTATCACTCCCTCCTATTTTTTTATCCCCATCACTCTCTTCTAACTTATACGGTCTTATTTTCTCCCCATCACTATTTGTGTACGAATATATACTTATTTTCTCCCCATCACTATTTATGTACGAATATATACTTATTTTCTCCCCATCACTATTTATGTACGAATATATACTTATTTTCTCCCCATCATTATTTATGTACGAATATATACTTATTTTCTCCCCATCACTATTTATGTACGAATATATACTTATTTTCTCCCCATCACTATTTATGTACGAATATATACTTATTTTCTCCCCATCACTATTTATGTACAAATATATACTTATTTTGTATCTTATTTCACTTTCTTTTTGCTATTCTTTATCTATTTACTCTCTGTCACCCAAGGTTCCCTTGAAGAGATTGCTATGTAGCAATAAGGCCCCCTATTATGTGTTTACTGTCTTGTTTTGTGTCTCCTTTGTATTGTATTTCTTTGTAACTATGTGCAATAAAGTTTATTAATATTATTATTATTATGTGAATATGGCTATTGTTCTACGACTTATGCAGTACAGGTGCATTACTATTATTTGTAGGATAATTAAATTAAAATCTATTTAATATTAATTTAATAATATCTATTTAATAAAATTAATATCTATTTGTATGGGCAAAGTATAACTTAGCCATTGTGACATTTTAACTTGCATAGTTTTAATTTTAACATAATTTTCTTATATATATATATTTTGTAAAGCTGTTGGTTTGTTGTATTTAATGCATGCCGTTGTCACCTATAATTAAGGTTTCACTTTGTTCTCAATGTTAATATGTGTGAGTCTTTTTTTTCTTTTTGTTTGGTGTAATCTTGTTGGTGATCCAAATAAATAAATAAATAAATATAGAGGGGCTATAGACTCCAGTCCGAACTGTAGTCACTGCGACTTAAAAGATCTATTGTAACTCGCCACCTTGTTATAGTATCTCTTTCAGCCAGGGGCGGCCTCCAGGAACTCTAAAATCTTCCTAACGTTAAGAGATTTTAGTTCCTCTGGCCGAATTATATGCCGGCCCAGCATGCGTAGCATGAGCACCTCGACAAAGCTTTCTCGACACTTCTGTCTCGCGAGCGTATTGTCTGTCCCGCTCACACCGTACTGATATGAGCGGGACAGATATCGCGAGATAAGCGTCGACAGCGAGTCGCGGTGCGCATGCTACGCTGGCAGGTGGATACTGCGTTTGTGAATTAGGGGTCCGCAGTCACATAGGAAATGTTTGGGTGTTTCTCTATCCAATCCGCAGTGACGGCAAACGTCAGGGTCACTCAATTTCATGTGAAATTGGTGCCTGTTTAGTTTGCAGTGTCCAGTTAAGGATCTGGAGCTCTATTTTTGATTCACTCGTCTCGAGGATTCTACTGATTTTCGTGCGACGTTTGAGTTTCCGTATTTCGTAAAAGCGACCTTGCACGTACATACATAGCTTCGCTTTTCGCCTGTAGTACCGCCTCCCAACGCGAGCGCGCGAGGGCCAAAGCGAAAAGCGTGCTATGTTTGTATTTACTAAAATTTTAACATCGGGAGCTTTATCAAGATTTTGAAAGGTAAGGCACTAAATGATTGACAATTTATAATTTTACAGAAGTAACTAAGAACTTTTGATATTTTTTTATTTCATCCTTCTCGAAGGATCAGGTTTTTAAATGGTAGTGGCATGAAAAGATCATTCGATGAGTGTCCAGTGATAAAAGTGGAATGTTAAAAAGTGATTAATATATTTCCCTTACATTTTTTTTATAACTACAATGACTGTTTACTTCAATCGCATTGCATGGCAACAACTGTTTTACAAAAAGCTTTCACTACCTAACATTTTGCATCTTGTGGCTTTTATTGCATGTTTTTTTTTTCTGATTGTTGTTTTGTGTCATTTTATTTTTTTATAAATGATTTGATTACTTTATATCTTTTCAAACGTACTTATAATACAGATTTTTCAAATAGCTTTGCTCAATAATGAAATCGCGTCCAAAATTGGAATAATTTTTATACTGATCAAATCGTTTATTTTTTTAAATCTCTATAAACTCTTATGTATGTAAGAACTTGGAATGGTATTTTTTCAACCTTAACCCCATTCGTTTTTACTTGATTCAATTTTGTAAGAGAAGGTAAATGCCTTATAAGAAGAAAGATTCTCATTAGCCAAATTCGTCAAGAGTCAAAAACGCATACAAGGTCGCTAATCGCCTGATCGCCTCCGCGTTCGCCACTCGCGCGACGAGTGATTCAAAAATAGAGGTCCTGGCTATCAATCGCACATGTTTGCTCTTGCGAGTAGCCTTCGATAAGGGATTTGGCGTTACAGAATAATTTTATTCCGTTGTCCTAGCTCATTTATTTATTTATTTATTTGTTATAGGTACACTTACAGATTAAAGTCATTACAAAACTTATAATCTATGCTAAATATATGAGCCAAGACTTTAACCCAATAATAGCGTACACAGCATGCACAATTATTTGAAATAATTGGATTACAAAACTAACTTTTTTTTTTTTTTTTTTTTACTTCAATCTATACAATTTTAATTTAAGATGTTTCTGCTTCATTCAGCTTATCGACGCAATCCTTCACCGATTTCGAATGTATGCCATTAGAATTGATAGCGTTGAGGGCTGCCTGGCTATCTGAGACGATAAGAATGGTTTGATTTATGTAAGTTCGTTGGCTGTTGGCCTCCATTCTATGATGGCGTTACAGACCTATATCGAGATAGACGAAAAGAGCGCTTCAAACTGTATTAGAACCTAGCATGTCGAATTTTTCGTATCTACGATGACGTCACGAGCGCGATCTAGTGATGTGTAAATGTGTACCGCATTGTAAATTAACATTATTTAAGAAAAATTTATATTTCATGGCAATCAAATTATATAATAAACTGCCATCTGATCTCGTACAAGTACCGCTAGCCAAAAATAAGTTTAAGCATTGTTTGTTACGCTGGCTTATCGAAAACAACTTTTACTCTGTAAGTGAATACTTAGACTACAAACAAGTTAACAATAAATTTTGAGGACATTGACTCAGGAATATGACCATAAAAATGTAACTATAATGTAATTATATTGTATTAATTTCTTTTTTTTTTCATATACTGACACTATCACGAGTTGGAATTTAATTAATATTTAATAATCTGACATTGTACAATTTAAATTAATATATAATTTTTGCATGCCTACAATATTTAAGGTAGAATACAGTAGACCACAGTAAACACACATTGTCATCCATCTCAATGAATCACACTGTATTGAGCAAATAAATGATTTCTATTTCTATTTCTATTTCTAATGTTATTGACGAGCTCTTGCAAACAAGCACTGCCTAATTAACTATTTTCGTTTCTGAATGACGCGTTTTTTCATGGCAAAAGCCTCAAACGGACTGACTTTGGTCGTAAAACAACCGACAAAACAACTGAGGAACTTTCGCCCTTTGCGTGTGCCTATATGCAAGACCAATTATCGGCGGAATTCCTATTTTTGTAGAGCTTCTAGTACTATAAATGATCTTATAAGTAGAAATCCGTCACTTGACTTATTTAACCTACGATTGTCAGGCGATTGATGGCAAGAGCATTTTTTTCCTAAATGTTTATTTTTTATTTATTTTTTTAATAATAAGGTATTTATGTTTGTTAATTTTCTTCTTTTTAACTTAACTTAGGTATATACATTTACTTTTTATTGCTGGAACAAAGCAAAGTTATATTTTAAGCACTTTTGTTATTTCGTAAAAAAAAACATATTTTTGGCGTTTACTTCGCTCTATAATTTTAAACTGCGAAAACTTGTTAATGGCTATGATGTATCTATTTTTAGTTGTTATTTTGTTATATTAAGTTTTCCAAACAAATAAAATAAAAAAAATAAAAAAATAAAAAATATAAAAACATTTTATAAAAAAAATCAAACCAACTTCAAAAAGTAAAAAATAAAACTTTTGGAGTCGGTGCCAGCCAGGGCATTCTACATTGCACTTCTATTAACTATATATTTTTTGGCCTTAGCTAGCTAGCACCGACTCCAAAAGTTTTATTTTTTACTTTTTGAAGTCGGTTTGATTTTTTTTATAAAATGTTTTTATTTCAGATTTTTTAGTTACATCATGTGCCGTTACTTACACTAAAAATCAGCCCATACACAACAATGTCATCTAGGTAAACGACTACTTGCCAAAAGGTGATTGATATTTTTCAAGATTATGAAAAAACTACTAGCCAGATCTTCGTAAAAATTATATGGGACCAAATTGACAGTGTACCCGATCGAACAAAAAAACAACTATTACAATCTGATCACCAACACCGGAGTAATCGGTATACATACATCAGACAAAAAAAAAAAAAAAAAAAAAAAACGCGTTGAATTGAGTACCTCCCTCCTTTTTTGTTGAAGTCGGTAAAAATAAGTAAAACTTTGACCGTGGATCAAACTTTTGACACGCAAGGTAGGTACAATTTTACCATCTATCTCGATATAGGTCTGTGGGTGGCGTGTTTGCCTAGATTCACACTCTTGCTGAAACAGGCGCCGACAACTCGGTTAACTAAAGCGTACAATACATTTACACGTAGAAATGTGTGAATAAGCGCGCGGCGTGACGTCAAACATACGAGTATGCAAGAAACAGTTATTGTTTTGCTTTTGCTATCATTAGAGTGAATCATTTTGTATTTCTCTATATTTGTTTTTTGAAATTGCATTAGTGTGAATACTGATAACGCGCCAGCTTTCGGTGACTGACCTATATTAGTACGGGCAAAGCATCGCATAACAAAAATCCTCATACATCACCTTCATACATTTCAAATGAACTATCGCACACACGTGATAGCCTAGAAAAGTTATATAAAAGTCGGTTTTGCTACGGCAGCACCTTCGTGTATCGTCCCGATCCCGAAGCATCGTGCTATGACGCTACGGCCGCCACTGCGCCTATAGATCCGAACTTCCGAAGTAATGTGGGCCGAAGCTTCGTACGATGCTTCAGGACGATACACTGTAGCATGCTACGGCCACACTTGTGCCTATCTATCGCGAAGTAATACGCCAAAGCTTCGTATGATAGACGCTAAAGAGTTGGCGCGGCGTCAGCATTCTAGAATGTTGGAAAAAAAACGTTGAGTAATGTATGCTTCACACTGAACGGACGGAGAGGGCGCGCAGCGCAGCGTATTTTACATTTGCTGAAGGAAATTGCATATCACATGCACAAGAGTTTCATATTTGCAAGTTACAAGGAGATCATACTTAACAAAACGAAAATAGCGACGCCATTTTGGGTTCTCAATGTCACATTATTATTGAAATGAAAACTTCTTTAGCGGCGTTGTGCACATCAGGGTTTTAAATTTTTGGGATGGGTAAAAAATGTTAAAGTGGCGTCAGGACACGTGATCCTGATCGAAAATTCGTAAGACGGAGCACAGTGGTTTGTCCCCATACGAAAGGTCGGACATAGCATTCTTAAAAGTCCACATGCCATATTTTGAAATATAAAAATAGCATCGTATTCTACTATTCAAGAGCAATAACAAATGCTAGTACCATTTTTCAATTGAAGTCATAGTTTTTAAGTAATTAAATAAAAACCTGTAACTTTGTATGAAATGCAACACAAAATAAGTTGTAACTCACGATGCCCTCCTCATTTCAGTTAATGGTTTTTGAAGTTGGTATACAGGTATTATTTACAAGTTTTCGTTCATTGACACATGGTGCCCCAAACGCGCCTCTTCTGAGAAACTAAGAAAGACTTATTATAAAATAAATAAGAGCTGATTTGGTCCAAATGAGTAACAATATTACTATTCGTTATCGGTTATGCGTTTTTCTAATTATTCCTAATTAATTATTACCTAATCATTTGTCACTAGTAAGTAATTAGCCTATAATCCATAAAATAGCAGACCTATATTATCTTTGAATTTGATTAGTCTCATTATGATATTGCAATCATTAGGGGGTACTTTAATAATGATAGGTTTTAAAACTACCCAACAATGGAAGATTTTTGTATTTAAGGTATATTTCTCCATTAAAACAATCAGTTAAAAACTAAATTTCGTGCGAGACTTGTCAATATTATGGCTTTCCGTGGTTTTGTTACATATCTTGATCTTTATGTTACTTTACGCAATAATAATGATCTTCGCGATCATACTTATCTGTTTAATAATTTGAAATCAAACAGTAATTATGAATTAAGTGAAAGTTCTGAGAACGAACTGAAGAAATGGTGTCGACGATTTTGCTACCGTATTTTTACCAAATGGAATACCGTATTTTTACCAATCGCGTAGAACTGTTGATAAATTTATGAAGAAGAATTCAGACTGGCTAAGTACGAATATCGAATGGCCAGATTGTTTTCAAGCAAAAGCGGATCCCGTACATGAAGAAGCTGCTGTAGAATTACCAGAGGAAGTAATTAATCCTTCAACATTGGATGCTTCAACTTCAACGTCAATGATTCAAAGGAAATCATTCGAAGATTTATCAAATAGACAGAAAAGAAGACGCACTTCTGAACTACGGTCTAGTTGCAGTAAAGAATAACTTCTATTTTCCACTGAAAGTGCGCTGAAGCTGGCTGGAAGAGGTGATCTGGTCGATGTTATGTAACATATATTAGAGAAGCCTGAGGATGTTTCAAAAGTAATGAATTTGATAAATGAACAAAGCACATCATCGCATGAGGTTACCCCAAAGAAAGCGCTCGCTCTGTACGTTAGTATGTGGCTAACTAAGTGGCGTTACTTAACTTTAAGAAACTTTAGTCTTCAAGAAGGTCTCAAGTATCCAAGCTACTACATGCTGCTAAAAGAGAAAAATGAATGCTATCCGAAGAAAGAAGACATAACCCTAACGGAAAATTCAGCGAAGATCCGGTTGCAGTCACTACTTGACCTTACAGTTCGTAGACTGATTCTCGCCCTTGACACAAAGTTGAACCCAGAAAACCAATTCGTGTTACATAGCAAGTGGGGATCTGATGGTGCGTCAAGTCAAAGTGTATACCATCAGAGAACCTCTACCACGGACACGGATCTTTCCACTGTATTTATGGCTAGCCTTGTGCCTCTGAAACTTGTAACCGTAAGTGGCGACATAGTGTGGCAGAATGACCGGCTATCTTCAACTGCAAGCTGCCGACCTTGGTCTTTCAAATTTATGAAAGAAACCGAAACAAATGTGAAACAAGAGTTATCTATGTTTGAAGCAGAGGTTGCTGAATTAACTCCGACACAGAGCGAAAATATTTCAGTGAATCACAATCTCATGTTGACAATGATAGACGGGAAAATTCATTCCTTCATATCGGAAACTTCGACTGCTGTCTGTGATCTGTGCAAAGCTCGTCCAGTTAAAATGAACAATTTAGAAGAAATAAGATTAAAACCTGTTAATCAAGACCTATATAAACATGGCCTCAGCTCGCTCCCCATGCATGGATACGATCCATGGAGTGCTTACTACATATCTTGTACAAGATGGAAGTGAAATCGTGGCAAGCAAAGGGTGACGACATGAAGCAGAAAGTGAAGCTCAGGAAAGAATCGATTCAAGAAGCTTTTAGAAGAGCAACAGGTATGCTTTTAGATGTTGTGAAGCAGGGCAGTGGAAATACGAATACGAGCAATACGGCTAGGCGCTTTTTTGCCGACCCTGAGTTAACAGGACGTCTCACAGGTCTAAGTGTAAACTTAATAAAAAGGATTGGCGTAATTTTGCAGTGCATTTCTTCTGGAAAAGACATAAACGTGGCGAAGTTTATGTGTTATTGTGACGCAACGGCAGATTTATATGTGGAGCTGTACTCATGGTATCATATGCCATCAAGTCTGCACAAGCTATTAATACATGGTCCGCAAATAGTGTAGCATCTATCAGTAGTTCCTATAGGCTTCTTATCTGAGGAGGCCTCTGAAGCAAGGAATAAGGATTTTCGCAAGTTTAGGGAAAGTCACACACGAAAACATAATCCCATAGCAACTAATGAAGATATCCTCCATAACCTACTTCTATCGTCAGATCCCATAATAACTAGCTTGCAACCAAAAATGAATCGAACCAAAAAAACCTCATTGAAAGAAGTCGATGAATTACTTGTACCAAGTAATGTACCAGAATTTGTTGATGTCTCTTTAATACTGGAAGAAGATTCTAATGAGGATGATGATGACGATGACGACGTTTTTGAAGACTCTTAAATAAATACTTTGTTATCAGAAAAAGTACATTGTTTTAAATCAGGAAGTTTTGTTATTATTATTACTATTGAATAAAAAAAATTCACATGTGATATATTTTTATGCAGTGTATCTTTTAAAGTTATCTTAATATTTAGAAAAAAAATAATCTTAGTATCTCCAAAGGGGCGCGTTTGGGGCACCATGTGTCAATGAACGAAAACTTGTAAATAATATCTGTATACCAACTTCAAAAACCATTAGCTGAAATGAGGAGGGAATCGTGAGTTACAACATATTTTGTGTTGCTTTTCATACAAAGTTATCGGTTTTTATTTAATTACTTAAAAACTATGACTTCAATTGAAAAATTATACTAGCATTTGTTATTGCTCTTGAATAGTAGAACACGATGCTATTTTTAGTTTTTCAAAATATGGCATGTGAACTTTTAAGAATGCTATGTCCGACCTTTCGTATGGGGACAAACCACTGTGCGGAGGGAGAGTAGAGCGCCGGCGCGGCGTAGTAGTAGTAGAGGAAGTAATATCCCCCTCTCTTTCTACCCCGCGGCGAAAATGTATGCCTGCTCCTGCTGTTTCGTTTATGCGGTTTTCACTTATGCCGGTACTCCCGGAGTGCAACCCGTTGTTTTTTATTTGCTTGCTTTGTACGCTTCGCTTCGCCTTGCACTTTTGCTGTGCATTTTTTGCAGTCGTCGTCACATCTCGTCGTCAAAATCTAGAGCATCGTAAGTTTAACACAATCGAGTCTACCAAGCCCCAGTTCTTATCCGTCGTGTCTTTTCAATATGAGTGTGAAGTGCAAGTATTATTATATGAAAGGAGGGACGCCGGCGTAGCTGGACGGGCTATCAGTCATCATAATCGGAAACATTTCACCCAAGTGCAAGATCTAACTAGAAATGTCACAAACAAATGCAAGTCTTGGACTGAAAAGAGCTACATATTATGTTCTGCGGTACTCTGAGCTACGAAAAAAGTGTTGGTTTTAGTGGAACGTATTCCTATTGGAACTCCTCGACTTATTAAGACTCTAGTTCGAAAATTAGAGGTTTTTGGGCCTCCAGTTTGACCTTGAGAGTGTCGTTAAGACGCTTGTAATAGCGGCGGTTTTGGTAGAGCAATTTTAAAGCCTGGTGTACTGTTGACTGTACAATAGGTTGTATCATAATATGAGTCGTCGGAACGTCAGCCGGAAGAAATTAACGACAGTCGGTCCTAGACAAGATGTGCAGAAAGATGAATCAAAGTTTGGCAGAAGAAAATTCTATATAAGACAGACACAAATTTTAGGTTGGGTAAAATCAGCTTGATTGAAGATAAAATGATGATTTGAGGCTGATATCTTAGTGTCCTGAGACCTGCAAACTGCAGAGGTGCTGGTGTCATATATTATTATTATTATGAATAGGCAAGGAGGCAGTTGAAACAACTATAGATAGCCTGCATCCTGCTAACTAATGTTCAGGTTTTACTTTCCTGTAGGTTATTCAGTGACATTTAGTGATGTAGGCTATGTATCCTCTTCAGGAAAGCCAGCCTCACCCTCCCTGAATATGATTATCATTATATATACATAAAAAGATCAACCACAGCAATCCAGAAGACATTTTTGGGTGGGACATACATCCAGCATATCCCACCCATCTGTTACTAGCCCAGCACAAAATGGGCTTGGTGGGTGAAGAGTCTGTTTAAAGTACTTATCAGTTATTACATTTTAATTTGTCATTTGCTAGCAGGACACCATTGTCCAAAGAATAATGGAATATCTATTGTTTCTCATAATTCGGGCCTGAGATGTTAATAAAATGCATTCAAGTTGGTACAAAAATGGGAGGATGGGAGGCCAGCCCCACACAAAAATGGCTAGGTGGGTGAAGAGTCTAGTATAAATAATTACATTTTAATAAAATGCATTAAAGTTTGTTACTAATATCCTAGAATATTAGGAGCCAAAAAAACTGGACTAATAAAAAAAGACTTAGAATCCTGGAGTCATGTCCAGTCCCAAGCAGGTATGGTAAAAAAATAACAAAAATATTGCTTTTTCTTTTTTTTGTTGAAATAACTTTATTTCATTTGAAGACAAACACTCTCAGAAGTGTCAAATAAGTCGAAAGATATACAAATAAATAACTGTAAATACAGTTGCAATAAACAGAGCAGAAAAACAGAAAGTTACACAAAACTAAAATAAGTGAAAATATGTTCTTGCCCCAGATAAGAATCATTGAAAGGACAAAGCAAGAATCATGTTAATTATTAAAAGATAATAATTATTAAAGTTAAAGCAACTAACACAGCAAGAATAAAATAGAGAAAATAACGTAAACTAAACGTTGTATCAGAATAAACATTCACTACTCACGTATTATTGTAATGAAACACAATTTCATCTCTGCTTTGGCTTTGTTGCGCGAAAACTGATTGTTCCAGTAAAACACTTAACATTAACAACAGAGCGAAAACCATCATGACTGAGGACTATCATCAATTCGTGACATGAAACTGCTCTCGTAAATTAAAACTCACACTCATTAATTTATTATTAAATAATAAAAATTTAATTGTTCTGCAATGCGAAAAGAACACAATTTTTTTGATTGACTTTTCGAGTTCGAGTTTGTTTCGAAAAGCAGCCTTCTGTCACTGTCAGCTGTCGAATGTCAATCAAACAAAACATAGTCAAAGTGTTGCCAGATGAGGAAAATAAAAGCCTACAAAAAACGCGGTATCAATATCAACAACATGCTGAATCTATCGTCGTCACACAGTCACACCTCGCCTTCGTCTCGGGTCTCGCACTTTTCGTGGTGTGGTGTGTCGTGATTCCTTCCGCCTTAACTGCCGCCTCGCCTCGCTTCGTCACCTCGTCTCGTCTCGTGCGCGCGACCTCGTGGCCGCTGGCTGGAGCGGCGGCAGTCAAAGAAAGGAAGAAAGAAAGAAGTCCTGGGGCCCGATTCTCGCACCTTCGACATCTTGAATTCAAAATTGTTTGCAGTCAAAAATCTATATTAAAAGCTCACTGAAAGCAATCTTCGGCATTAATAGGATTATAAAAGATAATTGAAAGCCAAGTATTTTGACAGTAGTAGAGATTTTATTTACATTTTTACTGAAGAAAATGTCAAATTCGACATATTTCAGCGCGAGACACGCCCCCCAGTGTTGTACTTCAAAAAAGGTAGAAAGAAATGTTCTAAAAATAATATGATAATTAAGTTCAGCTAAATAAAAATGCCAACATAACTTTAAGTTTTATCATACTAATATTATAAATGCGAAAAGATGATGATATGTCAATTGTCAGTTTCTTTATTTGTTTATTACCTGTTCTTTCATTTCACACAAAAACTATCTGAACCGATTTGGCGCCAATTTGCCACACAAATAGAAGATAGCCTGGATTAAATTATATTATTGGCTACTTTTCTGCAATATACTGAATTACTGACAAAGACAAAAGAGCTGAGTCATCCCGTGACTACGGCAGCTGTAAAGGTGCCGAAACGTCGGGAAAATCAAAAAACCCCTAAAAATACGGACAACTTAGTTCGTTTCGTGAAAATATAGCGCGTTTGATATCCGTAAAAAAGGTTATATTTCAATGAACAGTGCGCGCCAAGATGTACGTAAAAGAACTGATGTTCAGTAAAATCAATAAAAAATACAAAGTACCTGACACTAACGATAGTGAAAACAGGCAGCTTGTTCGTTTGACCATACGATCGGTCACGCGAAGGCGAGCAAGACTTTGTGGGTACATTACTATTTAGATTTTTTTTTTTTTTGAAAATGAAAAAATATTTATTCAGTATCTTTTTACAATGTTATAACAGTGGCTGGGGTCTCCTTTTAGGTATAAACCTGTGTTAGGAGTACCCCGCTCCTTCTTAGGATTACATAAGATACCTACCAACAATACATGCAGTTTCTTCTTAGTCTATTTTCATTTTGAAAAAAGATTGAGAGAATTAATATAAATTAAAATTTTGTTTTATTACTTCTAGTTTAACAAGAATTATATTATAAACTAGTATTATTTATATATTAACAAATTTTAATAAATTTTAATACGAATCCAATTAAACATTTACTATGTAATAAAATTTACAATATAATATGTGTTATAATAACATTAGCCAATAAATATAAATTGCTATATAATTTGTGGTGGGGGAGACGATGACGAGACTAGGCGACAGGCGAGAGCTCCGCTAGGAGTAATAGTATTCTGTGGGCGAGAGTGTTATACGCTTCAAAAGTAAAACTAAAAAAACACTTACGCAGATAATAGACATTACAATGGGTTTATTTGTTTTTGAGGGTATATAACCGCAGACCTCGGAATAAAATAAAGATTTTTGTTCTTCGTATTTCATTTTAAGTAAAACAAAACAAAATAATAAATAAAGTAAAAATAATTTTATTTAAAATAAAGACTCAAAAAAATATAATCGGAACGCATCAATAATCTGAACCAATCAACATTGAAACTCTTATTAAAAAAAAATGTCTGCCAATGGCGTTACAATATTCATCTCACCGGTTAAATAACATGCTGTGATTGGCCACTCACTTGAACAGGTGCTATGCGTCATCCGCCATAACGTTGTTTTACGAATTGAGAAAGTGCGCTTTGTTTGCTCTAAAAAACCACGTAAATTAGTGAAGATTATTTGTTATTTGTGTATCAAATGAGTGTTTAAACATGAGTGAATGGTATAGGATGAAAAACGGATTCAACAGTCGACATAATTCATCAGAACTTTCGGGTGAAACTTCAAGTGAAATGTCAGAATCGTTCAACATGTTTTCGGACAATTTGAGTCCCATTCCGGCTTCCATAGTGCCCAGGAAACTGGATTTCAGCAATGTGGATGATGAAGATGCTATGAGGAACGCTTCTACACTTCCTGCATCGTTTAGTCCACCTTACAAGAGAGTTAGGGCTCTACGGTAAGTTTACACTTTCACTTGTCGGCATTCAAACTCAGAATTGACCATGCATTTCTTGCATTCCTTGCATTTTAATAGCCTATTTATTCAAACAGCCAGTGTTTTCACGTTTGTACTTGATCTTTTATTCATGAACTTGAAGGATTTCATTGATTCAGTGAGAAGAGTAAACTTATATAAACATCCTGTTACCTGATCATCTGCCAGACCAAAAGTCCTTTTCAGTTACTATAAAAAGGTTTTGTGGTTTTGCTCTCCATAAATTTGTACATCAATAATTGGAGTGAAGAACATTAGTAGTTTAACTCTAAATTATATTAGTCTTATGATCTTTCATGATACAGGGACACAATTGTAATCTTGATTAACTAGAATGATCTCGAATCCGATTTATTTGAATACAATATTGTTTTTGTGATTGCTTGAAGATTAAAGTCGAGCTTAAACAAGTCTTCTGTTATTCATATTTTCAGATGTGGTCATTTATTTCGAATGATTCGGATTAACTATGGCATTCTTTATTTCAGCTGGAATATACATTTATATTTATAATAATGGTAGAACATTGAAATCTGTTAAGAATATTCTTATTAAATTAGTTGTTAATAAATAGTTTGTGGAAAATAATGCCATCAATATCAGAACTTACTTACGATACTTCTTCTACCTAGAATAAGCAATTTTTATCCACACAGCTTGATAATGTGTTGCTCATATCTTAGCAGGGTTAGGGTGGTATTCCACTTATCCAATATCCTGGTACAAGTTCTCTGATCAAATTTCTTTGACAAATGCCCATTCTATTGTCAAATAACTTTGTCAAACATTTTGCATAGTTAATGTCAAATAAACTTGGATCAAATGTTAGTATTACTAAAACATTAGATGAAGTCATCCAATTGCTTTGATCAAATGCACATTGGACCGAGATATTATATTTAAGTGGAAAACCACATTTAGCAGGATAATCAAGACAACATCATGATATTATAGTTGTATTGTGTGATATATAGTAGGGTCATGCAAGATGATAGTTAAATGCTATAAATAGAAAAATATTGGAAAAAATTGGTAGCTCAGCGGTTAGAGCATTGGACCGGATTTCCAAAGGTCGTGGGTTCGATTCCCATCTGAGATTTCACTTGTGGCCGCGTTAATTTTCATGTTGGCCAAGCTCTGGATGTAGTAGCAAAATTATTTTAATGCTTTTCCATTACCATTGTTAGTTATATGACAATTATCCACCACTGATTGAAACTGTGAGCAACGGGATACAAATGCAATATTTATTATATATAACGCTAATGATATGGGCACTACTGCTGTGGGTAATCTGCAACGTTGTTTAGATTCGCCTCTATCTTAAAAGTGAAATGTTCCTTTGCGTGTTTAAGTGATGCTCCTCAACATAGTCAGCCAGATGTGCACACGACGGCATTAGAGCGGACAATTGCAAAAATTTGACATACAACTTCCAATTTGAAAAGTAAAGAAAATCTTATTCCAAAAAATACCTATTTGATATGTTTCATTGATTGAAATATATCCACTTTAACAGATTGTTTTTGCAATAAATTATTATATATTTTTTATGTACACATATTATGCATATAAAAATGGCACTCAAGAAAATTCTGATGAATCTGGGTACTTTTTTAGCCATCTCCTTTAATTTTTTTTATATTCATCACTGGTTTCTAAAATTGGCTGAAGTAAAATGTTTAACAGTAATTAATTAAGTGTATATTGAAATGGTTTCGCCTTATCCATATAAAAGTAAGGATGGCAGTGGAGTTAATGTTTCCACTGGCTGACTTAGGATGATGATGAGTATTAAATTAAACTGAAAGTGATGGTCATAAATGCTTGAGATACATAATTCTGAAGCAGTTATTTTATTACTAATATATAAAGTTTCCAGAATACAAAATGGACATCTTGTGCTGTAGCACAAGACTTCCACTATTTCAAACTAAGCATCAAAGTTATTACAGTTATCATAGATGATATAAAGGATGTAATATAATGATACTCTGGATCCTGGATCACATGGAAGGAAAGATGCTTAGCCTCACAAGTTTTAATATGTCTCAACCATTGGTACCTCAATGATCTTTATTTTTAACAAGATGAAACAAGTTACAACTTGTCCCAATTTCAAGTCCATTCCTGTCCAAAAGTTGTGATTCACCACATTCCACTGAAACCAGTTTTTTTTACTCATCCTTCAACGTATTGTTGTCTCCTTAGACTTGTTTAACTGGTTATTTCTACTATTAAATGATTTGTAACTGGCGAAAGTAGATTATTGAATCAAGCTGTACAATGATTTTGTTTTTTATGATACTTCCTTCTCAATAATATTAAGTTCCTTCCTTTTAATTGTTCTGCCGGACAAATAATATGATATTAGTCCAGGTACCTATATAAACTGGTCAATCACATAAATATTAAGTACTTACTAAGTATCTGTATGTAATATAGAGACATTTTAAATAATGTATGCATTGAATAATTTTTCTTTGTTTCCAATAACTTCTGATTTAGTTTAGTTCAGATAATATTTTGGTTGATCCTAGGTACCTACTAATAAATTCGAAACTGCGTGAGGATGTATAAACTGGTCAATCACATAAATATTAAGTACTTACTAAGTATCTGTATGTAATATAGAGACATTTTAAATAATGTATGCATTGAATAATTTTTCTTTGTTTCCAATAACTTCTGATTTAGTTTAGTTCAGATAATATTTTGGTTGATCCTAGGTACCTACTAATAAATTCGAAACTGCGTGAGGATGTATGGATGGACGTTTGTTACGTAAAACTACTGAATGAATTTAGATGAAACTTTACGGTAATATAGCGTATGCATCAGAAAACCACATAGGCTACAATTCATCTCAATCTTCCCACGGGAACGGGAATCACGCGAGCGGCCACTATCATTTATAGCTTTTACCCGCCGTTTAACCTGCGTGGTTCACGTTCCCATAAAAATTGGGATAAATATACCGTATGTTAGAGCTAGCGCAGACGACGGATAACGGAGGACTTTTTGTCCGCGACACGTCTTTATTGTTAACCAAATAAGATTCAACTTAGACCGCGTATATCCGCGAAAAGTAGGCGATAGTCAGATCAGCCTCTCACAAACTTAGATTCCTTATTCCTGTTTTGTAAATAACTTTATTTCAATGCTAAGTTTGTGATGAGAAAAAAAAAAATTTTTTTTTTTATTATTATTATTATTATAGTCCTCGTTATTTATTCAACTTTATGTTCTTAGTAATAAGGTCGTGTCGCGGACAAAAAGTCCTTCAATGTCCGTCGTCTGCGCAGGCCATTACTCTCCACCCTCTCAACTAACTCTATGCCAAAAATCAAGTTGATTGGTTGCTTAGTTAGGGCGTGAAGGAAGGACAAACAAACACACCTTCGCATTTATAATATTAATTAAGATTTTCCAAAAAAAAAAAACATTGCAAAATAACGAAATTTCGGTTAAAATACAGTTACATGAGTACAATAGCGGAATCATCTGATTCCCAAACAGCTGACATCTGCTAAACGTGGAAAAAAAACCACTACACCCACGTTAAACACCTTGCGTTTTAAGCTACGCAATTTTGGACCTTATTTCATTCATTTAACACATCAGTCTTACCTGACCTGTTACATGTGAATTAAATTAGACTGTATTACAATGAAGTGTAGTATATTTTACCTTGAAAGGTGGGCAGGTAGAAAAAGATCTTGCACTCGCGCGCAGCTAATCTTCCATGTGATCGTAGGTTTGATAATATTAGAAACAAATAAACGTCTGACCCGCCTACAGAAGGTACTGTACTAATATTATAAATGCAAAAGTTTTTCAGTTAGTTTGTTTGTTTAATTGTTACTCTTCACGCAAAAACAACTGAACTGATTTGGATGAAATTTGGCTTACAGATAGAAGATATCCTGGATTAAAACATGGGTTACTTTTTTATCCCGATATTTCTACGGAAACGGAATCGAAGCGGGTGAAACCGCGGGCGGCCGCTAGTTTATAATAAAACCTACAGTTTATTTGCCAGTAAAATGATCTTTATTTTAAAGGTAGTAAGGTCGATTTCCTGGTAATTTAACCTCGGTTATAAGGAGCGCGGACTTGAACACGCAAAAACTCCGTCGTTATGTCAGTGTAGGCCAATAAAAACTGTTTTTATAAAATCGAAAGTTACCCTTGTCCACTTGGATCCACCGCCAGGATCCACCGGTGGATCGATGGATACAATTTTTTACTTCTTCAATCCACAGTTATAATCGCTCACCACAAGTTTTCCGATCTTGTGACGTGCCTTTATCGATTGTGATGTCATTATAGTAGCGCAGACGACGGATAACGGAGGACTTTTTGTCCGCGACACGTCTTTATTGTTAACCAAATAAGATTCAACTTAGACCGCGTATATCCGCGAAAAGTACGCGATAGTCCACGTTATTTATTCAACTTTATGTTCTTAGTAATAAGGTCGTGTCGCGGACAAAAAGTCCTTCAATGTCCGTCGTCTGCGCAGGCCATAAGACGTAGGAAATTTTGGAGTGGGCTCTCGGAATAATTGGTTAACCTTTCGAAATAGGTTCTGTGGTTCCAGGGGGGTTCTTGATGGGATCGCGTTGAGATCGAGATTGAATATCTTTCTTTCTTATCGTATGGCCACCTCTAGTGTCAGACTTTATCAGGCCGCCTTAAAGACTTGGCTTAACGACTAACAGCCGGGACCGACGGTTTAACGTGCCCTCCGAAGCACGGAAGCGCTCAGTTATAATGCCACTTTACGGTCACCCATCCGACACCTGACCGGGCCGAACGTTGCTTAACGAACCTGATCGAATACGATCAGTCTATCAAGCGCGGCCGTGAGTGTTACAATTTCAATAATTATTACCGATTTTCGACAGTGATTAGATATTATTTGGCGCTATATTCAAAGTACAAAATTACTTGAATTTCTAATTTCAAGTTTTTTATTATAGGTCATATTTACTGACTTTGTCATTAATTAAATTTTGATCTCAATTCGATCGCGTCAAGAGTATTATTATTATTTTATTTTTTTATATTATATTACTCTGGAGTTATTCCGTAAGATGGCTTCTTACCGAATTCTGTTATTTACACTTATATCATACACACAAAATGTATAACAACCCTCTTCCCCTCCACGTCTTAAGCTAATAATAATGTCCCCTTTTGTGCTAACCTCAGGTGCGCCAATAGAATGGTTTTGCGTTTCTGAATGGATCACAAGGTGTAAATCAGTGCGTCTTATAACCAAGTTTGTTATTAAAGTTAGTTTAAAAGAAGCGTAAACATTTGCGCGTAGTCTAATGATCATTGAAATAAAACAACTTGTGATAAATATTAAACAAAAATATATACTAGAAAAAAGCAACTTGTCTCATGTCGCCATGACGGGATTCGAACCCGCATCCTTGGGAATCCGCCCCAATGCACTAACCAATTATGCTGCAGAGACCTATGAGGACACGTCGAATTTTTCCAGTAATACGGTTCAGGGACGCACAAAGTAATGACAGAATATCAAAATTTAAAATGTTGGTTGTGATAGCATTGTTATATGTATCTATTGATGAAAAAGTAAATTTTTGTTCTGTTGTTTTTCTCTTTACGAGGTTCTCACATATTAAATAGTTATTGTATAAGATCTAGCTAGATACTGTAATTTATTATTTATTTTTCCTGAGATATTTCTTTTTTTTTTCTCTTTTCATAATATTTTATTGTTAGCTATGGAATGCCTAACTCAATTTATTCATTGTTCTCATAGGTAAACTGTTACGTATTTGTGGAGGTTTGCAATAGGGTTTTAGTTTTTATACATCCTACTAAACTGTAGCTGTAAACCTTCCTTAAATATAATAAATAAATAAATATTCGCCTTTCTACGGTGTTGGCCACCGTCGTTTTATCGATGAGAGAAATATCCTCGCATCCTATAGAAACATTTTACAAATGTTTGACTACCGATTAAGATGAAACAACCATCTAGTTATGAAAACAACTAATGCCCGATTTACACGGGCCAAGTCTTTAGCGAAGTTGGTAAGTACAGTGGTTTTAACGATCGGACAGTGGTGAGTCAACTCGTCTTGCAATCCGCTTTCCATATAAAATCGGGCGTTATCTTTTGTTTAGATTAGATTAGATTAGATTATTTATTCATAAACTATATACATTGTGTTTGAAATTATAGGTAAGTACATAAAATGAATTATTATTTAACAAGGATCAACATCATAAATATTAAATTGGTATTAAATTAAAATAATAAAAATATAGTTGAGTCAAATTTACATATAACTAAGCAATAATCGCAAAAACAGAATTGTTTCACTGTCCAGGCGCTCGTCACTCGTCACTGTACATGACCCGTGTAAATCGGACATAAAACAACAACGGCCTTTAAAAAGATGCCCAAACGTCGAAAAACCCACCGAAAAATCATATTTTTTTTCTTATCGTATGAGGATTAGTGGCCACCTCTAGTGTCAGAGTTTATCAGGCCGCCTTTAAGGCCTCTAACTTGGCTTAACGTCTAACACGACGGTTTAACGTGCCCTCCGAAGCACGGAAGCGGTCAGTTATAATGCCACTTTACGGTCACCCATCCGACACCTGACCGGGCCGAACGTTGCTTAACGAACGTGATCGAATACGATCAGTCTATCAAGCGAGGCCATGGGCGCTACACAAAACATAATTATACTTGTAATTTGAAATATAAAAATTGCGCGTTAAATATTTTAAACTACACTCGATAACAGTGCGCGATTTAGAAATGCGCTATATGTATATTTACATACATTACTTTTGGATTTCGTGTTGGTTATTTGTCCTTTCTGACGTTATAACCTTCCAGGTGTCGTGGTCACGGCTGACTGACTTAAAGTCTACCTTCGAAAAGTAATAAGTCCCGTGACCACGACTCATTAATAAATAACCAATTATTAATGTAATTATTGTGTCCTTCCAGACTCTTCGACAGTCCTCACACGCCCAAGTCTTTGCTGGAGAAGTGCTCGACGCCGTCCCACCACCCGCCCAGGTCCAGGCTGTTCCCGCCCAAGGTCAACGCGGTCACAGGTAAGATCTGCCCACAGACCTATATCGAGATAGACGAAAAGAGCGCTTCAAACTGTATGAGAACCTAGCGTGTCGAATTTTTCGTATGTACCATGATCGCGGATGTTAAAAATTCCTTGTCTGCTGTGGCCTATACAGAGATTTGATCCGATCTCTGGTGAAAAGTCAAAGTCAAATAGTTTTATTCAAATAGACTTATAGATAAGTGCTTTCAGGACATCTTTTAACTGATAAGAAGCACGGCCGCACAACACATAAACAAACATGTCGTTGCCAAACACAAATCGAAAAAAAACCGTAGTAAGATTTTGTGGCAAAACCTAACCACCACCCTGGACCGCCTTAACGGTATTGCTTGTGCTATTGCTATAGCTATCGATTTTTCAAACCACCTACAAGGGCTGAATGCAATAGTGAATACAATAGATGAATAGAAATATGTAGGAGTTAGATAAAAACCCTTTCGTTGAAGGGTTTTATGAGAGTTTGAAGTTTGATAGCTATAGCGATACCACAAGTTACCTATACCGTTAGGCGGTCAGGGTGCAGGTATACTCCAGCCAATTTACGAAAAAAAATTGCCTCTTATATATTAAATGTTACGTAATTTTTGTCCACAGGCATGCCCTCGGGCTCCAGTCACCATCTCCACCCGCCGTCGGATGAAGACAGCGCGCTGGGTAGTCTGCCCCCCGACGAAATGGATGAATCGAGGCTCCGGCCCATGGCCAATATCAACCCGTTTACACCTGACGGTAAGTGGCTTGGGGTAATATAGACCCCACCAACTGTTGCCTTGGGTTCTGGTAGAAGCTACTAGATTTTCCTGGAGTACTGGTAGACCCCACTTGTGGTTCCGGAAGACACCCACATGGGGTGCTGGTAGACCCCACCTGGTGTTCTTGTAGACCCCATCTGGGGTTCTCGTAGACACCACCTAGAAGTCTGGTAGACAGATGAAAATAGCGCTTCGGGTAGTCTGCCCTCCGATCAGATGGACGAATCAAGGTTTTGTCCTATGGCCAAATTGTCCAATATCAACACCTGACGGTAGGTGGCTAGCTTGGGTTTCTGGTAGATCCAAAGTCAAAGTCAAAGATTTTTATTCAAATAAGACTTATAGATAAGTACTTTCGAATAGTCCAAAATTTTTTTTTTCCCTACCAGCCATTCAGGACATCTGGGTTCTGCAAGACCACACATGGTGTTCTTGTAGACCCACTTGGGGTTCTGGTAGACAGATGAAGACAGCGCGCTGGGTAGTCTGCCCCTCAATGAAATTGTAGAGCCACTTTGTCTACCTGGGGTCTTGTGGACCCCAGAATTGGACCTGGAGACCCCACCAACTGACTAGCACGAGTGACCCAGAACTACATAGCACCAAACGAATTGAAACCAAATCGTATTTTGCACGGTACCGCCTCTGTGGTCTAGTGGTACAACCACCGGTATCAGACCCTGGGGTTCCGGGTTCAATACCCAGCGGGGGTACATATTGTATTCGGTTTGGTTGGTGGTAGGACTTGTTGTAAGCCCGCCTGGCTCATCATCATCATCATCATCATCATCAGCCTGTCGCAGTCCACTGCTGGACATAGGCCTCTCCAAGTGCACGCCACTGAGATCTGTTTTCGGCTTCTCGCATCCAGCTCCTACCAGCCGTCTTGCGCAAATCATCACTCCACCGTGCCTGAGGACGTCCTATACTACGTTTGCCGAGACGCGGTCTCCACTCTAGAACTCGTTTACCCCAACGGTTATCGGTTCTACGGCTAATATGGCCAGCCCACTGCCACTTTAGCTTGCTAATCCGGTGGGCTATGTTGATAACTTTGGTTCTCTGACGGATCACCTCATTTCTGATACGATCTCTCAGAGAAACGCCGAGCATAGCCCTTTCCATAGCCCGCTGAGCAACTTTGAACTTGTGGACCAGCCGTGCCGTCAGTGTCCACGTTTCGGCTCCGTAAGTCATAACGGGTAGGACGCACTGATTGAAGACTTTCGTCTTTAGGCACTGTGGGATCGACGACGTAAGGACTCGACGTAGCTTCCCAAATGCAGCCCAACCCAACTGAATTCTCCTATTCACCTCGTCCTCAAAGTTGTTTCTACCTAACTGCAATGTCTGCCCGAGGTACATATATTTCTGAACAACTTCGAGAACGGCGCCGTGTATCGCAATCGGTTCCGGTCCCGCCTGGCTAACTACCACCATCTTATCTAAGCCTGGCGCCATAACAACAATGTTTTCAGCATTGTTGTGTTCCGGCAGTTCGAGATAAGATAGCCAGTTCCTCAGTGGTTGAGGATTCCGGGAGAGGCTCGCTTCCATCTTCAGCCTTATCAATACTTAACATCATGTATGATGAAGGCTTAGAGTCTCCCCGTCATTCATAAATAAAAAAAAGGATTCGAAAAACTCAATTATTTAAAATACCAATAACTGTACCGATCTCCTGTCTCCAGTTCATATAAAAAGATTTGCATCCAACCTGCACCCCGACCGCCTAACGGTAGTGCTTGTGCTACCGCTATAGCTATCAAACTTCAAACTCTCACAAAACCGTTCAACGATTGGGTTTTTGTCTAATTCATACATATTTCATTCATCTATTGAATTCACTATTGCATTTTTAGGATTATAGTGATAGCGTCAGCGAGAGCCCTTGTAGGGGGTTTGAAAAATCGATAGCTATAGCGATAGCACAAGCTATACTGTTAGGCGGTCGGGGTGCAGGGTTTGTGATTGTGTAAGGTAATCGTATTCATTTGACTGTTCATATCGTATTCAATTGGCTGCAATTTGTATGGAATGACATATAATATAATATGAACTGTCCAATGAATACTACCTAGGCGATACTTCTCTCCGAATCAGCTGCTCCTTTTATACAAAGCGCAGATTCTGAGGAGTACTGCTGTCACCTGTGGGATGGTTCTGCTAAATATCAGCTAGAGCTTCTGGAATCGATTGAGAACCGTGCCAGGAAACTCATTGGAAACAGCATTGGCCACGGCGGAACTTCAGAGCCTCAGTCACCGCCGCAAAGTTGCATGTTTATCGGTCTTTTATAGGATACACGGAGAGTGAGCGAGAGAACTGCACGATTACCAGACGCATGTTAGCTTATCCCCCGTACGTCGTTGACATCCCAACGGTCCGTACCAAGCGCTTTGCTGATACATTTCTAATGCGAACCACTAAGGAATGGAATGCGCTACCTGCTCATGTGTTATCCGATTCCTACAACCTTGGCCTCTTCAAGGCGAGAGTAAATAGACTTTTCCTGGGCAAGCATGCAAAACCTTAGACCATATTCTGTTTATTAAGCACGATGGTGGTCAAATGCCTGCCCATTTAGTATTAAAAAAAAAACAAAAATAAAAATCATCGCCTAGCTTGTGTCAGAAATAAGATCCATTTCAACAGATTATTCAATTTTAAAGTTTACAAGCAATAGTCTTCATGTTCGAATTTATTTTTGTTACAGGTCAAGCGCTAAATAAGAAAAAGCGAGCGCTGTCAAAAACGCCGACGTGGGACGCCACTCCTGAACAGCCTGCGAAACGCCTGAGGGTACGTTAAAAAACGACTAATAATAATAATTCCCAGCGGGGGTACATATTGTATTCGGTTTGGTTGGTGGTAGGACTTGTTGTAAGTCCGTCTGGCTAGCTACCACCATCTTATCTAAGCCTGACGCCATAACAACATTGTATTCAGCATTGTTGTGTTCCGGCAGTTAAAGATAAGATAGCCAGTTCCTCAGTGATGAGGATCAGGAATGACGAAGGCTTGAGTGTCCCCGTTGTTCATAAAAAAAAATAGACATGCACACAAATATTTGTCTCGTCCGGGGAGCGAACCGGGGACCTCTGGCGCAGAAACAGGTTAAGTACCCCTGCGCCAAACAGGTCGTAACGTTTAACGAATGAATTAATGAAATAAATCTATAATCAATTATGCTTGATACAAGCATTGATGAAATTCCCTAACACCCATTTAAGACTCTTTTAGCTGACAAGAAAAAACGGGCGCAAAAAACTTGATATAAAAAGTTTAAATTTTTGTCTGCTATCGACTCGCATTCTGTTGTATAACAAAGACTAACACCCATTCGTACTAAACTTAAGAATCACCTAAGGCTATTATTTTCTATCTTAACACATACAATAATAAAAATCTTAACACATCCATAATAAATTCACTGCCGGCAACGCATATATGCGTTTTCGTTACTTTAACCCAGTGCCGTGCCGTAACAGTACGCTGTGAGTTCATATATTTTGCGATCTTCGCCCAGAGCTGTTAACGCACATGAGAGTTCTATTACCGCACCTATAGGTTAAACGCACCTGTGCGTTTGCTGCACACCGAAAAGTGCTGCACCTGGCGAAGGTACAGGGAAAAGGACCGGCAGTCAATGCGTTAACGCATATTGGGCTCGTAAGTTAAGCTATGATGATTAGCTGAAAAGTTTCATTTAAATCCGTTCAGTAGGTTTTGCGTGAAAAACTAACACTCATTTGCACTAAACTTAAAATCACCTAAGGCTGTTCCTATCTATCTTCAGACATTCATAATAAGAATAGCTTAATGGCCTGCGCAGACGACGGACTTTGGAGGACTTTTGTCCGCGACACGACCTTATTACTAAGAAAATAAAGTTGAATAAATAACGAGGACTATCGCGTACTTTTCGCGGATATACGCGGTCTAAGTTGAATCTTATTTGGTTAACAATAAAGGCATGTCGCGGACAAAAAGTCCTCCGTTATCCGTCGTCTGCGCTAGCTCTAAGCCTTAGGCGCTCGATATTGAGTCCGTAAGTTAAGAACCTTAGTGGATTTAAGAATATCTTGAAAGGTTAGTGCAAAAGTATTTTAATAAAGATTAAGAGCTAGCGCAGACGAACTGCCGGAACACAACAATGCTGAAAACATTGTTGTTATGGCGTCAGGCTCAGATAAGATGGTGGTAGCTAGCCAGGCGGACTAACAACAAGTCCTACCACCAACCAAACCGAATACATATGTAACCCCTTGGGAATCGAACCCGGGACTCCTGGGTCTGATACCGGTGGTTGTACCACTAGACCACAGAGGCAGTTAGCTAATTTAACATTTTCCCTATTTTTCTCCCAGGAATCGAACATATCCCGCTACAACGTAGAGTTCGTGGAGCTCGGCGTGGTGGGGCGCGGCCAGTTCGGGCGCGTCACCAAATGTGTCAACAAACTGGACGGCTGCGTGTACGCGCTGAAACGGTCTCTAAGGTAAAAAAAAATAATAAAAATAATTATATTGAGTAACAACATTTTGCTATTAATTAAATGGTAATTGGAGCCTCCATTTAAGCGAATATAGCCTAGCCTGTGTTTGGGGGCTCCACTCTTCCTTAACTAATTATTTTAGATTTAAAGAGGCGATGACCATCATTCTCATACAAGTTTATAACACCAACATTACAAGTTCACCCAGCCCTACGATAAGGAACTTGCTAGCAAATCTTGGGATCAGAACATCATTATAAAAGAAATATAATAGTCTGCTGGGTGAACACAATATGACTAATATTTTTAATGAATTTAGTTTATAGATTTACAATTAAGGTACAGTCATTTTGGGTAACTTTGAACATTTTTTACAGTTTTTGTGATATTACAATCTGATTTATTACATAAACGTTCATTTTATTGATTAAATAGTGTGCTTTTGAGTTGGTTTATATTTTTAACTTTATAAATTTAATGAAAAATTAACAGAACTACCCATAATTTCCCCCTAAACTCAAATTCAATGTTATCATGAGTTTTGGGTAACTTTGAATATTATTTTTTTCATAATGAAAAGCCTTTATTATTCGAATATTTTAAGGTTTGGGTAAAATTAGATTCCATTTTTATGTAAAAAAAATGCTTAACTATCAACATGACATCTACACTGACGTATAAATATGACAGATAGATTATTCTTGCCATATGAATCAAAGTCGACCAATTTGGTGGGAAAAAAAACTTTATTTTTTTATGAATTATTTATTAAATCAAGAGAAACTAGGAAAATAGTGTTTAACATAACAAATTATATATTCATCTGGCTATCGAATAAGATCAAAATCGTAATTAATATTTACATTTTCTTAAACAAAACTTTTTTTAAGAGAAAGTCATTCACCTCTTTCCATGAACAAAATGTCGTCGTCAATAAAAAATTTGCCACCTTTTCTGGATACGTGCTGCTATTTTAAAATACTTACAATGTTTGACTCAACGATTATTTCAATTTTGGAAGGCGAAGACCACCCTCCTAAAAAGTTTTTTTTTTGTAGCACAGGGACTTGTAAGGGTCTATCTTTTTGTATTCTTCCTGGAATCAAACTACCCTCTTCTCTAAAGACACAAAATGTACCCTCTTTTATTTTAGGGACTTCAACGACTCCCTTACCTGCACACTTCTCAGTTTTCATAGCTTGTAACTTTCATTAACTAGCTTGTAATTAACATTCAAAGTTACCCAAGTTACTTCGATTTAGATCGTCGTCAGAACTTTACCAGTTTTACACAATATTTAACATCAAATAAAGGACAACGACTTCAAAATAATAACAATTAAACTACATTTTAAATATAAAACCAAATCATACCTGTTTACATTGTGTTTTGTATATTTAATTTCGATTCCAAATCAGAGCAACAAACACTTGCAAAAACTTCACTATGGAAAAGGCATTAATTTAAAAAATTATGACTGACAGTTTATTTTTCTACTTTTCGATTGCTACTTATCATTTTGGCGATCCGTTTTACGCAGTTGCGATATTGAAACAGCAAAAGGGTTTCATGAAATAAAAATAAGAAATCTTTTCACAACTTTGTTCAAAGTTAAACTGGAATTCAAAGTTACCCAAATTGTACGTAATTGTTTTATTTTATTTATTTAGTACAGGGGGCTAATTGTCTAATTTTATTATCTATCGCAATCCCCTTCAATTCGTAATTTGAAAGATATTTAAATACTTCAGGCCGTCACTATTTCTCATTTGAAAGGGATTGTGATCAGGACGCGTTTTGAAAGGTCTTGAATGAACGAAATTGCACTGTCTAAGCAAAGTGACAGACGAAAATATCTTTCAAATGTATGGAGAAGAGTCAAATAAAGTGTCCTTTAAAACATCATTCGTTCTGAAAGGGATTGCGACTATAAGTTGCGCAATTCCATAAATCACTATCCACAATAGCTTTGAAAGGGATTGTGATAGATTTTGAAATTAGACAATTAGGGGGCGGGTTACAGTTGATAAAGCCATAAAAAAAAAAACTAACTACTGATATGTGATTTTTGAATTTTTGCATTTTTCAATGCTATTTTTATATTTATGATAAATTATTTATGATAAATTTTAAATAGAAAAACATTGGAAAAAATCAGTGAATTCTCAGATGGGACTCGAACCCACGAACTTTCGAAATCCGGTCCAATGCTCTAACCACTGAGCTACCAAGACTTGCGGACCACCTGCAAAATTCTCCAATACTTTTATATTTTTAATACGCTAGGACAGTGTCACATCAATGCTAGGAATATCCTTGCATTCGAAAGAAACATCTTTTCAGGTGTTTAACGATCGATTAAGATGCAACAGCCAATAATTTGTGATTGTTAATTTTTGCATTTTTCAATGCTATTTCTGTACTTATGATAAATTTTAAATAGAAAAATATTGGAAAAAATCAATTCAGCCACGAGTTATTAACTATTGTTAGTGCATTCTACAATGCAAATTTTATCACATAAAAGTGGCATTGTAAAATGCAAAATTAAAAATTTATAATTAGATGGCTGTTTCATCTTAATCGATACCTAGTCAAACATTTGTAAAAACTTTTCTTTCGAATGCGAGAATATTCCTCTCATTCATGAAATGACGGTGGCCAACACCGTAGAAAGGTGATTATACTAGAAAAATTCGACGTATCCTCATAGGTCTCTGTAGCATAATTGTTCAGTGTATTGGGCCGGATTCCCAAGGATGCGGGTTCGAATCCCGTCAGGGCGACATGAGACAAATTGCTTTTTTCTAGCGGATCCTCGCGGTTTTACCCGCGTGGTGCCCGTTCCCGTGGGAATATCAGGATAAAATATAGCCTATGTCACTCGGGAGAAATGTAGCTTTCTAATGGTCTAAGAATTTTCTAAATCGGTCCAGTAGTTCCTGAGACTAGCGCGTTTAAACAAACAAATTCTTCAGCTTTATAATATTAGTATAGATCTTCTTGTTTAATATTTATCACATAAAAATAGCATTGTTAAATGAAAAATTAAGGAGTTATAAAATAATTATTTCTTTCATTAGGCCCGTGGCTGGTTCGGCGGCGGAGAGGGCGGCGTTGACTGAAGTGTACGCTCATGCAGCTCTCGGGAAACATCCACATGTTGTGAGGTAAGTCTTAACGCTGCCTTATTTCTACCCTGTAATAACACCTTATTTTTAACCGACTTCAAAAAAGATATGTACCATATGTATGGTATGTTCTACCATAACTTCGCCAGTTGTTAACAGATTTTTAAAATTCTTTTTTTATCTGAAAGAAAATGGTTTATGTGTGGTCCCATATAATTTTTACGAAGATCTGGCTAGTAGTTTTTTCATAATCTTGAAAAATATCAATCACCTTTTGGCAAGTTGTCCTTTACCTAGATGACATTGTTGTGTATGGGCTGATTTTTAGTGTAAGTAACGGCACATGATGTAACTAAAAAATCTAAAATAAAAAAATAAAAAATTCAAACTGACTTCAAAAAGTAAAAAATAAAACTTTTGGAGTCGGTGCTAGCTAGCTAAGGGCAAAAAAATATATAGTTAATAGAAGTGCAATGTAGAATGCCCTGGCTGGCACCGACTCCAAAAGTTTTATTTTTTACTTTTTGAAGTCGGTTTGATTTTTTTTTATAAAATGTTTTTATATACTGTGAACACGGTGATCTCTTCGCTCTCTTTTTTGACATACGATTTAGGACTGAATGCCAGAGACAACGTAATCTTATTTCACGCAAATTTTAACAAATCATAATAATGTTGTTGTAACATCTTTTGGTTTGAATATACAGTAGAATACCACTATAAGGGTTTTACAAGTGTCCTTTGGTTTAGAGCTAGCGCAGACGACGGATAACGGAGGACTTTTTGTCCGCGACACGTCTTTATTGTTAACCAAATAAGATTCAACTTAGACCGCGTATATCCGCGAAAAGTACGCGATAGTCCTCGTTATTTATTCAACTTTATGTTCTTAGTAATAAGGTCGTGTCGCGGACAAAAAGTCCTTCAATGTCCGTCGTCTGCGCAGGCCATTAGAGTTAAGCCAGTTTAAATCACACAAGTTCTTTGAGTTTACGATTAAGTGGTTTAATGCGAATAATTAAGAGACTCTCTTAGATCGTCTTTAGCTTATAGGGAGTTGGTGTCTTTTAGACGAGTTCAGGGGCTAATTGTCTATTTTTAAAATCTATCGCAATCCCTTTCAATTCGTCATTTGAAAGTATTAACATACTTCAGGGGCCCGATTCTCGCGCCTTCGACAACTCGAATTCGACATTTTTAGAGTAAAAAATCTGTAATAAAAGCTCACTGAAAGCAATCTTCGACATAAACTAATGGATTTTGACAGTAGTAGAGATTTTACTAACATTTTTACTAAAGAAATTAGGGATATAAAAATGTCGAATTCGACATATTTCAGTGCGAGAATGTGCCCCCAGGTTGTCACTATTTGACATTTAATAGGTAGTGTGATCGAGACGCGTTTTGAAAGATATGAAATGAATGAAATTGAACTGTCTAAGCAAAGTGACATACGAAAATATTTTTCAAATGTATGGAGAAGTGTCATTTAAAACATCATTCGTTCCGAAAGGGATTGCGACTATGAGTTACACAATTCCATAATTCACTATCACAATACCTTTCAAATGTTTAAAATACTTAAATTGTATTGGTTACTTTCATAGGCTTAGATTCTGTTACTAGAGCTGGCTGGAGGCTTGTCTCTTGGGACGGGATCCACGGGGGTGAAACCGCGAACGGCCGCTAGTCTCGAATAATTCTATGGCTTGTTTTGTAAATATTATCTTGTTTTAGATAGATAGATACACAGATATAACATTTTATTGCACACGTAGTATAGAAAAAACTTATTTATTTATTGTTCAGAAACAAACGGTCATACACATACATGATAGAAATTTTCTGCACTTTATATTAGACCTATAGTTTCCTTTATGAATCACAAATTAATTGAGAGCAAATAAAACATTTAATACTGATACAAAGAACAAGTAAGTATTATAGTAAGGCGGTACACAAAGTTCATGAATTTTAGGCTGAATTAAAGTGTACATCTTATGTTTTGGCGCGCACTGTTCATTGAAATAAAACAACTTTTACGGATATCAAACGCGCTATATTTCCACGAACTAAGTTGTAATTGTCCGTATTTTTAGGTTTTTAGGGGTTTTTTGATTTTCCCGACGTTTCGGCACCTTTACAGCTGCCGTGATCACGGGATGTCATCCCAATTACAACTTAGTTCGTGGAAATATAGCGCGTTTGATATCCGTAAAAGTTATTTTATTTCAATGAATTAAAGTGCTTTAAAAATACATTATTAAAATGTTAAAAGAGCTGATATAAATTAGACCAGGGGTCACCAAATGGCGGTCCGGATCCGGACCGCCGACTTTTTTTTTTTGCGGACTCAGAAGAATCTGAGAATATCAGTATCAAAATGTGTGATAACTCAATTTAGCCCGCCGCGATTTGTCTTGTCTCTGCAAACAAACGAACAAACTACATACCTACTTTCCCATTTGAATATTAGTAGGAATTTTAAGTCTCCGTCATCAGCAATTTTGAGTGTCCCAACTGCTAAGGCACTGGCCTTCCTATGGATGGAGAAGGAGAACGGGCCATGACCCACCATGCGGGCTCAATGCGAATTGGTGGGTTTTAACGACTGCGAATACAGCCCGGACCAACGGCTTAACGTGCCTTCCGAAGCACGGAGGAGCTCGAGATAGTAAATTTTTGGTCACCCATCCCGTGACCGACCATTGCGAAAGTTGCTTAACCTCAACAATCGCAGGCCGAGCGCGTAAACCGCTCCGCCACGGGCTCCTCAATTTAAATTTTTTAGTCTTGGTTGCTAGCTATTATCATGAATCAGTTTCAAAACAACTTCCTCAGTTGTATCTGAGGGAGTCGACTATCGTAGCATTGTATCAAATAGCGATGTGCGATCGTTGACTCCCATCTGCTATCGAAAACGCATTGTCTGGCATGATTTTAACTTTTCTATCTGGTGAAATCAAATGAGTTTAATAAAAAAAAAACATTAACCAAACGGACTCCCGATAGAGTTATATTTGTTACAAACGGACCCGCAATGGAACTAATTGGTGACCCCTGGATTAGACTGATCCTTCTATAAGTAGACTTTACGCGTTAAACAATGTCTTTCACACAAGAAGTTGTGAACTTAACTCATTTTATCGGCTTAAGATTAGTTACTTAGGGCCTGTTTCACAATCTAAAAGTATGTTCTAAGTAGCTTACTTGACATATGATTTGACAGTTCTTATATGAAAAATATCTGAAATCCGCTGTCAAGTAAGCTACTCAGAACTTAATTTTAGACTGTGAAACAGGCCCTTAGACTTTTACTAGTTTTTGACCAGTCTCAGTTCTTAAGTTAAGTACTAAACTAAAGAAACCAGATAATATTACGTCTCTTAGTATTTGACATTAAATATCTGAAATCCGCTGTCAAGTAAGCTACTCAGAACTTAATTTTATACTGTGAAACAGGCCCTTAGACTTTTACTAGTTTTTGACCAGTCTCAGTTCATAATTTAGGTACTAAACTAAAGAAACCAGATAATATTACGTCTCATATTTGACATTACCTAACTAAGGCCGTACCGCGTAAGTGGCGTCGGCATCGAAATCGGCTTCATTTGACAGATGGATGTAACACATTGCTGCTTCTTTTTGACACAAATGAAAACTTACCAAAGATTAAGAGCAATGTGTCACATCCATCTGTCAAATGAAGGCGATTTCGATGCCGACGACACTTGCGCGGTACGACCCCTGATCCTGTAGGAATCTACAGACCCCAGGCTTTGCAATAATTAAAAAAATCTTACTATTATTGTTAATTGTCAACAGATATTACTCCGCATGGGCGGAAGATGACCACATGATAATACAGAACGAATACTGCGATGGCGGCTCGCTACAGAACAAGTTGGAAGCCGGCCCATTGCCCGAAACTGAGCTTTTGCTATTGTTGGCCCACATAGCTGATGGTTTATCGTAAGTATTACAGCGACTTTGCTGCAGGCTGTATTTGCAGGTGTAAACACCCGCCATTCCGTATTGGGCCCATGTTGTTAATACCTACCATTCCTCACTGGGCCCAAGTTGTAAACACCCACCACTCCGTTTACGGCCCAAATTTTTAACACCCACCATTCCACATTGGGACCGCAGAATAGGTTCATGGCCAATCCTTATCTATTCTGCTTTGGTAGAAGAGGATCACATGATAATACAGAACGAATACTTCAATACAAGTTACAAAACAAGTTAGAAGCTAGTCCGTTGCCAGAGACGGAGCTGTTACATCTGTTGGCTCATATAGCCGATGGTTTATGGCCTGCGCAGACGACGGTCATTGAAGGACTTTTTGTCTGCGACACGACTTTATTACTAAGAACACAAAGTTGAATAAATAACGAGGACTATCGCGTACTTTTCGCGGATATACGCGGTCTAAGTTGAATCTATTTGGTTAACAATAAAGACGTGTCGCGGACAAAAAGTCCTCCGTTATCCGTCGTCTGCGCTAGCTCTTATCGTGAGTATCACAGCAACTTTGCTGCAGGTTGTATTTGCAGTTGTTAACACCCAACATTGCGTATTGGGCCCATGTTACACCGCGCGCCGGGCTAATGCCGCGCGAAACTTGATTAAGAATTCGCACTTAGTGCAATGAGCGCGTCCGTTTCTGAGCGCGCCACGCATTGCACTGATTTTTGGCATAGAGTTAGTTGAAAGGACGTCGAGTAATATACGGTGCTTTTTATCTCGATATTCCCACGGGAACAGGAACCACGCGGGTCATACCGCGGGCCGAAGCTAGTCGCTAATGAATTAAACTGACTGACTTTATCTGCAAATTTATAGCTTTTATTCATCCAGATAATCCAAAGTGTGTGTGTGCTAGTTCCAATTTTAATTTATGAGAGAGAGAGAATTAACACGTCGTCGTCGTCTCGGCCACATAACACCCACTACTGGGTAAAGGCGTCCACCAGAAAGGTTTGCCATAATCGCCACGCTTGGCAGGCGGGTTGGGTATCGCAGTATGGCCAAGTTTGTGGGAGACGCTGCTGCCCGCCTCCTGAAGGCCGAGTCCCTTAGTCGCCTTTACGACCCCCGCGGGGTGAGAGGGGGTAGTGCTATCCTAAGCATGGCAACACTGTATTCTGGCAGGGCCCGTTTGGTGCGCGGTACGAAAAAACAGAAAACAAAATACTAAATTAAATAAATAAATATTTCCATACAATCACACCAATTATCTAGCCCACGTTAAGTATCATGAAGAACTTGTGTTATGGATACTAGATACCGGATAAACATACTTTTTTTTTTGTAAATACATACATAATATACATATTAAACATCCAGACCAAGACAAGTAGACATGTTCATGCACACAAATATTTGTCTTGTCCGGGGATCGAACCCGGGACATAAATATTAAACGGCTATAACAGGTTACGACAAGCCCAATACTATAAAAAATAATTAATAACACAATGAAAAAAAAAATTACAACACCAAACTTTGGTTACACTGGGCATAATTTCTGATCTTAATTTATTTATTAATTAAGATCAGAAATTATGTCATTTACCCATCACTATCATATAACTATTTACCAATTTCTTTGTCTAATAACCTAATGTGTTTCTCTCACAGTTACATCCACTCCCTCCACCTAGCCCATATGGACGTGAAGCCAGGCAACATATTCATATGTGCGGGCGACGGAGCGAGATCTAGGGATTCCGATGACGGCTACGGCGATGATGATGAGCCAGATCACATGTATAAAATTGGTGAGTTTCATATATGATTAAGACATATGACAACATATTTATATGACTACTAGTTGCCGGGTTTCAACTGCGTGGTGCCCGATCCCGCAAAATAAAACAAAGTCGGGTTTGTCTTCTTCTTATCGAGTGAGGATTAGTGGCCACCTCTGGTGTCAGAGTCTATCAACCCGCCTATAAGGCCTCTGACTTGGCTTAACGACTGTAATCAAATGACAACAGCCGGGACCGACGGTTTAACGTGCCCTCCGAAGCACGGAAGCGCTCAGTTGTAATGCTACTTTACAGTCACCCATCCGACAATTGACCGGGCTAACTATGTTTAACAAACGTGATCGAATACAATCAGTCTATCAAGCGCATCCATAAGCGCTTCAGCGCGTCTGTCGGGATAGTTACACCATTTATAATTCAAGAACAACTCGACCGATTTGGTTGAAATTGGGCACACAGATACAGCTACAACCATCTTGTCTAAGTCTGACGCCATAATAACAATGTTTTCAGCATTGTTGTGTTCCGGCAGTTAGAGATAAGATAGCAAGTTCCTCAGTGATTGAGGTTTCCGGGAGAGGGCTCACTTCCATCTTCAGCCTTATCAATACTTAACATCAGGTATGATGAGAGCTAAGAGTCTCCCCGTCGTTCATAAAAAACCATCATACCTACAAATATCTCTCATCCATCATCAGCCTGTGGACGTCCACTGCTAGACATAGGCTTCTCCTAGCTCACGCCTATTGTGGCGTTCATAGGAGGCTATTAGCCTACTGCTACCACGCTGGCCAGACGCGTTGGTAGAGGGTTTGTTTCAAGTTTTCCTTCTCTCGCACAGGTGTTCACTGCGTCGAGCCTCTTAGTCGACTCTTACGACATCGCAGGCATGTCAGGGAGTGGTGACACTTGTATTCTTAGGCCGTCACCACAAATATCTCTAGTACATATATAAAATAATACAAACGCAGCATTTATTTTTCATATACTACATGATGTCATATAAATCTAAAAGTGATGTTAATTCTCATTTCGTTGTTCACAGGTGATTTAGGCCACGTGACCTGCGTGTCAGCCCCATCAGTCGAGGAGGGCGACTGCAGATACCTCCCCAAAGAGGTGTTGCAGGAGGACTTCACGCACCTCACCAAGGCCGACATATTCGCGTTCGGTGAGTTTGTAGTTTAAGGCCGTTTTGTGGGCTAAGACCAGGGTTTGTGGGTTAACTAAGGCCATTTTTGTGTGTTTACTAGCTGCCATCCGCGGTTTTACCCGCGTGGTTCCCGTTCCCGTGGGAATATCGGGATAAAAAGTATCCTATGTTCTTCTCCAGGCTATCAAGTATCTGTATCCCAAATTTTATCAAAATCCGTTAGTTTTTGCGTGATTGAGTAAGAAATATCCAAACTTTCACATTTATAATATAATATTAGTAGGATGGCCGTAAAGCACAGAAATAGAAATATATTTAGGCCACGTGACCTCACCAAGGCCGATATATTCGCGTTCGGTAAGTTTGGGTTAAGGCTGTTTGTGAGTTAAGGCCTTTTTTGTGGGTTACGGCCGTTTGGTGGACTAAGGCCGTTATTTTTATATTATTACGAGGGAATATCGGAATAAAATGTAGTCCACTACTTGAGGTCCCTATATACCAAATTTCATTCAAATCCGTTCAGTAATTACTGCGTGAAAGAAACTGACATACTTTGACATTTATAATATTGGTGCTATAACTAGGCAGGCACTGTTTAGTTTGGGACTTGGATTGTGTTGTGAGAAATATCTCAAATATTTATTTGCTTATGTAAAGAGCGAGTTACTTTCGTATTTATAATCAATAGCTTTCTAACTTATAAATAAGTTTAACCGCCTCTGTGGTCTAGTGGTAACAACCACCGGTATCAGACTTAGGGGTCCCAGGTCCGATTCCCAGCGGGGTTACTTGTTGTATTCGGTTTGGTTGGTGGTAGGACTTGTTATAATTCCGTCTGGCTAGCTACCACCGTGTTATCTAAGTCTGACGCCATAACAACAATGTTTTCAGCATTGTTTTGTTCCGGCAGTTAGAGATAAGATAGCCAGTTCCTCAGTGATGAGGATTCCGGGAGAGGCTCGCTTCGATCTTCAGCCTTATCAATACTTAACATCAGGTATGATTTAGGCTAAGAGTCTCCCAGTTGTTCATAAAAAAAAAACTTATGATGATATAAATGATCAAATAATATTAGGTACTTTTTTATATCGATTTATCAGTCTTGGTCACTTACACACACTCGGTTGTAGTATATCTTGTTTATCACATTATGATAACATTTTTATCATCGTCTTTCGATTAAGTTACTGATGTCTTGTTATGATAAAAGGTTTAATATTTTACTAATAAGAATGAGTTCAATAAAATGCTCACATAATGTTCAGTTAGATTTAATAATAACTTTTGGCATTTATTATAAAAACAATTATTTAAAAACTTAACTAAAAAACACAAGTACAACCATGATTTAACAAATAATTGTGATGTATGTACAAGACAGAACATAATACTGCGACTATCGTCTATAATACAAAAACACTCAAAACTAAATTTAAATTTTCACCACAGCTTTACCAATATTTTCTCCTGCCAACATACCAATAAACGCATCGTATATATTTTCGAAACCTTCAGTAATATGTTCTTGAGTCTTCAATTCACCAGCTTTGATCCAAGCCACTATATCGTTGAAGGCAACATCCCACTGCCCCAACCATCTGTCTACTAAAAATCCTTCAATTCTCAATTGTTTGGAGACTATGTAATTCTGTAATAGAGTAGCTTTCGGCAAACTTATGTCGTTGTACGAACTAATACTTCCACAGACCGCTACTCTCCCATTCACATTCATCTGACTTATAATAATACTGCTAAGCTCTCCTCCTACATTATCGAAGTAGCAATCCACGCCTTTTGGTGCAGCTTCCTTCAAAACCTTCCCTGCATCAACAGTCTTGTAATTAAATGCTTTGTCGAAGCCCAGACTTTCCAGCCACTTACATTTTTCATCAGAACCAGCAAATCCGATAACTTTACAACCTTTGATCTTCGCGATCTGTCCCACTATAGAACCTACTGCCCCCGCCGCTCCAGTTACAACAACAGTCTCATCTTCTTTAGGCTCACATAGTTTTAGTAAGCCGAAATAAGCGGTTGCTCCAGGCATTCCTACTGCCCCTACAGCCAAAGAAACGCTCAACCCTTTCAAATCTGGCAATTTATACACCCTGTCTTGTTTCTCCGAAGAATTGGCTATTGTGTAATCGCACCAGCCTTTATGTGTTACCACTTTGCTCCCTATAGGGAATCTAGGGTTTTTAGAGTCTTGTACTATACCTATGTTGAAGCTGAATTGGTCGTAAGGTACGGGGAAGCGGCTGTTGTATGCGCGGATGTAGGGGTCTACGCTGACCCATTCGGTTTTGATGAGGATTTCTCCGTTTTTCACTGGTGGTAGATTTTGCTCGACTATTTCGAAGTCGTCTCTCTTTGGGAGACCGACGAAGGTGTTTTTGACGACGTATTTGCGTGCTTTCACCATGGTTGCTGACTGAAGACTGAATTGTTACATTTGGATATTATGTAGGGCTGTGATTATGATGTTTTGTAGGTGAATAAGATTGTGATGATTCATGGTTGCGTCAGCTCATTTTTGGACTATGATTAAATATCTGTTTTAATATCTATTAGATAGGTAAATAGTTGGGAATTAATTAGATTTTATCAATAGTTTTTTACTAGCGTGTAGATTTTCTAGGTATTCATGTGAGAATTTTATTTAATAACATTTTAATGCTGGTTTTTTTTCGTTTAAAAAATATTATATTTCATCCCTTTAATATTTTTTTATATTTCGTATGTCCTAGCTAAATTCATCATTCACGCATGAAAAGGTGTTACCTTGCAGAGCTATTTTCCTATATGATTAAAATTTTAAATTACTTAACTAAAAACCTTAGCGTATGTGAAAGTTTGATTCTTCTCAACATTTTTAATGAAAAAATAATTATTATCGTCATCTTCTTAGTAGCCATCTCTGATGTCAGAGTTAATCAACCCGCCTATAAGGCCACTGACTTGGCTTAACGACTGTAATCAGATGACAACAGCCGGGATCGAAGGCTTAACGTGCCCTCCGAAGCACGGAAGCGCTCAGTTGTAATGCCACATTACGGTCACCCATCCGACACCTGACCGGGCCAAACTTTGCTTAACAAACGTGATCGAATACGATTTGTCTGTCAAGCGCGGCCATGGCGCATTTTTGTCATAAAACTAAAGCTTATGAAAATCATTGTTTTTACATAACACAACCCTAAATTCATGATATCTTCGATCGAATTTTAGGCGTAGGATGTAACCACGTTGTTTGTATTGGACTTTGTACTTAATCGCCTTGTGATAAGGACTTATATTGATTGTTATCTCATTCTAAAGGTCAGGGATTCTTTAACATTCATTCGTGAAGTGTTTTGTTTTTTTATATGTACAACGGGGAGACTCTTAGCTTTCATCATAAATGATCTGCACCCTGACCGCCTAACGATCGATTTTTCAAACTCCCTAAAAGGGCTCTCGCTGACGCTATCACTTTCATACTAAAAATGCAATAGTGAATCCAATAGATGAATAGAAATATGTAAGAATTAGTCAAAAACCCTACCGTTGAAGGGTTTTATGAGACTTTGAAGTTTGATAGCTATAGCGATAGCACAAGGCTATACCGTTAGGCGGTCGGGCCGCTGATGTTACGTATTGATAAGGCAAGGACATCTTTACACATACTTATGATAAATTTTGCTGCATAAATGCTAATGCTAAATGATGCAATGAAAATGCAAAAATTAAAAAATCATAAATGATTGGCTGTTGCATCTTAATCGATCGTTAAACACCTGAAAAGATGTTTCTTTCGAATGCAAGGATATTCCTAGCATTGATGTGACAACGCTGGCCTACAGCGTATTAAAAATATAAAAGTATTGGAGAATTTCGACGGTGGTTCGCAAGTCTCGGTAGCTCAGCGGTTAGAGCAGTGGACCGGATTTCCAAAGGTCGCGGGTTCGATTCCCATCTGAGAATTCACTTGTGGCCGAGTTAATTTTTTACAATATTTTTCTATTTAAAATATATCAAAAGTATAAAAATAGCATTGAAAAATTAAAAAAACAAAAATCATAAAATCTTTACACATGTTTGACTACCGATTAAGATGATACAGCCATCTAATTATAACTTTTTAACTTTGCATTTTACAATGCTATTTTTATGTGATAAATGTTAAACAAGAAAATATACTATAAAAAAAACCCGGATACCCAAGAATGCGGGTTCGAATCCCGTCATGGCGACATGAGACTAGTTGCTTTTTCTAGTATATTTTCTTGTTTAATATTTATCACATAAAAATAGCATTGTAAAATGCAAAATTGAAAAGTTATATCCTTATATATAAGTTATTAACCTTTAATTTTGTCTGCAGGCTTAACACTGTTCGAAGCAGGCGGCGGCGGTGCCCTACCGAAGAACGGGCAACAGTGGCACGAATACCGCGACGGAAAGTTGCCCGAGTTGCCCAACTTGTCCAGGGAGTTCAACCAATTGTTGAAGGTAAGATTCAATTCAATTCATTTATGCGCAGATGTAGGTAGGTAACTGAAGTAATACGTGTCATAGAAAATCAGAACAGCTATATCAGGGATGGCGAACCAATGGCACTCGTGCCAGTGATGGCACGCGACAAAAAAATTTGGGCACGTCACCGATCACAAAATTCATTATGCACTACGAAAAAAAAGTGTGAAGTCCTATTGTACATGACGGGCGAACGCGAATGATGTAGTAAATATAGAGTTTTGATAGTATTTATTATTAATATTTTTCCCAATAATCACAAAGGCCAAATTATTTGATGGCACGGCACGTCTATGACCTTATTAATCATATATTTAGAAAAATGGCACGTTAATATGGCATGTTAATATATAAAGGTTCGCCATCCCTAAGCTATATCAACATTAATATGCATGCGAAAGATAATAATAATTGATATTATAAAGCAATTAATAAGTAAAACGTTATGTCGGTACCTCATTTATAATTAAAAGTATAATGTCAATTTACAGATAAAAATCAAACAAATTAATGTAAAAAATTACGTAACATTGGAAATTAAAAATAATAAATATTCTTCGAAAGATTTATTATTAGAGATTTATTTAGAAGTGGAAAGATCAACATTTTTAAAGTTTTTTTTATTCTTGTTTGATACTGTGACCCCCATGGTTTACATGGGTAAACAAAAGGTATGTATGTATGTATCATTATGGAAAAGACTGTGTAATGATTGGAAATAATAAGGCGTCCAGCAGGGCTATCGTGTAAAAAATATGGATATGGACATGGGCTTCATTTGACAGTTAAATGACTATATAATATGGTAATCTTATTTTATTTTTTATAATTTATTTATAACACTTTATTTGCACACACACAGACAGAAAATACATGTATAAAAGAAAAAACATCGAACAAGATTTGTTGTACAAAGGGCGGCCTTATCGCTTAGCAGCGATTTCTTCCAGGCAACCCATACGACACAAAAAGTGGTAGAAGGGAAGAGGGTAGTTGGTGCGCAACAAACAAATTAAAAGAAATTACCATATTATCTAATATTTATTATTATTATAGTTATGTAGGTAAAATAAGGCTTTTAGGAGCTTCAACTGTCGAATGAAGTCCATATCCATACCCAGATTTTTTACGCGATAGAGCCCCCCCACTTTCATGCTCACTATCACTAACATTATTAGGAAAAACAGGGTTTTTAACCATATTTGGATTTGTTGTCGAGTCCCCGATATTTTGGAGCAGTTGCATGCGCCATGATCACGGAGTATATCGAGCTCGGAAACAAATGCAAACATGTCGGAAACAAATGCAAACATGTTAAAAATCCATCCATTTTTCCTAGTAATGTTAAAAATAAAATAAAAAAATGCACCCAATTTTTTTTATTGTAAGTACATATTTATTTGCAATAATTGTACTCAATAAATTCTTTTTACATATTTTCCCCGTCTATAGAATTAAGCACAGTCTCACTCATTTTCATTACTTGATTTGCAATTAAGACTGTATTTATTTATTTATTTGTTTGTTTATAGAAAATGGTGGACCCTGATCCTACAGTCCGTCCGTCCGCATCCCGGCTAAGGAAACACCCGTTACTCTACCCGTCTTGTAACAAGAGTAAAGCACAACTTAGAAGAGAATTGGCCGCTGCTAAGATGAAGAACGAATTACTAGCGAGAAAACTAGAGGAAGCTGCTCGGTAAGTCAGAAATAATGTTTGTTTTTTTTACAAAATATATGCAACTATGTTAGTGTACATACTTGGACAGTGTTACAGTAGGATTAATAATAATAAATAATAATTGCATACAATCACACCAATTATCTAGCCCACATTAAGTTTTATGAAGAACTTGTGTTATGGATACTAGATAACGAATAAACATACTTATATACGTTTTTTTTTGTAAATACATACATAATATACATATTAAACACCCAGACCAAGACAAATAGACATGTTCATGCACACAAATATTTGTCTTGTCCGGGGATCGAACCCGGGACCTCTGGCGCAGAAGGCGGGTTTAGTACCCCTGCGCCAAACAGGTCGTCATTAGGATTGAAATATAACCGTCTTGTAACTAGAATACTAGAGCAAAGCATAGCTTAGGAGAGAATCTGCTAAGGTGAAGAACGAATTACTAGCGAGAAAACAGCAAGAAACTGCTGGGTAAGTCGGAAACAATGTTTCTCATTGAAGATAGTGTTAAGTCCTTAGGATTTGGATATATCGGTCTTGTAACTAGAGAAAAGCATAGCTTTAGATTGAATTAGCCGCTGCTAAGATGGATGGATGGATGGATGGAAAACCGCGAGGATCCGCTAGTTTTTAATACGCTGTAAGGCCAGCGTTGTCACAACAATGCTAGGAATATCCTTGCATTTGGATGAAACATATTTTCAGATAAATATATATATACTAGCAAAAAGCACTAGTCTTATGTCGCCCTGACGGGATTTGAACCCGCATCCTTGGGAGTCCGGCCCAATGCAATTTTTCAAATGTTTAACGCTCGATTAAGATGCAACAGCCAGTAATTTAAGTTTTTTAATTTTTGCATTTTAATACTGATGATATATTTTTTTAATTAATATTTTTTTTCCTCTTACAGGTGCATAAAATCGTTAACACCGAATTTAGTAGCCGCCCAAGATTCTGCGAAAATCCGCACGAGATCAGCGAAAAGATTACAGAAACCGCGAGTGGATTCACAGTTAGTTGACATCATACAAGCCGTGTCCCCCGTACGGATAGACAGGAGAGGGAAGAAGGTATAACAGTGCAGTGGATAAGATAGGACAACACATATTGTGAGTTTTGCAAAAGTATTCTCTGATGTATCAAACAATTCAAGAAAAAAAAAAACCGGAAGTCGGAAGTCTTCCGGTTTTCGGAAACGTTTCGGAAGTTTCCGGAAGTGTGGTGGTAATGAAACATCTTTGGTGTTAATATTAATTTTTATAGTTGATTATGTAATCTGATTTCCAATTTTCATGATAAACTTTTATCAATAAGAACTTAATCAAAATCTAAGGTATCATAGTTTCTGTGATATCAAACCCCCTACCTTAAACACCGATATATCACGCGATATGAAATGGCGCATGATGTTGTCTCGATGCGAGCGGGTCAGCGACACGTTATCGACCTACGAATGTCGTTAAAAGCCGGTCATGCTGGGGCTACTACAGAAATCGTTTCAAATTGGTAGATATATTTATGACCAAATGTCTAAACCTTAATAGCGTTTTCGTTATTATTATTCCCTAATATTTGAACAGAAAATTACCTTTTCTCAAATATGCTTGGAATTATGAGCATTATTTTGACAACCTTATTCGAGATAAATCGATATTGCTGGCCACATACATGCGAGCAGCGACTGGCAAAAGTTGTATGAAAATCCAAATCTGTCGTGTTTAGCGGCCAAATAAATTACATAGTAAACTCATATCTGTCGTGTAATTTAAAATTGGAACGATCTTGTACTCCGAAATTTGACAACCAAGGAGGTAAATTATCAAAGGTTTTATTAAAATTACGAACTGGCTTACAAATAGAAAGCTGTTTTAGAAAAAAAACAACAACAAATGAACACTAACGCCGGAAAAAATATTGTTGTTCTTTGTTCGTCTGATTTCGAAAAGTAGTTTTAATTTCCTCGCATTATTTGAGAAAAGTACTATGCCTTGGCCACAACTAGGCATTGATGGACTTTACACGTTCGTCCATCTATGCCTCTTTTGCTGGCCGCTGCAGTAATTTACTATTCCTTATGAAACTACGATATAAAGTACAATTTCATATTCTGAAATTATTATAATGATGTTCGAAGATGGTTTCTCGAAACTGCTTATTTCTAAAATTTTCAAGTACAAATTATACAATATAGGGTAATTTATTAGACTCAAAATTTTTAAGTTCAGCCCAGAATCTGTTAGTGAACAACTTTCTCCTAGAAACATGGGTCGAAATACGAAATTTTTTTTACTTCCCATCGCTTTAGATCGCGTGATCAGTCTGCGTTGTATGAAGAGTAAAAAAAAATTACATATTTTGAGCCATATTTCTAGGAGAAAGTTGTTCACTTACAGATTCTGAATCGAACTTAAAAATTGTATGTCCAGTTATAATAGTTATCCTTTCTTTGATTTGAAACAAGTGGTAGTGCCCAATTATTGATATTATTTTTATTGCGATTACAAGAGTATTCTGGACCCATTTTCACCAACTGAGTAACTGACCGACGATAAAGCGGTAAACCCACTGCTCCGCGCTCCGTCGTTTTAATTTTGTATACAAGTGTCATCACATCAATAGGCTATTTGACAATGCGAAAAATAAAGTGTCAATTACTGTTATCAGTATAAATTATGAGTTTAAAAATGGTTATTTATTAACGTACGTTGAAAATAATAACAAATTTATTTAAAAATCCGTAAATAAAAATGCATTTTTTAAACGTTTGTCACGTGGTACAAAACGCTCCTGATTCGTAGAGTTTATGATGACGTCACTTGCTTGTAAACCTCGTTTGCCTACGTTGTGGATGTTATGTCCCACAGATCAGAATACAGGTAAGTGACGTCACCAACCCCATTGCAGCGTCATATTGTCACGCTATGTAATATAGAATTTTTAATTTGATATTTTTCAGCAAATATGTATCAGAATTAAAAAAAAAACAACTTTTACTGGGTTCCTTAAACTCTACTACATAATATAAAATGGTTTTAAAAACCTGTCAAATAGCCTATTAGTATAGAAAACCGCGTTGTCCAACACACAAAACCGCGCCGCGGCGCCGTAGCGCAGTCCGCTTGCGGATTCTTCCACTAAGCGCGGAGCAATCTTTCAGAGAGAGTCGTATTTTGAAACAATCTAATAAAATGCTTTTGTATAACACCGCTTTCGCTTGCAAATCTTGCAATGACGTATGCGAGCGAAGACTTATTCGATTGTTACAAAAATACAACTGCCAGCGTAGCATGCGCACCGCGACTCGCGAGAGAAAAGTGTCGAGAGAGCTTTGTCGAGGTGCTCATGCTACGAACGCTGCTTCTCCGTCGCCGCGCGCGGGATCCTAGCTGCCTCTTGCAGTTTTACCCACGTGGTTCCCGTTTCCGTGGGAATGTTGGCATAAAAAGTACCCTATGTTAAAATCCAGGCTTTCTACTGTGTGCCAAATTTCATTCAAATCCGTTCAGTAGTTTTTGCGTGAAAAAGTTACAAGCAAATTGACATCCTTTCGTTTTTATAACGTATAAGTAGGAATCAGGATAGTTGTTTGAAATAAGTCATAAGACCGATGTTTTAAACCACGATTCTGTACAGCGGCTATCGTGTAAAAATATGGATATGGACATGGGCTTCATTTAACAGTTAAATGACCATATATGGTAATTTTATGAGCTTCAACTATCAGATGAAGCCCATATCCATACCCAGATTTTTTACCCCCCCCCCTGATCATGAAATCGGCTCCTAAATGTTAAACAAGAAAACATACTACAAAAAAAGCAACTTGTCTCATGTCGCCCTGACGGGACTCGAACCCGCCCGTCAGGGCGGCATGAGACAAGTTGCTTTTTCTAGTATATTTTCTTGTTTAACATTTATCACATAAAACTAGCTATAGTATTATCGGCTCCTAAAGTTGCAAAATACTGACCTTATTATACAATACAAAAGTCAACAGTAAAACTTATTATTTGCATCCCTTAGTCCTAAAGTTTAAGAAAATAAATTATATTATAATATAAAAGGTTTAAATTACACATTGGATCAGAAAACAGGTGTTTATTTTTATGTACTGGGCTTAAAACACTCGACTCAATTTAAAAATATAAGATTGTACTGTTGACTTTTATTGTTGACCGATAGAATTAACCAGAAAAAAATCTTGATCAAGCGGTTTCATTTCTCAAATCTATTATTTGAAGTGAAAACTTCTTTAGCGGCGTTGTGCACATCAGAGTTTTAAATTTTTGGGATTGGTAAAAAATTTTAAAGTCGCCTCAGGACACGTGACCTGATCGAAAATTCGTAAGACCATTTACCGTTGACCAATTTCAAATTACATAAAGTCTCACACTAAGATCTACGCAGTTAATAACAACCATTATAGATCTCTCACTCAACTTTCATATTGATGCCAGGTCAGTTTTAATGGATTTACCTGCCTAATCATGTTGGTCTCCGTTTTCATCAACTTTTTATGAAGTTGTGGTCAAGGTATAGCGGATTTTGATCGTTACTTTCGTTTAAGCGGTTTTCACTTATGCCGGCACTCCCAGAGTGCAACCCGTTTTTTCATGTGTTTTGTTGAATTCTGATAAAGTCGGCAATATAAAGAATGTATGTTAATCGAACACATTAACATCATTATAACTTTTTAATTTTGCATTTTACAATGCTATTTTTATGTGACAAATATTAAACAAGAAAATAGACTAGAAAAAAGCAACTAGTCTCATGTCGAATCCCGTCAGGGCGAGATGAGACTAGTTGCTTTTTTCTAGTATATTTTCTTGTTTAATATTTGTCACATTAACATCAGCTGTTATCACATTAACTATAGTTAATCAAAAGACGGAGCTATACATTGCGTATAGCAAAATCTCGCTCACATTTTCTGGTTAATTCTAAAATTTTTGCTGCACTGAATTCGAGCACTATGCGGAAGAGTATAGATCGGTTTTCATACAAGTTATGAGCTAACATTTAGGGCCTATTTCACAATATAAAAGTAAGTTCTGATTACTTTTCAGATAATTTGACAGTTGTGATATGAAAAATATGTCAATTCATCTTCTAAGTAAACTACTCAGAACTTACTTTTAGATTGTGAAACTTTTATGGCCTGCGCAGACGACGGACATTGAAGGACTTTTTGTCCGCGACACGACCTTATTACTAAGAACATAAAGTTGAATAAATAACGAGGACTATCGCGTACTTTTCGCGGATATACGCGGTCTAAGTTGAATCTTATTTGGTTAACAATAAAGACGTGTCGCGGACAAAAAGTCCTCCGTTATCCGTCGTCTGCGCTAGCTCTTAGAGGACCTCAGACACATCATAGAGTTATGTCACGTTCGGATAAATCTAAAACCAGTGACACACCTAGCACCTTAACGCCCGAAATTAATAACCTATCTATAGATATGGATTGGAATATCTAAGAATGTTGCAAAGGATACGTCGTTATTTTGGTTATATTAACAAAAATATCCTAGGCAATTATCTCAGATTGCCCTATCCATATGTACTGATAGGTTATATTTTGGCGTAAGCCGTTCAAAGTGCAAGGGGTATCTCTGTTTTTGTTTTTGCAAATAAACTTTTAAAATAAGTACTTTCGATTCATCTATTTTTTTTTATAGACATGAAGAATTTGGGCTAGAAACTTAACAGCTCTAACATTTTAGCGGGTTACATTTTTCATGTTTTATTTTGTAATTACCTTCATACTTTCGTTCAGTGCTCAATTTACTAAACAAAGACATTATAAATTCTACATTCTGTGTAAAGTATGCAATGCATACTAAACTTTACAGATTTTGATGTAATTTTATCGATTTAAATACTATTTAATTCGAAAATTAGGAAAGTAGAAGCACGCTTTTACTATTTTCTCATCAAAAAATACTGAGCCATTATTTATGAAACTTTGTTATTACTTTCGCCGTCGAGTTTTATAATTGGAATACTACGTGATTATTAAAAATCTAAATATTTTTTCTAACCGTGCGTTCGCACTGCATTAACATTTACAATAAAACTTTTATAATGCGGCCTGCGAAAGGATGTCCAAAGACACTCGAAATGACCTGTCATATAATTCATTCTCTCAGCGGTCGCATTATACATTTACAAGATGTTCCCTTCTTGATTAATGTGTTACAGTGCGAAAGCACGGTAACGTAAGCTGTCTTTTAGTTTAGTTTAAACTAAAACGGTTTGATTGACTACACGGATATGTGAAACAAAAGTGCCTTTCGTATTAAATATTAAGTAACCATTTGTATGTGATTTTAGTATGTGCTTTCTAAAACGAATTTAATTGTATAAATGATTAATTTAATCGTCATCCTGTATATAATCTACATTATAAAAAAACTGGCTTACAACTAATCAAAAGTAAATATTTATGTAATTTTCAACATAAATAAAGATTTATAAATAAGATGGGTTGTTTAATTAGTTGTTGTCAGTATTTTTTTATAATTTGTATATTAAATATACAAAAGTGACATAACTTAAATATGTATGTAACCGTTTTAAATAACTGTCCTTAATTTCTTCCATAATTTCTATATGTGATATTTGCTTGGGATAATTTGGTAGATTTTTTGTTAATTTTAGAGTTAGGTTTGTCTTTTTGTGAAAAATAGCTTTATGGGATAGAATAATAATTATAAATAAAAGTAAAGAATCTAATAAAAATACTGTATACAACTTTAGTAATTGTTGTTATTATGTTTAAATATACGTGCGAAATATAAGTAATGATTATAGAATGACAGTATTTTAGCAGCTTCTAATAAAGTTCATATCTGGATGTTCGCTATTCAAACAGAATACAGCACAGTCCGTTTTGGGCCAGCCACAAAATAGAGAGAGGTACAGAAGTTAAGCTCCCGCTTGTCCTTGAAATTCATACACTCTTCTTCTTTATTAATTAATGGCGTGCTCGCGTTAAATACGCGAATTTTGCCAATGTCAAGTAAATATATTTTGTAATCTATAGAAATTGTACGGTAGATTGAGTTAAAAATGGAGCCTCACAACACGTGTTATTACGAAAAGAACACGGGTGAAACTCCATTTATACACTCACACACACTAAACTCGGGTGTCACGCTAGGGCTGTCAACTCTAACTTAAGTAAAAATACAGAATCTGGTAAACGTGTGATGCACAAGTATGATTATTTCTCAGGTTCAATGTATTTCTGCGTAAAATTATGAGTAGGTATCTACATTAAGTAAAAAAAAAAAAGTTTGCAATGTGACTGAAAATGAAAATGGTTTCTAGACGTACAGGTATGCAAGATGGATATACAATAAAAAAAATAGAAAAAAGTTTCAAGATGGCGCTGATGTTTACGGATTAATTTTGAAAAAAATCCAATAACAAGATAATCGACTTCAAAAATATTGTTAGTTTCTACTCCTACAGAAGTATTATAATGGAACTAAAATAGCAAAATAGTTCCAAGATGGCACTGATTCTCGCGGAATTATGAGTCAGAAAAGACAGTAAGTTCCGGTTTTATCACCGACAGATATGTTGCAGTGCACTTATTACGAGTTTTGCAAACTAAAATCGTTTTAACTATCCCTTTGTCTCTTTTATACGTATCTCTGTATCTCTTTATGTTTTGAGTGTAGCTGCGATTCCGTGTCGGTGAGAGATGTATATGTGTATGTGTGCTTTCCTCGATCGCCTTAGTAATAAGCTTAACTTCTGTACCTCTCTATTTTGTGGTACTACACACATCAAAAAAGGTTTGTGATATAACCCGTTTTCGTAGAGAGATTATTATAGTAAATCTTGACCAATTCTGAAAGGTACCAAACCTTTCAAAAGCTAGAATGTTTAAATGTTGAAATGCTTTGTTTAACCGTGCTTGTTTTTAAACTTCATACTTCAAAATTTCACACAATAATGACAAAAATTTGCACCTTTTTCGTCAAGACTGCACAATAAATAAAAGCAATCGTTTCACAAATAATAAAATACACTGTCGCAATGTTGAACATTTTAGCATTTGAAAGGTGCCAAATTGAAAGAATAACATTCAAGATTTTCTACACTCAAAGTCAAAAAAATCGCACCTTTTTAAATTTTATTAAGCGTTACTAACTCTGTACAAATGCGTGTACGGTTTGTACCTCCACCAAAATTGGCCTCGTTTGAAAGCCCAATAAATGAACTTAACCCTTCCGAATCCGGACCACCCGCGTCGAATTACGTAAGCGCCGGCCACTTGACACCGCTCGTGATTTTTTATCGCTGAGATCTGCCTTGCGGGATTGTTTTTGTTTCAGGCCGAAGGTAGTCTTATTTTTAAAATAATAGCGAATATAATCGAGTGCGGTCCGACGACAGCCCGGGCTGTCGTTCGGACGTCTTCGGAGCACGCGATGGCAGCCCGGGCTGTCGTCCGGATTTGGATAGGTTAATAAACAAGATTTCATTGCATTAAAAAAAGCATAATAAATAACAAAAATGTGACATAAAAAAAATGCAATTTTGTTCTTTTATAAGGGCCGCTGGTTGAGCAATTTCGCTACAATTTGTGGGTTTTAATGGGTCAATGCAGGTTCAATAGGCAATGATCCGTAGTCTAACCCTTAAAAAAAAAGCGTATTTTCTTAGTTGTTTTTGTACAAAAAGCATTATTAAGGAGTGGCATTGTTTAGTAAACTTTATCCTTTTTTTTGTTCTATTCCAATAAAAAATAAAAAGTTTAATTATTTTGGGTTCTCCTTTTCGTCTTTCAAATGATATCCAACAATTCCCTCCTAAATTGATTCCAAATAAGGTTAAACTAAGTTTAAAAATCAGATTTTTTAAAGTGCGATTTTTCTGACGGTGAGTGTATAATAAACCCTCTACGAAAACAGGTACTTTGTATAAGTTTTCTGAAATTTTTATGGTTTGTATCACTGATAAAATTTTCCCTAGTTATTTTTTACAGAAAAAACGTCTTTGATGTATTTTAAATAAGGCAGCATTTTAATTAAAAGTAGATATAGCGAGGCGGCAGCATAGTTTATTATTAAAAAATATATAAAAATAATACTTTTCAGTAAAATATTAACATGTATAAAAATAAATGTTATTTAATTTTTGATAAACTTATTGAAAATTGCACAAAACCGTCGAATATAAATAAGTTATACGTGAAGAATCAATTAAATTTATGTAATATTTATATGGTAGATACTTGTATAGGTGTATAATAATAACATAACTAACATATTATAATTAGTTTTTAAGTTTATAGGCTGTTTAAATGTCAAGGTAGGTATACTAAATAAACACATAATAGTTTTTGATTTAATCATTATTAATTAAAACTTTTTGAAATAATTATTTAAAAAATCTCGTGTTACTCCCGCCCAAGAAAATATGTAACAGTATATTTTAATATAAGAAACTAAATGAAAAGCTTATATAGTATTGTCATCCAAAATATATAAATTAGCTTTTCTAAAAAAACTCAAAAACATTTAGAAGCAACACAGAAAAAGCAAATAAAAATAACGGCTCCAAAAATATTTATTTGGACGTTAAATTAAATCATACTAAATCAAATTAATACATGCAAAGATTCATTTCGAAGAAGAAGTTAAATTTTTAACTAACAGAAGTATTACCATCAGCTGTATTCGCAATATTTAACCAATGTTGACTAAAGGACGGAGCTATACACTGCGTACAAGGCTTTCGCTTACAATATTATTTTAATATTGCTCAACAGCTTGTGGTAATAGTTCATTTAATGTTAGGAATTAACTAAGTAATAAAATAGTTTTAAAAAATGTGCCATCTCGATCTTGTCGAAATGGTCTTGCATTTTTTAAAGCCACGTAATATGCCGACATAACTTAAATTTCATTAAAATAATAATCTTCAGAAACCGACTGTTGTTAATTTATTTCTGTTAAACACTTAAGTTAAAAAGAAAAAGAAAGTTTGGTTGTATTTTAAAAAGTGAAACATTTGAAAATTAATGCAGTTACTTAGAATCGACGACCAAAATATTTTGGTTGTAGTATGACTTGTTTTAGTTTCTGTTTTATTTATAACTGATTAAACATTGTAATAAGCTGTGTCTTGGAAATAGATTTAGTTAATTTATGTTAATAAATAAAAATGAATATTATGGCCTTCCTAAAAGGCGGGAGGGATTTCTAAATATTTTTACGGATCTCAAATACATCTTTTTTTATTATATTCGCTAATATTAAATAGATTTGTTTAACTGGATGGAAAGCGTGAGTAACATGTTCATGTTGAAATTTACATGTTTTGACATGTCACGACATGTTTCAGATTTAACATGGACATGTTTTGATTTGTCGCGCGTCGAGTGTATCGGTAGTATGTTGGACCAAAGTTGGATTGATATAGTTGTGTATAAGATGTTTGTATATTTGCTATTATAATGGATATTGTATTAAATAAATGCTTGTTTCGATTAATTTTGTTTTTTTTATTTTATTACCTTTGTAAAAATTAAGCATATAATAATAGGTTGGGGAAAAAGTTTCTTCGCATTTTTTAAGAATATTCAAACCATTTTTAGTATAGTTTATTTACATTAACTAACGTATATAGGTGTCATTTTGTTCGATAATTGGTTTTGGTAATCCCCTCGTGATGTTAACCTGACACTGCCTAAAGAATTCTGAAGATACCGAAACAGGTGGAAATCTGAAGGTGCAAGGTCAGGACTATACGGCGGATGCATCCTCCTAACAGCCAAACTCAATTTTTGCTGAGTGGCTAAAGATGTGTGAGGTCTAGCGTTATCATGATGAAAAACCGTACCCCTTGCTTTAATGTCATCAGTTGTTCGCAGTAGAGATCAGAATCGATGGTACTGCCTGGTGGTAACAGCTCATAATGAATAATGCCCTTCCAATCCCACCACACACACAGCATCACCTTGTTGCGAGTTAACCCGGGTTTCGCCACAGTCTGTGAAGCCTGACCGGCCTTTGACCACGACCTATGTCGCACGTTCTTGTACGTACGTGATCCAATTTTCATCACCAGTTATCAGCTTCTTCAAAAATGGTTCGGTTTCATTACGTCGTAATAAAGAATCACAAATGAGTACACGGTTCATTAGGTTTCTTCCAGGGAGCTCGTGAGGTACCCAAATATCGAACTTTTTCGTGTACCCAGTTTTTTTACAAATGCGCTAAAACTGTTTAGTGGTTAATTCCCAGTTCTTCAGCTACGTCGTAACTACAGATATGCCGATCTTGCTCCACTTTTTGAAAAATGGCATCCATTTTATCTATACTATAATATTATAAAGCTGAAGAGTTTGTTTGTTTGAACGGGCTAATCTCAGGAGCTACTGGACCGATTTAGAAAATTCTTAGACCAATAGAAAGCTACATTTCTCCCGAGTGACATAGGCTATATTTTATCCCGATATTCCTACGGGAACGGGCACCACGCGGGTAAAACCGCGAGGATCCGCTAGTCCGTAATTAAGCGACGTGCATCTTTGACATTAAAATTCTCGGATTGAAAACGCTTAAACCAAATTTGTGCTACTCACACAGACACTGCACTAGGGCCATAAACATCGCAAATTGTTTTCGCAGCTTGCATTTATTTTTAACTTTATTGTAGGAACATTTAAAAAAATTATCGAATTTCTTCATTAGATTCATAGAGTATAACCAAAGAGATTTTATTAGAAATTCATACGTACTATTATGCGAAAAGACTTTTTCCCCAACCTAACAATTTTTAACAAATAATCTTCCATTTTTCTTTAAATTGTGAAAATAGACCCAAAGCGGGTACCTAGGTATTAAAAAATATTGAACGTAAAGTTCACGACATGTTCCTTTGTGAATGTTGCTTCTGTTAAAGCTGATAAGTTTCTTGCGGCCGTTCTTCTTATCAGTTATAAAAACTTTTTATAAAAAAGTGAAAACCGACTTCAAAAAACTAAAAAGCAAAAAATAAACCTTTTGGAGTCGGTGCCAGCCAAGGCAAGAAAAATAAAATAGTAGCACCGCAAAGTAGAATGTTGTAGTTTTTGGAAGTCGGTTTCCATTTTTTTATAAAAAGTTTTTATTTCACAATTTTTAAAGGTAGAAGAGGTCCCGTGCCTACGCTGATAACCTTATGACAACTCCTCATCACCTTTTACAAAATGCTGCTTTTCCCGGTGCAGGGACGTTACTTACTAAGGAGTTCTCCCGATACTTCATCATCAGCTGCACTTCATCACATGCATTGAGTCGGTCATAAATTGCTTATGAACTACATTAAAGTAATCGTATAGCTGCCGTGAAATGCTAAGTATTTAATAGTTCCGATGACCATTTGTGGTCTTCATGATCAGTTCCACTTCACCAAATGGTGCATTCCGGAAGCATATGCATAAGTTACTATAGAAAACACCGAAATCGCTATAGGAGTGCCTATAATATTTGAAGAGTTCCCTGGATTTCTCCAGGATCCCATCATTAGATCCAGACATGATGACAATGGGACCACATGTGAAGTATACCCTTTCGAACAAAAAAATAATTACTCAAATCGGTCCAGCCGTCTTCGAGTAATCGAGTAACATACATTTCCGTCGAATTGAGAACCTTCTCCTTTTTTTTGAAGTCGGTTAAAAAGACGTCCTGAATTGCTGGCAGGAAAAAATGGACTATTGGAAAGCACTTATCTATAAGTCTATTTGAATAAAAATCTTTGACTTTAACTTAAATGATAGGTGTACGAGCCTCCAAAAGTCCCAAAACGGTTTAAAAGCTGACTAAAAGCGATATCGATGAGATTAAACGGTTTGGAAGTTCGTGGCACTGTGCCGTTAAGTATGGGTATTATATTCTTTGGTTTGGTGCTGTACATCGCCAAAGTGTATAATTATATTCTTTGACACCGTTGCACCACTGCATGCTGTGATGTTAAACAAGTCGCTGTGATGTTAAACAATGTCACATGGTAGCAAAGCTGGGGTCATTCTGCTAATTTTTCGTCAAAATCGTCTCTCAATGCAATAGTAGTGTTTATTTACACTGTTGTAACAAGAGCTGTGTAAAACAGGACTACCATTGAAACACCATTCCTAAAGAACCACTGACTGACAAACCACTCTAACCAGCTATGTAAACGATCAAACAAGTTTGAGTCAAACCTCAATGTACGTACGTACATCTTATGTTTTGGCGCGCACTGTTCATTGAAATAAAACAACTTTTACGGATATCAAACGCGCTATATTTCACGAACAAAGTTGTAATTGTCCGTATTTGTAGGTTTTCAGGGGTTTTTGTTTTTCCCGACATTTCTGCCAATTTCGGACAATTCCAACTTGCCGCGGTGTGCATCTGAGCATGACTACATACAACGCCACCTAGAAATGCAATCAAAAATTAAGTTGCTTATTTATGTTACATCTTAGTTCAAATACTCATCAATAGATGGCGAGGAACTAGTTCTACTATCGGACGCTAGATGTCACATGAATACCGTATTTGAAAAATTTCGCTTCTTTATGTACTAATAATTTATAAAGAGGAAAGATTTTATTGTTTGTTTGTTTGCATTGAATAGGCTCCGAAAATGCCGAACGGATTTGGATGAAATTTGGTCCACAGATAGTAGATAGCCTGGTTATGAACATAGGATACTTTTTATCCCGATATTCCCACGGGAACGGAAATTACGCGGGTGAAGCCGCGAGCGGCCGCTAGTACGGTATATATTTAATGCAATCACTACGTTTTAATAATAATTTCATACGTTGCACAAGTTATTTTCCATGGAATTTTGTGATGATCCCTCATAGTATCATAAAATACAAAAACCGGTTTTAAACCATTTCAAATCGTCTCTATCTGTCGCACATTTGAATAAAATTAAAATCGAAGCGTGAAACGTCTGCCCATTACGAATGTTAGATTCGGTCATAAATAAAACTATAAATGTAATTATGACAAAACACAATCCGCATGTCGAATTGAAATCGTTTACCGTTACAAAACGAACAAAAGATGTCGCCACGTGCGTTTGTTGGCGGGTAATCTGTGTCAAACACATTTAGTATTTAAATCACTAAAAATTAGAGTTTCACCCGTGTTCTTTTCGTAATAACACGTGTTGTGAGGCTCCATTTTTAACTCAATCTACCGTACAATTTCTATATATTAAAAAATATATTTACTTGACATTGGCAAAATTCGCGTATTTAACGCGAGCACGCCATTAATTAAGAAAGAAGAAGACTAAAAATTAATGAATGGGGCATCCCTTATCACTGCAAGGCATTTTACAGTTTATTTTACAGTACATTATACACCCAGAGGTCTGTTATCCTATGAAATCTGATTCATTGGGCGTAGGTTCGATTCCCATTCTACACAAACATTTAAGTGATGGACGTTGGTGTGACCTAACGAGTTGTTAGTTGACTGGTAGAAAATAATTTAAATGTTTTAAGTCCAAGTCCGCCTTTTGTATGTTATATAATGTTTCTTTTTTTAATTTATTTTATGAATAAAATACGACGTTCTCAGGCGGTACAAATAATTTTCTATTATTTGCGATGTTTTTGTTTGTAGATAAGTATTAATTTTTTTTAAATTAAATGTGATAAATTATTGATAAAATTAATGCATGAACAACGGAAAAAACTGTCAATATAACGGCATAAATTAATCTAATTCCGTGACTTCGTTTTCAACCCTTGATAAGATCAAATTGGCGCGGTCTTTCAACAATAACAACCATTTGTAACACAGATTGTATCGAAGGGAGATCAGCACCCTTTGAAATATGCATACAATCTTTTAATATGCATTCAATAGAAGTATTAAAATAATACGTTGTCAAAACAAAGTATTTAGGGCGGTGACTAAAGATATCTATCTAAATATACTATTTTAATATATACTACAACGTTTAGGGACGATATTACAACCTATAGATAAGTTCCAGATAGCTTATCTAGCAGATAGTTTGGCAGTAGCAATGCTTATGAAAAATATGTTTAATTATCATACGTAGGGCGAGGGAATTGTGAAAGTCCTATGAAAAGTACTCAAAATTATCGTTTCGTTATTATTTATTTTTTATTTTACTAAAAAAACATCTAACTAGTCGGAGCAACTAATTAAAGTCAATAAAATTAAATTAAAAACCCACAACCGATTTTATAACCTCCTCACTTTTCGAAGTCGGTTAAAAATCATAGTAGAAAATCTAACTTGACCACCAATATGCGAAAGATACGAACTACGGCTACGACGACTACGAGCCTACGGCGAGCTACGTCTTCGCTACGAATGTGCTACGGCTCGTTAGCTGAATATTTTCTTTGGTTCATGGTCAAACCTATTTTTCTTATTTGCAATGTACTGAAGCGTGAACATACGTAAAATTTTACTTAGCTTTTTTAACCGATTTTGAAAAAGGAGAAGGTTATCAATTCGCTAGTATGGTTTTTAAGGTTTGTTACCTCAGTACTCGGTGAACCGATTGAGTACTAAATTGGTCTCTTTAAAAACTGGACAATTCAAAAATACTTAGCCTCAAGTTAGTTTGTATATCTCTTATTAATCACTAATTCATCATTATTTTTTTTAAATTTCAACGAATTTTTCATTAATCACGACACGAGTAGTTGGCACGGCCGAATGGATTATTTTAGAAGGAAAGAAAGAAAGAAAATTATATTTATTTGGGACAAACACGACAATAAGACACATCAAAGTAGCATAAAAAAAGAAGCACAGGTTGTCCCAAAACGGCACCGACTCAGCATAATGCTTGGATTTTAGGCCTGCGGGTAAATCTACGGGCGGTTTAAACACCGTCATTGTCCTCAACATATTTATATATTTTTAGAGTAATAAAATTCTGTCCTCGTGTCCAGTCACGAATATAGGTCCCAGACGAGTAGCGTTTAGCAGCATAACCTTTATTATTTTCGCACTTATGCATGACACTTTATATGTCGAGGACAATGACGGCGTTCAAACCGCCCGTAGATTTACCCCAGCGCTGGTCTTACGTCGGTACCGTTTTGGTGGGGCTGAGAGTCATGTTAACCGGAACATCAAATAATTATAATTACAACATACAACAAAATACTACAACTAACTAAATATATAAAGTTAACCTTTATGACTGACTTCCACTCGCAGTTTCACCCGCGTTGTTCCCGTTCCCGTGGGAATATCGGGATGAAAAGTAGCCTATATTATTCCCCATCCTTTTAACTTAGTCTTTGCCAAAAATCAAGTCGATTGCTTAAGTACAAACAAACACGCTTTCACATTTATGGCCATTTGTCACTTTATATGTATTTAGAGATTAGCGGATCCTCGCGGTTTTACTCGCGTGGTGCCCGTTCCCTTGGGAATATCGGGATAAAATATAGCCTATGTCACTCGGGAGAAATGTAGCTTTCTAATGGTCTAAGAATTTTCTAAATCGGTCCAGTAGTTCCTGAGATTAGCGCGTTCAAACAAACAAACTCTTCAGCTTTATAATATTTTAAGTATAGATAAATAATAATGACAAAATATATATTTAACCAGATTTAATAAAAAAAAAAACAATTATGCTACAGCTAGCTAAGGAGCTAATAACTAGTGTTAGAGAATAATAGTTACAAGGCGTGGGTAGGTCGAGGCCGGAGAAAATAGCGAGTGCCAGTAACGGCACTCCCCTGGGACTTTGCTTCTTAAACATGGGATGTAATGCAACCCGTATGTTGTTCGCCCTAATCCAGACGTCCGGAAGGCGGTTGAGGCACAGAATATATATTAGTACCTTACGGTACAGAAATTTCACTCCCGAGTTTAGGTATGATAAACGCAAGCGTCCGGTCACCGGACTAGTCTCAATAGGCTGGCACTCGCTCGACTAAGCGAGACGGCAGACAGTTATTGTACTATGAACGCTATACGCAATGCAAAAGGTTGAAACTAGATTGTTTTGCAGAATAGTAGGTAAATATCTCGGGGATTTTGCGCCGCTTGTATGGAAGTGAGACAGGCAGACAGGACGTCCACGGGCAACGGTCGAACTTCTAACCGATCACCAGGCAGTGGACGTCAGTATAAGATTTGGTATGAAGAGGGCTATTTGGATAACCCCGACGTAGTTAGGATTTTGCATACCATCCATCATCAGTCTGTGGACGTCCACTGCTCAGCTGGACATAAGCCTCTCCTAGCTCACGCCTATGTTGGTAGAGGGTTTGTTTCAAGTTTTCCTTCTCTCGCACAGGTGTTCAATGCGCCGAGCCTCTTAATCGACTCTGACGACATCCCAGACATGTAAGGGAGTGGTGACACTTGTATTCTTAGGCCGTCACCACACGGCACTACTATTTTGCATACAGTATGGTCTATATCCCGCGATACGACAAATTATACATTGTATCCCGATAGTCCAACGGGACCCGGAAATTACTTACTAACTAATTAGGAAGAAGAAGTATAATATCAAATTGATATACCGAAATATCATAAGTAAAGATATTTTTTTTATGAACGACTGCAAGGCTCTTAGCCTTCATCATACCTGATGTTAAGTATTGATAAGGCTGAAGAAGGAACTGGCTATCTTATCTCAAACTGCCGGAACACAACAATGCTGAAAACATTGTTGTTATGGCGGCTTAGATAAGATGGTGGTAGCTAGCCAGGCGGGCTTACAACAAGTCCTACCACCAACCAATTATAAATGCATACCCTACAAAAAAAAATATTGATTGTTATTTAAATTAATTATAATAATGTATGATTGTACAAGATGACGAAACCAATCGGTGTAAGGTTATACCTACTCAGGGGGGCAAATTTTCTAATTTAAAAATCTATCGCAATCCCTTTCAATTTGTCATTGGAGAGATTTTTACGAGTTACATTTGACATGTGATAGCGATTGTGATCGGTACGCTTTTTGAAAGATATTGAACGAACGAAATAAAACTATCCAAGCAATATGACACATGAAAATAGTTTTCAAATGTATGTAGAAGTGCCAAATTAATATCATTCAAAACATCATTCGTTCCAAAAGCGATTGCGTGTTCATGTTACAAAATTCCATAAATCGCTATCACAATCACTAAAACTTTGAAAGGGATTGCCATAGATTTTAAAATTAGATAATTAGGAGGCAGTTTTTTGTGACACTGTTTTCATGTAATATTATAAATATGTTAATATTATATTTTGGCGCGCACTGTTCATTGAAATAAAACAACTTTTACGGATATCAAACGCGCTATATTTTCACGAACTAAGTTGTAATTGTCCGTATTTTTGGGTTTTTTAGGGGTTTTTGATTTTCCCAACGTTTCGGCACCTTTACAGATGCCGTGGTCACGGGATGACAAAGTTGTTAAAATTTTAAAAATAAATAAAAAAACAAATTGACGAATTAACACGACCCAGCTTATCTTTTCATGACAGAAAAACAAAATATTGAAATACAGTATTCATTGCGCATTCATACTTACTACATTCTTAAACATGATCATATCTAAGGAAAGACCATTGCAAATTACACTCTATTACATAAGTATTTAAAAGACAAAATTCCGTGTATAGAATTTTGGCACATACGCCTTTTATTCTCGTACAAAACAGCCAATAACATAAAAGGGGGTGTGGCTAATTTCAAATTTGGAATCCTTTTTCTTCGCTACGCGTTTCTTTTCTTTTGTTCACCCATTTTGAATAATCCATAGAGTGTAGAGTGAGCTGTCAAACGGAGTTCCGTTCCGAATCGCTGCTCTTTTGGCGCGTAATGATTGAAATGTCAAAAACTTGAAGTACGTCATAAATATTGAGTTGATACAATGACTTGCTTGGCTTTGGGAATATTGCTGTGGTTATGGTTACCTACTGTTTGGGGCTTTGAAAGAATTCACGTAATCCTTGCTAACAATGTAAATGTAGAAGTTAATCTGTCTGTCTGTTTTCTTTTTATGTAAGAATCAGTTTTGATGAACTTTGTTGGTCTTGAAAATAAATGAATTATAACCAATTTAAAGTTAATTTTACAATATACACTAAAAAAATAATCAACCAAACTAGTTCATATGATAAAAATCAACTCGGCTGCAAGTAAACTCCTACTCGAAGACACGACCTTTGGAAATCTGGTCCAATGCTTTAACCACTGAGCTAACGAGACTTAGAGTTCAGTGGTTTGAGCATTGGACGTGATCTTGATAGTACCAAATTCACTGTAGTACCAAATTCGATACAAGTGATTCTTTTAGAAACAGTAAAACAGTTGAATTAAGTGCAACAGTAAGTTTAGCAACTAGTACCTCAACTCAAACAGCAAAACTCTGTTTTGTAGCAAATGCAAGTAAAACATAGTATGATTTACTTACCCGAAGTATATATTTGGTACTATAATTTTTCGGTTTATTTAAGTTTTTTTTCGTTCTCGACGTTTCGGCACCTTTTCAGTTGCCATGGTCACGGGTTGACTCCGCAAAAGTTGTTTTATATAAATTATGAGTGCGCGAAGTAACTTAAGATGTGTTTTCAGTAGAACATAGTTTGCAAGTCACTTCTTTTGTGTAAACAGTAACCTAAGTTTTTGTAACTGTGTACCAAAATATTTATTTTAGTGTAATGCTAATCCCACAGAAATGTTGTTAATAAAAATATTCAGACAAAAGATATCAACAAAAAATCACAAGCCTTAAAAATACAAATTATATTATTTCAATTCGATCTCTCAATATATTAGGTAATATCGTACCCATTGTTATCTTTCACTACAAAATTACTTAACTTACTTTAATTAAATAATTCTGCTGGTGGTAAATTTTAAATAGAAAAATATTGGAAAAAATTAACTCGGCCACAAGTGAATTCTCAGACGGGAATCGATTCTCGGTAGCTCAGCGGTTAGAGCATTGGACCGGATTTCCAAAGTCGCGGGTTCGATTCCAATATTTTTGTATTTAAAATTTACCATAAGTATAAAAATAGCATTGAAAAATGCAAAAATTACAAAATCATAATTCTGCTGAATTGAAACTAATCTATTTAGGCGTCCAATAAAACAATTATAACGTATTTTATTTAAATTAAAGATGTGCGTAAAACTATTCGTTTTCAGAATATTCGACTAGTAAGTAGGTTAAATGGATTTATGAGGCATAGATACCTACAAGGTCAATGCACAGCTGTGGACGTTTTGCCACTGAAACGGTGACTACGGAGACTTTTATATATATTGACGACCTGTTTGGCGCAGGGGTACTAACCCCACCTTCTGCGCCAGAGGTCCCGGGTTCGATCCCGGACAAGGCAAATATTTGTGTGCATGAACATGTCTATTTGTCTTGGTCTGGGTGTTTAATATGTATATTATGTATGTATTTACAAAAAAAAAGTATATAAGTATGTTTATCCGTTATCTAGTATCCATAACACAAGTTCTTCATGATACTTAACATGGGCTAGATAATTGGTGTGATTGTATGGTTTTTTTTTAATTTTTATTTTAAATTTTTTCTATTCATTACTATCCCTGATAATGTCAAGCCTGCGGGCTGATTCACAAACCGACGGACACGGAATCGAATTCGAACTCTATACTTTGTCTTTCTTTATATTGAAGGGAGGGACAGTGACAAATACATACATTCCGCTGTCGGAAACGTTTCCGATAGTCAAAAACCAAAAAATCCCGCAAATGGTGTTAAAAGCATGGGGTTCGGTACGATTGATCTTTAGGCCATTTTAATCGATTTGACCCGTAGCACCATAAAAAAAGAGAAGTAATGACGTACAATTTTTTTGTATAGAAAAAAATGCTTTTGTTCTGAAACCTATCGTTTGTGTTATTAAATAAAAGGACTTTTTATGCCAATTCCAAAAATGTATTACATTATTATATTTCAGTCATAATTTTTCATTAAAATTAAAATAATTTTCAAAACCTACCATGTTTGGGAATATTTTTTTGTAATGTATTGCTCAAATGACACATAATATGTTCATATCAAACCCCAAGAAAGCAATTTTGAAAATATTTTCATTAAGTATTTTTTATTTATTTTTTATTATTGAAAAGCATTTTTTTTTAAATATACTAAATATTAGAATTGCCAAAATTTCTTACTCGGAGTTAGAAATGAGGATATTACGTATCATTAGTACGACTACGAATAAAAGGGTATGGTACCTGTCTACATTAAAAACGAAACATTTATCTTGTTTTTGTATATCTATCACTTATTCTTAACTTTAAATGCTTTTTTAAATAAATTAAAATAAATTATAATCTAATAGGTGGAAACGAAAATTAAGCACAATAAGTAAAGGTTTTTTATTACTTTCTATTAAAATGCTAGATAATTTGTACTAAATAACAACCTAAATTAAGTGGTTAGACCATTCATTTTAGGTTGTTATTTACTACGTAAGAAACCAATAGCGAAAAGTTTCCAGTCCACTTCCCTTATTAACGTCAATAAGTTACGTCAATTGTTATTGAAATCTTCAGAAAAACAAGGCCGCGACTAAATGAACCGCAAATATTAAAAATCAATAAATAAAAGAATATCCTTCACAAACAAGAAAAATAAAACATACATCCTTTCTTCTTCATGCTTTTGAATATACCACACATAGACTGGCGTTATCTTGATGAACGATTTAGAACCTTTTTGTTAAATCAGACATAAATATTTCCAACCTTATCACCTTTTGATAAGGCGAAAGTAAGTAGAAACAACTGCAAACTTAAATTTGTAAGTGGGTACAGAGTCAAATCGACATTTAACCGCTTGAACAGCGAATATCAACTTTGTTTTGTTGCACATAAGAGCGTTCAGTACAGGAATGGTAGGTCGCAGTATAAAAGCCGTGCTCACACAAAAGCTGAACTAAAAAGCCACCCCTAGTACCGCCCCTTAGCAAAGAACCACTCCCTTTCGGCTCAGTCGTGGCGCCACCACACCGCGGCAAACATGTGTTAAGCGAATGAACATGCGCAAATCGGACCGCACTGCTTTACGAATTTCAAACGTTTGAATTCGAACTTTACTCTTTTATTGTCTATAGTGTAGCTTTAGTGATGTGCAATATTTAGTGAAACTTTTTTAACGCGATTTTTTTGCGATATAACGTTATTTTTTTTTAATTTGATTATGAACGTACAATGTACCCAACGGATAATAAACATGGGCCTTTGAAATTGAACCCTTTTGTAGCGCAAAAGACATTGGACCACAACATTATGTTGAAAACGATACAAAACTTATGTTACAATAAAACTAACGCGAACCCTTTCAATATGACCTCACCGTTTTTAGTAGATAACATTTTGCATCAGCAGAAAACTGTGAATTTCCACAACCAGTATTTGAATCAGCAGATTGAGAATTATATGTTGCAACGGCAACATTACGAGCGTTCTAGAGAGAACACACCGGAAGTAGATGAGCATAAGATGGCGGAAGCGGAAGACGAGATCCGTAACGACGAATCGATTGAAGATTCAAAAATAGAAGACGAAGATTCTAAAAGTAGGGATGAAGAGGAGAATTTTAATGTTAAAAGTGAACAGGCTTATTACAACGATTTTTATCAGCGAAATGAGGAAAGAAACGATAAAGAGGTTTTAAATATTCCTAATTTGGGTCGTAGGTGTCAAAGTTGTGGTTCTGGTGACTGCCCTCCTTTCGCTTGTAAGAAATCTGGTATAAGGAGACTTGAAGAGTTAGAAAAGAGGTTTAATTTGAACTATCAGGAGAACTCTGGAGATGAGGGGGAAAGAGAGAGGTATAACACTGATGAGATGGTGAGGAGTTGTGAGGAGTTCAACAGCGAACCTAAAAAGCCGACTCTGAAGTTCAGTGTCAGTGCGATATTGGGCGATCGGGAGGATACGGTGAAGACTAATAATGTAAATGGTAAGTTGTTTTCTTACACATAAAGACATTCACTTCATACATGACTCAAAAACTGAACTGCGACACAATTTTTTCTTACACTGCGACACTGCAACTACAACTCTATTACACAATTGCACTAAAGTTAAAAATCGCCTTAGGCTATTCTTATCTTTCTTAATCTTAATAAAAAAATACTTTGCACTAACTAAGACTATTCTTAACTGACGGGCCCAATATCAAGCGCCTAAAGCTTAAGCTATTTTTATTATTAATGTTTAAAATAGATAAGAATAGCTGGCGATTCTTAAGTTTAGTGCAATTGCAGTATTGTTGCAGTAGCGTAGAGTCACAGTGCAAAAAAGGCAGCATTGATTTAGTATCCAAAACATTAAATTTGTGTGCTCCTTCAACCCGTACTAGACAAGACACACGAAGCTCTTCAACTGCAAATTCGTACGCAGTAATTACGCTCAAAATTCTATTTTAAGTCGTCTCCAAAAAACATATAATAATAGGTTTGATTCGACAGATATTCTGTTCATCTTTGCAACATTGGCAACATACTTTCCACTTGAAGTAGTTATTTATCTATTTATATGTATTTATTTATTTTATGTATGTATGTTTTAGCCTATTAAAATAAATAATAAAAAAATTATACTCTCTTAACATGTGTGCGTCTCCTCTTACCTAAAATTTTATTTAGTTAACATATGTAAAATCCGTTATTTGCTGTTTGTGTAGTATTTAAGTTTTGTTAAGATTTAATTTATAGCTGTGGATTTTTTAAAATAAATAAATATGTATTTACAATATATATATACACTATTACCTAATCAAGCCTTCCGTTCGTAAGGGGTAGGTAAAGTCAGAGATAGCTTCTCTCCATTTGCTACCTACCACCTTTGCGAATCTCTCATGATTCTGGTACTCGCATCACATATATTCCTAGTCTTAAATTTGCCTTTGAAAATAAAGATAAAATTTAAAATTAGTAAAGATATGAGTTCACATAGTCGAAAATACAATTGTTATGTCAGTAGAATAATAATTTTGTGTAAAATAAACATATTGAATATGTTATCTTTTACTTACAAGGTCTCCCGCCGTAGGGTTTGTGAACCGATGGCATAGCTTCTTTGACGTTCATAAGTGCTTGTAACAGCCTAGACTGAATAAATGATATTGACTTTGACTTTGACTTGACTTAAGTTAAGGAGATAATTATTTTTGAGACTTATTCTGAGAGTGCGTAACTGGTCGTTTAGAGCAATAGTTGACATGGCACAAAATACGATTACTCTAACTCAAGGTATATAAGTTCAAAAATTAGCCATTTTCATACATTCCTTAATTTCAATAAATGTTAAAAAGGAAAAATATTTTTACATATTGCTAAAACTAATGATCCGAAGTCATTGAAACTTGCTCAAATTATGGGACTCAAACCACAGTTGGACGTCCGGGCTAATGCTCTTTCATCGAATTAATTTGCTGCGAATTGTTTAATATGTCGCAGGATAATTAGATGCATCGATTTTTTGCGAAAATCCTAGGAATATTGCGAAAACACGGATAAATAGACAATGGTGTTGTCATTTCTGCTACTGTAAAAAGACAGGATTTTTGCGAAAAAACTGGTTGCCTTAGTAAGATTACGAAAAGAATCCCTGGCTAAGTATAATGAAATAAGAACACTGATTGGCTGATGGGACCGTCCAAAACAACATCTTCTCTGACTGGTTGAAGAGTTGAAGTTTCAAATGTCAATCCATTCTCTCACGTGTAGTAAACTCTCTGTGAACCAATCAGAATTAGAGTTAGCTAGCAAGCAAAAATTAAGCCAAACAGAGTAAAGAATATCCAATGTTACTAAAGCAACCCGAATTTTTGCAAAAACCCTATCTTTTTCCATTAAGACTGAGAAATATCAACACCATTGTCTAATTATCCGTGTTTTTGCAATATCTCTAGGATTTTTGCGATAATTCTATTTATCAAATCCTCCTACGACATATACATTATAGGGATATTGCGTAAACACGGATAATTAGAAAATACCGATAGAAACAGTTCATATTTTTGTTTTTTTTTTCTAAAATTTATCTCAGTTTGAACTGTGTTTAGGGGTATAGTTGCCATATAACATTTTGTTTCTTACGTTATTATAAACCAAAATAAAAAGTATTGGTTGATGTAACAGCGAAAAAAAGGCACCAAAATCAGACATTGGCTTTTGGCACAGATATAGTAGATAGCCTGGATTAAAACACAGGATAATTTTTACGGGCATAATTTTCCCGATATTCCTACGGGAACGGGAACCGCTAGTTTTTTTAATGCATTTTTAGGTTAGTTAACTTAGAACTGTGACCTGACTGTGAACGCGCGAGCCGAGCGAGTGTAGCGAGCGTGCTGCGGCAGCGGCCGGCGAAGCGCCAGGGACAATTTTGCTAAGTAACTATTAAAAATGACGAACAGAATTATAAGTCAACTATATTTATAGGGTGGGCAAAGTAGCAGGGGGGCCCGGTGGTGCAGCCCCGAAGGGGGCACAAATCCAATTATCATGGTTAAAAAACTTCAGCTTAGGTTGATCACAGGATGGGTGACCAAAATTTATTAACTACTAGAGGCCGCCCGCGGTTTCACCCGCATGGTTCCCGTTCCCGTGGGAATATCGGGATAAAAGTAGCCTATGATTATTATCTGTGTACCAACTATTATCCAAATCAGTCAAACAAACAAACATACAAACAAAAAAACTGACATACTCTCTCATTTCCTTCGTCCTCCGTGCCTCGGAAATCAAAATGTAAGTATTGGCTACGGATGAATCATTTTACAGTCATTAACATCCTCCAAACCGCATTGGGCCGCATTGTGAGTATTGGTCCATCCTTCATGATCAGACATTTTAATGTCCCCCACTGCTGGAGCATTGGCCTTCCTTACAGATGGATAAGGAGAATGGGCCATGACCCACCACGTTGGCCCAATGTAGATTAGTGGGCTTAAACGACTGCAAATGCGGCCAGGAATATATACACTAGCGGCCGCCGTCGCCGTCGATTCCCGTTCCCGTGGGAATATCGGGATAAAAAGTATCCAGGTTATCTACTATGTCTGTGCCAAAAATTTCACCCAAATTCGTTCAATAGTTTTAGCGTGGCAGAGTTATAAGCAAACAAATAAACTGACATACTTCCGCATTTATAATATTAATACGTAGGATTTTTTGGTCAATCATACCGGTGACCAATCATTACGAAAGTTGCTTAATCGCTACAACCATTGTGCCACCGAGCTCTTGGTCCATCCTTATCTATCCATAGGAAAGAAATAATCTAGAAAACAATCATGTTTATGATATGAACTTGTTTATTCGCAAATACATGAAGGAACCATCTTTAACATATCGCTCTATTCCCAACATCCACAAGAAACAATATCGAAACAAATACAATCTGTATTATTTATTTCGACGCACTTAATTGCTCACTAAGAGCTTCTAATAGGCAGACAACAAAAAAAAAATATACTAATGGAGAAACACCAACATCAATAAAGAGCTTCTGACGAAAATGCTAAGAAAAAGGACATATTAATTTCGGTGTCCAACCCCAGTAGTTCCATCTCGCTTGCACTTTATATATGTCGTGGAACGCCGTCTCTTTCGCGCCCCCGGGCTTAAGTGTCTCGCCAGATGTTGCCAGTTTTATTGAAAAACTCCGTCCGCCATATTGTGACTTTCTGCTAGTGAATTAAGATGTAGCGTTGCGAACGTTATGAGTTGTATACCGATATCGTTATTAATAGCGGGTTAACGGGTGCTATTTTTCTCTATTGGAAGCTCTAGTTGTGGCAGTAATAAGAAGACGTTATTTTTTTTCGTTTATTATGTGAAAATTAAGTTCCTGTATAGTCTGATATTAATAAATAGGTACATACATTGATTTGATTAAAAGATAAGTTAGGTATTAGTTATACGTACTAACTACTAATTACTTCCCACGGCGCAGCGACCAAAGTGGATCTTGGCCTCCGACGCCAAACGACGCCATTCCTTCCGTTCCTGTGCTGTTTGTTTCCAGTCAGCCACGCCCAACTCAGACAGGTCCTTGCACCACGTCCCTCCAGCGGTATCTTGGACGACCTACCGGCCGCTAACCAGCCGGTCGTCCAACATATGCCCTTTTAACCGCGTGATCCTCCCCCATTTTCTCTAGGTGTCCAAGTCATCGGAGTCGGGCAGATTTAGATTCACCGATGATGTTTGGCTCGGACACGAGGTCTTCTATTTCTTGGTTCTTTAGAATCCGCCAGTACCATCTTACCATCCATTTTTTTTTATGAACGACGGTGAGACTCTTAGCCTTCATCATACCTGATGTAAAGTATTGATAAGGCTGAAGATGGAAGCGAGCCTTTCCCGGAATCCTCAGTTACTGAGGAACTGGCTATCTTATCTCAAACTGCCGGAACACAATAATGCTGAAAACATCGTTACAGTCAGGCTTAGATAAGATGGTGGTAGCTAGCCAGGCGGACTTACAACAAGGCCTACCACCAACCGAATCTTTCGGAGGATTTTCCTCTCCGCCACTAAAAGCTTGTCCTCCTCGCTCAGCGTCAGCGTCCAAGCCTCGCATCCATACATTAGGATCGGTCTAATTATAGTTTTGTATACGTACTACAATTACAAATAATAACATTCATTCTTACTAATATTATAAATGCGAATGTGTGTTTGTTTGTCCTTCCTTCACGACCTAACTAAGCAACCAATCAACTTGATTTTTGGCATAGAGTTAGTTGTAATGACGGAGAGTAACATATGGTACTTTTTATCCCGATATTCCCACGGGAACGGGAACCACGCGGGTGAAACCGCGGATGAAAGCTAGTAGATAATAAGAACCCAGCCATAAACCAAAAAAAATATGTCTCGAGTGAGGAACGAACCCACTGATCATATGATCAAGTGGCTGACCATCAACTGTAAAGCGATCCATTTTAGGTTATTTTCAGGTAGTAAGGGTGAGACGCCGCTATAAGGGTCATTATTTGAAAAGCATTCTTCACGTAACTTTTGTGGCGAAAAATAAAAATACCACATGAAACTTGACGCAAAATTAACAAAAAACATCTATAAAACATGTTATATAAGCATTCCACTCTCACTACCTAAACATAACCTTAAAAGAATCGCAAAGAGTTGAGGGTAACTGCGCCTGTAGGCTCGTCAATATTGTTGTCTGCAAATTGACAAGATAGTACTGTTAGCCTGTTAGCTTGAATGATCTCCGTTTTAACCGACTTCAAAAAAAGGAGGAGGTTCTCAAGTCGACGGTATTTTTTATTTTTTATGTATGTTTTACCATAACTTCGCCAGTTGTTAACAGATTTTTATAGTTATTTTTTTATCTGAAAGAAAATGGTTTTTTACGAAGATCAGGCTAGTAGTTTTTTCATAATCCTGAAAAATATGAATCACGTTTTGGCAAGTAGTCGTTTACTAATAACGGCACATGATGTAACTAAAAATTCTGAAATAAAAACATTTTATAAAAAAAATCAAACCGACTTCAAAAAGTAAAAAAATATAACTTTTGGAGTCGGTGCTAGCTAGCTAAGGCCAAAAAAATATATAGTTAATAGAAGTGCAATGTAGAATGCCTTGGCTGGCACCGACTCCAAAAGTTTTACTTTTTACTTTTTGAAGTCGGTTTGATGTTTTTTTATAAAATGTTTTATCTTAGAATAGAATAGAATAGAATAGGATTTATTTTATTGTTTTTCCCTGTTTTATCTCAGATTTGAGTATTGCAGAACCGTTCCATCTTTCGTTTTCAAAACACAATTGTTTAGCGTCTTACTTTGGGATATATTGGGAGGAAAAACTCGGCTTATCCAAACATAAACTCAATTCTTCCTTGTAGATGGATGCGGCTTAGTGGGTATCAACAGCAAATGTAGCCTAGACCGACGACCTAACGTGCCTTCTGAAGCACGGAAGAGTTCGAGATAGTGAACAATTGGTAACCTATCTCGAGAACGACCGTGCCAAAATTTCTTAACCCTGTGCCACCGAGGTTCTCTCAGAACTACGAGAAAAATAAGAAAAATACTTAGCGCCAAATATCGCCATAATAGATTATTATTCACACTTACTCGCAGCTGTAGAAATCTTCCAATATTATCAAGAACATACACCGAAATTTCAACTCTCATACTCCGAAAACCAAAATCGAACGTTATAAAATTATGCATATCGCTACCCGGGGCCGTATTAACATGTCATAGCCGCCATATTGCAATGATATTTGAATTCCGAACGGCGTTCCCGCTCGAATACGACTCGCGAACAACACTCAATTTTGCAGTTACCGCCACCATCTTACATTCGAATCTCGACCTTATGAGCTTTACTTAAGGTATGCGGTGTTACTTTACCAAGGCTAAACTGTCAAAGTTTATATTACTCGAATTTGGCGGGAACTTTTTTACGGGAAAGCTATAAAGTCCAAGCGGATGTAAGCGGCGATAAATCGTTTCGGATCCGATTCGATTATCGAATGGTACGGTATAAAATCGAATTATTGTTGCGTTATGGAGTCGGGCGAGGTGATTGCGCCAGCAGGTGCATTTTACTGCTGTTCCGAGGAGCTCGTGATGTTTCACTTGTTTTGCCGTTACCTAGTTTGCTTAGGCTTTTATGGCGGCTGTTGTGTCGTGATTGTTGGATGGGTTCGATAGTAGGAGTTTGACTTTTTTTTGACAAAGTTGACAACTGGTTGGTTTTTTGCATTTGTATATAATATGGTTGCCTCTTAAACAGTTGAAACATATTTTGTTCTTAATAACGAACTCTCGCCTCTCATCATTCAATAGACTAACAAACTCCTTGCAAAAACAAAGTTTGTGCTCCTGTGAGCAGTACTCACATTTTAACCTCGTGTCCTGATTATTTGTGACTAGCAGTGACTTAGAAGTACTTACCTGCTGAGTAATTGGTATTTTTTGGTCTAAACACTCGAATGCTCTAAACCTGTTCTCAATAAAAACTGTAAACTGTTCAAAGTTGGCAGTTCATTAGTTTCACAACTTTTGATTGACTTTTTTTTAAGACGGGGAGTTTATTAGCCTTCATCATACTTGATGTTAAGTATTGATAATGCTGAAGATGGAAGCGAGCCTCTCCCGGAATCATCCCATTGTTTCGTTTGCATCACCGACTTGCACCACCAGTGGTGCAAATGAGGCTAATAAGTTTCGTTTGGCACCACTAATATTAATACAACTACTCCACCATGATTTCTTCGTCGGTTCCTCAATCACTGGGGAACTGGCTGTCTTATCTCTAACTGTCGGAACACAACAATGCTGAAAACATTGTTGTTATGGCGTGAGACCTAGGTAAGATGGTGATAGCTAGGCAGGCGGACTTACAACAACTCCTTCACCAACCAAACCGAATACAATATGGACCCCCGCTAGGAATCGAACCCGGGACCTCTGGGTATGATACCGGTGGTTGATACCACTAGACCACAGTGGCAGTTAAAATTGTGTGATTTAAGAATAAAAATTATATTTACAAATTTATTTTTGTCGTTCAAATCACAAGTTGTATTACGTCGCGCCAAATATTGGTAGTTTTTTTTCTTTCCATGTTTCTTTCTAGCTTTCTCTGATTGATAATGGCTATTTAAAAAAACATCTCTTCCTTAAATGTTTGAGAGATTTTTGTTGAATAAACAGTAATTCATTCATTCAGGCATCTTGCTGTTTTAGACTTATTTTATACTAGCGGCCGCTTCACCCGCGTGGTTCCCATTCCCGTGGGAATATCGGGATAAACCTGTGTACCAAATTTCATATAAATCCGTTCAGCAGTTTCGGAGCCTATTCAATGCAAATAAACAAACAAATAATCTAATCTTTCCTCTTTATAATTTTAGTATAGACTTACTTATATTTTATTATTTCTACGAGTATTTTAATGTTTGCTTCTTTTTATTATGTTATAGCTCTCAGCCCCATCAAAACGGCTCCGACGGAAGTTCAGCGCTGGTCCAAAGCCATGTACTATACGTACATCTTATGTTTTGATGCGCACTGTTCATTGAAATAACACAACATTTACGGATATCAAACGCGCTATATTTTACGAACAAAGTTGTAATTGTTTGTATTTTTAGATCAAAAATTTTTAAGACTACCGTCATCCCGTGACCACGGCAGTTGAAAAGGTGGCTAAACGTCGGGAAAATAAAAAAAAACCCCTAAAAACCTAAAAATACGGACAATTACAACTTAGTTCGTGAAATATAGCGCGTTTGATATCCGTAAAAGTTGTTTTATGCCATGTACTATGCTGAGTCGGGACCGTTGTGGGACAAACTGTACCTTTTCTTATTTCTTGTCTTGTGTTGTATTTGTTCATGTCTGTCCCAAATAATTTTTTTTTTTTTTACTTTTTGATGATTGAGGTCATCGAATGAACGAGTGATTTCTGAGAAACGTACTTATCTATCGGCAAAGTGTGTTTGGATAAATCATTCTGAGACGTTGATGACAGTCATCTTCAACCTCTGGGATCAAGTACAGGTTACGGGTTTTCGTGCTGTCTCCATTTTTGATACATTTTTGGAGAATAAAGAACCTTTTATTAATTTATTTGTTATATTAGGAGCACACACATAACCACGTTAATACATGAACCAGAGAGGAGAGCGTCCACAGAGTAGAGAGCTAAAAAAGGATATAATTGTTTTTATAACTTTAAGGCAATGGTACAAAATTATTTAGCCTATCTAACATCCATCTCTATGTTCCAGATTCAATCCTAGCTCAATGTAGAATAATTATGTTTCAATAATTTCTATTTATCTTCGTACAATACCGTCATACTGACCTGTTTGCCACAGGGGTGCTAAGCCCGTCTTCTGCGCGAGAGGTCCCGGGTTCGATCGCCGGACAAGACAAATATTGTATGAACATGTCTATTTGTCTTGGTCTGGGTGTTTAATATGTATATTGAGTATGTATTTACAAAAAATATATATATAAGTATGTTTAACAGTTATCTAGTATCTATAACACAAATTCTTCATGAAACTTAACGTGGGCTGGTTAATTGGTGTGATTGTATGCAATTATTATTATACTACTCATCCTTAGTGGTTGAGGATTCCGAGAGAGACTCGCTTCGATCTTCAGCCTTATCAATACTTAACATCAGGCATGATGAAGACTAAGAGTCTCCCCGTCGTTCATAAAAAAAACTTACAATCGCTTTTAGCTACTTAATTTAATTAGATAGAGCATCAAATAATAGGTAGTTAAATTGGCAGAAACTTATTTTTAATAAAGTATTTAGCTGATTAGGTTCGATCGATCGGAGTTAGGTCAAAAAATATTTTACCTCTCAAAAGCAGACGTCGACAAAAAATCAGAAATTACTAACAGGTTTTATTGAAAACCCGTTAAAGTAACATAATTTAATGTAACACACACAACATCGGGTTGCGGTAACGAAACGCATGACGATGACATTTATGTAAAGTTATTAAGCTTGATTTTATGGCGGGATTTACTCATGTTCCACTAGTGAGGGGAACAAGTATATTAATTATATAATATAACTTTTATCTATTAAAACGTGCTATTTATTACAAAATATCTTTAAATAAAATGGTTTTTTGTAGTTTATTGAATATTTCATTCTCAGAAAAATGTTCGACGTCTGTTTTTGAAGGTATTATTGAAATTGGTATTTTATGAAAATTATTGTTTATGAAATAGAAGTTATTGAAATTCGTTTAAACAGTAATGCGTTTCTCATATTTACAATCAGGTGCTTTTAATTTGTGGACATAGTTATCGTGGATGTTAATGCACTGAAGTTAAAGAGTTCTACTTGTTTGAGCATATATAATTTACAGTGTAAAGAATGTTTTTTTCCTTTTCATTGCTCTTAAAATACATAAGTTATATTTAATCACTTTTGCCATAATTAAACGAGTCGTGATCGTGAAACAGAATAGCTTGGGTCTTCGACCTGGGGGCCTACCATCAACTGTACTGCGATTCATTTTAGGCAGCAAGAGTGAGACGCCGCTATACGCGCCGTATGACAGCATCCCGTGCGCTCAACCTAAAGACAACCTAAAATGAATCGCATTACAGTTGATGGTAAGGCCCCTGGAGGTGCACTGTTTCTTTTGTTTCCTGTGTTTTGTTTTCCAGTCCAGTCGTATCGCTTGGTGTACTTGACAAACATTGTAACAAGTAATGCTTCTTTACTTTTTAGCTGGTAATTGCTTGTTTACTTCTTTCACTGAGTTGCTAATGACACTACCGATTGATTTGATTTAATTAGGTTAGGTATTTTTATTCATATTGTATGTCATGTCATGTATATTTTATTTTTTAAATGTTTTACCGTCCCTGCTCCGCTAGCTTGAACACCGCTATATCACGATATGATATAGCGCATCATGCTGTCTTGCTTACTCCGCTACGATGTGAGTGGGACAGCGGCACGTTATCGAGTTATCGAGTCGATAAAAGGCGTTCATGCTAGGCCTACTGGCTTCTATGGCCTTCAGCCGGGAAATAAGAATAATTTACATAAAAACATTATATTAACTTATTTTTTTTTATACTGTGTGTTTTTGTTGCATTATTATTGTATTGTGTCCGCGCTAACCACGCATCACTTGGTCCTGTCAGAATACTAGTGTTGCCATGACTGACACATTTAGTGTCATGGAAACACAAGCTAAGGCAGGATCTAAATTGACCATTGTGTTATTTATGTGATTTGTATTTTATTCTTGTATGCTTGTTTGTTTAATGTCTTTGGTAAATAAAAATTGTCCTCTCTCTCTCCCTCAATACCACACCACAATAAAAACCATCGCTCACCTTCGCTCATTTACTATCTGTGGGCCAAATCTCATCCAAATCCATCCATCTATCCTCACAAACTTATGCATTTATCTATACTAATATTATGAAGCTGAAGAGTTTGTTTGTTTGAACGCGCTAATCTCACGAACTACTGGACCGATTTAGAAAATTCTTAGACCATTAGAAAGCTACATTTCTCCCGAGTGACATAGGCTATATTTTATCCCGATATTCCCATAGGAACGGGCACCACGTGGGTAAAACCGCGAGGATCCGCTAGTAATATAAAGAGTAGGATAACGTTTCAAATTAAACAAAAAATAAACTTGTACCGCAAGCACTGCTCTTATCCAAAACCCCTCATCATCTAATAGCTACTCGCTATTATCGCAAAATAGTTTGTTAATATAAACGGTTAGCGTTAAACGCTAAATAACAGCTCACATGTGGCATAGGGGGCAACCCGAAAATTCGCGCGCACGCTATTTGAATTTGGAACACGTCTGCGGTCGCGTTCTCCCGTCGAGTGAACTGTTTTGAAATTAGAACGCTTTTAGTTTAACAGGTGTATTTTGTTAGTGGATTAGTGTCGCATTGTTTGGCATTGTTGTATTTATTGTTTATCCCGTGTGTCGCGGGCTTGTTAAACATTCATGATAATATTAGGTCTTTAACTATGAAATTGCCGATTTGTATGAAGATTTTCAAAGAAAGTTCGTTTTCCATTCTAAAAATTTTTGTTATATATAGTACCGCAAGTGATAATGCCATAATTTTTTAATGTACAATCATTGTTTGATTCCCAAGGATGCGGGTTCAAATCACGTCAGGGCGACATGAGCCTAGTTGTATTTTTCTAGCTAGTAGATTTTCTTGTTTAATATTTATCACACAAAAATAGCATTGTAAAATGCAAAAATTAAAAATTAATAATGAAATGGCTGTTTCATCTTAATCGATAGTCAAACATCTGTAAAGATGTTTCTTTCGAATGCGAGAATATTTCTCTCATTGATGAAACGACGGTGGCCAACACCGTAGAAAGGTGAAAATACTTGAAAAATTCGACGTGTCCTCATTATGTCTATGTAGCATAATTGGTTAGTGCATTGGGCCGGATTCCCAAGGATGCGGATTCGAATCCCGTCAGGGCGACATGAGACTAGTTGTTATTTCTAGTATATTTTCTTGTTTAATATTTATCAGACAAAAATAGCATTGTAAAATGCAAAAAATAAAAATTAATAAATAGATATTTTTCGATTTGATTGTAGTTTTAAGGTTTGATTGTATGCAAATTTTATTATTACTTCTTCTTCTTTTTAATTAATGTCGTGCTTGCGATAATATTCGCGAATTTTGCCAATGTCAAGTGAATATATTTTGTATTTATAGAAATTGTACGATATGATTAAAAATGGAGCCGCACAACACGTGTTATTACGAAACGAACTCGGGTTTATTATTACAATTATTAATTATTATTATAAAACGTCATTTTTGACAGTTGTGCAGCGCCTCCGCCTGCGTTAATTATAAGCCATGTTGCACGTGGGATAAAGCCTACATATAATAAACGTCGTATTTTTTACAGGGTTCATATTGCGAACTGTATTATACTTAAGGTGGTACGACTTCTATACAAACAAACATTACACAATTATTGGTTAATCATACCTTAATAATACATAAATACATGCGCAACTAACTCGTTTCAGTTATTTGTTTGCGCGAAATAATAAAAAAATTGTACATTCATACATAAAACACGAATATACTAATATCTTTTAATTTCAATAATACTACGTATGTGTGTGTGACCCATCGCATTTATATAGCTCATGTATGAAAGTACATTTTTTTTATAATTTCGCGCAAACAAATAACTGAAACGAGTTAGTTGCACATGTATTTATGAATTATTAATGTATGAAGAACCAATTAATGTGCAATATTTGTTTGTATGGAAGTCGTACCACCTTAAGATCTATATGTAACCAATATGATGCAATAAACATTATGACTATAATGATGACTATTATTTAAAGCTTAAAAACAGCTGAAATTAAATGAGTATCCTTCATTTATAACTAAATCATAGGCTGGAAATTAAAGTAAAAAAGTTTTCTTTCAAAAAATAAAACCTGGCCAGAAACTCCGCAAAACGGTGACAATTAAAAAAGTATTGTCAGTCCGGCCGCCGGCGGCACGGGCGTGGGATCAATTATTTTCACACCTCGGCGTGTCGCCCGCCGGGGACCGTAGCAACCGTTCCGTGGCTTAGGGTGACAATGCATGCTTCCATTTTATTAACATTGAAGTATTAAACTGGACTAAAAAATACTAGGCGCAGTCTAAAAATACATATTGCCAAAATGTTATATCTCAAGTTCCTATCCATGCTTTGGAGAAGACACTCCGTTAGTCCCGGACAGGCTGTCTGGGTTTGAATCCGCATTTGGCCTGCTTGAGACTAAATGATTATGATCAAAATGGTTAATCATAATGATGTAATCTCAAAATAAGTTCAGTTTGTATTATGGGATTGTATAGTGTTATGTATTTAAAAAAATTATGTAATAAAAAAGTATTTTCAGCCCGACTGCGCCGCCTAGCACGGGCGTGGAATCAATTAATTTCACACCTCCACGTGTCGCACGCCGGGGACCGTACCGCGGCTTAGGGTGACAATGCTGTTACCATATTTCTTTTTAGATAGAAAAATATTAAAACGGACTATTTTTAGTGCATTTATACTAGTTGCAATGCCCAATATACCTATTGCACAGCAAAGCGTCATTTTGATATGCATTTCAGTAACTAATTAGGGGACAATGCATGATGCTAAATAACGTATGAAAATGAAAAAGAATGTAATAAAAATTGATTTATTCTATAATTATTGATTTATTCAGGCTGTTGATGTGTTTAAGCACTTCTGAACGTCGAATGAGCTAAGCCATCGGTGTATAAAAAAAATACCTAGGAAATAATAAATTGGAACACCAAAAGAGTCAGTTCTAAAACAGCTCCTTATATATCTTAAAAAATATTTACTATACAGCAAAACGTAGTTTTGATATGCGCTCAGAAGTTTTGTGAGTTTGACCGCAAATCTAAGGTTAGGTTAGATTGGTGATCATCAGGTAACATTACTCGCCTTTTAAATATCACAACACATCATACATCAGTTTAGTCTCACACGAAGATAAGCTCGTATTAGAGACAATGGATATAATAAAATGTACAAACTTCGAGTCGAAAATGGGGGGTCAATTATTTTCACACCGCGTGTCGTCCGATACATGTGTCCACATCCATGTGACTTGGGGTGACAATGCGTGCTGTTAATTAAGCGAATCCTACTAATATTATAAATGCAAAAGTATGTCAGTTTGTTTGTTACTCTTTCACCCAAAAACTACTGAACGGATTTGGATGAAATTTGGTATGTGTGTATCAAGTAGTGCACTAACACATAGGTTACTTTTTATCACGATTTTCCCACTGGAACGGGAGCCACGCGCGGCCGTTAGTATTTTTTATTTTTACATAGGAAAATCTGGACAAACACAAAAATACTATTTAATAGGTGTTTTAACATTTTTTAGATTAGATGGAGTTAATATTATAATGCTGGGAAAGTAGTTCTATCCCTCTGACATGAAGAAAGGGCTCAAAATTAGTCATAAATCACAAAATGTGAAGGATTTTAATAGTAATGATTTTCATTGCTATTAAAATAGATACCGCAATAATCGCAATTGCAATCGCAATATCACAAATTAATAAATTGGGAAAACACCTGCTTCGATCTTGCTATTTTTAAAATTCTTCAAAAGAAGGATATTATTTCTGCTAAGTTCAGGCACTAGTCTCTCAGAATCTTTGTAAACTTTTACATATTTTACGATAAAAGTAGGTACTCCAATTTGTAAAGATCGTGGATTAGAAAAATAAAGAAATTATTATTATTATTATTATTCCTTTTCTTTTTCATTCCATTTCTTTCATTTATTTTTTAAATTTAGTTACCTAATGCACTTATAGTTAACATCAAAGCGTACAGTAGGTCAATTAATTAAAAGTATGTCCTAAGAAAACCAAACTTATTGTCCCCACAGTAATAATGAGTCGATCGTCCAACCAATAGCAGTTAATTAAATAACGTTATAACGCCAACCATTAACTGTTATTTTCAACGGGTTTGCGAGGTGATTCGAAAGTATTTTTCTTTTTAATCGAATCTTTCTTATTGTTTTTTTTTTATTTTATTTGAAAATGGATACTTCTTTTATGATTAATATTCATGAAACCCGAACCGGACCCCGGTGTCCAGAACCCAATGGTAGATCTATTTTGAAAGAAGTCTTTTATTTACTTTTTTAACTTTACTTTGACGACCTGTTTGGCGCATGGGTACTAACCCCACCTTCTGCGCCAGAGGTCCCGGGTTCGATCCCCGGACAAGACAAATATTTGTGTGCATGAACATGTCTATTTGTCTTGGTCTGGATGTTTAGTATGTATATTATGTATGTTTTACAAAAAAAAAGTATATAAGTATGTTTATCCGTTAACTTGTATCCATAAAACAAGTTCTTCATGATACTTAACGTTGGCTAGATAATTGTTGTGATTGTATGGGAATATTTATATTTATTTATTTATTTAATGGGTTTGCTCTTGATGTCAATCAAGCCCGGGGCTAAGATCTGGATCCACAATTTTATGTTACTTATTTTTTTTACAGCAATTTTCTACTATCTTTGAAATAGAAAAAATTGTCGGTCAATAATGTGAAATAAGAAGAGCACCGAGGAGCTCTGAGGTAAGCGCTCGGTCTGCGATGGTTGAGGTTAAGCAACTTATGCATGGTTGGTCACAGGATGGTTGACCAATTTATTAATCTTCCTCCTCCTTTGTGCTTCGGAAGGCACGTTAAACTGTTGGTTCCGGCTGCATTTTTTATTATTATTTATTTATTTTATAAAGTTACAAATAATAAAATAGTTACAGATTCTCGCAAAACCTAACAAGAGGTTTGACTGCGAGTTTGAAAATTACACAAAAAACCATTATAAGTACTTATCAAATAAATATTAAGCAGTTATACAATTACAATGTGTTTAAGTAGTGCCTTTTTAAACAGTTACAAAAAACTTTAAAAGTATCATTTGACAAAAGGTCAGCAGGCAGACTGTTCAGCAGGTAGGGCACGCGTTTGGCCAGGGTTCTGTCGCCATACACGCTGGTGACGCGCGGCACACTGTACCTGCCGCGCAACACAGCTCTCGTTGCGTGACCGTGTCGAAGTGGTGGCAAGCGTTCCCGACAGCTGTAGTTGTTAACCAGTAATAGATATTTGTGTTTGAGAGTGATTGGAAGAATTTTGCATACCTCGAATAGTGCAGTCGTTAAAATCCACCAATCCGCGTTGGGCAGCGTGGTGCGTCATGGGCCATACCATACTCCTTATCCATCCGTAAGGAATCCATAAAGAAGGCCAGGGCCCCAGGAGTGGGGACATTAAAAAAGGCTGATGACGAAATAATATTAGTAAACTATATTATTTCACCAAAGGCGAGAAATCTATTAAAAAAATTGAAGATTCTCACCCGTCACCATTTGAGCAATCTTTTTTAATAAATCCTACAATGGTAAAGATCTAAAATTATATTCGGAGCGTTAAAATAGCATTTAATTCGGCATAAAACCTCTTTTGTGTCGGAGATAAAAACTATCGTTTTTAAATGCTGTTTATTTTCGGCCGGATTAGTTTTTGTGATGTTGGCATTATTGCGTGTTTATCCGCCATTGTTGAATGTAATGGAGGGAAGAATAAAATTCGCGAAGATTCTTTTGTGCGCTTGTTATCTCAAGTGTTTTGTAGCGTATTAAAATGCGTGTTTTGTGATGTTCAATTGGTTTTTAAGAAATAAAATTAGCTTTGATTTGCTGCTTTGTATTGCCATTTTGTGAAGCAAATATCATTTTATCGTGTTATTAATTTTTTAGTTATACCTAAGGCAATACGTGAAATAGCATTTTGGATGCCATCCGTTGACTTTTTTTAACGTTAAGAGCCTGTTTCACAATCTAAAAGTAAGTTCTGAGTAGCTTACTTGACAACTAATTTCATACAAATTATGTTCCATTTTTAAATTTAACCAGAAGTTAGTGCATAATCATAGATGGTGAAATAGGCACTAAGTATAATAAAAGTATGTCTTAATTTATCTCCTACTAGCGGTCGCCCGCGGTTTTACCCACGTGGTTAAAATGCTACATTTTATACCTACTATACTATGTATTAGTCTCTGATTAGTCCACTACTTGTATTATAGTCCCTACATATCGATCCGTTCAGTAGTTTTTGCGTGAAAGAGTAACAAACGAACAAACAAACAGACATACTTTCACATTTTTAACATTAGAAGGATTTATGATTTTGTAATTTTTGCATTTTTCAATGCTATTTTTCCCGATCGGGAATCGATTCCCGTCTGAGAATTCACTTGTGGCGGAGTTAATTTTTTCCAATATTTTTCTATTTAAAATTTTCCATCAGTATAAAAATAGCATTGAAAAATGCAAAAAATACAAAATCATAAATTATTGGCAGTTGCATCTTAATCGATCGTTAAACACCTGAAAATATGTTTCTTTCGAATGCAAGGATATTCCTAGCATTGATGTGACAACGCTGGCCTACAGCGTATTAAAAATATAAAAGTATTGGAGAATTTCGACGGTGGTTCGCAAGTCTCGGTAGCTCAGCGGTTAGAGCATTGGACCGGATTTTCAAAGGTCGCGGGTTCGATTCCCGTCTGAGAATTCACTTGTGGCCGAGTTAATTTTTTCCAATATTTTTCTATTTAAAATTTACCATAAGTATTAGTAGGATTATCAACTAATCCTACTAATATTAAAAATGTGAAAGTTGTTAGTATGAAAATTATTATTATACTAGCATTCGCATGTCTTCCGTTCCCGTGGGAATATCGGGATAAAAAGTACCATATGTTACTCTCCGTGCTTTCAACTAACTCTATGCCAATATTCAAGTCGGTTGGTTGCTTAGTTAGGGCGTGAAGGAAGGACAAACAAACACACTGTCGTATTTATAATATTTTTATAGTTAACATTGTTAGGATAGGATACTAGCTGTAATTTTGGACTATTCGAAAGCACTTATCTATAAGTCTATTTGAATAAAAATCTTTGACTTTGACTTTACTTTGCGTTGCAATGTAAAGAAATAATAGATTATAACTTTTTAATTTTGCATTTTACAATGCTATTTTTATGTGATAAATATTAAACAAGAAAATATACTAGAAATACTAGAAAGGATGCGGGTTCGAATCCCGTCAGGGCGACATGAGACTAGTTGCTTTTTTCTAGTATATTTTCTTGTTTAATAATAATAGATTATTTTGGGCCAGGAAGCCTCGCGGGGCAACTTAACAAAGTTTCATCATAATCTGATTAATGATTTCAGAACGCATAGAGGACAAACTTACATTGAGGACAAATATTGATTTATATTTACTCATACTAGCGGTCGGCCGCGGTTTCCCCCGCGTTGTTCCCGTTCCCGTGGGAACATCATATCTACTGAATTCAAATCCACTAAGTTCCATTTTGTCACATTATTTAATTAATCGAAAACGGTGTTGCCGTTTTCTTAAACTCCTTAGAGATATTTAATTATTCGCGGAATATTTAAAACCGGTAATTCTAATAGATTAAATAAAACTGATACTGAATCGGACTTGAATCACTTGAAATATCAGTAATGTATGATAAATTTTAAATAGATTTGTTTTTGGAAAAAACAACTTGGCCACAAGTGAATTCTCAGATGGGACACTTGAATTCACTTGGGGCCGAGTAGTTGTTTTCCAATATTTTTCTATTTAAAATTTATCATAAGTATAAAAAATAACATTGGAAAATACAAAAATTCAAAAATCATAAAAAATCAGTCATGTCAAAGTCAATGTAAAATGATCAATGATCTCTGTGCCAAATTTCATCCAAATTCGTTCAGTTGTTTTCCCTGAAAGAGTAACAAACATCCAAACATCACAAACTTTCGCATTTGTAATACACTAGCGGCAGCCCCCGGTTGCACTCGCGTGGTTCCCGGTCCCGAGAGATAATCGGTATAAAAAGTAGCCTATGGTTTAATCCAGGTAATCTTCGCATTTAGTTTTATATGCATTAATAAGCTGTTGATTATTATAATTAAGCGCTTTTCAGACTACGCTATAATATACAGGGTGTTAAAAGACCCATACCGAAACCGTAATATTTGGTAGTGTTCATCTAACTAAATAAGAATATGTGAAAATAATTGCTGGGAAACGACTTTTATTTTTCGTTTTAAAAAAATGGGTGTTATTTTTACACGCAAAAAAAACGCGTTCAACAACGTATGCGTGTCTAGAGGGCACGAGTAGGTAGCCGGGATCCAGATTCTTTGATTGGTTTTGATATTCATTGCGGTTTCGTAACTATAAACGATAATATTTAAAAATAAATAGTGACTTTGATCCTCAATAACTCCTTAACTATCAGGTTCCCAGATTTGTCCCCATACAAGAAAATGATTGTAACAATAGGTAGAATACGTGGTTTTCGTTTTCGTTATGGGTCTTTTAATACCCTGTATAGCCTATAGCTTATAGCTCATAGCACAACGATATCGCCCAACATACATTTACTAAGATAGCGTATAGTAAGCCAATAATATATATTATAGCTATATGCTATTATATTATAGCGTAGTCTGAAAAGCGCTTAAAACCAAGCTAGTACTTGCGAGAGTGTTTTGTTTACATCGTCAAAATCAGTTTTGTTCCTATCAATGTTAAATATTAAAGAAGTATCATCCGCAAACAAGACAATCACACATAAGTTTTTAAAAATATCAACAAATAATAATTATAAGTAATTTTTTTAACGGCAAAATATAAAATAACCTCACTATGACGACAAATCAAATTATACATATACATATTTAAGTCAAAGGTTCGTTTATTCTCATTCCTGTTTAAATTACTAGCATAAGGCAAAGCACTAATTATTATTCTGCATCTTGTGTTTGATTGTAATGTCAGTAATTTATTTATATTTTTAAGTATATCCTTTCTTGTTAATTTGGAACTGTTACCGCATAATATTAGGTACTAAAAGTGGTTGTGTTTTCTTTCATTTGGGATTCATGTATTTAATAAATAAATAATTCAGTCTGAGTACATCATTGTCTGACATTTATTACTTTAAAGTGTAATCGTTCCGTCCAGATAAGGGATTTTTGTAAGAGAAAAGCAGACTTAATTCTTTACAAACACATATAATGATCAATAAACAGTTTTATCAACGACAAATCAATACAAAACGTTACTTACGTTAGGACTCTTTATTTATTTCACAATTTAGTGTACTCGTTTCGCACTTGTAGCACAGGAACACTTTATGTGCGTAAGCGTTGACGTCTCGAGCCGCAATCCCGCCATTTTTTCCTTTTGTTTTTAAATTTCTCAGACTAACTCTAATGAATAATGATTGGGTGAATCGAATAACCGATATCTGTGGTTACTGACAACTGAATATTAGTAATTAATAAGTGATAAATCATAAATATCTGAATAAAAGCTAACAAAAGGTAAGATATTAGTAGGAAGTATGATAGGATAATTGTATCGATTAACAAATTAAGCCCGCTCGTAAGACGCGTTAAAGGTACTGTTCCGGTATGACGCCTCCCTTCCCTTAATATTCCCTAAGGACTCTCAATCCAGCCGGGATTGCTTAAGGGATTTTCAAGTTTATTTTGGGGAGTGGATTTTACGGATGAAGTTTGCGGTTGAAATTGTAGGTCATATTTTTGTGTAATAATTTGTCTTATGATTCCATGATACTATGTGAAAGTTTAATGTTAAAATTTCATTAAATGATATTAAAAACTAGATAATTAGACGTACAACTGCGTGTAGCGCCTTTTATATCATCTTTTATTATACGCACAACCAGGGAGTGGTCCTACCAGCGTAAGTACTTATAGCCGGAAGTCCCGGAAGCGTGTACTTAACCCTGAAATAATCAATAGGCACCTTCTGGGCAAGGTCGCTTCATCTTTGGACTTTTCCTTATCTTAGACTAGCGGATCCTCGCGGTATTACCCGTGTGGTGCCCTTTCCCGTGGGAATATCGGGATAAAATATAGCCTATGTCACTCGGGAGAAATGTAGCTTTCTAATGGTCTAAGAATTTTCTAAATCGGTCCAGTAGTTCCTGAGATTAGCGCGTTCAAACAAACTCTTCAGCTTTATAATATTACTAGCGGATCCTCGCGGTTTTACCCGCTTGGTTCCCGTTCCCTAGGGAATATCGGGATAAAATATAGCCTATGTCACTCGGGAGAAATGTAGCTTTCTAATGGTCTAAGAATTTTCTAAATCAGTCCAGTAGTTCCTGAGATTAGCGCGTTCAAACAAACAAACTCTTCAGCTTTCAGATTGAGGCCAATAGTTAGACCAAACATCACTGTCAGAACCACACCTCAACGACGCCACATGCTTGGGTCTAAGATGTTCTCCAGAAACAATAGTGACAGGTAGCCAGACACCTATATCAGTTTCAGAATATGCTCGTACCTTGTCCATTGATAGACTATTACTATCTGCACAAGGCCCCTAGCCAAAGAAACAATTCAAAAACTATAACGAAGTTCGAATATAATTAAATGTATGGGATTGGCGTTTGGCATAGGCCGCGCTAAATCACGTGGTCTTACTGCAAGTTAATTGGCGCATATAGAGAATAACGAATCGTAATAATTAACTAAATTTAGGCCAATTTAAGCCAGGCATTTACAAAATAAATGTGACCGACTGGTATCTGTACTAAGGTAACCTGTCTTACAGATTACCAGGCCCTCGTCCTACGGAATATTGACATTAAATCGCCAACGACAAAGATCACAGTATTTAATACAAAACAATCATATGAGAATAACAAATACTTATAACAAAAAACTTTTATTGATTCCATTATGCAATAATCTGTTTTTCTTTCACTCCCACTTCAGCATAGGATAAACATGGTAAAAGTAATATTAATAAGGTAGTAAGTAACACTATTAATTATTCAAACAATATTGCTCAACAAAATGTAAATCGATTCAATGATATCGCCCTCATAGGTAGTTTAAATTAATATTGGAGTCAAAAACAAAGACCTGAGGGATATGATTAATCGGTGTACAAAGGATGCTATATATTAGGTGAGGCGTGCTTTTGACAGCTAAGGGTGGTAAGAAAGCGCGGGGGGCCCGCGGCGCCAGGCACGGGCGCTAGCGGGGTTAAGCCAAATCGACATTTTTTATTTTTTTTTCACGGCGGGGAGACTTTTAGCCTTCATCATACCTGATGTTAAGTATAGATAAGGCTGAAGATGGAAGCGAGCCTCTCCCGGAATCCTCAACCACTGAGGCTATCTTATCTCTAACTGCCGGAACACAGCAACAATGCTGAACACATTGTTGTTATGGCGTCAGACTTAAATTAACGATTGAACTATGTTTTTTTTTAACCTTTCAGGCCCCGGATTATGTGACCCAATAAATATTGTATTGTTGAAATAAAACAACTTTTCCGGATATTAAAAGCGCTATATTTCACGAATTTCACTATATTCGCCAATTAACTTGCGGTAAGACCACGTGATTTAGCGCGGCTTATGCCAAACGCCAATCCCATATACCTATTTAAATCTTTTCGAACTTCGTTAGCGTTTTTGAATTGTTACTTTGGCTAGGGGCTCTGGTCAAGAATCTGTGTCTGGGATTTAGGGCGTGGAGTTACGTCTGTTGTAAGTATTTAACTTTTAACAAAATAATTTATTTTTATTTTTATTAAGTACGGGGAGACTCTTAGCCTTCATCATACCTGATGTTAAGTATTGATAAGGCTGAAGATGGAAGCGAGCCTCTCCCAGAATCCCCAATCACTGAGGAACTGGCTATCTTATCTTTACAAATACAAATATATTTATTGTTTCATGAGTAGATGTATACATGGTGGTATAGTAAATAATTAGTAACATCATGAACCCCGTTAGGGCACTACAATTTTTATACTTAAGTATTTAAGATGGTGCAAACATTCTGACCAACTTTTACATAAAATAGGTACTTATTTATGAGTTATGTTTACAACTCGCACATTATAGTTTAACTGCCGGAACACAACAATGCTGAAAACAATGGCGTCAGACTTAGATAAGATGGTGGTAGCTAGCCAGGCGGACTTACAACAAGTCCTACCACCAACTAAACCGAATACAATATGTACCCCTGCTGGGAATCGAACCCGGGACCCCTGGGTCTGATACCGGTGGTTGTACCACTAGACCACGGAGGCGGTCATTTGTATGTAATGAATATCTTAAGAGTTATTATTTAAGTATCATGATTTTAAAATTACTACGCACAAAATAATAATGAAGTATACCACGCGGGTATTTAAGAGCGTGCGTTTTGAGGGGAAGGGGGCGCCACCAGTAGCTATATAGGTATATGTGTATTTCCACGCGAACGAAGTCGCGGGCGGAAGGCTAGTTTAACTAAAAACACTTTACTTATCTTTTTATCAATTGGCAGTAGTAAACTGAAATGTAGTGTTTGTTACTCATTATAATCGCTCATCGCTTACACCTTGTGCCATTTTAAGCAATCGGCGAGTATCCCTTATTGTATTTACATTGGTGTTGTGCGATTAAGGCGTTTAGCTCGCTCTTTAATAAACCAGTAATCGAGTTTATTGACGAATAATTACGAGATTTAGATAATGAATGTTATTTAATTATTATACTTTTACAGATTACGCGAACGTTTGTATATTTAGAATTTGTGAACTGAGTTGTCAATTAATTAAGTAAGGTGGTTTTGACTATTTTTTGACCCCCACTCTTCCTTTAGTGGGATAAGTTTCTTGCGGCCGTTCTTCTTATCAGTTAAAAGATGTCCTGAATGGCTGGTAGGGAAAAAAAATGTTGGACTATTCGAAAGTACTTATCTATAAGTCTATTTGAATAAAAAATCTTTGACTTTGACTTTGATATCGTAAGAATTGGCTCGACCCCCTCCCCCCCTCTAATCTCACGTGAGAATGTTCAAAATGCCTTTTTTCAGTGTTAATACCTTAAACTATGCTTCATTGCTTTGGATTTCTTTAAAAAAACAATTTGTTCAATTATTTAGGACTGCTGTTCTACTTTGTGGCGTTCGCATAACCGCGATTAATATTATTGTTTAGAATTTAGATATATTTTAATACAGAAATACGTTTTGCTCAAACAGTTTTCTCGCAACTTTACACTGTTTTTTGCACGAAAAACAGTGTAAAGTTAAACAACAACGTGATACTTGCCAGGACCCCCCTTTTCCCCCACGTGAGATATCGTGAGATTCCCCTTTCTTATTTTAAGTACCTACGTAACATCGTTTGTTAGCTTATAGTGTGTAATAACTGAAATGGAAAGAATGATCTGCATAATATTTAATGTCTAGCTGTAAGTACACTCACCGGCACATGTAATGGCCCACCCCGTTATTTTCATACAAACATGCTCACTTTGCGACTCTATATACATTTAAATGTCAACATATTTCTGCAAAGATCTGTATGCTAATGTTTAGGTTAAGCGTTCTACTGTCTAATTAGCAATTTTAATGAGTACCGAACCGAAACCACTGCATTTGTCCATAGAGACAGAACAATGATTGCTTCATAATCACATTTTAAGTTTATTCGCGCACTCATCATTGAAATGAAAATGTATACAGATTTAAATGCACTATATAATGCACTATAATTATAGTGCACCTAAATCCGAAAAAGATGTTTTAATTCAATTTCAATCAAACAGTGCTTCATCAGATTCCATACAATGTGATATGGCCATAAAGTAATGCTTTGCTTAAACGAAGCCATGGAAACGGGAAGAGATTTTTAAAACTCTTTAAAGTTCTCAAAGGACAGTCGAACGCTTAACCTAAACATTAGCATACAGATCTTTGCAGAAATATGTTGAAATTTTTATTATAGATAAAAATGGTCGCAATACATAAAAATGGCATGCGTGTTTGTGTGAAAATAATGGGGTGGGCCATTAAGTGTGCCGGTGAGTGTTTATTGAATGCACATTATGCATTCCGTCAGTCACACATATGGAGCGGAGGGCAAGTACAGACCGTTCACCGTAAGATGTCCCCTGCCATTAACAACCTTCCTAGTCTTATATATGTATATTATTTAAAAATGTGTGAGTAAAACATATTAATCTGTAGTGGGTACATACAAGTACAAGTTAAGATGATGGAGGGTAAAAGGTACATACTATTGTTTGCAACACCGTAGGCAATGCTGCCAATTCCCAAGGCAGGGGACATCTTACGGTGAACGGTCTGTACCTTCTAAATACTGGAGATAGCAAATTTTGCTCAATGGAAACATTCCTTTAATTTAAAAAAAAATACTTTCAACACACAAGATTGTATTCAAAAACTTTTAAAAAAACGTTACGAATAAAATACGTTAGAAAAAAATGATACTCCAAATATATAATTTGAGAACAATAATATAATATTAGCATCATACAACATACGATTATGGTTTAAAAATTCTTAAAGTAACACCCCTTTTGTTCCAGAATACCGGCAGCCCATGATGGGCCAGCCGTGGCCCATAGCGAAACCTATCGCCAGCAGGCCCATTCCAGTACAGCATCAGCATCTCCAGCATCTGTTGGCTCACTGCCATCATCCATACTTAGCAGGTAACTGACCTTATCAGTACAACTGAACTACCAGGCTAACACGAGTGTGAAAGAAGTAGGTAATCGTTTTGTCGACCTGTTTGGCGCAGGGGTACTAAACCCGCCTTCTGCGCCAGAGGTCCCGAGTTCGATCCCCGGACAAGGCAAATATTTGTGTGCATGAACATGCATGACGTCAACTGTGTACGATTAGTGGCCAAGCAGTTATTCAAGTTTCAAAATTTCTATATTTTTGGTACGACCACAAAACGGAACCCAGCACAGGGACGTTCGTGGGTCGCTTAAGATGCTGTCGAGGAACTGATTCAAATGCAATCAACGATATTCGCTGTTGACTATTCATCATCAGCCTGTGGACGTCCACTGCTGGACATAGGCTTCTCCTAGCTCCCGCCTATTGTGGCGTTCATAGGAGGCTATTAGCCTACTGCTACCACGCTGGCCAGACGAGTTGGTAGAGGGTTTGTTTCAAGTTTTCCATCTCTCGCACAGGTGTTCAATGCGTCGAGCCTCTTAGTCGACTCTTACGACATCACAGGCATTTAAGGGAGTGGCGACACTTGTATTCTTAGGCCGTCACCACACGGCGGTTAACTATACGATTGCATTATTACGTGGTCACTTCGTGGTCAATCCGTTTTGTGGTCGTATTTATACCAAAAAATAATGTCATTTTCCAACTTTAATAAATGCTTGGCCACTAATCGTACACACGTCATTACAAAAAAAAATCGTAACACTCTGTTTTCAATAATAATGTGCTATTAATTTTCGTTGGCCGATATTTTTAGTTTTTGGTCCAATTTGACTGATCTCCTTTTTATTTTGCTATTGACACTCAACTCGATAAGTTGAAAAATTTGATCAATTTCACAGCGCTGCTGTAAAATCTGACGTGCAGTTGCTTGTATTAAAAGAACGAAGCTTAAAAAACGCACAATACACAATAGCAAATGGATCCGACGACCTATGCCAGAATTCTGAAGATTTGAGAACTTTTTGAGCCAAAATCTAATAATGGCAAATCATAGTTATTGTAATGTGATAAAGAGAGCAGTAGCAGACAATATTTTTTCATTTCATAATGTTAAAACGTTAAGATGTTTTAGAATAAAAAAAATGCTTTGAGGTTCTTTGACTGTACAAGTGTTTATGATATTTAATTGTTGCATTTTTCAATGCTATTGTTATACTTACGATAAATTTTAAACAGAAAAATATTGAAAAATATGAACTCGGCCACAAGTGAATTCTCAGATGGGACTCGAACCCACGACCTTTGGAAATCCAAAGATCGTGGGTTCGAGTCCCAACTGATCCCTTTTTCTATTTAAAATATATCATAAATCTACCAGTGTTGATCTACAACATTTCTACGTTATCGCATTCACTACGGCGACCAAAGCCTTTATTGACACATGGCGTATTAAACAATATGTCTATCGTTACAAAATAATATGCTCAAAAATATCAACAACATGATTTATTTCTTACATATATTAAAAATATAGAAAAAGTTCTTTAAACATTTGAGTTACATACCGCGATCTTCGGGCATTTACTGACTACATTGACTCTTGTAACTTCTACCACTTATTGACGCTTGAAAATAGACGGCATCTTGTAGACATGTTATACCTATACAAATTCCTTTAGTATCCAAAACATTAAATTTGTGTGCTCCTTCAACCCGTACTAGACACACGAAGCTCTTTAACTGCAAATTCGTACGCAGTAATTACGCTCAAAATTCTATTATATATCGTCTCCAAAAATCATATAATAATAGGTTTGATTCGACAGATATATTCTGTTCATCATTGAGCATTTAAAAAAACATTAGCAACATACTTTCCACTTGAAGTAGTAATTTATCTATTTATATATATGTATGTATTTATTTTATGTATGTATGTGTGTATTTATTTATTTTATGTATGTATGTATTTATGTATGTATGTATGTATTTATTTTATGTGTGTATGTTTACCTTAGCCGATTAAAATAAATGATTAAAAATTCTACTCTCTTTACATGTGGCCGTCTCGTATTACCTATAATATTATGTAGTTAACATAATATGTAAAATCCGTAATTTGCTGTATGTGTAGTATTAAGGTTTTAATTTAAAGCTGTGGATTTTGAAATAAATAAAAAAGAATAGGTCATTTTCTTCGTAACCCATTGTTTTAAGTCATGCTACGATGCTACGAGCGCCGTAGCATGTACTACGGTTTCCGTAGTAAGCTACGGAAAACATATTTAATTTTGATTGATTAAACAATGCTCCTTCATGTTTCATTTCATAAATCCTATTAAAAATATTATCATAATTCGTAGTTTTAGAATAAAAACAAACCTTGTACAAAGTATCCACTATATTATTGCAATTAAACAAAATGGCCACTACAATTATTTCTACAACATGGCGCTAAAAACTAAACAAAATATCTTGTTTAAGGCATGGAATTAGTACGTAGTACCTAACAATTCCATGGTCTATGGAGGTGATCACTACATTAGCCGAACGCAAATAAAAAAAAACAAAATCTAAAAGAACATTAAACCACGAGTAGCAAACTGAATTCAATTTCCGAACAAAACCTTTTTCGAAGTAAAGCCAACCACACACGTCACTTTTTGCTCGCAGTCTTAAGCCAACCTTTTTAATTCATGTTACTTTTTGTAAAGCTCCCGCCATTCGAACCACAACGTTAAAAAGGCAGATCTTTTGTTGTAACAAAGTTAACAAATACATTTACAAAGGGATTCAACGCACAATTTGGCTAGCCCATAAAATAACAATTGCAGTAATCTCTAAGATAAATATTAAGGGTAATAAACTTTTATTTTTCAGACTATGGTAAAATCTGTTATGTTTTTTATGGGTGATAAATACTTTTTAATATTGTTAACTGTTTTGACAGCTTGGCGTTATTGGTTTTTTGTTATAATCATAAATTATAGACTGGGGGCGTTTCACTATTATTTGTGTTTATGTTACCGGAAATGTATGAAATCAAGGAATTGTATACAAATCCTAGGAAATATGTACAATTCCGAAACTATTTAGGAAATGTATAAAATATTGTTTGAAAAACTATTTAATGCATAGATATCCTAGGAAATGTATAAATTTCCTCGGAATTGTATATAATTCCAATATCGTATTAGGAAATGTATAAAGTAAATGCTTTCTGTAATAAAACACGTTGTTAATAATATTTTTTTATTATAACACTTTTTGAGACAATCGGGTAACAGTTATACCGTAAAATAATAATAATATGTTCATATTATCTTACTAATTAATACTTCTATAATCAACTATCTATTAACTTTTAACGTATCACAAAATAACTTATATTTATTCTTATAAAATCAAATTTTCATTTGGCAAGTATTCAGTCTGATAATTAAGTAATTATAAATGTCAAAGTATAAAAGTAAATCTTTATATTATAATAGCTATTTATATAGCTATTTATTTTTATTATTTATTATTTATTAGCTATTTATATAATATAGCAATTTATTTTTGCAGGGTAAGCTCGAATGGCATTTGGAAGTACATAATAGTTTATTTTTAAAACACAGACATCTTGCTGTAGCACAGTATTTCTTGCAAAGGCACTTCTTAAATCCCTGGCCGGTTCCAGTGGATTGCAAGTTGGCAACTGACCGTAGTGCAATCTTGTTACTCGGTACATCGTCTGCATCAAGAAGAACTCTTGGACACACATTAATCTGAGATCGAGCATATAATTGTTTTAAGATACCGTTCTTGGTACCAATCTGATAGAGTTCATCATCGGTTTTAGTCAAAACTACACCAATAATGTTACGTGCATCACCTCGTCCTCTATCAACCTCAGGAACTGCAATTCGTACTGAAGCGCCAATAGGTACAGGGGCCAACTTCTTTTCACTCAATTTCAGCATTTTTTTCGGCTTGTTGTTGTAGGTTTTTCTTAGCATTTTGACGATTATCTTGTACTTTATCATTTTTTGAACATATTGGACACAAAACTTTAGATCCAAATCCTTCATCGGGTGATTCTTCAGCAACAGCGCAAATAGCGTGGATTGCACATCCACATTCTCTACATGTATGAGCCTGTTGTTTCTTGTGAACAGACGCTGCATTGGAGGGTGCAATTTGGAGGTTGCGTGTTTGTTTCGCGTTGATCTAAAACGTCGTTAGAAACTTGGCTTACCTCTGACTCCGTGTTCACCTTAGAGAGTTCACATGCAGAGACTTTGGGATCTTCCTTTTTGGTAAGGTCCTGTATGATTTTCTCCAAATCTTCTTCAGTTTCAACATTTTGCGTGAAATCATTGGGTAACTGTAAACCAACTTTTACTTTACACCCAAAAAGAGCCTCATACGGATATTGCTTGATACCAGCATGAAAACCTCTGTTTTTCATCAGTTGGACAAATCTCAAACCCTCACTCCAATGTGAATTATCATTATCTTGCATCCACACGGTTAGCATATTTTCAATATCCTGATTAGCTCTTTCCACACTCCCCTGACTTTGCGAATGCCTGGGTTTACCATGAATAATTTTTAAAGTAGGCCAATATGTTTTTAAATTGTCAATAATTCGGTTTGAAAATTCTCTGCCGTTGTCAGACTGAAGTATTGCAGGAGTACCAAGTAGAGTAAATATCTCCAATAAAGTGTGAGCCACTTCCTCAGCTCGTTTTGTTTTAAGTGGCCGTAAAACAACAAATTTTGTTAAATGATCTTGATACACCATTATAAATTTGTTATCACCGTCGGGCTGGGACTGAAAATCTATCAGATCTACTTGGCACCTAGAATTAAACTCTGAGGATATAATAGGCTTCACAATTGTTGTGAAGCCTATTATATCCGGATCAGGCGAAGCATTACCCTCCCCTCGTCCCGCTGTCCCCGCGTACCCACCAATATCTTAAATGTTTTACATTTCCGATTGCTATTTAGGAAATGTATAGATTTCCTAGGAAATGTGTAATGTGTAAGTATAATATAATTTATTTCACACATTTCCGAGCGATTTTAGGAATTACATACATTTCCTAGGAATTGTATACAATGGCGGATTACATACATTTCCGTTAACATTTATATTTAATCATTGCGAAAGATATTGCTCGACATTTTTGTAATTTTTTGTAACGTGTGTGATGATGATCTATTACGCATGACAGGATAGCCGGACAATTTGATGCTGATGAAGTCTTGTTAAAAAAGGAGATCGATCGTTCGTCCAATTCGTATTCGTAATGTAATCATGGCGACTAACATTCAAAATGTCATCATTTGTTCTATAATATAATAATTAAGATTGCATGTAATCACACTTATTATTTAACCTAAGATAAGTTTCATGAAGAACTTGTGTTATAGATACTAGGTAAATACCGAAATATGTTAAGTTTGGGAAGTTACAATACAGCGTTGCTAAAGAAAAGTGTAATGGGAATGGGACCAGTCATTTATAACAAACTACCTGACGAAATTAAGGAATTAAATAGTTATAAATAAGTTTAAAAAGAAATTGACATCTATATTATTAGCAAAATGTTACTATTCCATTACAGAATATCTAGCTGATGAGTTTTGACATATCTTAATAATATTTGTTTTTGTATCCATTTTTTTTTTATATTGACCTAACCAAACATTTTTTCTTGTAATTCCTTACCAATTTATAAATGCTTAAATATGTGCCTAATTGACAACTGTTAATGCTGTTTTTTTATTATTTGCATGCTAAAATATTGGCAGAATATACAGAAACCAAAAATTTTTTTTACCATTGTATGTACTTACCTACATTCTTTGCAAATAAAATATTATGATTATGATTATGATCAGATATGATGAAGGCTAAGAGTCTCCTTGTACATCATAAAAAAAACTTATATACTTTTTGCAACTACATACATTATAATATACAAGATAATATACCAACATATTAAACACCCAGACAAATAGACATGTTCATGCACACAAATATTTGCTTGTCTGGGGATCGAACCTGGGACCTCTGGCGCAGAAGGCGAGTATTCATATTCGTACAGTCGGAGAACTTCCCGGTTGATCAGTAGTTTTTTTGAGAAACGATATTTCGGAAAGTATTAACGTTTAAGAAATAATTTTATTTATAAAATGAAATACCTATTAAAGCTCAATTATTTGTGATATAAACGTTTTCTATAAGTCTATTAATTTTTGAGATAACTTTCTTCAAAAAACTGTACTGGTCTACCAGGGAGTTCCCCGATTGTACGGTACCCCTGCGCCAAACCCCCCTGCCCCTACCGCACAAGTGTAAGTTTATAATATTCATTCATAAAAAATGATAGTTAGGAGGTATTGTCACTTCATCAACGATATGGGTGTTAGTCTCTGGTATGTTTTCGTTAGTGTCAAAAAGAAGCAGCAATGTGTCACATCCATCTGTCAAATGAAGCCGATTTCGATGCTGACGCCACTTGAGCGGTAGGGCCGGTCGTTTTCAACTAAAATATTTGGTGGCCGCCTGCGTGGTTTCCGTTCCATTATGAATATCAGGAGAACAAGTATTTTATCCAATGTTGATTATTCCATTTTATGTGGCTATATATTATTATTTTTGTTACAGTAAGACCTACTCAGGCGCACACACAAGTGTTTCCTTTGCCGGGAGGATTCCCATGGGCACACAGCTCGAGAGGTAAGGATTCATCATCAGCTATTTTTAATTTCCCCACTGCTGGGGCACCGGCCTTCCTTATGGATGGATAAGGAGAACTGGCCATGACCCACCACGCGGGCCCAATGCGAATTGGTGGGTTTTAACGACTGCAAATGCAGCACGGCGGAGCTCGTAATAGTAAATTTATGGTCACCCATCCCGTGACCATCAATCGCAGTCGTCCGAGCGCGCGATCCACTTCGCCACGGACTCCTCGTGCTAATATATGGATTATTTACATTTGTTTTTTACAACTGATACCTATAAGCTTAGCTTTCATCATACCATTTTTAAAGTATTGATGAGGTTGAAGATGGAATTGCGCTTACACCAGAATTCTCAACCACTGACGAACTGCCCCCTAATTGTCTAATTTTAAAATCTATCGCAATCCCTTTCAAATTTGTAAGTTACTGTTATAATGATTTATGGAATTGAGTAACTTCGTAATCGCTTTTGGAACGAATGATGTTTTGAATGAAATTAAGATGCCACTTCTTATGACAAATATTAAACAAGAAAATTTACTAGAAAAAAACAACTAGTCTGACGGGATTCGAACCCGCATCCTTGGGAATCCGGCCCAATGCACTAACCAAATATGCTACAGAGACCTATGAGGACACGTCGATTTTTTCCAGTATATTAACTTTTCTGCGGTGTTGGCCACCGTCGTTTCATCAATGAGAGAAATATCCTGTCTAACATAAAAACATAACTATTGTAAATGTAGGTATAAAAGGAAAATATTCTAATACTTAAACTGAGTATGAGAATATTGTATATATTTATATTTCAAGATTGTAGATTTGTGTTTGGCAACAACATGCTCCTTTGTAAATGTTGTTGTTTCTGTTAAGGCTAAAAAGTTTCTTGAGGCCGTTTTTCTTATCAGTTAAAAGTATTGAATGGCTGGTAGGGAAAAATTTACTTTTCTATTTGAAATTTGAATAAAAAAAATCGACTACGACTTGACGTTGACAATCCCTATCACATGTCAAATAGTTGTGGCGCGAAGCTCGTAAATACCTTTCAAATGACAAATTGAAAGGGGTTGCGATAGATTTTAAAATATACAATAAGCCCCTGGTCTTGTTGCCTTCGTGATTATGGAGACATTTAAAATGGGATTGTGGTAGTGCTAGCAAGCCGGATTACAGACTAATTCCTATTTGCTAATTGCCCACTTGTAACTGCCCATTCTGTCATTTACCGCTCAATACTTATTTAGAGGCTCGCTAGGTATGATGAAGACTAAGAGCCCCCCCGTCGTACATAAAAAAATACTGCCGGTCTTAGTATTTATTTATTTGGCAACAGACAGACATTATTTTATAAAAATTGTCCCGCAATGTGTGTACGAATATATATAATAAAATTCCGACAGAAATAAAGGAACTGCCGTTTAATATATTTAAAAAAAGATTGTACATGTGGCTAAATCAAAATAACTTTTATGACTTGAAGCAGCTATTGGAACTTAAGAATTAAGTTGACTTCTGATTGTTTCTTGAATTCTAATCTAATTTAAATTCTATTATTATTTTGTTTTGATTTGCATGCTAATTATGGAATAGCAAAACTTGTGAACATCAAACTATTGTAACATCATTTCATACCAAGTTTTACGCAAATAAATGATTATGATTATGATTATGAATACTTAACATCAGGTATGATGAAGGCTAAGAGTCTCCCCGTCATTCATAAAAAAAAAAATTGTTATATTGTCCATTTGTAACGATCACGTCAAGATACGAATCATATCTATTTACGTGCTCAGTCTTTACTGCTGAACTTGTTAATATAATGCATTGGGTAATTTTTAACTTACCAAAATACCAAATACAGCTGCCGCTTTATATAAAAGGGGTAGTATTTAACAGGTCGACTAAAAAAAGTTGTCAAAAATACTAAAAGAGCTGCATAGTCGCCTAACTTTATTTTTTATATAAGGAGAAATGAGAAATTTTACGCATCCCTCGCCTCTAGGTGCAGGGGATTCAAAATGTTGTACTCACCTGGAGTACACAGCCCATAGGAACATATAGGCCACGCACTCTATCCCACGCCCCTCCCGTGTAGAAGCTCGGTGGAGGCTCGGAAGTGGTATCTATCCCCTTGTATCCCCACTATCCCATCCTTGGGAAAGCTGGGGGGGGGGGGGGGGGGGGGTCCCGCATCCAGTCCTAAGGCTCGATGGGGGATGGGAGGCGGGCGGGAACTACCAACTACAACTCCTAGTACTTGCCCTCCAGGCCGCCATTATTCACGGGGGGTAGGGGTTAGTAGTTGCAACAATCTAACCTAATCTAAACCTATTGTTTTCACAACCCAACCTAGATTTTTAGTCGGTCAAATTAGTAATCTTTAGTCAACCGGTTTACTATATTCTATATAAATAATATCAATTTTCATTTATCCTTTCTTTAACGCCAGGTAAACCCCGCCGCGGTATGATGCGGCGCGCGGTCTTCTCGGACTTACAGAGGAAAGGGCTGGAGAAGCGGTTCCAGGTGCAGAAGTACATCTCCAAGCCGGACAGGAAGAAGCTGGCGGAGAAGCTGGGGTTGAAGGATAGTCAAGTGAGTAGATTTAATTTTTGTTGACCTCTGGGTCTGATATCGGTAGTTTTACCACTAGATCATAGAGATGGTTTAGATTTAGGTTATGAAGAACAAACTGTAGGTGTATCATTCAGCTTTGAACAAGTTGCACACCGATTTTCGTGGTATATACATATGTGGTAGGATTATTTGATCGATTTTTTGCGATAATCCTAGGGATATTGCGAAAACACGGATAATGAACAATAGTGAGGACATTTCTCAATGTTACTGAAAACAGATAGGTTTTTTACGAACACACGAATAACGTTAGTAACACTGAATAATCTTTACTCTGATTGGCTTGAGTTTGCTTGCTGTCCACCTTTTTTTAATTGGTTCATTGTTTTACTCTGAAGCATTGAAGTAATAAACATATAATAATACTAATGAACCAATCAGAATAAGAGTTGGCCAGCAAGCAAAAATCCATCCAATCATAGTAACGCATATCCAATGTTACTAACGCAATTCGTATTTTCGCAAAAATCCTTTCTTTTTTAGTGAGATTGAAAAATGTCTAATTATCCGTGTTTTCGCAATATTCCTAGAATTTTTGCGAAAATTTGATTTATTAAATTATCTTACGACATATATTTCGTGATATAGGTACTTAATATAGGTAATATAGGTACTTTTTTGTATAATGCAATGTACACAAATGCATCAACTGTGTGAAGCCAATGACTCCTGAGATACAGGTATTTAGCCTAGTGCCAGAGTCTTCATAGGAAGTTGTTTACATAATAATATGTCATATGTTAACAACCTCCTATGTTATTATTAATATTTTGGCAAGAAATTAAATCCACAAGTAACTAATATTCTGAAATTATTTGATCGCTATAGCCTAGTAGCTGGACATAGTTGTCCAGAGCGATCAATGCCATAGCGATAAAAAAAGTAACATTTCCATCAATTTGGAATAATTACGGCAATAGAAAAACCACAGTTTTACATTAGTTTAACATTCTTAATGCAAACATTTTAGGCCAATCAATTAACCTGCAAACTTACTCATAATTGAAAAAAATGTGTCTAAGTAATCAATTATTTAAAATACCAAAACCAGAGTAATTAAGATCTTTTTTCTTACATCGAAAACGCGGGTAACGCAGGCCACAACAGACCCCCACAAGTTATTAAACACGACAATAAATAGGTGGCGAAAGGAAGATCGAAGCATTGCATGGATGGGCAAGCGACTTCATGTTGCTCCAGAGTAATCAACAAAAGACGTCGAACACTTCTTCCTTCTTTTATTGACGCAAAACTAATAAGCATTTACATAAAATAATTTGATAAATTAAAACAGCATTGTTTATTGCATTCATGATTCATGTATTTATTGGTAAAATATTTTTTTAAATAAATATATTAATGTCAAAACTGGTGTCAGGACACACCAGAGCGATACATTTTTGGTGGTTTGCGATTTTTTATATACTTATAATAAAATCAGGCACCAATATGTAAGTGTTCAAGGCAGGCGGCGTACTTAACTACGATAAACAGTATTTTAAATTACAAATTTATCTTTTGGAATACACTTTCTCCAGGCAGACGCTATTTTTTTACGTTTGTAGAACTAGCCAGTTACAAAAGTTTTATTACGTAATTAGATTGAAATAACGTACACTTTCAGCCTAGTCGCCTTTATTATTAACCCCACGCTCAATAATATTGTGGAATTCGTAATATTGCGCAATAACAACACAATAACACTTTTTAATTCGGACCGAAAAAGGTAAACTCACTTTTAATTCGAGAATGAGAGTAGCAATCGGACCACAAACGTCAAATTTTCGCGCTTAAAAAAGGGCAGCCATAATCCTTCTCGATTCAAACTTGAATATCGAGTTCACCGCTCGGTAATTGTTTTAAAGCTCCTTTCTGGGCGTGGCCCCCCTAACTGCTGTTCGTGACAGACCCTCCCTTCTATTATATGCCCTTAGGGGTAACAATTTTTTGTAACACCCTTGGTACACCCCTATTCGGGAGTTTGCGTTTTAATGTTGGCAACACTACGTTATGATTGGAACGCTTTGGTTATTTCGCTGGGAATTCGGTGGGTTAGAGAAATGTGTAGCTTTTTTTTCGTTGAAATATCTAGGTTTGGGTTTGAATTATGTAGAAATTAAGTTTAAACTCCATCAATAAAAAGTTAGATATCAGTTATAATTAACAGTAAATTGAAGCGTATTCATAAAGAAATAGCTGTTAAGCGTTAATTTTTATGAGTACCATTTATCCTATTTCACGTGCAAAGCACGAGAAATATCGATAAATTTTGGCATGACGAAATTAAGATAGATTAGATCTTAATAAGGACATAATGAAGCGCTCATGGCCTGATCGTATTCGATCACGTCTGTTAAGCAAAGTTCGGCCCGGTCAGGTGTCGGATGGGTGACCGTAAAGTGGCATTATAACTGAGCGATTCCGTGCTTCGGAAGGCACGTTAAACCGTCGGTCCCGGCTGTTGTCATTTCGATTACAGTCGTTAAGTCAAGGCTTAATAAACTCTGACACCAGAGGTGGCCACTAATCCTCACTCGATAAGAAGAAGAAGAATAAGAACATCGGCTACTTTTAGTCACGACAATTTTAAGTGAGATCATAATATAGTTAAATCAATAAATATAGGTATTACCTTGAGCGCCCAACCAAATAAAAAAGCTCGTTAATTAAAAACTTTAGAGTAACTTACTCAGAAATAACAAAATATAACATCAGTCGTGACGTGAACGATTCTGTAAAAAAAACCATAAATAATTTCCGGATGCTGGCGAATTTCCGGCGGTTACCGGCACACTGCGGAAGTAATCTGTTTTTTTTGGGCCCTCCTTGTTTTGTTTTTAAATTGTTATTGTGATATCTGGCGTAGAAAGAGTAAACCTACTTTACTTATTATACTCTTTGATCTCTGAGATGCATAGATAAGAAATCCGTTAATAGAATATTGTAGGGTTTGAACTAGGGGTGTTACGGATTTATATATTATATCGGAACTGAATTCGGAATCAGAGTTTTTAGATTTGCTTTACCGGAATCGGAACCGAAATCGTAGACGTAGGAAACACGATATGGTACACATCTAAGAAAAAAAAAACGGTATGAAGGGCAGGATCATTACCGTTGTAGCTATATGAAAACCTTCTTAATTTTCCATCTTGTATTATCATATTTTTTTTTGTTCCTCTGTGTGCCCCATGTTCATTTAATTTATAGAAAAACCTATTAAATTATAATAAGTCCCAAGAAATGTCTCGGTAAATCTTAAAAAGTACACAAATTGACTAAAATAATTGTTGACGGAATTTGGCGCGAACCCTCCTTGCATTACGTTCCGTTTCAGCGCCATTATGGCCTACCGTTTAATTTTTTGATCGCTTATTAATAAGGAATTAATGTTGGAAAAATATTGATTTCATCTTTCTTTATTAGGTACTTACCATTATTTGCTATTGATGATCCTAGCATATTTTAATTAATTCCCAAAACGTCCCAGTAAATCTTAAAAAGTAGGTACACAATTGACGAAAATAATTATTGTTGTCAGAATTTGGCGCGAACCCTCGCATTACGTTCCGTTTCAGCACCATTATGGACTGCCTTTTAATTCTTTGATCGCTTATTAATAAGGAATTGGGGGAGGTGCTCCGATGACAAATGGTTATTAGAACGATTAAAAAAATATCTTAAGGCCAGTAGAGTTTTTGAAATACGTAATACTTAACTAAGTATTAAGTCAATGAATAATGGATTATAATACTGAACCCATGTAAATTAAATTTGGCATAGATAGCTTATAATGTGACAGATCATTTGGCAGTTGTTATATGAAAAATATGTCAAAATATTTGCCATATGAGCTATCCAGAACTCATCAGTAGGTGGCGAAACCGGCCCTAATACTTTTCATTTGAATAATAACTTAATAACTTAGGGCCAAACGTAACTATCGCGTAAGAGTAAAATATGACAGATAGCCTTAATACAATGGAATAAGGTTGAGAATTAAAACTCTATTCGCAAACTTCGGCGTAAGCGAGTAAGGTGAGAAAACTCACACTAAGCACTCAGAACTGAGTTATTATTCAATATAAATTTAGTATTACCAATTCTCAAAAAAACAATTCTCTTTTTTTTATGAAATACGGGGAGACTCTTAGCCTTCATCATACCTGATGTTAAGTATTGATAAAGCTGAAGATGGAAGCGAGCTTCTCCCGGAATCCCCAATCACTGAGGAACTGGCTATCTTATCTTTAACTGCCGGAACACAACAATGCTGAAAACAATGTTGTTAGGGCGTCAGACTTAGATAAGATGGTGGTAGCTAGCCAGACGGACTTACAACAAATCCTACCACCAACCACACCGAATACAATATGTACCCCCGCTGGGAATCGAACCCGGGACCCCTGGGTCTGATACTGGTGGTTGTACCACTTGACCGCAGAGGCGGTTCTGACATATTATTTTATGTTAGTTGAACTTTCATTAAGTAAACCTTCTATTTTTCTTTGGCTTTCAGTATTTTTCAGATGGATGGTCATTATTAGCACCTTGCGTAGGTGTTAACTCACAATATCGATTAGGCTGATATAATATTATCATATTTTTATCATTTGATAGGATCATAGTCTTGTTTATTCTCTTTCATATTTATCTCGGTAAGGTGATAGAGAGACAACCATGATTCTATATATAGAAATATAAATGATGAAAAGTATGATACCTAATGTAATAGCAGCCTTAGGTTAAGTTTCATTGTGAAATTTATAATAGCCATGTCACATGTCCTGTCAAAGTCAAAAGAGCGCCAAAATGATTGAAACAAGCAAAGGAATCTCGAAACAAGCAGTCTTATTTTCCGGGAGATTTCCCCACCGCGTTGTCTTCGCGGTGAAAAGAGACGGGTATACATGTAAGGCGCGTCTTAAAAGCTCCGTCTATTGGCCAGTTTATATCGATATAAAAGTGTAGCGTCGACTGTATTGGTCGAAGTTTTTTTTTCGAGCAAAGGCATTCTTTTTAACAGCTATTTTTATAGAGCAATGTACTGCAGATATCGGTTATTGCGAATGTTTTCGAGTTATAAGATGGAGTTATAAGTTTGTCTATGGTTTTTATTAAACGTTTATGGACGTATTACGATGTTGGGATGCAATTCGTTTTAGCTTTCTGGGTTTTTATGATCGGAAATTGGAAACGTATTACTGTTCGTTGTTCGATTTTACTGTCGGTATATGTTTGTACTGGGGCCCGATTCTCGCGTCTTCGACATCTCAAATTCAACATTTTTGGAGTCAAATATCTGTATTAAAATCTCACTAAAAGCAATCTTCGACATTATAGAATTAACAAAGATTGAAACTTAAGGATTTTGACAGTACAGATTTGACATAAATTAATAAAGAAATTAAGGATATAAATATTACGAATTCGACATATTTCAGCGCGAGAATCGCCCCCTTGTACGGTCGTCCATTTTCATTAATTATATCTATATACAATGGAGAAACGCTATAATTGTTATAACTACCTCTGAGGTCTAGTGGTAACCACCACCGGTAACAGACCCAGGGGTCCCGGGTTCGATTCCCAGCGGGGGTACAAATTGTATTTGGTTTGGTTGGCGATAGGACTTGTTGTAAGTCCGCCTGGCTAGCTACTACCATCTTATCTAAGTCTGACGCCATAACAACAATGTTTTCAGCATTGTTGTGTTCCGGCAGTAAGAGATAAGATAACCAGTCCCCTCAGTGGTTGAGGGTTCCTGGAGAGGCTCGCTTCCATCTTCAGCCTTATCAATACTTAGCATCAGGTTTGATGAAGGCTAAGAGTCTCCCTGTCGTGAATAAAAAAAAAAAAAAAACTACAGATTAGATGCTTAATCGCGCTTCCCCCGGAACCTTTAAACATCTTTAACTTGTATTCTGTGCACATGCTCGTTTTTCATTAATTCATCTTCTCCTTTTACATTATACTATAACTAGCGGCCAGCGTTTTCACCCGCGTGATTCCAGTTCCCGTGGAAATATTGGGATAAAACGTAGTCTATGTTTCAATCCAGGTTATCTTCTATTTGTGTGTAAAATTTTTGCGTGAAAGAGTAATTAAAACATCCTCACAAACTCGCATTGAACTTTAATTTATTTATTTGTTGTAGGTACACTGACAGATTAAAGTCATTACAAAACTTATAATCTATGCTAAATAGGTATATGAGACAAGACTTTAATCCAATAATAGCGTACACAGCATGCACAATTATTTTAAACTTATGCGAACCAAAACAATAATAATGGAATTACAAAACTAACTTTTTTTTTTTACTTTCCAATTTCAATCTATGATGTTTCTGCTTCAAGAAGCTCGGACACAGTTTTCTTATAAAGAGAGTTTTAATATTAGTAGGAATAAGAATAGTACGAGATAGGTTGAGATATTGTAAGTTGGACTATTTTATTCTTCTCCCTGACCACAAACTCATTAGAGAAGTGAGATCTCTCTCACGCTTTCATCTCCCCCATATTCTTAAAAACACAAAAATTTAGAAAGAAGAAAGAAAGAAAAGTAAGTTTATTTGGGACAAACAAAAGACAACATCCGAATAAAAATAAAAATACATAAAAGACGAAAAACCGTTTGTCCCAAAACGGTCCCGACTCAGCATAATGCATGGCTGTTGGCCAGCCGACGGAAGAACGTCGCGTCGGTACCGTTTTGGTGGAACTGCGAGCCATATTAACAGGTTCGTATAAAAAAATAATAATATAATAAACATAGAAAAAGACGGGAACAAATAAATGGCTTTACAATAAAAACAATCAGAGCTATATTAGATTTCTCTATCGAAGTGGTTACGGCTATCTCTCGTCTCTTATCAAATACATACGCCTGTAAGTACCTCCACAATCTGTTCCCAACTCAATAATCTATACTAATATTATAAAGCTGAAGAGTTTGTTTGTTTGAACTCGTTAATCTCAGGAACTACTCGACCGATTTAGAAAATTCTTAGACCATTAGAAAGCTACATTTCTCCCGAGTGACATAGACTATATTTTATCCCGATATTCCCACGGGAACGGGCACCACGCGAGTAAAACCGCGAGGATCTGCTAGTGGTCAAATAAATTCGTTTTCCATATAAAATTATTATAGGAAACGGAATATTTTCTGTCCATTTGCATTACTTGAAACAGACATACAGTGCTAGGACAGTATAGATCCTGACGGGTTTGACATGGCAATTTTCTAGGTGGGTTTTATCGTTATATGGGTCGATAAATGTGGCCGATTACCCACTAATAGTAACGACTGAACAGGGGGGCCGATTCTCACGACAACGATATCTCAATTCGAAATTTTTTGGAGACAAAAATCAGTTTATTAACTCACTGGAAACAATTTTTGACATTATAGGATTGTCTAAGATCATTGAAACTAAAGGATTTTGACAGTGGTAGAGATTTTACTGCTATTTTAAATACAAAAATTAAGGATAGAAAAATATCTCATTCGACATGTTTCAGCGCGAAAATCGCTGTTTTTGTCCTGATCATGTTTTTGCCCAAACAAATGTGTAGCCGGCCACTTTACCTACGCATCTCTGACTAGCTTAAAATCTCAGTGTGAGGCAGTAATAAATAAATAATTGCATACAATCACACCAATTATCTAGCCCACGTTAAGTTTCATGAAGAACTTGTGTTATAGATACTAGATAACGGATAAACATACTTATATACTTTTTTTTGTAATTACATACATAATATACATATTAAACAACAAGACAATTAGACATGTTCATGCACACAAGTATTTGTCTTGTCCGGGGATCGAATCCGGGACCTCTGGCGAAGAAGGCGGGTTTAGTACCCCTGCGCCAAACGGGTCGTCAAAAGTAATAGTTGCCGGAAAGAAATTGCTAGAATTATTGACCCGGTCCATAAATATGTCGTGGGTCAGCGGGCTGTGCTTCCCAGCTTCAATTCGTACACCGATTGCTATGTCGACCTGTCGCGTACTGTAAATATAATGTTGTTTGAAAAAACGTTACCTGTATCCTTATACAAAGAAAAAATAATTTCTTAAAAATCAAAATTTTTATTCAAGTTCAAGATTTCTCTAATTAGCCTCAACCGGGAATCGAAGTAGCTACCCCGCTATCTCCAAGCGTCCCTTATCAATTACGCCCGTATCCCCACAATCTGCTCCAACTCTGAACCCATCGTTAAATAAATTCGTTCCCTTCGCGCAGACTTAGTAATGGGTAGAAGAGACAATAATTTAATTTTATAAGTTTTTTTATATGTTTTTAGTGTTTGTGTTGGTCAAAGTTTTATTCAATATTTTAGAGTTTGTGGAACTCATTCAAACATTACTTAAAATAGCTGTAAAATATAAAAATATAAAAATATTTTCGAGTGCAATATACAGGGTGGAAAAAATCTATGGGCCTTGGAGGGAACTACCTTAAATTCTTTAGTTAGCTCATTTTACTGAAAGGAAACATTCCTTTATTGTTAAAACATTGCTGAAACCGCGAGTACAGCATACACTCAGGCACGCGCGTGGGACAAACATAAATGTTCATCACATAAACGTATGTTCACGAGTGGAGATCGAACCCACGACTCTTAGCTCTTACGTGATCAGTGACACTGTAGGTACCATCGAACTCTTCGTGTCCGGCAATTAATTATTTCTCTACTTAAGCCGGAAGCCGTAAGCATTACTGAGAAAAAAAGATTCTAGGTATCAGAAAACCAAGCGAATGGAAAGTAAAATAAATTCCTTTCGAGAAACAAAACTTAAAGAAAGAAACGTGCCTTCTGTGGACAGTAACAATCGTTTAAACTATCTTTTCCATACATACTTAACAATACAAAACGATAGTTTTATACACATGTATTAACACTTTGCTACTTACTTTAACTCCTTATCTACATCTGCCAAGACCAAAATAACATAACTCACGTAACCAACATTAAAACGAATAAAAAGGTCGAAACAAACTTCTGCACAACAACACACAAAACGAGCGATACAGCAAAAACGAAACGCCAGTGCTCCCGCCATATAAAAATCGGCGGCACTACAATTATTTAACGTCAAACTCAGCTCGCGCCAAGATTGCGAGAAATGTTCGCGCGGATGTAGCTGCCATTTTGAAAATAGGTTTTATTTAAAGATTTTGTATCATTATGTTATTCTGTGTTTGATGAAAACTAAAGACAATAATAATGTACTTACTAACAAAGATTTCACCAATAATGTAATTATTATTAATTATGATCTTTACAAATTTTCATCCTCTACTGCTTCACTTTTAATTTTTGACACAAATTTGCCAATGTTCCATGCATTTTATTATACCTCTTCTAAAATCATTGATTTTTTCTGTCGTTACACTAAAAAACCAAACTATTTCTGTTTATAATGTTAAATATATTTATAAAACAATAAATGGAAAAGTTTGGAAGTTTATTTTTCTTTTTTACTGCTGAACGGATTTTGATGAAATTTTGCATACCTACACAATTAGATCATGATCCGGATTGGTTATAAACCCTTTTATAACCTATTCCGGAAACGCGGAGTTATCGGCATTGAATGGGTTAATTAAATTTATCTTGAGCTAGATTTATTGTTGTGATTGTATAACATTTATTGAATTTATTTAATATTATTGCTTAAGTTTTATTATTATTAACACGTCACCTCTACACATTTGTAGTTCAAAAATCTTCCCCGGCCGGCGCCCAACAATTATTTAACGTCAGACGCAGCCGCCAAGACTGAGAGTCGCGCGAGAAGCAGCCATTATGTTTGTTTATTTTTTAAATTTAGCAGTAACCAAACGCGGATTGATGTAACAATTTAACCGCCAAAAGTGACGTGTCGTGTGTGGTGGAATTGTGGCTTTACTTTTTTATTCTCTTTTATTAAGTTTGATATTTTGGTTTTTATGTTTTTGATAGCTTTGGTTGGTTGTTGATTGAACATTTACTATAATATAGAATAAGAGTATGCTAGCACAGTAAACGCATTTTTCTGTTATGTTATCTTTTACCATTTATCTTTGTTTCTTCGTTGATTGAAACTTTTATCAGTACTTAGCTTTTCCATTTATCTCTACTTTTTTCTTAATGACTTCAGCTGATGATATGACTCATTAATTGTATAAATACTTACCATAGACAACAAAATGTATAAAAATATGCCTAAAGCTTTCCAAGACAAATCAAAATAAAAAAATAATTCATACAATCACACTAATTATCAAGCCGATTAGTCGGATTATGAACGTATGTAAGTATTTAAGACTATTAAATAACCAAATTTTAAACATTCTCATCTCAAGCACTTTTAAATGAGCATAAAATTATTAGCGACTCCATTCCTTTCTCTGTGTACGAAGACGCCTCAGATATCATCGGATTAACTTATTGGTCCATAATAGAATTATAACTGCAGATCATTGGACGATTCGGAGGGGGGGAGTATTAGTGATTTAATTAAATTGTGAGAGGATGGCATTGTCGGAATCGGAGAAAGATTTTATGACCGATTTTTGTAGGGACCTTTCTTAGATTTTGCTGAGAGTAGAAGTATTGTGGTGTTCCGAAGCATTTAAAATAAGAAAAGCGCCAGCTTTTCAATGTTAAAATAAATTGGTATACGTTTAGTTTGATCACTACTACAGGATGCATTGATTGGCTTTGAAAATAACTTGTCTGTTATCGACTCAATCAAATACCTCCAACAACGATAATTTTTCAGATTCAGATTTCGACTAAGTATTATGAAATACTACTAGACCTTTCTGTCCCCGGATAATAAGACACAATAGATTTTCCATTGTTCTCTGGATACCGGTGTCCGGTTCGGCTTTGATGAATTAACGTTTATAAATCAGAAAAGACATCGTTCAATTTTGGCTATGGGTGGCTAATGCATATCAAAAAGAAAATATTTTAAAAAAAAAATTGTATGTTTGTGTGCATGTTTAAATGTTTGTTTAACACAATCACATAAATAGGGCTTAATGGATTTAACGCACAGAAGGTTGATGATTTTTTGTCACGGTAAAATCTTCTTGGATTTTCCGAATGATGCGGACAAAGTCGCGCAGGGAGATAATGGGATCGTACAATTATTTGACCATAAAGACTAAATTCGACTGCGACACCGTCATTTCACCGCAAATTTCAACTGTATTACGTGATTTTATCAACCTTCGTGGGAAAAAAATGCAAAATCAAGCAATAAGTAGGTATGTATATAATAAAATTTAACAATAACTGAAATATGAACACAACAATGTCATAGCATAAAGATAATAATTAAGTATACAATACCCACCTCTCTGTCTGCGACCAATGAATCTGATATTCGGACGGACGCTGCCGAATTTGAAATATTCATATTTCGAATGAATATTCAAACGCTGTCCTGTTTACATTTAAATTCAAATATTTGCATTCATTTCGAATTCGGAAACTTTTTTGGCGCGCTTTTTGACAGCGCCCGCCAAATTTGCATTGTGATGTGGAATGTCAAAGCATTTTATTTTTTCAATTCAAATGATTGGCACGATTTAAATATTGTGTTGCGTTTTGTTTGTTCAACAACCCTCTCGGTTTGCGTTATTGAAATCAGTTATAGAATAGAACTTGAAAACGACATGTTATGTAAACATTAATTTAAATAAATAAAAGTTTCAAAATTTTGACCCATATCAAAATGTAACTTTATAAGCGGTAGGCAAATATTTATTGTCAATTGATTAGCATATCCTTTCTTCGTAGAAACGAAAAAATATTCGGAACGTCAATCTCCTTTTTTTAACCAACTTCGAATAGGTGGTTGATGATTATTGTTTTTTTGCATTTTTCAATGCTTTTTAACCTGCTCTGTGGTCTAGTAACCACCGGTATCAAACCCAAGGGCCCCGGGTTCGATTCCCAGCGGGGGTACATATTGTATTCAGTTTGGTTGGTGGTAGGACTTGTTGAAGTCCGCCTGGCTACCACCATCTTATCTGACGCCATAACAACAATGTTTTCAGCATTGTTGTGTTCCGGTAGTTAGGGATAAGATCGCCAGTTCCTCAGTGGTTGAGGTTTCCGGGAGAGGCTCGCTTCCATCTTCAGCCTTATCAATACTTAACATCAGGTATGATGAAGGATAAGAGCCTCACCATCATGAATTAAAAAAATGCTATTTTTGAGGATGGACGGTGGTCCGCAAGCCTCGGTAGCTCAGTGGTTGGAGCATTGGACCGGATTACCAAAGGTCGTGAGTTCGAGTCCCATCTGAGAATTCACTTGTTGTCGCCTATATGGCCTCTGACTTGGCTTAACGACTGCTAGAAGCCTACTGCTACGGTATACCGTGCCCTTCGAAGCACGGCAGCGCTCAGTTGTAATGACACTTTACGGTCACCTATCCGACACCAAGCCGGACCGAACGTTGCTTAACAAACGTGATCGAATAAGATCAGTCTGTCAAGCGCCACGCCATAAGAGCTTCATGTTCCAAATGCGTGCCATGCTCCTAACCTCTTTCTTTTGTTCTGTAATCACACGCACATCTATTAATAATTTCATAATTACAACATCGCCTCCACCTCTATATAAAGGCTAAGTCTCCCCCATTTCTCCCTACTTTATGTCCCAATCAGACGTCTCTTTATCCGTATAAATTGTAATAAAAGTGAATATGTCAAAAAGTAATTAATTCCGCCATTGGGACACCCCTGTCTTGGCGTAGGGTGGGGAAAAGAATCAGTGTTGTCGATATCGATGTTATGTGTAATTGAATGCAAACAATTTTAGAAGCTTTGACATTATTTAGTTTATTTTTGAATGTACAATGCAATTTATATGATCGATATATTTGATACTAGAAAAAATCTCCTACACTCCATATACATGTCTCGTCTTACTGAGCGATATGGATACCAGTTGATTTTTTGCAGTACTTACCTATATTTATGGTTTAAAATTTATCATGTTAAGACACTATTTATTATTTATTTATTTATTGCAAGCACTAAATGTGCTTAATAATCGAATAAAATATAAACCACGCTAAAACGTTTGTTTTGAAGTCAGGTTCGCAATAACATTCACAATAGCTAAAACTTTTGCTAACGCACACGTTCTTATAACTAAACTAGCGGCTTCTAGTTTCACCTGCGTGGTTCCCGTTCCCGTGGGAATATCAAAAAATACTTTCTAAGTGCTCGCCTTAATAATTAAAGGATTCTGTATGCAAAATTTCAGCTTAACGGTTCAGCCGTTTGGTCCGTGCGTTGTCTGACAGTCAGTCACGGTATTGTTTTAATAGTTATAGGTATACAGAAAATGACGGTGTTAATGCCCTTAGGCATTTATTGTATAATTATTACATCGATATCCATGCCATTAACAACCATCACTATCCCTTTGAATAGGGCGGCGCGTCAGCTGCAAGCGGCATATTGTCGCGGGCGCCCCTTGGGAGGCAAGCGGTCAAGATGACGCCGTGACTGATTATGCTAATAGTGATGTGCGCATAAAATGTTATTTACGATTGTTTATATCGATTGTTTTTAATTGGGGGAATCAACCGTTAGTCAAAAATTTGGCGAGCAATTAGAAGTTTTAGATGTAGTAGTATTTTTATTGTAACTCCATTCATTATGTATACATAAGTGCGATTTAGCAATAAGACCGCCTTTTTAGTATGCTTTCTTTGTACTAAAAGGTGGACTCAGGACTAATGTCTTGTTCAATGAACTCGATCTCGATAAAATTGCGCCAAAAACTCAAATCACCTTTTTCACGCAAATTATGTTTTGTATAACTTCCATAACGGTAATGGCATCCATTTCACGGTAAAAAAATTGCAAACAATCATGTAAAATGTACAAAAGAACTGTCCAAAAAGCGAACGTGTCAATTAGTGATAGTGAAAAAAAAACTCTTAAAAAAACATTCGATATTTTAAAAGTTTGACAAATGATTCGCGCGCAAACAAACATCTATCATTGGTTGATTGGACACGCCAATCGGCGGCGCCAATTTGTCATTCCAATTTTAAAAACGACTCTATGGTAGTAGTTTTTTTTTAGTTACGATTTAAAGATGAAACCTTTGTAATGTCGATTTTGTAAAAAGCGTGGATGAGTAATCATGTAAGTGAAACACTTTGGTTCCTTCCATAATTCTTCAAGTAACTTTAATCACTACACTGCCTAGGGCTGATAATCTAATCATAGAGATCATATCGAAGTAGAGATTTGTCGAAATAACATGGCGGATGTCGAATGAAAACAGATTTCCGTATTCTCGCAATCTCACGTTTATGTCGCTCGTCCTGAGAATCGGCCCCCAGTTTCGTCGCTACGTTGGCTGTCATATATTACGAAAATGTGACACTAATGACAGCGCGAAATGGGTGCTAAGTGATTTTTCTATACCTTTAATTCTAATATCAATAGAGGAAAGATTTGATTGTTTGTTTGCATTGAATAGGCTCTGAAACTACGGGACGGATTTGGATGAAATTTGGTACACAGATAGTAGATAGCCTGTTTATGAGTATAGGGTACTTTTTATCCCGATATTCCCACGGGAACGAGAACCACGCGGATGAAACCGCAAGCGGCCGCTAGTTGTCTATACTAATATTATAAAGAGGAAAGATTTGATTTTTTGTTTGCATTGAATAGACTCCGAAACTACTGGACGGATTTAGATGAAATTTGGTACACCAATAGTAGCTTTTTTCTTTTTTTTTATGAACGACGGTAAGACTCTTAGCCTTCATCATGCCTGCTGTTAAGTAATGATAAGGCTGAAGATGGAAGCGAGCCTTTTCCGGTATCCTCAATCACTGAGGAACTGGCTATCTTCTTTTTAACTGCTGAAAACGCTGTTGTTATGGCGTCAGACTTAGGTAAGGTGGTGGTAGCTAGCCAGGCGGGCTAACAACAAGGTCCCATCAACCAAACCGAATACAATATGTACCCCCGCTGGGGATCGAAACCGGGACCCCTGGGTCTGATACCGGTGGTTGTACCACTAGACCACAGAGGCGGTAATAATAATAATATCTCAGACGTGACGATTTCGATACTTTTTCAAAAGATTTTTGTGGTAGCCCCACTGAATATATATCTTTGTGACTAACATGCGCTTACGCATCGCTAATCGCTATATCTTTCAAATCCGCAGGTACAGTCAACAGCTGCTTTACACTTTGACCTTTGAAAGCGCCCTTACGTCGCTTGTAATAGCGGCGGTTTTCGTAGCTCAAATAAATAAATAAAAATCTTTATTTCTCTATATACAAATATAAAACATGACATTATTAGTATTGTTACACAATAACATCTCTTATCAACTATTTGTGATAGACTGGAGTCTAAACTTGGCAGAATACAGCCTGTGTAAAATGAAAAGACGTAGCTGCTGTTGACTTTACGACAATAATTCATTATGTCCACGCCCACGCCCACACAGTGGGTTTGCGGGTGATTTGTCATAAAAAGACAAACGGTATTTTTTTTTTTCAATAGATCTGTCCTGTCATCGCCCATTGTGTTGTTTTGATAAAATACGTTAGATGTGTGACACAGTGTTGAGGAAGTCTAAAGTAATTGTGAAATGTATAATATCTGTTTATTATATACTAGCTTCCGCCCGCGGTATTACCCGCTTGGAAATATTGGGGATAAAAAGTATTCTATGTTACTCTTCGTCCTTTCAACTGACTATGCCAAAAATCAAGTAGATTAGTTGCTTAGTAGGAAGTTAAGAAAGGACAAACATACACACTTACGCATTTATAATTATTATAGTTATGATTAAGATTAAAATTAATGATAGTATTTATTGATAGCCGCGTGGTGACGGTCTAAGAATACAAGTGTCACCACTTCATTACATGCCTGGGATGTCGTAAGAGTCGACTTAGAGGCTCGAGCGAGAGGAGGAAAACTTGAAACAAACACTCTACCAACCCGTCTGGCCAGCGTGGTAGTAGTAGGCTAATACCCTCCTATTAACGCTACAATAGGAGCTATAATAGCTAGGAGAGGCCTATGTCCAGCAGTGGACGTCCACAGGCTGATGATGATGATGATAGTATTGTAGATTAAAGTTTTATTAATTATTTGACATCCGGTTTGTCGCAGGGGTAAGGATATTATATGCCTCCTTTCTGCGCAGAGGTCATAGGTTCTATTCCCGCGCAAGACAAATATTTGTGTGTATTAAATGAACATGTGTTTTTTTTCCTGGTCAGTTTTGCACCTGCTTTCAGGGGCTTTTGGGCAACTGGGTGAAATAGTTCTGGATAGCGAGACTGATCACCCGTCCGGCTTCGCTGGTGTCTTCCTCCTATTATTAATCCTAACTTTTACTAACTTATTTATACTTATATATTTACAGTTTGTAAAAAATACATAAATGAATAAGTAATGTTATCCGGTAACAATATCCTTAAGTTCTGAAACTTGCTGTGGGCTAGTCAATTTATTCTATTTACCTATTGACTTAAACAAAACAATTTGCAACAAAAACAAAAGAAATATTACATCACTTAAAACCATAGACAATAAATAATAGTAGCGACACCATCTTGACCGTTTTTTCGCGCCAAAAACGCCCACCATTATGAAATGTCAATCGTATAATTGACACACACGTCGTATTTGCTCAAACGTATATTTTTTGTACAAAAAACGAGATTTGCTATAAAAAGCAGCTAATGCACTGCGCCCTAACAGATTAGCTTTTACGATTATTATCGTTATTTCGGAGATTTCGATGAAATGTGATAATAATAGCAATATTCTTTTATTGCAACGGGTATTGATGGATATTAGTTGAAAATAATGAGATTGATTTTTACCCCTTTGTAATGTATTTATTATATTATTGGATTGTATTTTTGGAAGATGGAAATTATATTGACATTTAATACCCTTTTCCAATTTTGAATGTCCCCTTTTCTTATTAAATATTAAATCGTCTAGTTAGTCCAGAGAGATCTATCTCTCGGGATAAAATCTCGAGCTGGGTTAAAATTTAACCCAGAGTTAGTCCATACAAAAGTGGCACTAACTCTGGGTTAAATGTTGGCTTTGTTTTGTCAGCTTGGCGCAAATGGGCCTTAAAGTATTAAAATCAAATGATCGGTTTTTTATTGAGAATTTCAGGTTGAGAGCGTCTCTAACCTCACTCATGCATGGTATTGTAAAAACATTATGCTTTGAGTTGAGTTTGAGACGTAGATACTCAACTTAGGCCCAGCAAGGTCCACATTTGACCCAGAGTTAGTGCATACAAAAGTAGCACTAACTCTGGGTTAAATGTGCTAACCCAGCGTGGTGCAAGAGGGCCTTAAAATGTTAATTCAGAAACCGAGTATTAATATCCCCTCTTACAAAAGCCACTTCCAAGAAACTTGACAAACCAACCCAATATACAGTTTACTTACAAAGCATCAAACTTTCATGTGACTCTCCTTGTTCCCAGGTAAAAATCTGGTTCCAGAATCGCCGGATGAAATGGCGCAACTCCAAGGAAAGGGAACTCCTAGCCTCCGGAGGCTCCAGAGAACAGACCCTCCCTAATAAAAACAATCCACATCCAGACCTGTCAGACGCAGAAGCAGACAAACCAAAACTATCACCTTTATCCCCCATACCTGACGATCAGCCCGAAGACGGAAAAAACAAAATGTTCGCGACTACCTCCAACTGTCAAAGTGACAGTTACAGATACGAAGACAAAATGGCGGGAGTTTTTACGCGGGAACCGCCGTTTTCCAATATGGAAGATGGCGATGATTACGACACGGACGCCAGCGCGTCTGATGAAGAAATCAATGTGACATGACGTGTTTGTCTCTAGCTTTTAATGTGTACATTTAAAATTAGTGTAATGTATTATAAAATCTGTATATTTCTTGAGTACAACATTCAATGTGGGATATGGTAATGAAATGAGTTTGAATCTATTCTCAAAAAGATGGTCTATCTCTCAGCTATTGCCTGAGTAACTTTTGTTATTTTCCGTACAGGGTAGACGCCCCCTGTATGTAACACTATAATTCAATACTTATTTACTAACATAGCATTCAAAGTGGCCACAATTGGGGCTTCTGCATCATCATTTCAACTTCCATCGTCATCATATCAGCTGCATGACACCACGACTGGGTATCTCCCAAAGATCTCTACGATAATCGGTCCAGCGTTGTCCGCATCTAGCTGCTTCACGCGACCGTATGTCCTTCTGTATGTCTCTCTTAAAGGGTAATCCTACTAAAATTATAAATGCGAAAGTATGTCAGTTTGTTTGTTACTCTTTCACGCTAAAACTACTGAACAGATTAGAATGAAATTTGGCATAGAAATAATAGTTAGTCTGGATCAAACATAGGATACTTTTTATCCCAATATTCCCACGGGAAAGGCCTCACGCGGGTGAAACCGCGGGCGGCCGATAGTGTTTCATAAACTGAAGAATTAAATCCAAATTCGAACACTTGAAGCACAACAGTTGTCAATGAAAATGGAGGTTCAAGTGTAAGGTTAAAATTATTTATCGATATCTTGAAAGCTAAATAATATAATTTGGTCAAATTGTGTAAAATAATGATAATTATTAGGATTCGTGTAAAATATTTTGTAATTTATAAGGTATTTGTAATAAATAATGATACCTAATAAGAAAAAATAATAGGAGAGTAGGTATGCTTCAATATATTTTTTTTTTTTTTTCACATTTCCAAAAGAAATCTGTAAACATTAAAACCGCAAGCCTAATTGTGTAAGTATTTCGACATCGAAAATGATCGCTTTCAAAATTATTATGTACATAACTAGCTTATAAATACAGCTGTCTACGTGACCCGTAGAGGCGCAGAAATGTATGAAACTAAAAGAAAATTATGAACAATATGTATTTCTATTTTTGACTAATAAGTATAAGGAAGGTGTGTTTAAACAAATAATAAATACTTACAAAAAATTTGGTCCAGACAACAGCTACATAACTTACAAAACTTTTGACATTGTTTAGATTTGGTGCGCACTGAACAACCACAGATAAAAAAGTTGATTTTCTCAGACCATAGACATATGTTTTTGTTTTTAAGGCAGTGATTGTAAATATAAGTCCAAACTATTAAGATAATTGATCTCAAAACCTATAAATTAAGTAATGATAAAGACTTCGTAATTCTATGTGAATTAAGTAAATAAATAATGTATGATCAATAAATTTATGTGGAAATTAAATAATCGTGAAGATCTGTATGAGTTTGTTTTATTTTTAATTGTGGTTCCATAAAAGAGGCGAGTCATAAAGTCATAAAATGAAATCGCAATTCTTATTCAAAAATGTGATTTTTCAGTTATTATAATAATCTTATTTTAAAGCAATTATTTAAAGTACCTTCCGTTTGAAGCTTTCGATAAAAGAGAAAAAATGAAAACATACATTAAAAGAACATTTGTTTTTAAGTTGTTGTAAGTATAATAGAATTTACCCACTTATATCTTAACTACAGATAAAATCCTTTTTAAATCCTAAATATTCTATACACTTCGAATGCAACTTTTTATTAGATAAATTTAAAAATAAACTTATTGTTTTACTTATTTCGGTTTAAAAGTTTGTAGTATAACAAATAAGTTGAACAACTACTTTATTGTGAATCATATGTTTATAGGAATATATTGAAGCGCGCATACTATCAAATCGATAGCTGTTCGAAAAAAAAGTCGACATCGACTTTTTCATCAACTAATCTGTTTAGTTTTGTGGAAATCGCGAGAAGTACATAACTCGACAAAACAGTTTAGTCGATGGAAAAGTTGTTTAATGCGTTAGTCCTAACGCTCAAAAATCTGAACCAAACTACCTTTTACATAAAAAAAAGAAAATCAAACAAAAAGCCAATTCCATTTTTAAATCGTACCTAAAAGTACGGCGCGATAAAATGCACTCACATCACATCACAGATAAAAAAATAAAGGTTATATTTTTTTTTTCTAAACACAGCTTTGGCTTTTGGTGGGAGGTTCTCAGCCAATATAGATGGGCGAAAAATGTCACACGCAGACTCCATACGGCCAAGGTGTAAATGCAATATATATACTTCGAACAGCTAACATTTTGTTTATGGAGGGAGTAAAATTGTTTTGGTGGACGGTCGTTAGAGTTATTTATTTTTTTGAGCACTTTGAACGCGTGTCCTAAATATTGTCCGAGATTTTGTTAGTTACTTTCAAGTTTATAATATTGTCTGACCATTAATGTCAAAGGTTAAAAAGGTTAAATATTTTGAGAAAATAAAACCTTCATTTTCTCACTATTCCTATTAAAATTCAATAGTGTATCTAATTTATACTAGTACTTAGTATGTCTATGTAATAAGTAATAAAATAGTAGATTTTACATATCAAATCCTAGTTAAATTGCACTCACAGATGCGTAGGTAGCTTTAAAACCGACATGGAATCGTTTCAGCACATAGCGAGATTAAAAAATGCGGCGGGTTTGTTTGTTTGCATTGAATAGTCTCCGAAACTACTGAACGGATATGGATGAAATTTAGTACACAGATAGGTAGATAGCCCTGGTTATGAATATAGGATTTTTTTTATCCCGATATTCCCACGGGAACGGGAACCACACGAGAGAAACCGCGAGCGGTCGCTAGTTTTTGATTAAGTTTTCGAATTATTGATAATATTACTAATATAGTATTGTGTAATCTGTCCTAATGAGACTTTCGACACACTTTGCGAAAGCACTTTAAACCGCAAGACCAAAACCCTTCGCTCCATAAATGAGTAAGCGCATTTAGCTGGAGGATAAAAAATTATTCTCCAACTAACTGTCAGATCCTTATACAACATTTATCCCATGTCTCAAGCATTATTGGCACTCCGAAAGTGCGTTTCATCTAACAGTACCTCTGACAGTGGCGCTTCTGTCGTTTTCTACATCCGAAAATGGGTTCTATTGCTATAGAAATAAGCAAAACTCTTTTAAGTTCCAGTAATATTCCGTAGGACTTATAAAACGGATTCTAGTGCGTGTACCACAGATCAAACGAGTGCAAATCTCTTATGTCACCGCGTGCGTTTGACGTAACTTTTGGCAGGAGCGTGGCGCACACGTGCAATACATCTGGCGGTCATCGATTGTGATGGGGTGACTTATGTTTTTTTTTTCATGTTTGTGTTGGATTTGAGATTAAGTAAAGTATGAATAATAAATAAATGTGAGAAAAGAGTTTAAAGTAATACTCACAACGAGCGACGGACAAAGATAGGCCTAAGATGGTGCAGTGATAGTTGAGAGAGTATTGGCCCCGATAGCAAGTTGCAGATTCGATTCCCGTCTGAACAAGTTACAGACAAGTTATTTTGACTGGTATTAAAAAGATCTTGGCAAAATTGCTGTGGTATTGATCATGCCTGCCTGACTGACTCAGAGGTTCTGGCGGTTCGATTCCCACCAGTACAGTAGCAGAACTATTCTGCTAACTAGGTCTGCTATCGACTCGAAAAGTAGTACTTATCTATTATAGATCTCTTTTGTTTAACATTTGGAAAAGTCACATTTAACATGACCAAGACTATTTTTAAATTTTTTCGTTTTTTTCTGAGTTTTACTTTCCTCGAAACATTAGTAACATTTTAACTTTGATGTAGAAGGTAGGTTAGAATAAAAATAATAAAAACAAACACGATAGCTATACAGCCAATAAACATTATACCAGACCACCACAGCGAATGACTTAATGATGGCTTTGATCCAATAAATAAAGCAAAGCTGCAATGCATGGAAAATCTTCACAAGTGGTCGCGTGTGTGGCGCGTGGCGTGTCACATGGTGTGGGAGAGAGACAGATAGGACGACAGCGACGGATAATAAGTTAGTATAATCAATAAAAAATCTAAATTGTTATTTGGTCCCAACACTCACAACAACCTAAAATAAGCAAAGAGATATGGATTAAAATGAACTTGCACGGGGGCGCTGTAACTGTCAAAATTCCTTTAAGTAAGTTCGTTTTTCTGTGACAAGGCATAGACTAACTTCTTTTTATTTAATGGCGGTGCCCTTCGCAAGGCACATAATTAACGCGGGCAAAGCCGCTGCAGAATTGTCAAAAATGACGTTCCATGTTAGGTCCTTTTTTGCCACGTTCAATAAAAGCCTTGTCGCACTGTACTTTGTCGTCGAGAGAGGGGTGGCCAAAAAGTCTTTTGAAGAGTGTTAATCCTTGCTTTGGAAACCGCAGAAACTGAAAGTAATCTGTTGGTCCGGTTTGCATTTGTGGACATTAAACTTTAAAAAAAAACACTTAGTTATACCGTGACCATGGCACTCGGAAAAGATCCAAATCCGCAAACTCAGTAAGTACTAAATCTAAAAAATAAAAACGCATGTGTTATAATTATAAACAGTGAGCATTTGAATTGATAAAAAGTTTCATGATCAGCCTGTGGACGTCCACTGCTGGACGTAAGCCTCTCCTAACTCACGCCTATTGTGATGTTCATAGGAGGCAATTAGCCTACTGCTACCACGCTGGCCAGACGGGTTGGTAGAGGGTTTGTTTCAAGTTTTCCTTCTCTCGCACAGGTGTTCGATGCGTCGAACGTCTTAGTCGACTCTTACGACATCCCAGGCATGTAAGGGAGTGGTGACACTTGTATTCTTAGACCGTCACCACACGGCATGATAAAAAGTTTATTAAACCAAAATACTGCGAATACATCAAGTTTTTAAAAAAACCGTAAACAAACAACCGACTTCAAAAAGGAAAATATAAAAATGATAGCAAAAAAATAACCATAATAATAAAACCCCCTAATTACACTGTTGTAATTACGGTTTCTGTAAAACCGTCTACAAAATATACTTTTTGCCAGCCAAATATAATTATTAAGGTTGAGCAGACGAAATGTAATGAAAAATGCGGTTATGATCACTACCGCCATGCACAGGTGGATTATTTGACGATGAATGACCCTAGCGCCTAGTTACCAACTAAGAAAAATTTAAGATTCGAATATGATTTGTTTGTAACTCTGTTACAAACGCAGACATTATAAATTCTTCAATCAGAACTATTTAGAAGAAAAGAAAATACAGCTTTAAAATTATTCCTGTTTCGTAACTTGGTTACAAACAAAGACAAAAAAAACCTCGTTTGTAGCAGATTACAAAACTCGGTTACATACAAACACGGCTAGCTCAATCAAACTTAAAAAATTACATAAAATCATGAGTTAAATAGTATTAAAATAAAAAAGTACTACAAAAATACTTTAAAAAAAGATCCGAAAAGAAAAACGAAAGATGTATCACAGGCAGTTATGAAGTTGACCTTTAATTTTTTTGGAACTACACATATGTTCCTTGAGTAAGTTTCTTGAGGCCGTTCTTCTTATCAGTTAAAAGATGTCCTGAATGGCTGGTAGGGAAAAAAAATTTTGGACTATTCGAAATCTATAAGTCTATTTGAATAAAAATCTTTGACTTTGACTTTGACTTTAATTCTAAGCATTACTAGCTTAGGAGGCAATAAGAAACGTGCGACTAGCAGGGGAGGCAGGGGCCATACGGCGGCCACCCATCTTCTTTAAAAAAACTATGCGTGTCCAGGTGAATAATAGGGCAAGTTTGGTATCATTTTCGTATAAATCGAAGACGTAAAATTCATTACTGACATTAATTATTAACAGTTTCATAGTAATTTTACACGAAAATCGTAAAAAGGGCGAAAGTCTCGCTAGTTGATTTTTGCTTTGAGAGCTTAATACTTTTGTATAGTGGCAACAAAATACTACAATAAAGCGCATTTCATTCAGATTTTGAAAATATAAACTTTAATTGCATATGCTATAGGTCAACTTACAAAAGTAACAAATAGGAAAACTGCTGTCTTATGTTATCGTGCTTATGGCGAATGGTTAGATGCTATGGGGGTAATAGCACAGATTGGAATAGAGCATTCATAGCACAAAAGAAATGCATAAGGGCCATTTGTGGAATACTACCTGACGAGTCATGCAAACCTATATTTAAAGACTTAAATCTGATGTCTTTACCATCGCTGTACTTGTATGAGGTGTGTAACTTTGTCCATCAACACAAGTATCTGTTTGCTAAAGCATCGGATACTCAGAATACTAGAGTGCGCAGAAACAAATACAAACTTGTTTTAAAAAATGTACCTAAAACATCTAAATATAATAAAAGTTGTCTTGCTATGTGCATTAAAATATACAATAAAATCCCCAATGAAATGAAAGAGCTAAATAATACGTTGTTTAAAAAACAACTAACTAAATGGTTAAATAATAAAAATACATATAGTGTTAAGGAATTTATAGAGTTAAATAGTTAAATTTACTGACATACTTTGTTTTATGCTAGCGTGAATTTTCTATTATAGTACAATTATTTTAAAATTTTAATTATTGTTGACTAACTGTATAAATATCTGGACAAATATTTAAAATTATTATAATTACTTTAAGATTGACATTGTAAGTTTTATGATTTGCATACTATTACATTAGTGATACATGAGCGCTGTTACTGTTTAATGTTACCATCATTTTATACCATTTGTCATGCAAATAAATGATTTGATATTATTTATTTATTTTTTATATTAAAAAAATGTACAAAAAGTTATATCGTATAAAAGTTAATTGAATATTTTTAGAAGGAAAATTTCGTAATAATTTTTTAGGAAAATTCGGAACTTTTAAAAAACGTGATCTTTTTCGATTGTATGATAATTGAGTCCCTGGACCTCGGACGCCATTTCGAAAGTTGTTTTAACCACCACAATCGCAGTAGCAAACAATATCAGATTCTAAAAGCTTCGAACCCCTGACCCAACTGCAGAAGCCAGAATGCAACACGAATGGTTAGAACAAATTAGTAACAATATCCGGAGCAAAGTGGTTCGACAAACAGAGGTCAGTGTTTGCTGTGATACTCTGTCTAAAAGCACTTCGGTCGGTAAAGTTTTCATTGAGAGAAAGCAAAAATCATAATAATATATCTAAGAGAAATAAAAAGTTGCCAGCTTTGATTGAGGTTTTTTTAATAGATAAAAACGCTCTTAATTACAAGGTAGATGACTATTAAAAGACCAAAATGCATGGATGTGATACCAACATTAAACATAACTATTGTAAATAGTGTAAGAGGTAAATATTCTAATATGAGTATGAGAAAATTTTCTTCTTTTATTAAATATATTTCAAGATTGTAGATTTGTGTTGGGCAACAACATGTTCCATTGTAAATGTTGTTGTTTCTGATAAGGCTGATAAGTTTCTTGCGGCCGTTCTTCTTATCAGTTAAAAGATGTCTTGAATGGCTGGTAGGGAAAAAAATGTTGGACTATTCGAAAGTACTTATCTATAAGTCTATTTGAATAAAAATCTTTGACTTTGACTTTGATAGGTAAAGCCTTGACGCTATCTTACCTGATGGAAAGCGAAGATGCGATCTAGGATGTAACGCGCTTGCTCAAAGATACCTATTCCCTCGTGGTTTGACGTCCCTTCACCTAGGAGTGGACTGCACAATAAAAAGACAGATTATTTACCCTTTTTCTTTGGGGCAGTCGGATAATTAACCGTTAATAACCGCATGTTATCGGTAGCTAACCAAACATTTGGTTAAGTAACGGTACCTAACGGGTTTTTTACAACTATATTTGAAGACCCCCAAATTGTAAGTGTCAGGAAACAGACTCAGGCATGGTGATCAATGTACGCGAACGGACCACGGTTTTGGTGGGCATATTCCATGCTACAAATTTTAAGCAACCGGTGACGAGAATTATACACGGAAAGGGAAATACGCCTGCTGGATCGATTGAATTGATTTAAACGTTATTTTATTACATGGGTTTGTTCAAGTTGATTCAGTAGTTTTCGGAAAATCTTGATAACACTGTCGTTTTATAATACACGTCAGTGGTAAATGCCGTTTTAGAAATCCTACCCCAGCAATCCACCAATCATAATAATTATGTCATTAATTATTGTCACCAATCTATACTAATATTATAAAGCTGAAGAGTTTGTTTGTTTGAACGCGCTAATCTCAGGAACTACTGGACCGATTTAGAAAATTCTTAGACCATTAGAAAGCTACTTTTCTCCCGAGTGACATAGGCTATATTTTATCCCGATATTCCCACGGAAACGAGCAGGATCCGCTAGCTAGTTAAATATACATAGATGCCAGGCAGTTGCAATGTTCCACGTTTATTGTTACCTGATTTGTGGATTTTTCTTCGTCCGGTTTACCTTCGTCATATTTCGACTCATCGCCACTGAAACGCTGCCACTGATTCTAGTAGCTGGACTTATTCTAACTTTAAGAATTGAGAAAGAAAAGACTTCAAAAGTAACAAATAATAAGCTTTTTGTAACCGGTGCTAGCCAAAGGAAGAAAAATTAAAGTATAGATGTGCAATGTAATCATAATAATCATAATTATAATCATTTATTCACATCAAACATGGTATGAAAATGATGGTTACAAGGTTTGAATATTGTGGAGCTCATGTTTCACTATTTAAAATAGCATGTAAATTATTTGTAAATTCAGATAAAATTAACAAAATGGTCTATATTCTGATTAGTATAACAGTAAAAATCTTAACAATTAATAGGGAATGTAATATAAATTTACGAATTATTTGTCAATGCATTCCTTAATTCATATAATATAAAAGAAATATTTCATTTAGGTCACTGAGTAATAATAATAATAATAATTAAAAAAAACAATAATTAATAGGCAATGTCATATGAAAATTACATAATCATTTGTCAAAGAATTCCTTAATGATATAAAAAATATTTTCATTCAACCATTTGAAGACATTTTTTTTTATTGAAATTTATTCTATACTTTCATATCATTCGGAATCTTGTTGTATATCAACGCACATTGCAATACAGCTTTTATTATATTTACTTGTTTTTTGGTACCTACAGTTTTTATGACAAGTTTATGTTTGTCTCTTCTTACCCGAGTGTGCTGGGCATCAGATGCTTTTGCTAATAAATATTGGTAACGGTGCACAAATTACATATCTCGCATAGGTACAGCGCCGGACAAGGCAAAACACCTAGATTTTTAAATAAAGGTTTGCAGGATTAATCAGGTAGAATTCCATATATGACCTTTATGCATTTCTTTTGTGCTACGAATACTCTATTCCAATCCGTACTATTACCCCATACCATTAGTCCGTATCGCAAGACGGATTCGACATACGCGCGGTAAAATAAAACAACAGTTTTTTTGTTTGTAACTCTTGTAAGTTGCCTTAGTGCATAACTAAATTTGTTTATTTTGTTACATACGTTTCCAACTTGTAGTTTCCAGTTTAAAAATGTATCTATAACAATTCCAAGAAATTTTACATTAGTCAACTCGTTAATTTTATTAATATTTAAATTAAAATTGTTATTATTATAACAATTTTAATTTGTAATAAATCTGTATTAAATAAATTTTAATACAGATTTATTTAAATTAATTTCTAAATTATGTGATTTCAGCCATTCAGTTATGTCAACAGTTTTGATAATGTCATTTTCATGGTCAGTCAATGAATTATTTCTTCTTTCGGTCGTCACAATTATGGAAATGTCATCAGCGTATAAAATACATTTATGGTTGGTAATGTCAAATATATCATTTATAAATATGTTAAATAAAAAAGGGCCCAAAATACTTCCTTGCGGGACACCGGTTTTAATTTACTAGAAAAGTATGCTAACAATTCATTTTTGATTACTCTTTCTACGGTAACATACTATTTGCGGTTGGTTAGGTACGTTGATAGCCATTGAATAGTAATGCCCTCACACCAATATTTTCCAACTTTTTTAATAATAGATTATGTGGCACACAGTCAAAAGCTTTTGACAAGTCAACAAATAGCCATGTAGTTCAAAAATTATTATTGATTTTATCCAAAATTGTATTCTTTAAATTAAAAATAGCTAACGTTGTAGATTTGTCATTTTGAAACTCATATTGATTATTATTCATAATATTATATTTGTTGCAATAGGCAACCAATCTTTTAAGCATACACTTTTCAAATATTTTTGAGAAAATAGGCGTAAGCGTTATGGGGCGGTAATTACTAACATTATCTTTTTCACCTTTTTTGAAACGTGGTCTGACAACAGACATCTTTAAAGCATCAGGGAAAGTGCCTGAGGAATACGACTTATTAATAGATAAGTTACCACTGATATTATCTGATCAATACATAATTTTATTATTTTTGTGCTAACTCCATCACAGCCTACTGCGTTTCTGTTATTTAACTTTAACACTTCTGGTCTTACTTCATTTTCTGTCATGGGCATAAGGAACATGTAATTAGACATTGTCGAATTAATATATTTCCCTTTAGTTGTAGACTAACCCCCATATTCTAAGTCGTTCCTCCAAAACTTTTTACACTCCACTCAACCTCGTCGTGGGTAAAAATGATAGTGTGCGCTAGGCCTCACACGGAGTGGCTACGTACTCTTTGGCTCCTCCAGGTCCTTACGGAGTTATGACTTAGAATACCGATTTCGAGGAGTATTTTGAAGAGGTTTTCAATGTTGTTTCGTTAAGTCGAGGACGAGTAAGTTTTGGAGGAACGACTTAGAATATGGGTGTAAGAAAATTTGTTGTTGCCTGTTTCGACAAAACTCTAGCTATTCTAGTAGAACGCACCATTGATGCCTTGGCTGGCACCGACTTCAAATGTCTTTTTTCTTTTTAAAGTTTTTGTGATCAATTAAAATAAAGTAGTTTTAAATAAATAAATACCTACTAATTATTACAGTTGCCACATCCGCCCGCTACAACACCCCATCAGAGTAACGTGTAGTCGTGTACGGTGCGTGAAGTGGCGTGTAAACACGGCGCCCGACAACGCAGGCACGTACTTAGGTCAGCTTATAACAACAAAACCGACTTCAAAAAGTAAAAAATAAAACTTTTGGAGTCGGTGCCAGCCAAGGCATTCTACATTGCACTTTGATTAACTATATATTTTTTGGCCTTAGCTAGCTAGCACCGACTCCAAAAGTTTTATTTTTTACTTTTTGAAGTCGGTTTTTTTTTATAAAATGTTTTTATTTCAGATTTTTTAGTTACCAGATCTTCGTAAAAATTATATGGGACTACACATAAACCATTTTCTTTCAGATAAATCGTAAGAATTTAAAGGTCTTCAATAAATCTGGTTACTTTTCACATAAATTACATGACATTATAATGAACTGACATTTTGTATTTTTGCATGCTTTTGTGTATAAGGCGAACATTTGTACTTTCTTTTGACATATCACCTGTTTATATAAAATAATGTTCTGGCAAATAAAAATGATTTTTGATTTGATTTAAAAAAAAGAATTATAAAAATCTGTTAACAACTGGCGAAGTTATGGTAAAACATACATAAAAAAATATATAAAAAATAACGTCGACTTGAGAACCTCCTCCTTTTTTTTTAAGTCGGTTAAAAACAAAAGAAAGAAGTCAGACAGAAGGATTAATATCACGCATTTATAAGTCCTGGATAAGTTATCGGAGATTCTTTAAAGGCGCTTAAGTAATATTGCTAAATGAATTCCCTGATAATTTATTTATTTGTTTATTTCCTATGGAATTTGATTTTAGTAAGTTTCTTGCCTTTAAAAAATGAATAACAAATTCTTCTACACTTACACTGACACAGTTCTAAACTCCATAGGATAAAAAAAATGAATTGTTAGGGAATCAACTTTGGAATATTGCTATTAAGCACCTTTTTAGACCCTCTGGGTCCTATTTCATAAAGATTATAATTGTCAGCTTGTCAGCAAATTGTTGTAAAGGTGACAGGTGACATTTTGACGATTGTACGTTTCATATATGAAAATCGTCAAAATGTCATATAACATTGGTGCTTTATAATCATGAAATCATCATTTATGAAAAGCCGACATAATTGTCAAATTGTCGCGACAATTCTACAATTTAACGTTTCAAAAAACATTTGGTTTATCTATTATAATTTGTAATCGGAAAATCTGACATATTTGTCAAATTGTCGTACTTTTTTGATAGGCATCCTTGGTCTGTGTCAGGATGAGGAGTGACAGGATTTTGATAAAGAGAACTTTATAATGTATGATTGCTTTTTATAGATAACCTACCTTCTGCAAAGGTGACAAAGGTCAAAATTGCATAGATCAGTGTCAAAAAAAGTATTTTCGAGCATAGTTGACAAATTGTCGACTTGTCAAGCTTTATGAAACAGGCCCCTGGACATATTTTTCATATTACAACTATCAAATTATCTGCCAAGTAAGTTTATCCAGAACTTATCAGTCGATGGTAAAACCGGTATAACATTAATATGCTACCAATATTATAAATGTGAAAGTTAGCATATATTTAGATGTTTGCTACTCAATCACGCAAAACTGCTAAACGGATTTGAATGAAGGCACACGAGAGATTGTTGCCTGAATTGAAACGTAGAACACATTAAATCCCGATCTTCCCTCGGGAAAGGGAACCACGCGGATAAACCGCGATGCGCCACTAGTTTTTATTTTAACCTATTTAAAAAAAGAAGAAGGAAATATATATCCGTCGCGTATATTATTTTGTATGTTCAAGGATAGCTTGAGAGCACCTGAACTTGGAATGATTCAAACGTTATAACATCGGATTTGTCAAATTGGTCTCAGTTTTTGAAATTTTGAAATCGGTTTAGTAGTTTTCAGGAAATCTTGAAAAAACTGAGGTTTTTAAATAAATACCTACCCTCGAGTGACATAAAAAACGGTTTCTTGGTCGAGTCCACTGCCCTTTCGCATCACGCCACAACAAAACTATTTAATTAAAGCTCCTAACTCCGGCCCTGCCCTGTCTATTAAATTCGCGAATCCGTTCGTATAGAGTTACTCTCATTCGCAAACAATCGATACATACATCGGCAATTCTCCGCATTAGGCATTCTCCGCCTAATTACCGTAGCCTTTTTTGGATTTTCGCTTAATATATTTGAAAACACTTAATTTATAATTCACAAATATGGATTGTAAATTAAGATACAAATTAGCATTTAATATAAGCGCTTCTTGAGATAAAGAGGAACATATATTTTATGAGTACGGTAATTAGATAAGTGTAAATCTTGGAATAACGGTAATTAGATCTTCACGAAGAGAGTATCACTTTATCATTGCAATTCACTTTCTGTATTGAAAACAATTGTACTGTTATAGGTATTAACTTACAAAACTTGTTATTAAAATGCTGTTATTAAAAAGGATCTAATCTAAACAATCTTGTAAAAAAACAGGTGCACCGTTATTAGAAGTTGTTCGAACCGAGGATATGGTAATTAGACACTTACGTGCTTCGTGGCGTGACAACGACACACAAGAGACGTCCACCTGCCCGCAAGTCGCGGCCTAAACTGAAGGCTCGCGAAGCGTTAAGTAGTAATGTGCCAAATACTGTTATTTAAGGATAAGCACGCACGAACAGAAAACGTCACGGTAATTATAACTTTAGATCGGACATGCATACACTTTATGATAATTGTTTACATATTGGTTCTCGTCGTCGTCGTCTCAGCCACATGACACCCACTGCTGGGTATAGGCCTCCCCCAAGGATCTCCACAACGATCGGTCCTGCGCAGTCCGCATCCAGCGTCCAGTTCTATTAAGTGGATATTTTGTTATGAGATACACATTGCATAATACAAATAATAGTAAAAAATTACAGGCAACTTTCTACATTAGGTTGGTAGTCGGACATGTCACGGTAATTAGAGAACAGTGGTTCAAAAAATAATTTAACCATAACAACTGAGGCTTAAGTTATTGTGTACAGCTAAATGACAATGCGTACTCACTTAAAAAAATTGCACCAATTGAACTAGACAAATATTTACCGATATACAAGCCCGGACACGTAAAAACTGGCTAATCGGAGAATGGCCGACATCATACATAAATATAATAAAAATATTCGTGTTTCAATTGGTTCAATTTGCTTCTTTTATACAGTTCTTGTTGTAAAAAACAACTTTTACAAAACCAAAACAAGCACCAATATTTCAAAATTCAAAAAAATAGGCGTTAGGAAGCAAATCCAGGTGGAATTAAAATAGTTATCTTCTTACCATTGAAGTATTTATTGTACTGATGTAGTAATATAGCTCAATGCTTCTTACTAATAATAATAATAATAATTGTAAAAGTTTGGATGTTTAGATTTTTTTTAACCGTCTCTGTGGCCTTGTGGTACCACCGGTATCAGACCCAGGGGTCCCGGGTTCATATTGTATTCGTTTTGGTTGGTGGTAGGACTTGTTGTAAGTCCGCCTGGCTAACTACCACCATCTTATCTAAGCCTGACGCCATAACAACAATGTTTTCAGCATTGTTGTGTTCCGGCACTTCAAGATAAGATAACCAGTTCCTCAGTGGCTGAGGATTCCCGGAGAGGCTCGCTTCCATCTTTCAGCCTTGTCAATACTTAAAACTTATAACTCTTAGCCTTCATGATCATGATGTTAAGTATTGATAAGGCTGAAGATGGAAGCAAGCCTCTCCTGGAATCCTCAATCACTGGAACACAACAATGCTGAAGACATTGTTGTTCAGGCGTTAGACTTAAATAAGATCAAAGAATACTAACTATTACTAAGATGGTGGTATTTAGCCAGGCGGACTTAGAACAAGTTCTACCACAAACCAAAAATTTTTTTGTTTGCGTCTCAATCGCGAAAAACACTCACACTCAAGTGGCTGAACAGATTTGGACGAAATTAGGCAAACCTGGTGATATACCATGACTACGTATAGAACACATACTTATAAAGGATATTCATTATCACAATGAAAGGTTTCTGTATGTCAATCTAAGTAATACTCTAATAAACTTTCCACTTGAAGTAGTTATTTATCTATTTATATATATGTATGTATTTATTTTATGTATGTATGTTTACCTTAGCCTATTTATTTAGTTAACATATGTAAAATCCGTTATTTGCTGTATGTGTAGTATTTAAGTTTATTGAGTTTTAATTTAGAGCTGTGGATTTTGAAATAAATAAATAACGTCTAGAAACAATTCACAGACAAAAGCTAATATTAAAAATATAAACTTCGTTCCCACGCCAACAACGTGCATTTACAAAAAAAAGTAATCCACATACCTATTACATTCTTGCAAAGATTATTACAAAAAACATCAAATCTTAAAGACCAACAAGGAAGGCCACACGCAGTTATAAAACTCACTAAAAAAGTATAAAATCAAATGTAGCAACCCCTTTATAAAGCCGAAACGCGTGATCACACCCGTAAAAAGCAAAAAAATAACAAAAGAAACTTACAATCGACAAAAATGGCGGGCTAATTTGACATTAAAAAACGCGCGAATGCAATTGTCAGATAATTTATAGATGTTTTGATAAAAGAACACCGTTTTATTAATGATGTTTTAAAAAAATTCATTGTGTAACATATTCGCGGACCATAAATAATGTTGCTTTAGACTCTTTAGAGTGTTTTCACGCTACAGTTGATTTTTGAACTAATGTTTACAAATTGTTTCTTTTGTAAAAACAAGCTCTGTGATGAGATGAGTCAATTTAGAATTATTCCAGTACATAAATTCCTTGAGAGAATATCGTTCTTGAATACTAAAGTGTATTTGGTAACGGTTATTAGTAATATTTTATTATTTTCGTAGTCTTTAATGAAAGCTTACATATTAAACGTGGTAAAATAAAATACCATGACTCTCTAATCGTATATAAAACGTACTTAATAATAAATAAAATTAACCTAGCCATTAATTTTTCAAATTCAAATTCAATATCATTTATTCAGTCTAGGCTATTACAAGCACTTATGAACGTCATAGAAGCTACGCCACCGGTTCACAAACCCTACGGTGGGAGATCGCGTAACGAGAAGAACCAAAGTAAGCACTGTTAGGCTTGTGTTATGGGATACTAGGGTTTCGGATATAAATACATATTAATTATACATATATAAGTATTTATGTGGAGAAATATATATTAACGTCCATGACTCAGGTACCAAATGCTCGTATTCATCATACAAACATTTGCCCCTACCGGGATTCGAACCCGGGACCACAGAGTAAGCGACACCTTGAAACCGGTGTATAAACGTACCACTCTACCACGGAGATCGTTAATATGTTAAAAATTTGATGACTATACAAAGCGAAAGATAGTAAGTGTATTTTTAAGTTCAAAACGCAAATATTTTCGTGTTTTTCAATTCCTATACTACAAATTCATAAAAACTTTTTATAAAAAAATGAAAACCGACTTCAAATAACTAAAAAGCAAAAAATAATTTAAAAAAAAAATCAAAAATTTTTAAAGTAGAAAAGGTCCCGTGCCTACGCTAATAACCTTAGTTCAACTCCTCATCACCATGTACAAAATGCTGCTTTTCCCGGTGCAGGGACGTTACTTATTGAGGAGTTCTCCCGATACTTCATCATCAGCTCCATCACATGCATTAAAGTAATCGTATCGCTTCCGTGAAATGCTAAGGATTTAATAGTTCCGATGACCATATGTGGTATTCATCATCTGTAGGTACCACTTCACCAAACGGTGCTTTCCGGAAGCATATGCATAAGTTACTACAGAAAACATCGAAATCGCTATACGAGTGCCTATAATATTTGAAGATGAAGAGTTCCCTGGATTTCTCCAGGATTCCATCATCAGACCTGACATGATGACAATGGGACCACATGGTTTCGAACAAAAAAAGAATTAATCAAATCGGTCCAGCCGTCTTCGAGTAATCGAGTGACATACATACAAAATTTGTATTTAGGTTGACTATTGAAAATAAATATTTACTTGTCTCCGCGTTTTTGAAAATTTCACCCCCAAAAGTGTGCAAAGGGGGATGAAACTGAGTAAGAAAGTCCTAATTTTCAAATTAAAAGCCACTCCTTTTTTATAAGAATGGTTGGAAATTAAATACAAATAAACAAATATTAATTTCGTGATTTATAGAAATCAACCCCTAAGGGGTAAATGGCATCGATTTAAGTCCGACGCGGTAGATAATTCAACCCTTAAAGGTTTGAAAAAGTACTTTAAATTTTGTTTAGAAAAATGATGCTAAATAGACATTGCGACTTTTTACGTTTTGGAATATTTTTACAATACTTCGTGACATCAAATACTTCTCCATTCACACTTATCCAAATATTATAAATGTGAAAGAGATTGTTGTCTGTCAGGCTGTTCCCTTTCTCGAGTAAACCACTGTTAAATTTTAGTGAAATTTGGTATGAACATACCTTAAACCGTGGAGATGGAAATATAATACTTTTTATTATGATAAATGGCACCACCACGCGACGTTCTGGTCCGCGCGATATCCTAATTCCTCGCTAATGTAACGGCATTAAAGTCCATCATTCGTTGCATTTGAACAATAAATAATTAATCCTATCCTATGCTACTAATACATTTGCCGTGTGGTGACGGCCTAGAATACAAGCGTCACCACTCCCTTACATGCCTGGGATGTCGTAAGAGTCGACTAAGAGGCTCGACGCATTGAAAACTTGTGCGAGAGAAGGAAAATTTGAAACAAACCCTTTACCAACCCGTCTGGCCATCGTGGTAGAAGTAGGCTAATAGCCTCCTATGAACGCCACAGTAGGCGTGAGCTAGGAGAGGCCTTTGTCCAGCAGTGGACGTCCACAGGCTGATGATGGATGCTACTAATATTATAAATGCGGAAGTATGTGAGGATGTTTGGATGGATGGATATTTGTTACTCTTTCGCGCAAAAACTACTGAATCGATTTCGATAAAATTTGGCACACCGTTAGAAGACAGCCTAGGTTAAGATATAGGCTACTTTTTATCCCGGTAGTCTCACGGGAATGTTACTTAATCTCGCAAAACGGCTAAACGGATTTGAATGAAATTCGGGATACTTATAGCCTGAAGAGGAACATATGATACTTTTTGTCGCGTAAAACATCTCATTCCTAAGGGAAAACATAAAAAATCAATGTGGGGTAAAAAAGGCAGCGCCACATAATTTTAGAAATCCTGCTATCCTAGAAAAATGAGGACAAAGATGTGGACCAGTTCGGACGCCATGTGCTGACTTGCGTAAAGAGCGCCGGTCGCGCATATCGGCATGGTGCGATTAATGATTTAGTGAAGCGTGCTCTCGGCACTGCTTCGATCCCATCATCTCTGGAACCTTGTGGTTTATTCAGGGATGATGGTAAAAGACCCGATGGTGCGACGTTAGTGCCCTGGAGGGCAATTCTCGCGCCTTCGACATCTAGAATTCGACATTTTTTGGAGCCTTAATATCTATTTAAAACTCACTGAAAACAATCTTCAACATTACATGATTGTCAAAGATCATTGAAACTAAAATATTTTGACCACAGTAAAGATTTTATTTAGTCTTTCAGTAAATAAATTATGGTTTGAAAATGTTATGGTTCGAATTCGACATATCTCAGCGCGAGAATTGCCCCCCTGGTGCTTGGGGCGTACCTTGGTATGGGATGCAACCTATGTAGACACCTTAGGTCCTTCCCATATACGTGGTACGTCCTCAAGAGCTGGAGCCGCGGCGGAGCAAGCTCAATTCCTCAAGCACCGCAAGTATGCGTCGCTCTCAGTAAGCCACGAATTTGCGGCGCTTGCCGTAGAGACAATGGGCCCTTGGTCGTCTGACACCAAAAAGTTTATTAAAGATCTTTCCATAAGACTGGTCCACGCCTCAGGAGACCTGAGAGCTCAATCAATCAATCAATCAATCAATCAAATGTTCTTTATTGCGAATACAGGTTTACATAAGTTCATACATCTCAATAAAATTGGCCAGCCGTATTCTGCCTTTTTGACATGCAACATTAGGTAAATGAAAATCTTAATTACAATAAAATAATAATACTTATTAAATTTAAATTGGTAGGTAAATAATGTCTTAAACCTAAAATTCACACTTGACTTTTTCAAACTAATGTCACAAAATACAATACCGAAAAATGAAAAAATAAAAAATAAAATAAAATATGTCATGTTGATTTCAATAATAATAAATACGTTACATTACAATAATTAAAATTTGTCTCTTAAATATGCGTCAATTGTATAATAAGATTTTTCTATTAGTAATATCTTTAGTTTAGTTTTGAAGCCTTCGACATTAGTTATCTCTTTAAGACTTTCTGGTAAATGATTATAAAGTCGCGGTGCCATACCAAATATGCTCTTATTAAGCAGGGCAGTTTTACTGGGAGGAAAACTAATATTGTTTTTTAGTCTGTTGCTTCTAAAATTTGGAAACATGTTTATGTTAGTTTTCACAAAAACAGCTACTTCATATATGTATAAACAAGGTAAGGTCATAATATTCAGGTTTATAAAGTGCGGTTGACAACTATCTCTAAATCTTAATTTACAAATAGCTCGAACACATTTCTTTTGAGCTCTGAAGACAGTGTATTTTTCGGTAGAATTGCCCCAAAAAATTATGCCATATCTTAGGATAGATTCAACGTGACTGTGGTAAGTAATTAATAGTGTTGATTGGTCGACAATTTTACTTAATCTGTATATTGCATAGGAAAATTTGTTGATTCGGGAACATAGATATTCTGCATGAGTCTTCCAATTTAATTTATTGTCAACATACAGCCCGAGGAATTTTGAAACCTCTACAGCTTGAATTCTTTGGCTCATATAATTAATGTCATACCCCTCTTTAGAGCTTATATAAGAATTTGAGAATGTCATGTAGTTAGTTTTATCTACATTGAGACACAATTTGTTTGCATTTAACCAACCGATTATATTATTCAGTGTTTTATTCATTTTATTAATTAATCCGTCTGTGTTCGTATCTATGAATATGGCAGTACTGTCATCCGCAAACAAAATCATTCTCTCGCTAATTGCCTTCGGCAAATCGTTCACGTATATGAGAAAGAGTAAAGGACCCAATACACTTCCTTGTGGAACGCCTTGTTTGACATATCGTATCTCGGATGTGTATGTCACTTCTTTTTTACTTTTTATACACAGTCGAGTGATCTGCGTAGATTGTTTCCTATTGGTCAAATACGATGATATCAATTTCAGAACACTGCCTCTTACTCCATATTTCTCTAGTTTGTCAAGAAGTATTTTATGGTTTACAAGGTCAAATGCTTTAGTCAAATCCATGTACATAGCACTAACTAAGTGTTTTTTGTCAATGTTTTTTATTACAATGTCCAAAAACTTATAAATAGCTAAATTGATTGATTTGTTACTACGGAATCCCATCTGTTCGTCAACTAAAATATTAAATTTTTCAAAAAAGTCATAGAGTCGTTTGTATAATATTTTTTCAAATATCTTTGAAAATACTGATGGTAGTGCTATTGGGCGATAACATCCCATGTTTTCTTTATTATTTTTTTTGAAAATGGGTTTCACTATTGACATTTTAAGCTTGTCTGGGAAGATGCCGTATTCCATGCACAAGTTTATAATGTGGCTAAGGACAGGGGCAATAATATTGCTTACATATTTAAGAACCTTCGTGCATATTTCATCATGTCCGGTGCTATTTGTGTTTTTTAATGTCAAGATTGTGGATTTTATTTCGTCAGGAGAGGTAGGTCTCATAAAAACTGTTTTGTCATTTGTCGTCAAAGGAATTCGTGGTAGGTCATTGTTATTATTATTTAAATTATCGTTACTATTACCGATGGAGTCTATATTATGGGTTTGATTAATGAAAAAGTCATTAAATGCCTGTGCTATGTCATAAGGGTTTGTGATAATTTGGTTGTCATACTTAATTTTTACTATGTCGTTTCTTGGCAAGTTATTCTTCTTTTTTTCATTTATTATAGACCAAGCAGCTTTTGATTTGTTTTTAGCAGTTAAAATATGGTAATTATTCTGAGATTTTTGAGTCTGTTTTATGACTCGGTTCAGTCTCGATGAGTAAGTTTTAAATTCCTTTTTTAGGTCATCACTACGATACTTTCTGTAATTCCAAAGCAGGTGACGTTTTCGTTTTGAGCATCTTTTAATACCGTTTGATAACCATTTGGGCTTTTTATGAGAATAGTGTTTTATTCTTATGAGAGGGAAACACAATTTGTAAATCATACTAAACTGATCAAAGAAAGCATTGTAAGCCTGTTCGGGATCACATACATTATTATATACATCACTAAATGTAAGTGATTCTAAATGGTTTTTAAATTTGTTCAAATTTTCTTCATCAAAAGATCTCCTATAACTATACCAAAACGGTAACGTGCAGACTTGGGTAACCGGGAATGTCAGTATTTGTGCGGAGTGGTCAGATATTGCAAATTCCAATAATTTCGTCTTTGGGTTTTTCACTCTTTGAATTATGTTATCTAAGCATTTACCACTTGCTGCTCTGGTTGGTTCTTTAAAAGAGAACTTCAAGTTGTAACTGTTAATTATTTGAGTGAACCTTCTTGTATTTTCATTATTAGTCAAGATGTCAATATTAAAGTCACCACATAAAATAACCTCTTTATCATTCAATCCAATTTCGTTAAGTAAGCCTTCTAAAGAATTAAAAAACATATCAATATATTGCTTTTTATATTTAGGAGGTCTGTATATGCAGACAATAATCAATTTGTGGTTAATCATTTCTATAGCACAGCATTCAAATAAATTTACTTTATTAAATGTATTTACCGCCAAAATTGGTTTGAATGTGTGTTTATTATGCACCAATATACAGGATCCGCCATGGCGGTTATCTCTAAAACAGTATGCTGCTACATTGTAATTCATTAAACAATTGAGTTCAACATCACTTTCTATCATATTGTGTTCAGTCAAACATAATATGTCAACAGGATTTCCTTTGGAGTTTAAATTCTCTAAGTTTATGCTTAAAAGATCGGATTTATTTAGAAATCCATTGATATTTACATGCAACACATTTATGTAGTTAGATTCGAAAAAGATTGTTTGTTTTCTTAATAAGAGTAATGTCATCATGGTTATTATTATTATTATTTTCACATGTCAAATCTATATTATATGTCTGATTATATTCTACAATTGAGTGAATTAATTTTAAAATGTCATTAAATATTAGTCTTATTCCTAGGTTGTTAATGTAACCAGACTTAAGAAACATTTCATATGAACATTTCAGATTTCTGTTAGAGTCCAAAACATAGGCATACTCGTGAGTCAGGTTATCTAGATAAAGTCTATTATTAAAAGCTTCCACACGCAGATTGAATAGATTACTGAAGTTACTAAGTTTATAATTTGGGACACATAATATCACATTAGTATGTTGTACTAATAATATTTTTTCTCTAATATGATTAATTAATTCAAAATAATCTTTGGTTTCATGAAAATCGGAGTCTCCAATTAATATTATACAGTAGTCATTAAAAGTGTAATCTTTCAATTTATGCTGAATATTATGTAAAAGTTGTTTTATCGTACCATTCGGATACATATAGTGACAAAGAGTAAATTTATCAAAAATCTGTTCCGAGACGTTTAAAATCTTATTTCTATTATTACTACTAATTATTGATATTTTTCTTGCAGGTGGATAAGTGTTTACCGTGGGTAATCGTGTGCACTCGGCACCATTTTCACTGACTTGTCTTCGGTCGGACTCACTTGACTTCGGTGTAGATATATTCTTGAGTTGTATTGTAGTGTCTCGTTCCAATCCCTCCCCCTTTGATGGTGTCTTTGTCACTGTTTTAGGCGAATTGGCCGAGTTTTTAGTCTGGTTCCGTTTCTTTTTGCGCCCTGTACGTGGAGTGGCAGTATTTTTACTTACATCCAAATTCAAAGTTTTATAAGTTTCTATAAGTTTTTGACTTTTTTGTAATTCGGTTTTGAGTTGCGATACCTCGCAGTTTAAATTCTCAATTTCTTGATGAGCAATTTGTAGATCTGACATAAGTGTATTTACTTTTTCAGTGAGTTCAGAAACAGTACCGGTATTATTTAATAACGACGTATTAGGCAGACTCATCATGGTCGCGTCAAACATACTTGAGGTCGAAGAAATGTTGTGAAGTGAACTACTTCGTCTAAGGTTTCTTCTATATGTTATGTTATCATTGTCATCCATAATTTATAAATTAAATATTTTCTTCTAAAAAAATAAATATGTTCGCTGGGTGAGCTGTAGGCTCGAACCTCGGGCCCGATGTTCTCAGTCCGCGACATGCGCCAATAGACCAAGAGAGCGATATTAGATTACGGCGAAATTGTGATACTACTCCGCTTATGTAGGCAGATAGGCGATGACAAATTTTCAACAGATGGCGTGACTTGTTTCTTGCTTCTGGTGTGCTTTTAAATGTGTTGAATCGATCGATCGATTGTTTCTGTCAGCCACTAGATGGTAAATTGGTGGAAGTTCCTTATGTATTTCCTTATTACAAGCACAGAAGGTTTTAAATGGCGTAACACTGATTATCATTCAAATAGTATTAACTGTCTTATTTGATTTTCATTTGTAAAATATTACATTGGCTAGTAAAAAAAGTCTTTTTTCGATATTCACGAGTTGAGCACTGTTTATATATAACATTTTCCTAAAATACACTGTCACTCACTTATGCTATTATTGGTATTTTTACGCATTTTCCACAATAATTTTACACTGTATTTTTCTTGTGATTATATGTTTTTGTTTTTAGATAGCTGGTGCCTATCTTGTCCAGCGGCTGAGTCTTTGCATTCAGCGGGGCAACAGTGCCAGTGTTCTCGGTACTATGCCACGCGGCTGTGAGTTGGACGGCGTATTTTTATTATAGTATAAGATTTTATTATTTAACGGTTTCTTGTTTTTCTACTAATTTGCTATCCTACTAATATTATACATGTAAAAATGACATAGAACACGCAAAAATGGCTGAACGGGTTTGGATGAAATTCGGGACACAGGTACTTAAAAGCCTGGAGAGGAACATTGGATACTTTTTGATCCCAAACTCCTACGTTAAAATACAAAAATCGATACGAGCTTAAATAGATGGCACCACATAATTTTTGAAATCCTCCTATCCTACTTCCTACTAATATTATTAGTGTGAAAGTTTGGATGTTTAGGTGTTTGGAGGTTTGTTACTCAATCACGCAAGAACGGCTGAACGGATTTAGATGGAATTCGAGACACATATACTTAATAGCCTGGAGAATGGCATTGGATACTTTTTATCGCGTTAAAATCCCTCAGTCCTACTATATATGGCGCCACATAATCTTATAAAATTGAGTATCCTACTTCCTAATTATATCATAAAAATGTGAAAGTTTAGCTGTTTGGATGTTTTTTACTCAATCACTCAAAAATGGCTAAACGGGTTTGGATGTAATTCGGGACACAGATACTTTATAGCCTTGACAGGAACATAGCTTACTTTTGTCGTGTAAAAATCCCTGTTTTCTACGGGAAAATATACTACATCACTTGGTAGTGTTTTTTAAAGATGAATTATGTAATTAGGTTAAGAATAATAAAGATTTTTCTTTCTTTTTTTTACTAAATCGTTCTGCACCAAGTTCTAAAGACCACGCGGACGAAGTCGCGGGCGGATGCTAGTTAATAATAGAAAATGAAGATGTGGTTTGTATTTTCAGTTACTGTCCTAAATCAGTAATTTAAATGGTAGATATTTAATTAAAAATTTGCTTAAATCCACATTATAATAATTAAAAACGGAACGTTATTCATACACTGTTTGGACAGTATCATTTCATTCAAACTTTGTAAACAAAAACATAACGAATTTAGAAACTTTTTGGAACATTTTGAAATCCCTCTGGTCAACTTCCCTCCGGCCGTCACGGACGTTCGTTCGAAATTCAAAATTTGATCGTTAGGGCCCTACCATTGGTATCATAATATTTTAAAGTTATACTGGATAATGCCGGAGCCTATACACGGCGTTTAGAGCCATCTCGCTCATAATTAATAATCATCATCGTAATCATCAACCATCTTTTAAAATGGCTTTGTCACCATCTTTTTGCAAGAACCGATTGTTTCTAAATAATCGAGAGTATTTATAAACTGCCAAACTACTGTAAACAGGCATAAAACAGAAATTTTACGTTTATTTATAAAAAAATCATAGACTAGCGGTCAGTTTATTAACAAGCGAGATCAGCAGTCTTTAATTGTGAACGAACCCGTATCAAATTCACCAATAGCGGCACGGAGTACAATTACCCGTAGTCACCGTAAACGTGTTATTCGAACGTACGCGGTCATCTGGGGCCGTACCGCATCGAAATCGGCTTCATTTGACAGAAGAATGTGACATATTGTTGCTTCCTTTTGACACAAATGAAAACCGTCTGTTCGTTTGTCGAACGTTCTTTCGTTCGTTCTGTCTTATCAGCATCAGAACAAATTCGGTGTTCAGTTTTTCTTTTAACCCAGACCACATTCAATAAGAAAATATACTTTATAAAAAAAATATGATATCCATAATAAGGACAGGGGGTAACTTACCTAGTATTGTTTTTAATAATATGATATTCAACAAAAATCATAAATTATAGTTAGCTATTGATCATACACGTACAAGGTTGCGCGCGCAATCATACACACACTTGATCTGTGCAATCTTACACACTTCGACACCAGCATAAATGTCAAGGCCCAACTGCTATCTCCTAGAATTCAGTTGATTTACTTTGTATTAGCTCGTTACATTAATAGTACCTTTGTATGAAAATATAAGACAAAAACCAAAAATGTAAACACATTATCACCAACAAAACTTCTATTCATTTGATGTTCCCCAAGTAATTCCAATTATTTTTCTGGAGTAATACCCGGTACTGTTTAGAAATAAAACACAACTGACGTAAGCTACAAAATTTTGCGAGGTGTGATGCGATCGCCGACGCCTTGCGCTGCTACTGCGTATTTTATAAGCCGAACTTGCCTTTGACAGCCTTATATAAATTATACTGTAAATTCCGGGAATTCTCGGGAACGAAGAAATTTGAAAAAAGAATATGAAAAAAGTCCAGGAATTCATTAACCCTTCCGACCATAGAGAAAGTTGCTACCTCTTGCAACTTCATCCACGTCGAATCTTACACCAATCTCTGAAGGACTCTGTCGTGTCGTCATCGAAATCGGCTTCATTTGACAGATGGATGCTTCTTTTTGACAAAAATGAAAACTTACCAAAGACTAAGAGCAATATGTCACATCCATCTGTCAAATGAAGTCGATGACGATGCCGACGCCGAATAAGCGGTAGAGGCCCGTATAAGGAAACTTGACATTTGAAAATTTTGAAACCGACTATAAGCTTATGACCTTCTTCCAGGATTACAAAATCAAATGCTGACACGTTACGGAAAGTAATGGGCAAATGGGCAACTTTGAAAATTAAAGGAAAAAAGAACTTGCAAACTTTTTCTTTCTTGCGTTAAAAGAATTTGCTGACTGTTGTAGACTCGCCGTAGATTGTATAGTCTGATCGTAGACTTATAGTAGACTGACTGGCATAAAAAGGCCACAAACAGACACGTAATAAAGCTATTTGTCTGCCAAAAGATGTCCTGAAATACTGGTAGGGATAAAATGACAATTCATAAACACTTTACATGAATAAAAAAAAATTGATTTGATTCGACCAAATATTCGTTAGATTTTGATTCAGTCAGTCCATGGTAAGGCTCGGGTCCAATCATGGCTGCCCCTGTTGTCGGCAGCTGCCACTCTCTGTCTGACGTTTCAAACTTTCTATTTTTCAAATTTTTTAAGGCTAAGGATTGGTCGAAATACTGCCTTCTGCCTTTATTTGAAAGTTGCGAAAAATATTTAAATGGACATTGAAAAAAATAAAATGGGAAGGGCTGACTGACGTAGTAAAATAGCTCAATGCTTTTTACGTACATTCTAGAATTAAATTATTTCATAATAACCGCCTCTGTGGTCTAGTGGTACAACCACCGGTATGAGACCCAGGGGTCCCGGGTTCGATTCCCAGCGGGGGTACATATTGTATTCGGTTTGGTTGGTGGTAGGACTTGTTGTAAGCCCGTCTGGCTAGCTACCACCATCTTATCTAAGCCAGAGGCCATAGCAAAAATGTTTTCAGAATTGTTGTGTTCCGGCAGTACGAGATAAGATAGCCAGTTCCTCAGTGGCTGAGGATTCCGGGAGAGCCTTGCTTCCGAGAGAGGTATGATGAAGGCTAAGAGTCTCCCCGTCATTCATAAAAAAAACAACGGGCTGCATTCTGGGAGTGCCGGCAGAAGTGAAAACCGCTTAAACGAAAATAACGATCTTGACCGCAAAAAAATCCACTATATCTTGACCATCATAAAAAGTTAATGAAAACGGAGACCCACTTGATTTGGCAGGTAAATCCTTTAAAACTGACCTGGCATCAATATGAAAGTTGGTCGTAATGAGAGATCTTTAAGTAATGGTTGTTATTAACTAATATACGTAGATCTTTCAAGTGTGAGACTTTATGTAATTTGAAATAGGTCAATCGTAAATGGTCTTACGAATTTTCGATCAGGGTAACGTGTGCGACTTTAACATTTTTTACCCATCCCAAAAATTTAAAACTGATGTGCACAACGCCGTTAAAGAAGTTTTCATTTCAAAAATAATAATAATAATAATAGGAATACAAACAAGTTAAAGTAAAGCATACCTACGTATGTAATACCTTTAGTTAGATTGATAGTAAGATTTGGTTTTATAATAGCACACCTTTGTGCTCGTAAAGATTATGAATTATGTATATTAAACGTTTTACTACTTTGTTCTTAAACTTATCGTCGTCGTCGTCGTCGTCGTCTCAACCACATAACACCCACTGCTGGGTATAGGCCTCCCCCAAAAGGGGGGGTTTGCCATAATCGAGACGCTCGGCAGGCGGGTTGGCGATCACAGTATGGCCAGCTTTGTGGGAGACGCTGCTGCCCGTCTCCTGAAGGCCGAGTCCCTTAGTCGCCTTTTACGACCCCCACGGGATGAGAGGGGGTAGTGCTATTCTAAGCCGACACTACACAGCTACTATAAGACTTATATCACTTTTAAATAAATTTTTCTAAAGACATTTGAATTTTTGGATATTTTTTTTACTTTGCAGTATTTGTTTCACATTTATCTTTTAATTTATATGTATATTAGTAGTAAGAAATCTAATTTATTTACAAAGAGTAGTTATATAACTTAATACTTATCTGTCGTCATCAGCCATTTTTAATGCCCCCACTGCTGGGGCACTGGCCTTCCTTATGGATGGATGAGGAGAATGGGCCATGACCCACCACGCGGGCCCAATGCAGATTGGTGGGTTTTAACGACTGCTGAAAATGCAGCGGGGACCAACGGCTTAACGTGCCTTCCGAAGCACGGAGGAGTTTGAGATAGTAAATATTTGGTCACCCATCCCGTGACCGACCGTTGCGAAAGTTGCTTAACCTCAACAATAGCAGGCCGAGCGCGCGAACCATTGCGCCACGGACTCCTCAATACTTATCTGTATTAGTATAACTTATTTTTTTGCATTTTACAATGCTATTTTCAAACAACATATTCAAAGAACTTATCTGTAATTAAATTCATGAACAAATCTATTTTTATACGACATTGTACTATAAGAAATAAATCTCAAATCTCAATTCAAAAATTCTTTAGTGAAAGAAAAAGTAAGCACGGTATAGATTATAAAATCATCCAATAAATCACAAATTACACCAAATGAGGCGTAAAATTTTCCGATATATTTATATAAAACATACATTGTTCGTCTGTCTGTACCATATTTTGCTCTAACTTACGACCCCGCATGTGATGGTATCAAAATATCGTAAAATATTTAACCCTCCGAAAGGGCCCTAAAGGCGCTATCAAATTAAAAAGGGGTAACTTTTAGACGCTGATTTCAGGTTAAATTGATTTGGGAACTTTTTTATCGGTAGAAAATTAGCTGTGTTGATTGTTTCATTAGTTACAATTTAATGAAAAATTTAGAGTACAGTTTCATAAAGTTACTAGCAGCCGTATTTTTGCGTGAAGAGTAACTAGCTAATTTTTAACTAATTTTTAATATTAGTAGGAAAAGTTTATAATATTAGTAGGAAGTACAATATTTAATATAACTACCTACAGGAGCTAGTGCCGGTTGGTGACGGCCTAAGAATTCAAGTGTCACCACTCCCTTACATGCCTGGGATGTCGTCAGAGTCGACTAAGAGGCTCGACGCATTGAACACCTGTGCGAGAGAAGGAAAACTTGAAACCAACCCTCTACCAACCCGTCTGGCCAGCGCGGTAGCAGTAGGCTAATATCCTCCTATGAACGCCACGATAGGCGTAAGCTAGTAGAGGCTTATGTCCAGCAGTGGACGCCCACAGGCTGATAATGATGATGATGACAGGAGCCTATTGGAGCTCCGTGGGTAAGCCAAGGACACGGTCCACCTTCGCCGGCAAGGTGGACCGACGAGATCTGGTGAAGGTCTCGGGAAGCCGTGGGATGCGCTCAGAGCAGGACCGATCATCGTGGAGATCCTTGGGAGAGGCCGATACCCAGCAGTGGCGTGTCGTGTGACTGAGATGACGATGAGACGAGCTCTATAGCGCTATGGTTCGTGCGCTTAACCTGTGATTTGGCGGTCAAGCAACTAACGCAGTGGTCGGTCACAGATGGGTGACCAAAAGTGTATTAGATCGCAAATTATTAATCAAACAACTGGTAAAACTAAAAATAATGTCAACCACTTCTGTCTTAAAGTAGGTGATAAATTAATTGAATCTGACGTTGAGGTTGCCCGTGTTTTTGAAGATTTCTTCTCTCGGGTACCCTTAGAAACTACCAGTAAATTAAATTCCTGTCCAAACGTTGCTGCTGCCCTCTTGGAGTCGTGTGTTGATAAGTGTAATAAAGTTTTCAATTTTAAGATATTTTAAAAGCTTTCAAGTCTATAAATATTAAAAAGACTGAAGATCTATGGGGCATATCAACCAACATTATTAAATCAATTATTGATACAATAGCTCCATATTTAGCTTTCATTTTTAATCAATGCATAGATGAAGGTACTTTTCCCGATTTAATGAAATGTAGTAAGGTCGGGATGCGCACCACAAACGCCTTAAAATGAATGTTATGGCGCGACTCCAGAGGCTGAACTCTCAGACAGATGTTGGTCTTCAACTTGATGTACTTGTACAGTAATGGCAATACAATTAGCAGTTGTTATAACCCATCAATCCACATTGGGCCTGCGTGGTGTCATGCCTATTTTCGTTATCCAGCCATGAGGAAGTCCAGTACCCCAGCAGTGGGACATTTAAATAGGAATAATAATTATTTTAATAATAGGTCTTTACTTATGAAATCGGCGATTTTTTTTCTTACACTTCTAGAGAACCTCACTACTTCTATTAAAAAGATAAATCAATTGCGTGATTTTATATTAACTTAGGATCATAACGGTCAATAACCCGTAATCTTATGATTATTATTTTCCTTTCTTATGCGATAAAAATACCTCGAAAGGTGCTTTTTTGTGAGCAGAAATGACCAGTTGCATTGTATTTAATTTATGAGTTTTTTTAAGATACCCATAATTTTTGAAATTTCATTCACTGAAATTCTTGATACAAATCGCCAATTTCAAAGACCTAATTTTTGTTTAAATTAAGCACAGACATAAGGAAGAGGTAAGAAGGAGCATGCTACGGATTTAGTACCAACTTAAAGACACGATTGACCGCCCCGCATACGGGCACTTTGCCTTGACGAAGAAATTCAAAGTCGTACAAAAGGAAATCTTACAACAATTTCTCTAATAATCTTGAGTTTCTTCGCGCACTCATAATTGAAATAAAACTACTTTTGCGGATTTTAAGTGCCGCAACAAATATTTGGTACTACACTTTTGTTTTTTTTTTAGGGTTGTCAAGGCAACCCGTGACCACGGGAACTGAAAAGACACCGAAACGTGGAGAAACCAAAAAACCGTAAAAACCCAAAAAATATAGTAGCAAATATATTTTTTGGGTAAAATATAAGTAATCCACTTATAATCCGCAAAAGTTGTTTTATTTCAATTTCTCTAATGCTCTACCAACATAGCGCGACGTCTATCAAACCCACAGTCTTGTAACCTGTTTGCAATTACATCACCAGAACGCATCTAGTAACTGCAGTCGCATCAATTACTGAGCGTCCGGACGTCCGGCGCAGCGACGGACGGGGCCCGCGGGCGGTGGTGCCCGCAACGCACACTGAAATCAGTACAATCCACATAGGGCGGTGAATCTACGGGGGTGTTTTTGAACGCCGTCATTGTCCTCAACATATTTTTAAAGTAATAAATTCCGTCCTCGTGTCCAGTTACAAATATAGGTTCCAGACTCTCTCTCTCCCTCTGAACACATCTAGTAATTGCAGTCGCATCAATTACTGCGCAGCGACGGACGGAGCCCGCGACGACGGCTTTGCGTTGACGTACAATCTTAACTTCCCGGTTGACCAGTAGTTGGGAAGCGTTTACTCGGAAAGTACTAAGGTTAAGAAAGTAAAGAAATAATTTATTATTCAAATGAAATACCTGTTAATGTTCTATTAGTTGTGATGATCGGTGCGCTGGTGCATGCGTACTTATAACAGGCCTGTCTCACTTCCATACAAGCGGCGCAAAATCCCCGAGATATTTACCTACTATTCTGGAAAACCACCTAATTTCAACCTTTTGCATTGCGTATAGCGTTCATAGTACAATAACTGTCTAGTCGAGCGAGTGCCAGCCTATTGAGACTAGTCCGGTGACCAGACCCTTGCGTTTATCATACCTAAACTCGGGAGTGAAATTTCTGTACCGTAAGGTACTAATATATATTCTGTGCTTATAACGAAATGGTTAACAGCAATGTCGTGTCGACATCTTTCATCTTCCTGATCCTGCGTTTAAGAGGCTGTGTGTGGCAAAATTTAATGAAAATAAGGCTAATAAGTAATCTTTATCTTATAAGTTATCAGTTCTATTTCTAATTTCAACTTTGTTATTCTTCTTCTTCTTCTTATAGAGGGAAGATAAGTGGCCACCTCTGGTGTCAGAGTTTATCAAGCCGCCTAAAGGCCTCTGACTTGGCTTAACGACTGTAATCAAATGACAACAGCCGGGACCGACGGTTTAACGTGCCCTCCGAAGCACGGAAGCGCTCAGTTATAACGCCACTTTACGGTCACCCATCCGACACCTGACCGGGCCGAACTTTGCTTAACAAACGTGATCAAATACGATCAGTCTGTCAAGCGCGGCCATGAGTGAACTTTGTTATTTTAACTAGTAACTAAGAAAATAAAAAATGCTGTATTCACCTGTAATGGCATGTCTTTTGGCCTAGTCAGGTTTAATTTTTACATTCATATCTGTAAAGATATGTCGCTGGTGAATCTTGTTCAATAAATAAAAAAAAAAGCGTTTTCTATATATCTATAACTTTTTCAAATAAAGTTACCTATAAAAACTCTACTGATTAAGTTCCCGGACTGTACACTGAGATGCACACCCCTAACATGACCTCCGCTATATCACAGAGCATACCATCCACTCGAGTAAGTCTACCTTTTGTACGATACTATTGTGTTTTTGTTAGTTTAAAATAAAATACCTTCTCGCCATTATATCCTTTATGGGATTGGCAGAAAAACGGTAGAGAATGAAACAACAAACGTTTGAAATACACATTTGTTTATTTGTTATCTAGTATCCATAACACAAATTCTTATAAAACCTACTAATTGTGTGTGATTGTATTATTATTTATTAATTACTTAAATAATGAATCGCACCGTCCTCAGTATGCGTTGTTCCTTACATTACAGACAGGTTTAATTGGTAGCTGCAACTTGTAGATAACTGGTAACACTGATTGGCACACGCTATCTGTTGATTTATTATTTTCAGTACGGAACTGAAATTCTGAGAAGGGAAAAATAAAGTGTTTAACGTTTACAAACTTTTTTATAAATATTAATCTTCCTACTTACATATTAAAATAAAAAATATGCTTTTACCATTTTGCTAATCACAGTAAACATTTTGAATTATTTGAAAATAATACTGGTATTAAGTTTCGAAATATTATTCCTAAAACAAAATAACAAATTATTATTACTACATACTTTCAAGTTATCTTCTGTAAAAAGTATAGTAGCGCCACCTACGGAGCAGTAGCGGCATTAGAAACAGTGACATCTATTGAGGAGTAAACATTCTGAAAGCACATTATTTACAATGCTGCAAACATGCTTCCTTTTGATGTAGTTGCTTTAGCAGTAAATAGATGGCACTGTTGCAAAATTGTTTTGATTTCCAAATGTTTTTATACTTCAGCGTCTTACTAGAATATGTACTAGGGCGGTTACAACCCGATACTCGGGTTCGTCGATCGACAAAAATTCCAAATTATGCGAAAATAATGACACTTTAATTGCAGTTTGTGATCATCACGTTTAACATTTTGTATATTTTATAGTTTTCGGAACAAATAGACTCGAGTACCTTTAATTTGATACCTTACTCGGCCGCGTACTACGCGCCAAAGTCCCTATCGAGTCGTCACAAATTTTGCGAACCTGAATTAAGTATATAGATTCCATGTTCAGCATAATACTTGTCAATTAATTGTACTAAAAGGAATAAATAAATAAAAAGAAAGACAGTTATCACTTTGGTAAGCGGCATTTAATTACAAAAAAAAAAGAACAATACAAAAAGCCTTAAAAATAATCATAATTGTTTTACCACAGTAAAACTAAAACAGTGATGTTTTCTTGATTTAAGGTACATACAAATCTCTTGGTAACTTAATTATTGTGAATCAAATAGTCATTTTTTAGACCTGACAATAATATGGCTTTAAAATAAAAAAATCCAGCCCAGCCAGATATACACTAATTTCAACCCTATCACGATCATTAAAAAGTTGATTTACAATAAAAGTAAAATCACAATATTATTTAAAAATTAAAAAGTAATCATACATAATCCAACTCTATCAGAAAGGAATAAAACATACTTCACATTCATACTGTAAAATTACTTTGCTTACAAAAATATTAACAGCGCCATCTATGTATCGGAAAACCAACTATTTCATACATTCGTCTATTGATAATAATTGTAATGGAATACAATTTCGTTGTATTTTATAACTTATTTTCTAGCTAAAGAAACATTAATTCTGAAAATAAAAAGCTCAATCATTTTAGTTTTTGTCACATTACAATAAGTTTGACATGTTAATTGTACAGTCAGCATCATAATATATAGACACAGCTCACGTGCTCATATAATAAGAAACATCTAAAGTGATCAAATATATCGGTACACACAGTGTTCTTAATAATGAGAACTCTATAGACCGTTCATTAATTTGAATACTGTAAAGTTTGAGTGTAACGATATTATTGATCACTTTAGATGTTACTGAATATTTGAGCACATTACTGTACATACACAAATTGAAAATATACTTTCAGAGATAAAGATAGAATTTTAATTGCAAACCTTGGCTTTGACTATGATACCACAATGTTGACAACATAATAACTAGCAAGCTGTTGACATTTCAGAATAAAAAATATAATATATTCCATACATTAAGGTTGATACAATAATAGATCTAATTTTCGTTGTGGTAAAGCTTATATTTGAATGACAATCGCTTTTGTACGCAGAATCAGTCAGGATATCTAACGTTTTCCTACGGAAATAAAAGATTTCATCACAATCAAACATCCTAAATTATGTTCCGGTACATTAGAGTAGTATTATATTCTACACAAAACAAAATAACTTCAAAATATGTGCAGTTTTTATGCGTAAAAGGATCAAAATATCAAAAGCTAACTTTCTTTGCTTTCAAGAAAATAGTTCTTCCATAGATTTGGCTTGATTACAATTTTATAATATTTATAGACAGCAGTGGCTTGTAACATTTTAGCCACTGTGCTCATATCTGGATTATTTTATCATCTCAATAAAACAAAAACAGTAATTCACAATTCTGCATTCCAACAACTCCAATTGTATTTTTTTTTCAAAATGGCGACTTCTAGCATTCTTAAGCTTATGACTAAAAAGTAATTAATCTTAAAATCTAAAAATTCCACAGGAACTTAAAAAGAGAGCACAGGTGCTTATATTTATCACTATTTTCATATTTATATATCACAATATAATTATATGGCCCGAAATACACTTGCTTGCATTCGAATGTTTCACTATATTTTTAAATAACTTTTATTTATCTTGTCAGAGTTTTAACCTAGTTTTACATTTTTTTTTTTAAGAAATATAAAAAAAATATCATTGCGGGATTTCAAGTAGACGATAGGTGACTTGTAGCGTGATGTCAAATTCTACTTATACATCCATAAGGAAGGCCAATGCCCCAGCAGCAGGGACATTGAAAATGGTTGATGATGGTGACGTCAAATAGCCTATAATCAACCAATATTTGAAAAATAAACTTTATTTTAATCAAACTGTTTAGCAGATTAGCGCGTTTACAAAGAAAATCGACAGCTTTATCGATATACTTAATTCAGGTTCGCAAAATTTGTGACGACTCGATAGGGACTTTGGCACGTAGTACGCGGCCGAGTAAGGTATCAAATTAAAGGTACTCGAGTCTATTTGTTCCGAAAACTATAAAATATACAAAATGTTAAACGTGATGATCACAAACTGCAATTAAAGATTTTCGCATAACTTGGAATTTTTCGTCGATCGACGAACCCGAGTATCGGGTTGTAACCGCCCTAGTCGTAATTATTACCATAGATTCGGATAAAAATTTGAATAAGTTAGATTACTTGTAGATTGGTACACATTAAATTACCTAGTTCAATTAAAAAAAGAATGTACAAAAGGTACCCCGTACATGCATGGAAAAAGCCGTTCGATCGATTTGGATAAAATTTTGGGAAAATAATATAGTCTTTCTATCGGTGATAACTTGTGCAAAATTGCAACGTCCAATACAATTTTTCAAATATAGAAGGGAAACTACCCTAAATAATGGAGATATCAAAATACTATCAAAGGCTCCCCTTTTTTTTAAGAAACATAACTCTGTTTAAAGTTTTTTATATAAATATTTTAAGAGCCTTGAATAAAAGTTGAGATTTCATTTGTTTCTTTTAATTTAATTTACTATAGAGAGAGTTGTTTCTTTTGATTGATCCTACCGATTGATGCCATAAAAATACAGGTTGTTATTTTTCCAGATTTTAGCTGGTACGATTCCTGGGTGTGGTAAGCGTATTTAAAAAAATATTTGGTTGCGGTTTTGTTTCTTTTAAAAATAATGGTATGTTTCCTTGGCGTGTAATTTATTTTATTATTTATCTTTATTTGAAAACAAACAGTCATTTACATTTTTTTAATAAACGGTTTTCTTAATCTTACTTATAGTTCCACTAATTGCATTATATTTGATATCTCCACTAGATATTTCCCTTCATGTGGCATAAAAAAAATCCAACCTGTATATTTGAAAACTGTTTATTATTTAACGTTGCAATATTGTACCGGTGATCACCGATATAAAGACTATATTTTACCAAAATTTCATCCAAATCCACCCAACGGCTTTGTCCATACATTTTGTGCGGGGTCCTTTTTTAAAGTATTTAAATAATTTTTCAAACTTACATCTAGTAAAAAAAATCTTCAAGTTGCCTATGTTATGCGAAAAAAAATAGTGAAGCGAAGAAGAGTCTAAGAGTCTAGATAGATTTTTTATAAACAGACATAATTAATTCCAGTTTTATATTGCAATCCACACTACTGAACCTACCACAAACAGATTTAGAAATATCAGAAATATGACGTCAACTCACATAATTAATGCCTAAAATTCTAGATAACATTCATTTAAATTTTAGATATGTACGTATCTATTAATAGGTGTTGACCAGTTTTGATTTTAGTTGCTGGATTTTTTTTATCACATAGGTCGGTATGTATATTTTCTTTTATGATTTTTAAACACACAAGTCTATTTTATAAGATACATTTAGAAAAATCGACTCGACTCATAATTATGAGTCAGGTCTTATTTTTCTAGTTCTAGTAAAAAAACATGTTTTTTTGTCGTGAAAGTAGACATTATTTCAATTTGGATTCAAAAAACATTATTTGTTCCGGTTTGGGATCGAATTCAGGTCTCTAAGTTAAGTAAACATGATCAATAACACTACACCATAGAGTCATTAGTCATCAAATAATGTTTGACTCAAACTATAGAAAATGCAAGCAAGTATATTAAGTTGTAAAGTCCAAGGCCCTTAACCTAATAATTCATTTAGTTTTGATTTGCATGAAATGAAGAACCAAGCATTTCAAAAACGAAAAAAAAACTATTTACACAAAACCTATCACGCAAGTCAAAACAAAACAAAATTTATTTACTCACCCTACGACTGCATTTGGAGTGATTCTTTCACTATATCTTGAGGTAAACAGTCAATAATTTGTTCATCTCTTTTCACGCTTAAGTTTTGGACATCTTCATCCCCACTCTTCATCAGATTCAAACCATTGAATTCGTTACTATGTTTAAAAACAATATGTTTTTCTAGACTAGCTTTCTGGACGCACCTATAACTACAGTGCGGGCATTTCACAGACTTCTGTCGAGGTCTATAAGGTTTAATTTGGCCTTTAACATCAATTTTTTCTCCTTCTTTTTCGTTCAAATGCCTTTGCTTGTGTTTCGTCAAGTTTGTTTTTTGGACGCACCTATAGTTGCAGATGTCACAACTGAAAGGTTTTTGGTCTGTGTGTAAATACATGTGCTTTACTAAGTTTGGTTTTTGAACTGTTCTGTAATCACAGTAGGGGCACGCGAAAGGTTTGTAACCCGTGTGTGTTCGTTCGTGGACGACTAAATTATTTTTCTGGGCACACCTATAATCACAGTATTGACACCTAAAAGGCTTCTCCTTCATGTGGACTAAAATATGTTTTGCTACGTTATTTTTTTGGCCTGACTTGTAATCACAGAAGGTGCACGAAAAAGGCTTTTCTCCCGTATGTGTGCGTTCGTGTATTTTTAAAGTGGCGGGCGCTTGACATCTATAAGAGCATTGGCTACAAGTGAATTTGCCTAATTTTTCGTTGTTTTCTTCAGACTCTTTGCATGTTTTCGAGTGTTGTTTAAGCAACCTCTTTGAGGAGAAAACGAGGTTGCATTTGTAACAGTTGTATTCTCCTTTGATGTCTAATAAATCCTCCTTTTGCAAATTGTTTTTTTCTTGGTATTCTTGGTAATACATTTTGTTTTGGTCGTTTGGTTTTAAATTTTCTTTTGGCTCTTCGGTTTTGGGGTCTTTTGGTCTCTGGTCTTTCTTCGCTTCGTCGTAAGGGCTGGAGTTTTCGTATTGTCTATGGATAACTAGGTTTTGTGGGTTATCTCTGGCGTAATTTTGAGGGTAGGTCTGCCGTGGGTATTGTTCTAGTGGGTTCAATGCAGGTACATTTATTTGGTTTGTGTAGGCGTAAATATCGTCTTGGTTTAAGTTCGCCTGTGCCGTCTGTAAATGGTCTTGGATGTGACCTGAAAAAAAATTGGTTATAGTAATCATCATGAGGAACGAAAAAGGTCAAGATTTAAAAAACTTTTATAGATGTGCGTGACTCAATATATAAGCCTTTGTTAATATTATTGGAACACTTTTATGAAGGAGAAAATAAAAACATTCATAGATTGGACCTTGTATAAGTTGGGTAAATTTAAAAAAAATGTTTAAAGAATTGTAATTTTCAATAATTGGTCATCAAAAGTCTTCGTAAAATATTTATTATATATGTCTTGCGTGTTAATTGTGAGTGTTTCAGATCATTCAACACTTAGAAGAGAAGATGATTGAGAAGATGGTAATATCTATACCAGGGGTGTCCAACATAATTTTGTAGAGGGCCAGGTTTAGTATTTTTGTAACCGCAGCGGGCCAAATGAAATGGCCAGTAGCGAAGGATTAAGTAAGCACTCTCCTAGCTATTGATGTCGTCGCGGGCCGGATGAAGTACTTATGCGGGCCAAATTGTGGCCCGAGGGCCGTATGTTGGACGGGCCTGATCTATTCTAATATTATAAAGAGGAAAGATTTGATTGTGATAAAAGAGAATATATTAGTAAAAAAACAACTTGTCTAATGTCGTCCTGACATGAGACAAGTTGCTTTTTCCTAGTATATTTTCTTGTTTAATAACTATCACACCGAAATAGCATTGTAAAATCAAAACTAAAAAGTTATAAAAAAATGAGTGTTTGTTTGCAACGAATAAACTCAAAAACTACTGAACATATTTGGATGAAATTCGGTACACAGATAGTAGATAGCCTGGTTATGAACATATCCTTTACTTTCACATAACAGATACTTTTTATCCCGATTTTCCCACGGGAACGGGAAGCACGGTGAAACCGCGGGCGGCCACTAGTTTTGTATAAAAAGAAATCATAACTATTGTGGTAAAGAACATAACATTAAGCACAGGGCTCTTTTATAATGTTCGGGGTAAGAAAAGGGTTTAAAAGGGGTAAGTAAATAATGTATGTCGACTAAGAGGCTCGGCGCATTGAACACCTGTGCGAGAGAAGGAAAACTTGAAACAAACCCTCTACCAACCCGTCTGGCCAGCGTGGTAGCAGTAGGCTAATAGCTTCCTATGAACGCCACAATAGTAATAGTAATAGTAAATAGTAATAGTAATATTTATTTGCATATAAAAACATTTTATAAAAAAAAAACAAACCGACTTCAAAAAGTAAAAAATAAAACTTTTGGAGTCGGTGCCAGCCAGGGCATTCTACATTGCACTTCTATTAACGATATATTTTTTTGGCCTTAGCTAGCTAGCACCGACTCCAAAAGTTTTATTTTTTACTTTTTGAAGTCGGTTTGATTTTTTTTTATAAAATGTTTTTATTTCAGATTTTTTAGTTACATCATGTGCCGTTACTTACACTAAAAATCAGCCCAACAATGTCATCTAGGTAAACGACTACTTGCCAAAAGGTGATTGATATTTTTCAAGATTATGAAAAAACTACTAGCCAGATCTTCGTAAAAATTATATGGGACCAAATTGACAGTGTACCCGATCGAACAATAAAACAACTATTAAAATCGGATCACCAACACCGGAGTAGTCGGTATACATACATCAGACAAAAAAAAAAAAAAAAAATACGCGTTGAATTGAGTACCTCCCTCCTTTTTTGTTGAAGTCGGTAAAAACACGGGACAATTCAGTTCTTAAAATTCAAGTACGTACATGCGTGTTTTACAGACATATCGATAAGCAAACTTGTAATCTCGTCATGCTCTAAAATACTCTGTTCTCCATACATTAAATTAAATCAAATTATATAAAAAAAATACTACCTACTACAGTTCAATATTTAAATATCAATAACCAAGTACATACAAGAAACAACACAAATCTCATCTCTCAGCATGTCACACACAACAGTATTATGTCCATTATTGATGTATCGGATGTCAGAAATTTCATGTCAAAATTTAAAATGTCAATATTTAAGATGTCAAAATTTAAGATGTCAATAATATACATAAAGAAAAAAAAAAGAAAAATAAGCATAATAGGCGTGATCTAGAAGATGCCTATGTCCAGCAGTGGACGTCCACAGGCTGGTGATGGATGATGGATGTGATATTTCCCCTACACAATGGCACATCTTTTGCCCCGCCCTGAGTTTCCCTACACCTGTACACTCGAGGACCTTTACAAGGCTACAGACAGTGCTGTATAGGTCCTTTACAGCCCACTAGCAGCCGCCAGCGGTTTCACTCGCGTGGTTCCCGTTCCCGTGGGAATATCGGAATAAAAAGTATCCTATATTCATAACCAGGCTAACAACTGTGTACCAAATTTCATCGAAACCCGTTCCGTAGTTTCGGAGCCTATTCAATGCAAACAAACAAACAATCACATCTTTCCTCTTTATAATATTATAGTATAGATTAAAGGTGCCTATACTACTTTTATTATATCCTAATAATATAATACTGAGCAATCTATTTTTGTATTTTTTTCCGATAAGTTGTCGTTTATTGGTCGATATATTAATCTTAATAACCAATAATTATTGACGTATATATATCGCGTATCTTTTACAGCATATGATTTTAATCTACAACATTGATAAAATAAAACAAAATATTAAAAAAGGAAATTCATTCATAACTTTTAATGTAGGTACAGTCAACAGGTGCTACGGTTTTACACTTTGACCTTAAGAGCCTTACGTCGCTCGTAATAGCGGCGATTTTCGCAGTGCAAATGTAAAGCTGTGCTCTTGACAGTACAACGGGGTAACGCTTAGCCTTCATCACACCTGATGTTAAGTATTGATAAGGCTGAAGGTGGAAGCGAGCCTCTCCCGGAATCCACAATCACTGAGGAACTGGCTATCTTATCTCTAACCGGCGGAACACAACAACGCTGAAAACATACTTAGACTTAGATAAGATGGTGGTAGCTAGCCAGATGGCCTTACAACAAGTCGTCGTCGTCTCAGCCACATAACACCCACTGCTGGGTATAGGCTTCCCCAAATTGGGTTTGCCATAATCACCACGCTTGGCAGGCGGGTTGGCGATCGCAGTATAGCTAAGTTTGTAGGAGACGCTGCTGCCCGTCTCCTGAAGGCTGAGTCCCTTAGTCGCCTTTTACGACACCCACTAGATGAGAGGGGGTAGCAGGGGCGTGCATTCCATATAGGCAATTAGGCAGTGCCTACCTCATTCAAAACCTAAATTAATTACAATAAGTGTTGTAGTTATTTTATTTTAGTTTAAACTTCTATTCAACACTCACCCACTAAGATTTTCTTTACGCTAAATACTGAACTGAACCGAATACCTACCGGTAGGCAGTCCCGACATTGCCTACTCGAAACAAGCAGCAGCGTTTCATACAAGAATACAACTCATTTAGAAAAGTATTGTTCAAGTATACCGCCCACGGCAAGAAGGGCGCTATTTGTACGTGTAACGTTCTAGCATAAACTTCCGGAATATATCAGTATAAAGTAAGCAAAGCCTACCTGATGAATAAATTTGGTCGCGAATTATTTTGTTGAGGAGTTATTTTAAAACTATCTTATTTAATAAGATATTCATTAAAATTAAATGATGTAAAGGACAATTTTGTTCAAAATTAAATACTTGTGATGATTAACGTATTTATTTAGATAAGGATTAATATCATGTTTATGAAAACAGCTTCTCAAATAATACATTAGTTTAGAACAAATTTTATTATCTAAAAAATGGTTATAGTGAGTTAAGGCGGTACCCCCACCGAAAGTGGCGCCGCGTTGAATTTTATTTAATATCGTAATTCTAATTCACAATTTTAATGAAACTTTACGTGGAATTTTTAGAGCCCATTGTCTTGTATTTTTAGAAGGTATCGCTACATCTCGTCATAGTCATTCGTAGAAGTAGATAGCAAATGTGTCAAAAACGGCCACTTTTAGCAGTTTTGCTATCTACTTCTAGCAGTGACTACGAGGGAATGTAATGATACCGTCTAAAAATACAAGACAATGGGGTCTAAAAATTCCACGTAAAGTTTTATTAAAATTGTGAATTAGAATTACGATATTAAATAAAATTCAACGCGTCGCCACTTTCGGAAAGAATTATGAAATAAAAATTCATGTTAAAAAATATTTTGCATTATTTCCTTGACCTTGCTCTCATTACCTGGTATTGACTATCGACAAATCCCTTTTTTATTGTTACACACAACACTAGGAGTGCGAGCGAGAGTTCCGATATGCCTATAAGGCGGTACCCTGACCGAAAGTGGCGCCGCGTTGAATTTTATTTAATATGGTAATTCTAATTCACAATTTTAATAAAACTTTACGTGGAATTTTTAGAGCCCATTGTCTTGTATTTTTAGAAGGACTATTACGAGATGTAGCGATACATCTCGTAATAGTCATTCGTAGAAGTAGATAGCAAATGTGTCAAAAACGGCCACTTTTAGCAGTGACTACGAGGGAATGTAATGATACCGTCTAAAAATACTAGACTATGGGCTCTAAAAATTCCACGTTTAGTTTTATTAAAATTGTGAATTAGAATTACGATATTAAATAAAATTCAACGCGGCGCCACTTTCGGTGGGGGTACCGCCATAAGTGCGAGCAAGAGGTCTGATAAAAATGATTTATGACTCAGTTCGCACGTTTGTAATGGCTCTAATATACCACCAAATAGGAGGTAGGATTAGAACCGCGCTATTGCCCGTCTGGCTGCCTTGAACTTTGCAGTCAGGGTCCACTTTTTTAAGAAAGTCTCCATCTAATATTCTAAAAACAGCCATTTGACCTTTAGGCAAATTAATATTTATGAGAAAAAGGTTAAATATGTAATTAATAAACATAAAAAAACAGTCGCAAACAAAAATCGTAAATGTAAACCTGTTTCTGACATAATCTAAGTCATCAGCCATTTTGATCCCCACTGATCTCTGTAATTCTTATAGATGGATAAGAAGAATTCTTCACCTTCACGTCATATATTACGACCTGCCCCCTTATTGTCTAATTTCAAAATCTATTACAATCCCTTTCAAAGGTATTGTGGTTGTGATAGTGATATGAAATTGTGTAACATATAGAGCTAGCGCAGACGACGGATAACGGAGGACTTTTTGTCCGCGACACGTCTTTATTGTTAACCAAATAAGACTAGGGCGGTTACAACCCGATACACGGGTTCGTCGATCGACGAAAAATTCCAAATTATGCGAAAATAATGACACTTTTTAATTGCAGTTTGTGATCATCACGTTTAACATTTTGTATATTTTATAGTTTTCGGAACAAATAGACTCGAGTACCTTTAATTTGATACCTTACTCGGCCGCGTACTACGCGCCAAAGTCCCTATCGAGTCGTCACAAATTTTGCGGAATTAAGTATATAGATTCAACTTAGACCGCGTATATCCGCGAAAAGTACGCGATAGTCCTCGTTATTTATTCAACTTTATGTTCTTAGTAATAAGGTCGTCTCGCGGACAAAAAGTCCTTCAATGTCCGTCGTCTGCGCAGGCCATGAGTCACAATCCCTTTCGGAACGAATGATATTTTAAATAACACTTCATTTGGCACTTCTCCATACATTTGAAAGATATTTTCGTGTGTCACTTTGCTTAGACGGTTCTAATTCCTTCATTCAATACTTTTCAAAACGCGTCCCGATCACAATCTATATCAAATGTCAAATAGTGACCGGCCTGAAGTATGTGAATATTCGGAATTGAAAGGGATTGCAATAGATTTTAAAATTAGACAACTAATTATTAGCCCCCCGTTTGGCGCAGTGGTACTAAACCCGCCTTCTGCGCCAGAGGTCTCGGGTTCGATCTCCGGACAAGACAAATATCTGTGTGCGAAGCGCTCGTGGCCGCGCTTGACAGACCGATCGTATTCGATCACGTTTGTTAAGCAACGTTCGGCCCGGTCAGGTGTCGGATGGGTGACCGTAAAGTGTCATTATAGCTGAGCGCTTCCGTGCTTCGGAGAGCACGTTAAACCGTCGGTCCCGGCTGTTGTCATCTGATAACAGTCGTTAAGCCAAGTCAGAGGCCTTATAGGCGGCCTGATAAACTCTGACACTAGAGGTGGCCACTAATCCTCATACGATAAGAAGAAGACAAATATTTGTGTGCATGAACATGTCTATTTGTCTTGGTCTGGGTGTTAATATATATAATACGTATGTATTTACAAAAAAAAAGGATTTGATTTATGTAAGTATGTTTATCCGTTATCTAGTATCCATAACACAAACGTTCTTCATGGGCTAGATAATTGGTGTGATTGTATGCAACTATTATTATTATTATTATATGTAGTATAATATATGGTGTTAAATTGGGCCGATCGAGCCTGGGCACATCACGAAGTGCCGGCATATCATGATTTGGCCAATTATTTCATGATGAGCCCAATTAAAAGTTTGGCAGATCGATGAGAGCAACATATTTGTCGATATGCCCTACTATAGTCACTTGGGTACATCGAGATATGGCAGGGTCTTGGCTAGGTACATCGTGATATGGCTGGGCGGATCGTAACGTAGTTCCAATCCAAACGACGTTGTGGCGCTGCATGGGCACTGTCAGTTGTACGTTTACGTGAGAGCAAGATGGCGGCGTCACAACAGCTGTTTTATTTTAATGATACAAAGATTTTATCTAAGGTTTTATTACACATTTGCGTAAGTCCTGTTGTAGATTTAATCATTACTTATTACATTTTATTTGCTTATAATTTGGACACAGTCCCAGCCCCCCTAGCATGAACACCGCTATATCACGCGATATGATATGGCGCATGATGCTGTTTTGATCGTAACAGTCTAATTACGATGTGAGCGAGACAGTGATACGTTATCGAGCTATCGAGGCGTCTAAGGGGTGATTGCGAACCCTATCCCCCGTGACCAATGGCGTCCTGGAGGGTAAGTACTAGGAGTTTTAGTTGGTAGTACTCCAGGTGAGTCCAACATTTCGAATCGCCCCTGCACTTGGGGGCGAGGGATGCGTAAAAGCATTTCTCCTAGTAAAAAAAAAAAGTAAATAGGCTTGTTCTTGGCCTCATTCTGAGTCGTTAGATTTAAGTAGAGGCCTATGATGGAGCGAGCTTGCCTAGAAAAAGCCTATTCACTCGAGCTTTAAATATACCAGGGTTGTAGGCTCCCGGGAATAAAGACGCAGGCAGGGAATTACACTTCCAGTCTGTGCGCATAATAAAAGATGAGGTGTAGCGCTTTGTACGCAGACGAGGAATATCAGGTAGGGGTTTCAGAGAAGGAAAACTTGAAACAAACCCTCTACCAACCCGTCTGGCCAGCGTGGTAGCAGTAGGCTAATAACCTCCTATGAACGCCACAATAGGCGTGAGCTAGGAGATGTCTATTTCCAGCAGTGGACGTCCACAGGCTGATGATGATGATGATGATGAGGGGTAATAGCCCGCAGTACGTCTGGATTCCCGGTGGCAGAACGGAGCTGGCGGGATGAGCTCATGTAGCTCAATAGCTCTCCATGTGTTTATCTTTCACCCCCTGCATTCCAGCACCAGAGGAATAAAGATTAAATATATGTTTCCTCACACCATATTACAATTATTTTTTATCAGTCCATATCATATTGGTATTTGTTTATGCTAATCGCCCGTCTGACATTTGGCTTGCAAATAGATCAAAACAAAATTAAAAAAGCTGCGAGTCAAGGCCGTTTGGTCACCTTCGTTGGTGTCAAGATCATTTTGTTTGACCTCAGTGTTGCAGACAAATAATTGGTTTATTCCATAGATTTATCATTGGTCTTGTTTTTCAACTGGATACCGCCCTTATACATTTAGCTCTTGACCGTTTTACTCTGCCACAAACGGCACAGTCCACTGTGACAACGGCATACGACATCAACAATCATCCCTAGGCCCCTAGCAACAGAGTCAGCTAGCTGAAGAATTTTTTTTGATCCGTTGTTTGTATGAAGCGCGGTATCTAGTTGTAGCAACGTGGAGACCAATAAAATGTACTTATGATAAATTTTTAAGGCGGTGGTACCCTGACCGAAAGTGGCGCCGCGTTGAATTTTATTTAATATCGTAATTCTAATTCACAATTTTATTAAAACTTCACGTCGAATTTTTAGAGCCCATTGTCTTGTATTTTTAGAAGGTATCGCTACATCTCGTCATAGTCATTCGTAGAAGTAGATAGCAAATGTGTCAAAAACGGCCACTTTTAGCAGTTTTGCTATCTACTTCTAGCAGTGACTACGAGTGAATGTAATGATACCGTCTAAAAATTCCACGTAAAGTTTTATTAAAATTGTAAATTAGAATTACGATATTAAATAAAATTCAACGCGGCGCCACTTTCGGTCAGGGTACCGCCTTATTAGGAAAATATTGGAAAAAATCAACTCGGTCACAAGTGAATTCTCAGATGGGACTCGAACCCACGACCTTTAGATCCGGTCCAATGCTCTAACCACTGAGCTACCGAGACCTACTGGTTAGAGCATTGGACCGGATTTCCAAAAGTCGTGGGATCAAGTCCCGTCTGAGAATTCACTTATGGCTGAGTTGTTTTTTTTTTCCAATATTTTTCTATTTAAGATGTATGTATCATAAGGGTGTTACTCCTTTCGTGAAGTTGGTAAAAAACTTTCTATCTTTTACGTTGATTCTTCTCAGAATTCCATGATAGCGATCAGCTAATCACGGAAGGTCCAGTATTTCAACACTACATTCAGTGCGCAAGGATAAACATCATTGAAGAATCAACAGCATATAAAATAAGCAAATCAATACCAATATAATAAAAAAAATGAAGTTGATTTATTCAATTTATGCTGCTACAAGCACTTATGAGGAGCACAGCCTGATTCCGTTCACTTATCAGAAAAAAGTTGTAGAAAATTTTATGACGTTTTAAAAGATAAATTTTCTCTACGAGTTCTAAGACCGTTTTAAATATATGAGCGAAAAACTGAAAAGTGGGAACCTCCTCCCCCCACTCCGGCGCACCTCCTAGAAGCGGGTACTTCTAGTATGTTCTTCTTGTATGTAGTACATCCTGAGCAACTTTCTGAAAAAATCGCTTAGGTTCCAGCTCATTCCAAAACTACGTTCTTGAGTAGACTAATATAATCTATAGTAATATTATAAAGAGGAAAGATTTGATTGTTTGTTTGCATTGAATAGGCTCCGAAACTACTGAACGGATTTGTATGAAATTTGGTACGCATATAGTAGATAGCCTGGTTATGAACATATGATACTTTTTATCCCGATATTCCCACGGGAGCGGGAACCACGCGGGTGAAAGCGCGAGAGGCAGCTAGTCTATTATAAAAAATCATTGGCCGCGTAGAAAAAAAATTACAATCCGAACCATTTAAACTATTCGCGTGATAAGCACGCTCTTTTTCTCACAAGTGCCGACTGGTGAAGGCCTAAGAATACAAGGGTCACACTCCCTTACATGCCTGGGATGTCGTAAGAGTCGACTAAGAGGCTCGACGCATTGAACACCTGTGCGAGAGAAGGAAAACTTGAAACAAACCCTCTACCAACCCGTCTGGCCAGCGTGGTAGCAGTAGGCTAATAGCCTCCTATGAACGCCACAATAAGCGTGAGCTAGGAGAGGCCTATGTCTAGCAGTGGACGTCCACAGGCTGATGATGGATGGATGACGCTCTTTTTATTCTTCTTCGGGGGTAAGATTTCTTATCCCCTGTACTGGCAACCAGACATATTTTACAACTTATAACAATAAAAATTCTATTGTGTCTCGTACATTGCCAGCGAAAGGTTTATGCAAAAAACAGAGTATAGGGCCAGATAGTTGTTTAAAAATGACCCAAAAATATTGATTTATATAGAACTAGCTGTCTCCCGCAGTTTCACCCACGTGGTTCCCATTTCCGTGGGAATTACGGGATAAAAGTATCCTATGTTCATAACCAGGCTATCTACTACCTGTGTAATTTCATCCAAATCTGTTCAGTAGTTTCGGAGCCTATTCAATGCAAACAAACAATCAAATACTCTCCACCCTTTCAACTAACTCTGTGCCAAAAATCAAGTCGATTGACATCAATCAAGTCAAGAAATGACAAACAAACACACTTTCGCATTTATAATATTATATATGTATAGATTAGGATTTGGGTAAGATGGACTTTCGACGTCTACAAAAGTACTGAAGCGTGCAAAGTTGATTACAGCTTATAGTTATCAAAAGGCATGTAAAACGGAAATAATCCACTTACATCAAGGCTGCGGGATGATAACCAGAAAACCCATAATGACTATGGGAATTTTAGGCCAGATAAAGACGATAAGGTCAGAGATTAAATGAGTGATAAAAAAGTCGATTTCTGTTTCACAACTTGAGTAAATATGGTGCAATATTTTTATATATTTATTTATTTAATTTTATTTTAATCATGTTAACAATAGGCTATTTGACAATGCGAAAAATAAAATATCAATTACTGTTATCAGTATAAATTATGAGTTTAAAAATGGTTTTTGATTAACGTAAGTTGAAAATAATTATAAATTTATTTAAAAATCCGTAAATAAAAATGCATTTTTTAAACGTTTTGTCATGTGACACAAAACGCTCCTGATGCGTCGAGTTTATAATGACGTCACCTGCTTGTAAACCTCGTTTGCCTACGTATGTGGATGATATGCAGAATACAGGCAAGTGACGTCACCGAACCCATTGCAGCGCCATATTGTCAAAGTAGCGTTTTGGCGCGCTATTTAAATATTGAATTTTTTATTTGATATTTTTCAGCAAATATGTACCAGAATTAAAAAAACCACTTTTACTGGGTTCTTTAAACTCCACTACATAACATAAAATGGATTTTCAAAACCTGTCAAAAAGCCTATTAGCTTCCGCCCGCGATTTCACCCACGTGGTTCCCGTTCCTGTGGGAATATCGGGATATAAGGTAGCCTATATTACTGTCCGTCCTTTCAACTAACTCTATGCCAAAAAGCAAGTCCAATGGCTGCTTAGTTCAGGCGTCAAGGAAGGACAAACAAACACAATTTGCATTTATAATATTAGTTAAGAACAGAATCTCTACTCCTCATGAGAAACAGGATCGATCGCCATAAAAAATTTTTTTTTGAAAACTCATAATTTTTCTGCTGACTGTATGTATTTTGTCTTCAAAATCCGTGAATGCAGTTTAATATTTCTCAAAAAATAAAGGATGGTTTCTTAAGAACGTTTTCATGTAGCTACATCGGTAAAGGTGCATGAAAACGTTCTTAAGAAACCATCACCACCACCTTCGTGCCCGTTTTAAGTTTCCACCCCGTATATCTTACGGTAAATGTTAAAAGTGTGAAAATTATTAATAATAACATCATGATTTGGTCAATGTGAATAAAACTTTGAAATTTATCACTTTTTTCGGTCATTATTAATAATTATCAACTGCATTTTTGAAATTTATCACATTTTTCGGTCATTATTAATAATTATCAACTGCATTTGCAAAAAATTAATTAAAAAAAATGTTATATGTTAAATAGTCAGTTCTGACTCTGACAGCCTCTTAACCTAGCAAAACATCAACAGAAGCGGGGAAAGGGGGGCTCGCCACCAAGAAAGAACGAAAGTTACCTCAAGGTTAGGTTAGGTTACAACTGTGACCAAAAAAGCGTGCGAGCCGAGCGAGCGAAGCACCAGAGACGTTTTTCTTTTAAAGGTACTAGATTGGCCGCAAAATGTATGAAAAATAATGTTTGTAAATAAAAAAGTTGTCTCTGGCGCTTCGCCGGCACCGTCGCTTCGCTCGCTCAGCCCGCGCGTCTTTTTGGTCACCGTTCTAGCCTAACCTAGAGGTACCTTTTTACTTTCTTGGTGGCGGGGGACTTCGCCCCTTGAGCCCGAATGATGGGGGCTGCGCCCCCGTCCCGTCGCTTCTATTAACGTTTTGCTAGGTTAAAAGGCTATAGAGATCGATATTTTTGGCCGACTTCATTGAATATTAATTTCATTTATCAAGTCGCGTGCGGCAACAGTAATTATTTTAATTAATCACTTTTACCTTTTTTATCATGGTAATTATTAATAATAACTATAAAATATATAACATTTACCATAACATATATTTCTAGTGTAAAAAAAAATGTTGCTAGTGACCAATATTAATATTTCTTTCTTTTTCTTTCACTTTTAAGTTTTCGTTAAAGGTCGTACAATAAAAAGGCCTAAAAATCTGAACAGAATTACTTCATATTTTAAGATAATTTAAATATTTTTTAATTTGTAGTTACTATACTGTATTGTACATTGTACCTACCTATTAAACCTGTTGTTATCAACTTAAGTTAACTATTTTCAGTAAAATAAGTAATAATAGTTTAATTCTCAGTATCTCCAAAATCTTGATATTATTGCAATGATAACATATTAAGTACAAACAAATTTTCATTAACGGTAAATATTTATAAACATAAATCTAATCACAGTGTGAAAAATTTGTCTCTGCACTTGTTTATTTGTCTCTGCACTTGTTTATTTGTCTCTGCACTTTGGACTACGACTGCGCTTATCTCTGGCAAAACGATTGCTGAATTACTGATACACGGACAAACGTCACACGTCCGGTCACGTCGTTTTAAGGCTCCTAAAGATCTGGCGATAGCGTCGCGATTGTCCCGCGTATACGTAGTTACAGCGAAGTGATCCTATAAGGATTACGTTTTTTCTTTCTTCTTGCAAAGAAAGCAAGAAGAAAGAAAAAACGTAACCCTTCGCTGTCCGTCCGTCCGTCCGTCCTCCGTCGCCTGTCAAGACCGTTTTTCTCAGGAACGCGTGGAGGTATCAAACTGATGAAATTTATATCTAATACTGAGGTCTACTGTCCCTTGGACCTGTGAAAAATCAAACTTCTAAGCCAAAGCAATTAAAAGATACAGCCGTTTAGCCGCAAATTTTCGAAACTCGCACGGGAATCAAAACCTACAGGGTACTTCCCGTGAACGTAGAATCTTGAAATTTGGTACGAAGTAACGTCTTATAGTACAGATAAAGGAAAAATTGCGAAAACCGTAAATTTTTAGTTACATAATATAATAAAAATAATTTTGAAAATTTTAAATTTCATTTTGCAATAAAAATACCATAACTAAGTCGATTGTCGTGATGGGTGAACTTTTACTTATATACCTACAGGTTTGTACGGAACCCTCGGTGCGCGAGTCCGACTCGCACTTGGCCGGTTTTTTTTTTCATTGCAATTAAAACTTTATTGACTAGTCCACAACATACAAATTCTTAGCAGTTACCAAACCGCGCGGCAGCCTCGTATCGCCCGCGCGACGTTGACACGTCAATTTTAATCAAATGTTCTCGGACTTACGTCGTTGCTATAAAACTTGATTTACTAAAACAGCAGACCCATCGCGCGGCCGCTACGCGACCACCGCGTTGCGGCCGCCATGATGGAATTCGTGTCATATAAACAGCCCTAAGAGCAATTTGTCACGTCCATCTGTCAAATGAAGTCGTTGTCGATGCCGACGACGCAAGCGCGGTAGGGCCTCTGTTCACATCATGGCGGGGTAAGCAAGACAGCATCTTGCGGCATATCATATCGCGTGATATAGCGGTGTTCATGCTAAAAGTGGCAGTAGCGAAGGCCGTACATGCCGACTTTTATCGGTTTAACTTTCAGAAATCTAACCCCACCGATGCACGATACCGTTAAGTTAATTTTGGAGCAATTTTTGGTCCAGCTTACCTTTGCCATATTTCAACCCCCGCTGCTGGGGGCTCTGGTCTAACGTAAGCTCACTTGCAGCAAAATTTACTTAAGTCCATCTTGCAGCAGAATTCACAAAATCTAGATTTTATTAAACAAAGATTTAGCCCATACATGAATAAAAAAAAAAAGTATAGTTTTAAAAATTTACAATTTTGTAGACCTTTTCTTTTTTTTTTTTTTTTTTTACTGCAAGTAAACTTTATTACATTTACTAGGTGTCTGAAAGGCGCGCGCGGCGAATTCTCGCGCAATCTCGATCGCTTCCATTCCATTCCGTTCAATGTAAATTAAGCATTCGTCATCAGCCATTTTTAATGTCCCCACTGGTGGGAGACTGGCCTGCCTAATGGGTGGGAGACTGGCCTGCCTAATGGGTGAAACTGATAATTTTTTGGTTTGATATTTTAACCTATATGAACTCTAATTTTTGTGTGTAAAAACGTAAAAATAAAATATCACGGTCAGAACTTTGAATACTTTTTGTATTTGGTACCCTACACAGTCAATAACTGAATACTGAATATTATTATGTACAATATTTAATGTTTAATGTTTATTTGCTAATAATTAAATACTTTATAAATGATATAACTGGAAATGGAATTATATTTGCATTAATAAGCTTGAAAGAACTTTGCGCGATATTAGGGCCCTTGCACACGACGCGCTTTCGAACGACGCGCTTTTTTCTGTACTTTCATCATACAAAGCAGTCTGACGAGCGTCGACGGCGCGTTAAAAAAACGCGGTGTGCTCCTGGTGCCACATGCTTTGAGGTGGTATGAAGTATGGCGTAACCTGAGCTCCTCAAAGCAGACGGCAAACCTGTACTAAAAGAGCTCTAAACCATTTTCAACACCGTTCTTTATGGTGAAATAGGAGTGTCGTCCTGCTATTCTTAATTTTTTTTTAATGAGGTAGACCTTACTGAAGAACTTGACCTATTTCGCTCCAAAGACACGTCTACAAGCGGTTTTCCAGAGTCATCAAAAACCGCTGTTCTAGATCATCCAGTTTTATAACATGTCAGTCCAAGTGCAAAACCAGCAGACAAAGCATATCCCTTTGTGTAGAGGTGTGCGACAACAGATATGATATTCTCTAAATTGTTCACAAAGACACAAAGGTTTAAATTATATCCTATTAAGAGGATATGATTTAAGCACTGGACTGGAAAGAACGTGGCCTTAACAACGATGAACACATAAAGAGCCAGAACGTTGACTCTACGACCGGGCTAGTTCACAAATGTAAAATTATTCAGCGAGCTCTCGAAAGAGTTATGGTCGAAGTATCACTGAATGATCTAAAACGCTACCAGTTCTAGTAGAGAACCAAAGTAATCGTCATAGTCATAGTCATAGCCCACTGGATAACAAACTGAAGTGGGATGGATGGGCCTGCCATATGAGCCGCGCTGAACCCATAACCGCTGGGGTAAAGAAGTTATTAAGTGGAAACCGCACATTGGCAAACGTAGTGTAGGAGTAGGACGCCCTCAGGCTAGGTGGAGAGTCGATATGTGCAAAGTGGAACGTGCTTGGTAGCGTGCACTTGGAGGCCTATGTCCAGCAGTGGAAGATGATGATACTGATGACGACATTAATACAGCATGAGAATATTACAAAAAAAATACGTTTGTCACAAGATGTTACATTTTTGCTATTGTTTATTAGACTGATTACCGAAAACGAATGATTATAATTACGTTATATTGTTTTTATTCCTATCCGAATTATCCGTTTCATCCGGATTTATCCGGATAATATTATCCCAGTATCCAAATTATCCGAATAGTAAAATGAGCGGATAAATAATTCCATGGCTTAGTTCTGCGTAATCGCTGCCTGCGCTTCTGTTCTTATAAAGCTGAAGTTCCTAAAATATGCTTAAAGCCTAGATCACAGAGTTTTTTAATAGAATAATGTCTCAAGCACAGATTATATAACAAGAAGATGCACTCCTTTGGTGTCGAAGAAAGCCTTTTAATAGCCTACAAAATTCTCAACGCATCTGGATTCAAAATTACACCTTACTACTACGCTCACAAGGGGTGGTGGTCAAATGTCTGTCCAGTTGTAATAAAAATAAACAAAAAAAAAGAGCAGAAATCCTTTGTGCTCAGAATTTATCGTTATAGTATCGTAGTTATAGGTGAGTGACGGAGGCCTGCTTCAAATCCCGAGGACTTGAAAATATTAGAGGAGTTTTTCAGTTTGAAAAAAGTGTAAGTCGCAATTTTACCTTGATATATTTCGAGGGAAAAGAGAGGAGTTTTTCAGTTTGAAAAAAGTGTAAGTCGCAATTTTACCTTGATATATTTCGAGGGAAAAGGTGATAATCTATACTATATATAATAGTATAAAGAGGAAAGATTTGTATTTTTGTATGTAACGAATAAACTCAAAAACTACTTTTTTTGACGAAATTTGGTATAGAGAATCCTTAGACCCCAAGTAGTAACATAGGCTATAAATGATCCCAAAATTCCCACGGGAACGGGAACCACGCGGGTGAAACCGCGCCCGGCCTCTAGTAAATGATAAATAACTCACCATTAATACTGTTGACATTGGGAAGTTGTTGATGGCTCATACTTTCATAGAAATAACCGTCATCTTCTTGTTCAGATTTTATATGGAACGGCATCGTCGGCAGCATGTGATCATTCTCCAACCGTTGGTTTTCTTGCAGATGCAAATTCTGAGGCACCAACCGCTGTCCCATATTTTGTTCCAACCTCTGGCTCAGGTTCTGTTCCAACCTCTGGCTCAAGTTCTGTTCTAACCTCTGGCCCAGACTTTGGTCTAACCTTTGCACCAAACTCTGTTCTAATCTCTGATCTAATCTCTGCACCAATGTTTGCTCCAACCTTTGCCCCAACGTCTGTTGCAAGCTTGTTAGTGGCAAATTCTGCTCCATAATATGCTCCTGCACACATTGTACAGGTGTACGCCTCTCATGATTCATAATATCCTGCTGTTCAATATTCCTACTCAAATGATGCGACAGATTTAACTCATGATTCAACTCGTGCATCTCAGCTCTCAAATTCTGAGGCATACCCTCAGGCATCATCAAATTCTCATTCAAATTCTGCACCAGACTTTGAGTCAAACTATTTTGCAATTCTAACTCGTTATTCAAACTCCTTGCTATGTTTAAATCAAGGTTTCTGCTTAACAGATCATCATGCCTCAAATTCTGAGGCATTTCAACTAAATTGTGGACTAGGTCCAGCTCCAAATTCCTTTGGAGATGTGCGGGGATCTCGTTGAAGTTCAAGTTTCTACTCAGGTGGTTCGTTTTTAGCATAAGGGTGGACATTTGGCGGGGTGACAACGGTAGTTGGAAATTATGCATGATCGTACCGTTGAGAGACGTCTGCATTGCCTGATGGAGCTGTTCCATCGAAATTGGGGTGTGCTGGTACTCTTGAACTTCCATTTGATGTGATTTTTGTAACTGGAAAGGAGAAAAAATGCTTATTTTTTTGTCTGAGAAATAAAATTAAAGTTTCTAACGCCAGACTTTTTTTATATCGTAACACAATGAAAAAAAAATATTACAAATCCATATAGGTTTCTTTTAAAAAACTTGAAATAAATATATTTTAACCGCCTCTGTGGTCTAGTGGTACAACCACCGGTATCAAACCCAGGGGTCCCGGGTTCGATTCCCAGCGGGGGTACATATTGTATTCGGTTTGGTTGATGGTAGGACTTGTTGTAAGCCCGCCTGGCTAGCTACCACCATCTTATCTAAGCCTGATGCCATAACAACAATGTTTTCAGCATTGTTCCTCAGTGGTTGAAGATTCCGGGAGAGTCTCGCTTCCATCTTCAGCCTTATCAATACTTAACATCATGTATGATGAAGGCTAAGAGTCTCCCCGTCATTCATAAAAAAAAGCCCAGAAAATTATTAAGGGCCACAGCAGACATGCTACTTTTAGCATTGGCAATTTAGCCGCTTTTCAGAAATGCGGCGACTAAAAGCCGATGGCTGCTGCTAAAAGTAGCATATCTGCTATGGCCTTTAAAAAAAACCCCGAATATCATTGATTAAAAACCTACTTAAAACGTAAAAGTAATACTGTTAAGTAAAAAAAGGATTTCTACATTTTCTTCTTTCGAGCACTGACTATAAACTTACAAAAAATCTTCTAACATTTCTTTACTATTCAATTTATTACTGAACCGTACAAAATGTAAGGAGTGTCTGCCTTTTAGTAATGAAAGCAATATATAAATAAAACAGGATTTATCAATGAGTTCTTATCATCAACTGATATTACAGATTATTGCCAAAAATAATTCACAAGCTGATAGATAAATCAAATCCAATGAATGAACCTTATCTTGTTACAAAGGTAAGCAGCTTTGGGCTTACAATTTTAGCAATGAAGAGTAAGAACTACCTTTAACTAAATTTATTTTCTGTTTGGACTTTGAAAAGGCCTTTGATAAAGTACCTACAAAGACTTTACCAAATACATAATGTGTGCCTTTATGAATCATTTGAAATTGAGAAAAGCACTTCATTGTCATGGGTATTTCCTACTGCAGCGGAAATTGCATGTCAAAATAAGTAACATTTTTATCTAAAGATATGAGATGGATGTCTCACAAGGTTCCGTATTAAGCCCGTATCTTTATATACTATACAGTATACACATTCGATTTTAATCCTTTTCCTTTGACTGACGACGTGAGAACGTCGGATAACTTAGCGCGCGATATAAAGACATTTTCTGATCTTAATACATAAACAAATATTCAAGTAGGGCAAAAATTAAAAAATTTGGTTAAATGAACTTGGAAGACGCTCTCATCTCAAGAATTGACAAATTCAAATGGAGATGGACAGGACAAAATAGAGAAGATCCCAGAGACAGAAATAGAAAGCGACGGTGGCAGATCAGGAGATGGAAAGGCGATATTCATCAAATTATGGGACCTTTCATTCCCCCCTTATTCTGTACAATAGCTTTGACATATAGTGAATGTGCTTGCTGTTTTTATACAGACTTGTTACATTGATTTTTACTATAACAGCCAATGTACAGTTGGGGAACTTCCCGGTTGACCAGTATTTTTTTTTTTAAGTTAAAGTTATATAGAAATCGTTTATATCTATACTAATATTATAAGGCTGAAGAGTTTGTTCGTTTGAACGCGCTAATGTAAGGAACTACTGGACCGATTCAGAAAATTCTTAGACCATTAGAAAGCTACATTTCTCCCGAGTGACATAGGCTATATTTTATCCCGATATTCCCACGGGCACGGGCACCACGCGGGTAAAGCCGCGAGGATCCGCTAGTCACAAATAATAGACCATTAAAAGCATTTGAACACTACTTTCCTGGAAAACATTTCCCAAAAAACTCTACTGACCAACCGGGTCAACCACTATTGTAGTTCCACCTTATGTCAAACTCGGTATCCCACTGAAGCCACAAAAGTTACAGAACAAGGGTGGCTTTAGACAGAGTCCAGTGGTGGCAAATGGAGGATTTCGTTTTGATGACTTATACTTAACTAAAAAAAAACAATTTTTTCTTCATTAAGTATTTATCATATTAAAAACTTAATTATATATTTTTACATTAATAGCATTTTATTAAATCTCTGAGGTTTGCGGTAAATGTTTTAGAGTCGACACAGTAAATAATTTCCATGACAAAAAAAATGTATTCTACAACAATAATAATAGGTAACTATGTTATGAAAATTAATGACAGGTAGCTGTTTTTTTTTATGAATGATGGGGAGACTTAGCCTTCATCATACCTGATGTTAAGTATTGATAAGGCCGACGATGGAAGCAAACCTCTCCCGGAATCCTCAATCACTGGCTATGTACAGCAACATGTCCTACCCATTGCCACTTTGATTTAAGAGCATACTCTAGTAGACATGAACCTATCCCTTTTTTGGTACAATACCTGTGATTTCTTATAAATAGGCTAAGAAATGCATCTATGCAACAGGAAAAAGTAATAAAAAATATTTGGCCTCGTGACACTTCTGACAGACAAAGGGAACATTCAGCAAATGTGTAACCAAATCATTTAATCAGAAAATACACACATTGTTAACAATATTTAAATTTTTATGATGATCCGTATATCAAATGCTAGTAACAAGTGAGTTAATAATAGGGAACATAACATTTTTTTTTGCATAAATGTATGAAAGCTATGTTTGTTAATAGATTTTTATTTATTATTATTAACAGGCTAGCAGTTGTTACAACTGATAGCGCCTGTATCTATGAGTTTTGTTCACTATTTAAATTCTAAATATCTGACTAGTTGATTTTTTAATTGATTTACTTTTACAAAAGACAAGACACAATAGAATTATTGTTAAAACAACTATAGCCGTTAACTATTCTCGTGTTAAGAGCAAAAAACTAAATTCAAACCATATTCAAAGTATAGTATGGCTCTTATCATTCAATTATATAAGATCAGACTGAGGTTAAGTGGGCTATTCTCACGCTGCGACATATCAAATTCATAATTTTTCTAGCCCTAACTTCTATATTAAATAATATAACTGAAATCTTTACTAAAAATCTTAACGTCAAAATATTTTAGTTTCTATGATCTTCTACAGTCTTAAAAGGTTGTTGCCTTTCAGTGAGTTTTTTGTTTTTTTGGAGCCAGACCGATTGTGTCGAAAAGATAGGATAGCCCGGGCTGTCCTCCCGTCCCACAAGAAACTTCAAAGGGGAATACATATTTGTGGCTCCAAAATATGTCGAATTGAAGATGGTAAAGTGCAAGAATAGCCCCTTGAGATAAATTAACGCCAATAACAGACACAAACTGCATAAATAACAGAACCTCCTACTTTTGTTACCTTTTTAACTGAGATAATAACCTTGAACATTTTAATTTAACAACACATTATTCATCATATTGGAAAATAGAAATTATATATTTTATTGTTTTCTATGAACATTTTGATGTATGAAATCATTTTGTAACATTTCTTTGAAAACCGTAGGAATAGAAGTTCAGACAAAATATTTTCTAGTCTTCTTTATAGGTACTAATTTCATGGTTTATTAACCTTTCAGGCCCGTATTATAAGACACAGATATTAATGAAACTATTATCATGTTTAGAAGTACTTAATGATAAGAACAACTGTTGTATACTTGTCTTGCAATATAGATTTCTATTCTATTGTTCTCTGGACACCAGTGTCCGGTTCGGGTTTGATGAATTTATAAACTCCTCGGCTGGAGTTTATCATAATAGGCCAAGTCCTGCTACATCAATATAAGATAGTCATGATGATTTTCTTGAGGGTTGGTCTAAAGGTGGTATTCCACATAAGCAACTTGGACCAATTTCTTTGTCCAATATTATAAATGACAGATATACAATAGAATTAAATTCAATAGATTTGATGAAGTCATCCTTCTTTGATTAAATGTATAATGGACCAAGATTTTGGATAGGTGGAATACCACCCCATTAAAAGGTTACCAATGTTACAATAATCAGTGTTTCTGTTCAGATATTGTAAATTATTATTTTATGACTGTTTAAAAAGCCTTTAGATAACTCTAGAAACAACATTTTAAGCACACTAAACATACAAAAACTGCTTTAATTAATTACAATAAAACTTACTGTTTCCAAATATATTTTATAATTTTCTTCATCGATGATGTTTTGGTCTTCTCGTTTCACAAAATCCATCCTTACTTATTTAAATAACTAATCACTTGTTCAACCCAGATAAGTTAAAATTAACGTATAATAAACAAGATATCATAACCTAAAAAAGATTTTTCAAAGTTCATTTTGTGGACATATTCAAATAACGTCAACGATCACATTGATAAACTTGTAATTTATTTTCAAATCCATTGATTTTATTCCAAGGAATGGTGAATTTAATTTAAAGTTCAATTCTTTATTTCACTTGACATTCAGCGAATGAAAGAAAGGAAGCATATTTGTGGCAATAGACAAGGCAAACTTGCACTCAACGAACGAACATCTGTCTGGGGTGGCCATCATTTATTGAGATTTACCACAACCATTGATTTATTTAACAGCTGTGAGTGAAGTAAGGCGCGCTGGCCGTTCATTTCATTTGTGTAATGATTCACCGAATGGATGGAGTCGGCGCGCAGCGGAGCGCATTTTTATTTGCTGAAGGAATTTGAACTATCCCTAAAGAAGTCAAGTTCCCTATTTGAATGCAATTCACGTATCCATAAAGCCGACCGAGCGCCGGCGGCGCGCAAACGCCGCGGCAACAGATCCGATCGATTCCTCGCGCATGCTCGAGCAGCCGCGCGCGTGTTGAGCCGACCGGCTGCCGATCGGCTCCGTCCGGCTTTTGTCGATGATCGATTTTCATTGATAGATAGCCATCGATTTTATAAAAACATTTGATGTTATAATTAATAAATACTCACCGCGGTAGCTCAGCAGGACTTAGAACAATGTTGATCAAAAAATATTTATTAACTACTCTTATATTATTATTCTCCTTTTTCTAATGCACCTGCCATGTCAAAACCAAAACCCGTCCCATTCTATAATTTTTGGTCTAGAACAGAAGGCGGGTATAGTATAGTATCCCTACTCCTGCGCCAAACAAGTCGCTTAAAAAGGTCTTCAAAGGTGCGCCAAACATTTTACAGTGAAAGGAAAATATTTTCCTTATTGATTGTTGTAATTTCGATAATTTGAATTACTATTTTAAAACCACATATAAATTTTAAAGTCCTTGTTTTTTTTTTAAATGAAACCTTAAAATCAGTATTTTTCTTAAATTCGTTTAAATACATTCCGATTTTGGCGGGACCGTTTTCATAATGGCCACAATTCATAACCTGTCAGAATTATGTCGAATGAAAAATCAGACTTTTACGTTGAAATGATAATAGTTATTATTTTTTGCTCTATATCATTTGACTGTCAAATGAAGCCCATGTTCATATATCCATATTTTTCACACAGTAGCCCGCCTGAAAAGTTATTATTTACTCTTTGTCTGTACTTCATTAACATTTTCTGAGTCTATTTAAATAAAGTCAATGTTTGAAAAATATCTGGTGATTTTCGTATTACAAGGTCAAGCTGATTGATTATCCTCGCCTCGTCGCAAATGAAATGAGGTCCTTTTCATTTTCTATTACCCGTAAAAATTTTTTTTTTCATATCACCAACACCAGAATGTAAACCAGAGACAACATTCCACAGAATAGATTTCTTTTAAGTTTCTTACTTCGGTTCAGAAACTTATCATAAATTCATGTGTGTCTAAACAATGTTTAGTCAAGAAAACAGTTGAGTATAGAGTATTGAGAAATCATTTTTAGCATGATGTGATGCAGTAATATTTCGATACGAAACCTTTTCATATCAATATTAACAATATCAGCCATGTTTTAGAGTTATTAAATTGAATAATGAAAATAAACAACAAATGTTATAAAGACATCATTCATCATTATTTTTTTACTATTTCGGAACTGATTTTTTAATATGACCTCTATTTTCCGTACGTCAAACAAACTTGTAAAAAGTTTGTATGCGAAATTGATGATATCCACATCGTCTCGTCCTTCGTTTACGTTTGACAATCAATTTTCTTCTAGAAATATCTTTGTTGGAAGAAGAAGGTAAGTTCCGTTACATACATAATTTTCATCAAGATTTTTTTTTGTAGGTTATGCTCTATCATAATTATTTACCGGTGTTTAGCAACAAGAACTGTGTACCGTATCAGATTATAAATTCTATCACATTTTCAGTTCGTAAACAGTTGCATGTGCGACAACTTACTTACCGTACCGTACCTTTCCTCATCTCAGGAAGTACTTCGATATGACTAACCAAAACATTATCTCCTAAATATTCTTGCCCACACACAATTTCGCATTTATAATATTAGTAGGATCACTTATCCTCAGTCAGTTTGTTTATATACTTCACGCTGAAACTACTGAACGGATCTGGATGCAATTTGGCACAGAAATAGAATATAACCTGGATCAAAACATAAAATACTTTATAGCCCGATATTCCCATGGGAACGGGATCATCGCGGGTGAAACCGCGGGCGGCGGCTAGTAAAAATATGCAATCACGCTTTAGTGTGTAGAGATGGATATGAGAGTCTGAAGAAATATTTATTTATTTATTTATTTCCACACTTACATCTATTATTACAGGATTACCCCAATACAATAGAGTAACTAATAATTAAATCAATAAAATAATAACAATTACATAATTATGTTTGCCAATCTAAATTATAAATCTATATTATATAATAAATAGTCTGACTCACGGTAAACAGTTCTTTACTGGATCCATCTCACACTAGTTTATACAGATAGTAGAACGGAAGGCACAGAAGGAATACAAAGCAAAGGTAAACAGTCAGTTAGCACAACACAATACAGTTTGAGGCGTCCTTGGGAATCCGGCCCAATGCACTGACCAATTGTTGAATTGTTGAAAGATGTTTCTTTTGAATACGAGGATATTACTCTCATTGATGAAACGACGATGGCCTACTCTGTAGAAAAAGGTGAATATACTAGAGAATTTCAACGTGTTCTCATAGGTCTCTGTAGCTTAATTGGTCAGTACATTGGGCCGGATTTCCAAGGATGCGGGTTTGAGCCCCGTCAGGGCGACATGAAACAAGTTGCTTTTTTCTAGTATATTTACTTGTTTAAAAATTATCAATTATATCAATATCATTAATAGCATTGTAAAATGCAAAATTTAAATTTTTTTATTGCACTACAGTCAGAACTTTCGAAAATATGTTTTTGACTTATAAAGTCACTATAATTAAGAAAATTGTATTTTTATTTGCAAACAAAAAATACACTTGTAAAGTCTATATAATGGAGATTTCAAAAAATATAACTTCTTTTTTACTTTTTACACTTTTAATATAAAATCAAATACGTTCGCCAGTGATAAGTAGCGAAAAAAAAAATGTGAACATCACGCGCCATAATTTTTTCACCCGGTCAAATCACCAAACCTACACCTGCATCAAAGCTAAAATTACAACTGTACATGTTTAGCTAATAGGTCAAGTTTGGTGTCATTTCTCTGTAAATCAATGACAAAAAAATCATTTCTGGTATTAAAAATGCTATTACTTAAGTCATTCAACTTACAGTGACAGTATTCCATTTTTATAGGCTTTTTTTTCTTACTAGAAATCACTGTATTTAATAAAGATGTGTTTCGTTTTGCAAAAAAAAAATTAAAGTAAAGCCTTTTTATTGTACATTTAAAAAAATAAAACATTGCAAATGCAAAGATTTTGAATGAATGAAATAATTTTGACCCAGGTAACAACTGTGCCAAGTTTCATACTTGTGTCAAAAAATATAAGGTTCGGGCGTGTTTGGTTGCTAAGCTCCTCTACTATAGTAAATCTTTTCGGCTGATTAAAGCTTTGATATGCTGTTAACCTGCTGTTAACTGTAAAATCCGGAGGGATTAAATGGATATCTTATATTTTTTTCAGTTTATCCTCAACGTCAGCCATGTCGAAGACTGCTCTTGTGATCCTTGCCCAAGGTGCTGAGGAGATGGAGACTGTTATTACCGTAGACATGCTGAGACGGGGAGGAGTGAGTAAACTTAATGATGGTCACTTTTAATACAGTTTTTTTAATAAAAATTATTCTTATAGGTTTGAAAATCTAACTAACAGGCAAAGATTTTTTTTCATTTATAAAATATATTTTGGGCTGATAAGTTCTGCCCCTTAATTGTCTAATTTCAAAATCTATCACCATCCCTATCAAAGGTATTGTGATTGTGATAGTGATTTATGGAATTATTATTATTATTAACAGCCTAGCAGTTGTAACAACTGATAGCGCCTGTATCCTGCTATCTATGCGTTTTGTTCAATATTTAAATTCTAAATATCTGTCTAAGTTTGAGCACTTCCAACCGCTCCTCATAAGGACGTCTTCTTAGCTCTCTGGGTATTTTAGTGAATCTTCTTTGCACTTTCTCTAATTGTTCAATGACCTTGGAAAAATAGGGACTCCAGACTTAAAACGTGTACTCTAAAATTGGTCTGACATATGTTTTGTAGATCTTTAACATCATTTCAGGAGTCAAGTTTCCAAAAGCCTTTCTTATGAGGTATATTAGACTTTTGGCTTTCTTTGCTATAGAAGTAATATGATCTTCCCATTTCAAATCCTCGGATATCTTTACTCCTAAATCAGTCTGGACCTTTACCTCCGTCAGTTGAACATCTTGTAATTTATAAGTTCTATGAGGATTTCGATTTCCTATGTGCAACACACAGCATTTGGAAGTATTAAGGTTCAGAAGCCAATTTTTAGACCAGTTGGATATGGCGTTCAAGTCAGACTGGAGTTGATCATAATAAGTGGATTAGCAAACAACTTTGTGTCATCCACAAACATGCTTACATTGCATTGCAGATCAAATGTGTAAATTATAAACAATACTGGTCCAAGAACTGACCCTTGAGTTACACCACTAAAAACCACGCGCTGGGCAGACAGTTCATCTCCTATTCTTACTTGGAAAGTTCTTTGTCTCAGAAATGCCTATATCCAGTTAAGTAGTTTTCATCTTATTCCCACAAATTCCAGCTTTTGCAGCAGCCTGTTAATTGGAACCTTGTCAAATGCTTTCTCGTAATCGAGGTAAATTACGTCGGTTGGTTGCCTTTCGTTAAATTGTTCGATCCATATCGACATGCACGATAGTAAGTTAGACACAATTGACCGGCGCGAACCCAAGTTGGTGATCAGTAATAACTTCATGATTGGCAAAAAATTATCTGATTGATTTTACTATAATTGTTCCCATCAACTTGCACGACACACTAGTAAGACTTATTGGTCTAAAATTGGCAGGATCAAGCTTGTTTCCTTTTTTTAAATATTGGAGTAACTGTGGCATTCCGCCAAGAGTCTGGTATGATTCCAGTGTCGTAAGAATTCTGCATTATAAATGCTAGACTGGCTGCGAGGTCGCATCTCTGTAACAGGGCTACCGAAATGTCATCCGGACCAGGTGAGGAATCTTTATTCATTTCTTTAAGGACTTGTCGAATGGCGTCTTCAGTAAATGCAATATCCTCAACGGAATCTTCAACTCGAAGAAGTGGATTCAACGCTGGTAACGGAGTGGGTGGTTCTTCTTGAAAGACACTTGAGAATTGTTCCGCGAATAGTTCAGCAATTTCAGAAGCTCCAGTTAGAGTTTAGCCCTGCTTATTATGTAAAGCTGTTGGTATGCTAACTTTTGAAGATATTTGTTTTCTTGTATAAGCGTAAAATTCACCTTTTAGAAGGTCACTCTCGTAGGTACTGCGGGCGGATTTAGTTTGGTTTGACAATTTGTTGTTGACTTTCCGATACTCACTATACATCTCATCCAATCCAGTCAAGATATATCTTTTCCATAAAGTGTGTTTTTGGTCAACAATCTTTTTTGTAATATTTGATATTCACGGTTTGTCTGTAACTCCTGACCGTACTTTGAATTTTGGTGTGAAGTGTTAACATCAGAAGTTAATAACAGCTTCTTTCACAGTTTCAGTAAAAATCCCATACTGGACCTTAGGGCAATTAAGATCCTTAAGTGCAGCAGGCAAAGTTTTTTTATGATTGTGTTCATTGCATCATAATCGGCTTTTTTCTGCTTTAAACGGAATTTAGTTTCAAAATATTGCTGGCGAGTTTGTAGCTGAATCGAGACAAATAAACAGGTGTGATCGCTCTTACCAATAGGGGCTTGATGTTCAATGTCAGCAATTAGTGTTTCATCATTAGTTAGAATAAGGTCTAATAAAGAAGGTTGGTTGTCTGGTCTAAATCTGGTGTATTTATCTACTAATTGCTCAAGATTGCTATCTTCGTACCACTGTAAGAAGTTGGTTTCCATTGGTGTGACATATCCAGTATCATCATTTATCCATTTTACCCCACCATAATTAAAGTCACCAAATATTGCCACTACGTTGGTCTCCGATGCGTTTTTAAGCTCTTCCAGTAGTACATTATCTTGTTCCATTGTGGAATCATGTCCTCTATATAGTCCACATAACAGAAATTTTGTGTTCGCAATACTCACGTCCAGAAACAAGCGTTCAGTAGCTACATGTTTAGCGTATATTTGTTGTAAGGCTTTATTACTACACCGTCAAACTTGCGTGAGGCATAGATCGCCACGCCACCACTTCTTTTACCAAAGCGATCATCGTTGTAAAGGTCGTATCCAGGTATATTTATTGAAGAATTGGTTATATTTGGCTTCAGCCAGGTTTCAGTAATTGTGATTAACGTTGGATTTAATGAGTTAACTCTTGCAACAAATAGATCTAGCTTTGAATTGATAGATTGTATGTTAGTATAAAAAATGGTGACTGTAATAAGTGCGGATGAAAGTTTATTCTGTGAAGTTGAGTGAGTATTTATATTATTATTGCTTGTCGGTGTAGATAGTGGTTTCTCTGTATTCAAATCAAGTTTTTTTGATGATTCACAATCATCGGGTGCCCACGGACATACTTTATAGTAATATCAGACTCTCCATTACTAATGCGCTTGTTTAGTTCTTCTCGCAAATGCGCCATGTATTCCCTTTGAAGGGGAGTTAAGTCAGCGGTAATAGAGGAGGGCTTCTTCAGTTTATTTCTATTGCGGAGGATCTCTATTGCGTCAGTCTTACTATGCAGTATAACCTTCAGTGGGCGCGGTCTTAACCCTGTGCCAGCTTTTGGGGCACCAAGACGGAACAGCTTTATTCCATTACATTTCACTTTGTTAGTGCTTGTATTAATAACAGATGTGCATTCTTTTATGTCATAATTCTTTCTTTCTTCAGATACATCACTTGTTGATTCTGGTATATCATACATTATAACATTAGTAGCCCTGTGGGCTCTTTCAGATATTTCTTGTATTGCTGATTCAGTTGCCAGCATACTTTGGCGAAGGCGCAGCTGCTGAACTTCTTCTGTGAGCTCGTTCAATTTTTTCATTTAAAAGGTAGCTGGGGCATCATGGATCTACAGCCTTCACAAAGAAAGGTCATTATACGAGCTACAGTCTTTAACTTCAGTGGGTGACAATCCATGACAGTCTCCACATATAAGCACCTTACATGAATCACAAGTCACAATAGCTTTTTTTCTCGTTGGGTGTTTTTTTACACTTAGCGCATTTTTCCAACTTTGTATTGGTATTTTTTGTGCACTCATTTTGGGAGAACAGAATTATCACACTTGCAACACCAAAATGAAACTTGCAGAAAAGAGAAAAAAATGTTGGTAAAGTGGGTAGATATCAAGTTAGTCATAATGTCAGACGTATTATTTTTCACTAATTTTAATCTATATTTGTGCGTTTTATGTTCAAATAACACTATCACAACAAGTCCATGTTTCAGTGAACACTTTGGTGCAGTTTTTGATATGGAAATCACACTTTTAAACACAAAAAACGTCTTAGATCGCGAGCGCGGTTTTTCCCTGACAAGAGGTTTGACAGAATTGTCTAACTTATAATCGCAATCCCTTTCGAAAAGAATGATGTTTTAAATGACACTTCATTTGACACTTCTCCCTACATTTGAAAGATATTTTCGTGTGTCACTTTGCTTAGACAGTTCAATTTCGTTCATTCAACCTTTGAAAACGCGTTCCGATCACAATCCCTATCAAATGTCAAATACGGACTGAAGTATGTAAATATCTTTCAAATGACGGATTGAAACGGATTGCGTTAGATTTTAAAATCAGACACACTCCCCCTCCGGTTTATCTTCTGAGACTGACTGGGGGTCGCTAGGTGGGCGTCCCTCCCCAGTCCCGGTTTCCCATCCGGCCTTTGGCCCGGTGGATGATCGGGAGTGGGTAAGTCCTACCCCGTTACCCCGCCGAGCCTACGGGGGTGGCGAGAGATAGTGTGCTTGTTCCTAGGTCTTTACCAGGACGGGTATGCTAGATGACCCTAGCATATCCTCAAGGCAGGAATCTGTAAAGACTGGATTCCTCTCACTCAAAACAAAAAAAAGGTGTTAAGAGTAATAATACTTTAACATTCTGACTGCCCGAGGGCATCAGAAAGGCTCAAACTCTAAGATCCTTTGGCGATCAAGTTAGAAGTCATTTCCTATCACTCCCTCCCCTCCTAACTTATAGTTTTTTTTATCCCCATCACTCTGTCCTAATTTAGGTATATGTTCTTATTTTCTCCCCATCACTATTGATGTAAAGTCAAAGTCAATATCATTTATTTAGTCTAGGCTGTTACAAGCACTTATGAACGTCAAAGAAGCTACGCCATCGGTTCACAAACCCTACGGCGGGAGACCTTGTAACGAGAAGAACGGGCAAGAAACTCGTCAAGGGCTGTTTTTTTCTCCCTGTTTTATTTCATACAGAGTCGTCAAATTGAAAAGTGACCTAAACATATCAGTGAGGTCAATTTCCATCACAAAAGAAAAATACTTATTAAAATATTACATGTTATGGTTATTGTAACCGTAAACAATTTTTAACTGGCAAAGAAAGACTTGTCTATCATACCTTACAACATTTCTCGCATTACAAGATTGCAAGTTGTGACTATACTGCAAGTTGTGAGGTACATACAGGTCAGTATCAATTTATTTTAGATAAAAATATTTAGTAATGTATGAATATATACTTACTTTCTATCTTATTTCACTTTCTTTTTGCACCCATTCCCCTACTATCTTTTATCTATACTCTCTGTCACACAAGGTTGTCTGGAAGAGATTGATATGTAGGAATAAGGCCGCCTATTGTGTGTTGTTGAAGACTATGTACGCAACCCTTAATGTCAATGCTGCTCTTTGGTTTTGTAACTCTCTATTTTTCTCTTCCTTTTTAGGGTTTCGTAGCCTAAAGGCAAAAAATAAAACCCTTATAGATTCGGCCAAACCGATGTATGTCACACCCTTTTTATTCCAAAACTATGAGGATTACACAGTTGAAACTTGGTAGGTAGATGTATTCTGTAAACCGCTTTACGGTTTTACACAAAAATAAAAAAAATATATGAATTAAGGGGGGGGCTCCCCACACATGGAACTGACACGGTTTTTTTTTTTCATCAAACCTATACGTGTGAGGTATCTATTATAGACTGAATTATTATTTTTTCATCAAACCTATACGTGTGGGATATCATTAGATAGATCTTTAAAAAATACATTGAGGTTTCTAAAACAGTTTTTTCTCAAAGTCAACCGTTTGAAAGTTATACACTTCCAAAGTGGAAAAATGTGTGTCCCCCCCTCTAACTTTTAAAATAAAAAAGTGAAAAATAAAAATATGATGTAGATCTTTATAAAAACTTTTAACGAAATTTGGTTTGAACGAAATTTATTTAGTAGTTTCAGAGCTACAGCACATTTTCCAAAACTGCAAATATAACTTTGTCATTCATACAAACACTATGAAAAACAAACTTATTTTTGCAGACGAAAAATTATAATGGCATTTTGGCAATAATAATAATAGAAACTTTATTGCACACGATACAAAAACAAACACATACAGAGAAAATGTCAAAAAAGAGGAACACTCAATAGGCGACCTTATAGCTACGTAGCAGTCTCTTCCAGGCAACCTTGGGTGTGAGGCGAAACCCTTCATGTGCGAGTTCGACTCGCACTTGGCCGATTTTTAATTTCATATTGTAATGGCTGTTTGGCGTTATTACAGTTTTTATTACTGACTTGATTTCTTTCATCCAAATTTATATACAAGTAATTCGTGTTAAATTCACAAACTGTCTTTTAAATCATCATGTGTTTACTGCCTTGTTTTGTGTCAAAGTCAAAGTCAAAGATTTTTATTCAAATAGACTTATAGATAAGTACTTTCGAATAGTCCCAAACATTTTTTTTCCCTACCAGCCATTCAGGACATCTTTTAACTGATGAGATATTTCTTTTTTTTTCTCTTTTCATAATATTTTATTGTTAGCTATGGAATGCCTAACTCAATTTATTCATTGTTCTCATAGGTAAACTGTTACGTAATTGTGGAGGTTTGTAATAGGCTTTTAGTTTTTATACATCCTGTATCGAGAGCTGTAAACCTTCCTAAAATAGAATAAATAAATAAAATAAAGAAGAACGGCCGCAAGAAACTTATCAGCTTTAACAGAAACAACAACATTTACATTGGTCTCCTTTGTATTGTATTTCTTTGTAACTATGTGTAATAAAGTTTATTATTATTATTAACATTATCCGCAGGTGACAGTAACCATGGCAGGCTTAGACGGTGACGCCCCGGTGCTGTGCTCCCGGCAGGTGACGTTGGTGCCGAACAAGTCTCTGGCCGACGCCCTGGCCGAGTCGCCGCAGTATGACGCCGTATGTATACCTGTTAACCGCATCTGTGGTCTAGTGGTAAAAGTCCCCGGTTCGATTCCCAGTGAAGGTACAGTCGGGGAACTTCTCGGTAGGCCAGTAGAGGTTTTTTAGCCAGAGTTCTATCAAAAAGTAATATATTTATAGTAAACATTTAAATCAAAAATAAAACATTAATGGATATTTTATAAGAATAATAAATTTATGAAACTTAACGTGGGCTAGAGAATTGGTGTGCTTGTATTATGCAATTTTATTTATTGTTTGTTCCAGGTTATTCTGCCAGGCGGCCTAGAAGGGTCGGACCGACTGTCCAAGTCGAGCGTGGTGGGCACTCTGCTCAAAGAACACGAGAAGGCTGGGAAGATTGTTGCTGCTATATGTGCTGGTAAGTCTAGTCTAGTTTATTGAAGACTATCGGCCACCCGCGTGGTATCCGTTCCCCGTAGGAATATCGGGATAAAAAATAGCCTGGGTGCTATAAACAAAGTATAAAAATAGCTATACATATATACGACAAAACATATCATGAATGTAAGAAACTTACTAAAATGGATTCAGTCCAAAACATACGAAGAAACTGAATCATTATATTTCATGACTGCTGTAGAATAGGTATATTAATCAACAAACACACACACACACACACACAAACACACATGTACACGCACACACACACGCGCGCACGCACACACACACAATGAAATACACGTTGCATAACTTTTCTTCTTCTTTATTTGTCTCTAACCGAATTGTTGACAAGTGACTCTAATTGTAAAACTATAAACTACATTCATTTAGAATGTTTTCTGTCATGTTGTGTTCACTCAGCAGACTTTTATATGTATTTTATAATGATGTTCTGATCCCAAGATTTGCTAGCAAGTTCCTTATCGTAAGGCTGGGTGAACTTGTAATGTTGGTGTTATAAACTTATATAAGAATGAACCATATCGCCTCTTTGTTAATCTATACTTATTAATATTATAAAGCTGTAGAGTTTGTTTGTTTGAACGCGCTAATCTCAGGAACTACTGGACCGATTTAGACAATTCTTAGACCATTAGAAAGCTACATTTCTCCCGAGTGACATAGGCTATGTTTTATCCCGATATTCCCACGGGAACGGGCACCGCGCGGGTAAAACCGCGAGGATCCGCTGTGAGTGTGACCGAGTGGAGTCCCCAAACACAGGCTATATTCGCTTAAATGGACACTCCAATCACCATTTAATTAATGGCAAAGTGTTTTCACAAAATTTTTTTTTTTATTCAAGCTATCTCCTATTTGTGTGCTAAATTTCATCCAAATCCGTTCGGTAGTTTTTGCGTGGAAGATTAACAAACATCCTCACAAACTTTTATATTATTTTTTAATATATTTCTTGTGATCACTATTTTTTACCAAATGAATCTAATTCCAATAATTTTATTATTTTGATTTTGTATTAATTAAATTATTTTGATTTTAAAAAAATTACATAGCTTTAAATGACAAATCTATTTAAATGTTTAGCTATTTTTTTTTTATATGTAATAAATCTATTTTCTATTGCCTTGAATCTTAATCTTATAAATATTATCGTCATTGTTTGTCTTGTTCATGTTAAAACAATATTTTTAATTTTTATATTGCTTATGTGTAACATCTATAATTAAACTTGCATTTAGTTTAAGTTTAAGCTAATATTTAATTACGCATGATATAATGTTAATCTTGTTGATGTTAATAAACAAATAAATAAATAAATATATTGTAGACGAAGATTGAAGAAGTATATAAAAATGTTCTTAAAAGCTTACAACATTATTTTACGTTTACTCAAAATCTTCAGAGGGCTTGTGAGTATATCCAAACGTTACCATCGCGTGAGAGTAAAATTTTGACAAAAGCCTTAATGCAATGGGAATAAGGTTGAGAATTAAACTCTATTCGCAAGCTGCGCCGTAAGCGAGTAAAGTGAGAAACTCACACTAAGCACTGTTTGAAAGCTGTTAAATACGCGGGCAGAGCGAAATGAAACAGTTTGGTTGCTAGAAACTGACTGCCTTTATTTTTCCCAACATTCAAGACATGGCGGGAACGCGGGTGCCACCGCGCATGCGCAGTACCTCCGTAGAGGCCCCAATGCCATAGATTAAAATATATAACAAAAGCAAACCTTGAATTTGCGAAAAAAAAACAGCCGTTTCATACAGTGACCGATCGCAATATTCGCAGGGAACAGTCGGGCAACGTCCAGCGGGGTTATTGCAGTCCGCGTGGTCTAAGCTGAGCTATGCATTTGTGTGAGTGTACATAGATGTACTAGTAGCAACACCTGTTGCTTTTATGTTTTTTTTACACGATACCTACAAACTATCTATGTGTGATGCATCCATAGACGGTTGTAATATTGGAGTTGCATTTGTAGATCCACAGACTAATAGTATCTGTAGATTAAAGATAGATTGCAGAATTTCTATAATGCATGCGGAACTCATAGCTATTCAGGAAGCGCTTTCTTACGCAGGTTCGCTCAGCTTTGACAAAATTGTTATTTTGACAGACTCCAAGAGTGCAGTGCAACATTTGGCTCGCTGTACCTCGAATTATCGAGGAACACCGATTGCCTATTCGATTCTGCAATCTATCTTTGATCTAAAACAGAGGCAAAAGTTTGTGACGCTCCAGTGGATCCCTGCTCATGTTGGTATCGTAGGAAACGAACAAGCGGATTTCTTTGCGAAAGAAGCGGCTACTATAGGTGTTACTGACAGCAGCTGTGTACCATATTTCACAGACCTCTTGAGGTTAACTAAAATAGAATGTCGTGAAAACTGGACAGAATACTTTAATGAAAGGTCTCTCTCAAAAGGAATTTGGTACAAAACAATACAGCCTACACTTAATGGAATCCCGTGGTTTGACGATCCCAATATGACCAGGCAAGACACTATCACCGCACTCAGACTGCGCTCCGGTCACATTCCACTAAACAGTTTTGCATATTTAATGAAAAAGACAGACTCCCCAAAATGCAGCGTATGTGGAGACATTGAAGATGTCCATCATATTATGATGGAGTGTGAGCGGAACGCGTCTGAGAGATTGCAATTGTTCATTTGTTCACCGTATAATTGTGGGATTGGTTTCAGCAATAGTATTTTAGCAACTCCTCTGTCAAAAACGGCCAAATTATTATATTATGTTGTTCAGTGTGGACTTAATCGTAGATAAGTGTTTATTTTTATAATTTTCTTTTTGTAGTGTTACCTATGAGGGTGGCATTTCCTAAGGAAAAACCCTCGTTAAAATTATAAGATTAAAAAAAAAAAAAAAAAAACTATCTATGTGCACTCACACAAATGCAAAGCTCAGCTTAGACCTCGCAGACTGTACCTGTCTTTGCAATAGCAATGCGACAGCGATAAGTCACGTATCACCATAGCAACTGCACGGTTGCTATGTGTGATACGTGGTAGTCGACCAGTAGTTTTTTTGAGGATCGTTATTTCGAAAAGTAAGGTTAAAGAAATATTTTATTTTTATTTATATGAAATGCTCTATAACTTGTGATAATTATACATGTTTTCTATAAATCTATTATTTTATTAACGCTCCCTAAATTACTTATCTTTGCAACAGCAATGCGACCGCGCGTATCACCATAGCAACCACACAGTATCACCATAGCAACTGTACGTAATGTAAAGCAATAATCGCGCAATTTTTACTGTCGCATTGCTGTTGCAAAGGTAGGTAATAACCCAGCGGGAAATTCCCGGACTGTACCCACTGTAGAGACGTCTGCACAATACAGTAGCACGACAACACGAGCAAACCTTGCGTAAAGTCAATCGTTTTCATTTGACAGTTCATATTGTAACATACTAAATGTCATTTCATACAAATTGCAGCCGATCGAATGCGATATGAACTGTCAAATGAATATGATTTGACTTTACGCAACCGCCAGTTTGCTCGTACAATAGTTTACGCAATCACCCAGCTGATTTCAGTTGCAATGTGAATGCTGTATTCTGTTTTTCTTTATCTCTCAGTTCAGCATGAGAGTCCAATATAACCAAACCATTATTTACGGTTATTAAGAAGAATGAATAAGTCTTTCTTTGCCAGTTGAAAATTGTTTACGGTTACAATAACCATAAAATTTAATATTATAATTAGTATTTTCTTATTGACCTTACTGATATGTTAAGGTCAATTTGACGACTCTGTATGAAATAAAACAGGGAGAAAAAAAAAACAGCCCTTGACGAGTTTCCTGCCGGTTCTTCTCGTTACAAGGCCTCCCGCCGTAGGGTTTGTGAACCGATGGCGTAGCTTCTTCGACGTTCATAAGTGCTTGTAACAGCCTAGACTGAATAAATGATATTGAATTTGTATTATTTTTCTCTAACAGCTCCCACGGCGTTGGTAGCACACGGCGTGGCCAAAGGCAAGCGCGTGACGTCATACCCCACCACCAAGGATAAGATCACCGCTGATTACACGTATGTGGAGGGAGAAAGAGTGGTCGTGGACGGGAATATCGTCACCAGCAGGGTGAGTGTAGTCTAACTAAAGCTTCGTCGAAAAAAGGTCAAAATACGCTTAGACCTTAAGCGTATTTTGACCTTTTTCAAAATGTCCTTTTATTATGTGATAAATATTAAACAAGAAAATATACTAGAAAAAAGCAACTAGTCTCATGTCGCCCTGACGGGATACGAACCCGCATCCTTGGGAGTCCGGCCCAATGCACTAACCAATTATGCTACAGAGACCTATGAGGACACGTCGAATTTTTCCAGTATATTCACCGTTCTACAGTGTTGGCCACCGTCGCTTCATCAATAAGAGAAATATCCTCGCATTCGAAAGAAACATCTTTACAGATGTTTGACTATCGATTAAGATGAAACAGCCATCTAATTATAACTTGTTAATTTTGCATTTTGCAATGCTATTTTTATGTGATAAATATTAAACAAGAAATCCCGTCAGGGCGACATGAGACTAGTTGCTTTTTCTAGTATATTTTCTTGTTTAATATTTATGACATAAAAATAGCATTGCAAAATGCAAAATTAAAAAGTTATAATGTCCTTTTATTGACAAACTAGCTGTTGCCCGCGACTTCGTCCGCGACAATTTCTGTTATTACGATCGCGATTAAGAAGTTTTTAAATAAAATATATGTCAAAAGAATTAGGTACCGTAAAATGACTTCAGAAAAAAGATAGACATATAAAGTCGCGGACATTTTTTTAGATCATTTAAAGAGTAATAATTCTATCATACATATTATTTGGGTAACTTGAACCGTTTACGCAGCGCACGCAACGGAAGCCCTCAAATATGGATAAATTTCCCCGTTTTTGGAAAAAAAATCACTGATGCTTCGCTCCCATTGGTCGCAGCGTGATGTTATATAGCCTAAAGCCTTCCTCGATAAATGGACTATCCAACACAAAAATAATAAATAATATTCAATTCGAACCAGTAGTTCCTGAGATTAGCGCGTTCAAACAAACAAACTGTTCAGCTTTATAATATTAGTATAGATTGGCTAAAATCATAATACTAATTGACCTAAATCACAACGTACAAGTAGTTACAGTAAAATGAAAGTACCAAGCTAACATAACCAACCAGCCCCCGTAGCATGAACATCTTTATATCACGCGATATGATATAGCGCATCATGCTGTCTTGCTTACTCCGCTACGATCTAAGCGGGAAAGTGACACGTTATCGAGTTATCGAGTCGATAAAAGCCTCTCATGCTAAGCCTACAGAAGTTATTTAGATGTTTGAGGTAGGTATGGAAATGATTGCTTGCTACTTTTAAGTCATTTTTTTTTTTCATAATTTACATAATTTTTTCATATGATTTCACCTGTGAAATTTCGCAGGCAGCGATTTTTACATCACAGTTGAACAAGTGAAATTGCATTCGATATGATTTTTTCACAGTCACCAAATAATCAAACAAAATGCGAAATGCTCTAAAATCATTACAAGGTAATCTACACCTTACGGCGCTTGATATAAAATTTAACGAACAAAGCAGGTTTCAACCTGTTACTCGTATGGATCATTACAAGGAAATCTAAACTTTACTACCCTAAGATTACGATTTCAGTTTCATCGTCCGTCATCGTCACTCATTGCGTAATGAAACGTACGTAACTAGTTGTATGTGTTTGTTTCTTACTTTTTTTTTATGTACAACGGGGACACTCTTAGCCTTCATCATACCTGATGTTAAGTATTGATAAGGCTGAAGATGGAAGCGAGCCTCTCCCGGAATCCTCAATCACTGAGGAACTGGCTATCTAATCTTTAACTGCCGGAACACAACAATGCTGAAAACATTGTTGTTATGGCGTCAGGCTTAGATAAGATGGTGGTAGCTAGCCAGGCGGACTAACAAGCCATACCACCAACCAAACCGAATACAATATGTACCCCCGCTGGGAATCGAACCCGGGACCCCTGGGTCTGATACCGGTGGTTGTACCACTAGATCACAGAGGCGGTTGAAACGTGAAATTGAACGTGCTTTTAATCTTTTCAGGGTCCTGGCACAGCTTACTGGTTCGGTCTTACTCTCATCGAACTCTTGACTGGGAAGGAAGAGGCAGCTAAAGTGGAGAAGGGCATGATTATCACCGGATTTTGAATATTATATTATATAGTTTTTTATTAATGTGGTACGACTTCCATACATACAAACATTGCACATTAATTGGTTCATCATGCATTAATAATTCATAAATACATGTGCAACTATCTCGTTTCAGTTATTTGTTTGCGCAAAGTTATAAAAAATATGTACTTTCATACATTTGGTATATAAATGCGATGAGTCACATCTTTCTTTCTTTCTTTCATATACGTAGAATTATTGAAATTATAAGATACTAGCGGATCCTCGCGGTTTTACCCGCGTGGTGCCCGTTCCCGTGGGAATATCGGGATAAAATATAGCCTATGTCACTCGGGAGAAATGTAGCTTTCTAATGGTCTAAGAATTTTCTAAATCGGTCCAGTAGTTCCTGAGATTAGCGCGTTCAAACAAACAAACTCTTCAGCTTTATAATATTAGTATAGATATATAGTATAGATTAAGGTATGATGAACCAATTAATGTGCAATGTTTGTTTGTATTGAAGTCGTACTACCGTAACCAGTAATCTTTTCAATTTATCTAGTGTATGTACAGTCAACAGCAGTACCATAGTCTAAGGGTGAATTTACGGGCGGTTGGAACGCCGTCATTGTCCTCGACATATAAAGTGTCATGCATAAGTGCGAAAATAATAAAGGTTATGCTGCTAAACGCTACTCGTCTGGGACCTATATTCGTAACTGGACACGAGGATAGAATTTTTATATTTATATAAATATGTTGAGGACAATGACGGCGTTCAAACCGCCCGTAGATTCGCCCCTAAACATACTTAAGGTGGTACGACTTCTATACAAACAAACATTACACAAGTATTGGTTCATCATACCTAAATAATTAGTAAATACATGCGCAACTAACTCGTTTCAGTTATTTGTTTCCGCGAAATAATTAAAAAATTGTACATTCATACATAAATCACGAATAAACTAATATCTTGTGATTTCAATAATTCTACGTATGTGTGTGTGACTCATCGCATTTATATACCTCATGTATGAAAGTACATTTTTTTTTATAATTTCGCGCAAACAAATAACTGAAACGAGTTAGTTGCACATGTATTTATAAATTATAAATGTATGATGAACCAATAATTGTGCAATGTTTGTTTGTATGGAAGTCGTACCACCTTCAAGGCCGATACGACGCGCTCTCACAATCTGTTATATTGTTCAACTCAAATACTACACAAAACACAAGAAACAAGGGGCTTAGTTGTAAAATCTATCGCAATTTATTATTATATCGTCTTCTCAGCCATATGACACCCACTACTGGGTATAGGCCTCCCCAAAGAGGGGGGGGGGGGGGGTTCGCCATAATCGCTACGCTTGGCAGGCGGGTTGGGTATCGCAGTATGGCCAAGTTTGTGGGAGACGCTGCTGCCCGCCTCCTGAAGGCCGAGTCCCTTAGTCGCCTTTACGACCCCCGCGGGGTGAGAGGGGGTAGTGCTATTCTAAGCCGACACTACACAGCTTATTATTATATATTTTTTAATAATTGCATAAAAACACACCAATTATCCAGCCCACGTTAAGTTTCATGAAGAACTTTTGCTATGGATACTAGTTAAAGGATAAACATACTTATATACTTTTTTTTGTAAATACATACATAATATATTTTATAGATTTTAAAATTAGACAATTAGCCCCCTGTTTGGCGCAGGGGTACTAAGCCCACCTTCTGAGCCAGAGGTCCCGGGTTCGATCCCCGGGCAAGACCAAAATTTGTGTGCATGAACATGTCTATTTGTTTTGGTCTGGGTGTTTGATATGTATATTATTGTATGTATTAACAAAAATAAAAGTATATAAGTATGTTTATCCGTTATCTAGTATCCATAACAAAAGTTCTTCGTGAAACTTAACGTTGGCTAGATAATAGGTGTGATTGTATGAAATTTGTTTAGAGCTAGCGCAGACGACGGATAACGGAGGACTTTTTGTCCGCGACACGTCTTTATTGTTAACCAAATAAGATTCAACTTAGACCTCGTATATCCGCGAAAAGTACGCGATAGTCCACGTTATATATTCAACTTTATGTTCTTAGTAATAAGGTCGTGTCGCGGACAAAAAGTCCTCCGTTATCCGTCGTCTGCGGCTAGCTCTTACTTTTAGCTTACCAGTTTTTTGTTTTCTGTAGCTATAAGTTAGCGACAAGTCAATCGATTTCGAATTTTATGTCCTGCGTGTTATGGCTTAAAATTGTAAGTAAAACATTTGTTTTTTTTATACTGCTTTAAGAACAACAGTGATTAATACTATTCATATTTCTACTTTTCGTGAGATAAGGTATTTAAATACTATCCACATTATATGCTTTGTACTTTGTACCTTTAAAAAGAGTATGGACAAGGAATTGATTGGAAAAAACCATAGATTTATTGTTAACTATTGATAGTCAAAAAATAAAACAAAATTAATTTATAAATGTGTTGTTTTCTTTGTTTTTAAGTCGCACATCAGTAAGAAGTTAAATAAAAGATATACAAATATAAGCACAAGAGTATATTGAGTTTACATACACTTAAAAATAAATATTACCAGTAATGTATTTAAATGCGAATTTCAGAGAGTCTAGTAATGATAACATTTATCTCATAATTCAATAAAAGGTGTGTTCAGACCACACAATAAAGCACGGGTCACACTAGTCGGATTTTTAATTCAGTAATTTGACAGGTGCCAAATGGCATTTTGAAGAAATAATGCTGCTTTATAATGTAGCTATAATGATAATATGGAATTACTGTACGTGAATGGAATCAATACATATTAAACTTGAACTGGATCTGAGCAAATCATTGTGAAAAAACTAAGCATAATTATTTTTACAAAATGACAATCTTCTTCTTATCGAGTGTATTAGTGGCCACCTCTGGTGTCAGAGTTTATCAAGCCGCCTATAAGGCCTCTGACTTGGCTTAACGACTGTAATCAAATGACAACAGCCGGGACCGACGGTTTAACGTGCCCTCCGAAGCACGGAAGCGCTCAGTTACAATGCCACTTTACGGTCACCCATCCAACACCTGACCGAGCCGAACTTTGCTTAAAGAACGTGATCGAATACGATCTGTCAAGAGCAGCTATTGAAAGTGACAATGTCACCTGTCAAATTACTCTACTGAATTAAATATCCGACTTTAGTTAGTCATAACAATGAACTAACCCATTATCAAGTGTGAACGCACCTTTACAAAGAAGCAAAGCCAGCAACAAAAAAAAATTTTCAACCTTATAACGGCATAGAGTCGAAAATTCCTTGACTTTCTTGAACTTATTGTACAAATGTAAATCATAGTAATTGCTGGTACAAAATATTAATAAATAAACAGTCTTCGTTCTGAGATTACAAAATCAAGTTAAACACGTATATTTGGTGAGTATTAGTACTTAAATTAACACAAGGAGGGCGGTAAAAACGCCTACTTATACTATATTCACAGCTGTCTAGTAAAAGTGGAGATATAAAAAAATGTAGATGCTGGAGCTCTATTTTTGATTCACTCGTCTCGAGGATTCTACTGATTTTCGTGCGACGTTTGAGTTTAAGTTTTCCGTAATAGCGACCTTGCACGTATATAAATATCTTCGCTTTCGCGCGCGAGGGGCAAAGCGAAAAGCGTGCTATGTCTACGCTTGCAAGGTCGCTAATCGGATGATCGCCTCCCCGTTCGCCTCGCTACTCGCGCGACGAGTGATTCAAAACTAGAGGTCCTGATCCTCTACAGCAGAGTCGAATCTCATTTCTTTCTACGTGTCCATCTCAGACGAATCAAGCCTTATCACAACTCTTTCTCAAAGAAGGTAGGTTGAAATACGCCGGCCCTGCGGGCAATGACATAGACGCGGTTTATCTTTCTCAAAGAAGGTAGGTTGAAATACGCCGGCCCTGCGGGCAATGACATAGACGCGGTTTATCTTTCTCAAAGAAGGTAGGTTGAAATACGCCGGCCCTGCGGGCAATGACATAGACGCGGTTTATCTTTCTCAAAGAAGGTAGGTTGAAATACGCCGGCCCTGCGGGCAATGACATAGACGCGGTTTATCTTTCTCAAAGAAGGTAGGTTGAAATACGCCGGCCCTGCGGGCAATGACATAGACGCGGTTTATTTTTCTCAAAGAAGGTAGGTTGAAATACGCCGGCCCTGCGGGCAATGACATAGACGCGGTTTATCTTTCTCAAAGAAGGTAGGTTGAAATACGCCGGCCCTGCGGGCAATGACATAGACGCGGTTTATCTTTCTCAAAGAAGGTAGGTTGAAATACGCCGGCCCTGCGGGCAATGACATAGACGCGGTTTATCTTTCTCAAAGAAGGTAGGTTGAAATACGCCTGCCCTGCGTGCAATGAGATAGAGGCGGTTTCTCTTTCTCAAAGAAGGTCGGTTGAAATACGCCTGCCCTGCGGGCAATGACATACAGACGCGGTTTCTCTTTCTCAAAGAAAGTAGGTTGAAATACGCCTGCCCTGCGGGCAATGACATATAGACGCGGTTTCATAATAAGCAGGGGTTTAAGGAATTCGATTCGACTCGACACGGCGCGCCTAAGGGACGCGGGGCTTAAAAGTTATCTCCAGTGGAGATTAAGTTACGTCCAGATTATGTAACAAAACATGTAATGAAACATAACTATTATAACCTGCAAAAATGTTACATAACATAAGCCAGCAGTGTACGGTGATGATTTTGTAAACTTGTTATATAACATTGTTATGATATAAAGTTACATAACATGTTGGTCAATCTGGACGCAGCTTAATATTTATGTTATAACTAGCTTCCACCCGCGGTTTCACCCGCATGGTTCCCGTTCCCGTGGGAATATCGGGATAAAAGTCTATGTTACTCTTTGCCAAAAATCAAGTCGATTGGTTGCTAAGTTAGGCCGTGAAGGAAGGACAAACAAACACACTGTCGCATACATAATATTAGTAAGGATATTTAGTTTTCAATAACTTATTCATCTTCAGTGAGAGATGGGCCTACTGAACTGAACTTGGCCTGTCCTGTTTAGATATATCCATTACCGATCGTTCTATCTCATTCTATTACAAATAAATTGTATTTAAGAGCGAGAGAAAATCTTTCAATGGCTTAACAATCTAGATGTTTATACAAATTTATTTTTTATAATAAAATGGTATTTCTATATTACTTAATTTTAATTCATGATTAAATATAAATATCACTTATTATATTGCAAACAAAATTTTAAAATTATTGAGATACATTTATTGCTGACAAAACACCATTCAAATCAAAACATTCTTGTACAGTCACTAGTTTTTACAACTTTATGATGATGAAATTATACACTTGGGAGCAAATAAATCGAGCCACTGCGTTATTTTCATACAAACATGCTGACTTTACGGTCTCATTATTCAAAACCTATTAACAGTTATGTTAGCATTTGTACGTCGACGTATGAATGTAATGTCGAATACTCGACTTGCGAATTAAAGTCCCAAAACATTAGGTTTTGTGCAAACTAAGGAAAACAAATTAATCCGGTTTCCTACAACTTTATACGGAATGAAAATTAAACATTTGTTTCACTGAAATTTTAGGAAATTAAGAAATGTTTTCAGTTGCTTTAGATTCTAATTGGTTATTTGAACATTTGACCTCGCCATCAACACCCAAATCTTTGCAGAAATACGCATACTTTTTAATTTATTAGATCGTTAAGTGAGCATGTTTGTATGAAAATAACGCAGTGGCTCTATTTATTTGCTACCGAGTGTACTTACTCTATGTAAGTATAGAGTACTGTGAGATGTTGTAAGTATGTACTTATAACTGTTTATATATATGTTTAATATGTATATTATGTATGTATTTACTAAAAAAAGTATATAAGTATGTTTATCCGTTATCTAGTATCCATAACACAAGTTCTTCATGATACTTAACGTGGGCTAGATAATTGGTGTGATTGTATGGAAATATTTATTTATTTATTTATTTATTTATAACTGGCTCTCCATCTCAGTACCTTCGCCACTCACCAGGGGGCGGTAGAGTGTAGTTTAATAAAACAGAGAATTTATACTTTATTGTTATTACAATTTTATGGTTTTTTAACATCAAGTAACAATAATTTTTCGGTTGTATACTGAGGAGGCAAACTAAAAAGTACGGACGCCAATACAGACTTTACCCAAAGAAAATTTGTTGGTGGTTCAACTACAAGTTAAAATCAGAGGTTGTAACCGGTTGGAAAAAAAGCGGTTAATTGAGGTTTTTGCAAAAACCGCTTCCGACGTATTCGGAATGAGAGCGCGTCCAAAACCTAAATAAACCGGTTTAATCCAAACTGCAAAATGAACTTACTACTGGCGAGGCGATCAGGCTAATAGCGACCTTCCGTATGTAGACTAAGCTCGCTAATCGATTTACCATTCGCGCGCTCGCGTTGAGAGCGGTATTTCAGGCAAGTAGCGAGCTTATGTCTACGTGCCGAAGTACGCTTTTCGCTTTGCCACTCACGCGCTCCCGTTGTCCCGTTGCTTGTGCTTAGGTACTTACAAAGAGCAGAAAACACATCTATAAACCGCTTAATTGATTCAATACCCTTTTAATATTGCTCTTTCAAAAAACCGTTTTTTTAAGGTTTCGGTAGAGTCAAACCTTAATGAAACTAGTTTTCTATGTACTCGCTACTGTACCGGTTTGAAAATTAACTGGATAAAGCCCCGCCGGAAATGTACAGTGCGACACAAAAGAGTGGTAAGCGGCTACTATCAACCATCTATAATAGCAAAGGACATGTCCCAATATGGGTCACGTCTATGTACACCACCCTCAAAGATGGAGAAAATTTACTGATTCTGAGAAAAATACAATTGATTTTATATAATGCACGGTTCTGTGGTTATTAATAAAAACAAATCAATATTTTTTACTCGAACTAAGGCGACAAATATGACAACTTTACGTAAAAAAAATGTCAGTGTCACAATCATTGAGTACTACTCTGTGTTCTGAGTGACAAAATGACATCTTCCGCCATGATGTATTTTTAAAGTGTTTTTGCATTATATTTATTGTTCCTTCTAGAAAACAAAGCGATTTAAAAGTAATTGAATAATTAGAAACTGTTTACTGTGATTTTACTATCTTTCGGTATATTGTACACTGACGTGGCTCAGAATTCATAAATTTTTGGACGTCACCTTTTCTACTATTTCCACTTGAAAGACGCTTAAGTTTTGACAGCAGAACTACCATCTTGACAGTCGTTGTGTTGCCTTACCTGTAGTTGGTTAGTTCCTGAATAACCCGTTTTCTACTCTTCTGTGTCGTATTGTAACTAGTGTCAGTACCTTTTTACCAATTGTCCAAGAAATCAAAGCCAGTCTTTGGCAACGTGGACTCAGTGAGGGTCTCAGTAGATTGGAAGTCGGTCCCTGATGAAGCTTGACTGGAAGACAGGAGGCCGCGGTTCTCTTCGGAAAGATCTGAAAAGAAAAGTAAGAGTGTTATAGAATACTAGGATGGATAGAAATTCATATAGTTATACATAGATATAAGTATATTCTTGTACAGCCAACAGGAGGTTAATACACAATGGCAATTTTCTTCAGACAAATATGAACTCAACGGCATATGTCTTAAAGTCCAAAGTTGATTGGAGAAATTAGACAGATTATGTAAAACCGTGGCAGTTGTTGACTGTACAAATATAGGTTTATAAACAATACGATATTGTACCTGAGTAATGCTCAGAAACAAGATCGTATTCATCATACAAACACTTGTCTCGGATTCGAACCCAGGAAACGACACCTTGGAGCCGGTGAATGTACAGTTTACCATGGAAGTCCTCAAAAGTTTGATGTTTTTTACTGAATGCTGGGCCCCTTATTCGTACAGAAACGTTTTTATTATATTTTATTAAAAGAGCACAAAATAAGGAAACTTTCCTGTATTTTCATATTTTTAAAAGAGGCCCAAACTTTTTTTTATATAAAAAGGTAAGATAATTTCAATTAATAAAACAGCAACCCAACACTTTTCTACCTTGGTAACTGCGATTCTCATTTGTCACATTGAATAAGGTGAACTGTCAGAACACTGCATCCCACCATTTCATTGGTCGAGGCACTGAGAGTGATATATGCCTTATGTCAAATAGTGTGACTTTCAAGGTTAAATTTTATTAAAATGCAAAGGAACCTAGCCTAGTACAGCCGGCAGCACCATTTCTTGGTCGAGGCACTGAGAGTGATATATGCCTTATGTCAAATAATGTCAAATAGTGTGACTTTCAAGGTTAAATTTTATTAAAATGCAAAGGAACCTAGCCTAGTACAGCCGGCAGACGCTTGTTTTAATTTTTTGAACTGAATAAGCTTTATTAAAACCTTAAACAACCCTACAAGGTATGTAGAATGTATTAATCATCTCAGAATAATAAAATAATTCTTACATTCGAAATCATAAAATGTTAAGAAAAGCTTCATAAAAAAAACAATAGGCATTTCAAGTTTTTTTTTTCTTTTGTTTTCGAAAACTTTGTCTTAGAAGAGGGAAAACCTATCAGAAAAGCATGACATGATGATGAATGATGAAATGCAGACAAAAGAGGCCCAAAAGAGAAAAACTCCTTTGGTTCACACAGATAGTCTATCTGGTACACACAGATAGACTATCTGTGTGTACCAAATGAGTTGTTCTTCTATGTGAGATAGATTATAGCCTGGATTGAAACTTGGATCCATTTCATTAACCGCCTCTGTGGTCTAGTGGTACAACCACCGGTATCAGACCCAGGGGTCCCAGGTTCGATTCCTAGCGGCGGTACATATTGTATTCGGTTTGTTTGCTGGTAGGACTTATTGTGAGTCCGCCTGGCTAGCTACCACCATCTTATCTAAGCCTGACGCCATAACAACAATGTTTCCAGCATTGTTGTGTTCCGGCAGTTTGAGATAAGATAACCAGTTCCTCAGTGGCTAAGGATTCTGGGAGAGGCTCGCTTCCATCTTCAGCCTTATCAATAATTAACATCAGGTATGATAAAGGCTAAGAGTCTCATCGTCCTTTATAAAAAAAAACCACGCGGTTGAAACCGAGGGTGGCCGTTAGTGACTTCACATAAAATTTACAAAAGCGATGATACATTTTATCTCACCTTCCTAAATAACGGAAATATCAAATGAGTAATAGACAATATTCTTATCAACTGGGTGACTTCTTAATAGGCTTACTCATTATTAACTTATCTAGTCATTCGTGCCTATTTTTTTTTAACTAGGATGATTCAAGAGGTTTCAAGTTTGACAGTTCTAGAGATGTCCTATACATACCTTTCGCTGGCAATGAACGAGATACAATAGAATTTTTATTGTTATAAGTTATAATATGTTTGTTTGCCTACTGGCCCGTCTTTATGACGTCGGGGAGACTCTTAGCCTTCATCATACCTTATGTTAAGTATTGATAAGGTTGAAGATAGAAGCGAGCCTCTCCCGGAATCCTCAATCACTGAGGAACTGGCTATTTTATCTCTAATTGCCGGGGCACAACCGGGTTATGGCGTCAGACTTAGATAAGATGGTGGTAGCTAGCCAGACAGACTTAGAACAAGTCCTACCACCAACCAAACCGAATACAATATGTACCTCCGCTGGAAATCGAACCCGGGAGCCGGGACCCCTGGGTCTGATACCGGTGGTTGTACCACTAGACCACAGAGGCGGTTAAACGACGACGATTCGAAAGCGCCCGCGGTTTTACTAGCGTGGTTCCCATTCCCGTGGTAATATCGGGATAAAAAGTATCCTGTGTTCATAACCAGACTATCTACTATATGTGTACATGCAAATCCACTTAGTAGTTTCGGAGCTAATGGACCTAATTGCGTGCCCAACCGGGTCCATAACAATGGTCTTACATTATTTTATAACATCTACATGTACATTATGGTTTTGCAATAAACTATTGAGTATCGAGTATTGGAGCCTATTCTATGCAAATAAACAAAAAATTGGTTAGTGCATTGGGCCGAACTTCCAAGGATGCGGGTTCGAATCCCGTCAAGGCGACATGAGACAAGTTGCTGTTTTCTAGTATATTTAAAATAGCATCGTAAAAAGCAAAATTAAACAGTTATAATTAGATGGCTGTTTCATCTTAATCGACAATCAAACATTTGTAAAAATGTTTCTTTCGAATGCGAGGATATTTCTCTCATTGATGAAACGACGGTGGCCAACTCCGTAGAAAAGTGAATATACTAGAAAAACTCGACGAGTTCTCATAGGTCTCTGTAGCATAATGGTTAGTGCATTGGGCCGGATTCCCAACGATGCGGGTTCGAATCACACAAATGTTTCCTCTTTATAATATTAGTATAGATATAGATAAATATATGACTTGACATACTAAACATGAAACTCAGGCTGCGTCCTGGACGCCAGCGGCCAGGCCCCCAATTCTCGCGCCTTCGACATCTCGAATTTGGCCTTTTTTTTGACGTCAAAAATATGTATTAAAAGCTCACTGAAAGCAATGTTTGACAATATAGGATTATCAAAGATAATTGAAACTAAAGGTTTTTGACAGTAGTAGAGATTTTACTTACATTTCTGTTCATGAAATTAAGGATATAAAAATGTCGAATTCGAGATGTCGAAGAGAGAATGCAATTGCAGAATGCGCGAGAATCGCCTCAAAAGGTAATTTCGTCTGTCACTTTGCTTAGACAATTCAATTTCGTTCATTCAATACCTTTCAAAACGCGTCCCGATCACAATCCCTATCAAATGTCAAATAGTGACGGCCTGAAGTATGTAAATATCTTTCAAATTACGAATTGAAAGGGATTGCGATAGATTTTAAAATTAGCACAGTAAATAAATTTATTCGTTATTTCATGTAATTAAATAACCCATTTGCCGTGTGGTGACGGCCTAAGAATACACGTGTCACCACTCCCTTACATGCCTGGGATGTCGTAAGAGTCGACTAAGAGGCTCGACGCATTGAACACCTGTGTGAGAGAAGGAACACTTGAAACAAACCCTCTACCAACCCGTCTGGCCAGCGTGGTAGCAGTAGGCTAATAGCCTCCTATGAACGCTACAATAGGCGTGAGCTAGGAGAGGCTTATGTCCAGCAGTGGACGTCCACAGACTGATGATGAAATAACCCATTTCTTGAGTAAGTCTCTACAATTACGCAAGTACATCTTAAGTTTTGGCGCGCACTGTTCATTGAAATAAAACAACCGTATCTCCGGATATTAAACGAGCTATGTTTCACTATATATATTATCGCTATATTAGATCTTAGTTCGTGAAATATAGCGCGTTAAATATCCGGAAAACTTGATTTATTTCAAAGTCTCTACTTTTTAGGGTTACGTACCAAAATGGTAAATAGGAACCCTTATGGCGAGACTCAGTATGTCTGTCTGTCACAGCTGGTTATATCAAGAACTACTAATGCTATTAACATGAAATTGGAAATAGTTTTAGATGACGTTTGCCCAACTTTTTTTTAAATAAGAGAGAGAAAAATCTTTTGCAACAGGGACTGTAAGGGGTTTTTCTATTCAAAGTGGGGCTACTAGCGTATCACCAATTTCTTAAGAAGGCTACTAGGGTATCGTAATATCAAAGAGTCATAGACTAGTGAATAGATATCTTCTAGGCAAGCGCGTTACATCCTAGATCGCGTCTTTGCTTTCCATCAGGCAAGATAGCGGTCAAGCGCATTACCTATCCAACAATAAAAAAAGAGCGCTGCTTGCACATTCTCAAACAATTTTTCTTTTATTTTTAGGCCACATAGTTTTCTACTTTTGATGAAAATTGTACAAAAGAATACCGTTCCTCTCCTTATCTCTGAAGTTATAATAGAGAAAAATCAGAAATTATTCTTATTGATAAAAGTATAAGTATGTAAAGATTACATAAAAAATAAAATTATGTCTATAAATAGCATACTTTTTCAGAAATCTTAAATAAGTGATATATATAAGTGCTATACGGTACGGAACCTTCGGTACGTGAGCCCGACTCGCTCTTGACCGGTTTTTTAAAACATTACTACACAAAGGTAAACGCAGGCGACCGTTAGTTAAAAAGTAAATAATCACATGAAGATGCTGTATAAACTTCGTGTCAACTTGCATACGGTAAAATATTTCCGGTTTCAAAGTATTTCATTATATTATTCGTAAATATGCATGTCGTGTTTAGGCCTGCTAAACACGTACTGTAGCAATTATTAAACAAACAATGCGTTAGGGTTGCTACAAGAAGGAATAATATAATAAATGTAAATAATTAATTGCTGTTTGTGTGTTTTTCTTTTCTTCTTAAAATCATACCAACAGGACCCGGGTTACGAGACACAATAGATATTCTCTGGACACCGGTGTCCTGCAAGAAAATGAAGAATAAAAAAAAAATAGGTACAAAATAGAACTAGTCTGCAAACATTGAGGTATAATGTACTAGTACATTATACCTCAATGTCTGCAAATTAGACATATTTTTATTTCTAGTATAACCTAATCTCCCATAATGGTCTGGTAGTTAAGGGAATAGACCCTACGCCACTGTAATATACATATTAAACACTCAAACCAAGACAAATATACATGTTTATGCACACAAATATTCGTCTGTCTGGGGAACGAACCCGTGACCTCTGGCGCTGAAGGCGGGCACCCCTGCGCCAAATAGGTCCTACGGTTTATGGTCTAAGGGTATGAGGGGGTGTTAGTTGTTTTTTTCTATTGCAATAAAAATATTAAACTTGTTATTTTACTTGTTAAATTATTCTTGTTTAATATTATCATATAAAAATAGCATTGTAAAATGCAAAGTTAAAAAGTTATTTTAACTTAGCTGTACCAACCCTTAGCTTACTAGGAAGTATTTTAATCACGTACAAAGTAAACATGCGATCGATACTATGTAGTTAATATTTGCAATCGCTATTTTAATATTTACAAATGTCTCTGGGAAATTACTTAACAAACATGAATGCTTTCTCCAAATGCACAGGCATTACAGGCTGCATACAGATGTAGCCTGTATGTTTTTTTTTTGAGCGATGGGGATACTCTTAGCCTTCATCTTATCTGATGTTAAGTATTAATAAGAGCATTGGACCGGATTTCCAAAGGTCGCGGGTTCGATTCCCGTCTGAGAATTCACTTGTGGCCGAGTTAACTTTTTCCAATATTTTTATATTTAAAATTTACCATAAGTATATTAATAAGGCTTAACTGCCGGAACACAACAATGCTGAAAACATAGTTGTTATGGCGTCAGACTTAGATAAGATGGTGGTAGCTAGCCAGGCGGACTTACAACAAGTCCTACCACCAACCAGAACTATTGATTGAAATAAAACAACTATTACGGATTTTTAACGCGCTACATTATTTCATTTCACGATCTAAGAGCTCTATTAACACTTGTAGCTTGATAACGTGTTCAATTCAATTCAATATCATTTATTCAGTCTAGACTGTTACAAGCACTTATGAACGACAAAGAAGCTACGCCATCGGTTCACAAACCCAACGGCAGGAGACCGCGTAACGAGAAGAACCGGCAAGAAACTCGTCAAGGGCTGTTTTTTCTCCCTGTTTTATTTCATACAGAGTCGTCAAATTGAAAAGTGAACTTAAACACACGGGTAAGATATATTTTCATCACACAAAAAATAATACTACAATAAAAGTACATTTGATACTCATATGTTGATATCATATTGCGTGATATAGTCATGTTCATGCTAATGTGGTGAGGAGCTTAGCGGACTCGTTGGGACCTGTGGGCGGTGGCGGGCGTGCCATCGTCTGCATTGCACGGTTCCATCTGTTGGGGAATGGTCAAACTTGCTCCGCCATTTATTTTCCGCGAGGGGGCCCGTAGGGCTTACCTAAAAGTTAGCAATTATGCCGCTGCGGAACGTCAAAATAAACTTGTCTTGGTCTGGGTGTTTAATATGTATGAAATATATATAAGTATGCTTATCCGTTATCTAGTAGCCATAACACAAGTTCTTCATGAAACCTAATTGGTGTAAAAAAAAAACGGCCAAATGCGAGTCGGACTCGCGCGTCGAGGGTTCCGTACAAACCTGTAGGTATATAAGTAAAAGTTCACCCATCACGACAATCGAGTCATAGTTACGGTGTTTTTATTGCAAAAAAAAAATTAAAATTTTCAAAAAAAAAATAATTATATGATGTAACTAAAAATTTACGGTTTTCGCAATTTTTCCTTTATCTGTACTATAAGACGTTACTTCGTACCAAATTTCAAGATTCTAAGTTCATGGATAGTACCCTGTAAGTTTTGGTTCCAGTGCGAGTTTCGAAAATTTGCGGCATAAACGGGTGTATCTTTTGATTGCTTTGGCTTAGAAGTTTGATTTTTTCACAGCTCCAAGGGACAGTAGACCTGAGTATTAGATGTAAATTTCATGATACCTCCACGCGTTCCTGAGAAAAACGGTCTTGACAGACGGACGGACAACGAAGTGCAATCCTATAAGGGTTCCGTTTTTTCCTTTTGAGGTACGGAACCTTAAAAAAGACACCAAAAATGCTAAATATGACAATTAAACTGAGTCATCATACTGTTTAGGAACAATGGCAAAATAGATAATGGCTGGCATATTAACAGTACCTATGTTGAATTAAACAATGATAGAGCACGATGTTTAAATATTATGACTACTTAATAGGTCACGTCACGTTTTAGTGATGTTTTGTTTTTATTCTAAACGATTTTTTTTATTCTAAACGTTCTTCTTGTTATGTGGACGGTTTCCGCAACTTGACGGCTTTTTGCGCCTATCTTGATACAGGGTTACAAAGCAAAGGTGTTATTTGTCTACGTAAAAAAAAACTACGTCATATTTAATTTCTGTCCACTGAAAAATAGATACACTAGGCTAGGATATTATATCTTATCTCTAGAAAAGAACTCTGTTGGTTTCGATTTCAGGTGAATGATCAAGCCGCGATGATTGTGTTGTGCCGTGTGGTGACGGCCTAAGATTACAAGTGTCACCACTCCCTTATATGCCTGGGATGTCGTAAGAGTCGACTACGAGGCTCGACGCATTGAACACCTGTGCGAGAGAAGGAAAACTTGAAACAAACCCTCTACCAACCCGTCTGGCCAGCGTGGTAGCAGTAGGCTAATAGCCTCCTATGAACGCCACAATAGGCGTGAGCTAGGAAAGGCCTATGTCCAGCAGTGGACGTTCACAGGCGGAAGATGGATGATGGATGGAATTATTTAGCACTAGACGTGCTTAGACAGTCTTAGCACTGCCTACAAACGGCTAAAATGACGCACTCACACAGACTCGCGCCGCTACACGCGCGCTTGCTTCCTGATGCCAGATTGGGGGGAATCCCCCCAAATTCGGGGGGTTTTATTTCTTGTCGGGGGACTATTGGGGGGGATAAGATTCTTGGAGGGACAAAATATGGCAAAAAATGCAAGTAAAAAAAGTCACTTTTACCACGTGAAATTGAATTTTAATATGGGAAATTGTTGCCATAATGAAACTTCAGAGAAATACTCAGTGTCAGCAACTTTCATTTGTCAGACCCTATTTTGCTATATAATTGTGTGTTTCATCTCTTTTTGCCTTGGGGATTTTTCTTTAAAACGTTTATTTTGGGGAGATTCCAGGGAACATTTGGGAGAGACTGCGATTCTGTCATCTGGCAGTATAAACCAGTGAGATCCGTGTAGCAAAAGCGAGCGGCGCGGCCGAGTGCAACGACTATTTATGATTAGACCAGAGACCTATATCGAAATAGACGAAAAGAACGCTTCAAACATTAGGAGAACCTAGCGTGTCGAATTTTTCGTACGTACGATGACCTCACGAGCGAGATTTAGTGATGTGTAAATGTTATTGACGAGCTCTTGCAGGAAAGCCCTGCACATTTAACTATTTTCGTTTCTGAGTGACGCGTGTTTTCATGGCAATGGTCTCAAGCTGACTGACTTAGGTCGTAAAACTTTGACCGTGGATCAAACTTTTGGGACGCAAAGTACACTCTTACCGTCTATCTCGATATAGGTCTGTGGTTTAGCTGTGGCACCGCGTTGTCTTTTCTAAAGAAAGTCTTGTAGTAAAAATATTACCTTTCATTAGTTTGTTGTGGTTTATCTCCAAAATGGACAGGTCCGCGCAAACCTAGGGTTTCTAAGAAACGTTTACGCAGTGCGAACCTCAAAAAGAAATAACACAAAAACACTTACCGCTACTGGACTTCGCAACGCTGCTCCTATAATCTCTATCATATCTGTCATTCTGAGGGCTCTTAAAGTTTGTCTTAAAGAAGTTATCCGACGAAGCCACAATCTGCGTCTGAACTCCACCGACCAAGCACTCTCTTTCCTCATCTTTGCTCTTAAAATTACTCATAAACTTGGTGATAAACCCTGGGGAAGTCACTTCCTGGTCTTCTTTATAGCTCTTCAGGTTTTGGGATTTCAATGCATTCTTCAACTCGGAGACGACTTTAGAGTGAGAAATAGCTAATTCACTCATTATTGGTAAAGGTGATGTTGGTTTTAAGTCTTTGGGTGTGCGGTGCTCGCTTAGTATGCAGAGGTTCAGCTGGCTTTTTGTTTGGTAGAGGAACGGGGCTGAATGTTCGTCTCTGGAAAGGATGTTACATAGTTAGTTACCTCTGATATATTATATTTATTATATTGTACAGACAACAGCAAGCACGACTTTAACCCTTGTGAACGCCCTTACGTCGCCCGTAATAGCGGTTTTCGTAGTGCAAATGTAAAGCAGTACAGCTGTACGTGCTGTTCACTGTACAAGCAAAATAAACCAAGGATTATACAGGGTGGAAATTTAAAACGGGGCACGAAGCGCAGGTACCTTAACCGATGTAGCTGCATAAAAACGTTCTTAGGAAACCATCCTTAATTTTTTGAGAAAATTTGAACTGCATTCACCAATTTTGAAAAAAAATTTACAGTACTCTGTATAAGGGTTAAGCTGTTTGCTCACCGCCGCCGTCTCCGAGACGTCAACAAGACGAAGTGACGGCACCGATGTAGGGACACATACATTTACTATAGCTGCTTGTCCACCGTAATCTCGAGACGGCCGGTGGATAAATGGTCTGTTTTTTACGAGCGACGGGGAGACTCTTAGCCTTCATCATACCTGATGATAAGTTTTGATAAGGCTGCAGATGGAAGCAAGCCTCTCGCGGAATCCTTAATCACCGAGGAACTGGCTATCTTATCTCTAACTGCTGGAACACAACAATGCTGAAAACATTGTTTTTATGGCGTCAGACTTAGATAAGATGGTGGTAGCTAGCCAGGCAGACTTACAACAAGTTCTACCACCTACCAAACCGAATATAATTTATGTACCCCCGCTGGGAATCGAACCCGGGACCCCTGGGTCTGATACCGGCGGTTGTATCACTAGAACACAGAGAGGTGGCTGTGCTATTCGGCTTCGTCATTTCGTCTTGGATGTCCCACACGGCGGCAGCGGCGGTAGACCAGCAGCCTAAAGGCTGGCGTCCTTTAGTGGAGGATCGGGGCGGATCGCATCGGAACGGGCCCCGCCACTGTTATGCTCCCCACAAATGCGTTGCGGCCCCACCCTGCCTTGGGTTACCATATGCCAGGCTTTTGCCTGATTTGCGCACCCGACGACCCGTTGGGCGCAGAGGTACTAACCCCGCCTTCTGCGCCAGAGGTCCCGGGTTCGATCCCCGGACAAGACAAATATTTGTGTGCATGAACATGTCTATTTGTCTTGGTCTGGGTGTTTAATATGTATATTAAGTATGTATTTACAAAAAAAAGTATATCTGTATATTTATACGTTATCTAGTATCCATAACACAGTTCTTCATGAAACTTAACGTGGGACTAGATAATTGGTGTGATTGTATGCGAATATTTATATTTATTTATTTGCCAGTCTTTTTAGCAATTGATCAGGCGTCCGGCCGCCATTATTCTGAGTTAGGCGTTTTGAACTTCCACGTCAATTGCGTACATCATGTCGCATGTAAAAAAAATCATTCGTTAACGTCTTTTTCTTCGTACTGTGCATTTGTTTTATTATTGTTATAACCGTTTTTTTTTTTTGAAAATCAGACATTTTTAAGTCGTAAGTCAGGCATAGATTTCTTTAGAGATGGTAAGCCTAGCCCCGCCCCGATCCGACGCTAGTGAACGATATTTTATACAAAACATAGGCAGGCGTATTTTTGCGTTGCGTTGCGGATCGACCCGGCCTATTTAGCGGACGTTATCCTTAAGGTTGCGAGTGCAAAGTGAATGCAGGCCTTTTTTTAAACCACAAAACACATAAATGATCATCAACCTAACACTTACTTGTATGAAGTATGCTCATCTTGAATAATTCGTTGCCCATGCTCTCTTCCAAAAAACGACATGAGATCATCTTTACGTACAGGTGGATCGTTCAAGTCAAAGTCTAGGGTGTCGAGGAGTGCATACTTGAGTGCTATCTCTGGTTTAATGATGGATTCATTGATAATCTCCACCTGTATATATATTTGTGTGACTATTATTTGAGTGGTGAACCAATATTTTTTATTTTTGGGTTACCGTATAAATATGTAATTTTAAATAAAATTAAATATCTATTGTGTTTCATTTTCCTATACCTACATACCATACAATATGTAAAAGAAATATTATTTTTTTCATTGAAACAAAGTCAAACAAAGTTATAAAACTTTATGATACTAACTAAAAGAAACATTTTATTTTTTTATTGTTTTATATATTTTTTTTTTATATGAAGAAATGTTTCCAGCTTAAAAGAAGACTCGACAAATCTGACCCAAAAAATCAATAAGCTCCGGCGCAAAAAAAATACGATATTCTTCATTACAATGTGAAGAATAAATATATATAGTTTGTATTATTTGATTTCAATGGCTATCATGCAAAATATTGAACTAAAACATATGCGTGAAATAGGTGATTTTATTTTTCTAAGTGTTGTCATCAGCCATTTTAATTTCCCCACTGCTGGGGCACTGGCCATGACCCACCACAAGGGCCCAATGCGGATTGGTGGGTTTAACGACTGCAAACGCAGCCGGAACTAACGGCTTAACGTGCCTTCCGAAGCACGGAGGAGCTCGAGATAGTAAGTTCTTGGTCACCCATCCCGTGACCGACCATTGCGAAAGTTGCTTAACCTCAACAATCGCAGGCCGAGCGCGCGAACCACTACGCCACGGGCTCCTAAGTGTTGTTATGGCCTTAAAAGTTCCTATATAGCCCCATAGTATGAACAGTGAATAAAATGAAGAAGAGAAAGATGAAATACAAATTTTAATTAGTTTTTGAAGATTTTTTTTGTGTACAGGATTCTTATAAATCCTTACAATAAAATATTGATTTGTCAAAGTTAGATATGTCTTAGTCTAATATATTTTACATCTTGGTTACTTAAAAATAAAAATATATGTAAATCTATACTTTAACTATCCCAAGAATTCATATCTTTGGAAGGTAATCTTAATATGTTTGCCATGATTTTGGAGAATGGTGAATATCAGTAATTTATTTGCCTATTAAATGCTAAATTTTGAGACAATGTTTGTTTGTGCCGGAGCATGGTAAATTTCTTCGAAACAAGTCTTCTTTGGAACAATTGTATATAATTGGCTATATCTAACAAAAAAAAATCCAACATACTTTTTATACAGCTGTAATTAAATAATAATTTGAATTTGGTTCATAATATCTCATTAGGATAATGTTCTCATTAGTTAATTATTAAAAAATATTTACACAATTTTATATTCATATAATATAACAATATATATCAACCCTTAAAAATGCATGAAATGTTACTCTTTATAAGACAAAATAGAAAATTCATTTTAAAAAAGTATCCATCTCCTGACATCCAAACTTGAGGGGGAGGGTGACGGGGACCCCCATTGGGGCCCCAACCACTCCCCCAACCCCCTAACCCCGTATCTGTGGGCTACTAATGGAAAGTTCTATCTCTGAATGCTATACATACCTAACTTGTGATAAAAAATTTAATAGAAAAATGTTGGAAAACATCAACTCGGCCACAAGTGAATTGTCAGAGACTTAAGTCTCGGTATCTCAGTGGTTAGAGCAGTGGAGCGGATTTCCAAAGGTCGTGGGTTCGATTCCCATCTGAGAATTCACTTGTGTCCCGAGTTGATTTTTTTCAATATTTTCTATTTAAAAAGTTGGTCAGTGTTTTATGACAAGAATAAAAATAGCATTGAGAAATGCGAAAAATCATAAATGCTATAAATAACTTCACTAAACCAGGATGAACATCAACAAATGAAATGGAATATATACAACTTGCCTTCTCCTTCTCAGTGAGTGTTTCCCATATATTTTCATACGCATTTTTAGCTTCCGTAATATCTTCGTGTATTTTGGTAGCCAAAGGGTTCATAGAACGGAAGTATTCGTCTGCTACAGCGCTCAACGCCATCCTTAAAATAATTTTCTTTCTTTTCACTTCTGTTAAACACCGACACTAAACACTACTAGAGTCCTAGCAATAGGCTTTATGTGTTAATTTGCGCATGATTCAACACGCGTCTATTTCCGTATAAAACCGACAGAAAATAAATAAATAAAATTGAACGAGTAATTTCTTCTTCCCATTGTCTGTCACTGTCAGCTGTAATGACAATGTCAAAAATTAATTGACAAGTTATTTTTTTATCGTCCCCACAATGGGACAGGCTAAGGTCTTAGACCATGCTGCCATCAGTAATATATTTTTCTTTTAATGAAATGATGAATGATATGGCAAATTGCCAATGATACTTATTATGAAGGTGATAATGAGAATGATAACAATGAAATTAGTAGGAATGAGTGATTTGTCCCTGGTAAAGCGATAACGTAAGCGATACTAGGGCTCACGGCGCCTACTGGAAGGAAACATCAAAGCACTGCTTAATGACGTTATTATAGATTCCCCACAATCGTACACATTATTAGACGTATACTGTATACAATATCAAAGTATATAGATCTTATGGAATTTTACACATACTTAAGTCATGTTCACTGGTTAACGTTGCCGCCAAAAAAAGTCATTGACAAATCAAAAATAGTCATAGATAATTCCCTTTGTTCCTCACAGATAACCAAGTTAGATAACCAGTAGCCAAGAAAGAATAAAAAATCTTCCCAAATAACTGGTTTTTTAACAGGAAGGATTTCTTCCTGTTAGCAAACCATCAGAGATGCGGTAGTCTAGTAGGAATAAATATTTCATTCCAGATAACTGGTTTTTTAACAGGAAGGATTTCTTCCTGGTAGCAAACCATCAGATATTCGGTAGTCTACTAGGAATAAATATTTCTTCCCAGATTACTAGTTTTTTAACAGGAAGGATTTCTTCCTGATAGCAAATCATCAGATATTCAGTATTCTACTAGGAATAAATATTTCTTCCCAGATTACTGGTCTTATAACACGAAGGGTTTATTCCTGTTAGCAAACCATCAGATATTTGGTAGTCTACGAGGAATAAATCCTTTGGGTCACCGATTTACATATGTGTACCAAATTTCAACTCAATTGACAACATTTACTTTTTTTACTTGGTTTTTTTCAGATAAAATAGAATAAAGAATAAAAAATTAAATATTACAACATTTTTACATTTTCGAAAACATCCCAATGTCTGGTTCAATAATCTACTTCAAAAGTTCCTCATTCTAAAAGAGCGTAAGTGACAAGTAATTGGACACAACCCAGAAAACATACAGTAGTATTATTACTAAGGAGGATTTACTTTGGAAATTGTCGCGCTGTTCTCCTTGTGCATTGTGAATTTGTGACTGTCAATTTGTACACATTTGACGTCATCTTTGACAACGATTTTGGGGCGACGCTTCTTTCATATTTTTCTGAATATTTTCAAAACTAATAGGTATATTATTATAGAAACAATGGTTTGCCATCAGTTTAGTTAGGTATCATAATAGGTAGCTGATAATACGTTAATAAGGATACAATTATGAGTGAAGCACCAGTTGACGGTTCTTCACGTGAGACAGGAGTCACGTTCGTCACGTCTAGGAAGGGAGGAGAGATACTGCTGCTCGGCGGTCATCAATACCATAAAGGGAAGTCATATGTGAATGGTTCTCAATTTTGGAAATGCACGAATAAGAAGTGTTACGGGAATATTACGTTATCTCCAGAAAAAACGATCGCGAAAGAAGCTCGCCACGATGAGCAATGTCTTCCAAACCAGAACAAAAATATAATACGGAAGGAAATGGATGTATTACGAAAAAATGTGAGCGAAGATTTGAGACCTATACCGCAGCAATTCAATGAGGCGATTTGCCGCCTAAATGACGTTGGAATTCACTTTGTGGAGGAAATCCCTAAATTTCAGAATGTGAAGACTGGTCTGTACAATAAAAAAAATAGAGATTTAAAAGTTCGAAAATCGGTATATAAAGACCCCTCTGAAGTTGAAGTACCGGATCGCTTCAAAAACTTTCTTTTAGCAGACGGTAATTTCGATGTGGACAATAGAATATTGGTGTTTGCGTCAGATGAGGCCAAAAAACTTATGCAAAAAGTGAATCATTTTTTAGCGGATGGTACATTTCGGAGCAGCTGCGAACCGTTTTTACAAATATATGTAATTTTCGGAGACTTGGGCAGTACCCAAGAAACAACGAATTTAATCCCTCTAATTTATGCCTTCTTGACCAACAAAAAAGAGAAAACGTATGAAAATTTATTTAGACTAATTAAAAGCCAAATTCCTGATTGGAAGCCGCAAAAATTTACCTTCGACTTTGAAGTTGCACCAAGAAACGCTATAAAAAGAATGTTTCCCGACATTCAAGTTAAGGGTTGTTATTACCATTTTTCGAAGAGTTTGTATAAAAAAGCTAGATCTCTCGGGATAAAATCAAAAGTGACGCGACGTCACGTTAGTCTTTGTGTTGGGCTCGCACTTCTGCCGAAAGAAGATATTGATGAAGGTTGGGAATACATTCTAGCCCAAAGTCTAGAAAAAATTGAAATGCACGATTTTAATACATACTTCTACAACCAATGGCTTACACCCCGTCGCTCACGAGATATTTGGTCCTGTGAAGGCGAACAGATTAGAACTACAAACTGCCTGGAGGGATGGAATTCTCGTCTCAATAAGTTCGTTGGTCGTGCTAAGCCAACATTGCCACATTTACTATCAGTTTTGGAAAAAGACGCAAAGTATTATGCATCTTGTTTTTATGAAAAAAACCGTAACTTCGCTTTGAAGAAAAAAAGGTCACAAGACATCGAGCTCAATGCTCGTATAAACGGAGCTATTGGTCAATTACAGCTGAAGAAAATAACGGCCAGTCACTGCTTGGAAATTATTTGTCCATTTGCTTAAATTTAGTTTTGACTCTGGTAATACAAAGATGTGATATAAAATATTTAGTAACCTTTTATTTATAGTCTAGTTACAAAGTACTTACTATGAGTCTCTGATATACTAAAAAATTGATGTTATTGTTACAAATAACATCAATTTTCAGTACCAGATCTGAGATTGTTTGCTAACAGGAACCTTCGTGTTAAAACACCAGTAATCTGGGAAGAAATATTTATTCCTAGTAGACTACTGAATATCTGATGGTTTGCTATCAGGAAGAAATCCTTCCTGTTAAAAAACCAGTAATCTGGGAAGAAATATTTATTCCTAGTAGACTACCGAATATCTGATGGTTTGCTACCAGGAAGAAATCCTTCCTGTTAAAAAACCAGTTATCTGGGAAGAAATATTTATTCCTGCTAGACTACCGCATCTCTGATGTTATGCTATCAGGAAGAAATCCTTCCTGTTAAAAAACCAGTTATCTGGGAAGATTTTTTTTTCTTTCTTGGCTACTGGTTATCTAACTTGGTTATCTGTGAGGAACAAAGGGATAATTCTCTATAGGCAAACGAACACGTTCAATATATTTCTTTATTGTAAAATAAAGCCTCTTATTATACATGTTTTTGTTTTAGTTACAAAAGGATATTATATCTTACAATAATAAATTAAAAAACACACTCTCCCCTATTACATTTTATTTACAATTTTACACCACAAACAAGTATAACAAAAGTACACCTACTTAATGACCTAAAAAATTAAAATACGCGCTATGTCCGGGGTAATGTCCGCGCGTAGTGATATGCCTTATGTGTTTGTTTTGTTTCTAAGCTTCTTCTGGACCAAATGCTTAGAAATTGATTTATTCTGTAGCTTTCTTCTAACTAATCGGACTATAGAATGCGATTATCGGATAGAAAAATCTGACGTGTTTCCCAGCCTTATTTAAAAAAGTGATAAAAAAAAACAAGTGTCAAATTTGTGGATTTTGTGGTGTCAAAATGGCTTTCTTCGATCCTTCTTGTTTATAAATTGTTTTTCACGAAATAAATGCGGTGCAAAGTAAAATCAGTGTGTGACGAGTGATTTACTCAATAATGTTGCATAATACTGGCCCTTACGGGCCAAACGAAACTCCAGCGAACATGGGAGCGCCAAAGTTGCCAGAGCTTGATGGGCCGATGGAAATTGCTTCAAGTTTCAATCAGTTCATGAAAATGTCGCAGCAAACCCCTCATCCGCCTCCAGGGCACTTTGATCTACAGAACTATGTGGGTTACGCCGGCACATCAGTGAGTAGTAACCCTCAAATGGGAATGTTTCGAAATCACAACTACTACTCTGACAATCACAGTAAGTCGTTCATCGCACAAGCCCAAGAGTCATTTCATCATATGAATCCGATGCAACACAATGTAAATATCTTAGAAGACGTCATTCGTAACCATGAAGACAGCCAAAAAGCTTTAGATTTTTCGAATATAGCCAACAGTTTTAGACTAATAGAAGAACCTCAGATAGACAAATCGAGTAGCAGCTTAATAGAAATGTCAGATTTGCTAGACCATCCTCCAGCAAGGCATTCAGATTTCAATACATTAAAGCAACAAATGGAAGAATACATACCTGAAAAAAGGTTTCATGAAGATCCTTATGTAAATAAGCCCAATAATGTTAATAGTTCCATAACAAACGCTACGGAAAATACTTCAGGTGATGAATCCTGCAATAGCTCCAATGAATCTACAAAAAGTGATGTCCAAACTACAAAGAAAGTACAACTAAACTACCTCAAGAACGCTGAAAACAAACAAGATTTGTCTGAACAAGACAACAGTGATGATGAAAGCATTAAAGACTCGGATAACAAAGACACACTTAAAAGAATAGAATCTAAAAATAATGACTACAGCGAGGATGATAAAGACTCCGATTCAGACGATGAGAAACCGTTGAATCTCGTACATTTTATAAAACAAGAGCCATTCGATGATGATGAAATGGTTGATACTAGTAATTCTGTGGATGTGAAAATTGAACCGATCTCAACTTGGACTGATACGGAACACATGCAACCGTTTCTAAAAGACATAAATGGTGTTTTAAGAGAAGATTCTAGTCTTACTAACATAGTGGATTCTGTAAATAGTGTTGCTGAAGCGACAGAAATTGTTAATAACGGTAAAAATCCTACTTCCTACTAATATTATAAGTGCAAAAGTATGTCAGTTTGTTTGTTTGTTACTCTCTCACATAAAAACTACTGAATTGATATAGATGAAAATTGGTATTCGGATAGAAGACAGCCTGGATAGTTTTTATCCCGTTATTCCCACGAGAACGAAAACCATGCAAATCAAAACCGTGGACGGCCACTACTGATTTATATTACTCTTACAATTACATACAACAGAGCCGAATAAATCGATTTTATTGAACTTCAATACAGAAAAAAAATCATTCAAAGTTGGTGGCGTAAGGGGAGAGGTCAGTTTTAATTTGATTGGCTTGTTTGTAAAATAAGCCAATCAAATTTTGACATTCAAAAACTACAATATTTTTTTTTCATTGTCAGCCATTGTGATGTCTCTACACCACGGCACAGGCCATCATTATAGATAGATGGATAAAGAGAATGGAATTAGGTTTAGGATGGCAATCCTAATTCCTATTATTATAAATGCGAAAGTGTGTTTGTTTGTCCTTCCTTCACGCCTTAACTAAGCAACCAATCGATTTGATTTCTGGCATAGAGTTAGTTGAAAGCACGGAGAGTAACATAGGCTACTTTTTGTCCCAATATTCCCGGTATTTATTACGGGAACGGGAACCACGCGGGTGAAACCGCGGGCGGAAGCTAATACAATATATGTAGTGCCAGTGCCTAACCTTGCGGAAACACATGGCCCTGCTAATGGGGTGACCATTTGACTCTTTTTTTTTCTGTGCTTACAATATACAGGGTGGAAAAAATCTATGGGCCCTATAGGGGAACTACCTTAAGTCCTAAATATTAAATCGCCCTGACGGGATCCCGTCAGGGCGATTTAACATTGACATGAGACTAGTTGCTTTTTTCTAGTATATTTTCTTGTTTAATATTTATCACACAAAAATAGCATTGTAAAATGCAAAATAAAAAATTTATAAATACCTTAAGTCCTTTAGTTAGCTCATTTACTGAAAGGAAACATTCTTTTATTTTTAAAAAGAACAAAACTGCATACAAAGATTTTTGTCTAAAAAGCCTTGAATAAAAAATTGCTTTATCCGTCCCATTGAGTTTATAAGTAGAGTTTTCTTGTGTTTCCTTTAATTCTATTTACTATGTTTGTTAGCGAGAGTTGATCCTTTTGATTGACCTTATTGATTGATGGCAGAAAAGTACAGAATGTTACTTTTTTTACAGATTTTACCTGGTTCGATTCCTGGGTGTGGAATGCGTATTTCTTAAAATCTTAAAAAGCAGTTTTGTTTCTTTCAAAAAATAAAGGAATGTTTCCTTTCAGTAAAATGAGCTCATTAAAAGATTTGAGGTAGTTCCCCTCCAGAGCCCATAGATTTTTTCCACCCTGTATATACTTACGGGCATAAATTTTAAATCATTTTCCTCGCAGCTTGTATGAATAGTGATTCCATATATTTGCTTGTGAGTGTATTAACACTCACCATCAAAAGTAACTGCCTCGTGCTGCGTCTACACACTCACCCGAATGGTGAGGCGACTGGTGATTAGGCGAATAGCGACTTTGACTTTGACATTGAGCGCTCAGAGGGACAAGTCTCGTGCCTTCCACATTTTATGGAACCAAAAATCTATTTAAACTCTCACTGAAAACAATATTTAAAATTATAGGATTGTCAAAGATCATTGAAATTAAAGGATTTTGACAGTAGTAGAGATTTAACTTATATTTTTTATAAAGAAATTAAGGATAGAAAAATGTCGAACTCGACATATTTCAGCGCGAGAATCGCTCTCCTGGACAGCGCGCAAGTGGCAAAGCTATTAGTTATGTCTATACTTGCTTAAATGCTACATAACAATTCGCACAGGGTTAATTATTTATTTCCCTCCCGCCCACTCCAATTTAACATACAAATTCTTTAATCATTCACAGACATGAACACTTAAGTTAGGTAGTAATAGTTTATATTTTTGGTAACTTATTTATCACCACAATGTTTGTAATAAAATTTAGGGATACTGTAGCCTGTAACATAGTTTTAACTATCACAGGCTACAGGGAATTCACTATTTAATGTTTACACTATGTATATTGCTGTGATGAAATAAATAAATAAAAAATAAAATAAATAAATATACACAGAAGGTCGCTATTTGCCTGATCACCTCACCCATCGCCTCAACACTGCGAGTATGTAAATCCAGGGTCAAATCTGTTACCTCCAAATTACCACAGTATTTGAATGTTCCAATTTATGATTTTGTAATTTTTGCATTTTTCAATGCTGATTTTATACTTATGGTAAATTTTAAATAGAAAAATATTGGAAAAAATTAACTCGGCCACAAGTGAAATCTCAGACGGGAATCGAACCCGCGACCTTTGGAAATGCGGTCCAACCACCGTCGAAATTCTCCATACTTTTATATTTTTAATACGCTGTAGGCCAGCGTTGTCACATCAATGCTAGGAATATCCTTGCATTCGAAAGAAACATCTTTTCAGGTGTTTAACGATCGATTTAGATACAACTGCCAATAATTTATGATTTTGTAATTTTTGCATTTTTCAATGCTATTTTTATATATTTTTATTCCAATATTTTTCTATTTAAAATGTTCCAATTTAATTTTGAACCTTACAGGTTTGAAGACTGACTTAAGTTTTGAGTGCCCGAGTTGTTGTCTTCTGTTCAGTCATCCAAAAAGGTTTCTTATACATACAAAGTGGCATTCATTTGGACTCATTAATGAGAAGAGGATTGAAGAAGCCAAAGAAAAAATTGCTTGGTAAGTGTTTCTTAAGAAAATAATAAAATTGCAAGAAAAAATACATCAATAAATAAATAAATATTTCCATACAATCACACCAATTATCTAGCCCACGTTAAGTATCATGAAGAACTCGTGTTATGGATACTAGATAACGGATAAACATACTTATATACTTTTTTTTTTTGTAAATACATACATACTGGAGGTGATTCATTTGTCATGACAGGAACAGTAGCGCCCTTCTGAGCATTCGTAAGTCTACTCACTAGCTTAGCATTATTCTTTCTCTCTAGTATCTCCTTGTATACCTGACACCCCTTGTAATTGGCTGGATGGTCGCAAAAACAGAGCGCACATTTTGCTGGGGTGTTTTTATCTTTTTTAGGGCAATCTGAGGTCTTATGTCCGCTTCCACACTTAACACATCTGAATGGTCTCATGCAGTTGTTTTTTGAATGCCCATACTGCTGGCAGCGTTGGCATTGCACTATTGTCGTAGATTTTCGAGCATCTTCGATAGTTACTTGCTGGTGGAAGATGTGTTTAATGAGTTTTACCATTTTGTTATTCACAGATTGTTCAACATTAACAAAGAATGTGGATGTTGGAAGTTTGTCCGGACCAAATCGGGCATTAATAATTTCACCTTGAACTTTATTACCAGTACTTTCGATTGCTTTTACAATTTCAGCATGAGGTGTAGTATGGTGTAATTTTTTTATCACTAGTCGATAAGGTTTCTTGTCTTTTGGAGTAAATGTATGACCGATCAGACCTTGACTTCTTACTAGAGATATCACATTCTTGTAGGTTTCCGTTGTTTCTGTTAAGATTCTTAGCAAATTTTTATTTATGATGCGAATCTTATATTCATTTGAGCTACAGGCCGAACTTATAAGCTTTGATAATTCGGTTACATCTTCTACGCCGTATAAAATTATCGGAGGTGGTTTATACTTCTTTATTTCCGATTCTGCTTGCATATCAGTAGGCTCTAATGGAAGCACATCAAATCTATTAGCCGTTGATAAGACTTCAGTGTTCGGAGGAGAGTCACTAGTTCGTCTACGTTTGCTAGATCTAGTAGGCATTCGCTGCCATGGTGGAGGAGGTTGAGCACTCGAAGAGTTCATTGAGTTCTGTGACATAGTCAATGTATTCTGTGTTGGAGCTGGTTGAGACTCTTTGGCGATTCTGTATTGGCGTGTAAAAGGAACAGCTTGCCAATCATCGGCATCATCACTTGTTTGATTATCAGGATCGAGATTCACTTTGTCAGATGACTTTGACTGAGTAAGACTCAATGAAGAATGTCGCATCCTTGGTTGCTGGATTTGTTTGGGTGTTGGTGTTTTTAACAATTTTTCTCCAGTCGCATTCTCTTTACTGGAAGCCTGGACAGCCACTTCCGGTAAGGTGCATTTTTTCGGGTGTTTTCGAAATTTTAATAAGGTAACACTAATTGTCTATGAACTACATGATTTAGTTAGTCTGCGTAAAGTTAGAAAATAAACAAAAAATTTGGGGGTAGCAAAATATTTTAAAAAGGTGTCAATTGTCACTGGTGATAAGTTTTTCACTAATTTTACTACAAAACTGTAGGATTTTTGTAGAAATAACACTATCACATGAGTTAAGAAGTCTTGTCTTCACTTTGCAAATGTTTTTAAGTAGCACAATCACTGATTTTACACAAATTTTGAATAAACTTCTAGAGCACTTTCACATCTCATGACATCTGACAGCAGATCTACTCATGTATGTATTTACAAAAAAAAAAAAAAAAAAAAAAAAAAAAAAAAAAAAAAAAAAAAAAAAAAAAACATACATAATATACATGTTAAACACCCAGACCAAGACAAATAGACATGTTCATGCACACAAATATTTGTCTTGTCCGGGGATCGAACCCGGGACCTCTGGCGAGGTGGGGTTAGTACCCCTGCGGCAAACAGGTCGTCAAATCAATCTATGTAATATTGTAAATGCAAAAGTTATTGTCTTTCTCCTTTTCATGCCTTGCCTACTAAACTGATTTTGATGAATGTTGGCATTACATTGATTAGACCTTGGAGAAAGACATAGGCCATATAAACAATTTTCTTACAAGCACGCCATTTATGAAACCCCAAAGTTTCCTAATGAACTGCTTGGATTGCCAGATATTGGACAAACATACTTAAATACTTTATTTTGTAAATATATATAATGTAAACACTCAGGCCAAGACAAACAGACATATCAAATATTTGTTTTCTGCGGGCATCGAGCTTGCGACCTCTGGGAAGGAAGGCATTTCTAACCCTGAACGATACGGGTCGTAAAATTATAAGTTTATATTATAAATGACTCTTGAGTTTTAAATAAACTTTTAGCTATTTTGTTTGTGTATCCAATTTCATTGGTGTGGTCTATTTGATTGTCTATGGCTCACGTAGACTACGGCCAAATCACATCACAATGCATAAATATACCTAGGAAGCGATCCGCTAATGCGCACGTCGCGATTTGGCCCGCCTGTAGTGTGTAGAGAAATATACATATACATATTTGGAAGGAGGGACGCCGGCAAAGCCGGACGGGCGATCAATCACATAATCGGAACCATTTCGCCCATCTTACATAACTTTCGTATATTTATTTTATAATGATCTATCAGGCTGCGTCCTGGACGTCAGCGGCCAAAGCTGGCGGTGCGCGGCTCGCGGTGGCATGCGCGTCTTGATAGATTTGTATGAGCCGGCCGCTGGCGTCCAGGAGATCTATTTTTGATTCACTCGACTCGAGGATTCTACTGTTTTTCGTGCGACGTTTGAGTTTCCGTATTCCGTAAAAGCGACCTTACCCGTTTATACATAGCTTCGCTTTTTAATACTAGAAATAAGAATAAGCTTGCCGTTCCAAAATTTCGACTTGAAAAATGTAGACGCTCGTTTTTGGGGAAAGGTATAGCTTTTTTTAATAAAGTTCCACAACAATTGATAGAGCTGCCTTTGCATAAATTTAAAATATATGTTAAAAAGACACTCTTAGGCAAAGGTTATTACAAGGTAGATGATTATTTAAAAGACCAAAATGCATGGATGTGATACTAACATAAAACATAACTATTATAAATTAGATAAAAGGAAAATATTCTAATAATTAAATATTGGAAAATTTTCCTCTTATATTAAATATATTTCAAAATTGTAAATTTGTGCTTGGCAACAACATGTTCCATTGTAAATGTTGTTGTTTCTGTTAAAGCTGATAAGTTTCTTGCGGCCGTTCTTCTTATCAGTTAAAAGATGTCCTGAATGGCTGGTAGGGAAAAAAAATTTTGGACTATTCGAAAGTACTTATCTATAAGTCTATTTGAATAAAAATCTTTGAATTTGAATTTGAATTTTTGCCTGTAGTACCGCCTCCCATCGCGAGCGCGCGAGGGGCAAAACGAAAAGCGTGCTATGTCTACGCTCGCAAGGTCGCTAATTGCCTGATCGCCTTCTCGTTCGCCTCGCCACACGCGCGACAAGTGATTCAAAAATAGAGGTCCAGCCCTTGTAGCATGCGCACCGCGACTCGCTGTCGAACCTTATTTCGCTATGTCTGTCCCGCTAGTATCAGTACGGTGTGAGCGGGACAGACAATGCGCTCGCGCGAGAAAAGTGACGAGAAAGCCTTGTTGAGGTGCGCATGCTACGTATGCAGGACGCAGCCCGATAGATCATTATAAAATAAGAGGATGGCCGAAATGGTTCCGATTATGGTGACTCATCGCCCGTCCGGCTTTGCCGGCGTCTCTCCTTCCTTCCAAATAATTATGTAAGAGGATTTCTGTTATGCGATGCACTGCGGTGCGGCCCGTCCTAATATACGCCAGCCTTCGTATTCATATTCATATATTTATTGCAAGTCACTCACAACATGTTTAACAATCTACACTAATATTATAAAGAGGAAAGGTATTTTTGTATGTAACGAATAAACTCAAAAACTACTGGACCGATTTTGACGAAATTTGGTATCGAGTCAGTCAGTATAGAGAATCCTTAGACCCCAAGTAGTAACATAGGCTATAAATGATCCCAAAATTACCACGGGAACGGGAACCACGCGGGTGAAACCACGCCCGGCCTCTAGTAACATATAAATTTTAATACTGTTGAATTAAAATGTATATGTTATATTCCTGTGTTTTATTCTTATTTATGTGTTTTATTCCATGGTTGAAGTATTTTAAAATATTCAATTGCAAAACAGTGTTTCTTTTTTCGCACTTTAGTCGTAAGCAGAAGAAAGAGATGCAAGATCTGGTCAAAAAAGAAACGGCCGCTAAGGAGAAATCAGCCGAGGGAGCGAAAACGACTCATGAACCATTTGAATGCAAGAATTGCGACAAAAAATTCAATAGCAAGAATAAATTGAGGAACCACAGGCATAAGTAAGTATTTAGTTAGATAGAGCTTACATTACACTTACTGTACATACCATCGGGGAACTTCCCGCTTGACCAGTAGAGTTTTTTTGGGAAATCTTGTTGTACTTTTTTTTTAACTTGTTTAACTTTTCTTATTTTAGAAAAAAATGTATTTTTAAGGTTAACTTGTAATTGGCTTTACTAGATTACGTTATATACCTATTTAATTAAACAATTTGAAACGCTGTTGGTTTTCAAATAAATAAAAAAAAAATCTCGGAAAGTACTAAGGTTAAATAATTTATAATTCAAATGAAATAGGCTATTTGACAGGTTTTGAAAATCCATTTTATATTATGTAGTGGAGTTAATGGAACCCAGTAAAAGTTGTTTTTTTTAATTCTGGTACATATTTGCTGAAAAATATCAAATTAAAAATTCAATATTTAAATAGCGCGCCAAAACGCTACTTTGACAATATGGCGCTGCAATGGGTTCGGTGACGTCACTTGCCTGTATTCTGCATATCATCCACATACGTAGGCAAACGAGGTTTACAAGCAGGTGACGTCATTATAAACTCGACGAATCAGGAGCGTTTTGTGTCACGTGACAAATCGTTTAAAAAATACATTTTTATTTACGGATTTTTAAATAAATTTATAATTATTTTCAACTTACGTTAATAAAAAACCATTTTTAAACTCATAATTTATACTGATAACAGTAATTGATATTTTATTTTTCGCATTGTCAAATAGCCTATTTTGGTTGGTGGTAGGACTTATTGTGAGTCCGCCTGGCTAGCTACCATCATCTTATCTAAGTTTGACGCCATAACAACAATGTTTTCAGCATTGTTGTGTTCCGGTATTTAGAGATAAGATAGCCAGTTCCTCAGTGATGAGGATTTCGGGAGAGGCTCGCTTCCATCTTCGGCCTTATCAATACTTAACATCAGGTATGATGAAGGCAAATAGTCCCCCCTGTTGTTCATAAAAAATAAAATAGACGACCTCCGTGGAACAGTGCGTACGTACACAGGTTTCAAGGTATCGCTTACTCTGAGGTCCCGGTTCGAATCCCGGTAGAGGCTGATGTTTGTATGATGAATACGAGCATTTGTACCTGAGTCATGGACGTATACATATTTCTACACATAAATACATATGTATGTATAATTATATCCGTTACCCTAGTATCCCATAACACAAGCCTTACATTGCTTACTTTGGGGCTAGGTTGATTGGTATGAGTGTAAGAAATATTTATAGTTCTCTCTCTTAAATTTAAGAGCTGCGCTTTTGTCGGTGGAGTAATTTCCATTTCTCTCTTTTTCCTGCCAATGACTTCACTTCCTGGTACGACACAACATTAATTTTCTTCTTTATCTGTGAAATATAGCTCATTCTAGGTCTACCTCTCCCTCTCCTTCCCTCCATTTTCCCTTCCAGTATGTTTATAATGAAACTGTCGTGTCGTCAGGGGCGTGCATTGGTTTTCCAGCGTAGTAGGCACATTAGATCTAACTAGTAACTTTGCACTTATCCTATCCTGCTACCGAATATTATAAGTTTGAAAGTTTGTGAGGATAATTGGATGGAGGAATGTTTGTTACTATTTCACTCAAAAACTACTGAACTGATTAAGATGAAACTTTACAGCAATGTAGCTTATAAATCGGAAAATCACATTATATGCAAATATTTATAATTATCCTGATATTCCCACGGTAACGGCAACCACGCGGCGAGTGAAACCGAGAGCGGCCGCTAGTCATAAATGATAAGGTTCGTAATATTTAGTAGGAATACTAAAATTCTGACGAGTTTGATTGTTTGAGCACGCTAATCTCCGGAACTACTAGTTCGAATTGAAAAATAATTTTTGTGCTGGATAGTCCATTTATCTCGGAAGGTAATAAGATATTTAATATCACGTTACGATTAATAAGAGCAGAGCATTAATGTAAAACGTTACAGAAACGGGAAAAAAATATTAGTTTTGGGAGCTTCCGTTGCGGACGGTGTGTAAACGGTTAAAGTTATGTAAAAATCATGTATGACGAAATTATTCCCCATCAAAAGTTCTAAAAAAAAGTCCGCGAAAGCATATGTCAATGTTTTATAGTTAACTCACTATAACCATTTTTCAGATAATAAAATTTGTTCTAAACTAATGTATTATTTGAGAAGCTGTTTTCATAAACATGATATTATTCCTTATCTAAATAAATACGTTAATCATCACAAGTATTTAATTTTGAACAAAATTGCCCTTTACATCATTAAATTTTAATGAATATCTTAGGAAATATGATAGTTTTAAAATAACTCCTCAACAAAATAATTCGCGACCAAATTCATTCGTCAGGTAGGCATGCTTACTTTATACTGATATATTCCGGAAGTTTAAGCTAGAACGTTACACGTACAAACAGCGCCCTTCTTGCCATGGGCGGTTTATACTTGAGCAATACTTTTTCTAAATATGTTGTATTCTTGTATGAAACGCTGCTTGCTTCGAGTAGGCAATTTCGAGACTGCCTATCGGTAGGTATTCAGTATTTAGCGTAAGGAATATCTTAATGGGTGAGTGTTGAATAGAAGTTTTAACTAAAATAAAATAACTTTAACACTTATTGTATATTTATTTATTTATATTTTGAATGAGGTAGGCACTGCCTAATTGCCTATATGGAATGCACGCCCCTGCGTGTCGTAACAGGTGGCCCAGCATCTTTCCCCTTCTATTCCCAATCTCCCCAAGTAAATTTCCTCCCTCCCCAACCTTGGTCAGTACATCCTCATCGGTCTTCTTTTCAGTCCAGCTTATTCATTCGATTCTAAAATTCGTAAGACCATTTACCGTTGACCTATTTCAAATTACATAAAGTCTCACACTTGAAAGATCTACGTTTTTTTTTTTATATGATTTTGTAATTTTTGCATTTTTCGATGCTATTTTTGTACTTATGGTAAATTTTAAATAGAAAAATATTGGAAAAAATTAACTCGGCCACAAGTGAATTCTCAGAAGGGAATCGAACCCGCGACCTTTGGAAATCCGGTCCAATGCTCTAACCGCTGAGCTACCGAGACTTGCGAACCACCGTTGAAATTCTCCAATACTTTTATATTTTTAATACGCTGTAGGCCTGCGTTGTCACATCAATGCTAGGAATATCCTTGCATTCGAAAGAAACATCTTTTCAGGTGTTTAACGATCGATTAAGATGCAACTGCCAATAATTTATGATTTTGTAATTTTTGCATTTTTCAATGCTATTCCCGTCTGAGAATTCACTTGTGGCCGAGTTAATTTTTTCCAATATTTTTCTATTTAAAATTTACCATAAGATCTACGTATATTAGTTAATAACAACCATTATATAAAGATCCCTCATTACTACCAACTTTCATATTGTACCAGTGCCAGGTCAGTTTTATGGATTTACCTGCCAAATCAAGTTGGTCTCCGTTTTCATCAACTTTTAATGAAGTTGTGGTCAAGATATATTGGATTTTGATCGTTATTTTCGTTTAAGCGGTTTTTACTTCTGCCGGCACTCCCAGAGTGCAATCCGTCGTTTTTTTTATGCCAATCGATCCAGGAGCTCTATTTTTGATTCACTCGTCTCGAGGATTCTACTGATTTTCGTGCGACGTTTGAGTTTCGGTATACCGTAAAAGCTATCTTGCACGTATATACATAGCTTCTCTTTTCGCCTGTTGTACCGCCTTCCAACACGAGCGCGCGAGGGGCAAAGCGAAAAGCCTGCTATGTCTACGATTGCAAGGTTGTTAATGGCCTGATCGCCTCCTCGTTCGCCTCGCCACTCGCGCGACGAATGACTCAAAAATAGAGGTCCAGTTTCTCATGGGATGCAAAACACTCTAATGGTATGGGTAATCTAATTCTATCTATGGGTAATCTTAATATTAATCTCTAATGGTATGGACTCTATCGGAGGTATGAGTACTAGAAAAGTCGGAAATCGGGAAAAACAAAAACACACTTCCCGTGCTCGCGCCACACACCGCCGCATCCGCTTCACCAATGAGTACCATGATTAATGGACTTATTTTCTTAGCGAACATGTGGAAATACTTTTTCGCGATTTCTGACTTTTCTAGTATTCATACTTCAGTTGGTCTCTTAGACCGTTTTGATCCTCATAAGGAACAGGATCCATTGGCATTAAAAAGTAAAAAAAAAAAAACTGTAGACTGTATTTATTTTTCAAAATCCGTGAATGCAGTTCAGTATTTCTCAAAAAAATAAGGATGGTTTCCTAATAACGTTTTCGTGTTTTTATTTTTGTTTATTTACCATTATAAACATTAGTACAATTAATATTTAGTTTACAAAAGCACTACGCAAACCACTAAGGTTTATAGTGAGTGCTAAATAACTTAGTCGATACATTAATAAATAATAAAGATAAAAACCATTAAATCGGTATTTCCTTAACTACATAAACATTATATTTGTTATTATAATAAACAAACATAGGTACACAAGCTAGCTGACAATGTGGGTATGATCAATATTAATTAAGAACTTAAAAAGTGACATTTTAGTTTATTGTGAATATTTTGTGCGTTGTTAACATTTCGCAGCTAGCTACAACGGTTGAGGTACTTGTCCTCGTGCCCCGTTTTAAATTTCCTCCCTGTATACATAAGCTGGCACATTCTTTTCCACTCCCAGCCGAGCATAGGAGATTCATTAATTTTATATTGTTTTTTTTATTCTAGATATCATCCAAGCCGTGAGCATGAATGCAAAGTATGCAAAAAGAAGGTACTAGGTTGGTTCGGACTCCAAACACACATGGCCTCGCATAGCACGGACGGTTTTGAATGCGATGTTTGCCAGAAGACATTCAAGCACGCTCATTCTTTGGCCAAACATAGGGATACACACTTGGTAAGTTCAACAACTCTGCTGATGTTTTTACGAAAGAAGGCGCTAGGTTGGTTCGGACTCCAAGCATACATGGTCTCGCATAGCACGGTAGGTTTTGAATGCGATGTTTGCCAGAAGAGATTCAAGCAGGCTCATTCTCTGGCCAAACATAGGGATACACACTTGGTAAGTTCAACAACTCTGCTGATATTTTTACAAAAGAAGGTGCTAGGTTGGTTCGGACTCCCAAACACACATGGCGTCGCACAGCACGGATGGTTTCTAATGCGATGTTTGCCAGAAGACATTCAAGCACGCTCATTCTTTGGCCAAACATAGGGATACACACTTGGTAAGTTCAACAACTCTGCTGATGTTTTTACAAAAGAAGGCGCTAGGTTGGTTAGGACTCCAAGCATACATGGTCTCGCATAGCACGGTAGGTTTTGAATGCGATGTTTGCCAGAAGAGATTCAAGCAGGCTCATTCTCTGGCCAAACATAGGGATACACACTTGGTAAGTTCAACAAGTCTGCTGATATTTTTACAAAAGAAGGTGCTAGGTTGGTTCGGACTCCAAGCACACATGGCGTCGCACAGCACGCATGGTTTCGAATGCGATTTTTGTCAGAAGAGATTTTAGCACGCTCATTCTCTGGCCAAACATAGGGATACACACTTGGTAAGTTCAACAACTCTGCTGATGTTTTTACAAAAAAAGGAGCTAGGTTGGTTCGGACTCCAAGCATACATGGTCTCGCATAGCACGGTAGGATTTGAATACGATGTTTGCCAGAAGAGATTCAAGCAGGCTCATTCTCTGGCCAAACATAGGGATACACACTTGGTAAGTTCAACAAGTCTGCTGATATTTTTACAAAAGAAGGTGCTAGGTTGGTTCGGACTCCAAGCACACATGGCGTCGCACAGCACGCATGGTTTCGAATGCGATTTTTGTCAGAAGAGATTTTAGCACGCTCATTCTCTGGCCAAACATAGGGATACACACTTGGTAAGTTCAACAACTATGCTGATGTTTTTAAAAAAGAAGGCGCACGGATGGTTTGGAATGCGATATTTGCCAGAAGTGATTTAAGCACGCTCATTCTCTGGCAAAACATAGGGATACACACTTAGTATGTTGAACAACTCTGCTGATGTTGTTACTATATGATTAGAAAAAATACCAGCAAAAGCCGGCTCACAAGATGCCCAGAAGGAATAGTTTCTAGCATATTTACTAGTAAAAATCATATAAGTTCTGGATAACTTATCTCATTTGAATAGTAAGTTCAGTAGCTTAGTTGGCATATATTGCGACAGTTCTGATATGAAAAATAAGTCAAATCATCTGTAACTAAACTACTGAATTAGAGTAAATTTTTTTATTCAGTAGAGTAATTTGACAGGTGCCAATGTCACTTTGTAAAAATAATTCTGCGTTAAACTGTTTTTTGTAATGATTTGCGCAGATCCAGTTCAAGTTCAGTAAGAATTGATTCCATTCACGCACACCAATTCAATATTATCATTATAGCTACATTTTTATTCAACATTAACAGTTAAAAGTTTTAACCGCCTTTGTGGTCTAGTGGTACAACCATCGGTATCAGACCCAGCGGTCCCGTGTTCGATTTCCAGCGGGGGTACATATTGTATTCGGTTTGGTTGGTGGTAGGACTTGTAAGTCCGCCTGGCTAGCTACCACCATCTTATCTAAGTCTGGCGCCTTAACAACAATGTTTTCAGCGTTGTTGTGTTCCGGCAGTTAAAGATAAGATAGCCAGTTCCTCAGTGATTGGGGATTCCGGGATAGGCTCGCTTCCATCTTCAGCCTTATTAATACTTAACATCAGGTATGATGAAGGCTAAGAGTCACCCCGTAGTTCATAAAAAAAACATTATTTTTACTAATTGACATTGACAACCTGTCAAATCACTCAATAAAAAATCCGAGTATATAGATTGTGGAAGATGCCTTTAGTATAATAATTAATACATTATTTGTGATAAATATTAAACAAGAAAATATACTAGAGAAAAGCAACCTGGGAATCCGGCCCAATGCACTAACCAATTATGCTACAGAGACCTATGAGGACACGTCGAATTTTTCCAGTATATTCACCTTTCTACGGTGTTGGCCACCGTCTCGTTTCATCAATGAGAGAAATATCCTCGCATTCAAAAGAAACATTTTAACATATTCAGTCAGAGCGACATGGCACAGGTTACTTGTTTCTGGTATATTTTCTTGTTTAATATTTATCACATAAAAATAGCATTGTAAAATGCAAAATTAAAAAGTTATAATTCATTTTACATTAACCGTTGTCTTAGGAAAAGACCCACGCCTGCGCTGAATGCCCCAAGAAGTTTGGTTCGCAGACCCTCCTGAAGATCCATATGAGAAGCCACGAAAGAGCACAGCGGGGCCGCACCTTTAGATGTTCTTACTGCGGGAAGGGATTCTATGAAGCTTATACTTTGCAGGTAACAAGTTTAATATTTTTCTTTTTTGAAGTCGGTTAAATACAGATACTTTTGGGATAGAATCAATTTTAAAGTCATCCATGTGAGGAGCCATGAGACGGCGCAGCGGGACCGCACCTTTAGATGTTGTTACTGCGGGAAGGGATTCTATGAAGCGTATACTTTGCAGGTAATGATTTTAATATTTTTCTTTTTTTGAAGTTAGTTAAATACAGATACTTTTGGGACAGAATCAATTTTAAAGTCATCCATATGAGGAGCCATGAGACGGCGCAGCGGGACCGCACCTTTAGATGTTCTTACTGCGGGAAGGGATTCTATGAAGCGTATACTTTGTAGGTAATGAGTTAAATATTTTTCTTTTTTTGAAGTTAGTTAAATACAGATACTTTTGGAACAGAATCAATTTTAAAGTCATCCATATGAGGAGCCATGAGACAGCGCGGCGGGACCGCACCTTTAGATGTTCTTACTGCGGGAAGGGATTCTATGAAGCTTATACTTTGCGTAGGGATGTTACGAAGGTTCGGTTCCGATTCCGAAAGGTCGGAGCTTCCAATCGATTTGCATAAGGTTCCGATAAATTTAATCGGAAGTTAAAAGAAATATTCAATCAATTGAGATGTCAAATTTAGCCGAAAAATAGTGATGAGTGTCTAATCTTGACCGGTTGCGAAATAGATTGGATGGAGTTAAGCTTTTGTATTGGTATAATTTGCTTCTTTTAGAGTCACTTAATTTGCAACAGGCCACCACATACACCTATCTGTAATTTTTTGAACTAATAATACGATTAGGAATGAGTAATGGGTGCAATTTGTTTAATAATCCTATCCTAACAAATATTATAAATGAGAAAGTGTGTAAGTTTGTTTGTTTGTCCTTCCTTCACGCCCTAACTACGCATCGCAAAAATCATCTTTAAAAACTGCTCATTTTCCTGCTGCCTGCAATTTTTTTCAAAATCTGTGAATTCAATGTTTGAAGTTTCACAACAAAATAAGGAGGTTTTCCTCGGAACGTGTTCATGTAGCTACAACGGTTGATGTACGTGCCCTGCATGCCCAATCCTAACTTTCCACCTTGTACCTATATTTAATAGTTAGGCTAGGCTAGTTTAATTTTTTTTTTTTATGTATCTTATTTGTGAAGACCTGTAAATGGCTTTATGTTTATATTTAAGTTTTTTAATGTATTAGGTTAAGCAGTTGGTTTTCCAGTAAATAAATAAATAAATAAATAAATAAATAAATAAATAAAACACATTTCTCGTCTACCTACTCCTCCGATTCCGGTTCCGATTCCGGTTCCGATTCCGGTTCCGATTCCGATAAAGCAAATATAAAAATTCCGATTTCAAATTCGGTTCCGATATAGCCACATCCGTAACACTACTTTGCAAATCAAATCAAATCAAATCAAATCAATATCATTTATTCAGTCTAGGCTGTTACAAGCACTTATGAACGTCAAAGAAGCTACGCCATCGGTTCACAAACCCTACGGCGGGAGACCGCGTAACGAGAAGAACCGGCAAGAAACTCGGCAAGGGCAATTTTTTCTCCCTGTTTTATTTCATACAGAGTCGTCAAATTGAAAAGTGAGCTTAACATAACAGTAAGGTCAATTTCCATCACAAAAGAAAATACTAATTATAATATTACATTTTATGGTTATCCTAACCGTAAACAATTTTCAACTCGTAAGGACGGACTTACATTGCAGTATGCAAGGTTCCAAAAACAAAAGTAAACTCCCGATTTTTCCAACAGTATCACGAGCGCACACATCGAAACGAGCGGCCGTTCAAGTGCGAAATCTGCGAGACCTGCTACGGAACCAACTCCAGTCTGAAACGACATATCAAAGTGGTGAGTTTGATTGATTATAAATATGTGTCATTGTAATTTATATATGGGGTATTTAACATACCTCTAACCAAACAAACGTTAAATTAAATTAAGTGAAATATCAAATATTACTCAAATAAAAATTAAATTTAAATAAATATAATGCCAAGTGATGAATTAAATAAAAATGAATAAATAAAAACACTTTATTGCACACAAAGACAAACAAAAAAAAAATAACAAAAACAGACAGAAAGCATACAAAAGGCCTTATTGCTAAATAGCTACCTCTTCCAGGCAACCTTGGTTAGAAAAAAATATAACGAAGAGGACAAAGGGGAGTGGGTGCAATAATGGGAAGGATAGTTGATTAGATGTACATAATATAAATAAAAGAAATAAAATATATTATAATGGAATTGAAAAGAAAATATACAAATACATAATAAGTAAATATAACACATATTTGCGAGGAAATAAAGAAAACTCGGACTTTCTTTAAACGACTTATTTTTGCGTTTTTGTTACAGATAAATTGTTGTAATTTATTGTCAAAATTAAGTAATTTAAAGACTGAAATTTTTATTTATTATATTTTATCTCCCAAAGTTTAATTAAATCATAAAATGTTGACCTCTTTTCTGACATAAAAACTCTTTGCAAAGATTTAAAAAAGTACCGTTTGTTTTAGTCGGAGCATCTTGATAAATCGTTGTACATTACAATAACGCACAAGTACGTAATGAGACACAATACGATATTGAAATTGGTGTAATAATAAGAGACCCTTTACTAGCAAATATGTTATAAAGTGTATGATTTTGTAATTTTTGCATTTTTCAATGCTATTTTTATACTTATGGTAAATTTTAAATAGAAAAATATTGGAAAAAATTAACTCGGCCACAAGTGAATTCTCAGACGGGTGTGACGGAAGTGAAGTCTCGGTAGCTCAGCGGGTAGAGCATTGGACCGGATTTCCAAAGGTCGCGGGTTCGATTCCCGTCTGAGAATTCACTTGTGGCCGAGTTAATTTTTTCCAATATTTTTCTATTTAAAATTTACCATAAGTATGTTATAAAGTGTTTTATTATTATTATTTGTTACAGTCTCACTCACATTCGCAAGCGAAACCGTTCGAATGTTCGACCTGCCGCCGTTGCTTCTCCACGGAGCTGATCCGGGACCGGCACTCGGCGCGGGAGCACGGCACTCCCGGGACTCTTATGTACGCGTGCACTCAGTGCACTAGCAGGTGAGTTCATCATCACCACTACAACCCTTAATCATTGTATTTATCATCTGTATCAAAATTATTGTCAAAGTTATTAGTTTGAGTATCTTCTGCTATCAATTACAAAAATTATCATCACCATTCATCATCGTCATCATCACCACTAGTCAGCTATTATTTACCTCCACCACATACAAATATTACATACCATATACAAACATACAAGCTGTGTAGTGTCGGCTTAGAATAGCACTACCCCCTCTCACCCCGTGGGTGTCGTAAAAGGCGACTAAGGGACTCAGCCTTCAGGAGTCAGGCAGCAGCGTCTCCTACAAACTTGGCCATACTGCGATCGCCAACCCGCCTGCCCAGCGTGGCGATTATGGCAAAGCCCCCCTTTTTGGGGAAGGCCTATACCCAGCAGTGGGTGTTATGTGGCTGAGACAACAACCACATACAAACGAGGTAACTTTGAAGCCTTGGTTCTTCGCCAAGGATTGACCTATGTTTGATCTGATCATCTAGGGAGTGAATGGAGGAGTTCCAGATTCCTATATACACCCAGGTGATCTGATCGACATTCTGAGAGATGTGAGGATATGTTTATATGGTATCAAAATACCAATATATACTACACGACCAAGACAATTAGGCGCATGACAGTAATGCCACAGATTACTGGTCAGTGAAGCTATGGCTACAAGAAAAATGTTTTTATTCTATTGAGGATTATTTTAATTACTGCAAACATATAAGGACATGATAAAGAGTATTTCGGACTGTGATAATGTATAGTTTTTGTGTATATGACTTTGTTTTATGTACATTATTTGATTTATTTTATATTTTTAATTATATTCTTGACATTTGCATGCCGATTTGGCGAGACATGAATGGACATTTTATAAATATCTAAGATCTGTATTGTATTTTACCATGTTTCTAGTAAATAAATAAATTGATTGATTGATTGATTGATACTAAATAGTTACTACGTAACAGATACTTCACTCAGTAGAAAATTTCCAATACCTACTGCTTTAAAAGCCTAAATGCTAAAATGTGCCTAAATGCTCAAGCGTACAGTTGTGATTGCTTCGCACCGCGCGATCCCACAGCTATCGCAGGGCTGCCTCTTCAATAAAATTAAATTAACATAACTTTTTGTGTTTATGTTATTGAGAACTGTATATATGTTCTGACTATTAGGTGGTAGTTTAAAATTGTATCGTTTATAAAATATTTCTTTTATAAATTTGTGTTGACTGTGCAATACATCTAGATAAAACATAATTATAGAGGTCAGTGTGTAGGTAAAATAAAATAAAAACTTTAAAGTAAAAAGCTCAAAATCTACAGGCATCGTAGGTACGTGTAGGAACGAATGTAACGATTAAAATTGAACAACGTTCTTGCGCTTCGCTTGCGAAAACCGCACTGAATTTGGTCCGCAAACGGCCCGAGAACGCTCGACCGGGCGGTAGGTAATTAAAGCGCGCAAGTACATGGAGTGACGGAGCCCTGGTAATGCCGTTTTGCACTTTTGGCACCTGCAGACCACTTCTATCACCACACTTCTCTTATTATCTGATTTATTAGCGCTACAGTGATTAACTGATTGATTACCGTTTAGATTAGATTTTTGAAGTGAAACTTCTTTACGCACGCTTGACTTGGGGAGTAAGCTGGCGAACGCGTGACGTAAGCGTTACGAAAAGTGTGATCGGGCAAGGCGAACGGAAGTTAAGTGGGGGATATAAGCAAGAGACAGCAGTGCGCGCGCACATTTTCTTTCTCTCTTCCTCTCATAACCAAATACGTTCCGTATATCTATGTGTATACATGTATATATTGTACACACACATATATATATATATATACATACAGATAGAGCGAAAGAAGTTTCACTTCAGTCGTGTGGTCATAAGCACACTCGTTTTTTTTTTTTTTTTTTTTTTTGATCTGGCTTCTTTATGATATTAGTAGGATAATAATCCAGTCCTTATTTCCAGGTACTTAAGACACAAAGATCTGAAAAGGCACATGTATCGAATACACCCAAAAGGTAAGAACAGGAGAAAAGAGAGCGAAAGTGAATGAACTTTAACGCCTAGCAGTAAAATACATATTTGAGTGTCATTTCGATATTATGTAGTGTGATTATTTTAAGTATCTATTTAAAGTAATATAAATAGGCTATATAAAGATAATTATTAAGTTAAGTCAAAGTCAATGTAAAAGTTTTTATTCAAATAGACTTATAGATAAGCACTTTCGAATCGTCAAATTTTTTTCCCTACCAGCCATTCAGGACATCTTTTAACTGATAAGAAGAACGGCCGCAAGAAACTTATCAGCTTTAACAGAAGCAACAACATTTATAATGGAACATGTTGTTGCCAGACACAAATCTACAATCTTGAAATATATTTAATATAAGAGGAAAATTTAATTTAATGGCTGTTTCATGACTGATAGATAAGTTTTGGATAGCTCATCTGGTAGATCATTTGACAGATAGGTATATGAAAAATGTCCAGCTATAATGTTTTTTTATGGTATAATGGTTTCGATCCCCGTCATGGGGACATGCATTTATGTGGTTCACATTTTGTGTCTTGGTAATAAATATGTACAATGTATGAAGGACAATGCCACAAATGTATGGAGGGATGGCGCCTTTTTAAAAAATCGCTGTACACCATTCAAACCTTGTTCAATCGATAGAGTATTATAAGAACAATAGTTATTCAGACAGCACAATTCTAAACCACCTGAACCATCTAAAACTAGGGCGGTTACAACCCGATACTCGGGTTCGGGTTCACGTTTAACATTTTGTATATTTTATAGTTTTCGGAACAAATAGACTCGAGTACCTTTAATTTGATACCTTACTCGGCCGCGTACTACGCGCTAAGTCCCTATCGAGTCGTCACAAATTTTGCGAACCTGAATTAAGTATATAGATCCATTCGGTTTAGCATTGTCTCAGTAACTATTGTTCGTACTTAAATACTATATCCATTTAATAAGGTCTGAGGGGTGTGCAGGCATTTTCGAAAAGCCAAAACTAGGCATTGCCCTTTGGAATACCTTCGTTGGTTTTGTCTGATATCTATAAAACAAATGCTTTATATTAGTCATTGCGAGATTTTTTTATATAAAAAAAAAATATGTCAATTTATGTGAGATCCATTTTTCCAATAAAAATGAGCTGAAGTCGCGCGCTCGTAGTATAGTAATGCAAAAATGTTTATGTAGCCTATTTTTATTACAAACTCCAATATGACGAAGTATCAAGAATAAAATATTAAGTTCGTTACATCAACAAGACACCCAAACTGTCAAATGATTTTGAACCATATCAAGTGTGACGCAAGATCCAAAATTACAAATCAGTTTGTTCTAATAAATATTTTAGAAAACTGAAGCAATTTTTGTGACTATCTTCAACGGGGAGACGCCTAGCCTTCATCATACCTGGGGCGCAATTCTGCTAATGCTTAGTCACAATCGTATTCCAATGGTGTTTCAATTGTAGTCCTTTTTTATACAGTTCTTGTTACAAAAGTGTAAATAAACACTACTATTGAAAAACCACTGAGAGATGATTTTGACAAAAATTTAGCAGACCCTCTGATGTTAAGTATAGATAAGGCTGAAGGTGGAAGCGAGACTCTCCCGGAATCCCGAACCATTGAGAAACTGGCTATCTCATCTCTAATGCTGATAACAATGTTGTTATGGGATATACTTAAATAAGATGTTGGTAGCTAGCCAGGCGGACTTAAAACGGGCCCTCCAACCAATACAATACAATACAAACTTTTTTATTTGGTACCAAACAGGACATTTACAAATTAACATTATATTTTACTCCTAGGTATAACAAAGACATGCGGTACAAGAACAAGAAACATTTAAAGATATAAAAATACAAGAAATTTAGTGTCCCACGTCAGTACCAAATGGGTGTCCAGTTCAGCATTAAGTCAGCGATAAGGCTGACGCTGATTTTCAACTGGATCCCTTAAAAAAACCAACCAAACCCACAATCGAACTTGCCCCCTAATTGTCTAATTTCAAAATCTATCACAATCCCTTTCAAAGGTATTGTGATTGTGATAGTGATTTATGGAATTGTTTAACTTAACGTCGCGATCCCTTTCGGAACGAATGATGTTTTAAATAACACTCCATTTGACACTTCTTTATATATTTGAAAGATATTTTCGTCTGTCACTTTGCTTAGTTCAATTTCGTTCATTCAATACCTTTCAAAAGACGTCCCGATCACAATCCCTTTCAAATGTCAAATAGTGTGGGCCTGGATTATGTAAATATCTTTCAAATGACGAATTGAAAGGGATTGCGATAGATTTTAAAATTAGACAATAAGCCCCCTGGGACCTCAAAATTTGATACCGATGGTGTTGTTACAAGATCACAGAGGATGTAAATAATATCAAAGCAATAACATAGATGATTTATTGCTTGGTAAATTCTTGATACGTCGTTAAATGGAATATTCATATAGAATAGTAGAATTTATCACTTATTAATAATAATAAAACTTTGATGTAGATATGAAATTCAAATTTTAATCGAACCACATACAACATAGCCTATAGAAATTATTTGAGACTTGTAACCTTCACTCACAGAACAAAAAAGAGGTTGGAAGTTAATTAAGGAGTAAACATGAAACCTCGCGCAATGCCGCTTTTGACAAGACTTACTATTTGACACGAGATATGTCGTCCCGAATGAGCGTATGGCAGCTCGGGCTCGCTAACAACCTCTCTCGCGCCGCGAACCCCGCACGATTGCTCTGTCAAAACCACCCTTTTGCACGAAATACAGAAACAGGTACGATTGTACGATACTTGTACGATTTTGAATTACTTCAGCTTGTTATGGCAACGTACCTGCGGGATTATTACCTAAATATTAGCAATAATCGCGATCGATCCAGTGGGGACATTGATATAGCTGAGGATGGATACTTGGATGTAACTTGTCATTACGTTACGCTATGTTGTGTGTGGTTTGAAGATGTAGAAAAGAAATTTTTCATTGTAAATAAATTTTAGCTATAGTTTTAATAATTGTTCCGAAGGGTTTATTTTTATATGGCTTAAATGATTTGGAAGAAAGAAATAAAAAAGACATTTATTAGTCAAAAGTCATAACACATTTACTTCCATTTTTTTTTTCAATAAATATTGTATAATACACTAGCGGACAAAAGATTGATCCACTGCGTGCGGTATTCAAAATTCAGTACTTATCATTAACTCGGTCTAAACTGTTACAAAAAAAAAACATTTTAAGCATCGTTTGATTTTTAACCGGCTTGAAAAAAAAGATGGAGGAGGTTAGCAATTCGGGTGTATATGTATGTTATAGGAAACCTGGGTAAAGTAGTGACTTAGTTTTCTCTTTTTTTTCAATATGTTGGGTAGCTGATTTTCTGCGGTATTTTTTTCGTCACATTAAAAAATCTCAGAAATTAAGGAACCCTAGATTTTTGTGATAAACAGAGATAACTATGACATTTCTTTACTATGCTCGATATTTTTATTAATAAAAAAAAGAAGTGCCTCCGCTGCCGGCGCCGGTCGCTAATTTGGGAGCCGGCACTAGCGGGTGTAGCAAAGGTCTTAAAAAATTTCGAGCATAAATCACTCTTAATTTTTTTAACGCCATAGACGACTTTTATCTACAAGTAACTACAGAAATATGACATACACTTCATTTTTTGTTGCACCTCCTTTGTGACTCCCGGACCCGAAATACCTACATTCCTATTTTGCCGGTTGCCATTTCGAGTGCCGGCGCCGGCAGCGGTTATTTTACATCTCGTCTCGTATCACCGCCGTTATTTTTAGTAGCCGGCAGCGGAGGCATTCCTTAAAAAAATGTCATTGGCACGTTTATTTTGCCCACGAGTGTATATCATGATTGTCAAAATTGGTACAGGCCTACAGGCCAACTGACTGCCAATTAGAAATATCTAATATAATTAAAGCATTAGGAATAAAATATATATTATGTTTAAGTTTTTTGCTTCCACTTGATATTGATGTTTTACGAATTAAGAGTCACTTAAAACTTTAATTTATTTCGTAAATTAGGAAATTATCTGTAAACCTTTCTATCTCTCAAAAAGTAAAATTATATTCCATTTTTTTAAACTTATGTATGTGATTAAAATATTGTAGTCTCATGATCACAAGAAAGAGGTTAGTACAGTGCGACAAGGATTATAATGAACACTTGACAAAAAGGAACTAACACCGCCATCTTGCGTTAACGTCATTTTTTACGGCTAACAGCGCCCCCGTCCATGTTTCATTATAAGCCTTTTCGAACTGTAGAAGCATTATTGTTTTAGTGTTGCCATGACAACGGCAAGAATTCAACCTGTGTTTTGCGTAAAAAGATGGCGACACGTGAGCATAACAACCAACTAAAAATCTGTTCCTGGAAACGAGCTAGTACTGAGAGAAATTGCTCGCTCTTGAATGGCTGAAGGCCCATTGCCTATGCCCTTTATCTTCAGCCAATCACGAGTAGCCGTGTGTAACTCTTTACTGTGTGTAATATTTATTCACAAGCGAGCGGCTTACTTATGCCCCTTGTGTACGGTGTCGTCATCGCACATTCTCCCGCGTCAGCATATTTACGCGATCACCTACGTAATTTATATTTCTTTACTTGGGCGGTTACAACCCGATACACGGGTTCGTCGATCGACGAAAAATTCCAAATTATGCGAAAATCTTTAATTGCAGTTTGTGATCATCACGTTTAACATTTTGTATATTTTATAGTTTTCGGAACAAATAGACTCGAGTACCTTTAATTTGATACCTTACTCGGCCGCGTACTACGCGCCAAAGTCCCTATCGAGTCGTCACAAATTTTGCGAACCTGAATTAAGTATATAGATAATTTAATTCTTGTATTTTAAATAGTCTGCATTTACTTAGCATCGCCAGCACGCGTGTCATCAAGTCCATATTTATAATCACGTAAACATTGTAATATCAAGTTTATACAGTCCATTGTGAAAATATATTGTTTTATCTCAACAAGGAGTTTTTATCATCATCTATCAGCATATCAAGTAAAGGTACAAGACCATACATCTTGTATTCAGTTAATCAAGAGCGAGCAAATTCTCTCCGTACTAGCTCGTTAGCGTGAACAGATTATAACTTCTTCTAAACTCTTTTTTGTGTTGTGTAGCAGCATTGTATTATAGATTAAAAACTTAAATGTGATTTTGTAAATTTGTAATATAATTTTGGTCTGTGTGTAGAAGTTTTAATGTATATAGATAATAATAATGGGGAATTAAGGGGATGTGCTTTTTTTATAGCAGATAGTAGAACGCGACGCGCATTGTTCCTTAAACTATTGACAAACTTTCGCGGACAGTGAACGAGACACAATAGAATTTTTATTGTTATCACTGCTATAGGCGTTGAATGTCCGCGAAAGGTTTAAGGTCTTCGCACATTACATCGGCTTAAGGTCGACTCCATTCTAACTCACAGTAAGCCTACAGTAATTATGAGCTTTCTATCTTTTATGATTCTGTATTTTTTGCATTTTTCAATGCTATTTTTATACTAATGGTAAATTTTAAATAGAAAAATATTTTTAAAAAAATTGAATTCTCAGACGGGAATCGAACCCGCGACCTTTGGAAATCCGAAGCATTGGACCGGATGTCCAAAGGTCGCGGGTTCGATTCCCGTCTGAGAATTCACTTGTGGCCGAGTAATTTTTTTCCAATATTTTTCTATTTTAAATTTACCATAAGCTTTCTATCTTCTTTCTTAGTGGATATCAACGATTGTTAGTCCACTCAATGTATAGCCCATAATGGGGTGTAGAGTGCGTGAGCTGTAACCTAGCGATTTCTTCAGAAGGGTGTTCAGGTGGCTAATTGTCTAATTTTAAAATCTATCGCAATCCCTTTCAATTCGTCATTTGAAAGTTATTTACATAGTTCAAACTGTCATTATTTGACATTGCATAGGGATTGTGTTCCGGAAGCGTTTTGAAAGGAATTGAATGAACGAAATTGAACTGACTTAGCAGTGACACCCGAAAATATATTTCAAATGTATGAAGAAGTGTCATTTAAAACATCATTCGTTCCGAAAGGTATTGCGACTATAAGTTCCACAATTCCATAAATCACTATCACAATCACAATAACTTTAAAAGGGATTGTGATAGATTTTAAAATTATACAATAAGGGAGCAGGATGTTTGGGGAGTAAACGTACGAAAAATCCCCGCTTCTATAATAGAGGTGCGCCGGAGTGGGGGGAGGGGGAAAGGTCCCACTTTCCAGTTTTTCGCTAATATTATACAAGTGCGGCGTAGACCAAACAGGGGCGTGCATTGGTTTTCCAGCGTAGTAGGCACTGTAGATCTAACTAGTAACTTTGCACTTATCCTATCCTGCTACCGAATATTATAAGTTTGAAAGTTTGTGAGGATATTTGGATGGAGGAATGTTTGTTACTATTTCACTCAAAAACTACTGAACTGATTAAGATGAAAGTTTACAGCAATGTAGCTTATATATCAGAAAACCACATTGTATGCAAATATTTATAATTATCCTGATATTCCCACGGTAACGGCAACCACGCGGCGAGTGAAACCGAGAGCGGCCGCTAGGCATAAATGATAAGGTTCGTAATATTTAGTAGGAATATTAAAATGCTGACGAGTTTGATTGTTTGAGCACGCTAATCTCCGGAACTACTAGTTCGAATTGAAAAAATATTTTTGTGCTGGACAGTCCATTTATCTCGGAAGGTAATAAGATATTTAATATCACGTTACGATTAATAAGAGCAGAGCATTAATGTAAAACGTTACAGAAACGGGAAAAAAATATTAGTTTTGGGAGCTTCCGTTGCGGACGGTGTGTAAACGGTTAAAGTTATGTAAAAATCATGTATGACGAAATTATTCCCCATCAAAAGTTCTAAAAAAAAGTCCGCGACAGCATATGTCTATGTTTTATGGTTAACTCACTATAACCATTTTTCAGATAATAAAATTTGTTCTAAATTAATGTATTATTTGAGAAGCTGTTTTCATAAACATGATATTAATCCTTATCTAAATAAATACGTTAATCATCACAAGTATTTAATTTTGAACAAAATTGTCCTTTACATCATTAAATTTTAATGAATATCTTAGGAAATATGATAGTTTTAAAATAACTCCTCAACAAAATAATTCGCGACCAAATTCATTCGTCAGGTAGGCATGCTTACTTTATACTGATATATTCCGGAAGTTTAAGCTAGAACGTTACACGTACAAACAGCGCCCTTCTTGCCATGGGCGGTTTATACTTGAGCAATACTTTTTCTAAATATGTTGTATTCTTGTATGAAACGCTGCTCGTTTCGAGTAGGCAATTTCGAGACTGCCTATCGGTAGGTATTCAGTATTTAGCGTAAGGAATATCTTAGTGGGTGAGTGTTGAATAGAAGTTTAAACTAAAATAAAATAACTTTAACACTTATTGTATATTTATTTATATTTTGAATGAGGTAGGCACTGCCTAATTGCCTATATGGAATGCACGCCCCTGAGACCAAACTACCATCCATGTGATGAAAGCTCCTAAATTTTTTTACAACTGAAAGTTGTAAAAAATTAGAAGCTTACACTTTTTTCTCCCATTTTCAAATTACACATTCTGGAAAGTGTTGATTTTTCGAAAAAACTACTTTTATCAAACATTAGCTTTGCCTGCTTCTTCGTTCGCTTTATTTTGTGATGAAAAGTAGTATATTGTTATTGTTAGTCCAGATAGTTGATTATCTAACTCTGTTGCTAACAGATTTTGATTGAAATTTATTGAAAGTGCAGTTACATTGCTGCTTCAGTAAGATAGCTGTCACATTGATTTTTACTAAAGCAGCAATGTGATTGCACATTCAATCAAACGTCGATAGAAACAAGTTACATAATAAGGGGGCTGATCCTAATCTACCTACCTAACAAATTTTATGTTGAGTCATCGATTTTTTTTTCTATGTTTTATTGCATATGACTTTCATCTATGATTCCCGTTCCCGTTGCTATAATTGGGATAAAAAGTATCCCATGTGTTAATCCAGGCAGTAAGAAATAAGAAAAAGCTTTTATTCGGCTAACAAACAGTTTAACACATAGAAAAAATAGTAACAAATAATATCATATTAGCCAAAATGGTCTCCGACCTCAGATTCTGTCACATATTAATGTGACGCTGGTTTTCAGGCGGAGCCAGAAACCGTACAGTAGTTTCGAGTTTATTCATTACAAAGATACAAAAACAAAAATACACACATCAACACTATCTAGGCATATTATATTACATTCTTCATAACTCAAAAACTATCTACAGTACATAAGAGTTTGTATGGGGGAAAAACGCACCTGGGTTCCGTCTTTAAAAATATATATTAAAACAAATGAACGCACGATAATTTGAATATAACTTTCGCAAAAGTTAGTTTTTCTTATAAAAAAAACCGGGGCACTGTTTAAGAAAATTAAAGGCGTTTCAACAATTTTTTTTTTATTTTAATTGAAACTGTTTTGTATTTTATCATGCCACGTCAACATTTAACCAGTTAACAACAAATTAGAGCTGCAGGCATGTTGAAAGCTGGCGCTATCCAATGCATGGTTGTTGACCGACTTGAATTGACCCTTCAAACCCACCAAAACTTGATCTGATTATGGTCACGTCATCGTGTCACGATAGATGTTGCGGAACGGCATTCTCGCAGAAAACGTGTTACCACTCTTAGACATGGCCGTTTTCTAAGAAATATCGCCAGGAGACGACCCAATATAATGGCTATGGAAATGGTTCAAAGACTCTACTGACCACTAATTATTGTTATTGACCAAACTGGGAGAAGTTTACATGAAGTCGGGCTTCATACTCGCACACCACTTCGAGTTCCAGCTTTGCAGCGTGGCAATCGTGGACGCAGACTTTTTAGTTGTACTAATAACCATGTAGTCAGAATTGCGGTTTTCAAAGTGGTCCTGGCCGTCATGTAGCACACTTCCAACTCACGCACTCTACAACTATTTTTTTTGGTGGGCTATGTACTCATTGAAATATGTTTACGAAACTTATTTTTGTTTTTCAATTGATTTTGAACCTTATTGCGGTTTACATTATGCACTGAATAAACTAATATTGACATGTTCCTAAGAACCATGTAAGGTTATTTTGGGAACTCCTTGATCCTTCAATTAAGATTTTCTGTTAGATGGTCCTTTACTAGCACTCGACAATGAAAGAAGACATTTTTTATGTGATCATAAATGTACAAAAGCACAAAAAAATATGGTAAAGACCTAAGGAAAAAGTTATTTTAGTAATAAAAAGTTTTTAATAATAAAGCGAAGATGTGTTTACATTACCGAAGTTCCCTTGTCGACCGTCCTATATGGATAATCGTATATATATGCTTACAATGTCACCCATTGATAGCCGTTCAATCAAAGGCTTTTACGTACATTTGACAGTAGGGCTAGTTTCGCTCGTTGTCAAATATATGTGATTGCAAACACATTTTCGCTTCGCTCATCTCAGTCTTAGGGTGGATTGCATCATCTAACATTAATGATAACTTTGTCCCGGCTACACGCTCAGTCTTACCTGAAAGCATGCCTGCACAAACCGCGGGGCTATTATGTACCTAAAAATTTACAATTATCGCGCGATCGCTGCGGAACGTGAAAATAAAAATAGTACCTAGTATGTGATCGCTCCTACCTAGGTGCGAGAGTGATACGCCGCGTGTTTCTATGACGCTAGCGCCAAAAACAATTTGGTAGAAATAAGAGGAACTAAATGAATGCACATTGTAGTTCGTTTGTTCGGTAAGAGGCCGCACTGTTGATACGTAAAGCAATTAACGCGCAATTTCTGCTGTCGCGTTGCTGTTGCAAAGATAGGTAAATTAGGTAATAGCCCCGCCGTTTTGCGCAGGCAAGCTGAAGCGTGTAGCCGAGACAATCCGTTACCTCTTACCTGCGCAAACCGGTTTGTGCAGGCATGCTCTCAGAAGACGGTACGTGTAACCGGTTAATGGTGGAAAAATGTAAACGATTGACAGCTTCGACAACCATAAATCTGTTAAAATTAACTAGTGCAACTCGCCCTTAGTGGAGACGCACCTTTATAGGTACTGGAATTTAAAGAAAGAAAGAATTGGTAGATGGTAGGTAGTTAGTTTTAAAGAGCGTTTCGGTGTATTATTATCTTGAATACTGGTGTAAGATATTGTTCACTGTTTTTGTTGTATTATTTTATTATTCTTAGCCTATCTCAATAGAAGAGTACCTAATTATGTAATTATTCAAGTTAATAAAAGAAATGAGTATTTAGTATTGCTTTTTATTTTGTAATTTCATTTTAGTATAGTGGGCTGTATTCATAAACCAAAAAGATTGCCAGGAATATGCTTTTAAAAGCAGTGTTGCTGCTTATGATTATGAACCAACCCGTCTTTGTCAATTGCGTTGGCTAAAGCTCAATTTACATTGCGGCGGAATGGAATGGAAGTTTGTGATTTTTTAAACGATTTCGAACAGAAACAATATAAGTAAGTAATCAGTTTTATGTCAATGGGTTTACGTTCAGATAAAAGTAAAAAAAATGTTGGAAAGCGTGCGGCCTCTGCGGACTTCTCGCGCATTCCGTTTCAAACATTCGCTTCCATTCCATTCCAAAGCGATTTTATAATCATTTTTAGAACTTTTAATTTTGCATTTTACAGTGACATTTGATGTAATAAATATAAATAAGGAAATATAGGAGAAAAAAAACCACTGGCTTTTTTTCTTGTTTTAATAGATTGTTTAATTAGATGGCTGTTTCTTCTTAATCGACAGTCAAACATTTGTAAAAATGTTTCTATCGAATGTGAGATTTCCGTCATTGAAGGAACGACGCTGGCAAACAGCGTGGAAAGGGGAATAGGCAGAAAATTTCGACTTTTCTACATTATTACTTAGGGCCTAAAGTTCAATTTCTCTCCAGCAATTGTCTGCGTAAGTTAAACTGCCCCCTAATTGTCTAATTTAAAATCTATCACAATCCCTTTCAGAGGTATAATATTGTGATTGTGATATTTTCGTCTGTCATACTGCTTAGATTAGACAGTTTCGTCTGTCATACTGCTTAGATTAGACAGTTTCGTCTGTCATACTGCTTAGATTAGACAGTTTCGTTTATTCCATACCTTTTAAAACGCGTCCCGAACACAATCCCTTTCAAATGTCAAATAGTGACGGCCTGAATAACTTTCAAATTACGAATTGAAAGGGATTGCGATAGATTTAAAAGCCCCCCGTTCTGTTATATTATATGTATAAAGCTAGCAAATTTGTGGCAGAGCCACAATCGAGTCATAAATATAGAAAACATAAATTGTAGAATTACAATGAGAAAACGAACGATAGGATACTACCGACTTGGAAGGTCGTAGTAAATACTTATACTCACTCATCAGCCTGTGGACGTCCACTGCTGGACATAGGCCTCTCCTAGCACACGCCTATTGTGGCGTTCAAAGGAGGTTACTAGCCTACTGCTACCACGCTGGCCAAACGGGTTGGTAGAGGGTTTAAATACTTATACATAAAAATACAATCATATTGTTTTAAAGATTTATTCCTTACTTACATTATCTTATAATTACAACAAAAAAACATTTTGAACGTCAAAAGTTGAAATCAAACGATGATAATTATCTTTATTGGCTTTTGAAAATAATACCAATTACTTCAAATGATTGAAGGTAATTCAATACTATATTTAAATAATGTTCGACATATTTTTTATTTAATAACTATTAAATATGGTTAATGCTTCTCGATAAGGCAAAAAAGTTCTTCGTATGTTCTGAACACTATGGATTTGTATTTATCCTACAACACCTGTTCTTAAACACTACAAAACATGAGTTACTAAAGTAAGTGAGGAAGTGATTGACTTTTAGATTTAAAGTCCGGCCACTAAGAGAATGCGTTCAGATCTTGGACGAAATCCGTCTAAATATCAGATAGATCATGTAATTTCTTTTCTCTAGATAAAGTAAATAAAAATTCGTCCAATGCTCAGATAGATCCTGTCATTTCTCTAGATAAAGTAATAAAAGCTTAATTACGAATTTTTTACTTTTCTGGATGATGCTTTCATATCTTATAGGTACCAAAATACAGTGTTACGATATTTTTTTGTTATGACATCAAAAGTGTACGATTAGTGGCCAAACAGTTTGAAAATGTCATAATTTTTTTTATTTGTATAAACACGACTACAAACAAAACGGAACCCAGCAGTCGGACGTTCGTGGGTCGTGGGATGCAGACGAGGACTTTTCTTAATGTAATGAACGATATACTATACACAATTACAATATTACGTGATCAATCCATTTTGTGGTCTTCTAAGTACCAAAAATAATGACATTTTCAAACTTCAATAAATGCTTGGCCACTAATCGTACTGTTGACGTCATAACAAAAAAATATCGTAACACTTACCAAAAATAATGTGCAATTTATTGTTGTTGGCCGACACTTTTACTGTTTGGTCCAATTTGACTGATCTCCTTTAAAGGTAGGTTGCTTTACACAAGTGAGATGTACGATTTCGATATTATTATATTCTAAGCAAATTTACCGAAAATAATAAACAACACAGATACGTTATTTGGTAGACTTAAGGCCGGTTTCACCACCGAATAATAAATGCTGGATATATATTATTTGGTAGATTGGTGAGCAGAACTTAACTGAAGGTGGTCGGGTCGACCCGGCCCTAAAGGAACCGTCAAGAACGTATTCTCTCAGCAGCTGCACTAATTATTAGTTAATTTTGATGCTAAATATTTATAACTTTTGTCATAATAGCATGGTCAGTATAACAAGTACTTTTTCTCACAATTATTGCAGTAATTTTTCAACATCTACTTCAGAAAGCATACCTAAGGCTCAATTTACAATGCCGCGGAATGGAATGGAAGCGTAATGTAATTTGTACTATAATGAGTTTCTAGTCATTCGTTCGAATTAGATAGATTTAAAATGATAAAGAATGCACGAGTTCTCGCTAAAGACGCAGGCCATCCAGTGACTTTTTTTGGCTTCTATATAATTTGTTATTTAACACAATCACATTTGAACAATTCCGTTTCCAATATTCGTTTCCATTCCATTCCCAGGCAATGTGAATTGAGCCTAAGTTCGCAAAGATCCAAAACGTAACTAGCTCGTATGCGTTAAGAATTTTAACTGTCAATCTTGTTGAACATAATGTGTCAAATAAACAAACGCTATAGTAGCAAAATAAAATATGAAAAAAAAAAGTTTTTTACAATGATAGTTAGGTCAATGTAGTCAAATATAAGTAGAAAATGGCACACTATCAATAGTCTCAATAGATGTGGTAAGTTGCACAAGAAAGTTACTTTTTATTTAAATCTTGAAACTTTTTTTAAGTAAACAATACTTCTGTACTTGATTGTACAGATACAAATTCTTAGTGTTACAAGACTAACCAAGATGGAGTGTATAGCAGTGTCATTTTTAACCAACTTCAGAAAAGGAGGTTATTCTTAGTATACAAATAACATTTCGAATTGATGAAAGATGTATTTAATAAACAAAGGAATTGAAGTTACAGATCATTAAAAAAAATTAAAGTACCTACTTATCATACAAGGTAAAAAACTAAACGTAATTATGATTTAAAAAATATTTTGGGAGACGATGAAATTAACAAGCTTGAACAACTTGAAGAAATTGTTAGGACATGCATCATGATTTTTTTCAATTGGAATTGGGACGATTATTATTAATACAAGGTGTAACAAACTGCCTTCTTACTCTGGACGGAATCGAGTTCACATTAAGATTGAATCAACGTCAAAAATCTTGTTATTTTGGTACATTGAAAACGGTTGCTATGGTTTCCATGCCCGATGTACGCATCGCTACGCTGGGAGCTCTTTGACGTAGGCAAGCTGAAAGAAGATGATCTAAAGCAGCTTACGATAAGCCAACTTAACAGGTATTGTAAGCGCACAGGTAGGTTCGAGGTCCGACGCCAGTGGGGTAAATGATACCTTCCCCCCTGTCTTCAGGGGACTTAGGGGAACTGGGCGAAATGGTTCCGATTATGGTGACTGATCGCCCGTCCGGCTTTGCCGGCGTCCCTCCTTTCAAATAATAATAATAATGGTTCCCATAGTAGCGTTTTGGCATTTCTTCGATCATGATGTGAACTCGATTCCGTCGAGTAACCCCCCTGTTGACCAGGGTGCAGCAGTAAGGGTTGTGCTGCATCTGTCAGCACAGAATGGGTGTTTTTCCACTAGCCGACACGACGTCGTCGTCGCGCTGTTTTTCCACTGGACGGTACCGACACGATCAGACCTATATCGAGATATACGAAAAGAGCGCTTCAAACTGTATGAGAACCTAGCTTGTCGAAATTTTCGTACCTACGATGACGTCACGAGCGAGATTTAGTGATGTGGACATGTTATTGACGAGCTCTTGCAAGAAAGCACTGCACAATTAACCATTTTCGTTTCTAAGTGACGCGTGTTCTCATGGCAAATGGTCTCAAGTGGACTTACTTAGGTCGGTAAACTAACCGTGGATCATACTTTTGATACGCAAGGTAGGTACACTTTTACCAACTATCGGTCGGTTTCAATAACCTAACCTCAATAACGGCCGGTTTCAATAATCTATCCCTAACAAGAGGTAGGCGTATCTTGGTTACGTTACTTAGCAACCGCTGTTATTTTGGGCTGAATAACAAAAATATCTAGGCAACAAAGCTCTAGTAAGCCTATCTCTTACTGTAGATAAGTTATTGAAACCGACCGTAAGAGATATGCTTACTAGAGCTTTGTTGCCTAGATATTTTTGTTAATCAGGCCAAAATAACAGACGTTGCTAAGTAACATAACCAAGATAGTCCTATCTCTTACTAGGGTTAGATTATTGAAACTGGCCGTATATCGATATGGGTCTGTGGACACGACACTCAGTTTTTTAGTACCGGGCTACCCGCTCGCCGGTACGTATACAACACCGACACACATGTAGTTGTTGCGTCCTCGGCAGACGGGCCGGTGGTGCCGGTGTCGGCTACTGGAAAACGCCCAATCGCACTTTTCGGTCGCGATCTATATTTTTCTGTCACTCAAAACCGTCATGCTAGATGCTGTAGCATCGCCAATTCCAAAGAGTGCGGTCGTTTCCCGCTCTTTCTCACTCTAGCAAATAAAGGTTCTAAATGACAGAAAAGAATGTGGTCCAACCCTAAAACGGACAGATGTATATAGACATATGTATGGAGTTAGTATTGAAATCTTAGAGAACTAGATTTTAATGCTGATTGTATAGAAAAGATTACTGTAGGTATTTACACTAGAAATTACCGCTTAAAAACAGTTTAACATATTTGTTACACTATATTATGATTTATTAAATACAATAAAATTGCAGTAAAAACAATAGTTGTAGTTCTACCAAATATATTTAACTGAACACTTAAAAATCATACACTTAGTTAGCAATGTAATTGTTAAGACTTACCGTTAAAACTAAAAAAAAAAATAACGTCATCTCCCAAAATCTGATCTAATAATCAAATTATAACTTATAAGTCTATTCTAATCACCCTGCCCCGCTGCTTGGCGTAGTAATACGTAGATTTTCTCCTTTATCCAGTCCTTGTTGTATGGAGCATATGTGTTTGTTGACTTTTGGTATACTAGGCAGCTTAGATCGGAGAGCTGAAACATTTATTGATATGAGATAGATGAATTAAATTTACTAGAATTTACTAGATCAAAGAAATTGGATGACTTCATTAAATGTGCTAGTAACACTGATATTTGATCCAAGTTTATTTGACATTTATCTATGCAAAATCTTTGACAAAGTTATTGGACACATGAAATAAGCATACGTCAAAGAAATTTGTCAAATATTTGACCAACATATTGGATATGTGAAATCCAACAATTTTTGGCAGATAATAGTATTTGTCTGTCTGTCTATTTAATATCTTTTAGATTAGACCAAGGACTGGTTTCACCACCAACATCTGATAGATTTGACAGAACTGCTAAATGATCTGTCATATAAGCTATCCAGAACATATTTGGTGGTGGTGAAACTGATAGACAGACAAATAATCCACCACCACCCACAGCATCAACAATTATCATTATGTATGGAGGAGATACAATTTTAAATAAATAATCTAAACTAACTAAACTAATATTATAAAGAGGAAAGGTTTGTTTGCATTGAATAGGCTCCGAAACTACTAAACGGATTTGGATGAAATTTGGTACACAGATAGTAGATAGCCTGGTTATGAACATATGATACTTTTTATCCCCATATACCCTTGGGATCGGAAACTATGCGGGTGAAACCGCGAGCGGCCGCTAGTTAATAAATAATTGCATACAATAAACCAATTATCCAGCCCACATTAAGTTTCATGAAGAACTTGTGTTATGGATACTAGATAACGGATAAACATACTAATATACTTTTTTTTAACCTTTCAAGATCTGGCCAACAGCCTAAGCTATCTGTCCGGGTTGGGCCGGGCCTGAGCTGTCGTATATATTAAAACTGGGTGGTCCGGCTCCAAAAAGGTAAAATAAATATCTCAATCTAACTGCTTGGCAGTAAAGTGACAACGGAACACTTCCATATTTCAGAAGACATTACAAAGAAACATATTATATAAAAAAAACATGTTAAACTATCCCGGTCTCAACTGATGTCATCTGATAAGTCGTTAAGCCAAGTCAGAGGCCTTTTAAGCGTCTTGACACTAGAGGTAGGCACTAATTGGTCGTTTTAGGGGCAGTTGGAGTATAGGCTTGGGGGCACTATAATAGGCAGCCTAAAAAACATGAAAACTTTTTTTTTTTTAAATTTTCCTCGATCAAAAAAAAAACATACGAGAAGGGGAACACCCTAAAACGAGCGACATAAGGCCGCTCACAAGGTGAAACTGTAAAGTCTAAAGTTCTGTTGACTATACAATTTTAGGTACGAATAAAACTTGGCAACAAACATAATACCACGCAAAAGAGATCTCACTTACCTGATCAACGAAATCAAACAATTGTGAAATATCGTAAGTGATTGTCGGTGTATTAGGATTCCGCCTTTTCAAATGCTCCTCGTAGATCTTGCAGACGCCTTCCATGCAGTCGTTCACGCTCTCGTAGTCCGAATAAGTCCTCGTTTCAGGCCTTGGACCGGGTTGAACCAGCAAAATAGTGTGAGACTGAAAGATTTTACAATCATAACCTCTTTTGCCGCCATACTTTATGTTGTTATTATATTATGTCCAAGAGATTATTCTAAAATACTTACCATTATGAAATAATGAGGTTGTAACGATGAGAAACCGAAGAAAAGAAAGTAGCTGATTCAGCTAAATGCAACAATTTGTTTTCGAGAATTATCTGTTAATTACGATGCCGCTCGTGTTGAAAAAGCTAATGTCAGAGTTGCCAACTTATTTTTTTCGAAAATTCGGAACTACCAAACGAAACGTGATGAGGTGAGGCGAATGGATGAACACAAATTATATAAAAATTCTATTTTTATATAATTTGAAAATAGGTGCAATAGTAGGTTGAGGCCTCATTTCCCACCAGAAAACCACTATAAAAAAAAATAACGGTATCTCATAGAGCTGTTAAATAATATTATATTATTTATTCATTAAAATTAACAGATAAATAAAAATATCATTTATTTAATCGTATGATAACATGAAATAGGCAAAGGAGTAATTAATATATAAAAGTCAAAATTGCTTAATACTAAATCTTATAAAAATCCAATTCTTAATTATAAGTCAATGTCTCGGTGCCAATGAGGAATTTTCCAAGGTACGTTCTTTTAAAATCTCATAGATGGCGCTGTCCATCTCCTGTAACTTTAACTAAATTATTTACTTACGGGCTGCATGTGCATAGCCCTTTGTTCTGTTATGACAGAAAAAAAGAGAAAAGCTACAATATTGCTTCTTGTTTGTTGTGATCAGGGTTGCCAGATTGGGCGATATGTCGTATTTTGGGCTACCTAGCGACCGAAATTGCGACCAGTTTTATGTTTTTGCGATGGTCGCAATTTGGGCTAGTTGTACAATTTTTTTCGCGATTTTTGGGCTACTTGACTTCACTGGTAACAACAAAATTATAAAAGACAGTTAATTGAAAGTTGTTGCGTTTCTGTATTAGTAATATAGGGAGCCCAAGCGGGGATTTCGGGATTTACTAAAGCGCGGCAGATTAATATAAAGGGGGAAACCTTGTACCCGGTTAAGTACCTCCACCAAATATGAGCCCCATATATGAGGCCGCCCGTCGAGGATAAAGGATTAGATTAGTAAGAAAAAAATGATCATCAGAAATTCTCGAGCGCGTCAGATTAAGGTAGAGTGAGTTAATTACATGCTAAAAAGTGTATATTCCACTAATTTGACTATTTGAGAGTGTCAGTTTCAAGAAATGGGTGGGCTACAAAGTTGTAAGAAAAACTTCATCTCGACATTCTCGAGCGTGGCTAATTTATTTTTTATTTTGAAGGAAATAATTCAAGGATAATGAAAAATATGGTGGCCAACACCGTAGAAAGGTGAATATACTAGAAAAATTCGACGTGTCCTCATAGGTCTCTGTAGCATTATTGCTTAGTGCATTGGGCCGGATTCCCAAGATGCAGGTTCGAATCCCGTCAGGGCGACATGAGATTAGTTGCTTTTTTCTAGTATATTTTCTTGTTTAATATTTGCTCAAAGCGTATGAAGATGAAGTCGTAAAACCGGATATTCTTGAGGATACTCCAGAATCAGGTATACCTCCTCAAATAATTAAATATACACGTTATTTATAAAAAACCTTAAATATTTTAATGTTTTTTTTATTATTTTCTTATAAATACAAGTATTCATCATAAAAAATATACACTCTTTTATTTGTATGCTATTTCCTGAGCTTTCAGATAAGGCGAATCCCTCTAGATAATCGTCAGATTATGAGACAGCACAGCACGCCTTGGACATAAAGATGAACCATATATATCTTAATCTGACGCGCTTGAGAATTTCAAAATGGCGATTTTTTTTGCACATCGTAATCGTCAGATTATTGAATGAGAGCTTTTTAGGTTCACTTAACATCCCCTTAGAAATACTGACGCGCTCGATTTTTTTTTATTTTTAACCATTACGTACGTCCACATGCGTCGTGCAAAGGATCAGATTAACTTAACGTATATAATTAAAAATACGTAGGACATTGATGCTATCAATATCTGACGCGCTCGAGTATGTCCAGGCAACAGTATTTTTTTACATATTTGAAAATCAAAAGCCGTTCCCCCCCCCCCCCCACCCACCGATGAATATGGTAATACATTAAATAGATTTTGTTTCTTTGTATCATCTAGGCTTTGCAACCCAATAGGTCACTATGACGCTCTAGTAAAGTAAATCCCCATTTAGCATCGTGGGCTCATCAAAAGCACTCAAAATATTGATTATAAGTTATATAATTTTCTGACTGCGAAATTTTAATTCAATAAAGACTAGTGTTCACTGGTCATAAAACTATTCAATTAAATTATTATTATCAATAAACATCAACTTTAAAAAGCGATTTGGTCAGCACCTAAAATAAGGGAAGTTTGTGATCATTGTTTCCGCGCGATTTTGGGCTACCTGAGGGTCGTTTTTCTGCGACATACCGATCTGGCCATCTGGCAACACTGGCACCATATATAAATTGTATGGACTTTTTGGCGGGAAGTCAAACAGAGCGGCAGCTTTAAATTTTCTTTGTCAATAAAAGTTAATTTTCACGGCGTAATTACACAAATCCACATCAGAAGACGTAAAACAAACTTAAAATGGGTCCCCCTAGTGATGGGGAGGACCCTGCGGAAAAAAGAAAGAGGAAACGCGAGCATGTTTCCAGCGCTCCATCGGCATCGCAACAAACCGATAAGTATAAAATTTATACTAAACCGAACTATAAGAGACTATTCATAGAAAACAGCTCGGGAGACTTCACGGTTTATGTAGAATCTACCGATCAAGAGAGATTAGGGAATAAAAACCCAATTATTTTAACCAGACTCTTCAGCGAAAATGTTAAAGATATCACTGGTGTGCATAGAATTAATGCACATAAGATCGGAGTAACATTCAGGAAAGCCACGTCTGCAAACTACTTTTTAAAAATGGATGATTTCTTGTCAAAGAATAAAATGAGGGCATTCGTCCCATTTTATCTAACGGAAAAGATTGGTATACTGAGGTACGTACCCAAAGATATGTCAAATGAAGAGATTTATAAAAATATTGTTTGTGATGCTGAAGTAATTTCCATCAAAAGATTTATGAAAAAAACAGATAATACTCTGATACCCTTAACCACTGTCGCTGTCACCTTTGCATCAACAACCTTACCCCAGTATGCTTATATCCAATTATTCCGTTATCCGATTCACCAATACATACCACCTGTCCTGCAATGTTTTAAATGCCTTAAATTCAATCATTCAGCCAAAGTTTGTAGAGGTTCACAGATGTGCTCATCATGTGCTGGACAGCATTCGTATAAGGAGTGTGACGTGGAGGAAATTGTATGCATCAACTGTGGAGGCAACCACTTGGCTATATCTAGAGACTGTCCCATCAAAAAGCAGAAATTTGAAGAAAATAAGAGGAAGTACTCTACACAAAACTATGCCGCTGTGGTGAGTTCTCCACCAGCCCCTAGTGACACGAAATCCTACCCTCCTTTAAACAGAGTAAGTAATATAAATAATGATGTACAATTAGATGTTAATAAAATAGCTAATAACGAAATTATTTTGAATGCCATTGTAAAATCTTTAATAGCTCTAGGTAATAAAAATGATAGCAAAGTTCCCTTAACTACTAAGAAAATTAAAGAGATATTAATATCAAACTTAATTTAATGGATAATTATTTACATTTAGTCCAGTTTAATATACAAAGTTTAAAGAGCAAAAAAACACTTTTACAGAAGTTACTTATAGATAAACAAGTTGACATTTGCTTGCTAAATGAAACTTGGTTCACCGATAAATCAGTAATTCCAAATTTTCCTAACTACAATTTTATTTACAAAAACTCAATTAGTAAACACAATGGTGTAGGTATTCTCATTAAACATGGTTTGAAATATAATTTGTTGAATACAAACTTCCATGAAACCATTCAAAATATAGCAGTAAGTATTAAGACACAGTCCGGAGATATTACAGTTCTTTGTGTTTATTGTCCACCTCATAGTGGCAGATTTGACACTAATAAGTTAAGAAACATTTTAAATAATATTCCCAAACCTTGCATAATTATGGGTGACTTTAATGCACATCATATTAGTTTTGGTTGCAACAGTAATAATAATAGGGGAAACAATTTGTATAATTTAATAGATGAATTAGATCTATGCATTGTAAATGATGGCACACCAACAACTTGTCCACATCCTAATAGACAAGCTTCAGCAATAGATATTACTCTTGTTAGTCCCTCCATTGCTCATTTGTGTGACTGGTATGTTCAGGATGATCCCTTAGGCAGCTACCATTACCCAGTATCTCTTCATTTGAATGTCCAACCATCCCAATATGAAGTGGGTCCTGTGGAAGAAAAATATATCTATAATAAAGCTAACTGGCCAGAATTTTATACCCTATCTGAAACTCTGTTTTCTGAATTAGACATTGAAAATGAAGATAGTCTAGAAGTGTATAATAGTTTTGTAAATATTTTAAATGATTTAAGGGACCTAACCATCCCTAAAAGACAAAATATAAATCAAAACATCCATAGAAAGCCTTCTCCTTGGTGGAATCCAAAATGTGAAGATGCTATTAAGTCTTCAAAAGAGGCATTACATGAATACAAACTTAATCCCTCCATTGACAATTATATACAATATAAAAAATTAGATGCTCAAAAGAAATTAATTATAAAAAATGAGAGCTCAGAATCTTGGAAAAATTTATGTAGTAGTTTTAATAGAATGACACCTGTTTCAAGAATATGGAATTACATTAAAACATTCAAAAAAATTGGGAGTAACAACCATAATAAAAACTTTGATGATGAATGGGTTCCTGGCTTTTTAGACAATTTATCCAGCAGTAACAATTTCAATGAAGATAGACTTTTTTCATTATTCAATAGTGCTGATGAAAATACAATAAATTCATTTCTGAACGAACCATTTACTTTTAATGAGCTAACTAAGTCATTACAAACTAGAAAGAACACAACACCAGGTTTGGATAATATTCCATATATATTAATAAAAAAGTTACATCCAAATGCGCAAAACATATTACTCTGCATTTTTAATAAATTATGGCAAGATCTCATCATACCTGAAGCTTGGAAAACTCAATGTGTTGTTCCCATATTAAAGCCGAATAAGCCAGAAAATATTTCATCTTCATACAGACCAATATCATTATCATCTTGTTTGGGAAAATTATTTGAAAACATGATAAAGTTACGTTTAGACTACTTTTCAGAAAGTAATAATCTAATTCCTGAGGTGCAACATGGGTTTAGAAAGGGTAAAAGTTGCTCTGAAAGCTTTGTATCATTAATACATGATATTAAAAAAGTTAAATTAAGTAATTCTAACATGGTTTGTGTCTTCTTAGACATTAAGGGTGCTTTTGACAATGTCAATATAGAAGAGCTTATCCAAGTACTACATGATATAGGAGTAACAGGACCTGTACTACAATGGCTGTTTAAATTTCTAAGGGACAGAACCATTTATGTAAAGTACAATAACAAGCTGCATGGTCCTAGTGTAGCTAATAAAGGAACTATGCAAGGTGCTACACTTTCTCCTTTATTATACAACTTATACACATCAGAAATATTAAAACATGTAAATACAGATAATGTTAATATTTTGCAGTTTGCAGATGACTTGCTTTTATACAGCTCTAACCAAAATATAGATATAGCAAAAAGCAATATTAATAATGCTCTAAAACAACTGTATACATATTACCATGATAAACTTAAATTAGATGTAAGTCCAGAGAAAAGTTCAGTTTTAACTTTTAGTAAAAATTATTCCGATATAAAAATTAAATACAATAACACTGAAATACCTACTGTCACTCAATATAAATTTTTGGGAGTTATTATCGACACACAATTAAAATTTGATAAACACATTGACTATATCAGTAAAAAGGCCATGAAAGCTATTAATCTCTTACGGCATTTGGCAGGTACTTATTGGGGTTCAGACCCTAAGACTATGACCATGCTGTATAAAAGTATAGTCAGAAGCCATTTTGATTATAGTAGTTTAGCCTACTTGAATGCTAGTACCACCCATCTCAGGAAATTAGATGTTATACAAAATATAGGTCTTAGACTAATTTGCGGAGCAATGCGCTCCACCCCTATTAACTCATTAGAAGTAGAAACTTGCATACCTCCTTTATTTATTAGGCGTCTCCAGTTAGCTGAGAGATTCTTGTTAAAAACTTTATCCTCTGACAATTGTTTAAATTTGAAACTCAGTAAAATGACAGAACTGTTACACTCCATGGCAGGTTCTAGTCTAACTCCACAGTCACTTCTTTCTGGTACTGAAATCATACAAATTTATAGCAATGTTAAAACTAAATCACAAAATACATACAAATGTAATAAATGGCCTATTTATGAATGCTCTTACAATAGTCTTGTTAATTATGATAGAAATAAGATCCACTTAGATATAATATCTAATCAATTTGATTTTATAGAATTTAAAAATAATAGGGATGATAGTTACTTTATATACACAGATGGTTCTAAAGACAAACATAATGTTAGATCAGCATTTTATGACCCTCAAGCTAATTACTGTGAGTGTATCAAATTAAATAACAATTCTAGCATATTCACAGCTGAAAGTTATGCTATTCTGCAAACTTTAATGTATATAAAGAATAATGTAAATAGTGTAAATATTTTAGTAATAACTGATTCTAAAAGTGTACTAACTTCTTTATTTGATGGACCCTCATCTTACAAATCTAGCTTTATTCTGTGTAAAATTCTTAGTATGATAGAAAATTTTATTAACCTAGGTATAAATGTAGAATTTGTTTGGGTTCCCTCCCACAGTGGCATAGAAGGAAATGAGATTGCCGACAGTTTGACACACATGGAACATGATCAAGACCACACTCATACTCTTCAACTTCCGTTTACTGATTACTATGTTTACTTCAAGGAAAATATTAGGAAGTTGTGGAATGACTATTGGAACACTACGTTAGAAACTAAAGGCAGGTGGTATGCTGAAATACAGAAAGACTTACCAGTGAATCCTTGGTATGTTAAAGGTGATCCTAAAAGAAACCGAAGATTTATTACAGTTCTCACAAGAATGAGACTCGGCCACTGTTTGGTTCCAACGCATCTATACAGAATCAAGGTTTACAATAATGCACAATGTCCACACTGCTGTACTGAAGATGATGCTGATTTACAACACATTGTTTTCAATTGTTCAAAGTTTACCAACCAACGGTCAATAATGCTCAGTGACATTGACAGTTTCGTTTCAGTTCAAACCCATAATCAAAACCGAATCAGTGTACCCCGCCGCGTTCAAGACATTCTTAGCAATACTGACTTTTTTATTCCTTTGTATAAATATATTGTAAATAGTGTAGAGAAAATTTAAGTTTATGAAACAATACTTTAATTGTTAAGTTATTATTTTATGTATGTAGTTGTCGTTTTTTTTTTGTTTTGTTTTACATGTCAAAAGTGTTTTGTCAGGATTTTTCAATCAATTTTTCTCTTTGTTATTTATATTGTTGTCAAGATTTAAGTTGAAATTGATTACCTCTTGTACCTACTATAATAATATGTATGCGACTGAAGGACTTTGTATCCAGGTCATGAATAAATTAATAAAAAAAAAAAAAAAAAAAATATAAATTGTATGACTTTTTGGCGGGAAGTCAAACAGAGCGGCAGCTTTAAATTTTCTTTGTCAATAAAAGTTAATTTTCACGGCGTAATTACACAAATCCACATCAGAAGACGTAAAACAAACTTAAAATGGGTCCCCCTAGTGATGGGGAGGACCCTGCGGAAAAAAGAAAGAGGAAACGCGAGCATGTTTCCAGCGCTCCATCGGCATCGCAACAAACCGATAAGTATAAAATTTATACTAAACCGAACTATAAGAGACTATTCATAGAAAACAGCTCGGGAGACTTCACGGTTTATGTAGAATCTACCGATCAAGAGAGATTAGGGAATAAAAACCCAATTATTTTAACCAGACTCTTCAGCGAAAATGTTAAAGATATCACTGGTGTGCATAGAATTAATGCACATAAGATCGGAGTAACATTCAGGAAAGCCACGTCTGCAAACTACTTTTTAAAAATGGATGATTTCTTGTCAAAGAATAAAATGAGGGCATTCGTCCCATCTTATCTAACGGAAAAGATTGGTATACTGAGGTACGTACCCAAAGATATGTCAAATGAAGAGATTTATAAAAATATTGTTTGTGATGCTGAAGTAATTTCCATCAAAAGATTTATGAAAAAAACAGATAATACTCTGATACCCTTAACCACTGTCGCTGTCACCTTTGCATCAACAACCTTACCCCAGTATGCTTATATCCAATTATTCCGTTATCCGATTCACCAATACATACCACCTGTCCTGCAATGTTTTAAATGCCTTAAATTCAATCATTCAGCCAAAGTTTGTAGAGGTTCACAGATGTGCTCATCATGTGCTGGACAGCATTCGTATAAGGAGTGTGACGTGGAGGAAATTGTATGCATCAACTGTGGAGGCAACCACTTGGCTATATCTAGAGACTGTCCCATCAAAAAGCAGAAATTTGAAGAAAATAAGAGGAAGTACTCTACACAAAACTATGCCGCTGTGGTGAGTTCTCCCCCAGCCCCTAGTGACACGAAATCCTACCCTCCCTTAAACAGAGTAAGTAATATAAATAATGATGTACAATTAGATGTTAATAAAATAGCTAATAACGAAATTATTTTGAATGCCATTGTAAAATCTTTAATAGCTCTAGGTAATAAAAATGATAGCAAAGTTCCCTTAACTACTAAGAAAATTAAAGAGATATTAATATCAAACTTAATTTAATGGATAATTATTTGCATTTAGTCCAGTTTAATATACAAAGTTTAAAGAGCAAAAAAACACTTTTACAGAAGTTACTTATAGATAAACAAGTTGACATTTGCTTGCTAAATGAAACTTGGTTCACCGATAAATCAGTAATTCCAAATTTTCCTAACTACAATTTTATTTACAAAAACTCAATTAGTAAACACAATGGTGTAGGTATTCTCATTAAACATGGTTTGAAATATAATTTGTTGAATACAAACTTCCATGAAACCATTCAAAATATAGCAGTAAGTATTAAGACACAGTCCGGAGATATTACAGTTCTTTGTGTTTATTGTCCACCTCATAGTGGCAGATTTGACACTAATAAGTTAAAAAACATTTTAAATAATATTCCCAAACCTTGCATAATTATGGGTGACTTTAATGCACATCATATTAGTTTTGGTTGCAACAGTAATAATAATAGGGGAAACAATTTGTATAATTTAATAGATGAATTAGATCTATGCATTGTAAATGATGGCACACCAACAACTTGTCCACATCCTAATAGACAAGCTTCAGCAATAGATATTACTCTTGTTAGTCCCTCCATTGCTCATTTGTGTGACTGGTATGTTCAGGATGATCCCTTAGGCAGCTACCATTACCCAGTATCTCTTCATTTGAATATCCAACCATCCCAATATGAAGTGGGTCCTGTGGAAGAAAAATATATCTATAATAAAGCTAACTGGCCAGAATTTTATACCCTATCTGAAACTCTGTTTTCTGAATTAGACATTGAAAATGAAGATAGTCTAGAAGTGTATAATAGTTTTGTAAATATTTTAAATGATTTAAGGGACCTAACCATCCCTAAAAGACAAAATATAAATCAAAACATCCATAGAAAGCCTTCTCCTTGGTGGAATCCAAAATGTGAAGATGCTATTAAGTCTTCAAAAGAGGCATTACATGAATACAAACTTAATCCCTCCATTGACAATTATATACAATATAAAAAATTAGATGCTCAAAAGAAATTAATTATAAAAAATGAGAGCTCAGAATCTTGGAAAAATTTATGTAGTAGTTTTAATAGAATGACACCTGTTTCAAGAATATGGAATTACATTAAAACATTCAAAAAAATTGGGAGTAACAACCATAATAAAAACTTTGATGATGAATGGGTTCCTGGCTTTTTAGACAATTTATCCAGCAGTAACAATTTCAATGAAGATAGACTTTTTTCATTATTCAATAGTGCTGATGAAAATACAATAAATTCATTTCTGAACGAACCATTTACTTTTAATGAGCTAACTAAGTCATTACAAACTAGAAAGAACACAACACCAGGTTTGGATAATATTCCATATATATTAATAAAAAAGTTACATCCAAATGCGCAAAACATATTACTCTGCATTTTTAATAAATTATGGCAAGATCTCATCATACCTGAAGCTTGGAAAACTCAATGTGTTGTTCCCATATTAAAGCCGAATAAGCCAGAAAATATTTCATCTTCATACAGACCAATATCATTATCATCTTGTTTGGGAAAATTATTTGAAAACATGATAAAGTTACGTTTAGACTACTTTTCAGAAAGTAATAATCTAATTCCTGAGGTGCAACATGGGTTTAGAAAGGGTAAAAGTTGCTCTGAAAGCTTTGTATCATTAATACATGATATTAAAAAAGTTAAATTAAGTAATTCTAACATGGTTTGTGTCTTCTTAGACATTAAGGGTGCTTTTGACAATGTCAATATAGAAGAGCTTATCCAAGTACTACATGATATAGGAGTAACAGGACCTGTACTACAATGGCTGTTTAAATTTCTAAGGGACAGAACCATTTATGTAAAGTACAATAACAAGCTGCATGGTCCTAGTGTAGCTAATAAAGGAACTATGCAAGGTGCTACACTTTCTCCTTTATTATACAACTTATACACATCAGAAATATTAAAACATGTAAATACAGATAATGTTAATATTTTGCAGTTTGCAGATGACTTGCTTTTATACAGCTCTAACCAAAATATAGATATAGCAAAAAGCAATATTAATAATGCTCTAAAACAACTGTATACATATTACCATGATAAACTTAAATTAGATGTAAGTCCAGAGAAAAGTTCAGTTTTAACTTTTAGTAAAAATTATTCCGATATAAAAATTAAATACAATAACACTGAAATACCTACTGTCACTCAATATAAATTTTTGGGAGTTATTATCGACACACAATTAAAATTTGATAAACACATTGACTATATCAGTAAAAAGGCCATGAAAGCTATTAATCTCTTACGGCATTTGGCAGGTACTTATTGGGGTTCAGACCCTAAGACTATGACCATGCTGTATAAAAGTATAGTCAGAAGCCATTTTGATTATAGTAGTTTAGCCTACTTGAATGCTAGTACCACCCATCTCAGGAAATTAGATGTTATACAAAATATAGGTCTTAGACTAATTTGCGGAGCAATGCGCTCCACCCCTATTAACTCATTAGAAGTAGAAACTTGCATACCTCCTTTATTTATTAGGCGTCTCCAGTTAGCTGAGAGATTCTTGTTAAAAACTTTATCCTCTGACAATTGTTTAAATTTGAAACTCAGTAAAATGACAGAACTGTTACACTCCATGGCAGGTTCTAGTCTAACTCCACAGTCACTTCTTTCTGGTACTGAAATCATACAAATTTATAGCAATGTTAAAACTAAATCACAAAATACATACAAATGTAATAAATGGCCTATTTATGAATGCTCTTACAATAGTCTTGTTAATTATGATAGAAATAAGATCCACTTAGATATAATATCTAATCAATTTGATTTTATAGAATTTAAAAATAATAGGGATGATAGTTACTTTATATACACAGATGGTTCTAAAGACAAACATAATGTTAGATCAGCATTTTATGACCCTCAAGCTAATTACTGTGAGTGTATCAAATTAAATAACAATTCTAGCATATTCACAGCTGAAAGTTATGCTATTCTGCAAACTTTAATGTATATAAAGAATAATGTAAATAGTGTAAATATTTTAGTAATAACTGATTCTAAAAGTGTACTAACTTCTTTATTTGATGGACCCTCATCTTACAAATCTAGCTTTATTCTGTGTAAAATTCTTAGTATGATAGAAAATTTTATTAACCTAGGTATAAATGTAGAATTTGTTTGGGTTCCCTCCCACAGTGGCATAGAAGGAAATGAGATTGCCGACAGTTTGACACACATGGAACATGATCAAGACCACACTCATACTCTTCAACTTCCGTTTACTGATTACTATGTTTACTTCAAGGAAAATATTAGGAAGTTGTGGAATGACTATTGGAACACTACGTTAGAAACTAAAGGCAGGTGGTATGCTGAAATACAGAAAGACTTACCAGTGAATCCTTGGTATGTTAAAGGTGATCCTAAAAGAAACCGAAGATTTATTACAGTTCTCACAAGAATGAGACTCGGCCACTGTTTGGTTCCAACGCATCTATACAGAATCAAGGTTTACAATAATGCACAATGTCCACACTGCTGTACTGAAGATGATGCTGATTTACAACACATTGTTTTCAATTGTTCAAAGTTTACCAACCAACGGTCAATAATGCTCAGTGACATTGACAGTTTCGTTTCAGTTCAAACCCCTAATCAAAACCGAATCAGTGTACCCCGCCGCGTTCAAGACATTCTTAGCAATACTGACTTTTTTATTCCTTTGTATAAATATATTGTAAATAGTGTAGAGAAAATTTAAGTTTATGAAACAATACTTTAATTGTTAAGTTAGTATTTTATGTATGTAGTTGTCGTTTTTTTTTTGTTTTACATGTCAAAAGTGTTTTGTCAGGATTTTTCAATCAATTTTTCTCTTTGTTATTTTTATTGTTGTCAAGATTTAAGTTGAAATTGATTACCTCTTGTACCTACTATAACAATATGTATGCGACTGAAGGACTTTGTATCCAGGTCATGAATAAATTAATAATAAAAAAAAAAAAAAAAAAAATAAATTGTATGTAGACTAGTAATGTCATGTTCAATGTCATTTCTCTATGGCATGGTCATTTCGCTGAATTCGTTATTATTTTTTTCGGTGCGTTGGTTGATCCTTTTGTATATTTAAAAAAGTAAAAAACAAGCATGTTATGCACAAATGTGCAATGTGCATGACATGCATATTTTTACTTTTTATTGTTTTTGTCTTAGCAAAGGTCAAAGGAGATGGACAGCGCCATCTATGAGATTTTTAAAGAACGTACCTTGGAAAATTCCTCATTAATGAAGTCGGGTGTTAGTTAGCTCGTTCATATTACTACTAGGTCCTCCTGCATACGCGCGAATAGGGCATCGCTCCATGATGTGTTCCATAGTCTGAGCCTCCTCACCACAGTCGCAAATTAAAAATCAATTAAATTCATTAAAATATCATTAACAGTCAATAATTGAAATCAACACTATCAGTTAAACTTATCATTATTAGATGTGAATGAACATGCGATCACCATTTCAATCTGTAAATTTTATTGAATATTTTTGGTTGCACTCAATTGTAGGCCCTTTTTCTTTTGGAATAAGTATTAAATTAAAGTAGTATTGGTAATCGAGTAATGATTATTAACAGTTCATTTCTTCACGATATTTTTCTTCGATTGAATATTATTAGTCGTAAGTCGTACGTAAGTGTTTGTTAAGCCTGTTAAAGTATGAAGGAAAGTTCATTCTGTGCGTAGAGTGCTATCTATTTTTTACTGTCTCCACCTGAAAATCAGCGTCACACTTGTTGTGGCAATAGCTGAGGTTGGGGACCAATTCGACTAAATTGTGTGTATGTGTAATGTAAGTCATGTTTGTATCTTGTTTTTTTTAGTCGAATAAATTTTATTTCTTTTTTTTCTTTCATTGATTAAACGCGTTCCTATAATATTCGTTTGCTACATTGAAATTAAAAACTAGTTAATTTTATGATTAGACTGAAAATATTATATTTTCAACAACAGATAAAATTAACTGATAAAAATATTTATCATTTAGTTATAACAGTTTTTTTTATATCTCAATGAAACCACTCACTAATCCATCTTTTAGGCACTTCTTCATACAGTGTAAAAATAAACACATTAGTTGTTTAATATAATAACAATACTAGTCAATTATTAATATTTTAAACTAGTCAATTATTAATATTTTTCCACAAAAAAGTAAGTCCAAACCATAGAGATACAACAGAACTATGGAGGCGCCCTATAGATCTATATAAAATTTGCTTATACAAATATATATTAAATCGATACATTCTTATCAAATCGATGTTTGTCTCTTTCTAACTCACCTATGTTTGCGTATGGGTAAAGAGACGGATAGTGTTTGCACAGTACACATTTTGGCAACATTTTCATGTGACGTCATGAGCGTTTTGACGCGTGCCGGCATCGCCATCTTTAGTTCCAAGTTCTGTGGTAGATCTGCTGTCAAATTTTTATTAACTCTCAACAGTTTTGTTTATTTTTTGATAAATACGCACAAAAACCTGGTTCTGTTCCATTCAGAGCCTTGCTAGAGTTGGGAACATCATGCCTTCGTGTTGTGTTAAGCAGTACGGTGCAAGGAAAAACATTAATCAACCTTCATTGACTCTCCATAGGTTAGTATTAAATTTTCACAATTACTGTTGAATCTAAAACGATATTGTGTAATGAAATATAAGAAAAAGTGGTTTTGAAAGATTATAAGGACATATATTGTTTTAAGTTGTGGTATTTCGAAGTTTTTTTCATATTAAAGTTCGAGTTGTATTGCATTTGTAAAATTAGTGATGTCATGGGTTGTGTTGAAATATCGATACATTTGTCATTTTATTCATCAATGGTGTTTTGTCAAATAGATTACCTTCGAACAAAATTTCGAAGCAGAAATGGATAGAGGCTATTGGTCAAGAAAATATAAACACACGACATAAAATTTGGTATGTTTGCACTGATGCATTTTGATGAAAACTTTCGATGTAACAAGATTGCGTGACTCTTTTGGTAAGTGATTTTTACATTGTAAATAATTTTATAAAGCAGAATAGTGTATTCTTCTATCTTATTCTGAATCCTATTATAGTTCAATCTAATTGTAGAAGTTGTATCGAAGCTATTTATATATTTTCAGCCTAATCAAATCTGTTTGAAGAATCAAAAGAGTCGAGAAATGACTAGTTCACTAGAAGGTGCGTCAACATCTACTACGGTGAGGATATGTTTTATAATTGTCTTAGTAAAAGTAAGAGAATTAAATTGATTGTTTTTTACTGTTTGACTTACTGTACATAAGCTATGTGTGATATTACTTTACGTAGCTATAAAATTGCTATTAAACATAGCTTTAGTACAGTATAATAGTGATAAAAAATTTTACACACATGACCTTATCATTAACTAAATTAAATTGAAAGTAATTAATGATTCTTTTGTTCATTTTCAGCCTATCAAATATTTTTCAACCAACCAGGCAAAAACAAATACTAACAAGTCAATCTCACAATAATCAATGCGATGGTCAGTATAAATAAACTGTATAATATTTGACTTAATGTAATATAGGCTAGGTTAATTATTATTAGTTTTATAAGTAGTCTTTTAAACCTGATCATTCCTTTTATTTTCAGATTAAAAAAAAATATATTTAAGTCTTGCAGAAAAGTGTTCTTTTAAAGAAGAAAGTAAAAAATTTAAACGAAAGGGTATGAAGACGTGATAAAAAGATTGCTATATTCGTTAATGTAATAGAAGATCTTCAAAGAAGAAAATCAATTAATATTGATGAAACTGTTATTTTGGAAGAATGTACAGGATCAAAAGATTTTTTGAAGAGGCAAATTGCCAAAGCCAAATCTCTATACCTTTGAAAAGTATGGCGAAGAAAACAGGAGATTCGCCCTTGCTCTCCATTTATAATTATCAAAAACTTAAAATTTTATGAGGAAAACCTAAAACACTTGTTTATCACACCCTCGGACACTAAGTAAATGGTACCAACATGTAAATGTTGAAACTGGCTTTACTAAAGAATCTTTGGATCTTTGGAGATGGATGGATGGACTGCTTATTAAATCGATTATCAAGGTTATCTCGATCTTAGGTTCCGATACCATGCTTAAAAATTTGTGATACAGTATTGTTTAGAAATTATTTTATTAAATTGGTATTATTTAGAAATGAATAAAAAAGTAATACTATATTTTAAACAATCAAACGTAACTTATTTTTCCTCCTCTCACTCCTGTATACCATACGTGTTTATAGTCAAGTGTAATGTAAGTAATACGTCAATAAAGGTAATTATTTAAGTAACTATTTTGTATGAAAAAAATGCATAAGTATAATTTACTTTTAATTAACTAGGTAGGTAGTTACTTACACTTGACTATAATAAATAGAAGTGTGAACTCTCGTATTTATAATAGAAGGCAACTAACTTCTTGAGTAAAAGTAATTCAAACTTATACAATTACTTTCATACAAAATAATTGCTTAAGTAATAATTACTTTTAATGTAGCTTAAAATAGGCATACATAGACAATGAGCTGTTTTCTTTAAAAAAAAAATGCTTTTACCTTTCAAACGGATTCCATAAGAATGAGTTTGATTATTAAATTTAGCCCCTTTTTATGCTATGGCCGTACCTACGTGTATCGCCCCGAAGCTTCGGACAATGCCACGATACACGCAAGTGCGGCCACATGCTTTAGCGCGCTAACACTTTTGGTGCTTACTTCGGAACGATACTCGCAAGTGGGAAAATTTTTAACGTCTATCGTACGAACTGTCGGCCCGAAAGATCTGAAATACTATAATAATTATTTATCTATATATTAAACTTAATTAAACGCGCTAAACCCCATTACATAATCACGTAAGACTATTGGAGATGGACTTCGCACTACATTATGTAACCTCCCACCCCAATTGCCAAATAAATGCTTAAAAAAGCAAGTGAAGTAGTTGGTTTTAAATCCATTTCTGGGCCTAAGCGGGCCTTTTTTTGTTCTGAGGAGTATAAATTAATATTTAAAACGTATATTTATTATAAGTTTTAATTGTAACTATTTCGATATCAGCATTCAATATGGTACAACACTAGGGTGAGCGGCCATATTATGCGCCAAACATAATATAGGTATGCACGCTAATTTTGTAGGTATGGCTGGTCCATATATTTACAAGTCAATGGTCCAAACCACCAGATTTATTGGAAAAAAAAATCCGTTGAGTTGGCAACACTAATAATTGAAGCATACGTTCTGAAATGAATGCATATTTTTTTTTTCTTAATATAACATCTAAAGCTTTGCAACCTCAGACTAAAGGAACTCTGAGTTTGCAACCCACTATGGTGTGTTGAATGTTATAGGAATAAAGACCGTTAAACGCATGTTGGTTTTTAATTTCAATTAATTTAAATGCTTAATAAACTAATATGAATTTAAAAGATATTTTCTCTCAATAAACATGCAAAAAAAAAAAAATTCGTGGGTCGTAACTTGGAAAAATAAAATTATGGAAAACATGATAAATGAAAATGAATGAACAAAACGCGGGACTTCTTCTATGCGGATTGGAACGGCAGTGTCAGACAAGTCAAACGTCAAGTGTCAAAACATGTCAAAATAATAATTATCCCCGCTGCGGTTTTCTTTTGTTGTTATTTTTAATTTTATTTAATTTGTTTGCTATAATTGCGTCAACTGTAGTCATAAGTAATTCATTCCTAAATATTGTTGAGTTTTATTTTAACAAGTGTTATTTTCCAAATCCTTGCTAAAAGATATGAATGAGAAAGAGGTGTTAAAGAATTATGAAGAATTTTTTAAGAAAAATGCCCAAAAATCTTCCTTATTGTACTCCAGTGAAGGCAAAAACAGACAATCTTATATTGGTCATGGTTTACCCAATCCTCAAGATATAATAACCAATTTAACTTCACAACTGAAAGCTATACAAAATGCTGATACAGTAAATACAAAGAACATTAGGAAAAGCATAAATAAGCGCATAAAATCCAGTTTAGTACCCGTAAATATGTTACCAAAGGACACTGTGGTGAGTAATCTAATCTGTAAGCAATACTCGAATAATATTAAATTATTAACATACTAAGTAGCTTCCAGTTCCAGTGGGAATATCGGGATAAAAATTACCCTATGTTACTCTGTTATGTCAAAAATCAAGTTGATTGGTTGTTTAGTTAGGGGGTGAACGGAGGACAAACAAACACACTTGTATTTATAATTATAAGTTAAGATTTTGCCTTTCACAGTTAGCAAGATTTGTTCTTTTGACCAAAACTATTTTAGCTTCATTTTATTAATATTAAAGCAGTTTAAATAGGCTTCTTGGTTTTCCTTGCTAAATAAATAAATATTTTTTTACAAAAGAGCTGACATATATAAACCCTCTATTCCTATATCTTACGAATGGATTGTTTTGGCTACGAACAGTAAAATTTTGACTATATAATGAAAAAAAATACAAAATATAACTGTCCATAGCCAGAACAACAAGTTCTTAAACTTAAAAACTGATTGTTCTGTATTTTATGATTTTTGAATTTTTGCATTTTACAATGCTATTTTTATACTTATGATTAATTTTAAATAGAAAAATATTGGAAAAAATTAACTCGGCCACAAGTCAGATGGGAATCGAACCCACAACCTTTGGAAATCCGGTCCAATGCTATCCAAGACCATTTTCTATTTTAAATTTACCATAAACTGATTGTTCTGGCTTGTAAATGTAAAGAATCAGCAAAAAACTGAGGCACATTTAGTGCCTTAATTTAATATTGTGAACATTACATTTGAGATGGATTACAATGTTTTTAAGACTATAGTTTCAACAATATTCTGCCATATAGTGACTATCTTTAATTCATCATTTGCTAGCAGGACATCGGTGTCTAGATATCAATTGTGTCTCATAATCCATAACACTTTACTGGTTTTGGGAGGTTTGGGATTGTTAATTTTTGGACACTATAGTGTCCAAAAATTAACAATGTTTGCAAAAATGTAAGATGTGCTTAAAATATCAATACTTGTTTTACTTACAGACACCTCAACCAACATATGCCAATAAGTTTGAAACCCAATTGGAACTAGACACGCAACTTATGGATATAATTGAAAACGCAGAAGAGTTAATTGATGCTAAGAAGTATATGACCCAAGAATTTGATAGTACATTTCATGTTGATGATGATGAAAGTAATAAACAAAATTGTGTCAATTCTAATATACCTAGTTTGCCACATGAAGATAATAGAAAAAGGAATGATAATCAAGAATCAGTAGTTACAGACTCTATAACTATTCCTAGCAATGAGAAAGAAGGAGAAACATCAATAACTAATGATTTCCAAGATCAAACTCAATTCAATGATAATTGCTCTGAAGTACTGAAAATTTTCATAGATAAAAAAAATAAAATTGATTCTAATAATGCCGCAGATGATCTCATACCTTGTAGCTACATATTTGAACCGATAAAGAAATCGAACACTCTTTCTCCGTTAGTGTTTGACTTAAACTCATTTGAAGATTTTGAAAAAATTGCGATTCCAATAATTGAAGAATATCCTAATATAAAATCGGTAAAGCATTTGATAAATTCACAAATTGTAGGTTGTGAATTGCTAATTCAAACTAATGATACACCACAATTTTGTACGGGTGATACCCCTTTGAGTCCCGTTCTTCAAATAACAGCAGATAAATTAAAAGTTCCTAAAAATTATAATGTTGATAACAATCATGATGATGCCAGTAATAACAATCAAATATCTGTACCTGAACTTATAAAAGATAGTGTTTTTCTTAAAGATGAGATTATCTTCAGTAGTGATGAAGAGAGTGAATACATTCATACACGATCGCAAGATCTGCCTCTTACATGTGCCTTAGAAACTTCTTTTTATAATCAATCTCGAATTCTTGATAAAACAATGTATATGTGTTTCCAAACAGCTAGTAATAGATCCATTCAAGTACGTACAGAATCATATACAATGGCTAAAAGTTTTCTCGATAATCCTAATGAAGATGATACGGACAAAATAACTTTAACTGAACTGGTGGAAATATGTGATATTCCAAAGAAACCAATAGTTGCTGATGATAATAAAAAAAATGCCAACATAAATGATATTTCAATTAAAATGAATTTAGAAGATGATGATATTTTCTATGATGATGAAATGAATACAAAACCCGCTTTAAATCCCAGAATAGAAAATGCCGATAGTGAAAATATTGACATTAAAAGTATTGAGAAAGAGCTATCTTGCACTTTTATGACGGCACCTGTTAAAAGAAAGTATAACGGGTTTATGACAGCAAGTAATAAAGTAATTAAACTATCAGAAGAAGCATTAGCAAGAAGCAAAGAAGTATTTCAAAATATAAACCTCAAAGATAATATTGAATCAGGAACAGAAGTAAAAACAGAAATTGATGGAGCAGACATCCCACAAAATGAAAATAGTACTGTTGATGCTAATCATATTGACGAAGATATACTCAGTGAATTTGATGAAGAGATGCCTCTTGTTGAAAACAAACAAGAACATATAACAGGGAGCGGTGGATTCAAAACAGCTAGCAATAGAAATATTCATGTATCAGACGCAGCTTTTGCTAAATCGAAGAAAATATTCGATGATTTGAACTCATTTGAATTACAAGACGATATGAACATTGATAAACTTAATAGAAAGCCCACAGAAATCCGAAATAATGAAAGTAAAAATAACCGTTCTGAAGACCAACCTTCGAAGATTTTTGGTTTTAAAACCGCAAGCAATCAAAATATAGAAATACCCCAAGAAGCATCTGCAAAATCTAAGAATATTGTCAAGGAATTCATCGACATTGAACTAAATGATGAAAAACAAGAAAACTCTCAAAATAAATGTTTGCATTGGGATCAACCATCAACAAGTAACCAACATGTTTGTGGCTTTAAGACAGCTAGTAATAAAGAAATCCGTATATCGTCTGAAGCTTTGGCTAAATGTAAACCTCTTTTTAAAGATATACTAGAAAACGATTCAGACTTTAATATTGAACATGAAAGAGATTTTAATACAGATCTTAATCAGCCAAGTTCAGGTAATTTTGTAGGCTTTAGAACGGCTAATAATAAAGCGATTGCTGTATCTGAAGAAGCTTATTCCAAAACAAAAAATATGTTTAGTAATATTGCGTTTTGTGAAGAAGATATTGATAAAATCGAAGAAGAAAGCAAAAAACAAGATATTGACTTACTAACAGATACTGAAATGGAAATTGAATTACAAGAAGTGAATCAACTACAGCAAGAAATATGCGTTGATTTTAGTACAGATTTTGATAATATTGCCGAAGACGCAAATGTGCCAAAGTTCTGTGGTTTTAAGACCGCTAGTAATAAATCGGTGAAAGTTTCAGAAAAAGCAATGTGTGACAGTAAAAAACTTTTTGCTGATCTAGACTTAGACAATGTTTTCAACTGCTTCAGTGAAGAAATCAGTTATAGAAATTATAAATCGAAGTCGGAAAACAATATCAAACATGAACAAGTTACTAATGTAACTAAAAGCAAAACTTGTGCCAGCGAAAAAACATATAATCAATTCCTATGTGTAGGTAACAGCGTTGGCTTTGCTGGTTTCAAAACAGCTAGTAATAAAGAAGTTAAGATATCTGAAAAAGCATTGACAATGAGTAAACATCTCTTTCATGACTTAGGAGTTGACGATTTGAAAGAAAATGAAAATTCAATGTCTGTGGCCAAAGACGGCATCCAAGAAAACAACAAAGCAAGTGCTTATAATCAAGAAAATGTTATACCGAAGTTACAATCACTCCAAACAGCTAATAGGAAACCTATCAACATATCAGATATAGCCATGGAAACAGTTGAAGCACTGTTTAAAGATATTGATGACAACAATGATGTGCCTAAATCTATTAATACTAAGCCTGAAGCTAATATACTAAAATTTAAAGGTTTTGAAACAGCAAATAAGAAGCCAATTAAAATATCTGCTCAAGCTATGGCAAAAAGCATGGCAATATTCAAAGAAATTGATAACCCAGATTTCAATGATAAAAACCTAGACTATAAAGAAAATTATAAAGTAATAAAGGATTCGGCAAGCCTAGAGAATTTAAGAAACGGTAAAGAATTAAAGGACTGTAACAAAACTATAGCATTCAAAGGATTTAAGACGGTTAGTAATAAACCAGTTCAAATATCTGAAGAAGCTTTGACTAAAAGCGTAGCTCTATTTAAAGATATCGATCATGATGATATAGGTATAAATCAAAACCAGTGTCAAACATTACCTAAGCAATCTCCTTATAAAATACCAACTTTTAAAGGTTTTCAAACACCAAGTAGAAAAACAGTAAAGATTTCTGCTGACGCTTTAATTAAAAACAATGTTTTGTTCAAAGACATTGTTGATAGTGATTTTAAATTTCCAGAATTGTCCCAAGAGAGGCAAGATTCTGATAAAAAAACACTTTTTAAAGGTTTTAAAACAGCAAGTAAAAAACCAGTTAATATATCTGCCGAATCTTTAGCTAAAACCAAGGCTTTGTTCAAAGACATTTATAATGACGAGATAGTTCAATCGCAAGAGTGCCAAGAAAGGAAAAATGTATCACCTAAAGAGTCTTTATTTAGAGGTTTCGACATAGCTGTCAGACAACCGGTTCAAGTATCAGCTGGAGCTTTAGCTAAAAGCAGATTTTTGTTCAAAGACATAGATGGTAGTGCAACAGAGAAAAATGCCCCCAAATTCCAAGGATTTAAAACTTGTAATCAGAAAACTGTAGCAGTAAGTGACGTAGCTTTTTCAAAAATTCAAAAAGTATTAAACGACGGTGATAGTAAGGAATTCAGTGCATTTCAAACGGCTAGTAAGAAAAAAGTGTTGATATCAGATGACGCTATGAAACATAGTCGATTGTTGTTTCAAGATATAAATGACGAGAGCCTAAAGGCAACAAATGAGTATAAAAATAAGGAAAACTGTGATAAAAATATCCAAAAAACGCCTTTTAGTTTCCAATCAGCTAATAATAATCGTATAGAAGTTTCACAAGATGCTTTGATTAAGTCTAGACTATTTACTGATGAAAATAAAAGACCGGAAATTGCTAAACCTGAAAATAGTTTAGAAAGACTTATCGATACCCAAGTTATTAATAACTTCGAGGAAACATTACATACTGAAGATTTTTGTAAAGATATCACACCAAGACAATCCAAGCGATCAGGAAGTCCAATACTATCGTGTCCTAAACCGAAACGGCGTAAAAAATTTGAAACACCTTACAGAAATGAGACTATATCTAAAAGTAATATTATCACAGATACTCCATCCAAAATGGATTCCATTTATGATACTGCAATGTTATTTAATGAAGATTATAAGAAAACGAAAAGATACACGCTAAAAGATTTAGCTAACGTTGAGAAAATTAGCCCAAAACTTAATCCAGACAAATATTCTTTTATATCTGAGTTCACATTCGATAATTTACTTAATTTTAAGTTTAATAGAAAACGCAATGACGTAACAGACACCGAAATGTCCATCGAAGATGTCAAACATTTATTTCAAAACGCAGTTAATAAAAAACTAATACCAGACGGTTGGCTAGATAATCATATGAAGTTAGTGATTTGGAAACTGTTATCTTATGAAGTGAAGTTTCCTAATACTTTGTTTGGTGTTTGTACTGTCAAAAATGTTCTGGATCAGTTGAAGTATAGATATGATAGAGAGCTGTATAATGCTGAAAGACCGGCTCTTAGGAAGATTTTGGAAAAGGATGATGTGGCGTCGAAGACTATAGTGCTGTGTGTCGCTGCTGTTTATGTAGATGGAGTTAGCGTTAGCAGGTATGAGATCTTTTTATTATTTAACTGGTCAAAACTTACCTAAATATACGAAATTTCTATCTAAAAAGGCACATAAATCCAAACAAACAAAAATCCTTAATCATATTAATATTCATAATAATGCGAATATTATTAATGGTATTTTAATTATCATGATACCATGGATTTAATGAAGTAATTATTGAGGGTAGATATTCAAATATTTTGTTGATCTTAGAAGAGCATTTGAGTTTGTTACCTTAAACTCAAAGAGAAATTGTAGAGTAAGTTACTGGCAAGTTATTACTCATTAAAAGAATAAAGACGTTCAAACAAAATCTTACTAAATCGTTATTACAATTTTCATTTTCTCTTTAAACTTTTTACGTTGACTAAAAATTCCCCAGGGATGTATTCTGAGTCCAGACATTTATAAAATTTATATCAAATTTATACTTATATTTATTTTATTTAACCATTTTATTTGTTTAACGGCCTGTTTCACAATCTAAAAGTAAGTTTTAAGTAGCTTACTTGACAGTTTTTTTAATTTATTCTATTTTAGGAAGGTTTACAGCTCTCGATATAGTTTAGTAGGATGTATAAAAACTAAAAGCCTTTTACAAACCTCCACAAATTATGTAACAGTTTACCTATGAGAACAATGAATAAATTGAGTAGAAAAAAGTTTTTTTTTTACAATCACACCAATTATCTAGCCCACGTTAAGTTTCATTAAGAACTAGTATTATGGATACTAGATAACGGATAAACATACTTATATACTTTTTTTGTAAATACATACATAATATACATATTAAACACCCAGACCAAGACAAATAAACATGTTCATGCACACAAATATTTGTCTTGTCCGGGGATCGAACCCGGGATCTCAGGCGCAGAAGGTGGGTTTAGTACCCTGCGCCAAACAGGCCGTCAAATTTGTGATATCACTTTTAGACAGATCTAGAACTTACTTCTAAACAAGAAAATATACTAGAAAAAACAACTACGTCTCATGTCGCCCATGAGACTAGTTGCTTTTTTCACAGATTGCAGAGTTGAGTATTTGAATTTACCTTCATTTCAGTGTGACCAACGTTACATCAAACATCGAACTTTTGCTGACCGACGGCTGGTACTCAGTTAAGGCTACCATAGACAAAATGCTGACGAAACTTGTATATGATGAGAAGATTACTGTGGGCTGCAAGATTATTACTAATGGAGCCGAATTGGTCAATTGTGAACAAGGCGTTGCGCCTTGGGAGGTATGTTATATTGTATTTTTTTGTATTTACAATACTATTCTCCTTATATTAACTTTATACTAGGGCGGTTACAACCCGATACTCGGGTTCGTCGATCGACGAAAAATTCCAAATGATGCGAAAATCTTTAATTGCTGTTTGTGATCATCACATTTAACATTTTGTATATTTTATAGTTTTCGGAACAAATAGACTCGAGTACCTTTAATTTGATACCTTACTCGGCCGCGTACTACGCGCCAAAGTCCCTATCGAGTCGTCACAAATTTTGCGAACTTGAATTAAGTATTTTTATATTAGATTGGAATAAGTATGTACGAGTGATTTTGACGACCTGTTTGGCGCAGGGGTACTAAACCCGCCTTCTACGCCAGAGGGCCCGGGTTCGATCCCCGGACAAGACAAATATTTGTGTTCATGAACATATCTATTTGTCTTGCTTTGGGTGTTTAATATGTATATTATTTATGTATTCACAAAAAATGTATAAAAGTATGTTTAACCGTTATCCATAACACAAGTTCTTGATGAAACTTAACGTGGGCTAGATAATTGGCTATTTTATAAAAATAAAGTGTCAATTACTGTTATCAGTATACATTATGAGTTTAAAAATGGTTTTTTATTAACGTAAGTTGAAAATAATTATAAATTTATTTAAAAATCCGTAAATAAAAATGCATTTTTTAAACGTTATGTCACGTGACACAAAACGCTCCTGATTCGTCGAGTTTATAATGACGTCACCTGCTTGTAAACATCGTTTGCCTACGTATGTGGATGATATGCAGAATACAGGCAAGTGACGCCACCGAACCCATTGCAGCGCCATATTGTCAAAGTAGCGTTTTGGCGCGCTATTTAAATATTGAATTTTTAATTTGATATTTTTATTTTTCAGCTAATATGTACCAGAATTAAAAAAAACAACTTTTACTGGGTTCCTAAAACTCCACTACATAATATAAAATGGATTTTCAAAACCTGTCAAATAGCCTATTGGTGTGAAAGTAAAAAAAAAAAAGTTGCAGCGTATTTCTATTCATGTTTTCTCATAATGATATTTCAACTAGTTTCCGCCCGCGGTTTTACCCTCGTGGTTCCCGTTCCCGTGGGAATATGGGGATAAAAAGTACTCTATGTTACTTTTTTTATGAACAACGGCGAGACTCTTAGCCTTCATCATACCTGATGTTAAGTATTGATAATGCCGTCGATGGAAGCGAGCCTCTCCCGGAATCCTCATCACTGAGGAACTGGCTAACTTATCTCTTAACTGCCGGAACACAACAATGCTGAAAACATTGTTGTTATGGCGTCAGACTTAGATAAGATGGTGGTAGCTAGCCAGGCGGACGTACTATTTTATTTCTTTAGGCAGACTATCGACTTACAATAATGTTGTTGTAAGCAAATTGAGAAACAGAAAGTCTATGATGTTTTATTTTATTTACATTTTTCAATGCTCTTTTTACATTTTTTAATGCTGTTTTATACTTACGATAAATTTTAAATAGAACATATTGGAAAACATCAAATCGGCCACAAGTGAGTTCTCAGATGGGACTCGAACCCATGACCTTTGGAAATCCGGTCCAATGCTCTAACCACTGAGCTACCGAGACTTTACTTGGATTCGAGTCTGAGAATTCACTTGTGGCCAAGTTGATTTTTTCCAATATTTTTCTATTTAACATATATCATAAAACAAAGTCATTTACAAGTCTCAACTTATAGATACAACTTAGATTAATAATTATACAGTTAAAGAAATAAGGTACTTAATTTCAACTTACAAAATTGATACTTTTTTTTTAAGTGAGGGGAATGCATTTACTCATACCAAACAGGTTATGCTGGGCCTCAAAAGGCTCGATAGAAGACCGGGAGGAGGTACCAGCTTTACAAAATTGATACTTACCTATGCCGTTGAGATCAGATTTGTCTTTATTAATTTAACATTTTGTATAAACCGTTGTCGCTTTGGACCGTATAACAATTGTTAATGAATGACGCCTGCTTATTATTCTCTAGGACATATCATCAGTTCGTCTCAAAGTCTTCGGCAACTCAACGCGGCGCGTACTCTGGGACGCTCGCCTCGGTTACCATAGCAACGCGGCCATCTTGGCGCCGCTGTCAACTGTCAAAGTGGAAGGCGGGAAAGTGTCGAAGTTGCGGTTGTACGTTGCTAGGGTGTATCCTGCATTGTTTGTGGAGAAATTTGAAGATGGCAGCACTGGTAAGTTTCTTATTCATGAATCCAGGTCATGAATAAATTAATAAAATAAAAAAAATTTTATTCATGAAAACAGACCCTTGATTATGTAACTTGTTTCTATCAACGTTTGATTGAAAGTGCAGTCACGTTGCTGCTTTAGTAAAAATCAATGTGACAGCTATCTTACTAAAGCAGCAGTGTAACTGCATTTTCAATAAATTTAAATCAAAATCTGTTAGCAACAGTGTTAGATAATGAACTAGCAGGGACAACATTTATTGATATTTAGTCACATCGTATCTCAATATTGTTTCGATTGTAGTATTTTTTAACTGTAGAAACAACTATGTAAAAAAGTACACTACAATTGAAATAATATCAAAACACGATATAAAAAAAACTGACAATTAAATAATCGTGGATTAAAATGTCATTCTGTTTTGTCCTTTTAAACTTCAAACAAACGGCTGAAATGCAATAACATCTAGATAAATTATATTGAGCTGTGTAGTGTCGGCTTAGAATAGCACTACCCCCTCTCACCCCGCGGGGGTCGTAAAGGCGACTAAGGGACTCGGCCTTCAGGAGGCGGGCAGCAGCGTCTCCCACAAACTTGGCCATACTGCGATACCCAACCCGCCTGCCGAGCGTGGCGATTATGGTAAACCCCCCCTTTTGTGGAAGGCCTATACCCAGCAGGGGGTGTTATGTGGCTGAGACGACGACGACGAAAATATATTCAGCATTAATAGGTCGATAAATTTTAAATAGAAAAATATTGGAAAAAATTTACTCGGCAACAGGTGAATTCTCAGATGGGAATCTCTCTAACTGCTGAGCTACCGAGACTTAAAGTCTCGGTAGCTCAGCGGTTAGACCATTGGACCGGATTTCCAAAGGTCGTGGGTTCGATTCCCATCTGAGAATTCACTTGTGGCCAAGTTAATTTTTTCCAATAATTTTTCTAATTAAAATTTATCATAAGTATAAACATAGCATTGAAAAATGCAAAAATTCAAAAATCATAAAATAGGTCGGTTTATCAGTTGGTGTTTAATTTTTCATTCTTTCAGTGACCCGTTCAGAACGTCTAGAAACAATTCATCAAATGAAGTATGAATCAGAGAGGCAAAGTATTATGGAAAAACTTTACGAAGAGGTGGAGAAGGAACTATCTGATCAGGTAATCAGTATCGTCAATTTTATCTCCCAACTGCTGGGCCACAGGAGGCGTATTTTTGAATCACTCGCATTCGATATCGCAAGATTCGTATGCGAATATTAAAAACAGTATTTTTGAAATTCCAATTCGCATGCGAATCTGCAACGAGTGGTCCGAAATTCCTTACTACTCTGATACCTTGATTACTTCTTCTTTCTTAATTGATTGCTTGATCGCGATACAATTCTGCCAATGTCAGGTAAATATATTTTGTAGTATAAAGAAATTGTGAAGCGCTCATGGCCGCGCTTGACAGACTGATCGTATTCGATCACGTTTGTTAAGCAACGTTCGGCCCGGTCAGGTGTCGGATGGGTGACCGTAAAGTGGCATTATAACTGAGCGCATCCGTGCTTCGGAGGGCACGTTAAACCGTCGGTCATTTGATTACAGCCGTTAAGCCAAGTCAGAGGCCTTATAGGCGGCTTGATAAACTCTGACACCAGAGGTGTCCATTTATCCTCACTCGCTAAAAAAAAAAAGTTAGTACAAAAAATTGAGTTAAAATGGAGCCTCACAACACGTGTTTTTACAAAAGAATTCGGGTGAAAATTCTACCTTGATTTGAGCGATAGAAAGTTTGATGTTTAACGCCTGTCATTTTACATTGATATTGACATGACTGATATTTTGACAATTACAAGAACGTTTCGTTTCAAGTGATTCAAGTCCGATTCAGTATGGATTTTTTTGAAATCTATTAGTTACCGGTTTTAAATATTCCGCGTTAAATTAAATATGTCTAAGGAATTTAAGAAAAGGGCAACACCGTATTCGATTGATTAAAAAATGTGACAAAATGGAACTTAGTGAATTTGAATTTGCATCAGAATTTCGACTGATTAAAAAACTACTCCAAGGCTTGCCTATGGAAGATTCAAAGAATAAGTTCAGATGTGGACAGGTGGTGGACATCTTCCTAAAGTCGTCACTTTCCTAAGTTGTCACTTTCTTAAGTGGTCACCTTCCTAAGTGGTCTCTTTCCCAAGTGGTCACCTTCCTAAGTGGTCACCTTTCTAAGTGGTTACTTTCCAAAGTTGTCACTTTCTTAAGTGGTCATCTTCCTAAGTGGTCACCTTCCTAAGTGGTCACCTTTCTAAGTGGTTACCTTTCTAAGTTGTCACTTTCTTAAGTGGTCACCTTCCTAAGTGGTCTCTTTCCCAAGTGGTCACCTTCGTAAGTGGTCACCTTCCTAAGTGGTCACCTTTCTAAGTGGTTACCTTCCTAAGTTGTCACTTTCCTAAGTGGTCACCTTCCTAAGTGGTCACTTTTTGCACGTTATCGACATTTTGCGACTAGCACGCTTATTATTTAATCGTAATGTGTAGCGTAACTCTTTGGCATGTACTTCAGTTTTTTTTTTACTCGACCGATTAAATTATAATATTATTATCTAAAATTACCAGGTTCGCATACCTAACTAAGAGTTATTTTTTTAGAAGTGTCGAGTTTTTATAGCAGCAGCTTTTAAACTTAGTTTAATAACTCCTAGTTGTTTATGCTGCCCTGGTACTTTTCGTTTAATTCATCAAACCCGAACCGTACACCGATGTCCAGATATAATAATAAATAAATAAATATTTCTTACACTCACCCCAATTAACCTAGCCCCAAAGTAAACACTATAAGGCTTGTGTTATGGGATAATGGGATAACGGATTTAAATACATATATAAATATTTGGTAGTTGTGCCGTGTGGTGACGGACTAAGAATACAAGTGCCACCACTCCCTTACATGCCTGCGATGTCGTAAGAGTCGACTAAGAGGCTCGACGCATTGAACACCTGTGCGAGAGAAGGAAAACTTGAAACAAACCCTCTACCAACTCGTCTGGCCAGCGTAAACGCCACAATAGGCGAGAGCTAGGAGAGGCCTATGTCCAGCAGTGGGCGTCCACAGGCTGTTGATGGATATAAGTAATTGTCTGTAGACTTGGACGAATTAACCACAGGACACGAAACCCGAGAAGAATGTATGAAATCACGATCAACCAATTCTTGCGGGGGTGAGGGGCGATTACTAATGTCAAATAATGACAGTAGTGCTTGAAGTAATCGATATTTTTTTTATCGATAAGTAAGGAGTGAATGAATTAACCTATTGAGTTTAATAAATCATGTGTGTTTTATAGAAATTAGTAAGTTAATTGTTTATTTCGAGGAAAAATAAAAAGCAGGATACGTAAGGAGTGAATGAATGAACCTATTGAGTTTAATAAATCATGTGTGTTTTAAAGAAATTAGTAAGTTAATTGTTTATTTCGTAGAAAAATAAAAAGCACCTAATAATATGAAAACCTCATTAAAAAATCCCTCAAATTAATAAAAACTATAAAATATGGTTTCCAAAGCGTTATGGTTTGGTTTTTTTTTGTGAAAAATGGGTAGATACATGCAACCTGATACTAAATACTGATAAGGCTTAAGATGGCAGTGCGCCTCTCCCGGAATCCTCAATCACTGAGGAACTGGCTATCTTACCTCTAACTGCCGGGACGGACTTAGATAAGATGGTAGTCGCTAGCCAGGCGGACTTACAAATTACTTACTAACACTGTTTAAGTGAGTAAAAAACATTAATATTTGGTTTATATTATAATAATATAATTCATTATTTACATTAACTTCTTCTTCAATCACTCGAGCTTTTTTATATAAAACAAAATATGGGTAATTAGTTCATTACAGAACCTTTGTATAGGACAAACACAAAAGCAACCCCTCCATAAGTGTTTAATTTTAAAATCGATTGTAATCCCTTTCAAAGGTCAAATAGTTGTGGCGCGATGCTCGTTTAAGTACCTTTTAAATGAAAAATTTAAAGGGATTGTGATAGATTTAAAATTAGACAATTAGCCCCCTGTGTGCTGAAAAGTGGAAAAGTGGTACTGACACCACTTAGGAAGGTGACGACTTTGTGACGAAGACGACTTAGGAAGAAATGACCACCTGTCACTGAGCGTTTTCGAATAAACATGTTTTTTTTTTATTTATATTGATTTTTTGTTTATTAACTTTTATGTGTTTCTTTGTCGAATAAAATTTCTTCCTTTCTTTATTTACTTTGTTTCTATGTTTTAAATTGTATGTTTTAGGAATCTCAAGACTCAGAAAGCAGTTATAATAACAAAAGAAAATTATGCAATGGCTCTCAAGCTATATCGAATGTGAGTATTTCATTAAATAGGCTACAGACAGACAATTACATTTTTTTTTCATGGAAGCGAGCCTCTCCTGGAATCCTCAACCATTGACAAACTTGAATCTTATCTCTAACTACCGGAAAACAACAATGCTGAAAACATTTTTGTTATGGCGTCAGGCTTAGATAAGATGGTGATAGCTAGCCAGGCGGACTCACAACAAGTCCTACCACCAACCAAACCGAATACAATATGTACCCCCGCTGGGAATCGAATCCGGGACCCCTGGGTTTGATACCGGTGGTTGTTACCACTAGACCACAGAGGCGGTTCAGATACGCCAAAACCAGGTACTGTGAGTATTATCAACCGATTCCCTGATCACCATCATCGAGTGTTGCAGTAAGCTTATCGATGACTGATTTCTTAAAATGTATTGTATTTGTGGAATAATTACCAATTGTATATGTCGCAGGATAATTAGATAAATCGTTTTTTTGCAAAAATCCTAGGGATATTGCGAAAACACGGTAATTAGACTATGGTGTTGTGAAAAAACTGGTTGCCTTAGTAAGATTGCGAAAAAAATCGCTGGCTATTATGAAATAAGAACACTGATTGGCTGGTCGGATCGTCCAAAACAACATCTTCTCTGATTGGTTGACGACTTGACGTTTCAAATGTCAATCCATTCTCTCACGTGTAGTAAACTTTCTGTGAACCAATCAGAATAAGAGTTAGCAAGCAAGCAAAAAACCAATCAGAATTAAGAATATCCAATGTTACTAAAGCAACCCGTATTTTTGCAAAAAACCCTATCTTTTTTCAGTAAGATTGAGAAATGTCAACAATATTGTCTAATTGTCCGTGTTTTTGCAATATGTCTAGGCTTTTTGCGAAAATTCTATTTATCAAAGTCAAAGTCAAAGATTTTTATTCAAATAGACTTATAGATAAGTGCTTTCGAATCGTCCAATTTTTTTCCCCTACCAGCCATTCAGGACATCTTTTAACTAATATGAAGAACGGCCGCAAGAAACTTATCAGCTTTAACGGAAGCAACAACAAAAAATCCAATCCTCCTACGACATATACATTCTTTCCATAAGATGGCTGGAGTATAGGCACTGTATATTATTATTATGGCTAAACTTTAAACTTTATTGTTTAGTCCCAAACTAGATCGTTGGAAGAGCGCTCGAATAAGCGACGAGAGAAACTCATACAAGATATCCAGGTGAAATTGCAAGACAAAATGGAGGCGCACGGTATGAACGTCAGCAGAAATGTCATACCGTTACTGAAAGTTAGAATAGCTGGGATGGAAAAGGATTGTCTTGAAATCACTAAAGGTAAATTTACATGTAAATCGTTTACTTTTCCCACAGGACAGGCTATGCCTAGTGTGGGGAACAGCAGATCTTGTTATTTTTAAGGCTTTCATGGAAATAAACAATTTATTATTATTATTATATTATTAAATAAAAAACTTATGATAAATTTTGAATAGAAAAATATTGGAAAAAATTTACTCGGCCACAAGTGAATTCTCAGTTGCGACTCGAACCCACGACCTTTGGAAATCCGGTCCAATGCTCTAACCACTGAGCTACCGAGACTTCTCAGAGGTTTCGGTAGCTCAGTGGTTAGTTTCGCGTTTCGCTCGTTTCGCGCACAAAATTTATCATAAGTATAAAAATAGCATTGAAAAATGCAAAAAAAAACTGGGAACTACTAAATATATTTTCATGTGATCCTACAATAGTCGGATGTTTCGTTCAGTTGGGAAATTTGACAGGTGCTAATGTCACTTTGTAAAGATGATTCAGCGGCTCTACCGCGCAAGTGTCGTCGGCATCGACATCGACTTTATTTGACAGATGGATGTGACATATTGCTCTTAGTCTTTGGTAAGTTTTTATTTGTGTCAAATAGAAGCAGCAATGTGTCACATCCATCTGTCAAATGAAGCCGATTTCGATGCCGACGCCACTTGCACGGTACGACCCCTGTTTTAAATTGTTTTTCGTAATGATTTGCACAGATCCAGTTTCAATTCAGTAAGCATCGACTCCATTCATGCACACCAATTTAATATTATCATTATAGCTAAAAAAATACATTTTAATTCAGCATTATTTTTATAAAGTGACATTGACAACCTATCAAATCACTTTACTGAATTAAAAATCCAACTATAATATATTATTTTATATAAATATGAGAGTACAGATGTTTGTTACTTTAATACTCAACCACGCAAAAGCGGCTGAACCGATTTCAAAATTCAAAGTTGAATATCATTTATCATATCATGAGGCTAAACGACTCCCCGTTGTCCATAAAAAAATAATTTATTCAGTCTAGGCTGTTACAAGTTTGATTCAAAAATGACCTCAACCCTTGGAAGTCCATCCATCATCAGCCTGTGGACGTCCACTGCTGGACATAGGCCTCTCCTAGCTCACGTCTATTGTGGCGTTCATAGGAGGCTATTAGCCTACTGCTACCACGCTGGCCAGACGGGTTGGTAGAGGGTTTGTTTCTAGTTGTCCTTCTCTCGCACAGGTGTTCAATGCGTCGAGCCTCGTAGTCGACTCTTACGACATCGCAGGCATGTAAGGGAGTGGTGACACTTGTATTCTTAGGCCGTCACCACACGGCAGACGGCTTGGAAGTCCAGCCCTATGATATACCCACAGACCAATATCGAGTTAGACGGTAAAAGTGTACGTACCTTGCGTGCCAATAGTTTGATCCACATTACAAGATTTACGACTTAAGTCAGTCCGCTTGAGACCATTGCCATGAAAACACGCGTCACTAAGAAACAAAAATGGTTAATTGTGCAGTGCTTTCTTGCAAGAGCTCGTCAATAACAATTCCATATCACTAAATCTCGTTCGTGACGTCATCGTAGGTACGAAAAATTCGACACGCTAGGTTCTCATACAGTTTGAATCGCTCTTTACGTCTATCTCGATATAGGTCTGTGGATATACCAATAAGCCATCGCGGTTTTGATTATTCTTTCTAGTACGTTTTCTTCTTTAAAATGTATCATAATTCGCATTAATATTATTAGTACAAAGAAGATACTCGTATTATTCTTCTTTCTTATCATATGAGGATTAGTGGCCACCTCTGGTGTCAGAGTTTATCAAGCCGCCTAAAAGGCCTCTGACTTGGCTTAACGACTGTTATCAGTTGACAACAGCCGGGACCGACGGTTAAACGTGCCCTCCGAAGCACGGAAGCGCTTCGTTGTAACGCCACTTTACGGTCACCCATGCGACACCTGACCGGACCAAACGTTGCTCAACAAACGTGATCGATTACGATCAGTCTGTCAAGCGCCGCCACGAGCGCTTCACTCGTATTATAATATTCTATATTTGCAGGTCTAATGTCTCTTTGGAAACCGAATGATGCTATTACGGAGATTATTAGAGAAGGGATGTGGCTTGAAGTTTTGAACGTTATGCCTACCGCAATAAGGTATATTTTGCTTTGAACAACTTAGTAGAATTGAAATAAAATACTTTTACGGATATCAAACGCGCTATATTTCACGAACTAAGTTGCAATTGTCCGTATTTTTTGAGTTTTTAGGGGTTTTTTTATTTTTCCGACGTTTCGGCACCTTTTCAGCTGCCATGGTCACGGGATGACTAGTAGAGTTTTATACATCTAAAAGTAAGTTCTAAGTAGAGTGTGTCACGAAAGAATTTTTGAAAGTACCGCTGCAATCACGTTCAACATTTGAAAATAAGCTCTCTTTTTTAATTTTAGTGTCGTAATATTCCGCGGAACTTTTTTTGAGAGACTAGACTCTAGCTTACTTAACAGATAATTTGACAGTTGTGATATAAAAATTCTGTCAAATTATCTTTCAAGTAAGTATACTTTTAGATTGTGAAACAGATCCAGAGTTCTATTTTTGTTTCACTCGTCTCGTGGATTCTACAGTACCCGGCGATAAATATTGCACATCGACCTTTGGAAAGAGACAATCGGCTAATTTCGGCTTCGTAGAGCGTTATCTCTGTCGCACGAAATACAAACAGTCCGGTATCTATTAGGAGCTGTTAAAACAAATATGATTTGCTTCTTTTGATAATTCTTTTTATTCTTTGTATAAAATACACCAATTTTTCTATAAGTGATGGCTTTAGGTTGGGGTAAAAGGTTTAGGTTTCCCTCTTTTTCCTAAAGATGCCATAGTACAACTTTAAATTATTTAAATTTGGGGGTGTTAACAACTCTAAATATATATTTTGAACTGGACGCGAGAGCACTCTATCTAGCGATGGGCGACTCGAATCAAATAACTCGGTTAACTCGAGTTGCTTATCTAACCGGTCAACTCGAGTTGATTTTGTCCTAGCCCGGTTTGACTCGCTTCGTTGTCGAGTCACGTACGCAGGCGGCCGCGCCGGCGCGGCGGCGGCGGTTTGAACCGAACCGCCGCCGACTCGGTTCGATTGGTGTGGTGTGTGGATCGCTCGGCTCGCTTCGGCCGTCGTCGCCGGTCGCCGCTCCGCTCCGTGACCGATCGCTAAACCGAGTTAAGCCGACCGAATCGAGGGAGCCCAAGCCGAGTTACTATACCTAACTTACCTTATGCTTATGCATATTTGTATATAATAAACAGTTGATTGGATGGAAGTAACTAAATTTTAAACAAGAAAATATACCAGAAAAAAGCAACTAGTCCCATGACGCCCTGACAGGAGGATATTTCTCTCATTGATGAAGCGACGGTGGCCAACACCGTAGAACGGTGAATATACTAGAAGATTCGACGTGTCCTCATAGATCTCTGTAGCGACATGAGACTAGTAGCTTTTTTCTGGTATATTTTCTTGTTTAAAATTTATCACATAAAAATAGCATTGTAAAATGAAAAATTAAAAAGTTATAATTGGAAGTAACTATTTGTTTTATAATTGAAATTCTTATCCTTTAAAAGTTTAAATATTAATTTCTATTGGAATACCTAAATCAAAATATTTTTGAAACAACCTTACTCAAAATAGTAATAAAATCGAAGCTAATGTTTAACTCATTTACTTTGCCGTAATTGCCGTTGCGACTTGCAGACTCCGAGTTGCAACCGCAATCGAGTCGGTTTGGTTAAGTATATCAAACACAAACAAAATGCCATCTATCGCACCGTAAACTCAACTGAACCGGTTTGAACGGAGTTGCAAACCGAGTCGGCAATGATATCAACTCGGTTAACTCGAGTTGAAAAAATTGCGACTCGGCCCATCGCTAACTCTATCGCACTTGAACAACGACTGACAAAACGTCACACAGGTAGTGTGCGACAGAGATAACGCTCTACGAAGCCGAAATTAGCCGATTGTCTCTTTCCAAAGGTCGATGTGCAATATTTATCGCCGGGTACTGTAGTGATTTTCGTGCGACGTTTGAGTTTCCGTATTCCGTAAAAGCGCCTTGCTGTTATATGCATAGCTTCGCTTTTCGCCTATAGTACCGCCTCCCAACGCGAGCCCGCGAGGGGCAAAGCGAAAAGCGTGCTATGTCTACGCTTGCAAGGTCGCTAATCGCGTGATCGCCTCCTAGTTCGCCTCGCCACTCGCGCGACCGAGTGATTCAAAAATAGAGGCCCCAGTCTTTTAACAATATCTTTATAAATTCATAACAAAAGTTTATTTCTTCCAGATATTCAGAAATACAAATATCAGCTGGAAGAAATTCAATATTCCGAGAAAGTAAATTCAAAGCGAGCGACAAAATGTTGCCTTACTTAAACAACCTAAAAAGAAAGTGTTACCACATTAAAGAATTAGCTAAAAATCCTACAATGTCTACAGATTACAATGAAATCGATACAGCCGGATTTGTATTCCAAATCGATCCTAAAACGACTGATTTTGAATCGAGTAAACAACCTTTTCAGAACGTGTATCTCACAGATGATGAAAAGAATATAATCTGTATTAATTTTTGGGGTGGCCTAAAAAAGTTTGGTTACCACAATGTTTTGGATACCGGCCAAGTGGTAGCTTGTATAAATTTGCAGAAACGATCTGGCAACACTAGAAAAAATATACCACACTACCGTGTTACAGAGTTCAGTTATTTTACAAAAACACCCAAAAATATTGATGCAAGAAATGTGGTTGAGGAGCTAGTCAAAAAATTATCTGGTTTGGATAAAAGAAAATATTTTGAAGAATGCATCGTTTTTAAGAATAATTTTAATAAATCTGTAAATTATAACAACGAAAATATATCTCCATACAGAATAAATAACATCCATAATCTTACGAAACACAAAATATTTATCGATTCACCATTAGCGCAAAAGCCAGTAGACGAGAGTTTGAACCTTACTGGCCTAGATTTTGAGTCCACTTTCAAACAGAATACTCAAGACGTGTCGCCAGAAGTTCTACGCCGCAAGAAAAAAGTTAACGAAAAAATTGCTAAATTAAAAATGTACGGTGAACCTCCACCATTGAGCCATATCCATATAATAAATAAATCTAAAAGTGCGTTGAACTCTTACAAAAGTCCATTGGCCGCAAATGTTGCCAGTGTAAAAAAAGATGCAGCAAATAGTAAAAAAAGTGATTCTGACTTACAATGTAGCCCTGTTTTAGCTTTGAACCGAACTTATGTTAAATCTGTCAATCCGGTAAAACTAAATTTCTCAAATGCACAAGATGATACTGTTGAGGAATTAGATCATTTTGCAGAAGAATTCGACGCAAGCCCGCCTCTAAGTTTAGATTAAATTGATGATGAAAAATTACATATACTGGAGTTGCAATTAATGTTCAGTCGCGGATGTTCCTTGAGTCATACCGCGTTGAAAACATGGGTTTGGATGTGGCTTGATTTGACAGTCGAAGCCCATAAAATGACCATATAATATGGTATTTCAACTGTTGAATTAAGCCCAAATCCATACCCATATATTTTTACGCAGGTTGGCCGCCTTTTGGCTATATTCGCGCGCGCTCATTATAGACAGCCGTATAGGCTTGTCACTCATTGATAGCCGTTCAAGGGATTATGCGCGGCAAGTATACTACTGGGAACTTATACGATTGTACAGTCACGTGCAATAACGTAGAAAAACTTAGCAACCTTGTCACATTACAACATTGAATGACATTCATTTGTGAGTAGAGATTGGAAATAAAAATAAACTTTTACGAATAACTAGCGCACAGTTTATTTACACGAGTTTAGGTCTAATATTTCGTGTGTTTTAAAGTTTTTTGGTTTTCCCGACGTTTCGGCACCTTTTCAGCTGCCGTGGTCACGGGATGACTGGCTACTTATAGAATAGAATAGAAAGTTTATTTCATAATTTAGTACACAATATACCACACTAAAATATATGTACTTAGGTAACAATATCAGTTATTATTCTGCTAATACAAACAAATAAATTACCTAAAGTAGCTCACTTAGTAAATATGGTGACAAGGAAATAAAAGAAAAAATTGGGTGGATTGCACCATCCAACCTTAACGATAACTATAACTTTAACGGTGCATAATGTATAGAATTTGACAGTTTTTACAACGATAAATCGGTTAAAGTTAACTGCTGCAACTCAGCCTTAGTTAACTTAAAACCTAATAATTAATTATACGAACAAAAAAAAAATACTGGCGGTATACAAACAAAAGTTGTTTACCTTCCGTGCTAGTCGAGACTGCGTTACGGCAAGCTTTTACAGTAAAACCAACCATGGCTTAAAAAAATAAAGACTATTTTGCCATACACTGTATTATTTGAACACAGTTTGGTTTTTAGTAAACACGTAACAATATTAAAGCAAAATCGTCGGATAAGTGGTGCGAATTGCAAGTTTGATTAAAAAATCTTTTATTGTGTCTCATAACGTAGTACTTATAACTACTGTGCGCTAGTTATCCTTAAAAGTAGTTTTTTTTTCAATGAACAGTGCGCGCCAAAACTTAAGATGTAGATTAGAGACCTTTGTTTCTGTGTTATCATTGCTCGTTCGTGACTTCACAGGTCTTCCACGATAGTCCTCTAGCTTTACATTTTTATAGCTGGTTAAATCGGCGATTTTCCTAGTACAAGTGTAAGACCCGTGTGTTGTTGACTGTACATGACTGATTATGGGGTGGACTTACACCGTTACCCAACTATTCCAATTACTATTTCATTAAAAGTTACTATTTTGTCTTTCATATTGGTAATAAAATTAAGTTTTAGTTGCTTTCAAATCATAGATCTTAAAGGTACTACCATACAAAATGGGGGTGTTTTCTCAAGATAAGTATGTTAATTGATTGGTGACATCTACTGAATTTTATGGAAAAAGATAGACGTCGAGTTGGGGTAGCTAATCTGGTTGTAGCCACTTTGAACCTTAACGCTATGTAAATAAGTATTGTTAATTAAATGAAAGTGGCTAGAATACGGACTTAGAGTGGCCACAGTTGGGTCGTCTATTCTACGACCTATTTTCAAGTTTTATAAGAAGTTTGTCTAACGTATAACCAAAATATAACGGTTTTCACAATGTTATATAAATTTTTGTACGATATGAAACTCTGTATATTTTTTAATTGTACCTATATTTTAAAAAAATATTATAATTATTTACCATGATTACCCAGTATTACCATAATGAAAAAGTATATTTTCCACTTATAATAATGTAAGTCTTATAAAATGCTTGATTGTTGATACATACCGTTTGTAAATATTATATTTTTAAGAAACATTTAATTTGTTACTAATAAATGTTGTGACTGTAAAATATAAGTTTTCAATTTGATTTTTTATTTATTTCTTTGACTAAAGATATAACTTCATACTAGAGTACCTAGGAATAAGCTTCTTTCTAAAGTTATAACTTTTTAATTTTGCATTTTACAATGCTATTTTTATGTGATAAATATTAAACAAGAAAATATACTTACTAGAAAAAAGCAACTTGTCTCATGTCGTCATCCCGTCAGGGCGACGATATAAAGTGGCCTATGTTTTAATCCTGGCTATCTTCTATATGTGTGCCAAATATCTAAATCGATTCAGTAGCTTTTGTGTGAAAGAGTAACAAACTTTCTCATTTATAATATAAGTAGGACTAGCGGCCGCTTGCAGTTTCACCCGTGTATTATTGTCTGAACAATCTAGCCATTCACATATAAGTAGTTCTACCGCAAATTAAATTAGAAATGTTATTAAATGTTACTCTTCAATACAAATGTGGCTTCCATCGGAATGAGTATAACTAATTTCGTTGCACCCATCATTTATTTATAAGTTATAAAACAAAAAAGTTTAACTTGAGTATTAACCAAAATAAATAATTCTAAAAGGATTTTAGAACCAGTGCACTAGCAACTCTGAAACCAGCTGTGCTGTCAACAAACTGTCAATTCAAGGTGACCTTCAAAAAACTTGTTTGACGTTTTCTAACCTCCAAAACTATTTTCAATTGGAATTTCTACCCGCGTACACATGTATTTTGCGTCGAAACCATCGTAAATAACTACTGAACTTCGTTATTGTGAATAAAACTGTCTGCCGACACGTGTCCAGTGGATTTTTCAGTGATAATTCTGTGCAAACACCTCCAGGTTTTTCTTCGTGTACTTTTTATTTTTTAAATTGGTAAGTTGTTAATATTATTGCTCAGGTTTTATGTCGAACGTTGTTTGTTCATTCATCCGGCGTGGTGGTTATATTTAGAAGTAATTACCTAACTTTTGTTGATCATAAATAAAATGCGAGCGTGTCTTATCATATCAGTCTTTATACTAACTACAAAATCAAATTGAACATAGTTTTCATTATAAATATAATTAACTCGGTCCTGTTTAAAAAGAACTTATTTTTTTTTTGCAAATTTTTTTTAAGTAAGTAGAACGGAATTGTATACTTTAATGCAATTAAAAAGTTAGTTAAGTTAAAAAAAAAAAACTATAACCAAACATACTAAATTCCATAATTTGAAATTATTAATTATGGATGCAGAAATATTAACTAAATATTGATGAAGAACCTATAATAATTTATGATTTTTTAATGTTTGCATTTTTCAATGCTACTTTTGCTATTTAAAATTTATCATAAGTACCTATAATAATTACTTTTATAACCTTTCAGGCCCCAGATTATGAGACACAGAGTAGTTTTTTTCTCTCTTTAATTAGATATTCCATTGTTCTCTGGACACCGGTGTCTGTTTCGGGTTTGATGAACTAATTAAACTCTATAAATCGTATAATGCTTCAGTTAAGATTGTGATCTACAAATCTTATAGAGCAAGACTTATTGATAGACATGCAAAACCATTGGCTTTCAAACATGTATGAAAAATCTAGTGAAAAACATGCAGGTATAAGAAAAGCAATCCAGAAAAATTATTGATACATTAACACTATTTCGATAAGATTGTAAACAGTTACGTAACAGTCCGTTATCGGTGTAGTAAGCAAGAGTGTATTCAATTCAGATTATTAATTATGACCTATTATTATCATCCATTGAATTATCTTTAACATTCCATTAACATTTATTATCTGTTGGCATGTTGGAATCAATAGCCGAATATGAGTTTAATTAATATTATCTAAGCTAATCTTAATATATATAAATCTCCTGTCACGATGTTTGTCTGCGATGGACTCCTAAACTACTTAACCGATTTTAAATTAAATTGGCACACCTTGAGCAGTCTGGTTCAACTTAAGAGATAGGATAGCTTTGATCCCAAAATTCCCACGGGAACGGGAACCACGCGGGTGAAACCGCGCCCGGCCTCTAGTAATATTATAAAAAGAAAAGATTTGATTGTTTGTTTGTTTGCATTGAAAAGGCTCCGAAACCAAAGAATGGGGTAGACATATAGTAGATAGCCTGGTTATGAACATAGGATACTTTTTATCCCGATATTCCCACGGGAACGAGAACCATGCGGGAGAAACTGCGAGCGGCCGCTAGTATTGAAATAAATATTGATCTCTAGCGTTACAACCCTGGTGGTATCGTGTGCCTTAGGTAGGGATCACTATAAAATTTCGTGACAAAAAGTAGCCTATGTCGGTCTCCAAGTTCTAATTTAACTGTATACCAAAATTAATCAAAATTGGATCAGTTATTAGGTGTGAAAAAGTTACTTTCGCATTACGATATTGTAAACTAAGTATATATATTGTTCAGATTTACATTCAGTATTTTTTTATCATTTGACTGTATGATGTTACAGGACTAGAAAATAACACCCACCCAGAAATGAATGAATTTATGTCATATAGCAGTTGCCCGCAGTTTCACCCGCATAGTTCCTGTCCCCGTGGGAATATCGAGATAAATTGTAGACTGTGTGTTAATCTGATGTACAACTATATAAATGTAAAGTTTCATCTAAATCCGTACGGTACTTTTTGCGTGAAAGAGTAACAAACAAACATCCACCCATCCTCACAAACATTCGCATTTATAATACTAGTGGTTCCCGTTCCCATGGGAATATCTGGAAAAAACGTTTCCTATGTTTTTATCCAGGCTATCTACTATCCATGTGTGCCAAATTTCATCTAAATCGGTTCAGTAGTTTTGCGTGAAAGAGTAGCAAACATCCACCTTCACAAACTTTCGCATTTTTAATATTAGTAGGAAGGATAGGATAAGATAGTAGGCTTCCATTCCCGTGGGAATATTGGGATAAAAAGTATCCTATGTTTTATACTATCCCTGTGCCAAATTTCAAACAAATCCTTACATTCGATTTTGTTTGAAAGAGTCCTAAACATCCTGACAAAGTTACGCATCTATAATTAGTAGGATAGGATAGGATTGGGCACATAGATAGTAGATAGTCTGGATTAGGATACTGTCTATCCCGATATTCCCACGGGAACAGGAACCACGTGGGTGAAACTGCAGGCAACCGCTAGTAAGTCATAATATGACTTTAATTATATTATAATTTTGCGTTTTAAATAAATAAACATTAGTTTACAGTGCACATGACGACCACGTTTTTCTTCGCTAATCGACATAGGCATACTAATCTTGAACTCTTTGGTAACCGTGATAACAAACTACTGATAAGATAACAGTTGTTATGATCTAATAAACACGACAATAATGTCTTGCGGACACGTGTTTTTTTGCGATTTGTTTTTTTTACCGTATAGTCTATACTAATATTATAAAGAGGAAAGATTTGTATTTTTGTGATAATTTTTAATCAAGTAAATATACTAGAAAAAAACCAACTTGTCTCATGTCCCGTCAGGGCGACATGAGACAAGTTGCTTTTAAAAATAGCATTTATTTTTGTATGTAACGAATAAACTCAAAAAGTACTGGACCGATTTTGACGAAATTTGGTATAGAGAATCCTTAGACCCCAAGTAGTAACATAGTACAAGTAGTAAATGATCCCAAAATTCCCACGGGATGGGAACCACGCGGGTGAAACCGCGCCCGGCCTCTAGTAAAGTATAAAGTTGCCAAGTTTGGCATAGGTATTTGCCATCATCATCAGCCTGTGGACGTCCACTGCTGGACATAGGCCTCTCCTAGCTCACGCCTATTGTGGCGTTCATAGGAGGCTATTAGCCTACTGCTACCACGCTGGCCAGACGGGTTGGTAGAGGGTTTGTTTCAAGTTTTCCTTCTCTCGCACAGGGTTTCAATGCGTCGAGCCTCTTAGTCGACTTTTACGACATCCCAGGCATGTAAGGGTATTTGCCATAATTATGAGCCTTTAAAGCCGGATAATTTTGATCCAGTAACTGGTGCTTGAGGAGCTCGGTGAGGCGCAATGGTTCGCGGCCTGCGATCGTACCGGTTTATCAACTTTCGGTAGTCGGTCACAGGATAGGTGACCAAAATTATAATATCTCTATCTCCTCTGTGCTTCAGAAGGCACGTTTTGGTCCCGGCTGTAGTGGATAAAACCGACCATTTCGAAATGGGACCGCGTGGTGGGGCTTGGTCCATTCTCCTTATCCATCTAGGGAAGCCTGTGCCGCGTGGATCTCGTGGCTCTCCTGGGAATTTGCTTAGGGCGTGAAGTAAGGACAAACAAACACACTTTCGCATTATTAATATTAGTTAGGATCTGGATAAGGATTATTGTATAACATAATTGTTTTATTAATTATATCGTCTGTTCAACTTACAACGATAAAAATACAATAATATCTACTCTATCTGAACGATTACGTTGCATATACGTCATCGGATCAAACGGCATTCTACTGGAATTATAGTAGGAGATTAAAGTAGGCATATCTTATTATTGTTTTCATCAGCCTAAAGCCCAGGCCAATGAGAGCGAACTTCAAGAAATATTAAAAGAAAACTAGTTATACTGGGTCAGTCGTTCTCAAGTTGTCACATGATCAACAGAAATAGGAATGGTGGGAGGACTTGTTGTAAGTCCACCTGGCTAGCTACCACCATCTTATCTAAGTCTGACGCCATAACAACAATGTTTTCAGCATTGTTGTTTTCCGGCAGTTATAGATAAGATAGCCAGTTCCTCAGTGATGGAGGATTCCGGGATAGGCACGCTTCCAATCAGCCTTATCAATACTTAACATCAGGTATGACGAAGGCTAAGAGTCTCCCCGTTGTTCTTAAAAAAAAAAAATCGCTTAAGGCTATCCTTATCTTTCTGAATCTTAACAAAATTTGCTTTGCACTAACCTTTAAGCTATGTTCCTAAATCCGCTAAGACTAGTCTCAAACATACGAGCCTAATATCGAGCGCCTAAGGCTTATTAATACTAATGTCTTCAGATAAATAAGAATAGTTATGATAAGTACCCACGACCTTTGGAAATCCGGTCCAATGCTCTGGATTTCCAAAGGTCGTGGTTCGAGTCCCATCTGAGAATCCACTTGTGGCAGAGTTATTTTTGAATTTTTTTTTCGTTTTAAAATTTATTATTAGTTTCAAAACAGCATTGAAAAAAAAGAATATATGAATAGCTGTGTAGTGTTGGCTTAGAATAGCTCTACCCCCTCTCATCCCGTGGGTGTCGTAAAAGGCGACTAAGGGACTCAGCCTTCAAGAGACGGGCAGCAGCGTCTCCTACAAAACTTGGCCGTCCTGCGATCGCCAACCCCACAGACATAGATTTAGATCTATGTCTGTGGCCAACCCGGATGCCAAGCGTGGCGATTGTGGCAAACCCCCCTTTTTGTGGGAGGCCTATACCCAGCAGTGGGTGTTATGTGGCTAAGACGACGACGACGACGAGATAAGAATAGCCTTGGATGATTCTTAAGTTTAGTGCCAATGGGTCAAACAGATAAACATACTGCAGACAGGTACTTTTGTTAAATTCCTAGATGCACAATTCAGAAGAATAGTCTCGTTCGCCTCGTCAAACGTCATTGACATTGGATTTCTTCCAAAACCAATAATATGTTGTGCTACTAACGAACCACGTGGAACTACAAGAATGACTGATTATGTATGCGTTAACAAGGACATTAGAAATGCAAATTAAATTGGTTTATGTTGGATACTTGTCTGCTAAAATAATGTTGAAGGAAATTCATGTTTTTAATGGTATTTTAACTCGTCCAAGTACCTAACTAGTTTAACATATCTGCTATACCTACACTTCTTTAATTTTTTGATATTTTTATGAGTACCTATTCGATAACAACATCTTCCATTGTAAATGTTGTTGTTTCTGTTAAAGCTGATAAGTTTCTTGCGGTAGTTCTTCTTATCAGTTAAAAGATGTCCTGAATGGCTGGTAGGGAAAAAAAATGTTGGACTATTCGAAAGTACTTATCTATAAGTCTATTTGAATAAAAATCTTTGACTTTGACTTTGATAATATTTATTTATTTCCACACTTACATCACTTACATCCACATATTTTCATACATTGATCTGAATCCGAAATAAGTAGACTAACGACGGATGTAACCGCAAGCGGTCGTTTGTGATATTATAAAGAGGAAAGATTTGATTGTTTGTTTGCATTGTATAGGCTCCGAAACTACTGAACGGATTAAGATGAATGGTACACAGATAGTAGATAGCCTGGTTATGAACATAGGATACTTTTTATCCCGATATTCCCACGGGAACGGGAACCACGCGAGTGAAACCGCGAGCGGCCGCTAGTTACTTATAACGTACTATCTACTATCTGTGTACTGTGTAGTTTCGGAGCCTATTCAATGCAAACAAACAAACAATCAAATCTTTCCTCTTTATAATATTAATAGATAGTATAGATAATGTGCTCAAATTCTACATATTATAAATGTGAATGTTTAGATGTTTGTTCCTCATACACGCAAACACGGTTGAACGGGTTTCTAATTGTCATAGGGATAGTGTACAGTCTGGGGTTTTAATCCAGCACTATTCTGCCAGCGGCGAAGCATGCGCCCCGCGACTCGCTGTCGAGTCAACCCTTATCTCGCGATGTCTTTCCCGCTCATATTAGTACGTTGTGGCGGGGCAGCGAAGCTAATGCGGTCGCGCGAGAAAAGTGTCGAGAAAGCTATGTCGAGGTGCGCATGCTACGCATGCTGGTAGCCTGATATTCTCCATGGGAACGGGGGCCACGCGACTTAAAACGCGGGTGGCCGATCTAGTAATAATCTAAATTAAACTTTTCCTTCCCTCCACAGGGCACAATGTCGCGTGACAGATCATCGCGGCGGTTTTACCGCGCGGATTCCACCCACGACCTCCAATCCTACATGGACCGAGGGCAGGCTGCCTGTGACGAAAACAGGTGGACCTTCGAGACTGCTTGGGAGGTTGCTAATAAAGGTAAATGGGTCAGAAGTAGGTTGGAAGTTACACACAACCGCAAATATAGTGGCCACAACTGGGTCTAGAGTGACCACGACTGAGTCTAAAGTGGCCACAACAAGGTCTAGAGTGGCAACCACTGCGTTTAGAGAGGGCACAACCTGAGCTAGAGTGGCCACAATCATGTCTAGAACTTCATGAACTGTCAGGAACCTGCCAGAAACAGGGGGACCTTCGAGACTACTTGAGAGGTCGCTAACAAAAGTGATATAACTAGAAATAATTTTGTTAATAATTGTGGAATGCCACCCACGACTTCATATCCTTCATGGATAGAGGACAGGCTGCCAGTGATGAGAACAGGTTTTACCTTCGAGACTGCTTGGGAGGTGGTTAATAAAGGTGGCTAGAAGTACAGTATAAGTTGTGGCCACTGACATGGTTGTGGAAACTTTGAACCTTAACCTCTGGTCCCGGGTTATGAGACACAATAGATATTCCCTTGTTCTCTCGAACCCGGTGTCCTGTTAGCAAATGACGAATTAAGGCTAAGTTATCTACACAAGTATTAAAAAGTGGCTTCAACCGGGGCTACAGTGGCCACACTCAGGTCTAGAGTAGTAACAATCTGGGGTAAACTGACCACGAACAGAGCTAGAGGGGCCCCAACCGGATTTCCTATCATACCTTACCTAGTTGTTCTGGAAAGGCATCCGCGCACCGCGTCGCTGACAAGGTGGACCGACGATCTGGTGAAGGCCGCGGGAAGCCGTTGGATGCGGTTAGCGCAGGACCGATCGTCGTGGCAATCCTTGGAGGAGGCTCTTACCCAGCAGTGGGTGTCATGTGGCTGGGATGATGATGATGATTCGAAATATTAATAAATGCTATAATAATTAGGTCACGTACAGTGTAACAGTCAGTACGAGTAAGTAGCTCCTGTAATGTAACTCTATAGCGAGTCAAGTTATTGTTTGTGTGCGGAGCGTGAAAGTGTTTTGTCTTGGATTTGATGCACTGGTTTACGAAGTAGCTCCTTTATTGCAACATAAACATAATTACGTGATGCTGTAATTATTATGAAATAAGGGATTTCATTCTATGATAAATATTAAACAGGAAAATAAACTAGAAAATGTCGCTCTGACGGGATTCGAACCGCATCCTTCCTTCCCTCATCCGGCCCAATGTACTAACCAATTATGCTACAGAGACCTACGAGGACACATCGATTGTTTTCTAGTATATTCACCTTTCTACGGTGTTGGCCACCGTCGTTTCATCAATGAGAGAAATATCCTCACATTCGAAAGAAACATTTTTACAAATGTTTGACTATCTAATGAGACAAGTTGTTTTTTTCTAGTTTATTTCTCTGTTTATTATTTATCATTGAGGCGGAGCGTAGCGTAGCCTCTCTTATGTTAACTCTTTTGAAAATCTGTCCGCCCGGTCATAGCGCCCAGACCGTTTAACCGATTCTAATGAAACTTGGCACATACTTAGACATCAACCATACCTAGGAGGTGACAAAAATTCGATGTCCTACCATCACCATAACCTTAGCTTTTGGCGCCAAAGAAGAGCCAAATGCGGTTTTTAGGGTTTTGCTCAAAAGTATAGACTTTTGTGCATCGCGATACATTACAAATTTGACCAGAATGTAATTCTGCGTTTAATGCAACAAACCGCGTCTAAATCCGTCATGTCCTCACAGAGTTATGCCGACATAAAGTTGTAAAAGCTCGCGGCGCTCCGCCTCTCTTGGGCTCCAAAGCGCCACCGAAGGTGGTGCAGTTTGGAGCCGTTCCTAGTATAAAAATTGCATTGTAAAATGCATAATGAAAAAGTTAGGATTCTATTGTTTTTTTATTATTTCGAATGGGTTCGCTCTTGATCCTAATCAAGTTCGGAGGCTAAGATAAATAAGATAAATCTGACATCGTAATTTGGACATTGATATTTTGCTGTTTTTATATATTTTTTTTTATATTATTATTACATAATTGACATTGTTAATTTTTTTTTTGACATTGACTATTTGATATATATATATATTTTTTTTAATCCTTCTGACATTCATTTTTGTTATTCTAATTTTCAATAATAAAATTTATGTACTACAGTAAAATCATAAATACATTACACTTTTATCATAGGTATTAAATAAATAGCGGCTACTCTCATTATGCATTTGTGTAGTACCTGTAACTGAGATAGCATTTAGATCTGTAACTTTGTATTTTAGTTATATTATTGTATTTACAAATGTTTATCTTGTTGGTGCTAAATAAATAAATAAAAAAAATAAATAAAAAAAAGACAGCATCTACGGTGGCGGACTAACCCTATTCATCCTAATCAAGTTCGGAGGCTAAGACAGCATCTACGGTAGCGGACTAACCCTATTCACTCTTGCTTTGAAGATGGACGGGTTATAAGTACTCGGAAATACAGACGCAGGGAGGGAGTTCCCCTCCTTTGCTGTGCTGTGCGCAATATAAAAGCTGTTGAGTAGCGCTTAATGCGGTATTTAGGGATAGTGACCAAGGATAGGATAGCTAGATATGGTAGCTCGCAGTGCGTCTGGATTTCCGATGGATGAAGGGGGATGGCGGTATTAGCTCATGCAGCTCCTGAGCACACTCTCCAAAGTTAAGTTTGTAAATGACCGACAGACAGCCAACTTTGTGGCGGCCGAGGGCTAAGACGTGAAGTTTGTTCTACGCCAATTTTTCAGTAATAAACTTTATTTACTTGATACCTATTGATGATTAGGTTATGATTTTTATTTAATTCCTTTTTTAATGTAATGACTAATAATGCAATAAAAATAGCAATAATTAATTTAATAATAATAATAATTAATATAATAAAATAATATATGTTATAATAGTAATATGGTCACGTCAGGAAAAATATGTTATTTAAAATGGTTATTTAACTGTATAATTAATTTCCGTTGCTTCTTCATAACGAATGTGGTCTTCACCTATAATTATAATAACATTAAGCTTAAGATTTACTTGTAATAACAATTTAGTGCTTGTTGATGTTCATTATGTTGGTGATCAATAAATAAATAAATAAATAAATAAATGATATTTAATTTCAATAAGTGAAAAGTGAAACCGCATGCCACAGCTAATTTTGTTTATTTCATTTTCAGTCGGTGGCATCTACACTGTGATCAGATCGAAAGCCTTCGTGTCTACTGAGGAGATGGGTGATAATTACTGTTTGTTCGGTAAGTAACTTATTAGTAGGTACCGGCCCGCGACCTGGAGATCTATTTTTGATTCACTCGTCCCGCGGTTTATACAGATTTTTCGTTTTCGTTTTTTCATTACTTCCGTAATAGCGAACTTGCATGTATACACATTTTAACCGCCTCTGTGGTCTAGTGGTACAACCACCGGTATCAGACCCAGGGGTCCCGGGTTCGATTCCCAGCGGGGGTACATATTATATTCGGTTTGGTTGGTGGTAGGACTTGTTGTAAGTCCGCTTGGCTAGCAACCACCATCTTATCTAAGTCTGACGCCATAACAACAATGTTTTCAGCATTGTTGTGTTCCGGCAGTTAAAGATAAGATAGCCAGTTCCTCAGTGATTGAGGATTCCGGGAGTGGCTCGCTTCTATCTTCAGCCTTATCAATACTTAATATCAGGTATGATGAATGCTAAGAGTCTCACCGTCGATCATTAAAAAAAAACATACAAATACAAATACTTTAGGTACATTATATGTCGATGTTATAAAAATAAAAAATAAGATCTTAAAGCCTATTCAGTCATATACAATAGCATGCAAATTCTTATTATTAATAACAATAATATTATATATTTTGGAAATGGCGGTATTTGTAAAGTCCAACGAGCATTTATTTACAAAAGTTTCCCAAACACGGAAAAGGACAATAAAAGTTCGTTCACAATACCGAAATATGTTAAGTTTGGGAAGTTACCATACAGCGTTGCTAAAGAAAAGTGTAATGAGAATGGGACCAGTCATTTATAACGAACTACCTGACGAAATTAAGGAATTAAATAGTTATAAGTTTAAAAAGAAATTTACATCTATATTATTAGCAAAATGTTACTATTCCATTACAGAATATCTAGCTGATGAGTTTTGACATATCTTAATTATATTTGTTAATGTTTAAATTTTTTTGTTTTTTATCTTGACATATCCAAATATTTTTTCTTACATAAAGACCACTTGTAATAATTCCTTACCAATTTATAAATGCTTAAATATGTGCGTAATTGACAACTGTTTATGCTGTTTTTTTTTATTATTAGCATGCTAAAATATTGGCAGAATGTACAGGAACCAAAAACTTTTTTTACCATTGTATGTACTTACCTACATTCTTTGCAAATAAAATATTATGATTATGATTATTATGATTATGTATAATTCAAAGCTTGGTATTTATTACAATCATTGTTATGTCAATATCATAAATTAAATGTCAGAATAAAAAATTAGATAAGAATGTCGTATTGGGGTATTCAAATTAATAAAGCATTAATTCAATAAAAAATATTAAAAACATCGTTTTATTAAAATGTCTTTATATTTGAGGAATTCTTCAATGGAATAGAAAGCTTTATCTAGTAACCAATTCCGTAGAGATTTATGAAATAGAGTTGCAGGTAGACGTTTAATATCATCCGGTATTTTATTATATATTTTTTTTACACAACTATTATTTAAGAAACGATGAGTTTTTGGAACAGTGTCTAGTACTAGTTTATTAGGATGTCTAAGACTTCTGCTAGTCGTTTGTTTCGTCACCAAGAACAAACAACCATTATTTCTAACAAATTTTCTAATTTCTAGGATATAAAGACCTGCTAGGGTCATAATTTTGAGGTTTCTAAAGTATATTCATAGATTCGCTTTTCGCCTGTAGTACTGCCTCCCAACGCGAGCGCGTGGGGCTAAGCGAAAAGCGAGCTATGTCTACACATGCAAGGTCGCTAATCGCCTGATCACCTCCCCGTTCGCCTCGACGTGTGATTCAAAAATAGAGATCCTACATGCGTAGCATGGGCACCTCGATAAAGCTTTCTCGACACTTTTCTCGCGCGAGCGCATAGTCGAGTACGAGTGTACAAGTGACGCCATGCGCTAGCAGGGCCTGCTAGCGCATGGCGTCACTTGTACTTTTATCACAGTGTAACTAAGAAGCTACAGTGGGACAATGGCCTTGATACCTCGCGGCAATGCCGCTTTTCACAAGGCTTTCATAGTATTTGACAGGACATATGTCATTGTCCCGAGTCAGCGTATGGCAGCTCGGGCTCGCTAGCACGTCCTCTTGCCCCGCGAACCCCGCACGATTACTTTGGCAAAACGTGTTCGTCGGATGACTGTATGTGTAGATATAGTGTGCTTTTATTCTGTGTAACACCTGTGATTCGAAATAAATTAAATTATATTGAATTGACGTTTACCGTTATTCGCCCTGTTATTCTGTTGGTGAACTCGGACCTTAGATTTTTAAGAGAAGAAAAAAAAGGAAAAAATGCACGATAAATAACTTAAGGTAGAAGCAATAATAATTTAAAAAAATAGTTATTTTATTTCGTAATGGACTGGATGGTCTTAAATAAAACGGAGAAAAGAACAACTCTTGACGAGATTCTAGCCGGTTCTTCAAGGTCTCCCGTCTTAGGATTTTGCGAACTGATGCCGTAGTTTCTATGACGTTTATAAGTGCTTTCAACAGTTAAGGCGGAACCACATTTTTGTGGTGTGGTGTTTCGTGACTTCGTGACGCGTTATTACGTCATTTGATGCGTTCCAAACTATACATTCTTCAGAGTCTAGTAAAAAAAAAAATATTTTGTTCAAGAAAATGACATTCATACCTACACTCAAATTGATTTTAATTATTGATTATTTTTTTTCTATAATTTTAATTATAGAAAAAAAATACGTTTTCCCTTATTTCCGAAACCTCCCAAAATAAATAAGTGATTTTTGGGTCTAAGGCTTGGACGAATTAACCACTGGACGCGTAACGAGGACCGCGTTCGCCTTTACCCCTCTGTCACTTACCCTGCCTTTTAGACACAGTAAGCAATATGGCGTTGTCAGTATGACGCGAGATCTCGAAGTGGAACATTATCTCAAAAATGGGTAAATACGCTGATTTAATTTGTAAAAATCATACCGGACAATAAAAACATTTTTCTTTTCACGCGTAAGTATAATTTCAATCTATTAGAGTAGCAATTTTTCGTAAAATAAATAAAATTTGGTATGTAAACAAAATGTAATACGTCATTTCAAAAAGTAATCATTGTACGTGTAAATTCTTCAAAGATATTGCATAAGTAATTTGGTTGGGTTATACGTATCACTCATTCATTCAATTGTCATTTTTATGTCGTATAGGGCTTGAACATATCGATAAACATATCGATGTATGTAAATGAACGAACGAATCCAATTTTAATGTAGGAACTATTTAAATTAATTTCAGATTTACAGTTGAGCCCCTAACAAGAAGAATTGGGTGGAAGCGGTACGCAGGGACATAACATAGACGAGTACTCAGGTCTTAGATAACATCTAAGGTCTGATGATGGAGCCCGAAGATGGCTATAGGAACTCTGTAATTAAACGACGCAACCCTACGAACTTTGAGCTTGTTATATTTGAAATATAGCTTCAAACTTAAAAAAAAATGTTGCTTATTTCACCCGCATGGTTCCCGTTTCCGTGGTAATATCAAAAATCCTGTCTTAGTGCTCGCCAACATCGTTAAAAGAACCTGTATGCAAAATTTCAGTTTAATTGGTTTAGCCGTTTGGGCTGTGCGTTGCCTTGCCTGTAAGTCAGTCACGGTATTGTTTTTTAGTATTAGACTTATGTTGTACATTATCATGGTGTGTTGTACATTAATATTTAAAATGTATCATAAGTATAAATATAGCATTGACAACGCAAAAATTAAAAAATCATAACTTATTAGCTGTTGCATCATAATATTAATCGTTAAACATTTGTTTTTTTTTTCTCTTTCGAATGCAAGGAAGGATATTCATACAGCGTATAAAAATATAAAAGTATCGGAGAATTTCGACAGTGGTCCGCAAAACTCGGTAGCTCATTGGTTAGAGCAGTGGGCCGGATTCCCAAAGGTCATGGGTTCAAGTCACATCTGAAAATTCACTTGTGGCCGAGTTCATTTGTTCCAATATTTTTCTTGTTAAAATGTATCATAAATGGTGGTTACATTTATTATTTGTTTCTAACATAGACCTTGTTAGGTCACAGCAAGAATAAAGTTAATTATATTTATGTATGTACTTAGCTATATTATACTATTTTTTAATCTTATAATATTTTAATTTTAAGATCGTTTTATTATATTCAAGTAAAACAATCTTAAAACTACAATAAACTATTGGTTGCAATATACTTGCAATTAGTATTTCAGCTAGTAGTTGCTAGAAAGATACTGCCTTGGCTTTATCTTAAATATAGGTAATTATATATAATTATAACTTCTGGGAGTTTGTTGTTTAATACTGTCATAGCGTATGCTGGACCATACGCTATCCAAACGCTAGTCTACTATTTCTAATTTGGGTTTAGGTTGTGCTAATTTGAGATCTTTAATAAAGTGAAAACAAGTTTATATTTTTTCTTACAAATATGCATATTTCTTAAATGTAAATGGACTAGAGTTGTAATTAAAATGTTTTAGTCTCAACGATCTTCTAATGTCGATGATTATTTTCAATAAGTTTTAGTATACTTAGATTTTTGGCTCAAAAAAAAATGTAGAATACGAGATATCACAGCTCGAGAAGCACACAGGGGGTTTATTGTCTAATTTTAAGTCTATCACAATCCCTTTAAATTTTTCATTTAAAAGGTACATATTATTCACATCGCATCACATAGCATCGCGCCACAACTATTTGACCTTTGAAAGGGATTGCAATCGATTATAAAATTAAACACTTATGGAGGGGTTGCTATTGTGTATGTCCTATACAATGGTTCTGTAATGAACTAATTACCCATATTTTGTTTTATATAAAAAAGCTCGAGTGATTGAAGAAGTTAATGTAAATAATGAATTATATTATTATATAAACCAAATATTAATGTTTTTTACTCACTTAAAAAGTGTTAGTAAGTAAATTGTAAGTCCGCCTGGCTAGCGACTACCATCTTATCCAAGTCCGTTCCGGCAGTTACAGGTAAGATAGCTAGTTCCTCAGAGATTGAGGATACCGGGAGAGGCGCGCTTCCATCTTAAGCCTTATCAGTACAGTACTAGTATCAGGTTGCATGTATCTACCCATTTTTCACAAAATAAACCCAAACACAAACGCTTTGGAAACCATATTGTATAGTTTTTATGAATTTGAGGTATTTTTTTAATGAGATTTTCATATTATTAGGTGCTTTATATTTTTCCACGAAATAAACAATTAACTTACTAATTTCTTTAAAACACACATGATTTATTAAACTCAATAGGTTCATTCATTCACTCCTTACCTATCGTGCTATTTATTTTTCCACGAAATAAACAATTAACTTACTATTTTTTTTAAAACACACATGATTTATTAATCTCAATAGGTTCATTCATTCACTCCTTACTTATCGATAAAAAAAAATATCGATTACTTCAAGCACTACTGTCATTATTTGACATTAGTAATCGCCCCTCACCCCCGCAAGAATTGGTTGATCGTGTTTTCATACATTCTTCTCGGGTTTCGTGTCCAGTGGTTAATTCGTCCAAGGTCTAAGGTAAACAGTAAATTTTTTCAAAATGTTATTATCTTATTTTATTATATTTAAAAATATAATTTCCCCTTAATAATAATTGAAGCGTTTTCTGCTGAATAGGGGGATGGGGGAAAACTGCAAGGTGGGTTTCCAATAACCGCAAATGATGTTCAGAAAAAGAAATCCCCACTGTAGGATTTAATGTGAATTTTAATTTATTTTTACTGAACTGTTATGGCTAGACGCACATTTTTCTCGTGTGTCGTGTTTACACAACACACCATAAAAATGTGGTTCCGCCTTTAACAACGACAACAACGGTTAAGGCGAAACGTCATTTAACTGTCATTGCAATCAGTCTGTTGTTTGTATATAGTTTAAAATGACACAATGATGTTTAAACCAGGGGTCTAATTGTCTAATTTTAAAATCTTTCGCAATCCCTTTCATTCGTCATTTGAAAGATATTAACATACTTCAGGTTGTCACTATTTGACATTTGATAGGAATTATGAATGAACGAAATTGAACTCTCTACATCAAACTATAGTGTATCTCCTTATATTTATTTGTCCTTCTAAAGATAGAGAACGTTCAAGGCAGAATAATTTTAAGTAAAAATCAAAACTAATCAGTGTATCTTTCATTACGGGACGTTGGCGGAATTTCTGTGAGGAACAGCAGAAAGCCATTATAAAAAATAATAATAAAAAACTCTAAAATATCTTTCAAATGTATAGACAAGTGTCAAATGAAGTATCATTTAAAACATCATTCGTTCCGAAAGGGATTGCGACTATATATTACACAATTCCATAAATCACTATCACAATCACAACCTTTGAAAGGGATTGTGATAGATTTTTAAATTAGACAATTAGGTGCGTTGAACTTGGATCTAAATTAATCCAACTTTTATAGGTCCATACAAGGAGCAGTGCGCGAGGACCGAGGTAGAGGAGGCTGAATTCCCCCAGAATTCGCCTTTGGCTACAGCTGTGAACGCGATGAGGAGTCAGGGGTACAAGGTACAGTCAACCGCAAATCAGGATCGAACTAAACACTGTAATTTTTTCTTATCAACAGATGGGAAGTACTAAGCCTTTCCTTCTTATCGTATGAGGTTTGTCAGCTGTGAAGTGTCGGCTTAGAATAGCACTACCCCCTCTCATCCCGTGGGTGTCGTAAAAGGCGACTAAGGGACTCGGTCTTCAGGAGACGGGCAGCAGCGTCTCCTACAACCCGCCTGCCAAGCGTGGCGATCATGGCAATCTCTTTTTCTCGATTACACCCGAGAACCCGCCAAAAGTTCTTAGTTTTATAATTCTTCACGGCATCTGAACCGTGGCAGTTGGCCTTCCGGCAGGTTCTCAGATATCCCACCAGGTGGCGCAAAAGAGCAGTTCACCAATCAAACCACTTTTTAAGTGAAATTAAATGATGTTTAAATAATCGCCAAACCACCCATTTTCAAATAAATAACACAAGTTCTTAATGAAACTTACCTAGACCTTGAGATAGACGCGTTCTCTCAGATTTGATTAAATTTAGAAAAAAAATGCATTCCTAATTAACACTTGTGGATCTGTGAGAACAGCAGACATCGCTTGCAAAGTTAGGGCGATATGCAAAATTTTAATGCAAATTTTCATACAGCTATTTCCGCAACAAAGGTAGGTTGCATATATGCTTGAATTTTTTAAATTTTTTAACCTATGTATTTTTTTTTGCAAAATAGGGGGTCTTATTCCAGTCAAAACAGAATTAAGCTATTTATTTAAGTAAAATAGTTTATTTTTGGACTAAATTAAATTAAAATTGTAATTAGATTATGTGCCTTTAGATCATGATCAGGTCACAAAGTTTTGGTTCGCAATCTAGGTCCTAGAATGTTTTGTTAATTTAATTAAACTTTTTTATTTTGCATTTTACAATGCTATTTTTATGTGATAAATATTAAACAAGAAAATATACTAGAAAAAAGCAACTAGTCTCATGTCGCCTTGACGGGATTCGTACCCGCATCCTTGGGAGTCCGGCCCAATGCACTAACCAATTATGCTACAGAGACCTATGAGGACACGTCGAATTTTTCTAGTATATTCACCGTCCTACGGTGTTGGCCACCGTCGCTTCATCAATGAGAGAAATATCCTCGCATTCGAAAGAAACGTCTTTACAGATGTTTGACTATCGATTAAGATGAAACAGCCATCTAATTAAACTTTTTTGATTTTGCATTTTACAATGCTATTTTTATGGCGACATGAGACTAGTTGCTTTTTTCTAGTATATTTTCTTGTTTAATATTTGTTAATTTAAGTTTATTTTTTGATTGTAAACTGTATTGTGTCCTTACTTTGCATATAAATAAATAAATAAAAGTTTTAGCGATTACTCCCGTTCCCTTGGTCCTAGGAGTTCGATGTTCGTGTCAACCGGTTTGTCTCGCTAAGGCGGAGAAGACTGCGTAATAAGATTTAAAAAAATATGGAAATGTTGAAATCCTTCCATATGTAACGCTACAGCAAACTTTCGCCTAATTTCCCCCCCTCCACTCCCCTCTTTTGTTTTTTTTTCGCGGCATTTTGTGTAGAATGAAGTACTTAGTATGCCTCTAAAATTCGATTGAAATCCGTCGATGAACAACGCTACAGCAATCTCCCCCCCCGCCAATAAAAATCGCATACGATAAAAATCTTAAATAAATGTGTCTTTAAGTAAATTCCATGAAAATCGTTTTAAAAACTGCGGCCTGTAGGCGAGAACAGACAGACTGCCAAACAAACAATAGCAATTTTGGCCAATCTCGAAACTGAGACCGCTCGCTCGGTCAAGCTCGGGGTTGCCATAATCGCCACGCTTGGCAAGTGGGTTGGCGATCGCAGTATGGCCAAGTATTGTAGGAGGTGCAAAACAAAAAAGCAGCACTAATATATATATCTAAATATATATGTATCTATTTTCCACCAGCTCCACGTTGGAACATGGCTAGTCGACGGCAATCCCCAAGTGATCCTTTTCGACATCGGCTCGGGCGCGTGGCAGCTGGACGGCTACAAGCAGGAGCTGTGGGAGACCACCTCCATAGGCATCCCCCATTTGGACGTCGAGGCCAACGACGCGGTCATACTCGGATTTATGGTCTACAAGTTCATCACTGAGGTAAGTTCAGTTTCAAATGTGTTGGTAGATCAATAGTTTCAAGTGTGTTTTTATAAGTGAAATGTGTCGGTAAGTCAAATATATCTAAGTCAAAAGTGTGTTTGTAAGGATAATGTGAGTTAGTCAGTCAAAAGTGTGCTAATAACTCGAATGTGTGCTGGCAATAACCAAGTAATGCTGTTTGACATCGGCTCCAGCGTCGCAGTTATTGTCTAACTAAGCATTCACCCTGGTAGTTACCCTGGTAACCATAGCAACCCTGGTAACAATCCCCTTGTGATCCTGTTCGACGTGGGCTTGGGCACGTGGCAGCTGGACGGCTTCAAGCAGGTGCTGTGGGAGACCACCTCCATAGGCATCCCCCATTTGGACGTCGAGGCCAACGACGCGGTCATACTCTGGCTTATGGTCTACAAGTTCATCACTGAGGTGAGTTGACAAATGTGGGTTGGTAGATCAAGTTTCAAATGTGTATTGAACCTGAGTTGTTGAGTCAAATGTGTGTTAGTCAAACAAAAGTGTGTTAGTCAGACAAAAGTGTGTTATTCAGACAAAAGTGTGTTATTCAGACAAAAGTGTGTTAACCATAAAAAATGTTTTAGTCAGACATAAGTGTGTTAGTATTTGATAGAATCAGGCGTTACTTGGCGGAAATCCATATCTTAGTAGAAAACGAAAAATATGTAGCATAATTCCGCAAGAAAAACTTACATGCAAGACGCAGCGCCCGCCCGCCCGCAAATAAATGCCCCAGCACCGGTGCTGGTATTTCACGGTCTAACAACTCCTGAGGATGCTCCGCGTGTGTTCGAAACACGTGTAAAGTAGTCGGTGAAGGTGCAAGGTGTGTCACTGTGTTGCATCTGCATTTATGTGCTGCATTTAAGTTTTTCTTGCGGAATTATGCTACATATTTTTCGTTTTCTACTAAAATAGGTGTGTTAGTCAGACAAAAATGTCATGATTAGTCGAATATATCAGCAATCTCCAAGTGACATGTTTGACATCGGCTCCATCATGGCAGTTATTGATTTGGACGTCGAGGCCAACGACGCGGGCATACTCGGGTTTATGGTCTACTGAGGTGAGTTGAGTGTAGCTCACAAGTGGTTTTTATCGACACTCGTAACTCGATAACGTGTCACCACAGACCTATATCGAGATAGACGGTAAAAGTGTACCTACCTTGCGTGTCAAAAGTTTGATCCACGGTCAAAGTTTTACGACCTAAGTCAGTCCGCTTGAGACCATTGCCATGAAAACACGCGTCACTCAGAAACAAAAATGGTTAATTGTGCAGTGCTTTCTTGCAAGAGCTCGTCAATAACATTTACACATCACTAAATCTCGCTCGTGACGTCATCGTACGTACGAAAAATTCGACACGCTAGGTTCTCATATAGACGACCTGTTTGGCGCAGGGGTACTAACTCCACCTTCTGCGCCAGAGGTCCCGGGTTCGATCCCCGGACAAGACAAATATTTGTGTGAATGAACATGTCTATTTGTCTTGGTCTGGATGTTTAATATGTATATTATGTATGTATTTACAAAAAAATATATATATAAGTATGTTTATCCGTTATCTAGTATCCATAACACAAGTTCTTCATGATACTTAACGTGGGCTAGATAATTGGTGTGATTGTATGGAAATATTTATTTTATTTATTTATTTTATAGTTTGAAGCGCAGTTTGAAGCGCGCTGAAAGTAGTAAAGGTTAAACAAATAATTTATTATTCAAATGAAATAACTGTTAATGTTCTATTATTTTTTATATTAACGTTTTCTATATATCTATTACTTAAATAAAGCTTCCTAAGAAACTCTTCTGTTCAACCGGGAAGTTATATTGACTATTACTCCAAACTAGCACAATTTCAGAAAAGGTCTTACAATGTTTTAACAGTTATAATTAACAGTTACAATGTTTTAAAGCTTGAAAAAAACAACCGGTTGTACTCCGGGAGTGCCGGCAGAAGAGAAAACCGCTTAAACGAAACAGCAAGAGCAGGCATACATTTTCGCCGCGCGGTAGAAAGAGAGGGGGATATTACTTCCTCGCCTGCGCCGCGACGGCGGTCTACTCTCTCCGTCTTACGATTTTTCGATCAGGGTCACGTGTCCTGACTTTAACATTTTTTACCCATCCCAAAAATTTCAAACTCTGATGTGCACAACGCCGCTAAATAAGTTTTTACTTCAATAAAACAACTTTTGCGGATTTGCGGAGTGCACTATATTTACTCGAAACATATTATATTTGGTATTATATTTTTGGGGTCTTTGGGTTTTTTGGTTTCCCGACGTTTCGGCACCTTTTCAGTTGCTGTGGTCGTCGTTGACTAGATACTTATAAGTCTACCTTCAACAAGTTAATTTATTATTTCGTTCGGTCGGATAAGGTAAGTTAGACAATTACTAATTAAAAGTTTTTACTATGGCAACCAATATATTTTGATTTGTTTGCTATTTAAATTATTTATTATTAACAAAAGCAAAAACTAATGACTACTGGCAGTTCACAATTTGGGAGGACTTTTGAAGAAAGAGACTGCCGAGAAAACTCCTAAAGCGGGCCGACCTCCACCTTTATACTTGTTATTTATCTAACAAAAAGAGCTAACCGTATGATAAATATTAAACAAGAAAATATACTAGAAAAAAGCAACTTGTCTCATGTTGCCCTGACGGGATGACATGAAAAACCTAACAATACGGACAATTACAACTTAGTTCGTGAAATATAGCGCGTTTGATATCCGTAATAGTTGTTTTATTTCAATGAGACTAGTTGATATTTTCTAGTATATTTTCTAAAGCATTGCAAAATGCAAAATTAAAAAGTTATAGCTAACCCATATCTTTAGGTCTGGCAGTGTGTGAAACCAAAAACCCAAAAATATGGTACCTACCAAATATATGTTTCGGGAAAATATAATGCACTTAAAACCGCAAAAGTTGTTTTATTTCAATTAGAGCTAGCGCAGACGACGGATAACGGAGGACTTTTTGTCCGCGACACGTCTTTATTGTTAACCAAATAAGATTCAACTTAGACCGCGTATATCCGCGAAAAGTACGCGATAGTCCTCGTTATTTATTCAACTTTATGTTCTTAGTAATAAGGTCGTGTCGCGGATAAAAAGTCCTTCAATGTCTGTCGTCTGCGCAGGCCATTATGAGTGCGCGAAGAATCTTAAGAGAGTCATAGTTACGACCGTCGCGCGGGGGGTGTGGGGGGCCGCGCAGGCCCCCTATGGCACCCGGAGGGCAACCATGCCACCCCACCGCTGCGTCGGAATCGGTCTTCCGTCGTCAGCCCACACCACACTTAGAGTGGAAACCGCCGATGCACGGTTACAGGGTACAACAATCTGGGATTATCGACCCCCGGTGTCTCCCACCCCTCGCAATCATGGGGAGTCAGTCGACCGGGCCCTTTGACCTCAATTGCACCTGGATGTTGCTCAGATGTCAAGCACCGCTACCCTACCAAGCCCAGTGGCAAGGTACAGAGGGCGGCGGCGGGAATACGGGACACTGCCCAGACAGCACCCGCTCCCAACTTAAGGGTAATGCACACATGAAGGATCACGCGACACCACCCAGTCCTATCAGCATCAGCTTCACAGCCCCTGAGAGTCCGACGCCAGCCGGGGGAGGCCACGATGATGTCCTGATTAAGATGTCCTTTATAAAGTCGTTTATGAACAGTATTGCATCATGTATTTAAGCTTTATAATATCCTTTTTGTTCCAGTTCCGCAAAGCGGCTGAAGATTACAGCGACACTCCGCCGCGCGTGGTCGCGCATTTCCACGAATGGCAAGCTGGTATCGGGCTTATAATGCTCAGGTAAATTATTAAAATTATTTATTTATTTATTATTATTATTAGAGTTTTATCTGTCCTTTTGTCCTTAGCACTGATACCTTTTTGTCTTTCTCTCGCAATTATATGAATTATTTTATATTATTATATGTATGTATACGAATGGCAAGCTGGTATCGGGCTTATAATGCTCAGGTAAATTATTAAAATAATTTATTTATTTATTATTATTATTATTAGAGTTTTATCTGTCCTTTTGTCCTTAGCACTGATACCTTTTTGTCTTTCTCTTCGCAATTATATGAATTATTTTATATTATTATATGTATGTATGTAAACATTGTATATATTATATCTAAGTATAGCGTATTTATTCATAATTTTGTTAAATTATTTATATAATTATTACACGCTGTCTACCCTTCTTAATGTCCTTTCCTTTCACGGGCCGGTTGGAAGAAATTTCAATGTGAAATAAGCCGTGCCCCTGTACAATAATACTGTCTAATTGTTTTTCCTGTAATGTTGTGTGTGTACAAAATAAATAAATATTATACGGACAACAAAACAGATTACAATCAGAATTACATGTACGTTAAATAATTTTTAAGTGCTAGACTGTAACCCAAACTATGTTGATACATGATTTACAAAGTAATAATTAACAAGTAACCAAGATCTATTCTTCAAAACAAATTGATTAAGTTAGACATTAATTTAATTTTAAAAAATAAATTTACTCAATACGTAGGTACACTTATGACAGCGAGCGGTATGGGCGTGTGTTATCATGATAGATTTAGTTGTTTAACTGACTTTCCAAAAGTTGAGGGTTTTGGATTAAAAATGTAAACTTATCGGATCGGTACGTTTCCGATTCATACCGCATGTGTAAGGACATCAGGCAATTTCCTATGAAAAAAAAACCACAATAATGTTATAGAAAGTATTCAGTGTTTAGTAAAATCATTTATTTTGAGAGTTATGTATGTATGAAACTTTGAAAGAAAAGCCAATCCGGAAGAAGAAATACGAAACGAAACGATTTTGGCAGTTGACTGACAGTAACAGTGACATTTGAACTCATTTTTGACTGTCAATGTCACGTCAGGTAGCATGACAATATTTTTTTTAATGTGCTTGCTTAAGTAATCAATGTGGTGTCCGTTTCAGCTATTTACTTGAGTTTTATAAAAAAATCATTTAAGCAGTTAAAAAATAAAACGTACTACTGCTTTATGATTCTAATAACACATATAGTTTATAGGTAGCAGAATTATATTTATATACTTTTGGGTCTGAATGCCTGATGTATTTTGTACCGAAAAAGAATATGAACCGAAAAGAGTATAATCTGTACAGATTCGGTACAGAAACGAAACGGTAAGGAAGGCGCCTTAGAAATAGAGAGTGAGAGGGGTGAGAGGTTGAAAGAGTTTTTTCACTTCGTCTTAAATATTTGAGTTTGTTTTAGCTGTGTTTTATTTTTGATCGTAAAAAAATGCAAAATTCAAGACGGAACTGCAATACCTACTTTGTGATACTTTTTATCACTTAAACAATTTATATCCTGCCCCAGTACCGCGCAAAATTTTCTATCCTGCCCCAGTACCGCGCAAATATCGTCGGCATCGAAATCGGTTTCATTTGACATATGGATTTGACACATTGCTGCTTCTTTTTGACAGAAATGAAAACTTACCAAAGACTAAGACCAATATGTCACATCCATCTGTCAAAAGGAGTCAAACGTAAAATAGAGATTTTAAGTGGCCAGTTTTTGATATGTTATGTATGTGATATTACCTTATCTATATTTATTAAGATTTGTCCATAGCGATTTTACAAAACTGGTATTAAACGTGCACAAATATATGATAGGTATTTCACCTAAAATACCAGATGTTTCGGCGTTTCGTTCAATACCCGTTTTGTTCTAAAATATTAATTACTAGCGGCAGCTCGCGGGTTCCACCCGCGTGGTTCCCGTTCCCGTGGGAATATCCGGATAAAAAGTATCCTTTGTTCATAACCAGGCTATCTTACTATCAGTGTACCAAATTTCATCCTAATCCGTTCAGTAGTTTCGGAGCCTATTTAATGCAAACAAATAAACAATGTTATCTTTCTCTTTATAATATTAGTATAGATCATAATGCAGCGCGATAGTTTAAAGTTGTATATTTGTCCATAGAGTCCGCCATGTTGATGTTGCCACAGTATTCACGACGCACGCCACTTTATTAGGAAGATACCTGTGTGCTGGTAACACCGATTTCTACAACAATTTAGATAAGGTCAGTCTGGTTCACAAAACATTTATACCGATATTCTGAAGACTGGTAGGTTTATGATGTTAATTTACCTTTATGAGACTTAAATCTTATTAAAAATATAAAATAATTTTTTATGTTTTATTTTTATTTTTTATTTAACAATAAATTTACATTTCTATTTCTTATGCTATGTAGTGTAACAGAAACCAGAAATTTTTATTCGTACACTATCATCACCACTACATACTCGATTAAGATAATTTTAAAAAGCCTAAATACTTACAAAATTATTTTACTACTTACAACAAGATTAGTTTAATCGACGGAATTACGACGGTGTGGTCCGCAAGTCTCGGTAGCTCAGTGATTAGAGCAGTGGGCCAGATTCCCAAAGGTCGTGGGTTCGAGTCCCATCTGAGAATTCACTTGGCCGGATCGTGGGTTCAGTCCCAACTTAGAATTCACTTGTGGCCGAGTAGATTTTTTCCAATACTTTTCAATTTAAAAATTATCATCATAAGTATAAAAATAGCTTTATAAAATGCAAAACTAACTAACCTAGCTACATAGCCCATATACATAAGTATGTGGGAAGAATATAGGGAAATATTGAAATTTTGAAAAAAAAAAACAAATTATCTGTAATATGCTGTCTCTTTCTAGTTCTCAGTGGATGAGGAGGCGGGAAAGAGACAGATATACCACCGCTACTGTATGGAGCGCGCGGCGGCACATATGACGCATATATTCACCACTGTGTCTGATATTACGGGTAAGTAAACTATATAAAAGATTTTTTTTTTGTATTTATTTTATTTATTTATTTATTTATTTATTCTATTTTAGGAAGGTTTACAGCTCTCGATACAGTTTAGTAGGATGTATAAAAACTAAAAGCCTATTACAAACCTCCACAATTACGTAACAGTTTACCTATGAGAACAATGAATAAATTGAGTTAGGCATTCCATAGCTAACAATAAAATATTATGAAAAGAGAAAAAAAAAGAAATATCTCAGGAAAAACAAATAACAGTATCTAGCTAGATCTTATACAATAACTATTTAAATGTGAGAACCTCGTAAAGAGAAAAACAACAGAACAAAAATTTACATTTTCATCAATAGATACATATAACAATGCTATCACAACCAACAACGTTTTAATTTTGATATTCTGTCATTACTTTGTGCGTCCCTGAACCGTATTTTGACTAAAGAAATTCAAGCTTATAGTTCGCTTTATAGTTGCTGCACTTGTCGCAAACAGATCAAGGTCATAGTCAGCGATATACCTGTTAAAAGTAGTGAGACCACGTATTAAGAATGTGTTAGCCCTATAATTTGTATGCGCAAACGGTTTGTGGAGCAGTGGGCGTTGTCGTAGAGCCAGTGAGTTAGCACGAAAACCAATTTTTGACAGCAGTTCCGAACAGTCAATGCCACCGTTAACCAGCTTCGAAACAAAACAAGCATCACTTACTTCCCGCCGGATGTGAAGAGGCAAAAAGTGATACTTTCTGCATCGGTGTTCATAATCCAGGGAGCGCTGTTTAGATTTATAATCTAAAAAGCGTAAGAACCGATTTTGTATTTTTTCCAACCTTGTTACGTAGATGTTGTACTGTGGATTCCACACCTGCGAGGCATACTCCAGATGGCTACGCACGAAGGCGCAGTAAAGAATTTTTATTGCTTTGAGAGACTTCAGATCGCCAGACGTGCGCATGATAAATCCAAGAGCTCGGGAAGCCTTAGAGGCAATGTGGTCAACATGATCTGCAAATAATAATTTGCTATCGTGAACTACACCCAAATCCCTAACATTATTCACTCTAGATAACAGTTGATCATGTAATGTATAACAGTAATCTATTTTATTGGTCTTTCGCGTGAACGTCACACAGAAACACTTGCTTACATTTAGTTCCAGCCTATTTTGTACGCAGTATTGCTGGAACCTTAGCAGATCCTTTTGCAAGTCACAAGAGTCTAATGGGCTGTTGATAACCTTAAGCACTTTCATATCATCAGCGAAAAGCAAGGGCGTTGAATGAAGGAAGCATTTATTAATATCTGAGATGAAAATGGTGAATAAGAGAGGTCCGAGAATTGACCCCTGAGGCACTCCTGACGGTACTTTAGCCCATTGGGACATATAACCGCGCAAGACTACAGCCTGATTACGGTTTTCAATGTAAGATGAGAACCAGCGAAATAGGTTACCATGAATGCCAGCCGCACGAAGCTTAGTAAGTAGTATAGAGTGATCAATTCTATCAAAGCATTTTTTGTAGTCTGTGTAAACCACGTCGACCTGCGCCCCCGTACAATGCTATTTGTATGTGATAAAGGGGTTCATACATTTAATTTCATTTGGGCAAGTCTGATTTCCGATCCAAATCCGTTCAGTAATTTCGGAGCCTACTCAATGCAAACAAACAAACAATCAAATCTTTCCCTAAGGTAAATTTTAAATAGAAAAATATTGGAAAAAATTAACTCGGCCACAAGTGAATTCTCAGGAATCGAGCAATCGAGCAGAGCATTGGACCGGATTTCCAAAGGTCGCGGGTTCGATTCCCGTCTGAGAATTCACTTGTGGCCGAGTTAATTTTTTCCAATATTTTTCTATTTAAAATTTACCATAAGTATAAAAATAGCATTGAAAAATGAAAAATTTACAAAATCACAAATCTTTCCTCTTTATAATAGTAGTATATAGATAAAAAAAAATATATTATTCACAGGTTATGAAGCGGAACATCTTCTGAAACGCAAGCCTGACATTATCACGCCCAACGGGTTGAACGTCAAGAAGTTCTCGGCGCTCCACGAGTTCCAGAATCTGCACGCTCTGGCTAAGGAGAAGATCAATGAGTTCACTAGAGGCCACTTCTATGGGTGAGACAGTTCAATAATCTTTGACTTAAGGTGGCGTCGCGTCGTTGACTCGGCTGTGAGTTAAAAAAAAGGTGGCTGCAAATAATGATGTTCTGCGAAGTTATATACATATAGCCTGCGGCACAAGTCGTGAGTGGCGAGCGCGAGCGTTGCTCATGTGTACAGTCGCGCATAATAATAAAAATCATAATAATATAAAATTATAATTTATATACTTATATAAAATAAATTGCAAAAATATTATATGATTTATATAAGTATAATAATAAAAATACTAGGTGCACTTGCCGTCCCCGGTAAGCCTACATGGAGCGAAGTCTATGGGAACAGTTTTTGGTGATAATTCCTCTATGGTACTCCTTTTTTAGATTTTCTTTTTTTAAAAGCTGTGGTTGACCCACCCACGTGCAAAATTTCAAGGTTCTATTCCTAAGATAAATCGATATTTTTTCAATGTCTTTTTTATTTCGGTGATTATTCCTCCGTGGTAGGTCCCATTTTTTATTTTATTTTTTCTAAACCATCTTCGGCTGAACACGGAGTTACATGCCAATTTTCGTGGCCATAGCTCTTATAGTGCGGGAGGAGTTCAATGACAAAGCGAAAATCCGAATCGGGGAAGAATGGAGCTTCGCTCCAATTAAAGTTATTATTATTAAGAAATAAAGTGTTTAACTGATTTTTTATCAAAGATACGTCATCCTCTCTTTCTGCTCTTCTACTTTGCTATGCCTAAAAGGACCCAAAATTGTATCTCAATTTATATACCTATCAACCTTGTAACATTTTGAAATGCAAATGAATTGAAATCGAAAATTGAAATTTAAAAATATAAAGTTATTACCAATTTTATTTGAGACAAGCTGTGCCCACGACTTCGTTTGTGTTTAGGTTACAACTAAAATATACTTTGATATAGAAAAGTTAACAATATTTATTTCACATAAGCTCGTAGACAATCGCGGCCCGTGCTGTCTCTTTTTAAATTTTCTTTAAACTAATAACAGTTTCTTCAGTCTCATTTTTAATGAAACAATTTAAATCGAACACCATTTTCCGTGCTTGCCTTTTAATACTTTATTTTTATTCGACATCTTAGTCAACACATCAACACACACTCGAAACAAATCTACACGCAACTGTACATAAGGAGCGCGTGCTGCACGAAATCCGAAGAGCCAATCAGCGCTTACGTCACTCACAGCACAGAATATATATTAGTACCTTACGGTACAGAAATTTCACTCCCGAGTTTAGGTATGATTAACGCAAGCGTCCGGTCACCGGACTAGTCTCAATAGGCTGCCCTAGCAGATTGAAGCGAGACGGCAGACAGTTATCGTACTATGAACGCTATACGCAATGCAAAAGGTTGAAATTAGGTTGTTTTCCAGAATAGTAGGTAAATATCTCGGGAATTTTGCGCCGCTTGTATGGAAGTGAGACAGGCCTGCTCACAGCCGCCAATCAGAGCTACATACGGCTGCTGCATCTCCAACCCCGTACCCTGCTAACGAGACCTAAAAAATTACTTCAGCGCATAAAATCTCACCGCTCACGACTCGAGCCGGTACATACTTACATATTTTCACGCCTTATTTTATTTATTTGTTTCAGGCATCTATGCCCATACAATATATACCTTACAGACTTACATACATATTTAAAATTACATTTCTAAAACAATTTAACTAATTTACACGTAGGAAGGCGGCGACGTGTTGCGCAATGCAACACGTTGTACACACAATGTTTATAAGGTCACCACCAAAGGTGCAGCTTCAGATTAACAAATGTATAAAAGTGATTTAAATGTATAACAACCAGTTGAAAATTTGAAATAAAACAACTTTTACGGATATCAAACTCGCTATATTTCCACGAACTAAGTTGTAATTGTCCGTATTTTTAGGTTTTTTAGGGGTGTTTTGATTTTTCCGACGTTTCGGCACCTTTACAGCTGCCGTGGTCACGGGATGACTGATCCCGTTAGTTCGTGGAAATATAGCACGTTTGATATCCGTAAAAATTGTTTTATTTCAATGAACAGTGCGCGCCAAAACATAAGATGTACAGTTGAAAATTGTTTACGGTTACAATAACCATAAAGTGTAATATTATAATTAGTATTTTCTTTTGTGATGGATTGACTTTACTGATATGTTAAGGGCACTTTTCAATTTGACGACTCTGTATGAAATAAAACAGGGAGAAAAAAACAGCCCTTGACGAGTTTCTTGCCGGCGGTTCTTCTCGTTACAAGGTCTCCCGCTGTAGGGTTTGTGAACCGATGGCGTAGCTTCTTTGACATTATGTGTATTATGTTCATAAGTGCTTGTAACAGCCTAGACTGAATAAATGATATTGAATTTGAATTTGAATCCCTCCATAGTCACACCGCATTGGTTGGGTCTAAAGATTTTCGCACATGATATTCATTAAGTTTTGTTTTTATTGGAAGGTTAAATTTTATTTTTTTATTCTATGTAAGCATGTGTGTGCCGTGTGTGCGAGCCGTGTGGTGACGGCCTAAGAATACACGTGTCACCACTCCCTTACATGCCTGGGATGTCGTAAGAGTCGACTAAGAGGCTCGACGCATTGAACACCTGTGCGAGAGAAGGAAAACTTGAAACAAACCCTCTACCAACCCGTCTGGCCAGCGTGGTAGCAGTAGGCTAATAGCCTCCTATGAACGCCACAATAGGCGTGAGCTAGGAGAGGCTTATGTCCAGCAGTGGAAGTCCACAAGCTGATGATGGAAGCATGTGTGTGTGTGCCAATAAATGTTTTTTCTTTCTTTCTTTCATGTGGTCCCTTTTTCAGACATTTCAACTTCGACTTGGACAAGACATTATACTTCTTCATCGCTGGTCGATACGAATACGGGAACAAGGGAGCAGATATTTTCATTGAAGCTTTAGCTAGACTGAACCACTATTTGAAGGTAAGGCTTTTACATTTTTTTTATAATAATAACAACTCCCAAGGTTGCCTGGTAGATATTGCTATGTAGAAATAAGGCCGCCTATTGTATGTACGTTTTTTGTACTAGTTTTGTTTTTATCGTGTGCAATTAAGCTTTTTATTATTATTATTATTATTAATAACTAACTTGCGCCTGTGGTTTCACCCGCGTGGTTAATTCCGGTGGGAATATCGGGTTTTTTAAATTATTTTTTTATGTGCAACGGGGAGTCTCTTAACCTTCATCATACCTGATGTTAAGTATTGAAAAGGCTGAAGATGGAAGCGATCCTCTCCCGGAATCCTTAGCCACTTAGGAACTGGCTATCTTATCTTTAACTGCCGGAACACAACAATGCTGACAACATTGTTGTTATGGCGTCAGACTTAGATAAGATGGTGGTAGCTACCCAGGCGGACTTACAACAAGTCCTACCACCAACCAAACCGAATACAATATGTACCCCCGCTGGGAATCGAAACCGGGACCCCTGGGTCTGATACCGGTGCGCGGTGGTTGTACCACTAGACCACAGAGGCGGTTAAAAAGCAGCCTTTGGTTGCTTAGTTAGTTAGTGTGCGATAATTCATAGAAAGCGTACAAAAGTGATGTAGGAGGATTTTTATTATGCGATATGGTGCGGTGCGATCCGCCTTATTACATGGCAGCCTTTATGGCCTGCGCAGACGACGGACATTGAAGGACTTTTGTCCGCGACACGACCTTATTACTAAGAACATAAAGTTGAATAAATAACGAGGACTATCGCGTACTTTTCATGGATATACGCGATCTAAGTTGAATCTTATTTGGTTCACAATAAAGACGTGTCACGGACAAAAAGCCCTTCGTTATCCGTCGTCTGCGCTAGCTATTAGTCTCAAAAGAAAGTACCTTGAGCCTCAAGACATCTTTTATGTTTCATTGTGAATCGTGTTTTTTGTTCCATTCTCGTTTGTTTGTTGTTTTTGTTTTGTTTGCGTTTGTAGCACCATACTTTTTTTTTCCTTCTTTGCTGTATATATCCTTTAATTTTTTTTTGTTTTTTAATGTATATCATGTCATGGCACCGCATTGAAGTTAGCACAGACAAACTAAAACCAGACTCAATAACTTTTTGTAATTTTGGCAAGGCAAAGGGACCCGGGACTGTGCAGCCTTTCCAATATGCATTTGCTTTTTGTTTTAGATAGTTTTATTTTTTGTTTTTATAATATCTCTTTTGTTGTATTGCAGGGTTTAATTTTTGTTTGTTTGTTATTTTGTTTTGTTATTTTGTTGTCACCAAATAGGCTCCTCCAGAATACCAGCGTCTCAGTGGCATGCTACGTATGTAACTGTGACATTGCTGAGGATGGGGCCTAGTTGGCCGCATACTTTTTTTTTTTACTATTTATTTATTTATTTATTTGGACCACCAGGGAAAATTACAATAAAGCTTACAAATACTACAAATTATGGAGATCACTATCAAAATGTAAAATTCTTTCAAAGGTAGCCACATCATGCATTTATGCGTTATTTTTTTTATTTATATTATTATTATTTTGTGTGTGTGTGCCAATAAATAGTTTTCTTTCTTTCTTTCTTTCTTTACCTTATTCAGGTTAAATAGTGATGGATGATGAACAAGATAAATTTTGATGTCATCAATTATTATTGATGACGATGATCAACAGTAACTGTTGATAATGATGATGCTGACAATTACTAACAGTAAATATAATACTATTAATAACAATATCATTGATAATAATAATACCGTTTTTTCCAGGCATCAGGTTCAGAGATGACAGTAGTTGCGTTTCTGATCTTTCCGGCCAAGACGAATAATTTTAACGTGGAGAGTCTCCGAGGACATGCTGTAACTAAGGCTCTGAGGGATACCATACAAGACATACAACAGAAGGTTGGGAGAAGGATGTATGATATCTGTTTGAGGTGAGTTCGACTGGGAGTTTTTTTTCTTACTAATAACTGGGCAGGCATTTGACCACCATCGTGCTTAGTAAACATGCTTGCACAGGAATAATAATAAAAGCAATGTCAACATCTTTTTATAGCAGTCATTTATTTGTCACAAGCTTCCGCTTCTGCAAAGTGCCCGTGTCTTGTTTGCCCAAATATTTGCAGTTTTTGGCTGGTGAAATACGATTCTTTATTTTAATAAGAATAACATTAATAATATAAAATATCAAGTAGTCAACCGCCTCTGTGGTCTAGTGGTACAACCACCTGTATCAGACCCGGGTTCGATTCCCTCCGGGGGTACATATTGTATTCGGTTTGGTTGGTGGTAGGACTTGTTGTAAGTCCGCATGGCTAGCTACCACCATCTTCTCTTAAGTCTGACGCCATAAAAAAAATGTTTTTAGCATTGTTGTGTTCCGGCAGTTAAATATAAGATAGCCAGTTCCTCAGTGATTGGGGATTCCGGGAGAGGCTCGCTTCCATCTTCAGCCTTATCAATACTTAACATCAGGTGTGATGAAGGCTAAGAGTCTCCCCGTACTGAATAAAAAAGTAAAAATTTATGAATTTTGAAAACAACTACGCTACATAATCCATAACACACATTATAATTTTTATTAGTTTCTAATATTACTCGCATACTATTTTTAACCGACTTAAAAAAAGGAGGAGGTTCACAATTCGACGGAATCTTTTTTTTATGTATGTTACTCGATTACTCAAAGATGGCTGGACCGATTTGAGTAATTCTTTTTTTGTTTGAAAGGGTTTTTGTTAAACTTCACATGTGGTCCCACTGTCATCATGTCAGGATCTGATGATGGGATCCTGGAGAAATCTAGGGCACTCCTATAGCGATTTTGGTGTTTTCTATAGTAACTCATGCATATGCTTCCGGAAAGCATCATTTGGTGAAGTGGAACTGATGATGAATACCACAAATGGTCATCGGAACAATTAAATACTTAGCATTTCACGGAAGCGATACGATTACTTTAATGTGGTTCATAAGCAATTTATGCTCGACTCAATCCAAGTGATAAAGTGGAGCTGATGATGAAGTACCGGGAGAACTCCTCAATAAGTAACGTCCCTGCACCGGGAAAATCAGCATTTTGTAAAAGGTGATGAGGAGTTGACATAAGGTTATTAGCGTAGGCACAGGACCTCTTCTACCTTTAAAAATTGGGAAATAAAATACTTTTTATAATAAAATTAACAATGGCTGGCACCGACTCCAAAAGGCTTATTTTTTGCTTTTTATTTTTTTACATTCGGTTTTAATTTTTTTTTAGTTTTTTAGATCTCACATCATAATATCTAGATTTTGAATATACAGCAGAACTTCCGTACTAAACTGCCCATATCTTTTCCGCCGTGTGTCACTACTCCCTTACATGCCTGGGTGGTCGTAAGAGTCGACTTAGAGGCTCGACGCATTGAACACCTGTGCGAGAGAAGGAAAACTTGAAACAAACCCTCTACCAACCCGTCTGGCCAGCGTGGTAGCAGTAGGCTAATAGCCTCCTATGAACGCCACATTAGGCGTGAGCTACGGGAGGCCTATGTCCAGCAGTGGACATCCACAGGCTGATGACAACGATGAACTTTCCTGGGCCTAAGTACAAATATATAAAATCATCGTTATAGTTTTGATCATAATACGAGTACAATAGCGAAATAGTCAGAAAATAATAATATCAAAGTTCAAGAATTTCTCAAACACGAAACTACTTATTCGATTTAAATAAATAAATAATTGCATACAACACACCAATTATCTAGCCCACGTTAAGTTTCATCAAGAACTTGTGTTATGGATACTAGATAACGGATAAACGTAATTATATACTTTTTTTTGTAAATACATAATAAATACCCAGACCCAGACAAATAGACATGTTCATGCACACAATTGTCTTGTCTTGTCCGGGGATCGAACTCGGGACCTCTGGCGCAGAAGGCAGAATATGTTTATCATGACTAATTCTTGGATTATTTTGCGGATATGTGATATATTACATTTTTTATTTCTTCCTCACAGAGGTCATTTACCAGAAGCATCCGATCTCCTCCACAAGGACGACACTGTTCGCTTAAAGCGCTGCATCTACGCGCTTCAAAGAGATGGGTTGCCACCTGTCACTACACATAATGTGGTAAGTGGCAGAGAGATTTATTTTTATTTTTATATGAACGACAGGGAGACTCTTAGGCTTCATCATACCTGATGTTAAGTATTGATAAGGCTGAAGATGGAAGCGAGCCTCTCCCGGAATCCTCAATCGCTGAGGAACTTGCTATCTTATCTCTCTGCTGGAACACAACAATGCTGAAAACGTCGTTGTTATGGCGTCAGACTTAGAACAAGTCCTACCACCAACCAAACCGAATACAATATGTACCCCCGCTGGGAATCGAACCCTGGACCCCTGGGTCTGATACCGGTGGTTGTACCACTCAAGTATCATTTGAGACGATGAATTCGCTACAAAACGCTGTTACAAGTCGGTTAACTAAACCTGGCACGTTCAAAACATTTACACGTTGTGTCTGTGAATAAGGGCGCGGCTTGACGTTGCACTGCATGTCATTAAGAATAGTCATTTAATCATTTATTATTTATTATTTAGCTTTCCTCACAGGACAGGCTATGCCTAGTGTGGGGAACAGCAGATCTTGTTATTTTTAAGGCTTTTATGGAAAATAAACAATGTATTATTGTGTCCTATCGCCGTTATTCGAAGCCTAGATAAACATATTTTGAGATAGTCCTTCCGTTTCCGTTCAGCTTTAATTTTCTTATTGGCTAGTCTTACCACGTGACGTCACATCCGAGCGACGTCATACCTCACCCCACCGAGTTTACCAGGCCGCCATTGCTGCTTTCCTGCGCTCATTGGCGTCCTTTATTCGGAACCGTTCACTTCGCAGTTTAAACGCTGTTAGCGTTCGAAATTTAAAAGTAGATAAATTCATATTTTATTATTTAGTTGTTCCTTTTTCAAAAAATGAGTTCAAAACCGAATAGTAATGTTCGTAAAGATAGTGTTAGCGCTGATTCGGATTCGAGTTCTACGACGAGTTCACGCGGGTCATCGCCTTCAAGGCCAGTGAAGCGGAGATCGAAGAAATCACGTAGGAGCAAATATGGAAAAAGGCGCAAGATGAATACTGAGGTAATAGAGCACCTCAGTCAACAGGTCAGTGACTTGAAAAATTTTTTGTATGGTAACGCGTATTACCCGCAACCTGTAGAAAATTTTCAATCGGTTGAAAATGAACCGGTTTATAAATGTGAAAATGTTGAATTTTTGCCTGATCCGCTACATATTGATTTTGAATTTGGCACGGTTCTTAAAGAACCTAGCGTTCCGGCTGCCACGGCGGAACATTTAGAGATTTTACAATCATTGCAACATTTTGAGTCGGAAAATTGGAATAGCGTTCGATATTTCGACATTCAGAAAAATTACAATGCTAAACCGGGGTTTGTCAATCTTGAGATTAATGACGAATTAAAAGGTTTCGTTGATAAACCAAATTATTTAGTTTCGGAGGAAAAGTTTTTAGCGGCCATGACGCACGCTTTAATAATGCAAAGTGCAGCTTTTCAAAATGGCTTTACAAAATTATTTGATTGGGTGAATTCGTGTGAAACTTTAGTAATGACTGATTTTAAAGAAAATTTTACTAATATTTTCAAGGAAAATTTCCTAAAAATTTCCAATGATTGCTTACAATTAGTTTGCGGTCGAAGGGCTGATATTATAAAACAGAGGCGAGAATATGTAGTTAGTAATTTCGTAAAAGAGAAATATTTACGGGAGAGTTTTAACAATATTCCACCTACTTATAAGTTTTTATTTGATAAATCTTCTTTTTCTGAAATAATAAAAAATAATGGTGGTGTTAGTAAAGTTTTGAAATATAATACTTTAGCTTCTGGTGAAAAGAAAAATTTTTCTGGGTCTCAGACTTCACGGACTGGGCTTGTTGCAAAAAGCGGTCGATCCATGGCATCGCCCACTTTGTTTAAATATAGACCACCTTATGGTGTTACAAATTTCCCTGCTTACGCAAGTAACGGGGATCAATTTTTTCGACAAATCAGACCTCGCATGCCGGGCCCTCGATTCCAAAGACCACAAGGCTACCCAATGCAATATGCGGCGGGGCCGTCCGCCGCCGGTCCCAGACCGCACGCGCCCGCCGGTCCCAGACAACACGCGCCCGTCACATTTTCTGGAAGATCAAATAGAAAATATTGAGGTAGGGCAGGAGTTTCGAGGGGGACGGCTGGAGAATTATGTCGAGAAGTGGTCGTCACTGGGGGCGCCCGGTGTTCTTCTCGAAATTATATCAGGATATCGAATGCCATTCGGAGGCAAACCACCGCTTGTGTTACCGAAAGATTGCATACATCGGTATCGAACTCCAACATCACCGGAGATGGATCAGATAATTTTAAAATTAATGAATCAGAATATTCTGGAAGTGGCCCCCGAGACTCCAAGTTTTATATCAAAGTTTTTCCTTATTCCAAAAAGCGACGGGTCATGTCGCCCGATTTTCAATTTGAAGCGTTTAAATCATTATCTGAAAATAGGAAAATTTCGGTTGATTTCGGTGAATCGCATCCCAGATTTTTTACAAGCTTGCGATTGGATGGTCAAAATAGATTTGACTCAAGCATACAATCACGTGCCGGTAGCGGCAACCCATCGCTGTTTCCTTCGCTTAATATACCGAGGAAAACTTCTTCAAATGACTTGTTTACCATTTGGGTTGGCAACTGCGCCGAAAATTTTTGCTACGCTGACGAATTGGACTGCGAAAATCTTGCGCGAACGAGGTCTCAGAGTCGTAGTGTTCTTAGACGATTTTTTGATAGTAAATCAAAACAGAACGATTTTGATAGAACAGGTGGGAACCGCCGAAAAGTCAACAGCGAGAAGTCAGTAGTAGTACCTCAGAAAGCAATAGAGTATTTGGGCTTAATGTGGGATCCGTGGCAAAATCGCAAATTTCTCCCAGTACAAAAAATTCGGAAGCTGCTTCATATCACGTCTCGATTAGTACAGTTCAAGAAAGCGACCCTGCGGGAGGTTCAGTCAGTAGTAGGTCTGCTAAATTTTGCTCGACTAGTAATCCCTCGGGGACGTCTCAACTTCAGACACCTGCTAAACCATTGCAATTCGATTTTAAAGCAACCGCTAAATACTCTTCTCGTTTTGCCGGAGAAAGTGATCGACGAACTTCAGTGGTGGCATCAAAATTGTCGAAAGGTGAGCAATCTGCACCCGCCGAGTATTACTCATTTTTTAACGACAGATGCTTCCGATCTAGGTTGGGGCGCAGAGTTAGACGGCTGTCACATGAGTGGAAGTTGGGCACCCGAAGAAGAGCACTTTCACTGCAACCAGAAAGAAATGTTGACGATTCTCAAATGCTTAACAGAGTACGCTCCGTTTCTATGTCATTCGACCCTGATTCTACAATGCGACAACAAATCGGTGTTAGCTTACCTTCGGAACGAGGGGGGTACGAAATCGAAAACGTTAATGACCCTTACATATCAAATAATGGCGATAATTCACAGTTTCGACATTCATATTTCGGCTCATCACATCCCGGGAAGATACAATGTAACAGCGGATCGTCTGTCTCGATTAAGTGTGTTGCCGGAATGGCATCTAAGTCCTTCGGTGACAGAGATAGTGTTCAAGAAGTGGGGTGCCCCGGAGGTAGATATGTTTGCATCCCGCACGGCACACGTAGTCGACAGATATGTGACACTGGATCACCGAGACCAGGTAGCCTGGAAACACAACGCGTTCGCAGTGGAATGGGATTTCAAACTAGCGTGGGTTTTCCCTCCCCCAAACCTCGTTCCCAGAGTACTCATGCGGTTGAATCAAGCGAAAGGGATGTATCTAATTGTAGCTCCTCGGTGGCCACAGGCGTTTTGGAGAGTGGACTTGAAGGCAAGGGCGATTGCCCCACCCTTCACAGTTCGCAACCTAGACAAGGTGTTAGTAGACACGTCGACGGGCCGACCGCCACACAAGGTTCAGGAACTGACGCTCGAAGTTTGGAAATGTGGGGGTGGACAAGTTCATTAACAACGTGGTCAGAAGAACAGAAGAAATTACTTAATGCAAGTTGGAGAACTTCCACAATAGGGGTTTATAAACCAATCTGGAATCGATGGGTCGCGTGGTGCGCAGAAATAAATGTAGATTTTTGTAATCCTTCTCCAAGCGACTTGGCTAAATATCTAGCAGATTTACATTTAAAACATAAGTTAGCATATAAAACTATTCTTACCCACAAATCCGTAATATCTACGCTTAGTAATGTTGATAGGAACGACCGCTTAAGTTCACATTTACTTGTCAAGAAAATCCTTAAATCTATAGCACTGCAAACGTCTACTCGTCGTCGGTCGGCTATTATATGGGATTGTCAAGTATTAGAGACATGGCTGTCGAAATTTAAGACAAAAAATTTAAATTTGTATGAAATATCTCGTCTCTGTGCGGTTATATTATTGTTATGTTCAGGTAGGAGAGTTCACGATTTAACTTTGCTAAGTGTTTCTTCAGAAAATTGTATAGTGAGTGATAATGATATAATATTTTGGCCGAATTTCGGTTCCAAGACAGATTCGGCTACACATATGCAATCGGGTTGGCGTTTATTACAGAACCAACAGAGTTCTTCTTTAGACCCTGTATATATGATAAAAAAATTAATAGAAGCTGGTACAGATAGGAGGCGATTAGCGCCGACACACAGTTTATTTGTCACTGCATGTGGAGTGCCGAAACCAGCAACAAAAACTATAATTGCTAATTGGGTTAAGTCGGTTTTAAAAGATGCGGGAATAAATGCTTCCCCAGGTAGCATACGGTCGGCGGTCGCTTCTCGCAGCTGGTTAGATAATGAACCGTTGGATACAATAATGGCGAGAGCAAACTGGAAATCTAGTAACACCTTCTTAAAGTTCTATAGAAAAGAAGTAAGGTCAAGTAACGTAAAGTATGCATCAAAGGATAGTTTAAGAAATCAGTTTCAACCAGTGTAACGTTTAATATGATAATATGATTTAATTAAGATATTTAATTTCAGATGGTTATCAAGAATTGATGTTTTATTTTTGTTTGTTTGAGCTTCGTTATATTTCATGTTTCTTGGCTATATTGCATAAGCATAATAATAGTAAATATAAAATAATAATAATTGGGAAATAAATAATTTTAAAGATACATACATACTTTCAGTAAATAAACCTTTTTTAATCACATTGGCGTCCTGTTCACCAGGCGATAACAAACAAGGTCTCAAAATATGTTTATCTAGGCTTCGAATAACGGCGATAGGACACAATAGGAGCGTTTTACCTACCATTAAAACGCATATTGTGTCCGGAGCCTTATTCGAAGCCTAGCTTTAAGGTCTGCCTGGTGCAGATTTTAACCTTAAGGGTTTTTGAGTATGTTCCAGATTTTGAGACTACAATGAGCGCAGGAAAGCAGCAATGGCGGCCTGGTAAACTCGGTGGGGTGAGGTATGACGTCGCTCGGATGTGACGTCACGTGGTAAGACTAGCCAATAAGAAAATTAAAGCTGAACGGAAACGGAAGGACTATCTCAAAATATGTTTATCTAGGCTTCGAATAAGGCTCCGGACACAATATGCGTTTTAATGGTAGGTAAAACGCTCCTATTATTTATTTATTTATTAATGCAACATGTTGGTATTATAGATATTTTACAATTTACATTATAAAGTCCCATAAATATGACCCTGCTAGGGTATAGCATATATAAATATAAATCTACAAAGTTAAAGGTAATTAAAACAAAATTAACCTTAAGAATAGAAAACATTATCTTAACTATTACATACTTATTATCATTTACAATTTCAATTTCAATTATATATACATTAATTACACAGTCTGTCTGTCTCTCTCGTGCGCGATCAAACATACAAGCATGAAGGAGACAGTTATTGTTTTGCTTTTGCTACTGTAGAGTGAACCTTTTATGTATTCGTTTTTTTTAATTGCATTAGTGTGAGTAATGTGGGCGTGCCAGCTTTTTTATGATGATTTTTTTAATAGAAAAATATCAAAAACAATCAACTCGGCCACAAGTGCCAGCTGGCTTTTGTTAACCGACCTGTACTGGCACTTTGGGTAAGTCTTATATCGAAATTATTGTCTATTACAGGTTGACGATTGGAGCGATCCAGTGCTAAATGGAGTGAGAAGATGTCATCTGTTTAACACTGTTAATGATAAAGTCAAAGTGAGTATTGAATTGAGTTATTTTATTTCGTATACACCGTTTTTATAAATGTCACCGTCTTTTTGCAAAAACCGATTGTTTGTAAATAATAAGGGTAATTATAAATCGTCGAATTGAGGTAAACGACAATTGGACTTGCAATAAAAAGGGAGATTTTACGATGATTTATAAATAATCAGTATCTTTTCGTTATATTGTACTCTCGAGAGTGTTTTATCGCTAAATACCAGTTTTTATCGGTTTCTTTACATAAAAAGTGAAAATGAGTGAAATGGAACCTGCGGGTGAAGAAATAAATAAAAAAAATATTATAACTTTTTAATTTTGCATTTTTCAATGCAATTTTTATGTGATAAATATTAAACAAGAATATATACTAAAAGAAAGCAACTTGTCTCATGATGACCCTGTCTCATCCCGTCAGGGTGTTATGAGACAAGTTGCTTTTATTTAGTATATTTTATTGTTTGATATATATCATTTATTTTTGGATTGTCCAGAAATGGTTTTTAAAATCCCACGCGTGTTCAACAAAATAATTTGCTTAGGTCACTAAAAATAATATCGTATAAGAATCAATTGATCGTCTGGGGGCCTCTTAAGAAACAGGGCCATTATTCACTTCTTGCGAAGAATCAACATAATAAAGTTTTTGAATAAATTTGTTGTATAGATTGTAATTTTTTTAATTCATTTAATTGTATATTTGTTACAATAAGCTTAATTTCGTCTTGAAGTATTCTGTAAGCCTGTCAGTTTTGTTGAATAAATAAATAAATAAACGTATAATTTTTGAAATTACAAAAAATGCAATGCATATTTAATTCGAATACAAAATTGTTTCGAGTGAACTCGGGCCCCAGGTCCAAATCGTTTATACTCGTATTTAAAATAGTTTAAATTTTGCCTAGGTGATCTTCCACCCCGAATTCCTCACCTCCACCAACCCTCTCTTCGGTCTTGACTACGAAGAATTCGTTCGAGGATGCCATCTCGGCGTGTTCCCCTCGTACTACGAGCCGTGGGGGTACACGCCTGCTGAGTGCACCGTCATGGGGATACCCAGTGTTACTACTAATCTATCAGGTAAGATCACACTTTATTGCACAAAATGACAAAAGTAATAACAAATAAAGAATGCATTCCAAAAGATGGTATTTTGGCTAGAAACCACTCGCTAAGACACATGCAGACACACACACACACACACTAACACACACACATTGCATGTAAATTCTAAGTTACTATTTATGATTAACTGGAATCTTTTTGATAGAATCAGGCGTTACTTGGCGGAAATCCATATCTTAGTAGAAAACGAAAAATATGTCGCGTAATTCCGCAAGAAAAAATGCAGATGCAGCCCAGTGACACACCTTGCACCTTCACCGACTACTCTACACGTGTTTCGCCCACACACGGAGCATCCTCAGGAGTTGTTAGACCGTGCGAATCTCAGCACCGAGACAACTGGAATCTTTTCATAACAAATACAGTCTCTATTTTTAATATTTCCCCGGTTCTAGGCCCCACACGGTATATACGCACATCAGTCGAACCGCGGTCCCCGGACTACCAACACCTCAACATTTGACCTTCCTACTTGTGTCTTACCATCTTCCACCCTTTTCCATACTTCCACCATCATCCCTACAGCTGTCTTGCTTACTCCGCTAAGATGTAAGCTCATGCCAGCACCCCGACCTACTTTCCGACGACTTACTTTACGACCCGAACTTCAGACTCTCATAAAACTCTTCAACGATAGGGTTTTTGCCTAATTCTTACATATTTCTATACACCTATTGGATTCACTATTGCATTTTCAGTATGAAAGTGATAGCGTCAGCGAGAGCCCTTGTAGGGGGATTGAAAAATCAATAGCTATAGCGATAGCACAAGGTAGGCTGACCAACGGTCCTGTATTTTACAGGACATCCCGTTTTTCAAACTATCATTTCGACCGTGTTCTGTATTTTAATAAGAAAAGGAATAGGACTATAGATGGTAAAACCACAAAGAACATTAACAGTTTGTACAGTTTTTTTTCTTTAATTCTGAAATTCACTCATCCTGTAATCACACAAACCTTTATCCAGATAGACGGTTGCGTGTCTAACGGCCGGTTTCAATAATCTCTCCCTAACAAGAGGTAGGCGTATCTTGGTTACGTTACTTAGCAACCGCTGTTATTTTGGGTTATTTTGGGCTGAATAACAAAAATATCTAGGCAACAAAGCTCTAGTAAGCCTATCTCTTACTGTAGATAAGTTATTGAAACCGACCGTAAATGATCCTCGTTCAAAGTTTTCCGACCTAAGTAAGTCTGCTTGAGACCATCAGAAACGAAAATGGTTAATTGTGCAGTGCTTTCTTGCAAGAGCTCGTCAATAACATTGTCACATCACTAAAGCTCGCTCGTGACGTCATCGTAGGTACGAAAATTTCGACACGCTAGGTTCTCATACATTTCGAAGCGCTCTTTTCGTCTATATCGATATAGGCCTGTGTATAATCAATTTATCTGGGCTTATGATACATTTTAAATAGAAAAATGCTGGAAAAACACAACTCGGTCACAAGTGAATTCTCAGATGGGACTGTAAGACTGTAATCTGCCCCCTAATTGTCTGATTTAAAATCTATCACAATCCCTTTCACAGGTATTGTGATTGAGATATTTTCGTCTGTCATATTGCTTAGAAAGTTCAATTTCGTTTATTCCATACCTCTTAAAACGCGTCCCGATCACAATCCCATTCAAATGTCAAATAGTGACGGCCTGAATAACTTTCAAATTACGTATTGAAAGGGATTGCGATAGATTTAAAATTAGACAATTAGTCCCCTGGGCTGTAAAAGATGGGCTGTAAAATTAGCACACAGGTTGGGTACTTTCTGGGTCAGCTCGCTCCATAAATCTTGTCTTAGCTTCGGGGCTTGATAATAATTGTTTCAAGAGCGAACCCGCCCCCTAATTGTCTAATTTCAAATTCTATCATAATCCCTTTCAAAGGTATTGTTATTATGATAGTGATTTATGGAATTGTGTAACTTTTACTCGCAATCCCTTTCGGAACGAATGATGTTTTAAATGACACTTCATTTGACACTTCTCCATACATTTGAAAGATAGTTTCGTCTGTCACTTAGCTTAGACAGTTCAATTTTGTTCATTCAATAAATTTCAAAACGCTTCCCGATCACAATCCCTATCAAATGTCAAGTAGTGACTGCCTGAAGTACGTAAATATCTTTCAAATGACGAATTGAATGGGATTGCGATAAATATTAAAATTAGACAATTAGCCCCCCGTTCAAAATAAAAAAACAATACTTTACCACACTATCCTTGCCCCCAGGTTTCGGCTGCTTCATGCAGGACCACATAGCGGACCCGATGTCGTACGGCATTTACGTTGTAGACCGCAGATATATATCTCTGGAAGGAACGGTACAGCAACTGGCCCAGTTCATGTTCGACTTCACTAAGTAAGTTATCAATAGGTAAATGCTTAAGTTTCTTCGCGCACTCATTATTGAAATAAAACAATTTACGGTTTTAAGTGGAGTATTTTTTACACAATATACATTTTGTAGTATATTTTGGGTGTTTATTATGGTTTTTTGGTTTCCCGACGTTTCGGCACCTTTTCAGTTGCCGTGGTCACGGGTTGATAAGCTTATAATATACTTATAAGTCTTACTAACTTATAAGTAGCTAGTCAACCCGTGGCTTTGATGTCAGACTAACTTATAAGTCCGTGATAAGTCTTATTTACTTATTAGTAGCTAGTCAACCGGTGACCTTGATATGTCTGACTAACTTATAAGTCCGTGATAAATTTTATTACCTAACTTATAAGTAGCTAGTTAACCCGTGACCTTGATATGTCTGACTAACTTATAAGTCCGTGATAAGTCTTATTAACTTATAAGTAGCTAGTCAAACCGTGACCTTGATATGTCTGACTAACTTATAAGTCCGTGATAAATCTTATTACCTAACTTATAAGTAGCTATTCAACCCGTGACCTTGATAATTATGTCTGACTAACTTATAGGTCCGTGATAAGTCTCATTAACTTATAAGTTATTATATTATAAGTCAACCCGTGACCACGGCAAATAGTAAAAGTTTTGTTCGTGTAAAATATAGTGTGAATTAAATCCATAAAAGTATTATTACAAGTAATTGCTTAGTTTTATTATTTACTTGGTCGAACTTTGGGCTACCTCTAACGAAAGTTATGTCTGACTACGGAGTAAAAATTTCTGATTTTTACGAAAAATGAAAACAAATTCATAGTCAGAATAAATTTATTAATAAATGATTTTTTATATTTAAAACATCAATTTTCACATACATTTGAGTAACTAAAAATAAATTAATAAATATTTTTACACTCACACCAATATATGATTTGCATTAAAAAAATCAAATCAAATAAAAAAAGGAATCATGTATTTAATAAAACGTATCCAAGACTCGTCCTGGATTTTCGCTATTTATATATATACATATTTATTTTGACATGTTTGTTACAGGCTAACAAGAAGACAGCGTATTATCCAGAGGAATAGAACTGAAAGACTGTCGGATTTAATGGATTGGAGGAATCTTGGTATTGTAAGTAAAAAACTTAACTAAATCGTCATCAGCCATTTTTAATGACCCCACTGTTGGGGCACTGGCCTTCCTTATGGATGGATAAGGAGAACGGGCCATCACCCACCACGTGGGTCCAAAGCGGATTGGTGGGTTTTAACGACTGCGAATGCAGCTGTGACCAACGGCTTAACGTGCCTTACGAAGCACGGAGGAGCTCGAGATAGTAAATTTATGGTCACCCATCCCGTGATCGACCATTGCGAAAGTTGCTTGACCTCAATAATTGCAGTCCGAGCGCGCGAACCACTGCGCCACGGGCTCCACGATTACTAAATAATGCTTTATACAGGTGCAATAGGGTCTTATTTATATTATTATAATTATAAACTTTTTTTTCTATCATCACAATATTATAGACATAGTTAAAAGTTTGTCTTTCCAGAAAAGCGGTGTTTTTTTATGTTATTAATAGCTTTTATTGATGTCAACAAAAAACCTTAACCTAATGAGGCATTCCAGAAATGGTTTTGAGGTTCATAACTTCTTACTCAACTGAATAAGTATGTTTAATATGTGTCCGCCCGTGGTTGCACTCCCGTGGTTCCCGTACCCGTGGGAATATCGGGATAAAATGTCAAAATATATTTTGTTGTAATTGGTTACGACACAAGGGCATTTTTTTTTATTAATTCATATTCGAAGCTATTCTAGAATTCAGTATTTTATGGTTTTTTAATTTATCCATTTTCAATGCTATTTTTATAGTTATGATAAATTTTAAATAGAAAATAGTAGAAAAAATCCACTCAGCCACAAGTGTATTCCCATCCTAAGTGATGTCCCATCTAAGAATCCGCTCGTGGCCGAGTTACCTCCAATTTTTTTCTATTTAAAATTTATCATAAATATTCAGCTTTTTTCGAAAATATGTAAGTTTCAGTCTAAAGAAGTTAAATTCTTACTATCCTCATTCAAAGACAATGAACCGTAACTTATCTATCTTTACAGTATTACCGCCAAGCACGGGCACAAGCGTTAAAGATAGTGTACCCGGACTACGTAGACCAATTGGATATAGAGTTGGGCAAGAGATTCAACTACCCGAGGCCGATATCTGAACCACCAAGCCCTACACACTCGAGTAAGTTGTACTATCAATTGTACTATATTTTGTACTATAAGTCCTATATATAGTATACCCAGACTACGTAGCCCACATGGATATAGAGTTGGGCAAGAGATTCAACTACCCGAGGCCGATATCTGAACCACCAAGCCCTACACACTCGAGTAAGTTGTACTATCAATTGTACTATATTTTGTACTATAAGTCCTATATATAGTATACCCAGACTACGTAGCCCACATGGATATAGAGTTGGGCAAGAGATTCAACTACCCGAGGCCGATATCTGAACCACCAAGCCCTACACACTCGAGTAAGTTGTACTATCAATTGTACTATATTTTGTACTATAAGTCCTATAGATATTATACCCTGACTACGTAGCCCACATGGATAAAGAGTTGGGCAAGAGATTCAGCTACCCGAAGCCGATATCTGAACCACCGAGCCCTACACACTCGAGTAAGTTGTACTATCAATTGTACTATATTTTGTACTATAAGTCCTATATATAGTATACCCAGACTACGTAGCCCACATGGATATAGAGTTGGGCAAGAGATTCAACTACCCGAGGCCGATATCTGAACCACCAAGCCCTACACACTCGAGTAAGTTGTACTATCAATTGTACTATATTTTGTACTATAAGTCCTATATATAGTATACCCAGACTACGTAGCCCACATGGATATAGAGTTGGGCAAGAGATTCAACTACCCGAGGCCGATATCTGAACCACCAAGCCCTACACACTCGAGTAAGTTGTACTACCAATTGTAATATAATTTGTACTATAAGTCCTATAGATATTATACCCAGACTACGTAGCCCACATGGATATAGAGTTGGGCAAGAGATTCAACTACCCGAGGCCGATATCTGAACCACTAAGCCCTACACACTCGAGTAAGTTGTACTACCAATTGTTCTATAATTTGTACTATAAGTCCTATAGATATTATACCCAGACTACGTAGCCCACATGGATATAGAGTTGGGCAAGAGATTCAACTACCCGAGGCCGATATCTGAACCACCAAGCCCTACATACTCGAGTAAGTTGTACTATCAATTGTACTATATTTTGTACTATAAGTCCTATAGATATTATACCCTGACTACGTAGCCCACATGGATATAGAGTTGGGCAAGAGATTCAGCTACCCGAAGCCGATATCTGAACCACCGAGCCCTACACACTCGAGTAAGTTGTACTATCAATTGTACTATATTTTGTACTATAAGTCCTATATATAGTATACCCAGACTACGTAGCCGACATGGATATAGAGTTGGGCAAGAGATTCAACTACCCGAGGCCGATATCTGAACCACCAAGCCCTACACACTCGAGTAAGTTGTACTATCAATTTGTTCTATAAGTCTTATTGATAGTATTCCCAGACTACGTAGCCCACATGGATATAGAGTTGGGCAAGAGATTCAACTACCCGAGGCCGATATCTGAACCACCAAGCCCTACACACTCGAGTAAGTTGTACTACCAATTGTTCTATAATTTGTACTATAAGTCCTATAGATATTATACCCAGACTACGTAGCCCACATGGATATAGAGTTGGGCAAGAGAGTCAACTACCCGAGGCCGATATCTGAACCACCAAGCCCTACACACTCGAGTAAGTTGTACTACCAATTGTTCTATAATTTGTACTATAAGTCCTATAGATATTATACCCAGACTACGTAGCCCACATGGATATAGAGTTGGGCAAGAGAGTCAACTACCCGAGGCCGATATCTGAACCACCAAGCCCTACACACTCGAGTAAGTTGTACTACCAATTGTTCTATAATTTGTACTATAAGTCCTATAGATATTATACCCAGACTACGTAGCCCACATGGATATAGAGTTGGGCAAGAGAGTCAACTACCCGAGGCCGATATCTGAACCACCAAGCCCTACACACTCGAGTAAGTTGTACTATTGGAATACATCTCTCTTTTATAAGGGAGAGTGTAAAAAAAGAGAGAGAGAAGTGTGTGTGTGTGTAAGAGAGAGAGTGAAAGGAAGAAAGAGAGGGAGAGGGAGTTGAGCAAGAGATTCAACTACCCGAGGTTTGAGAGATCTAAACCACCGAGTCTTACACACTCAAGTAAGTTGAACTATCAATTGTACTATTAAGTCCTATATATAGTATCCCCAGACTACGTAGACCATATGGATAAAGAATTGGGCTAGAGATTCCACTACCCGAGGCCGATATCTGAACCACCAAACCCTACACATTCGAGTAAGTTTTACCCTTATTTTACTACATACACACATACACTCACGTCATAAATCCCTTGTGTAGTTGGTGCATCAAAGATGCACCATCAAGGTGAAAGTCAAAGTCAAAATGTCAGTCAATATGTAAAGTAATATTCATATTCTCTTTCGGCAGTACGACTCTGGAACGCTTTGCCCCTTAGCAAACGTAGTGCCTCCAGTAAGTACGCTTTTAAGAGATTGGCCCGAGAGCATTACTTTAGTTCTGTACTTTAGCTCCGTCATCTCTGATTAGTATTATGTTATGATATAATATTGTATTTATATAATGATGTAATATATATAGGTATTGAATTTATATACGTATGTATACGTATCTATGTATTATATTAACGTATCTTTAAGTTTAGTAGGTACTTTATATCCATACCTTTTTTTCAGATAACGGATAAACATACTTATATACTTTTTTTGTCAATACATACATAATTCACATATTAAACACCCAGACCAAGACAAATAGACTTGTTCATGCACACAAATAATTTGTCTTGTCCGGGGATCGAACCCGGGACCTCTGGCGTTGAAGGCGGGTTTAGTACCCCTGCGCCAAACAGGTCGTCAAAGATGGTGTAGACTACGTTCTTAGCCAAAAACTAAGTTCAGGTAAATATGCATCCGATTATCCCATCACTGATGGTAACAAAAGCCATATTTAGGCAATGGATATTGAAAAGTTACTTTATTTTAATCAGTGCGTCGCTACGACACGCCTACACGCCTCATCACATCAATGATAAAAAAAATACAGAAAGAGACAAAAGATGAGCAAGTGCAAACTAACGAACACACCATAGACGTTGAGAAAAAAAACCAAATCAACATACAGAAGTCTCTAGAAATCTTGGAGATAACGAACGATGAAAATGTCGTCGACGTAGAAGTCACTTTCGAGAAATCGTTTTCGGAGTCTGAACACGAACATTTTCGGACTCCGAATGAAAACTTTTTGGAGCCACTGAACGAAGCAGTCACTGAACAGATTGATCAGCTGATTTCTAAGCTGAACGTTTGTGCTGAGAAAAAAGAATAGCGTATGTTGGGTTTCTGAGTGATGATATTTTTAGTAGAAGAAGGTTTTGTCACAGTGCACACTATTAATGTTGTTTTCACCTCACACGCTCCGAAAAGGAGGTTTTGTCAATCAGTTTAGTCGTAGAAAATCGCTTTTTGCGGCCTAGCGCGGCAAAGTACTTTTTTATTTAATACCTAACAATAATAATATGTCATAATGCGTTCCGAATCGCACTATTGACTTTTCTGTTACATTTTATTCTTATTTTAAATAGCTTTCAATTAATTATAATACTCCGGTTTGGTTTTATTTTATTATTTTAGTTCATTGAATCATAAAAACAATAACAATAAGATTAAACTATTTGTTATAAAAAAATATATTAGGCTGGGTGAGATTTCACAACCTATGATTGGATTTCGGAACGTGACATAAATCTTTATTTTTAAATTGTCTTTGTCTTGTACCTCATGTCAGTGTCAACATGTACGGAATCGTTTTTATTATTATTAATAAGTAACAATATATTCCTACTTTAAATAACTTTGAATTAACTATAATACTCTCTTTTTATATTTTAGTTTTTTATATAATTAAAACAACAAGAATAAGGTATATTTAGATTAAACTTTATGTTTAAAGAATTTTTTACCGGAAGTTGACTGCGGAAACAACCATAAAATGTTCCTCGTTGTTGTGAGGTGAAAAATTGTGAGTTGCGCTCGGCAGAAAAGTTTTTAGCGTCTTGTACCTTTGAAATCCTCGCTTCGCTCAGGATTCAATCTTTGAAACAATCCTACAATCCTTCACTTGCTCAGATTTCAATAGAGGTAACTCGCCTCTAAATAACCAACTTTCCAGCCTTACATAACAAATAACTATTTTTTCTACTGTGTATTTGTAAATTAGAGTATTTAATGCACCTGTCACAGTTTTATGTGCAAACTCACAACACAAGCGCTGAAATGTTGAACTGCATTCACGGACTTAGAAAAAAAAATACAGTCAGCAGAAAAATGGTCAGTTTTCAAAATTATTTTTTTATGCCAATCGATCCTGTGAGTATCAAAAACACAAGACATCAACTGAGGTATGAGTACTCCAAAAAGTCAGAAAACGCGAAAATCGCAAAATCACACTTCTGCACTCGCACAGAAGCTTCACCGACGAGTACCTTCGTTGTTTCTTGCGGCCGTTCTTCTTATCAGTTAAAAGATGTCCTGAATGGCTGGTAGGGAAAAAAAAATTTTTTGGACTATTCAAAAGTACTTATCTATAAGTCTATTTGAATAAAAATCTTTGACTTTGTCGAAACTTATTTTCATAGCGAATATGTGGAAATACTTTTTCGCGATTTCTGACTTTTCTAGTACTCATACCTCGGTTGATGTCTTAGACCGTTTTGATCCTCATACGGAACAGGATCGATTAGCATCAAAAAGTTTGTTACGTTTTTATTTTCTTCTGACTCATATTTTTTGTCAAAATCATGAATGTAGTTCAATATTTCTCAAAAAATTAAAGATGGTTTCCTAAGTACGTTTTAATGTAGCTACAACGGTTAAGGCCGTATATATCTGTACAATTTTATTACCTCAGATGGTTATTTTCATAACTTTAATTTTGCATTTTACTATGCTATTTTTATGTGATAAATATTAAACAAGCAAATATACTAGAAAAAAGCAACTAGTCTCATGTCGCCCTGACGGGATTCCTTGTTTGATATTTATTTCTAATCTAATTTCAAAATCTATCACAATCCCTTTCAGAGGTATTGTGATTGTGATATTTTCGTCTGTCATATTGCTTAGACCGTTCAATTTATTTATTCCATAAGTTTCAAAACGCGTCCCGATCACAATCCCTTTCAAATGTCAAATAGTGACGGCCTGACTGAAGTATGTAAATATCTTTCAAATGACGAAATGAAAGGGATTGCGATAGATTTTAAAATTGGACAATTAGCCCCCTGATCAATATACGTCTACATTCATTTATATCTACAAATGAGTGTATGTGATGTTATCGGACATTTATTTATTCATTATTATTTATATACAGGAGCCACTACACCAGCAGCATCGGTCCACGGCTCCGACGATGAAGATGAGGTTGATGAAGAGAAGGAACTCGCAGAATTAAGGATTACAGATAAATAAACTAGCAGTTAGGTGAATTTTTTATTACATATTTTAATATGTTACGTCAGACAAGTCATAAAGATTGAACACCACTGGCGGAGTGGAAGCGATGCGATGATTTTGTACTTTGGTTGGGGTTAAGTTTGGTAAAACTAGTGTAATGTATAACAAAGTAATGAAAGTCAAAATAAAGGTTTATATTTATGATAAACTTCAAATAGAAAAATATTGGAAAAAAATACTCGGCCACAAGTGAATTCTCAGATGGGACTGATGATTCAGTCAGTGCTCATACCTCAGTTGATGTCAAAGAGTTTTGATCGTCATGAGAAACAGGATCGATCGCCATAAGAAAAAATATTTTTGAAAACTCATCATTTTTCTGCTCACTATATTTTTTTTTTCAAAATCGGTGAATGCAGTTCAAAATTCCTTAAAAAATTAAGGATGGTTTCCTAAGAACGTTTTCATGTAGCTACATCGGTTGAGCTTTCGTGCCCCGTTTTAAATTTCCACCCTGTATAGTTCTTACAGTAATAGTGTTCTTATGAACCGTTAATAAATACGAAGTCTAGTATTATTGTTTTGTTTTGTTATTTGGGAAAGTGAGTAAAGTAGATGCATATTAAATAAATGAATCCGTATGTGGTGAACTTCGCTAAGTTTTTGCTGATCAAGTCAAGGAGATATTTATTTATCCACTATTGCACATAGGTACATGAAAACATATAAACACAAATCATCGTTATCGCTTCGCTCCTGTTAGTGGGGTTTTGGCTTATAATTTGAACTCACTATGAACTTTTGATTTAAATCACTATTAACCGAAAGGTAATATTCATTTTTACTTGTCAAACATCAACTGCGTTTAAAAAAATCAATTCCTAATGTTTTCTAGTTAAGGTGGTACGACTTCCATACAAACAAACATTGCACATTAATTGGTTCATCATACATTAATAATTCGTAAATACATGTGGAACTAACTCGTTTCAGTTATTTGTTTGCGCGAAATTATTTAAAATAATGTACTTTCATACATGAGGTATATAAATGCGATTAGTCAAATACACATACGTAGAATTATTGAAATTATAAGATATTAGTTAATTCGTGATTTATTTATAAAAGTACATTTTTTTTTATTATTTCGCGCAAACAAATAACTGAAACGAGTTAGTTGCGCATGTATTTATGAATCATTAAGGTATGATGAACCAATTAATGTGCAATGTTTGTTTGTATGGAAGTCGTACCACCTTAATTCTATAAAGGTAAGCTATAAGAGACTTATATTTATAAAAAAATATTTTTTTTGTCTTCCATCATTATATAAAGATATAAAATCATATTTAAGATATACAGGGTGTAACAGAAATGCCCTGTAAAATTAAAAAGGCTAATTTTATAGCCTAAATACAGTCACTTATTGTATTGGATCAATATTGCAATTTTTTAAAGTAGTAGATTTTCCTCTTAAACCTTAATGGAATCTCTGTAACACTTTGTATATCAATTCTATAATATTGTAGATACAAATCATTTATCTTAATGAACTATATTTTCTTATAAATAGTATCAACTTCAAGAATAGCAAATTATAAAAAAAATATTACTAACACCGTGAATGTAAAAACTAAAGTACCAAAATATCTTTATCTTTTAGATGATGAAATTGCATGACAATTTTATTAGCTGTTTAAACATATATATGTACCTATATATTTTAGTCATTGTTCAGTTATTTACAATGAACATAGGTAAACACAAAAGTATTTCAAACCGAATGAAAAACGAATTTACATATTTTTATTTTATATAATTCTTAATTTTATACTTGCGAACACAATATATTATTATTAAAGATGTCCAAAAATAGAAGTTTAATAAAAAATCTACTAACTACTATGCTATATAATATACTTAAACAAGTTTCTATTGGTATATGACAAACGAATGACATCAAAAAGGTTTTTTTTATTGTTTATCATTAAGTACAGAGATTGTCAATATGTATTCACCGAGACGCGACGCGACGACACTCGAAGAGGCCAATGATTTCGCGATGCGCCGCGCGACGCCGCGAGACGCATCGCAACGTCGCGAGGCGCATCGTAAAATCGTAGCAGAACGACGACGCCTCGCTGCGCATTGAGACGCCGCGAGTGTCTACTCGTAAACAAGTAGTACAACCAATACAACAAATAGTAGACAAGTCGCCACAACGGCCTCAGGCTGCGCCTCGCGGCATCGCGATACGCCGCGCGTACCGGCGATGTTCCGCTGCGTCGCGATACGTCGCGCTACGCCGCGAGGCATCTCGAGGCGCAGTGCTGCGTGGTGCAACGTATTCTGAATTCTCACAATGAAATGTGTATATTTTGTGTCGCTCTATTAAAATGTGCGCGCAGCGTCGCGTCGCGTCTCGGTGTGAGCTGACCCTTAGAAATGAGTTATGTACATAAAATAATCGAATGGTTTCTGTGCAAACTGACAGAATGGTCAGACCTAATATTTCAAGTCAAGTTTCTAATGTTGTGCAGATTAACGCATACACTGCATAGTCTCGAAGGTATGTATATGTCGCAGGATAATTAGATAAATCGATTTTTTGCGAAAATCCTAGACACAGCGAAAACACGGATAATTAGACAATGGTGTTGTCATTTCTCAAACCTACTGAAAAAAGATATTATATGTATTCAGATAGCCGCCACACTGTATTGGTTTGTATTCCTTTCGCCATTAAGTTTTCATATATCTTACTAGCTGTACTTACAGGAACCCTCACGGGCGTCCCCAGAACACCCCCACCAAAGTTTCATCACAATCTGTCCCCTAATTGTCTAATTTCAAAATCTATCACAATCCCTTTCAAAGGTATTGTGATGGTGATAGTGATTTATGGAATTGTGTAGCTTAGCAATCCCTTTCAGAACGAATGATGTTTTAAACGACACTTCATTTGACACTTCTCCATGCATTTGAAATATATTTTCGTTTGTCACTTTGCTTAGACAGTTTAATTTCATTCATTCAATACCTATCAAAAGGCGTCCCGACCACAATCCCTTTCAAATGTCAAATAGTGACGGCCTGAAGTATGTAAATATTTTTCAAATAACAAAGGGTTATTGTGATAGATTTTAAAATTAGACAATTAGGCCCCTGATCAGTGGTTTCTAAACGCATAGAGGACAAACATACAAACAATGATTTTTATTAATATATGTAGATAAATTATTCGTAAACGTCCCATCTAGCAAAAAGAGACTACTTGTTTTTGTCCTAGTATAAAATGTATGTTTTCCATAAAATTAATAAGCTATGTATTATAGTTTTATTAAGCACCTTCTTGCCTTCAAAATATTGTTTAGCAATAACAGATTCGTTCAAAACCAGGAGCTCCATTTTTGATTCACTCGTCTCGAAAATTCTACTGATTTTCGTGCGACTTTTGAGTAACTGTATTCAGTAAAAGCGACCTTGCATGTATATACTTAATCTCGCTTTTCGCCTGACGTACCGCGTCCAACGCGAGCGCCCAAGGAGCAAAGCGAAAAGCGTGCTATGTCTACGCTTGCAAGGTCGCTAATCGCCGATCGCCTCCTCGTTCGCCTCACACTCGCGCGACGAGTGATTAAAAAATAGAGGTCCTGCTACATGAAAGATCCATGCAACTTATGTCTCTTAGATGTAAAAAGTGAAAAATATTAAGTAACAAACAATAATATGTTTAGTTACAATTTTATTATAAAATAACATACATCCAATATGTTTTCGGATTTGGGATAAGAAATGTTATATAAAAATTTCCGACTAAGCGAATTGTTTTTTGTATGAATTAATTAAAATATTAATGAGTTATGTATACAAATATTATACCTTTTTTATATGTTATAGGATATGAGCAAAACGAATTTATAAAATCCAGTCCTGAGATTTTTTCTGAAATGTACTACTCTTGTTTTCAATACTTAAAACACTGTCTTTATGATAATGTTGTATACAGTACTATTAAAAAAATAAGGAAGAATTTTATTCCTCTGTTTTTGTCGATGGCGTGACTAGTCCCATAGTAAAAATGTATGTGTTGATGGGTACCACACCCTGTATTTTCTTATTTTATAAAAAAAAGACTTTTGCACTGACAACACATGTCAGGCTTTATATAGACGTTTCTTCGTACATTCCCTTTTTTGTTAGGTTGGTATCCCTGTCGATTTCTGTCAAAAGGTTAGGTTAATTTAGGATAAGAATTAGATTTTAAGACATTTTAAGTTTTGGATTTTGTTTTAAAATTATGCTCGAAACATTAGAACGCGGTGAAAGTAAAATGGTTTTGAAATAATGTTTCTAATGCATACGCGCCTTCTTGACATACATGGGTACCAACCTAACAAAAAATGGAAAATACGATGAAATGCACTTTAGTTTGCGACCTTGAGAGCGCCATTATGTCACAGTCCAACCATAATAAAGAGCTCGTTGCTCTCGGCCGTATGATTCGCTCACACACACACGGTGAGTAAATCTACGGACGGTTTGAAAGCAATAAAGTAACATATAAAGTGTCATGCATAGGTGCGAAAATAAAGGTTATGCTGCTAAACGCTACTCGTCTGGGACCTATATTCGTAACTGGACACGAGGACAAAATTTTATTAGTCTAAAAATATGAAAATATGTTGAGGACAATGACGGCGTTCAAAACACTCCCGATTCACCCGCGCTGCTCGCTATTACTACACGGATTCGCTGTAGTCCGAGCCTAAAATAGCGCGTGTATGGCGCGTAACAGCGTGAGTACCGTCATTTTAGCCGTTTGTAGGCAGAGCTGTTTGGACTGTACTTATGTCGCTAGTAATAGCGTTCGTTTTCGTAGAGCACGTGTAAAATCTGACGTGCTGTTGACAGTACATATACAGCTTTTTATATTTCTGTATATCATAAGGCTTTTTACACACTCCGATTTTTATAACGATGTAAGCCCCCTTTTGTAAATTCTGTGACTGTTTTAGTTTAAAAAATCTTAATAATAATAATCTTTATTGACTTATAAACACATACATAGCAAAATATGGCTGGAGTCCCCTTTTAATCTAACTTACCTGTGTCAGGGTTCCCAAAATTCAAATAAGTCTACAGTTAACAATTTGATTTAAATTTTACTATTCTTCGTTTTCTTCTATGTGTGTATGCGTGCGTGTGTGCGTGCGTGTGTGCGTGCATGTGTGCGTGGGTGTGTGCGTGCGTGTGTGCGTGTGTGTGCTTTATTCAAATACACTCTGAATTAGTCTCAATAAGTTTTCAAAATAATTTTCTTATTAAAAACTGTTTTTACCAACGACGGTACGGAGACGGTATATGCGTTTGGGGTGAGAGGTTGTTTGTTTATTTGTTTCTGCAAACCAATGTTACCATTTATCTCCAAAAGTACTAGTCTGATTTTGATGCCGTTTTCAGTAATGGGTTTGAGTTTGATTGGTGAATGTTCTTAGATAAGTATTACGGTGACAACTCACCAGGGGGCGCTGCAGTAAACATTTGTGTTGCAAACTAATGTTGCCATTTATCTCCAAAACTACTAATCCGGTTTTGATGCGGTTTTCAGTAATGGGTGTGGGTTTGATTGGTGAATGTTCTTAGATAAGTGTTTTGGTGACAACTCACCAGGGGGCGCTGCAGTAAACATTTGTTTGAGCAAAACCAAAACTACAAGTCCGATTTTGATGCTGTTTTCAGTAATGGGTTTGGGTTTGATTGGTGAATGTTCTTAGATAAGTATTACGGTGACAACTCACCAGGGGGCGCTGCAGTAAACATTTGTGTTGCAAACTAATGTTGCCATTTATCTCCAAAACTACTAATTCGGTTTTGATGCGGTTTTCAGTAATGGGTGTGGGTTTGATTGGTGAATGTTCTTAGATAAGTGTTTTGGTGACAACTCACCAGGGGGCGCTGCAGTAAACATTTGTGTTGCAAACTAATGTTGCCATTTATCTCCAAAACTACTAATTCGGTTTTGATGCGGTTTTCAGTAATGGGTGTGGGTTTGATTGGTGAATGTTCTTAGATAAGTGTTTTGGTGACAACTCACCAGGGGGCGCTGCAGTAAACATTTGTTTGAGCAAAACCAAAACTACAAGTCCGATTTTGATGCTGTTTTCAGTAATGGGTTTGGGTTTGATTGGTGAATGTTCATAATGTTCTTTGATAAGTGTTACGGTGACAACTCACCAGGAGGCGCTGCAGTAAACATTTGTTTGAGCAAAACCAAAACTACAAGTCTGATTTCGATGCGGTTTTCAGTAATAGGGTTTTCTGTAGTACCATGTACATAATATCTATGCTCTCTAAAAAGTTTGAAATACAAATTAAAATTAGAAATTTGGAAAAACCCACGACGGTTAAAACGTAATTGAAAATGGAGCCCCCGACGGATAATTAAGTCGAGGGTTTTTAAATTCTTTTATCTTTTTTCAATTACGTTTTAACAGTCGTTTGTTTCTCAAAATTTTTAATGTTGCTTTTTTAAAGTTCATGTTTCCGGACAACATCTTACTCAATGCCAAATTAATGTCGTCATTGTGTAGGTAGTGGCTAGTCCATGACGTCATAATCTTTACAGAACTACCCCTAAGGCCTGTTAGAGAAACTGATATTGCCCCCCGGCCCAATTAAATTTTTTCGAGCAAAGAATGCAAGCAGGTACAAATAATATATCATTAATTTTTTACTAACATTTAGTGTGAATGCGAGAGAACGCCATGCCGCTTATGTACCGATTGCTATTTTATTTTATGTATATTTTTTTCTGACAATTCATCACACCTTTGTTACTCCCATAGAATAGCTGTTTCACCCCCACGGGGTTAACTACCCCCATGTTCGGTACCAATGGGCCAGGAGATGGATGTTTATACAATTCACTCCCAAACTGCACCCTTGATGCAGTGCCAACCCCACAAAAATTTCAAAATCTATCACATCATTGTGATTTATGGGATTGTGTAACTTATACTATAATCCCTATCAGAACAAATGATGTTTTAAATGACATTTCATTTGATACTTCTCCATACATTTGAAAAATATTTTTATCTGTCACTTTGCTTAGACTGTTCAATTTCGTTCATTCAATACCTTTCAAAACCGCGTCCCGATTATAATCCCTAACAAATGTCAAATAGTGACGGCCTGAAGTATGTAAATATCTTTCAAATGACGAATTGAAAGGGATTGCGATAGATTTTGAAATTAAAAAAATTAGACAGCTCCCTGATTTGATAAATGTAACGTAGTCAATCCATTTTCGTTATGTTTCTGAAACGTCGTTACAAGTCATAGTGTGTAAAGGGCTTCATAAAATGAATGATTTTTATTTTCTAAGAATCACGCTTATTTAAACAATATAGCTTAATTTGTCACTAAGCTGATAAAGAGGTAAAAAAAGTTTGATTAAATAAGATTTTATATTTATGATAAATTTTGAATAGAAAAATATTAGAAAAAAATCAACTCGGCCACAAGTGAATTCCCGTCGAAATTCTCTAATGCTTTTATTTTTTTTTTATAGCTGTAGGCCAGCGTTGTCACACCAATGCTATGAATATCCTTGCATATATATTTTTTTCCACTATTTTTCTATTTATAATTTATCATAAGTACAGAAATAGCATTGAAAAATCATAAAATTAGATTTTATAGTATACAATATTTAGAAAATACAGATAATTTTTGTTTTTAAGTATAAATTTGATATGTTTTATATTATAACATTATTATATTAGATAAGCCATTTACTTCTGTCACCGCTTACAATTTTAAGTCTGTATAGATTTTAATGTAGTTCTTAATAAGAGAGATTTTAGTTTTGTAATTATTTTTATACATCACTTTTATTCTTATATTTTATAGTATTTTTGTGTATTTTACAGTCTGATATAGTAATGTAATATACGCATACCGACGTAGTGGTGGCAAATATAAATTTGTTATCAAGTGAAATTGGACTTAAGTGCCTTCAATATTAGGTTGAAACTTTATAAACCGCGCGAAAAATCTACCGTTGTATATTGTTATTACTGATCACAGAGCAGTTGACTGGCAATCTAAAGGCTGTTGGTACGACTCCCGTCTTAGTAAATTATAGGGATTCGATCCCGCATCGTTGGGAATCAGGCCGTAGTGCATTGGGCCGGATTCCCAAGGATGCGGTTTCGAATCCCGGCAAGGCGACATGAGACAAGATGCTTTTTTGTAGTATATTTTCTTGTTTAATATTTATGACATAAAAATAGCATTGTAAAATGCAAAATTAAAAAGTTATAAATTATAGTTTATTTTTCTTGTACAAAATGTATGTTATGTGTTAAATACTATTATTATATGGTGAAACTATTAAAGTTAAATATCATTTGATAAAGAATAGGTATTAACGCCGTCACTCCGTTGGTGTGCGCCGACCCTAATGATTCCTAACAGCCATTTCTATCAATGTATTCTTAAACAAAGAGCCAATAGCTTATTCGTATGCTCGTGGCACGCGAAGTCATAATGTCAGCCATTAAAGTCCGTTGTACTACGTCTAGTACTATTTATATTCTATGGTTATACGGAGGGAGCGAACAATAATTATTATACTTAGTCTTTGCTTTGCGTACAAACGGCTGAAATGACGCACTCACACAGATACGCGGCGCTACACGCGCGCCCGCTATTTAAGGCTCGGGCTACAGTGAAAACCAGTGAGATCGAGGGTCCGTGTAGCGATAGCAAGCGGCGCGTGTTTGAGCACATCATATCGGCCCAGTGGCAGTGTAACGACTGTTTAGAATCAGAATCAGAATAAATGTATTGCTTACTAGCGGCCGCTTGCGGTTTAACACGCGTGGTTCCCGTTCCCGTGGGAATATCGGGATAAAAAGTATCCTATGTTTATAACCAGGCTATCTACTATCTGGGTACCAAATTTCATCCGAATCCGTTCAGTAGTACTATCGGAGCCTATTCAATACAATCAAACCTTTCCTCTTTGTAATATTAGTATAGAAAACTGTGTTACAGGTTCTTACATTACAAAATACATTGATTAGACTAACGTTCTTACGTTTTATGACTCCGCGTGCCGAGCTATCTAACGCCCGAAATTAATAACCTATCTGTAGATATGGATTGGGCTATCTGAGATAGTTGCCGAGAATATTTTTGTTAATATGACCGAAATAACGATGGTTGCTAGGCAACGAAGCCAGTATCATATTCAGTATATTATTAATTTCGACCGTAAAATAATAGTCTTGTACGGATATGTAGAGCCGATATAAGGCCGATTTTTCAATATTCATATTGAAATGATCCCTCTTTGATGTCGTATCATACAGACTAATTGGAAATTAATTGTCAGTTTTATCTCTTAGTATGCGATTGTCTTTTATTTTAGTTGGTTATTATGAATTAAACTATGGATTGAAATTATCAGCCAAAACCATAGCAACCATTTTCAAAGTACCAAAATAACAGATTTTTTATGTTGATTCGAGCCTAATGTGAACTCGATTACGTCCAGAGTAAAGCCCGAAGTTAATAACCTATCTATAGATATGATTGGGCTATCTGAGATTGTTGCCTAGGATACTGGGTTCGTTGCCTAGCAACCGTCGTTATTTTGGTCATTTTAACAAACCTATCTGTGGATATGGATTGGGCTATCTGAGATCACGAACCCAGTGGTTCGTTGCTTAGCAACCGTAGTTATTTTGGTCATATTAACAAAGATATTCTAGGCAACCATCTCACATAGCTCTATCCATATCTACAGATATGTTATTAATTTCGGGCGTAAGAGGCTGGTCTGGATGGAATCGAGTTCACAATAGGATCGACATCAAAAATCTGTTATTTTGGTACTTTGACGGTTGCTATGGTTTCCATAGTACCACTTTGTCAAGAGTAACCCCCCCCCGTTCTAAAAAGATCAAAATATAAATTTTATTTATTAGCAATACTTTGTATGGTTAGTCATGATGTCATTATGTTTTTCAAAGGGAAATTAATTTAAAATTATAATGTGTTCTTTTCAATCGTGCCATAAATTGGACTTGTTATGTAGTGGTATAATAGAAATAAATTGTGTTATATGATATTTTTTTGTTTTATTTCTCTATATTTTTACAATATATGTTAAATTACTAAAACATTTTAAAACAACATTAATACTTATGATAAATTTTAAATAGAGAAATATTGGAAAAAAACAACTCGGCCACAAGTGAATCTGAGAATTCACTTGTGGCAGAGTTGTTTTTTCCAATATTTTTGTATTTAAAATTTATCATAAGTGTCAAAATCGCATTGAAAAATTCTAAAATCATAAATAAAATAACATTAATAACGCTACGCTCGTGATTCAATCCTGGCTCCTTCACTTGCTCAGATTTCAATAGAGTAACTTGCCGCTAATAACCAACTTTCCAGCCTTGCATAACAAATAACTATTTAAGTATCTAAAGTCAATATAATTTAAGTACATAAGACTTACTTATTCAAATAAATAAATAAAAAAACAAATAAATAAAAATTACATAGATTGTGATGTGACAAGTTTTTTGAATAGTCACAAGCAATAATAAATGTAAACACTACAAACGTTGTCATATTCACAGACCTTTATCGAGATAGACGAAAAGAGCGCTTCAAACTGTATGAGAACCTAGCGTGGCGAAATTTTCGTACGTCACTAGCGAGATTTAGTGATGTGGAAATGTTATTGACGAGCTCTTGCAAGAAAGCACCGCACAATTAACCATTTTCGTTTCTGAGTGACGCGTGTTTTCATGGCAATGGTCTTAAACGGACTTAGGTCGTAAAACTTTGACCGTGGATCAAACTTTTGACACGCAAGGTAGGTACACGTTTACCGTCTATCTCGATATAGGTCTGTGGTCACATTTCAATATTGAATGACTTTTGTGCACACAGTGAGTTTTTTTCTGTTTCTATGTGATATCATATCATGTAGAATTATCATCCTGATAATCTGTGTACCGTATTATTATTACATTAAATATACCTGCCAACCTACTTATTTGTTAAAACAGCGCTATCTGACTGAACGGCTGCATCAGAAAACCAGCACCGCAGCCTTAGCTGTGGCATTACTTGAGATGAAGCAATTTCAGCAAAAAAAAAAAAAATGTTTCTTGTACCTATGTATGTTCTGATTATGTTTTTTTTTGCTGAGTAAACGATTTTTCTGTTCTATTCTTTCTATTAAAGTTGTTTAGTTTATGATTTTTTTAATTTTTGTATTTTTAAAGTCTACGTAGCTACCGAGACTTGAGGGACCACTGTCGAAAGACTGGTATGTTTATGATGTAATTTACCTTAATGAGTATTAAATCCTACAAAAAATATAAGTATTGGAGAATTTCGATGGTAGCGAGCAAGTCACGGTAGCTCAGTACTTAGAGCCACTGCTCCCGGCCCACTGGCCGGGTTCCTAAAGGTAAGTTCGAGTCCCATTTGAAATTCAATTGTGGTCAAGTTGGTTCTTTTCCAATATTTTTCTATTTAACATTAATCTTAAAGTTGTATAGTGTTCACATATTATTGTTGGTGATGTACCTGATTTTATCGCTTTCCTTTTCTGATTAGTAACATAAGCATTGGTACTAAAATCACAAATATTTAAAAAGAGTCTTAAATAAAATACTAAAATAGTCCACTAGTGTAGGATTATGAAGTAATGTTTGGTTTGTCAAAAAGGATTGATCATTCGTAATATTACCTATTCTTTCTTTTCAGATTTGTCAATCTGTTTTTCAGTTTCAGAATCTTGATTTACTTCGTTCTCTTTAGATGTTTCTTCATTTTCGTCGTTCTCATTCTTTTCTTCTTCTTCCTTATTTTCTTTATTTTTGTCTGTTTTAGAGTCATTTACATTCTTTTTTTCTTTTTCTTTTTTTTCTTTCTCTGTGTCATCTTTTTCAGAACTTTCTGAATCTTGTTTTTTATCAGCTGAAGATTCTTCTTCTTCATCAGTTTCTTTCTTTTTAATTGGATCATTTGTTTGTTCTTTTTCGTCTTTCTTTGGTTCAGTTGTACTTTCTACTTTTTCTGTTGTCAAAGTTTCGTCGACTTCGTTTTCTAGTGGTGTTTTTTCTAATGTTTCATTTTCGGAGGGTGTAGTTTTATCTGCCGTTGCTGTGGTAGTTTCTAAAACATTCGTTTTATTTTCTTCTTTTTTATCTACTTCTGATGTTCCAATGACGAAGTTCCCTTGTTCGGAATTATTTCCTGGTTTTACTTCAGTCATAATATCTTTGATGTCTTTGCTAGGATAAAATATGAAAAAGTTTGTCACTTTGTCGCTACCTATGGAGCTACCGTACATATTTTTAGCGTTTATAAAAACTGAAGATGTTTTATTTTCGCCTTGTTTTTCTTCATTGCCTTCTAAGTTTTCTTTAGCTGTTTCTTTTTTAGATTTTGTTCCTTCGTTGTCTACTTGGCTTGTTGCGTTTTCTTTGGCAACACTCTTTTCTGTAGTTTCCATTAAAGAAGTTTCAATATTATTTTTTGTTTCGTCAACGGCCTTATCAGCACTCTCTTTTTGAAGATCATCGGATTTATCATTATTATCTTTCGATTCTTTATTTTCTTTATCTTTTAGGCCCTGTTCTGAAGTATTTTTTTCTTTGTCATCTTTAGGAGATTTTGTGATGTTTTTAACCTGTTTTGTTACTTCTACTTTAATTTGATTTTTGATATGCTGCAAAGAGAAAAATATTTCATTATAATAAGTGAAAATGCGGTTGTTTATCAGTAGATTATATGTACCGGGTTTAGTTTAGAGCCCAAATTTCCACCAACCAAACCGTCAAAACCTACACATTTCGTTCTTTCTCTGGGAATCAATCCCGGGATTTCCGAATCTGATACCGATGATGTCTGATACAGAATCGGGTTAAAAATTATCTAAGGTTTCTACGTCCGAAGTATGAAAAGGACTAATTTCTTCACTATTTATTTCGTAAATACTAATAAACTTACTTTATTTAACTCTTCTATATAAACAGAAGTCCAGTCTTCAAGCCACTTCCAAAACTGTTCCTGTAAGAAAATTATAAGTTATGAAACTGAAAAATATATCATTGAAATGCCAAAATATACTGTTATTGAATTTCGCAATTACAGGACTGGGTGATAAATATCGAGCCAGAGAGAGGGAGAAAGTCGGCTAAAGCAGATTTTGTGGAGCTTCGTCTTATGCACAGACCTATATCGAGATAGACGGTAAAAGTGTACCTACCCTGCGTCTCAAAAAATTGATTCACCGTCAAAGTTTTCCGACCTAAGTCAGTCCGCTTGAGACCATTGCCATGAAAACACGCGTCAATCAGAAACGAAAATAGTTAATTGTGCAGTGATTGTTGCAAGAGCTCGTCAATAATATTTCCACATCATCGCAGGTACGAAAAATTCGACACGGTAGGTTCTCATACAGTTTGTAGAGCTCTTTTCGTCTATTTCGATATAGGTCTGTGGTCTTACGGCTTGAGTCAACATTTTAGCTATTCATCATCGTCGAACTAACATCATCATCGAACTAACAAAAGACGAAAAGATAGAGTTTGCCCACAAAATACGGGAATGAAATCTGCCTTCTCTTCCAGCTTCTTCATGTTTCTAGGGCCTTTGCTTTATAATAGATTTAATGCCAAATTTGGTATTTATTCTATTAATTATCACAGCACAAGGAGCATTCTGTATGCAGCTCTTCAAAAAATGTCCTACGAAGACACAGAGAAATTATTGCTTGTGATTAAATGATAAAAAGTTTTAGTACCTATGTTATTTATTTTAATAAGTTAGGTGTATTATTTATATAGTATTATGTTTGTTTGTCATGATCTTGTTAATTAATGATATTGTATTTGGTTGTTTAATTTAAGTATAATGTAAGTCCTTTTTGCCTGAAACACAGGGTATTCCTAGTTCAGGATAATTATATAATTATAGATTTTGGTAAAAATTCTAGGCTATAAGTTTTTAACACTGTAATGTTTTGATTATTGAATAAATTATTTATTATTTATTATTATTATTTATCATCAACTGACATTTTAATGTCTCCTCTGCAGGGGTTCAGGCTTTCCTTATGAATGGATAAGGAAAATGGACCATGACCCACTACGGGTCCAATGCGGATTGCTGGGTCTGGGTGGTAACAACTCCAAATGCAACCAGAACCAACGGTTTGCAACGGCAACCTGCCTTCCAGATTTTGAAGCATAGAAGTACTCGATGTAGTAGGTATAGTTTGGTGCCTATTCGCACTTACGTTAAAGAAATTATAATCACTTACGTTTTCAATCAACTCTTTCATGGGGTCATCCTTTTCTTTCCGTTTCTTCTGTTTCCTCAGTTCACCTGAATTAGCAATCTTGGAAATAGAAAAAAATATCTGTAAATCATCGATGAGATATATAGGTCCATTGCACGACATGTCCTTTTCTTAAAATCATGTAAGAGCGAAAAACTTTATAATAGAAAAGTATAGATTTAGCTTCTCAATTTTTTTTAAATTTTAACTTGCATTCCTTGTTAATTTACATTAAAGACACAATGTCAATTTGAAAGATTTTTCTTTTCACAAAATGTTAGGTCATTATTATTTTAATCCATAACCTGTAATTTACTTACCTCATTTTTCTTTTCATCTCCATCAGCTTCAGATTCAATATTTTGTTCATTTGTATTGTTTTTTTTACTATCTTCTTTATCGTTTTTAGATTTTATCGATCGTTCGTCGGTTTCTTCTTTGTCACTTTGTACCTTAAACATTATTTAGTTGGTCAATATAAATTTAACTTCATCTAATAACTTGTTTAACATTTTGTTTTTAACGATTATTATGTTGGACTAATTGAAACTAAGTAATTTAATTTTCTTTTACAGTCAAAAAGTCATAGTCATAGTCATAGTCATAACATTTATTGCAACATGTTGGTTATTACAGATGGTAAATACATAAAAAAATGACCCATAAACATGACCCTGCAAGGGTATGGCAATTTAAATATTTTAAAAGTATGTGTTCTTAAACATAAACATTTTAAGTACAATCAAAAAATTCCTTCAAGGTATAATAACATTTTTGTATTAAATATTCCTTCAGTTTTGAGCAAAAGATCTTTTCTGTTTGTATTTCCTGGAATTCCTTTGGTATTTTATTAAATATTTTAATTGACATATGGTAAGTGCCTGAGCTCACCATATGTAGTTTTGCGAAAGGTAAAGCCAGTCTATTTTGGTACCTTAGGTTACGTGGATGTTGGTAAAAATCTTTTGCTTGTGAATACAAATGTATGTTCTGTTTGACAAATTTACATATTTCAAATATATATAATGAGACAAGTGTTAGTATTCTAAGTCTAATAAAATGAGGTCTACATGTTTCCATATTGTCTATATTTGCGAGTAATCTTATACATCTTTTTTGGAGAATAAAAAGCTGATTCACGTGTGCACTATTACCCCAAAGGACGGTTCCATAGCTCAGCCATGCATTAGCGTAAGCATAATAAGCAGTCATAGCGGCACTTAAATCGGTTCATTTTTTTAATTCATATAAAGCGTATGTAAATTTCGAGAGTTTCGTGGCAAGTTTCGTGGCAAGCACGCCAGGCTTGATTATAATCTCTTCTTCTTCTTATGGAGTGAGGATTAGCGGTCACCTCTGGTGTCAGAGTTTATCAAGCCGCCTATAAAGCCTCTGACTTGGCTTAACGACTGTAATCAAATGAGAACAGCCGGGACCGACGGTTTCCCGTGCCATCCGAGTCACGGAAGCGATCAGCTGTAATGCTACTTTACGGTCATCCATCCGACACTTGACCGGGCCGAACTTTGCTTTGCTCGAATCGTTCAAATCTGATCAGTCTGTCAAGCGCGGCCATGAACGCTTCGTCTGATCTTAAGAGCACCTTTACGTCACTCGTTATTGCGACGGTCTTCGCAGAGTAAACGTAAAAGCCCGATTATAACTTTTTTATTTTGCATTTTACAATGGCTGTTTCATCTTAATCGATAGTCAAACATCTGTAAAGATGTTTCTTTCGAATGCGAGGATATTTCTCTCATTGATGAAGCGACGGTGGCCAACACCGTAGAACGGTGAATATACTAGAAAAATTCGACGTGTCCTCATAGGTCTCTGTAGCATAATTGTTTATTGCATTGGGCCGGACTCCCAAGGATGCGGGTTCGAATCCCGTCAGGGCGACATGAGACTAGTTGCTTTTTTAAAATAAAAATAAATAAAAATATTTATTTCGGACAACATAAATCCATAATGTGTTAGTAAATAGAAAGCCTATTAACTATGTTAGTATTTAATTTCAATGAAAGATGTTATTTTTCCTATCATACATTCAATCAGCGGACAATCCCCATTGTCGACTATCTCCTTCAGGACGCTGTGGCTGCTGCCGCGCATTCTGTGCAACAGTGACGCGGTCTTTTTGCGCATAATAGTTTCAAAACTATCCACGCCGGCTATAGCAAACATCGCAGATGCGCTACAAAACCGCGGCAGCCGCAACAACGCCCTGAAGGCATTATTATATTGAACACGTAGGGCACTGTAGGCTTTTTTGGTATAGTCGGTCCATAGGCTGCTCGAGTAAAAAGATGTGCAATATGTTTTGAAGAGCGCAATTTTCACAGCGTCTGTGCAACGACTAAATCTATGGACCAGCATATTTGCCCTGACCGACAGTGCCCTACGTTCCCGCTCAATATCGTCATCATCTTTAAGGCCGTCAGTGACGATGTGTCCTAGATATTTAAATTTGTACACTCTTTCGAGATGTTCATTATATAGTGTTATAGGGGGTACTACTTTAGGACACTTACTGCCAGCCTTAAAAACCATGAACTGCGACTTTTTGGTATTGTATAGTAAACCATGTGAGATAGCGAATCTTTCACAGACATCGAGTAAAGCCCTCAGCGCACAGACCGAGGGTGCCAGCAGCACCATGTCGTCTGCGTAGCTGATGTTATTGACGCAAACATTGCCAATGTGGCAACCGACATGCGTGCTACTAAGCTGTCTGACCAGTGCGTCCACGTACAGGTTGAAGAGCCGTGGTGAAGTTAACCCCCCTTGTCTCACCCCACACTCCATCCTGTACGGCTCAGAATACTCGTTCGCCCATCTCACATAGTTCACCTGATTACAATACCAGTACTTAAGTAAATCAGTGCAACCATCAGGTAACCCAGCAGCTCTCAATTTACTCCACAAAATATCATATGAGACGAGATCGAAAGCTTTACTAAGATCTAAGAAACAGGCGTACACAGGTGTATTCCTGTCTGTGTAATACTTGACAGTGTGCTTAAGGCTCATTATTGCTGTTTCTGTCGATAAGCCACGCATGAAACCGTGTTGGCTATCGTGGAGCTCAATGTGGTTTTGTAGTATAGAATCAAGCACACTGTCAAATATCTTGGCTATTGTCGTTGCCAAGGATATCGGTCGGTAGTTCGAACTGTCTGACACGTCACCGGAACGATTTTTCACAACGGGAACAACTGTGGTTCTGATTAAGTCTGCGGGCAGGTAAGAATGCGAGATGCAGATATTAAATAGTAACGACAGAACTCTAGGCAAGTGGACACCTGCATATTTTAAGTGCTCAATACTGAGGCCATCGTGACCCGGCGATTTACCAGTAACCATAGTTTTAACAATATCTGCAATAGTTTTAGGTGTAATTACTATTGTAAGGTCACGATTGGCCTCAGTATTGTATACGGGCCCCGACGTTGGCGCCAATGGTGAAGATACTATAAACTGATCCCTGAAAAGACTGGCAATCTGCTTCACATCACTCACCCCGCCCACAGCCTCAGGGAGACTAGGTCCAGCATTAAGCCGATTTGTGGCCTTCCAGAACTTCTTGAAATCCCGCTTTGAGTAACACGTAGCCAAAATATCCATTTTAATTTGATCATTGTTATTTTGGCACCACTTTAATCTACTTTTGAAAACCCGCCGGCTGTTAACCATCTCATCATAAACTAAACCCTGCCTCGGTCGGCCGTACCATACCCACATTTTAAATTTAGACCTTGCCTCCCTGTGTGCTGCACTGACATGCTTATTCCAACCTGGTAGAACATGTTTTTTATTATAATAAACATTTTGGCCAGATTCAATCGCCGCATGAGATAAGACGGAGACTATACTCTTATATAAATTATCTATAACATTTCTATGACCCTCATTATTACAGAAACCGTGGCTACATTGAATGAATTCGGAAGGAAAATCCAGTGCCTTTAAGTTCTTATCACATAATTCTGTATAATATTTTACTTGTTCATTAGTTCTATTGCCCCACTTAATTTTATTAGAATTTATATTTATATTTTTCATAACAACTTTCTGGTATATTTTCTCGTTTAATATTTATCACGTAAAAGCCCGAGTTGTTGATTTTGCAAAAACAATAGCTAAGTATTATAACCGAACGAAAGACTACTAACCGGTCGTAGGTTTGAGTAGGTAAGACTAGACTAAGTTTGAATTAAGTGCTTTTCAGTCTACGCTATAATATAATAGCATATATATAGCTTATAGCTCATATCACAACATTATCGTTTATCATACATTTACTAAGATAGCGTATAGTAAGCCAATAAATATATTATAACTAAGTAATAATAAATAAATAAATATTCGCATACAATCACACCAATTATCTAGTCCCACGTTAAGTTTCATGAAGAACTTGTGTTATGGATACTAGATAACGGATAAACATACTTATATACCTTTTTTTTTTTGTAAATAAATACTTAATGTATACATACTAAACACCCAGACCAAGACAAATAGACATGTTCATGCACACAAATATTTGTCTTGTCCGGGACCTCTGGCGCAGAAGGCGGAGTTAGTACCCCTGCGCCAAATAGGTCGTCACTAAGTGTGAACGTGTTCTAAGTAAATGTATGGTGAGCGATATCGTTGTGCTAAGAGCTATAAGCTATATGCTATCATATCATAGCGTAGTCTGAAAAGCGCTTTAATCTTAAATTACAAATGCCTGGCATAATTATAAAAAAACGTACTTTCTCTTTTTTATCATTTTCCACATCTTGCTCTTTGTTTGCTTCTACTTTTGGCTTTTCTTCTTCTTTCTTTCTTTCCTAAAATAAATATCATATTTAAATGCAGGAAATAGATTCTTAAATAAATATTTACAGCTGTTGTGGTTTTTTCTCTATGTAAGTAAGTAATTTGTCACCTAACATCTAAATATTACCTATGGCAGTGATAAATAGAACTATGAAATACATTATTTTCAATACCTTTTCTTGTTTCTCAGTATGAGGTACGATTTCATAGGATACTCCTGGTTCTAACATATCCTGTGACAGAAAATAGATTATTAAAGGTACCTATACTTCACACACATAAAATAAATAAATAAATAATTGCATACAACATAACAGTTATCTAGCCCACATTAAGTTTCATGAAGAACTTGTGTTATGGATACTTGATACCGGATAAACATACTTTTTTTTTTTTTGTGAGACAAATATACGTGTTTATGCACACAAATATTTGTCTTGTCCGGAGATCAAACCCGGACAGGGATACTAAACCCGCCTTCTGCCTCAAAGGTCCAGGATTCGATCCCCGGACAAGACAAATATTTGTGTGCATGAACATGCCTATTTGTCTTGGTCTGGGTGTATATTAGTGTATTAATTACTAGCGGCCGCTTAGTTCCCGTTCCCGCGGGAATATCGGGATAAAGAGTATCCTATGTTCATAACCAGGCTATCTACTATCTGTGTACCAAATTTCATCCAAATCCGTTCAGTAGTTTCGGAGCCTATTCAATGCAAACAAACAATCAAATCTTCCCTCTTTATAATATTAGTATATGTAGATGTACTTAAAAAAAAAGTATGTTTACCCGTTATCTAGTATCCATAACACAAGTTCTTCATGAAACCTAACGTGGGGTAGAATAGGTGTGAAAAAAAAACAACGGGTTGCACGGGAGTGCCGGCAGAAGTGAAAACCGCTTAAACGAAACAGCACGAGTACATTTTCGCCGCGCGGTAGAAAGGGAATATTACTTCCTCTACTACCCCGCGCCGCCGCAGTACTCACTCTCCGTCTAACGTCTCAGGTCACGTGTCCTGACGCGACTTTAAAATTTTTTCCCATCCCAAAAATTTTGAACTCTGATGTGCACAACGCCGCTAAAGAAGTTTTCACTTAAAAAATTAAACATTATTTAATCACTCTCGACGCCACACCTCAACGACGCCACATTTGACATTTGGTGGCGTGTAAGATGTTGCCCGGAAACAGTAGTGACACTTTGCAAGCTCATCGTCGATATTAATTTTCGAATACAGGGTGTCAAAAGACCCATAAGACCCATACCGAAGCCGTAATCAAACTTTTTTTATTTTATGAGCGACGGGGAAACTTTTAGCCTTCATCATACCTGATGTTAAGTATTGATGAGGCTGAAGATGGAAGCGAGCCTCTCCCGGAATCCTCAATCACTGAGGAACTGGCTATCTAATCTTTAACTGCCGGAACACAACAATGCTGAAAACATTGTTGTTATGGCGATGGCGTAAGACTTAGATAAGAAGATTGTAGCTAGCCAGGCGGACTTACAACAAGTCCTACCACCAACCAAATCGAATACAATATGTACCCCCGCTGGGAATCGAACCTGGGACCCCTGGGCCTGATACCGGTGGTTGTACCACTAGACCACAGAGGTGGTTGATAAACTAAATAAGAATATGTGAAAATAATTGCTGGGAAACGACTATTATTTTTCGTTTAAAAAAAATGGGTGTTATTTCTAGAGGGTACGGCTGGGACCGGGATCCAGGGGCTGTACTGCGCAAGTGTCGTAGGCATCGACATCGACTTCATCTGACAGATGGATGTTATACATTGCTGCTTCTTTTGACACAAATGAAAACTTACCATAGACTAAGAGCAATATGTCACATCAATCTGTCAAATGAAGTCGATGTCGATGCCGACGACACTGGCGTGGCCGGGGTCCAGTTTGTTTGATTGGTCTATAATATTTTATTCGGTATTGCAACTTTAACCGATTATGTTTAAAAATAAATATCGATTTTGATCCTCGATAACTTCTTAACTATCAGGTTCTCAGATTTGGCCTCATACAACAAAATGATTATTATGATGGTTGGAATACGTGGTTTTCGTTTTGGCTATGGGTCTTTTAACACCCTGTATATCCTGTCCATCTGCACTGGAAACGCAGCAGTCACAGTTTTTTTCTCTATCCGTCAAGCATGGGATTTTTTCTATGTTTCCTTATAAAACATAGAAACCACAGACCTATACCGAGATAGACGGTAAAAGTCCTACCTTGCGTGTCAAAAGTTTGAACCACGGTCATAGTTTTACGACCTAAGTCAGTCCGCTTGAGACCATTGCCATGAAAAACGCGTCACTCAGAAACGAAAATGGTTAATTGTGCAGTACTTTCTTGCAAGAGCTCGTCAATAACATTTCCACATCACTAAATCTCGCTCGTGACGTCATCGTATGTAAGAAAAATTCGCCACGCTAGGTTCTCATACAGTTTGAAGCGCTCTTTTCGTCTATCTCGATATAGGTCTGTGATAGAAACTTTCTATTTTCTGTTAACTCACGTTCCATACGTATCCAGTATCGCCATCCAGTCTCATCCCATACGTCTTCGGCAAAGGACCATCACTTGAATCTTTATCTTCATCCAATTTGTCGAAAATTCCTTTCATTTTATGCTTTATTTCTTCTAAGTCTTTCTTTTTATCAGCATCTTTGAAATACTGTAAGGAATTAAGAATTATTAAATACTTCTTTTAGTATAATATATAAGCACTTTCTTGTACTTTTTCATTGTTTCTCCAATTACTAATTTTTGTTCGCGGTCTTTTAGAAGCGAGGTATGGCCATTTTGCTGCGCCAACGTGAAGAAATTCAAAATTGTAAAAAGGGGAAATGTAGGAATGCTTCTGAGTTTTGTTTAAACGGGAGGCAGTCAGGTAACTAAGTACTTACTTCTAATCTCTTTCTTGTGTATTGTGGAACTAAGGGTTGGCACATATCTAGCAGCACGGAACCGTGGCCAGGCCAGTGTCCCATTCCCAACCCTAACATTTCCTCTATATGTACGATCAAGCTTGCCAAATGTTTCTAATCTACATTCAACTTTAACACTTTAAACATTTTTATTTTTATGATTTTGTAATTTTTGCATTTTTCAATGCTATTTTTATACTTATGGTAAATTTTAAATAGAAACATTATTGGAAAAAATTTACTCGGCCACAAGTGAATTCTCAGACGGGAATCGAACCCGCGACCTTTGGAAATCCGGTCCAATGCTATGAGCATTAATAATTTTTTCCAATATTTTTCTATTTAAAATTTACCATAACTTTAGACATTGGCTTCAAAACCAATTGGATTTTGACAGATTTGTAAATGCTATCGTACTGTTTACCGTACTAACTTACATTTTGTCCAACAGCAATCATGTTCCTGATGTGCGGTGGTAAGCTGTCCATGTCGAGTTCTTTCAGTTTGGGAGCTTCAGGAATCTTCTGTGGAAAAATAACTAAATGAAAATACTGAGCATCATAAAAAAATATTCAAAATATTGTTAATAGATTCGACACACTGCCGAACACTCAGATCCGAGAAGTGGTATGTGCTACCACTGGTGCCGCCCACTCGGATCCGAGTAGAATTTTTGACAAAAAGTGTGGCACCTGACGAAATAATAAGAAAATAACTTTCTTGATTGTATAAATATAGGTGTCATAAAGTAGCTCATTCCACGCGGACGAAGTCGCGGGCGGTCAAATTTTCTATTCGGTTTGACGGGACTAAAACCGGACCACTGACAAAGAAAAGGATCGGTTACAAAATCTTCAATATCTTCGAAAATACCTAATCTTTTTTTTTTTTTTTTATACTAGGAGAAATGCTTTTACGCATCCCTCGCCCCCAGGTGCAGGGGCAATTCGAAATGTTGGACTCACCTGGGCGGGTACTACCAACTAAAACTCCTAGTACTTGCCCTCCAGGCCGCTATTGGTCACGGGGGGTAGGGTTCGCAATCACCCCTACAGACCAGGCGGCTGTGGCCCGGTTACCCCGAAAATACCTGACCTAGCTTCATGAAATAAAAACTAAATTAAATAATATTTTAATGTGCTTAAATTAACATTTAGGAAAAATTATTCAAGCTAGTAGTTTTTTTTTTTAATGAATGACGGGGAGACTCTTAAGCCTTCATCATATATGATGTTAAGTATTGATAAGGCTGAAGATGGAAACGAGCCTCTCCCGGAATCCTCTACCACTGAGGAACTGGCTATCTTATCTCGAACTGCCGGAACACAACAATGCTGAAAACATTGTTGTTATGGCGTCAGGCTTAGATAAAATGGTGGTAGCTAGCCAGGCGGGCTTACAACAAGTCCTACCAACCAAACCGAATACAATATGTACAGAGGCGGTTAAGCTTGAAGATATTAAAGATTTTCTAACCGACCCTTTTTCTTTGCGGTCCAGTGTATTATATAAAAACTAGCGGCCGCCCGCGGATTCACCAGCGTGGTCTCCGTTCCCGTGGGAATATCGGGATAAAAAGTAGCCTATGTTTTAACCCAGGCTATCTACTATCTCTGTACCAAATTTCAACCAAATCCGTTCAGTAGTTTTTGCGTGAAAGAGTAACAAACATCCAAACATACTCGCTTTCTAGGTAGTAGGATAGGATTGTATAAGTCCATCATCAGCCTGTGGACGTCCACTGCTGGACATAGGCCTCTCCTAGCTCACGTCTATTGTGGCGTTCATAGAAGGCTATTAGCCTACTGCTACCACGCTGGCCAGACGGGTTGGTAAAGGGTTTGTTTCAAGTTTTCCTTCTCTCGCACAGGTGTTCAATGCGTCGAGCCTCTTAGTCGACTCTTACGATATCCCAGGCAAGTAAGGGAGTGGTGACACGCGTATTCTTAGGCCGTCACCAGACGGCAACGGTATGATACCCATTAATTTTATTAAATAAATGAATAACTTACCCCTGTGAGGTCACGTTTTCTTCTTATATTGGCAACTGTCGATGTGTATTTCTGGAATACAGAAACAAAATTACTTTCTTCAAACATCTTTATTTTCTAAAAATATTTTTAAAACTAAAATCTAACACACTTTGAACAGTCAGACAAACAAGAAAAGAAAGAGGGGAAAATCTGGATTTCGAAATGTTGCATCAATTTTATTTGGTCCTTCTTTATTATTTCGTTGATCAAGTTTAGGGATCATTTAATTATTAAAACAAGTATTAGTAGTGATGGTAAATTAGTAAATTAATTAATGAAACACGATAGTTTGTTTTTAAAACTACACACATCAAAAGAGTCTAGGGATATTGTTTTTACCCCCAAATCATTCAAATTACAGGCAGAACGAGTTTATGTGGCGTGCTAGTAAAAAAATTAATGAACTTAGTGTAACTTTCAATTTTGATCTTTCTAACACAAGTGTGGCTAGTGTGAGGAATGCGATCAGTGGACATTTTTTCAATACTTGATTGTTTTAAAATATGTAACAAGTAGTTTTTGATACATCTTTCTTTTTGTGTAATCGATTCCAGTGTGTGCGATGCGTGTAACTTAGTTCGTAAGTGTGTATTTAATATTTTTAAATTTCTATTTGTGAGGACCTTTAATTGGCCATCTACTTTTATTTGTATTATTTATTACTGTTTGTTGCTGTTGGTCTTCCTAGAAATAAATAAAATAAATAAATAAAAAAATCCAATTAAAGTTAAACTTTAAAAAAATATAGTCTTCTGAACTGACTTCTTAGAATCGTATCTATATATTACAAAGTTGATACTTTGTTGTCATTAGCGGTCCAAAATTTTAAATAATTAAAATAATAATCCTCAATAGAAGCGATGCTCAGCTATTCCATACATTTTGATACTTTTCTATGCCACAGCCAATAGCTGAATTTTTTCGGGGTCTCGTTGACGAAATTTTAATATTACGGTGTACTATCTGACCAAGACAATTAGGCGCATGACAGCTAAGAAAAACTAGAAAAAAATCTAAGTAAAAACCACAATTTCAAAAAGCGGTGATCAATCAGTTAAACACTGTAGCGCTAATTAATCACATAATAACAGAAGTGCGGTACTAGAAGTAGGTTGCAGGTGCTAAAAGTGCAAAACCGCATTCCTGTCATGCGCCTAATTGTCTTGGTCGTGTAGTATGTATGTAAAAGCTAAGTTTAAATTTACCTGTTCATTATTTTTATTGTAATATTTCTCTCTGACTCTGTCAAAAAGCAGCTTACGAGTACGTTTTGCCTAAAAAAGGACAAATCAAATATTAAAATCAATTATTTCAAAAAGAAGGATGGCCGATCTGAACATTTGACATAAAATTGTCTCATACCAGTAAAATCAGAGCCATCTGTGAACAACTCTCTCGAACTTTTCGCATCGCATAGGCTACGCTAGAATACGCTAGTAATATATAAGTCAATGTAATATATAAGTAAATGATTAAAATATTATTATTTATTTATTTATTAATACTGTATTCGTACATATAGAACAATGAAATGGAAACAAAGAAATATAGGATGGGCGGAATGGGCGGCCTTATCGTTGAAAACAATTTCTTCTAGGCAACTACAGGCTGAACAGGATAAGAAAAAAAAGGATAGCATTTACGTTTTCTGATATTTTGCACCTCACATTACGGGCACCAGTCTCTCACATCTATAGGTTAAAATCGCAAGATGTCAATAAAGTTAAATCAATCATTTATTTTCTCATCACATTTAGGTTTTTAGTACAAAACATTATTAGCTTAATCAATACACCTGTAACTTACAGGTGTATTGTTTAAGCTAATAATGTTATTTTTTGTTTAAGCCAACAGTATTTTTGAGATTTCCTGAAAAATACTGAACTAATTTCGAAGTTTTAGAAAATGGGACCCACTTAAAACAAACATAAAAAAATATATACGCGACGAATAGATAACCTCCTTCTTTTTTGAAGTCGGTTAAAAAACCCTAAATTATTTACCCTAAATCCTATTTATTGTAAAAATCAGATTTGTTTCCACTAACCGGTTCGGTTATCGTTTCTATTGTTTCATCACCGTTTGATTTTCCAGTTTGTACTTTATCATCAGTGTTAAATTCTTCAACGACATTTTTTGTGACGGGATCTTCAGGTGCCTCAGTTATTACTTCATTATCTTCATTTTCGGCCTGAAAACAAATTTTCACATAACAGTCACCATCAGTCATCCTTGCTAGTTTTGTTCATTGGGATGAGTTCGGAATAGAAATCGGACGAATATTATTATTATTATCAATAGCCCAAATTGTCCCACTGCTGGGCAAAGGCCTCTCCACCTTCCTTCCATTTCACCCGCTCTTGTGCTATTGTGCACCAGACACTCAAATACGAGTCAAGATCATCCCTCTATCGCCGTCTCGGGCCACATGGACGTTTTCCCGTGGGGGTGCATTTGGATGTAATTTTGGCCAGCGGTCGCGGTCGTCCGACATGCGACAGACAAATGTTGTATGCGACAGACCGGCCCAGTTATATTTAAGCATTGCTGCTTTTTGGAAACGTCAAAAATAAGAGCTCTGGAGTTGTTGTTGTGTTTCTGATGCCGTCAGATTGTTTTACGCCCAACATGCTGCGTTCCATTACCCTCTGACACACCTCGAGGTCGATCATACCTTTGTATTTTCGTCATAACCAAGTTTGGGGGTCGTATGTAAGAACTGGTAGTATGCACAAGTCCATGAGTTTACGTCATGAGTCGCCTTTCATCAGATGTTTAAAATACCAAAAGCTCCGAATAATGGAAAATGGAAAATTAATGTCTCTAGGCCCAGAATGTGGGCAGCGCAGATCGTCGTCGTGGAGATCCTTGGGGAGACCTATGCTTAGCAATGTTGTATTGAGCAGGTGATAGATAATGATGAAGATGATTTAAGCCCTTGGGGTAGACCATATGAGCCTTTTGCGTTGCCCATATAAGAGGTATCCCTTGGGTTGGCCAGGCAAAGCGTCCAAGGAGGAACTTAAGAGTACACAATGTATAGGGGAAGTCATCTCAATGCGGCCAAAGAAGGCAAAGCGGCCAAATGGCAAACATGGCTATCGTTTTGTTTTTGGTCATAGGACCAACCTCCCGCCCTGCATTGAGCAGTCAATGGTGGTGATCGGAGCAAACCCGTGGCCGCGGTGTCCAAGGTTTTTGAGCTTTATGTTCAAAAATCCATTGTAATTGAAACGTGTTTTGATCAAACCTCTTTAGAATTCAATGTTTTTATTGCAAGTCTATTGTTTCTCATCTATTTGGCTTTGTTTGTATATTATTTGTTCCGACATGGGACTAATAATATGAGCTGAATTGATTTTTAAAACAGAATGGTGTAAAAAGGCAAAGCGGTCCGGGCAAAGTGGCCAAGCGACGGCGCTATGCCGTATTCACATTAGTGAAGAATTCTTTTCTCATAACATTAGGATTAAATGCAAAAAAACTGAGTGTAGCTGTTGATTTACTTACTGTACTTTATGTAAAATAATTTTTGGAACTTCGATTTAAGTAATGACATATTATTAAACGAACTTGAAAACTGAAAGTATTGTTTAATTTGGAACTTTATTCGTAACTCTATTTATTTTTTTTGTCGTAAATAAAGTGAAATATAATTTATATTTTGGTATTCTTGTTGATTAAAATTGCATTTTTTGATATATTTCGGCATGACCACTTTGCCCTTGACCCCATACCGCATTAGGCGCTTACTCGGGCAAAGCGGTTTTTTGACAAGTTTTCGTAATTTGCAAATAATAATGAAAGAATTTTTCAAAATCGTTTTTTTTATCTAAGTTAAGGTGGCCGTTTTAAGCTGACCTTCCCTAAACATCACTCATAGTCACATCAGGTCTATCACGATCACGATCAGGACCTCTATTTTTGAATCACTCGTCGCGCGAGTGGGGAGCGAACGAGGAGGCGATCAGGACCTCTATTTTTGAATCACTCGTCGCGCTCGGCGAACGAGGACGCTATCAGGCGATTAGCGACCTTGCAAGCGTAGACATAGCAAGCTTTTCGCTTTGCCCGTCGCGCGCTTGTTTTAGGAGGCGGTACTACAGGCGAAAAGCGAAGCTATGTATATACGTGCAAAGTCGCTATTACGGAATACTTAAACTCAAACGTCGCACGAAAATCAGTAGAATCCTCGAAACGAGTGAATCAAAAATAGAGCTCCAGGACCTCTATTTTTGAATCACTCGTCGCGTGAGTGGTGAGGCGAACGGGGAGGCGATCAGGCGATAAGCGACCATGCAAGCGTAGACATAGCACGCTTTTCGCTTTGCCCCTTGCGCGCTCGTGTTGGGAGGCTGTACAACAGGCGAAAAGCGAAGCTATGTGTATAAGTGCAAGGTCGCTATTACGGAATATTTAAACTCAAACGTCGTACGAAAATCAGTACAATCCTCGAGACGAGTGAATTAAAAATATAGCTCCAGATAGGTTATTCTTTAGGCAAATATCCTTGATATTGACGGCTGAAACATCGGAGATCACCCCATTTTCAATACTATTTGACAGCTAATGTGACATTCAGTCAGGACAACAGCGTCGATGTTTGCTTAAACCCCTCAAGCGATTAGCGACCTTGCATATGTAGACATAACTCACTTTTCGCTTTTCGCTCGCGTTTGGAAGGCGGTATTACAGACCAAAAGCGAAACTATGTATATGTCGCAGGATAATTAGATAAATCGTTTTTTTGCGAAAATCCTAGTGATATTGCGAAAACACGGATAATTAGACAATGGTGTTGTCATTTCTCAATCCTACTGAAAAAAGATAAGGTTTTTGCGTAAAAACGGACTGCCTTATATAAGACTGCGAAAAGAATCGCTGGCTATTATGAAATACGAACACTGATTGGCTGACCGGACCATCCAAAACAACATCTTCTCTGATTGGTTGACGACTTGACGTTTCAAATGTCAATCGATTCTCTCACATGTATTAAACTTTCTGTGAACCAATCAGAATAAGAGTTTAGCAAGAAAATTAAACCAATCAAAGTTGAGAATATCCAATGTTACTAAAGCAACCCGTATTTTTGCAAAAACCCTATCTTTTTTCAGTAAGATTGAGCAAATGTCAAATTTGTCTAATTATCCGTGTTTTTGCAATACCCCTAGGATTTTTGCATAATTCTATTTATAAAATCATCCTACGACATATATACAAGCAAGGTCGCTATTACGGAGGTCAAAACTCAAACGTCGCACAAAAATCACTAGAAACCTCGAGACGAGTAAATCAAAAGTAGAGCTCCAGCATTAGTTACCTTACGTTAGTTACTTACCTCATCTATATACATTATATCGTCTTCTTCTTCATCAGTAGCACCTTCTTTATTATCTGGCACTTTAATCAAACTCTGAAATGCAATAGTGCATATTGAAAACACTTTTGAACCCAAACATCACTATGAGTGAATCACAAACACTGTAGATTTACATTTGTTACATTACACATACTATAGATATACATTTGTAGATTTACATTTAAACAATGTTAATCTAACATTACCAAATGGTTAAAGACATTAGATTATGACGAAATCGAAAATTGTATTAAACATGATCTAATATAGCCTCTTTGCTTAGAACATACATACGTACACACACCCACACACGCACACACACACACACACACACACAACACACACACACACACACACACTTGTTGTCTTAAGTTTTAGTAAATTGGCTGTCTTTTCTCACCCTGATTTATTTCATACAATGTCATAAAATTTAAAGATATATTTAACTCCGTACCATGTGGACACTTTTCATTGAACTTACCTCGTCAGCTAAATCTTCATTGGGAATTATATCAGGATTTTCCGGTGTTTCTTGAATGGGTTCCTAAAAAGTAAGATATCTATTTAGATATTTTCGTCGAAGCAATTAATTTATATTGAAGGGTTCAATGTCTTCCTGGCAGTGCCGTAGATTCACCAACGACTATTATTATCTTTACACATTTGAATATAAAAATTAAAACCTGACTAGGCCAAAAGACATGCCACTACAGGTGAATACAGCATTTTTTTATTTTTTTATTTACTAGTTAAAATAAGAAATAGAACATACCTATAACTTATAAGCTAAAGATTTATTATTAGCCTTATTTTCATTAAATTTTGCCACCTCTAAAACGCACGATCAGAAAGATGAAAGATGTCGAGCTCTGAATGTTTTATATTCGCCGACATATGAATCATCGCTCGTGAGCAAGTAGCCTAGGAATCAGGATTTTATTTCTTGGATGGTTTTAGTTTAGTATATTCTTGTCGCAGCTCTTACAGCACACGTAGCACCCTGGAAAGCCAACAGTGGCGGCGCTAGACCACACGTGGACAATGTTTACAACTACGTTTTGTTCTGGCAGTTCAGATAAAAGATAGCTAATTCCTCAGTTAATACGAATTGACGAGCCCGTCTAGACTTTTAAAGCTCTTTTTGTTATTATTTCTAACCCTTTTTCTTATATTTTGCGATATACTACACAATACTCACTTTATCAAGCTCAGGATGCACAAATTGAATACCGGCGTGGCTGTTAGTAAAGTGTCTGACAGAGCTTTTAAAATCAGGAACCGTTTTGTGCAATAGTACATGTCTTACAGGCTTGTCAAAATCATCAACTTCTTCGTGCAATACCTGATTGAACATAAAACTTGGATTGTGATTAAAGTTTTGAGTTCACAATGCTAATGTCCTAGAGAAGTTTTTGAAGAATGTTGAAGGCGACTGCAGCGGCTTCTTTGGGTGGTACTATGTATTCCAATCCAACCAAATACCAATTGATCGAGCGTCGGTCGGAGGTGGAATGGGTTAGTAAGTAATACTACTTACTTACTACGGGCTCCTCACTGGCGTAGGCGCTCGCGAAATCGGTTAAGCAACTTTCGCAATGGTTGGTCACGGGATGGGTGACCAAAAATTATCTCGATTTCCTTCGTGCTTCAGAAGGCGCGTGAAGCCGTTGGTCCCGTTCCCGGGTCCATTTGCAGTCGTTAAAACCCACAGATCCGCATTGGGCCCGCGTGGTGAAACATGGCTATTCTCTTTATCCACCCATAAGGAAGGCCAGTGCCCCAGTGGTGAAGACATCAAAAATGACAAGGCGACTGCAACGGCTTCTTTGGGTGCTACTATACCAAACGATCGATCGTAGAATGGATTGGTAGTATAATGGTGGAAACTATCAATCGTCCTCGATTGATGCAGCCGATCTTCGATCGATTGCTGTGGTAACATATAATTACTTTACTCTTTGGGTAAAGCCCTTTATTTTATTTTTATTTTTATTTTATTTATTTGGCACAATAACAGACAACAGACAAAAGGATAAAAAAACAAAAATAACTTACAAGAACAACAAATGCGTGTCTACGTCCTATTACAATTGCGCACAGCATTTTATTTATAGCATTAACTAGATGACACAAAATTTATAAGAAATTTCATTATAAAAACATAAAAAAACTAGTTAAGTAAATGAACAATATAAAAACATATTACAACATAATGAACTACTATATTTTTTTTTCTTTTTTTTTCGACGGGGTTAACTTATAGTTTAAACAACTTATAGTTTTAAAAGATTGGGCATTACAATATATCAACAGTTATACAGATATCATTGTAAGCCACACACATTCTATATTCTTTCATGATACAGACTCTATACCATCTACAGCGTGGGGCCTAGAACCGGGGATAATATTAAAATCGGAGGCTCTATAATAGGTAACTAGTAATTGAATAATTATGGTCCCAACTAATTAGAATCAAATCTTTACTTTTTGATATTTTCTAACAAACTTAATCGTAAAATCAATGTAATGCTAACACCGCTCAACTCTTTCGGAGTTACTCGGAACGTCTTAATAGTCTTTTTTGCTCCGACGAGAAAGTTAGAGCGCAGATTATAATAATACTACTTTTAAGATAAATAATCAAACAAGAAAATATACTAGAAAAAAGTAACTTGTCTCATGTCGCCCTGACGGGATTCGAACCCGCATCCTTGAAAATCCGGTCCAATTCACTAACCAATTATGCTACAGAGACCAATGAGGACACGTCGAATTTTTCTAGTATATTCACCTTTCTACGGTGTTGGCCACCGTCGTTTCATCAATGAGAGAAATATCCTCGCATTCGAAAGAAACATTTCTACAAATGTTTGACTATCGATTAAGATGAAACTGCTATCTAATTATAACTTTTTAATTTTGCATTTTACAAATGCTATTTTTATGTCACATAAAAATAGCATTGTTAAAGGCAAAATTTAATAGTTATAAATACGACTTATTGTTAGACTAGTTGTTTTTTTCTAGTCCCTATAAAATATATCCCATAAACTAAAACTTAGATTCGCTCACGACGAGTCTATTTACTATTTTAGGCGGTTATTTTTTTACCAAATATAAAACATTCACAGTTAAATTTTTAAATACTTACTTCAATTTCAATGACAATTCTCTAACCTAAGGTATAAGTTTAATTAAGAACTTTCGTTAAAAATACAAGGTATCGGATACACATACACATACACAATATACAACCTTCATAAAAACACACACAGCCCAAGACAAATTGACATGTTCGAACCTTGTAACGCGAAGAACCGGCAAGAAACTCGTCAAGGGCTGTTTTTTAAAAGGGCGTATATTTGTAAACTCGCCTTCAAAGTAAGTTCTTCATAGGAAAATCAATGTGTAAACTCGCCACCTGGTAGCATTTTTAAAATAAATTTGCTTTGTCACCTGTGACAAATTTCCACATAAATTCCATAATAGTGGCGGATTTACTTTCAATTTAAGGAACTCAAAACGTGACGAGTTTACATAAGTGGCGAGTTTACAAAGAGTACAACAATAATGATTATTTTTATATAAACTTTACTTTATAATTTTGTCACTTACCGTTTTGTCAGTATTTGTGTCTTCGTAAGGTCTTTCTATGACATGGTAATAAATTATTTCTCTTAAGGTCGGTTTTTTTTGTTTCGGGTAAACAAACTGTAAGAGCGACGACCCATCTTTCACTTCAGACACATCTTGAGATTGCGTGGTGTTTACCTGAAAGTATACACAAAGAAAAGAAATAAAGTGAGAAAGTACGGTTAACTAACCGCTTACCTAACGCCTTAACTATCTGTAGATATTGATTGGGCCTAGTGAGATAGTTGCCTAGGATATATTTGTTAATATAACCAAAATAACGACGGTTACTAGGCAACGAAGCCAGTATCCTAGGCAAATATGACATTTTGTAGCTTTATTTATAATTCGTTTATTTTGACATATTTTATTTACCCATGATTATCGCCTTAAATTTTGACTATTTTTATGACACCCATCAGTATTTTATGACATTTTGTGATACTAATTTTAAATTGTTAATGACATTGTTTTTATTAGCGTAAATTATATTAATTTCATATTTGCTTGCTATAGTAGGTATGTAGGTGAGTCTTGGACGAATTATGAATTAAAACACACATGATTTTAAACTCAATAGGTTAATTCATTCACTCCTTACTTATCGTGCTTTTTATTTTTCCACGAAATAAACAATTAACTTACCTACTAATTTCTTTAAAATACACATGATTTATTAAACTTAATAGGTTCATTCATTCACTCCTTACTTATCGATTACTTCAAGCACTTCTGTCATTATTTGACATTAGTATCGCCCCTCACCCCCAAGAATTGGGTGATCGTGATTTCATACATTCTTCTCGGGTTTCGTGTCCAGTGGTTAATTCGTCCACGAGGTGAGTAGATGAAACTATTGTATTATGGTATTGTAAGCGACTGTTATCTTTATTAATCTAACCTATTCAAAAGCATTTCATTCATTCATCTATTCATTCCATATCTACAGATAGGTTATTAACTTGAGACAACTTGATTGGTGGCGCTATGCGCTATAGCAATTGACGACCTCCGTGGTAGAGTGGTACGTACGCCGGTTTCAAGGTTTCGCCTACTCTGAGGTCCTGGGTTCGAATCCTGTTAGGGACAATAGTATGATGAATACGAGCATTTGTACTAGAGTCATGGACGTCTATATATCTATATATATCTATAATTATATGTATTTATATCCGTTACCCTAGTATCCCATAACACAAGCCTTACAGTGCTTACTTTGGGGCTAGGTTAATTGGTGTGAGTGTATGAAATATTTATTTATTTATTATTTATTTATTTATAGCAATAGTAATGCTCTCGTAAAATCCTTCAACGTTAGATATCACGGTTCTGTCAAATTCTATTCGTTTGTCCATTGGATTTACTATTGCAAATATAGTTTAGTATTTAGATAAGTGATAGAGTGAGCGAGAATGTCATAGTAGAAATCGAGTCAAACGGTCAATGGTAACAACATACTCAGTGGTCATAACTGGAACTGTGGTCATAACCGGTGCTGCTAGCGAACATATATCCGTTAAGTTTTTATTAGATATGTATGCTGGACAACGTGACGACCTGTTACAAAACCCGCCTTCTGCGCCAGAGGTCCCGGGTTCGATCCCGGGACAAGACAAATATTTGTGCGCATGAACATGTCTTTTTGTCTTGGTCTGGGTGTTTAATATTGTATATTATGTATGTTGAAATAAAACAACTTTTACGGATATCAAACGCGCTATATTCCACGAACTAAGTTGTAATTGTCCGTATTTGTATAATGTACCGTGGTCACGGGATGACTGCACACGGTAGCTGAAAAGGTGCCGAAACGTTGGGAAAATCAAAAACCCCTAAAAAACCAAAAAATACGGACAATTACAACTTAGTTCGTGAAATATAGCGCGTTTGATATCCGTAAAAGTTGTTTTATTTCAATGAACAGTGTGCGCCAAAACATAAGATGTACGTATATTATGTATGTATTTACAAAAAAGTATAAAAGTATGTCTATCCGTTATCGTGTACCTACCCATACATAACACAAGTTCTTCATGAAACCTAACGTGGGCTAGATAATTGGTGTGAAAAAAAGTATAACAGATACTTATATTTTAAGTTTACTTGAAATAACGTACCTCATTATGTAATTCCTCTATCCTGGCTATAGAATGTGCCCAGCCACTGTTGGTGCCCAACAGAAGAACAGATATAATCTGCGAATATAAATAATGTGGAATATAATAAAGAATAAAACTTACTAAAATACTACGGACTAAAAAATACTAAATTGGGCGACTAAAAATCTAGGTTGAGTTGTGTAAAAAATTGGTTTAGGTTAGGTTAGATTTTGTTGACTCGTCTCCCTAAAATCCTAAAAATACGGACATATTGGATCTTATGATAAATTTTAAATAGAAAAATATTGGAAAAAAATCAACTCGATGAGAGCATTGGACCGGATTTCCAAAGGTCGTGGGTTCGAGTCCCATCTGAGAATTCACTTGGCTGAGTTGTTTTTTTTTTTGTAAGATTTTTCTATTAAACATTTATCTTAAGTATAAAAATGGCATTGAAAAATACAAAAATTCAAAAATCGTAAAATATTGGATCTTAGTTCGTGAAACATAGTTGTTTTATTTCAATGCTCAGTGCGCGCCAAAAACACTTTTTATAAAAAAATGAAAACCGACTTCAAAAAACTAAAAAGCAAAAAATAAACCTTTAGGAGTCGGTGCCAGAAAAGGCAAAAAATAATAATAGTAGGACCGCAAAGTATAATGCCTTGGCTGGCACCGACTCCAAAAGGTTTATTTTTGTTTTTTGAAGTCGGTTTTAATTTTTTTATAAAAAGTTTTTTATTTCACAATTTTTAAAGGTAGAAGAGGTCCTGTGCCTACGCTAATAACCTAATGTCAACTGCTGATCACCTTTTACAAAATGCTGCTTTTCCCGGCGCAGGGACGTTACTTATTGAGGAGTTCTCCCGATACTTCATCACCAGCTCCACTTCATCACATGCATTGAGTCGAGCATAAATTGCTCATGAACTAGATTTAAGTAATCGTATAGCTTCCGTGAAATGCTAAGTATTTAATAGTTCCGATAACCATTTGTGGTCTTCATCATCTGTTCCACTTCACCAAATGGTGCTTTCCGGAAGCATATGCATAAGTTACTACATAAAAACACTGAAATCGCTATAGGAGTGCCTATAATATTTGAAGAGTTCCCTAATTTTCTCCAGGATCCCGTCATCAGATCCTGAGATGATGACAATGGGACCACATGGGAAGTATACCCCTTTCCAACAAAAAAATAATTACTCAAATCAGTACAGCCGTCTTTGAGTAATCGAGTAACATACATAAAAAAAAAGATTCCGTCGAAATGAGAACCTCCTCCTTATTATGAAGTTGGTTAAAAAGGCCAAAACTTAAAATGTAGTCTATTCTATCCTAGATGTATTCTATCCTGCTAATATTGTAAATGCGAAAGTGTGTCAGTATGTTAGTTTATTTGTTTGTTTGTTAGTCTTTCACGCTAAAACTATTCAATGGATTTGGATGAAATTTAGCATAGACATAGGATACCTTTTGTTTTACGCGTTATACCTGGTTAGTATATCGCTATGCATACGATAGTAGAAGTCTTATGTGCTGACCCGGTCCGTGTGTGCGCATAATTCAATCTCGAGAACTACTATAGCTAGAAAGCTGAAATTTTCTAAGGTGATACATAGCCATGTCAAACCTCTAAATACGGAGTTTGAAATTTTTAGACCATCAGGTTCCTGGTGACCAGGGCACAGAAGTTCCAGAAATTGTCACTAAAAATTCAAATGCAACTTATACATTGAAGTTGTGCATAGGCTATAGAGATTAAAAAAAACCGAGTTTTAGATTATATTTATTCAATAGTTTAGAAGTCGTCTGATGCCTTCGCTACGATAGTGAAGGGCGCCGATCCTGTTTATAAGTAAAAGGAAACGCAGCAAAAGTGTGAGGTGTTATCGTAAATACCCTTGTGCAGAGGGACATCAAAATCTAAATTTTTGTTCCGAGTGGGAATCAAACCCACACCTTTACCTCAGATATTTTACAATGACCCGTACTATAGAAATTTTGAAATAAATTGTATTTACAAGAAGATTTACTACCGATTTATTTTATAATTACAATTTTTTATATATTAAACTATTTATTTCATAATTATTAATTTATTTTATTGTTAGTTAGCCTTAAGATTTGGAATATATTACTTAAACCGATCGACGAAAAATTACTAAATTGAGTACTACGTACTCTTTGGCTCCTCCAGGTCCTTACGGAGTTACGACTTAGAATTATAGAATTATATTTCGAGGAGTATTTCGAAGAGGTTTTCAATGAGGTTTCGTTAAGTCGAGGACGAGTAAGTTTTGGAGGAACGACTTAGAATATGGGTGTAAATATCTAGGTTGGGTTGCGGAAAAAATAGGTTTATTTAGTGTTGAATTGTACTTACCAATATTAAATTCATATTTTCTTAAACAATTGCACTTTAAATATTTCGGGGTAAATAAAATTGTACACAATTCACACTGAAAATTTACTAAGAACACCAATATAACATGAAAAAAATTTATAAACAACCTCTTTTACAAAATACTGATACATATTGAGTCAATTTATTAATAAATTCATCTTAAATAAACCGTTAATTGTTATTTTATCTTTTTATCGATGCGATCAAGCCATCATTTACTTATCATCATCAGTTATCACTCAAATCTTGTTTAGTGGTTAAAAGATTCCGATTATTATCTATAGTATATCTAACCGCCTCTGTGGTCTAGTGGTACAACCACCGGTGTCAGACCCAGGGGTCCCGGGTTCGATTCCCAGCGGGGGTACATATTGTATTCGGTTTGGTTGGTGGTAGGACTTGTTATAAGCCCGCCTGGCTAGCTACCACCATCTTATCTAAGCCTGACGCCATGACAACAATGTTTGCAACATTGTTGTGTTCCGGCAGTTCGAGTGAAGAAGCCAGTTCGTCAGTGGCTGAGGATTCTGGGAGAGGCTCTCGCTTCCATCTTCAGCCTTATCAATACCTAACATCAGGTATGATGAAGGCTAAGAGTATCTCCCCGTCATTCATAAAAAAAATGTTTCAAAATAACATTGTGTTTTTTAGATTTTTCCATATACTCATTTGGTTGGTGGCAGGCAAGGTCACCCAGCGTGCAATGCAGAGGGCTATGCTCGGCGTTTCCCTAAGTAATTGAATCAGAAATGAGGAGATCCGTAGGAGAACTAAAGTAACTAACATCGCTCGAAGGATTGCTCAGCTGAAGTGGCAGAGGGCAGGACACATAGCGAGAAGAACCGATGGCCGTTGGGGCGGAAAGGTTCTGGAATGGCGAACGCGTAGGTACAGGACGACGCTCCGTGGGGGCCCCCGACAAGGGACCGACGATCTGGTGCGCGGTGCGGGCAGCGCAGGACCGATCGTTGTGGAGATCCTTTGGGGAGGCCTATACCCCAACAGTGGGTGTCATGTGGCTGAGACGACGTAATTAAGGAGCAGATTTTTTCTCCCTTTCATTTTCATAATAATGATGTCTTTATGTTAATTGCTGTTCTCATCAATGATTTATTTGTAAGATGAGTAATTCTTACGTTATGCAATCTGTCTATCATTATGATAATAGCTAGCATACGTACATACGCATATCAAATTAATGGTCAATGAAAGAAAAAATTAATTAGGCTGTTGTGTAAGTAAGAACAATTTTTACTACTGGTGCAACAACTAAAAAAAATTAGATGTTCCATTATTTTTTTTTTATTATTTTTTTTATGAACCATGGGGAGACTCTTAACCTTCATCATACCTGATGTTAAGTATTGATAAGGCTGAAGATGGAAGTGAGCCTCTCCCGGTATCCTCAATCACTGAGGAACTGGCTATCTTATCTCTAACTGCCGGAACACAACAATGCTAACAACATTATTGTTATGGTTTCAGACTTAGATAAGATGGTGGTAGCTAGCCAGGCGGACAACGAGTCCTACCACCAACCAAATTTTGATCGAGGTTGTACTTTTTTTTTACGAGTTACTGCGCAGGACCTCTGTTTTTGAATCACTCGTCGCGCGAGCGGCGAGGCGAACGAGGAGGCGATCACGCGATTAGCGACCTTGCAAGCGTAGACACTTTTCGATTTACCCCACGCGAGCTCGCGTTGTCAGGCGGTACTACTGGCGAAAAACGAAGCTATGTATATACCTGCAAGGTCGCTTTTACGGAATACGGAAACTAAAACGTCGCACAAAAATCAGTTGAATCCTCGAGACGAGTGAATCAAAAATAGTGCTCCTGACATTGGACCATCATCGTGCTTAGAAACAGGATGTGGTCAAGGTGTAACATGCTTACCCAAAAAAACTTTTACTTTTTAACCGACTTCAAAAAAAGGAGGAGGTTCTCAAGTAGACGGTATTTTTTATTTATAATTTTTTTTATGTATGTTTTACCATAACTTAGCCAGTTATTAACAGACTTTTATAATTCTTTTTTTATCTGAAAGAAAATGGTTTATGTGTGGTCCCATATAATTTTTACGAAGATCTGGCTAGTAGTTTTTTCATAATCCTGAAAAATATCAATCACGTTTTGGCAAGTAGTCGTTTACCTAGATGACATCATTGTTGTGTATGGGCTGATTTTTTAGTGTAAGTAACGACACATGATGTAACTAAAAAATCTGAAATAAAAACATTTTATAACAAAAAATCAAACCGACTTCAAAATGTAAAAAATAAAACTTTGGAGTCGGTGCTAGCTAGCTAAGGTCAAAGACATATATATTTAATAGAAGTGCAATGTAGAATGCCTTGGTTGGCACCGACTCCAAAAGTTTTATTTTTTACTTTTTGAAGTCGGTTTGAATTTTTTTATAGAATGTTTTTATCTATGGAACGACTGTTTTTTTCGAGATTTCGTTGTTGGATCCATTCTATGATCTATATCATTCTATCATTCATAGTAACTAAATGATGGTATATTATCTAATTTAACAGTCTTCATACATATCATTCATCATACTTAGATACTATCGGAAAAAACCCAATTATATTAGCAAGACTATTTTTTTTTATCAACGACGGAGAGACTCTTAGCCTTCATCAAACTTGATGTTAAGTATTGATAAGGCTGAAGATGGAAGCGAGCCTCTGCCGGAATCCTCAATTGCTGAGGAACTGGCTATCTTATTTCGAACTGCCAGAACACAACAATGCTGCAAACATTGTTGTTATGGCGTCAGACCTAAATAAAATGGTGCTAACTAGCCAGGCGGACTCACAACAAGTCCTACCACCAACCAAACCGAATACAATATCTACCCCCGCTGGGAATCGAATCCGGGACCTCAGGGTCTGATACCGGTGGTTGTACCACTAGACCACAGAGTAGACCACTAGACACATTACAGTCCGCGAGGTCTAAGCAGAGTTTTGCATTTGTGTGAGTGCACATAGATGTACTAGTTGCAACAGCTGTTGCTTTTTTGTTTTGTGTCTTTTACACGATACCTTCAAACTATCTATGTGCACTCACACAAATGCAAAGCTCAGCTTAGACCTCGCGGCCTATACTAGTTACTTAATTTGCGCTATGTTTTTATCACGCGATCCCATACAAATGACAGAGACAAAAGTTTACCTGTAATAGACGAATCTATTGACCAATGTCCGACCCTTGTCCAATAATAAACCTAGTTTAAAATTAAATACAAAACAAAAACCAGTAAACATTTTATTACAAAAGTTAAAAAAAGTATTTACATCAACAATCAAATCTTAACGCTAGTCGAGTTTTTAACGTTCAAAACGGTTGCTTTAGCCAAATCTTTCATATTTGCGACATCTTTAAAGCTATTTTCAACGTCATCAATGAAATATTTCGTTTGATTAATAATCTCTTCATTGTTTCTTGGAGAGTTCTTGTTAGTCTTCAAAGTATGTATAAGTCCGTGGTATACAACACTAGCTATAGGTACCTTTTCTGATTTTCTTTTACCTCCATATGGGTGTTGAAAGGCGTATACGAACGGTATGGGAGAATGAGTTTCATTGAATTGGTCGCTAATGTATGGTTTCCATATTTTATCACTTCTCGGCAACGTTGGTTTAACTTCTTCGATTTCCTCTTTAGTTTTTTCCTCTGGCTCTTTTAACGTCCCAGAAAGTCTCATTAAGAAAGTCTGCAATAGCTCCGTGTTCCTCTTTATCTGATGTAAAATCTCATTGGTTAAGTTTTCGTTTCTTTTAATTGTGTTGACAATTTTTATTTTTTCCAAATCAACCGCTGGTGTAGTAGTTGTTGTTGGTTCTGTTGTTGTGGTTGTAGTTGTTGAAGATTCCGTTTTCATTAAGGCTACTAGTTGATTTATATCGTAATCTGTTAAGGATGTTTTGGTTTCGTTGTCTATGGATGCTTCTTTAGCATTAACCAGTAAACTCTTTACGGCTAGAGCTTCTATGTTATTTCTCTCTGCCTTCAAATGTTCCAATTGTTCGTCTATCCTTTTCCTATGCTGCTTTAACAGAAAGTTCATTTTCTCTTGTTGTTCTTTAATTCGTTTTTTTAAACAAGGTTTTTCTGGTTTACCTGTAGTTGTTGTTGGTAATGGTATCAAAATCGGATCATCTGTTGAATTTATGTTTTCAATTTTCGATATTTCTGACACGTTGAATAGAGAAGTATATATCTTGCCATTTCTATTGAAACTTTTGTTAATACTCGTGTGTATTTCTTTGAAACCCGAATTCAGGTTAGAGGCGTTTCTTGGCATGACTCTTACAGTCAATTTGTAGTTCTGGTTTGGAATGTGTGGTTCTACATTAAGTAGTCTTTGATCAAAATTTGCTTCTGGTATATTTGCAGGTGTAATGGATTCCGTAGTCTGTTCTAACAGCTGACCGAAAATATCATTTTGTTTTGCTGCTTTTATAGATTCAACTTGCATATTGTTGACGAAAAGAGGATCTAACTGTTCACTAGTCTCCGCTTCTTCCATGATAATGTGGGGGTAACGCGACATTAAGGGGTTCATTCGAAAACTAAAAGGTTGCACCGTAGATGGTTCATCATAGGCATATGGCATAATGGGAGGAAAATGGTCTTCTATTATTTTATCTCTCATAGACATTTCGTTCATAGCATCATTTATCCCTTCCACGTTTCTTACCATCGCTCTGTCAGCGAATATATTTTCATTCGATACCAAAAATATGTTTTCTCCCGATTCTCTACCATTTGCCGCGTTACTTAAATTGTCAGTGGCAATAATTCTAATTTTGTCAACTTGTCGTTTACTCCTCTTTTTACTTAATATAAGTTTTTTAGGACTAAATCTGCTGCTTCGACGGTTGATGAATTTGTTTATTTTTATCCTTTTCGGGGCTTCTTTAGTAGGGGCATTGCGTTTTTTTCTGTTGATCATACTAGCTAAGTTTAATATTTCTGATGGTTTGAGTTTCTTGTAGAATATGTTGTCACCCATCAAAGCTGGAAGTTCATTTAACTTTATACTTTCCCTAAAATCTCTCTCATCGCTTTTTCCTTTAAAAGGATAAAAAATTTCATCCTTATTTAGCTTGAAAGCAATTTTTTTATTCTTTTCTTCGATAACTTCTTTGTAATTGTCGTAAGGTAGAAAATTGCCGTTATAAATTATTCTGTATTCATTTGAGTGGTAATCTTTGTTATTTACTTCCTTTATTGATCGACGAATCACAACATGTTGATTACTATTACTAGAAGATTCTCGTTTACTAATATCATGCTTTGCTTTTTCTTCAGAAGCAGGTAAATAATGATTTTCTAGTTGCTGAGGCTTTTCAGTACGATCTTCGTTTTGATGATAGTTTTTAATTAAATTTTCAATTCCTGTAAAAACTTTCATCGTTTCTGGATCTGGAGCTTCATCGGTATATTGATTGAAACCAATGGAGAGGCCAGTGCCATCAATATCTTTGATGAAAAACTTAAGATCACCCATATCGAAGAAAGAATTTGTGTTAATCGTTTCTACACTGACGTCGCTGTTTAATGGTATCTGTTGTCGCGGCGGTATATCATTTGGTGACTGCATTTTGTTATAATCTATATTCACTTCACCCATTTCAGCAGAATTTACAGATTTAGCTACAGTCAAGAAACCTGGGCCATAATATGCTTTTCTCCATTTTTCCCCAGATTTATCAGCAATTGTATGAGCTAAGTGATTTTGCTCTGATACTGGCACTGTTTTACTAATCGGGTCTGAATGCCTTTCGCCAATGCTATCAATTGGTATCATTACTTTGTTTATAAAAAGAGTTCTATTCTTTTCAAGCGGATGTTGTATCCTTTTTTTAATATGAGACGGTTTGCGTTTTTTCTTCTTGATATCTTTCATCAAGTCTGCATCAGAATGTATGGCTTTTTGTATTTTATCGATCAGATTACGTATTAGCTTTTTCTTCTTTTCACCTTTCATGCCTTTGCTGCCGAAATGAGTTTCAATTTCAACGTATAGTTCATCGTCATTTGTTTTCGCTAAAGAAAACTTTTTTGGTTTGGCTTTTTTATTATCTGCGTCCACATCTTGGTAGCGTATTTTTATTTGTCTTTTGTACCTTTTTGCTTTGTAATTGTGTCTTGAGTCAACACTTTCGATAAAGCTGCTGAACTTTTGAGGGTCTTTTATTAGATATTCACTTAAGAATTCGTTAATGAAAGCGTCAGACTTATCTTGCCTTTTCTCTTGTAATATTTCTATAGCATCATTGAATTCAGCGTTTTCGAAAGGTTGTTCCTCAACTTGTTTTTTGTGGTGTATATCATGATTGCTTGTCGTAATATGGTCGTTGAATCTCCTAGTTGCAGTGCCGTCATCGTCCATTTTAGTAAATTTTACAGATTTTCCGTTGTATATCAACTGGATGATACCTTTTACACGTTCTTTTGAGTCCCTGAAAAGAGTTAATAATTATTTGGGTTGAATTTCAGTGAAGGGGTTTGACATAAGACGCCATTTTGTTTTTTTTTCAAAATGACGTCGCACGGTTATACCTATATAAATGAACAGTGGACACACAGAAGAATAAAAAATGTTATGATATATAGTGCCCTAAAGTGTCACGTTTGCCAGATAATTACAGTTAAAAATGAATAATGCCGACTCAAAGCAGGCCTGTCTCACTTCCATACAAGCGGCGCAAAATCCCCGAGATATTTACCTACTATTCTGGAAAACAACCTAATTTCAACTTTTTGCATTGCGTATAGCGTTCATAGTACAATAACTGTCTGCCGTCTCGCTTCAATCTGCTAGGGCTGTAGGTACTACTTTATCTTTTTGTTTACTTTTGTTTCGCGGATGCTTGCGCTGCGTGTGCGACTAGTCGAGCGAGTGCCAGCCTATTGAGACTAGTCCGGTGACCGGTCGCTTGCGTTTATCATACCTAAACTCGGGAGTGAAATTTCTGTACCGTAAGGTACTAATATATATTCTGAGCTCAAAGTATCAACTTTGTATATTTAACGCCAATTATCTCACTAACCTGACACTTAAGAGCATTATGTTGCAAATACATTTTTTGTTTATCTTTACGTTCCCTATCCATTTATATAGGTACTTTCGTGCGACGCGATTTTGAAAAAAAAAACAAAATGACGGACCGCTGACGAGGCCAAAAAGTTCAAACTCCTTCTAAATGTAAGAAAACTATGTAGTTTTGTTTGTTTAACCTTATTCATCATCAATCATTCTAATGTCCCAACTGCTGGGGTACAGGCCTTCCTTATGGATGGATTGGCTTTGACCCACCACGCTGGCCTAATGTTGGGTAGGTGGGTTTAGCCGTATTTATTACCAATTAAAAATGTAATAGTCTCTCAATTTATCTCAATGAACTACAATAGCAAGTTTATAAATTAGGATTATAGGTATCGCATCTATTTAACGGCGAAGTAAAATTATTTCAAACATTTATTACTGATGCTTATAATAAAACTTACGTATTACCGTCCTGTTTATGCGTTTTATTTTTGCTGAGGGATGTAATGTCAATAATTGTTTTAATCAAAACGTTAGGCACTGAAAAAAAAACATTTAAGAAACCAATTATAACTTTTTAATTTTGCATTTTACAAAGCTATTTTTATGTAATACCTAAATATTAAACAAGAGAATATACTAGAAATTAGCAACTTGTCTCATGTCGCTTGTCGGTCTACATTTAAGAAACCGTTATTATAGAAACTTAATATTGTATCTTAGAAAATTAGTGTTTTTGGAAATCATAGTTTGATAGTTTTCGTGTTTTAGTATCACATCACATGGGAAGTCGTCCGCGTCTCTAGTTTTTAGTAAATGTTAAAAAGGTGTAATTATTTTGTCAAACTGTGTCAAAAATTTAATAAGACAAAGAGCTATATATTATACTGACTATTTATTCACAAATCTAAGTATTGATTACGTATACTTACAATGGGGTGTACCTGTACTTTTCTCTTTGTCATTAATTTGCTTCATTTCTGCTATTTTCTTCACATCGCTTTCCAGTTTTTCACATTCAGCCATTTCCTGGAAAAACTTACTTTCCTCTTGTGTAGGTTTGTTGTTCATTGCTGCATTATTATCCTTTAATTGATTTCCAATATTGATTTTCGGTATACGAATTTTCCCCTCGAGATTTTCTATGTTCTCCTTATTTGCAATGTCTTCCTTGATTTCGTTTATAATTTTAATTGGCGCTGATTGCTTTCTTACTTGATGCCGTTTTCTATTTTCTGAAACTGGTTTGAGGTAGAAAAGGTAAGTATATTATTGAATTGAACAAAAAAGAATTGCTTTCATTGCGATAGGCGTGCGTTCTTATTTAAGATATTGGAAACAATCTTCTCAAGTATAAAAATTTAGTTGCCTAATTCTAAACTGATATAAAATTGATAAAGATTAGAATTACCATCAACTCGATCACTTGTTTTCTTGAAATTATTAACAAGCATGTGTACTTTCTTGTATACTTCATTCAAGTCCATATGGCCTATAATACCTTGTAATAAGATATTGTGCATAGCTAAGTGTAGCAAATCTTCATCTGTATTGGAAGACTCATGATTGGACTTTGATTCTCTATGAGGATTTTGATTGCCATCAGGGAATGGTTCTTTAGCGAAAATTTCAACTTCTTTATTTCTGTTAAGTCCTTTATCTTTACGTTTATCGTTACCACTAGATTCTTCTTCGTCAAGCTCTTCTAGAAGAGTAGCCAAACGGCTAGTCAGTATACCTTTCATTTTTGGATTCCTTATGTGGAATAAGAAGTTCTGAGATTCTGCAAAATAAATTTATTATTAAAGGATTATATATAGGAGGAGAACAAAAATCATTTGATTATTATTTCAAATTAAATTAATTAGATACGATTACAATAAGTTCAAATACAAAAAGAAAGCTCATCAAGCTCAAAAATTAAAGCAATTAAAGCAAACTTTGTTTGATGTATTTTCGCTCTTTTTAGATTGACGTAGGAGTCATGCCATCAAACAACCTCCACTGGGCATTGAACTTATGACTTCGGTACCTATATAATATCGGTGGCGTTACCACTTGACCACAGAAGTTGGTAATTATCTATACTTTGTCAAGAATAAGTTTTATTATGATTTTTTCTCTCTTCATCTACCTTTTCTTTCGAATTTATTGTATGTGTTACGCTTAAAGACCGATAACGCTCATTGAGCGAAAAAATAGCCACAACGCGTTGTGGTCGCAGTAAAACATACACATGGCTTGTGCGCTCCCGACGGTTTGTGGCAATCACAGAAAAACCACATAGCGAAATTCGTGTCGTGGCTGACATGCTATTCGACCACGACGCGTCGTCGCGATGAAGAAAATCCATGATGCGTTCGGAGCATTCATATATTTAACCATAATATAATGACGGACAGGTTGTAACTTTCGTCGTCGGCTCGAGTGCAAAGACGCATCATTCATTATTTTATATTCTGTTTCTGGGAGTGAAGGTTAATGTCAACGCTAAATATGACGAATAAAAAAGAAGTGTTTTACGATAAATTACGTGAGTTTGCGGAAAAATATGAAATGTTACTTAATGAAACAAAACAGTCTCAGTTTCTTAAAAAGAACGAGTCTCTGTCTTCAAAGCAGTATCGACGTCGTCTTAAAAATTGGTTAAAAATTCCGTTATTTCTGCAAAACAGATGAACTGTTTGATATTTTGGAAAAAGCACAAACTAACGCCGGTCACAAACGGACTAGAGGTAGGTTATTTTTGTTTGAAATGATATTTCTTAGAGTCGCACAGTGGACAAAAACAATAATTTAAGGTTACAGTGAAAAAATTATATAGTAGATTTTGCATAAAAGTTATGTCGATTTTTAGGGTTCCGTACCCAAAGGATAAACACGGAGCCCTATTGCTGTCATTGTGATTGAGAGCATAGAGTGAGAAACAAAATTATGCTTTCCTGGCACGAGTGAATGATTTATTATTTTTTGCAGTTATGGAAGCTGAATTGAAAAAACAATACTGTAATGTTACACGTACGATTATAAACTTGTATTTAAGTTTATGTGGAAAATGCCAATTAAAAAAAAGATACCAAAACGCGGTATTGGTCTGGTACCTGTTGCAGGATAAAAAATAATTCCTAAGAACATCTACGTAACGTTTCGAGACTAGTGCGTCGTAATCAAATATGGTTCCATACGCCTCATGGGTTTTCTTCATTGCCACAACGCGTCGTTGCCGAATAGCATGTCAGCCACGACACGAATTTCGCTATGTGGTCCTTCTGTGATTGCCACAACGCGTTGTGAGCGTTTTCATTAGAGCCATAACACGAGTTTCACCATGTGGATGTTTTACTGTGACCACAACGCGTTGTGAGCTATTTTTTTCAGTTATGAGTCGTTGAGCGTAACATATGATGACATTTTAAAGATTACCTACCAGCAGGGTTAGGATGAACGCCGGGACTATTTCTCGAAATTTATCTCGAGATGTCTGGCGCGCTCATATCAAAACAGTGTGAACGGAACAGACAGTGCGCTTACGCGACATAAGCGTCGAGAAACTTTTGTCGCGGTGCTCATCTTAAGTCTAGTATGAGCACCGCTATATCACGCGATATGATATGTTGCATGATGCTGTCTTGTTCGTCCCGCTGAAGTGCGAGTGGAAGGGAGAGTGTCATGTTATCGAGCTGCGAGTGTCAATAAAAGCCGCTCATGCAAGACTACTGTTGTTGTTTATCGTCCGACATTAATAACCTATCTGTAGGTATGGATGACGGTATCTGAGATTGCCTAGCAACCGTCATTTTTTGATCACGTTAACAAAAATATCCTAGGCAACTATCTCAGATAGCCGTATCCATTTCTTCAGACAGATAGGTTATTAATTTCGGGGTATATCTATGTCACGGTAAATGTTAATAGTTTGAAAGTTATTAATAATGAACGGTAATTATTAATACTGACCACGTGATTTGGTCAATGTGATTAGAACTATGAAATATGTATATCACTTTACAAAAGGAACCTGTAGTTTAGGTTAGAACTGTGGGCCTACTATGAGTTTTTCTTTCCGTTTACTGTACAGTAAACGGGAGACATTTTGTATGCGAATCTGTACAGCGCCTCTGTGACCAAAAGAAGCGCGAGTGTGCCGCGGTAGCAGCTGGCGAACCGCCAGAGTCGACTTTCTTTCAAAAGTACTAAAATATGATACCAAGCTCCTCCTGCTTCTGTTTATATATTTTATTTTATTAATTCTTTATTGCATACTACAGCAAAAGGCGGACTTAATGCCCTTAGGCATTCTCTACCAGTCCACCGGAAAGGGTGTAAAGGAGAGATTCTATTGACGTTTTGTTATGATAATAGGCTGTAACTATCGATATTTTTAACCGACTTCATTGAACATTAATTACATTCATTAAAAGTAAGGTGCAATTACTAATAATGTGCGGTAAAAAGAATAAATTAATCACTTTTACCTTTAATCATGGTAATTATTAATAATTGATGGTAATTATTAATAATTGATGGTAATTATTAATAATTGATGGTAATTATTAATAATTGATGGTAATTATTAATAATTGATGGTAATTATTAATAATTGATGGTAATTATTAATAATTGATGGTAATTATTAATAATTGAAAATTATTGACATTTACCGTAACATCTACATTACACAATAACTTACCTAAGGACCTCTTACTTCTGTAATTGTCTTCGCTGTCTTCGAAGCTTCTTTCGTGCTTATAGTACGGTGGTGGTTCCAGGTCATTTGGCGATGGTTTGACCTGTTTCTCATTTTCAAATGATGGCTCCAAATTGGTGAAGGTTTTCACTGAAATTTTTATTGTCTCGTCGTCAGGTATTTTTAATAATAATAGTTGTCATATTTAGAGGAATTCGGTGATGCGCTCGCCCTGCGATTACCGTAGTTAAGTATCTTACAAGCATGGTCAGTTATGGGATGGTTGAAAGACAAATTATTTATCTTGCGTTCGAACACCTCAGTAAAGGGGATAAATTGTCTAATTTAAAATCTATCGCAATCCCTTTCAATTCGTAATTTGAAAGATATTCAGGCCGTCACTATTTGACATTTGAAATAAATTGTGATCGGGACGCGTTTTAAAAGGTATGGAATAAACGAAATTGAACTGTCTAAGCAATATGACAGACGAAAATATCACAATCACAATACCTCTGAAAGGGATTGTGATAGATTTTAAATTAGACAATTAGGGGGTAGGTGCCCTTGCTAAATTGGCTGGCGTTAACACTCACCAATAATAGTGATATAGTAGATAATAGCAGACCGCCACTTGACGGGTTCTATGCCCAAGAACGTAAAGACGATAGCCACGACAGTGACGCAAAAGACCCGCTGGGTTTTTTATCTTGTATGTAAGGTCTTGAAGAAGCCCGAGGCGCAGTAGTTGTTTGTTCAGGTTAAGCAACTTTCGCAATGGTCGGTCACGGGATGGGTGACCAGAAATTGACTAACTCGAGCTTCCCAGCGGGGTACATCTTGTATTCGGTTTGGTTGGTGGTAGGACTTCTTCTAAGTCCGTCTGGCTAGCTACCACCATCTTATTTAAGTCTGACGCCATAACAAAAATGTTTTCAGCATTGTTGTATTCCAGCAGCTAGAGATAAGATAGCCAGTTCCTCAGTGGTTTCCGGGAGAGGCTCGCTTCCATCCTCAGCCTTATCAATACTTAACATCAGGTATGATGAAGGTTAAGAGTCTCCCCGTCGTGAATAATAATAAAAAAGCTTGCATGGAAGCCCTGGATCCATAAGATGAACACCACTATACCACGCGATGTGATATGACGCATTATGCTGTCTTTACCCCGCCAAGATCTGAGCAGGAGAGTGACACGATAAACGAGTGTCGCTAAAAGCCGACCATGCAAGGGGTACTGCAAACAAGAAACAAGCTACCACTTCATGGCAGAATGCCCGATGTACGCATCGCTGCGCTGGGAGCTCTTCGAAGTAGACAAGCTGAAAGAAGACGATCTTAAGCAGCTTCCGATAACTTAACAGGTATTGTAAGCGCACAGGTAGGTTCGAGGGTCCGACGTCAGTGGGGTAAACTTTAGGGAACTGGGTGAAATGGTTCCGATTATGGTGACTGATCGCCCGTCCGGATTCGCCGGCGTCCCTCCTTTCAAATAAGAAAGGGCTACGGGCTTGCATCACAACATACCTTTATCTTTCCTCGAGAGCAGGCCGTCGATGTCCACAAACACGTTGGTCAGAATGACCGTGAACGTGAAGGCGATTGCCACAAGAGTGACGCAGAAGACCCGCTGGAAAATCGTGTCGTAGTCGCATCGTGTCATGGGGCTTTTAGACCTGATGAAAGGAAATTAAATTATCCTACGAATCCTACTATAATCTTCATCCATCATCCATCATCAGCCTGTGGACGTCCACTGCTGGACATAAGCCTCTCCTAGCTCACGCCTATTATGGCGTTCATAGGAGGCTATTAGCCTACTGCTACCACGCTGGCCAGACGGGTTGGTAGAGGCTATAATCTTACTTATATTATATATGCGAAAGTTTATGAGGATCTGGTTATAGCCTATACATGTGCCAAAATTCATCCATTTTTATGAGGATGGTTGTTACTCTTTCACGATAAAACTACTGAACCGATTTGGATAAAAGGCATAAAGATGGATTAAATTATAGGCTACTTTTTATCCCGATATTCCCACGGGAACGGGAACCACGCGGGTGAAACCGCGGGCGGCCGCTAGTAATATAAACACGAATGTATGTCAGTTTGTTTGTTAATCTATCACGCTAAAACTACTGAACGGAATTGGATGAAATTTGGCACATGTAATAGGCTATAACCAGATTAAAAGGTTATTATTATATATTTTAACCCGATATTCCCACGGGAACGGAAGACACACGGCTAAAACCACGCGCGGCCTCTTTTGATCGTTGTTGATCACTTGATCACGTAAAAATCGCTAATTGTATTTAGATGAAATTTGGCATGCAGATAGATGCCTGTATAGAAATATAGGATACATTTAATCTCGATATTTCACAGGAACGGGAGCTACACGGCGTAAAACGGCGGGTGGTCACTAGATTTTATAATACTAGCGGCACTCGCGGTTTCGCCCGCGTGGTTCCCGTTCCCGTGGGAATATCTAGATAAAAAGTATCCCATGTGGTAGTCCACTACTTGAAGTCCCTGCATAACATCATCGTCATCAGCCATTTTTGATGTCCCACTGCTGGGGCACTGGCCTTCCTTATGGATGGATAAGGAGAACAGGCCATGACCCACCACGCGGGCCCAATGCGGTTTGGTGGGCTTTAACGACTGCAAACGCAGCCGGGACCAACGGCTTAACGTGCCTTCCGGCCTTCCGAAGCACGGAGGAGCTCGACATAATACATTTTTGGTCACCCATCCCGTGACCGACCATTGCGAAAGTTGCTTAACCTCAACAATCGCAGGCCGAGCGCGCGAACCACTGCGCCACGGGCTTCTCATAAACATAACATATTTCATCTAAATCCGTTCAGTAGTTTTTGCGTGAAAGAGTGACAAATAAACAAACTGACATACATTCGCATTTGTATAATATTAGTAGGATTAACACTCAAATTTTAGTTTCAGAATGTTAAAAAATATTTCAAATAATTATACTTGCATAGAACACCAGCGTTTACTATGAATGGTTAATGTATACTGATATCGTTGATATGGCGAAAACGTTTTGTTTTTTCAGATGTTTTCATAACAATGGTGGCACCACTTTTTGGTGAAGATTTTTTGGAAAAAAGGACTTATAGGCTTTTTGATGTGGGTGATTGATTAGTACGTGTATTGTCTTGAATTGTGTTCATTTATGAAAATCCATGCTTTTTTTTTATTTATTCGTCATCCGCCGACATTTAAACGTCCGCACTGATGGGGCAACGGCCTTCCTTAAAGATTTTTTTAAAATAATAATAAGGACATGTCGATTTTTTTCTAGTATATTCACCTTACTACGGTGTAGGCCACCATCGTTTCATCAATGAGAGAAATATCCTCGCATTCGAAAGAAACATTTTTACAAATGTTTGATTATCGATTAAGATGAAACAGCCTTCTAATTATAACTTTTTAATTTTGCTCTTTACAATGCTATTTTTATGTGATAAATATTATCCCGTCAGGGCGACATGAGACAAGTTGCTTTTTTCTAGTATATTTTCTTGTTTTATCACATAAAAATAGCATTGTAAAGTTAAAAATTAAAGAGTTATAAATAAAATAACATGGCAGCCCAGCTTAAATAGGTAGGGTAAGGTTCTTCATAGAATGAGAATTTTCTGTTTAGGTATAACAATTGATGGCCATTGGGGCGGAATAGTGAACGCGCACCGGGTGATGCTCTGTGGGAAGACCCCGTCAAGGTGGACCGACGATCTGGTGAAGGTTGTGGGTAGCTGGTGGATGCGAGCAGCGCAAAAGCGATCGTTGTGGAGTTTATTAGGGGGTAGCTACTTAGCAGGCAGTGGGCGTCGTGCGGTCGATATGATGATGATAACAAATATTAAAGACCTGAGGCCGTACCGCGCAAGTGGCGACGGCCTCGAAATCGGCTTCATCTGACAGATGGATGTGACACATTGCTGCTTCTTTTTGACACAAATGAAAACTAACCAAAGACTAAGAGCAATATGTCACATCCATCTGTCAAATGAAGTCGATGTCGATGCCGACGACACTTGCGCGGTAAGGGCCCTGGTGAAACCAACACCTGATATAGAACCCTAGCAGTCCTTCTAAGGTATAAGACATACGAATATAGACAACATTTAATAATTCTGAGGCGATACGAAGTTCGCCGGGTCCGCTAGTAAAATATAACTAGGGCGGTTACAACCCGATACTCGGGTTCGTCGATCGACGAAAAATTCCAAATTATGCGAAAATCTTTAATTGCAGTTTGTGATCATCACGTTTAACATTTTGTATATTTTATAGTTTTCGGAACAAATAGACTCGACCTTTAATTTGATACCTTACTCGGCCGCGTACTACGCGCCAAAGTCCCTATCGAGTTGTCACAAATTTTGCGATCCTGAATTAAGTATATAGATAATTATCAAGAACATATAAGTAGTTGGTGAAACCGGCCAATAAATAGCTTGTAATGTGGCGATTTTGACGTGATGTTGACTGTACATTAGGTAGCGTCTAGAGAATGTATAGTCGGATTTTTAATTCAGTAATTTGACAGGCGCCAATGTCACTTTGTAAAAATAATCCTGCTCTAACTGTTTTTCGTAATGATTTGCGCAAATCTAGTTCCAGCTCAGTAAGTATTGATTCCATTCACGCACACAAATTCAATATTATCATTCTTCTTCTTATCGAGTGAGGAGTTAGTGGCCACCTCTGGTGTCAGAATTTATCAAGCCGCCTATAAGGCCTCTGACTTGGCTTAAGGTGGTACGACTTCAATACAAACAAACATTGCACAATTATTGGTTCATCATACATTTATAATTTATAAAAATACATGTGCAACTAACTTGTTTCAGTTATTTGTTTGCGCGCAATAATAAAAAAAAAATACTTTCATACATGAGGTATATAAATGCGATGAGTCACACACACATACGTAGAATTATTGAAATTACAAGTGTTCACGCGCCATCTAGCGGTTATGTGAGGAGCGCCGCCATCACCGCGGTGGTTCAACAACGACCGACGAAGCAGCATACATTATAACGTGGCCTGCATAATACATCAAACCAACACCAGACGGCGCTGATTTTGAAAATATAAGGCGCCGCAGGCGCAGACGACCGCCACTTCTTCTCAACTCCTAATTTTTCTTCCATATTTTTTATACGAAAAAAATTATTGTACTTGTAATTTTTTATCTACATAAAGCACAGTATTTTATCATAAACGTCGCATTATTTAAAACCCAGACAAAGCAGACAGGTACATTCGATCTGTACCATTGGACCTCCGAGCCGCATCATCGAGGGAACCACGAAGGGTCTGGCCAATTCGTTCCTTTTTTCCTCCCTATACCGTCTTATCCCATTTCAATTTGTACTAAAACTGTGCTTTTTATCATTAGATTCTGGTGTACGCCTCTTCAACAGGCAGAAATTTGGTGAGTACCCTACTTTTTATAATTCGTCAAAATGAGTGTTGAAAACGTGACTTTTCGCAGTAAATCTCCTGTTCCTAGTGCTAATTTACGTGTAGAATCAGATGAAAGTATCAAAGAATTGAATAAAAAACGCGGTTCGATCAAAGGTAGATTAACTTTATTCGTAAAATTTGTGAGCTCGCTCCGTAATATCGATTTAAACGATAAGCAAGTAACGGAATTGAAATTACGTAGTGAATTATCAAAATTGTTATTCAGTGAATTCAACAATATTCAAAGTTCAATTGAAATGGCGTCCGAAGATGACATTGCAGTTCAGTTAGAAATGCGAGAATCGTTCGAAAATGTTTTTTATGATACCATGGCGGAAGTAGATACTTTGATAAAACGTTTTAGTAATTCTGATGTAACTACTTGCGAGTCTAAGTGTGGCGCAAAATCGTTAGTAAAGCTTCCTACGATCTCACTACCCTCTTTTGACGGATCGTACGATAATTGGTTAGAGTTCAGGGACACCTACCTTTCTATGATTCATAATTCTACTCAACTTGAACAAATACAGAAATTTCATTATTTACGTTCCTCACTAATAGGAAATGCTGCTCAAGTAATCAAGTCAATTCAATTTACGTCAGAAAACTACGTAATAGCTTGGGATTTGCTTTTTGAGAGATATAATAACACGAAACTGTTAATACACAATCACGTAAAAGCAATATTTTCTATGCAAGGTTTGAATAGGGAGTCTTCTTTCCATATTAGAAAATTAATAGATATCATTTTAAAAAATATACGCGCATTAAAGACTCTTGGCGAACCCACTGAATATTGGGACACGCTCATTATTTACATAATTACGTCAAAATTAGATTCAGTAGTTGAGAAAGAATGGGAACAATACAAAAATAATTTAATTACCCATGGTAATAAAAACTTTAAGCTAGACGATCTTATTTTGTTCTTAAGAAATAAAGCAGATACTTTAGAAATGATCAAAGCGCATAATTCTATTTCATTTTCTAATACTAAAATCATTCCAGAAACTACTAAACGACCTCTTCAACAAAAGGTACATAGTTTCACTTCAACAAAAAATTATTCAAAGAATACTACCCGCACATGTCCGTTGTGCAGCGGTAATCACGCGCTTTATACGTGTTCACTATTTTTAGACTTTACAATCCAGAAAAGATTAGAATTCGTAAATAATAAGAAATTGTGTATTAACTGTTTACGTGTAGGACATTCTTCTTCAGATTGTTATTTCAGTGCGTGTAAACAGTGCAATAAAAGGCACAACAGCTTATTACACCAAAATGTCGATAACGCATTATTGTCAGTCGTGGAAGGTCGATCGGAATCGAACCCCGAACCCCACGCGTCATCCGTGTTACATACGATTCAGCAGCCACGCATCAATATTGGTTGCACGGAATCCCAACAGCCACGCATTAATATTGGTTGTAAGGAAACCTTGAGTAATATCGTAAGCGCATCGGAAACGGTTTTATTATCCACAGCTTTAGTGGAAGTAGCAGGCAACGATAATGTCTACGTTAAGGCCCGTGCCTTACTAGACAGCGGTAGCCAACATTGTTTAATTACAGATAACTTACGTAAAAAGCTAAACGTTAAATCGATACAGTCCGCTTTTCATATCACGGGTATAGGGCAGGCGCACACTCACTCAACGGAGTCGTGTGAAGTTAAACTAAAATCATTAAACGGTGAATTTCATACACGCTTTAATTGCATAGTTTTGAATAATATTACTACTGCACTACCGTCAGTCAGCTTAAATTATAATACGTTAGAAATTCCAAATAATATTCAACTCGCCGATTCCTTATTTTATAAATCGTCACAAATCGATTTATTGATCGGTGCAGATGTGTTTTGGGACTTATTGATAGACGGTAAAATTCGGTTAAATACGGGTCCATACTTACAGAATACTACGCTAGGTTGGGTCATATCTGGTATCGTTTATGATAATCATTTAAAATCACATAATAAGCAAATAAAATGTCATCATATTCAAACAGTTCAATTGAATAAACAGTTAAGTAAATTTTGGGAATTAGAAGAAATAACATCTCCTAAACAATACCAGACAGACGAAGAACGCTATTGTGAACAACTATTTTCCGAAACGACAAAGCGGGTAGACGGCGGTCGTTTTTCGGTTAGGGTTCCAGTAAAAGATTCGCTTTATGAGTTAGGCGATAGCTACAAGATAGCTGAGAATCGATTTCTGTCGTTAGAACGGAGATTAGAAAAATCACCAGAATATAAAAAAATTTATTGTGATTTCATGCAAGAATATTTAAGCTTAGGACATATGACGCGAATCGAAAATTATACGTCTCCTTATTATTTTTTACCGCATCATGGTGTTACTGAGGGAACAGAGTACTACTACAAAATTACGAGTAGTTTTTAACGCAAGTCAAAAAACGACAACCGGTAAGTCATTAAACGACGTTCAGATGATAGGTCCGGCACTACAAAATGAATTATTTTCTATTATTTTACGTTTTCGTCAGTACAAGTTTGTAGCATGTGCCGATATAGAAAAAATGTTTAGACAAATATTGATTCACGAAGATCAAAGAAACTTACATTTAATTTTATGGCGACAAAATTCATCCGATCCCATCAGTGTGTACCGCCTTAATACGGTCACGTACGGCACTGCGTCCGCGCCGTATCTTAGTAATCGCTGCATTAAACAATTAGGATTAGAATGTTCGGACGAGGATGTATCACGCACTATTCTAGAAAATATGTATATAGACGATGTATGTATAGGTGCGGACTCGGTTCCTAAGTTGTCACAGTTATGTAGGGGAGTTTCGGATACTTGTTTATCGGGTTGTTTTTCATTGAGAAAATGGATTTTTAATACATCCGACATTACTCTTAATTCCAATGTAGATAGTAACCAGACTAAAAGTTTATTATTTGATGAAAACTGTTCTAATAAGACCCTCGGTATGGGTTGGTATAATAAAAGTGATGAATTGCATTTCACAACTAGGATAAACTTAGAAAATAATAGTAAAATCACTAAACGTCAAATATTATCAATCGTTTCTCAGGTTTACGACCCACTCGGTTTATTAAGTCCGTTTATTATTATAGGAAAATCGTTATTACAGAAGTTATGGTTGTGTAAACTAGATTGGGATGACATAGTGCCTGATAAATTATCAATTCTTTGGGAAAAGTTTATAAAATCGTTAGAATGTTTACAACATATTCGTGTTCCGCGTCATGTCATAGGATGTGATTATTTTAAAATTGAACTTCATGTATTTACGGATGCAAGCGAGACTGCGTACGGCGCGTGTGCTTACATACGGACAAATAGTAGCAATGGTGACGTCACAGCTAGGTTGTTGTGTTCGAAGAGCCGCGTCGCGCCAGTGAAACCGGTTAGCATTCCTCGGCTTGAGTTATGCGGTGCATTGTTAGGCGCTAAGTTAGGTGATAAAATATTAAAAACATTGCGGTTAACTTTTGATAGGATTGTCTTTTGGACAGATTCAACTATTGTTCTCGGCTGGTTACGAATGTCTCCACACAAGTTAAAGACTTTCGTCCAGAATCGTGTTGTTGAGATAAATGAGTTAACAAGCGATTCGACTTGGCTTCATGTTAGCTCATCTCAGAATCCAGCTGATTTAGTTTCGCGCGGTGTATTTTTAAACGAATTAAATTCATCCGAGTTATGGTGGAACGGACCCACTTTGTTGCGTGAAAATGGGGCAGATTGGTTACAAAACCAGTTTGATACATTAGAAAATAATAATTTACCTGAATTAAAACAATCTACTGCAAATATGTTGTGTAATAATTTTGAAAATGTCGAGATAATTAATTTTAATAGATTTTCGAAATTTTCTAGATTACAGCGAGCGTGTGCATATATGTTGCGGTTTATACATAACACACGGGTTAGAAACAATGAAAAGAGATTAAGGGGGGCGTTAAGTGTAGACGAACTAGATAAGTCTTTAGAATTATTAATAAAGCAAGCTCAAATGCAATCATTTTATTATGAATACAATGCGTTAGTTAATAATCATAATTTAAAATCTAATCGTAACATATCTAGCTTAAATGTATTTTTAGATAAGAATAATATAATAAGAGTTGGAGGCAGACTAGTTAATTCAAATTTTGCATATGATAAACGACATCCCATTTTATTATGTAGTAAACATGTTTTTACCCATATTTTATTTCAAAGTGAACATTTAAACTTATTACATGCTGGCCCACAACTACTTTTATCGCATATCAGAGATAAATGGTGGCCATTATGTGGTAGAAATTTAGCAAGAAAAATTGTAAACCAATGCGTTAAATGTTGTCGTATGAAGGGTAACATTTTAAAACCTATAATGGGTAACTTACCTGTCGAGCGCGTAACTGCAAGCTTTCCATTCAAGACTTGTGGGGTAGATTACGCAGGACCCTTATATATTTTAAATAAAAAAGGTAGGGGTTCCAAACTTGAAAAATGTTACATATGTCTATTTGTATGTTTTTCCACGCGTGCCATACACTTGGAACTTGTTACTAGTTTGTCATCAGAAAGTTATATTTCAGCTTTAAAAAGATTTATTTCTCGGAGAGGAAAACCCTCTCAAATATTTTCCGATCATGGTAGAAACTTTGTGGGAACAGCTCGTGAATTTTCAGACTTTTTAAAAAAATATTCAGAGTCTATCATTGATTATGCGTCAGATCATCACATTCAGTTCACGTTTATACCTCCATACGCACCTCATTTTGGCGGATTATGGGAGGCTGGGGTCAAATCCTGCAAACACCATATTACTCGAGTAGTAGGAAATGCACATATGACTTATGAGGAGTTCAGCACAGTTTTAGTACAGATTGAAGCTGTCCTGAATTCCCGCCCCATGTATCCTTTATCTTCAGATCCCAGTGACTTTACTCCACTTACTCCTGCCCACTTTATGATTGGCCGGCCGCTGACCGCTCCAGCAGAGGAAGACGTGACCACTACGCCCACGCACTCATTATCCCGCTATCAACGAGTCGAACAATTACGACAATCATTCTGGAAGCGATGGTCCACCGAGTACATTTCGGAACTACAAAGGCGCACTAAATGGCAAACGAAGAATGACAACTTAGAAGCAGGAACTTTGGTTGTCATTAAAGAAGATAACCTACCGCCGCTCAAGTGGCGTTTGGGACGCATTTTATCTCTGATTCCAGGCAAGGACGGAATACCCAGGGTTGCGATCATTCGTACAGCAACTGGCGACATTCACAGGGCATTTTCCAAAATATGTCCACTACCAGTCACTGTGGAACCAGGTTCGATGCCCGACACGACACAGCCTGTTTGAGAGTGATCTCTCAAGGTCCGCCGGGATGTTCACGCGCCATCTAGCGGTTATGTGAGGAGCGCCGCCATCACCGCGGTGGTTCAACAACGACCGACGAAGCAGCATACATTATAACGTGGCCTGCATAATAAATCAAACCAACACCAGACGGCGCTGATTTTGAAAATATAAGGCGCCGCAGGCGCAGACGACCGCCACTTCTTCTCAACTCCTAATTTTTCTTCCATATTTTTTATACGAAAAAAATTATTGTACTTGTAATTTTTTATCTACATAAAGCACAGTATTTTATCATAAACGTCGCATTATTTAAAACCCAGACAAAGCAGACAGGTACATTCGATCTGTACCAACAAGATATTAGTTTATTCGTGATTTATGTATGAATGTAAATTTTTTTAATTATTTCCCGCAAACAAATAACTGAAACGAGTTAGTTGCGCATGTATTTATAAATTATTTAGGTATGATGAACCAATAATTGTGCAATGTTTGTTTGTATGGAAGTCGTACCACCTTAACGACTGTAATCAAATGACAACAGCCGGGACTGACGGTTTAATGTGCCCTTACCGTTTACCGGGCCGAACTTTGCTTAACGAACGTGATCGAATACGATCAGTCTGTCAAGCGCGGCCATGAGCGCTTCAATATTTTTACAAAGTGACATTAAAAAATCTGTCAAATCACTCTTATGAACTGAAAGGAAGCCGTAAGGAATGTTTATTTTGAAACCGAGTGCAATAAGTAATCCCACTGGGAATTGAACCCCGGACCTCTGGGTATCAGAATATTAGGTTAAATCTTTATAATTTCCTAATTACCTATCTCTTATCTTCTAATAATGATTTTGTGGTTATATCGCTGTTACAAATGAAATTTGATAATAATCTTAATCGATAATGTAATTAGTTACAATACACAGTTATTTGACTAACAGACAATATTATTACTTGGAGAGGCCTATCACCAGCAGTGGACGATAATGGGATGATGATGATTGAATTGATGATGTAATTGTATAAAAGGAAAATATTCTAATAACTGAGTATAAGAAAATTTCCCTCTCCAAATATGTTTCAAGATTGAAGATTTGTGTTTGACAACGACATGTTCCTTTGTAAATGTTGTTGCTTCTGTTAAAGCTGATAAGTTTCTTGCGGCCGTTCTTCTTATCAGTTAAAATATGTCCTGAATGACTGGTAGGAAAAAAATTTGACGATTGTACTTTATCATAAGGGTTCTTCCTATCAAGTTGCTCTCTGACTACCTTTCAAATAGAACACACAGGGTCAAGATTGAACAGTCGACCAGTGAATACTCACCTATCACCTATGGTGTCCCTCAGGGCAGCATTCTTGGTCCAACTCTGTTCCTAACCTACATCAACGAAATGTGTCAGTTTCAGTTGGATGGATGGAAAAGCTTTACCTTTGCTGACGATACGGCACTCTTTTTCCAAGGAGACTCTTGGGCTGATGCATTTGGCCAGATGGCTGAATTCCAATGTCCTAACATTGAATGTCTCCAAAACAAAATATGTCACATTTGCAATGAGGTCTAACCAACTCCCATCAGAAGAGAACCAAATAATTGCACATAAGTGTCATACTCAGCCGCCCTGATCTGTCTGCTTCTGTCCCTCACTAGAGCGCTCTGACTGCATCAAATATCTTGGTGTCCTACTTGACCAAACGCTGACTTTCAAAGCCCACCTCGACCTTTTATCATGTAGACTCCGTAAGATGATATACATCTTTAGCAATCTAAAGCCCAGCGCAATATCATTAAGACCGCGTATTTTGCCCTGTGTCATTCACTTTTGGAATACTGCATCACTACCTGGGGTGGTGCCGCCAACTGTCACCTACTGGCGGCGGAAAGAGCCCAGCGTGTATTACTGAAAGTTGCCGCTGGCCTCCCCTATCTTTTTCCTACGGCTGAACTCCATAAAGTCTGGAACATCCTCTCAGTGAGACAAACTTACATCCTAAGAACCATTCTCCTAAAGCACTCCTAGTTAATTTACGACCCAATACTGGAAGAAAAAAGACGGAACACTAAAGTTTGCATTGTTCCCCTACTACGCACCTCCTTTTCACAACACTTCTTTCAGTTCCTGGGCCCTTTCCTTTACAACCGAATTAACCATCTGCTCCATATATATCCGCTTGTTAAATCATCCTGTAAGCTTACGGTCTCAAAGTACCTAATTTCACTAGACTATGATGCCACTGAAATTTACTTTGTCCTACGAGATAATTAATGCTCTTCTACTGCTATATAAATTTACCTACATGTTAGTAACTAACTAAAATCTTTGGCTCTCTGACGTCCCTTCCACAGAATATTGCTAATTCATACACACACAAAACATCTCACCAATGCATACACACATTTACCTACACTCACTCTCACACTCACACTCATTCACACACCGATTTAATCTTAAATACACACCCCGCTTGGACGCGTGCAGCTCACACAATGTTTATTTAGATAGTTTAGTCATGTATATTTTATTGTTTCACTTTTTTGTTATTGTTTTATTTGTCCTTATCACTCGTCCGATGTAAGCCCTGAATGTAGTACGTACCTACCTTTTGTCCTTGGGTGGGCCTGGCGACCTGTAGCTCAGGTTTCTACTGCTGAAACCTATTTCAGGCACCAGTCCATCACAGGTACCTATAGGAGATAAGTTATACATACCTACTTAGCTCTACTTGATTGTAATAACCCTAATTGTGATGGAAAAATAAAGTTATTTTTATTTTTTTATTTAATATTTATCACTTATAAAATAGCATTGTAAAATGCAAAATTAAAAATTTATAAAAAATAAGCCGTTTGGAGTCGGTGGCAGCCAAGGCATTCTTCATTGCGGTCCCACTCTTTTATTTTTCTTGTCTTGGCTGGCACCGACTCCAAAAGGCTTATTTTGTTTTTTAGTTTTTTTAAGTCGGTTTGTATTTTTTTATAAAAAGTTTTTCATTTCACAATTTTTAAAGGTAGAAGTCCCGAACCTACACTAATAACTTTGTGTCAAATGATCATCACTTTTTACAAAATGCTGCTTTCCCGGTGCAGGGACGTTAATTATTGAGGAGTTCATCTGGTACTTCATCATCAGCTCCACTTCATCACATGCATTGAGACGAGCATAAATTGCTTATGAACCACATTAAATTCATCGCATCGTTTCCGTGCAATGCTAAGTATTTAATAGTTGCGATGACCATTTGTGGTCTTCAACATCAGTATCACTCTACCAAATGGGTGTTAACGGAAGCAAATGTCTTAGTAAAGGACAAGGCATTGCCACCACTAATGTGGCTCCTTGGCTGCATCGTCCGCACCCTTCCTGGCGTGATGAAGATGATGGCGTTGCTAGGGTGGCTGACATAAAGACGAAAAAGGGCATTATACGCCGGGCCTTCAATAACATATGCCCGGTGCCGTGCGAGACTATTGAAGACACTTCAACGCGGGGAGTATATGGTGAAGACGAGGCCGCTGTCGGCCACAGCATCGCGGCGACATGTGTGTGTCTACAGCTTCCTCATAAAACATAGAGAAATTCTAAGCATGCCTTATTTTAGTGCATATTAGGAGCAATCAAACGTGTCAGTGATATTTTAGGTACAACCATAACTTCGTTACTAGGAGTTTTTTTTGTGTGTTAGCTGGAGAAACGTGTCCCCAGCTGACACATGCCGTTTTAAGGCAAACCAGTGAGGTTAGGGCTTTAGACTATAGTCAGAAATTTAGTGCACAATTAATAGGAGCAATGAGAATCAAAAAAACTAACCGTCACACTCAAATACTGTTGAAACTACGATCATTAAAGTGTGTGTTAGCTGGAGACCTGTGTCTCTGGCTTACACACACCTGCATCTTCGTAATTATTTGGGTAGGATTATGTTTTATAGCTCAAATTATTGTCGGGCATCTTGTACCTTTTTTCAATATTCGATCTGATTAACTAGTACAGAGTTTTACAGTCCACTCTTCTTTCATTTACAACCACCAGGACAGGATTCCCTTCTCTCTAATAATATAAAAACAACGAGTTACTTAAGAAATCGAAATCAATATAGGTGCCTATAATATTTGAAGAGTTCCCTCGATTTCACCAAGATCCCATCATCAGACCCTGTCTTGACTTTAATGAGAACAACTTGAAAGTACACCCTTTCAAACAAAAAAGTTGTTATTCAAATCGGTTCAAAAATTACGAGTACTGAGGTAACAAACATTAAAAAAAAACCATACGCACGAATTGATTGATAACCTCCTCCTTTTTTGAAGTCCGTTTCAAAGAAAAAGTTACGATGCAAAATCATAAAATCGTGTTTCTGGTACATTACAAATCTAGTTAAAGGTATGAAGAAATATATATCTGATTCTCTTTACTATCTCACCTCAGTCGTATATCGCCTTAAAGCTGACAAGTCTCTCGCGACTGTTCTTCTTGACAGTCGGAAAAAAGTTAAAAGAAAAGAGAAACCATTTTTAATAATTTTATTATTATATTTAAAGTAAGATACAAGTTGCATTTTTTGTTCAATATACAGATAGTTTTACATTAATTGGTATAATTTTACAGTGTGTTTTATTTATTTTAAATTGTATGTTAACCATACGCCATCTTCTTAAGCTCAGCTAATCTGTAAAAAAAAAAACATAACATTAGGATGGTCGTAACAAAGCGTTAATAACACTAAAGGCAAACGATGCTCCATTTGATATTGTAAATCTTGAAATAAGTATCGTTTTCATAACTTCTTCTTTTTTGTAGTGGCGTTGCCCATTTGGATTTCGCCAAAACTGTTGCCTAGGTGAAATACCTAATCATAGTTAACAAGTTCTGACAAGACATAGTTCCGATTTAGGGCCGGTATTTCAATATCGACTTATCTTGAATTGATCCAGGATTGAAGATCTGTTCCACTTATGTGTATTTCAATAAACGATTAAAGTTAAGTGACGCTTAAAGTCCATCCTAACTAGCCAATATTTAAGCTAAGGAATTCAGAGACTTAAGTGCCGATCCGGGATTCGTTGCTATGGTAACATATTTTTGACTGGCAAAAAGATTTTAGTTTTACATTTAGGTATTTATTATCAGTAAATAAAATGCAGTTGTAGCATAAAAAATATTATAGTGTAGAAATAATGGCAAATTACAATAATATTATTCGAAATTTTGAAGATGATGCGTAATGTAATATAAAAATTTCGAAGTGAGAAGAAATTCAAAAGTGAAAAATTTATTGGCGCTCTTTTTCATTGTGGAGCCTCCACAACGATTCTCATTGGTCGCTGAGCGTACAAGCGCAGCCAATGAGCGCTCAATGTCAGCAAATGACTACAAAATTCTTAGACAATTATCATATTTTGTTTGTTATGTTGCAATATTGCGACGAATCCTAGATTTGCTAAGGCGAGGAATATCCGGATTGAAATACGCTATTGTCTTTCACAAGTGATACTTAGCTCAAATGTTGGACTTAACTTAAGTCATAAGATAAGGTGACATTGAAATACCGGCCCTTAGTGTAGGTAAGTACGGGTCTTATTTTAACATAAAAATTGTGAAATAAAATCTTTTTTTTATATATATAAAAAACGACTTCAAAAAGTAAATAGAATATAACCCTTTCGTAGTCGGTTCCACCAAGGCAAGAAAAGTAAAAGTATATAAGTGCATTGTAAAATGTTTTGGCAGGCACCGACTCGAGTTTTATTAAAAAAATAAAAATATTTATAGGATTGTTTTTTATAGTAAGTACCTTCGCATAGGGTCTCTCCTTATGGCCTGAAAGTCCAAGGTCAGAGGGTCCATTTCCACCCTGGAATTGCTGTCCAGGTCTGGCATTATGTCAGATAAAGCGTCGTTCTCCAATACTTAAAGAAAAATACAAATGATCAATATCTGGTAGAAATTGCCTCTTAGCATAGATCCGCCCTTTGCTGTTCATGCAATATTCATAAATTCTTACTTCTCACTAATATTATAAATGTGGCAGTTTGAATGTTCGATGTCGGATGATAGTTTTTGAATCACGCAAAACGGCATAACGGATATGTACGACGTTTGGCTCACAGGTAGCCTGGATAAAAAAAAACACAGGAATGTGTCCTGTGTTTACCCCGATATTCTCACGGAAACGAAAACCACCGGGAAAACTGGGTTAAAAAGTGGTAAAACCGGATGTTTGGTTGTTTGTTAATCAACCTCACAAAAATGTCGGAACTTTATATGAACCTGGGTTAATTCTTTACCTTTGCTGACGATACGGCACTCTTTTTCCAAGGAGACTCTTGGGATGAGTCATTTGGCCAGATGGCTGAATTCCAATGTCCTAACATTGAATGTCTCCAAAACAAAATATGTCACATTTGCAATGAGGTCTAACCAACTCCCATCAGAAGAGTACCAAATAATTGCACATAAGTGTCATACTCAGCCGCCCTGATCTGCCTGCTTCTGTCCCTCACTAGAGCGCTCTGACTGCATCAAATATCTTGGTGTCCTACTTGACCAAACGCTGACTTTTAAAGCCCACCTCGACCTTTTATCATGTAGACTCCGTAAGATGATATACATCTTTAGCAATCTAAAGCCCAGCGCAAGATCATTAAGACCGTGTATTTTGCCCTGTGTCATTCACTTTTGGAATACTGCATCACTACCTGGGGTGGTGCCGCCAACTGTCACCTACTGGCGGCGGAAAGAGCCCAGCGTGTATTACTGAAAGTTGCCGCTGGCCTCCCCTATCTTTTCCCAAGGCTGAACTCCATAAAGTCTAGAACATCCTCTCAGTGAGACAAACTTACATCCTAAGAACCATTCTCCTAAAGCACTCCCGGTTAATTTACGACCCCATACTGGAAGAAAAGAGACGGAACACTAAAGTCTGCATTGTTCCCCTACTACGCACCTCCTTTTCACAACACTTCTTTCAGTTCCTGGGCCCTTTAGTTTACAACCGAATTAACCATCTGCTCCATATATATCCGCTTGTCAAATCATCCTGTAAGCTTACGGTCTCAAAGTACCTAATTTCACTAGACTATGATGCCACTGAAAATTTACTTTGTCCTACGAGATAATTAATGCTCTTCTACTGCTATATAAATTTACCTACATGTTAGTAACTAACTAAAATCTTTGGCTCTCTGACGTCCCTTCCACAGAATATTGCTAATTCATACACACACACACACACACACACACACACACACAAAACATCTCACCAATGCATACACATTGTTTATCTATATAGTTTAGTCATGTTTATTTTATTGTTTCACTTTTTTGTAATTGTTTTATTTGTCCTTATCACTTGTCCGATGTAAGCCCTGAATGTAGTACTTACCTGCGACCTGTAGCTCAGGTTTCTACTGCTGAAACCTATTTCAGGCACCAGTCCATCACAGGTACATATAGGAGATAAGTTATACATACCTACTTATCACTACTTGATTGTAATAACCCTATTTGTGATGTAAAAATAAAGTTATTTTTTTTATTTATTTAAAATTTATCACATTTCAAAATTTATAAAAAATAAGCCCTTTGGAGTCGGTGGCAGCCAAGGCATTCTACATTGCGGTCCCACTCTTTTATTTTTCTTGTCTTGGCTGGCACCGACTCCAAAAGGCTTATTTTGCTTTTTAGTTTTTTAATGTCGGTTTGAATATTTTTGTTAAAAAAGTTTTTTAATTCACAATGTTTAAAGGTAGAAGTCCCGAACCTACACTAATAATTTTATGTCAAATGCTCATCACCTTTTACAAAATGCTGCTTTTCCCGATGCAAGGACGTTAATTATTGAGGAGTTCTCGTGGTACTTTATCATCAGCTCCACTTCATAAATTGCTTATGAACCACATTCAATTCATCGTATCGTTTCCGTGAAATGCTAAGTATTTCATAGTTGCGATGACCATTTGTGGTCTTCATCATCAGTATCACTCTACCAAATGGGTGTTAACGGAAGCAAATGGTTTTTTTTTATATTTTTTTTTTATGATTTTGTCATTTTTGCATTTTTCAATGCTATTTTTATACTTATGGTAAATTTTAAATAGAAAAATATTACGATCGATTAAGATGCAACTGCCAATAATTTATGATTTTGTCATTTTTGCATTTTTCAATGCTATTTTTATACTTATGGTAAATTTTAAATAGAAAAATATTGGAAAAAATTAACTCGGCCACAAGTGAAATCTCAGACTTGCGGTTCGCCAGTCTCGGTAGCTCAGCGGTTAGAGCATTGGACCGGATTTCCAAAGGTCGCGGGTTCGATTCCCGTCTGAGATTTCACTTGTGGCCGAGTTAATTTTTTCCAATATTTTTCTATTTAAAATTTACCATAAGTATAAAAATAGCATTGAAAAATGCAAAAATGACAAAATCATAAATTATTGGCAGTTGCATCTTAATCGATCGTTAAACACCTGAAAAGATGTTTCTTTCGAATGCAAGGATATTCCTAGCATTGATGTAACAACGCTGGCCTACAGCGTATTAAAAATATAAAAGTATTGGAGAATTTCGACGGTGGTTCGCAAGTCTCGGTAGCTCAGCGGTTAGAGCATTGGACCGGATTTCCAAAGGTCGCGGGTTCGATTCCTTTCTGAGATTTCACTTGTGGCCGAGTTAATTTTTTCCAATATTTTTCTATTTAAAATTTACCGGAAGCAAATGTCTTAGTAAATGACAAGGCATTGCCACCACTAATGTGGCTCCTTGGCTGCATCGTCCGCACCCTTCCTGGCGTGATGAAGATGATGGCGTTGCTAGGGTGGCTGACATAAAGACGAAAAAGGGCATTATACGCCGGGCCTTCAATAACATATGCCCCCTGCCGTGCGAGACTATTGAAGACACTTCAACGCGGGGAGTACATGGTGAAGACGAGGCCGCTGTCGGCCACAGCATCGCGGCGACATGTGTGTGTCTACAGCTTCCTCATAAGACATAGAGAAATTCTAAGCATGCCATATTTTAGTGCTTACTAGGAGCAATCAAACGTGTCAGTGATATTTTAGGTGCAACCATAACTTCGTTACTAGGAGTTTTTTTTGTGTGTTAGCTGGAGAAACGTGTCCCCAGCTGACACATGCCGTTTTAAGGCAAACCAGTGAGAAATTTAGTGCACAATAGGAGCAATGAGAACCAAAAAAACTAACCGTCACACTCAAATACTGTTGGAACTACGATCATTAAAGTGTGTGTTAGCTGGCGACCCGTGTCTCTGGCTTACACACACCTGTATCTTCGTAATTATTTGAGGTAGGATTATGTTTTATAGCTCAAATTATTGTCGGGCATCTTGTACCTTTTTTCAATATTCGATCTGATTAACTAGTACAGAGTTTAACAGTCCACTCTTCTTTCATTTACAACCACCAGGACAGGATTCCCTTCTCTCTAATAATATATAAACAATGAGTTACTTTAGAAATCGAAATCAATATTGGTGCAATATAGGTGCCTATAATATTTGAAGAGTTCCCTCGATTTCACCAAGATTCCATCATCAGACCCTGTCTTGACTTTAATGAGACCAACTTGAAAGTACACCTTTTCAAACAAAAAAGTTGTTATTCAAATCGGTAAAAAAATTACCGAGTACTGAGGTAACAAACATAAAAAAAAAAACATACGCACGAATTGATTGATAACCTCCTCCTTTTTTGAAGTCCGTTACAAAGAAAAAGTTACGATGCAAAATCATAAAATCGTGTTTCTGGTACATTACAAATCTAGTTAAAGGTATGAAGAAATATATATCTGATTCTCTTTACTATCTCACCTCAGCCGTATATCGCCTTAAAGCTGATAAGTCTCTCGCAACTGTTCTTCTTGACAGTCGGAAAAAAGTTAAAAGAAAAGAGAAACCATTTTTAATAATTTTATTATTATATTTAAAGTAAGATACAAGTTGCATTTTTTGTTCAATATACAGATAGTTTTACATTAATTGGTATAATTTTACAGTGTGTTTTATTTATTTTAAATTGTATGTTAACCATACGCCATCTTCTTAAGCTCAGCTAATCTGTAAAAAAAAAAACATAACATTAGGATGGTCGTAACAAAGCGTTAATAACACTAAAGGCAAACGATGCTCCATTTGATATTGTAAATCTTGAAATAAGTATCGTTTTCATAACTTCTTCTTTTTTGTAGTGGCGTTGCCCATTTGGATTTCGCCAAAACTGTTGCCTAGGTGAAATACCTAATCATAGTTAACAAGTTCTGACAAGACATAGTTCCGATTTAGGGCCGGTATTTCAATATCGACTTATCTTGAATTGATCCAGGATTGAAGATCTGTTCCACTTAGGGCCGGTATTTCAATATATGCTTATCTTGAAATAATCCGGGATTGAAGATAAGTATGACTTAAGTGTATTTCATTATAGGATTAAAGATAAGCGGCACCTAAAGTGCATCCTATCTACCCTTAATCTAAGTAGAGGATTTCTATTGCTTAAGTTCCTATCCCAAATTACCTAGTAACTTACTCGGAAAAAAATACTATAATGTAATTTATTTTTGACCCCCAGAAAACAACACTCACTATTATTTAATTAAAATGAATATAAATTACTTAAATGTTGTCCTTAAATTATATTAATACTAGCGGATCCTCGCGGTTTTACCCGCGTGGTGCCAGTTTCTGTGGGAATATCGGGATAAAATATAGCGTATGTCACTCGGGAGAAATGTAGCTTTTTAATGGTCTAAGAATTTTCTAAATCGGTCCAGTAGTTCCTAAGATTAGCGTGTTCAAACAAACAAACTCTTTAGCATTATAATATTAGTATAGATTTTTATACGTAGGTATGATGTACCTACGTTTCGTGAATCAGAGACACGCCTAAAGAAAGAGTATTTATTCTGCCATCAAAAGTAATATTTAGTACGAACGAAGGCTAGAATCCAATGCAGTAAACCCTAAAAAAAAACCCAAAATCACCATGACGATGAGTCAAAACTCTTCTTCTTCTTCTTCATGAATGGCCTGAAACCGTAGACAGAGAAGTCAAAACGTTCTCTCTGTTAGTTTGATTGTCAAAGTTTTTGAAAGTGGTGTGGCGTGTGGCATTTTGTTTTGTGGTTTTCCAGGAAGTAATATATAAGTCAATGTTTTCCAGTTTTATTCCTTTTCTATAATGGAGAAAAAACGTTGCCCTCATTTTAGTGCAATGGAGATAAATCTTCTGAAATATATTGTTATGAGTAAAGCACAAATTCTTGAAAATAAAAAAGTGATGCTAGTACATGGAAGGCCAAAAAAAAACTGCTGGGAAGAAATTACCACTGAATTTAACAGCAGATATTTAAACCCAAAATCTACTGAAACCCTCAGAAAAAAATGGGACAACATAAAAAAAACAGTAAAAGATAAGGTGAATTGTCAATGTCAATACCAAATGACAACAAAAACCATAGACAACTATCGTATTTCGTTTTATTATGTTGTCACCCTGCGGTTTATCTTAGATTAGCTAAGGCGAGGAAGATCCGGATTGAAATACACTTTTCCCTTTCAAAAGTAATACTTAGCTTAAATGTAATACTTAACTTAAGCAATAAGATAAGGTTACATTGAAATACCGGCCCTTAGGGCCGGTATTTCAATGTCACCTTATCTTATGACATAAGTTAAGTCCAACATTTGAGCTAAGTATCACTTATGAAAGACAATAGCGTATTTCAATCCGGATATTCCTCGCCTTAGCTAATCTAGGATTCATCGCAATATTGCAACATAACAAACAAAATATGATAATTGTCTATGAATTTTGATGTCATTTTGGTGACATTGAGCGCTCATTGGCTGCGCGTTTGTGTGCGGCGACCAATGAGAATCATTGTGGAGGCTCCACAATGAAAAATGGCGCCAAAATTTTCTCATTTTAGGATTTCTTGTCACTTCGAAATTTTTACTTTACATTACGCATCATCTTCAAAATTTCGCATAATATTCTTGTTTTCCATTATTTCTGCAACATAATGTTACGCTTCAACTGAGCTTTTATTGAAGAAATTACGTAGTCATTATACCTAATATAGTGCCTTTTACGTTAGTACCTACCTACTGCAGCTGTCTGTAAACTTTCTTCACCATTTCACACTATTGGCGATTATCTTACCGTAAAATCTTTTTGATAATGACGGTTATTATTTTATTAGTGGTGCCGTGTGGATGATGAACCAAATATTCTACGACTCCATTTATGTGTAGCTTTGACTTTTGTACGTAACCAGTGATCCGTCTGCTAGATTATCAGGGATTAAACAGGTTATATTTGACACCATCAATTTACCAGTAGGCTTATTTTTTAAACTACAATATCTTTGCCAGTAGGTCCATTTTCAGGCACTCTCCACATGAATGTAGTGCCATATATTCACTGTTTAAATAATTTGTAACAAGGTAATTAATAAAATTATGAATTTACATAACCTAATGTGAGTATTTGCTTTACTGATTCTGAAAAATAAATACCTAAATGTAAAGCTTAAATATATTTTTGCAAGTAAAAATATGTTACCATAGCAACGAATCCCGGATCGGCACTTGAGTCACTGAATTCCTCCGCTTAAATATTGGCTAGTTAGGATGGACTTTAAGTATCACTTAACTTCAATCGTTTATTGAAATACACATAAGTCGAACATATCTTTAATCCTGGATCAATTCAAGATAAGTCGATATTGAAATACCGGCCCTTATGTGTATTTCAATAAACGATTAAAGTTAAGTGACGCTTAAAGTCCATCCTAACTAGCCAATATTTAAGCTAAGGAATTCAGAGACTTAAGTGCCGATCCGGGATTCGTTGCTATGGTAACATATTTTTGACTGGCAAAAAGATTTTAGTTTTACATTTAGGTATTTATTATCAGTAAATAAAATGCAGTTGTAGCATAAAAAATATTATAGTGTAGAAATAATGGCAAATTACAATAATATTATTCGAAATTTTGAAGATGATGCGTAATGTAATATAAAAATTTCGAAGTGAGAAGAAATTCAAAAGTGAAAAATTTATTGGCGCTCTTTTTCATTGTGGAGCCTCCACAACGATTCTCATTGGTCGCTGAGCGTACAAGCGCAGCCAATGAGCGCTCAATGTCAGCAAATGACTACAAAATTCATAGACAATTATCATATTTTGTTTGTTATGTTGCAATATTGCGACGAATCCTAGATTTGCTAAGGCGAGGAATATCCGGATTGAAATACGCTATTGTCTTTCGCAAGTGATACTTAGCTCAAATGTTGGACTTAACTTAAGTCATAAGATAAGGTGACATTGAAATACCGGCCCTTAGTGTAGGTAAGTACGGGTCTTATTTTAACATAAAAATTGTGAAATAAAATCTTTTTTTTATATATATAAAAAACGACTTCAAAAAGTAAATAGAATATAACCCTTTCGTAGTCGGTTCCACCAAGGCAAGAAAAGTAAAAGTATATAAGTGCATTGTAAAATGTTTTGGCAGGCACCGACTCGAGTTTTATTAAAAAAAAAAAAATATTTATAGGATTGTTTTTTATAGTAAGTACCTTCGCATAGGGTCTCTCCTTATGGCCTGAAAGTCCAAGGTCAGAGGGTCCATTTCCACCCTGGAATTGCTGTCCAGGTCTGGCATTATGTCAGATAAAGCGTCGTTCTCCAATACTTAAAGAAAAATACAAATGATCAATATCTGGTAGAAATTGCCTCTTAGCATAGATCCGCCCTTTGCTGTTCATGCAATATTCATAAATTCTTACTTCTCACTAATATTATAAATGTGGCAGTTTGAATGTTCGATGTCGGATGATAGTTTTTGAATCACGCAAAACGGCATAACGGATATGTACGACGTTTGGCTCACAGGTAGCCTGGATAAAAAAAAACACAGGAATGTGTCCTGTGTTTACCCCGATATTCTCACGGAAACGAAAACCACCGGGAAAACTGGGTTAAAAAGTGGTAAAACCGGATGTTTGGTTGTTTGTTAATCAACCTCACAAAAATGTCGGAACTTTATATGAACCTGGGTTAAGAGATAAGATACCTTTTATCCTGAATTCCCTCGGGAACACGAACCACGCGGTTAAAACGCATGCGGTGTATTGCATACATTGAGATAGTAGGGATCCCGCTTACGAATCCCATGCTGTTTGATACTTAATTATAAGTAACGTAAGATCCTAAGCTAAAACGAACTGCAGAACTTTTAGAGCTCAGCAGGACGAACATCTGTGCGATTGTCAGAACCTTAACCGGACACTGCAAATTAAACAGGCACCAATTTCACATGAAATTGAGTGATACTGATATTTGCCGCTATTGTAAACAGGAGAGGGAGACACCAAAACACCTTCTGTGTGACTGCGGGCCATTTATGCACAAACGCAGTATTCACCTGGGTCGCCACATCATCGACCCAGAGGAACTAAAATCTCTAAAAGCTAGGAAGATTCTTGACTTTCTGGAAGCAACCGGGCTAAAAGAGGTACTATAAATAGGTGGCGAGTTACAATAGATCTCTTAGGTCACAGTGACTACAGCCCTCAACAGGGTTGCAAAGCCCCTAAATCCTCAAATAATTAATTAACTAACGTAAGATCCCCAATCGAGGACCACGCTCCAATGCTATACATTTGAAACAAATTCCATAAAAAAATTACCAAACTTAAGTGATTTAATGCAACTGGTAACACTTATTCGAACAAGCGACACCTCCTTAAACATACCATCAACATTTCTCAGAAGTTGGCCATGTTAAAATTTAAAATTTTCCGACGAGGTTCGATCGTTATATTCTTACGATAGATTTTAAATAGAAAAATATTGGAAAAAATCAACTCGGCCACAAGTGAATTCTCAGATAGGTCACGAACCCAAGACCTTTGGAAATCCGGTCCAATGCTCTGAACGCCGGTGAATTCACTTGTGGCCGAGTTGTTTTTTTTCAATATTTTTCTATTTAAATTTTATCATAAGTGTAAAAATAGCATTTAAATTAAAAAATCATAAAAAAGTTGTATTTTCTTCTTAGAGTCGGATGCGCCTGAGTCGTAAAAATAATATTTTTCCAAAAACACCATGAAGTTTATGTTTTTTAATTTATTATATATTTATTTTACAAAATTTAAGGATAATACCCCTACTTTCTTTCTAATGTTGTAACGCCGTAAGCTGACACAGACGATATATGATTGTGTGTGCTCACTTAATCCAAACGTGAACATTTTATTGTGAATAGTGCTAAAGCAAAATTATCATTTTATTTGAGACTTAGAAGAAATTATCAAATGTGAGACATCTCATGCTTTTATCATATCATGCCGGAACACAACAATGCTGAATACAATGTTGTTATGGCGTCAGACTTAGATAAGATGGTGGTAGCTATAGCTAGCCAGACGGACTCACAACAGTCCTACCACCAACCAACCCGAATACAATATGTACCCCCGCTGGGAATCGAACCCGGGACCCCTGGGTCCGATTCCCGGTGGTTGTTACCACTAGACCAGAAAGGCGGTTGAAAGGTTGAAAGTTCATTTTAGTTTACTAGCGGCCGCCTGCGGTTTCACTCGCGCGGGTCCCGTTCCCGTTCCAATATCGGAATAAAAAGTAGCCTATGTGATAATTCACTATTTGAAGTTCTTACATACTAAATTTCATACAAAACCGTTTAGTGGTTTTTGTGTGAAAGAGTAACAAACTGACATACGATAAATATTTAAACAAGAAAATATACTAGAAAAAAACAACCAGTCTTATGTCGCCATGTCATGTTTTTTTTAGTATTTTTTCTTGTTTAAATATTTATCATATAAAAATAGCATTGTAACATGCAAAATTATAAAGTTATAAACTGACATACTTTCACATCCATAATATTAGTAGGATTTCCAAGTAAGACTATCAGAATCTTTTTCTTACCCATATCACTTGTATGTATGCTTCCATCAAAGTATACGTTTCCTTCAGTATCTGGTTTCAATTCTGAAGAAAAAAAAACATAAATTAATATTATACTATTGGTTCTGTGAGAACAGTAGACCTCGCTAGGTTTATCAAAATGAAAATACAAGTCCAAAAAGAAATTATTACAGAATAAGAAATGAAAGGAAATAAAAACAAATATTTCACGAACTAAGTTGTAATTGTCCGTATTTTTAGGTATTTTTGATTTTCCCGAAAAAGCCCTAAAAAACCTAAAAATAAATAGTTTACTTACCATATTGTTGTAAATTAAGCTCTAACTCATCATTATCTGGAACAAAAATGAATAAAATAAAAGAACAGTACCAACAGAATATCATAAAATAAACATATTATTATATGTCTTTAGGTCCAAAATCGACAGTCATATTATGTCTTAAATATAAATCCCGAGACATGTCAGTCTCACATACAAACATAAACTGTAAACACAATATCTACCCAATTAAAAAAAAAGCCAATTACATTTTTCATCATCATCATCATCATCATCATCATCATCAGCCTGTCGCAGTCTACTGCTGGACATAGGCCTCTCCAAGTGCACGCCACTGAGATCTGTTTTGGGCTTCTCGCATCCAGCTCCTACCAGCCGTCTTGCGCAAAACATCACTCCACCGTGCCTGAGGACGTCCTATACTACGTTTGCCGAGACGCGGTCTCCACTCTAGAACTCGTTTACCCCAACGGTTATCGGTTCTACGGCTAATATGGCCAGCCCACTGCCACTTCAGCTTGCTAATCCGGTGGGCTATGTCGATAACTTTGGTTCTCTGACGGATCACCTCGTTTCTCATACAAACCGGCAATTCGCATTTATTTTTAATCGAGAAAGTATTTAGGATTCTTTTTTAGGAAACCTGGAGAGCTAGCGCAGACGACGGATAACGGAAGACTTTTTGTCCGCGACACGTCTTTATTGGTAACCAAATAAGATTGAACAAAAAAGTACGCGATAGTCTGCGTTATATATTAAACTTTATATTATTAGTAATAAGGTCGTGTCGCGGACAAAATGTCCTCCAATGTCCGTCGTCTGCGCAGGCCCTGATAAATACTCTGTTCATCCGAATAACTTCACAAGTACAGAAAGAAATTAACGATGTAATTTCAAATCATTTTGGTATTACAATGTTAAGCTGACCGGTCGCCGGCCTCTTCAGGCTTAAAGCTACTTAAATAGCTTCTGTTGACTGTACATTTAAAAAATTATAGTTCTTATAATGTAAAATGCGTGCCTAAGAATACGCGTGTCACCACTCCCTTACATGCCTGAGATGTCGTAAGAGTCGACTAAGAGTCTCGACGCATTGAACACCTGTGTGAGAGAAGGAAAACTTGAAACAAACCCTCTACCAACCCGTCTGGCCAGCGTGGTAGTAGTAGGCTAATAGCCTCCTATGAACGCCACAATAGGTGTGAGCTAGGAGAGGAGAATGTCCAGCAGTGGACGTCCACGGGCTGATGATGGATGGATGAATGTAAAATACACACTAGTCATAATTCTTGACTTCCTACTTGTTTCAAGTCGGTTAAATTCGTACTGACCTGGGAAATACATGCTGGTGGTAGAAGCAGCTGGATTTTGTGTGGTTGCAACAGAAGGAGTGACTGGTGATGATGGAGCAACAGATGTAGGGGATCCTGAAAGTAATTTAATAGCTAAAAACGATGATATTTCGTTTAACGTATCTTATTAATTTAAGTCTGACGCCATGTCAACAACATTTTCAGTACCTATTGTGTTTCACTTCAGGTGATACAGACTAAGCGATTCCCCGTTGTCATTAAAAACGTTTAATCAAACATTGTGTGACTTAAGTACCTACCGGTTTTTTTCAAATTCAATGTCATATTAATAAATTTAATCTTTATTATGTGCCCAACATTTGGAAAACTATTTCCTTTCGAATGTTAGTGGTATACTTCACGTTGATGGAATATGGTATGACATTGATAAAGTAGACTAAACTAAGTCTTCTAAAGTTTTTGATTTTTGTTTTTTTCATTTTTCAATGCTATTTTTATACTTATGATAAATTTTGTGCGACTAGTCGAGCGAGCCTATTGAGACTAGTCCGGTGACCGGACGCTTGCGTTTATCATACCTAAACTCGGGAGTAAAATTTCTGTACCGTAAGGTACTAATATATATTCTGTGGCATCAGGTGTGGTAGGGTTATTTGATTGGACCAATCTATAAAACCTACTTAATATTATAAATGCGATAGTACGTTAGTTTGTTTGTTAGTCCTCCACGCTAAAACTACTGAACGGATTTGGAAGAAATTTGGCACATAGAAGAAGAATAGATAGAAGATAGAAGAAGAAATCTGGATTAAGAGAACCTCGAGATTCCCACGGGAACCGGGACTACGCCGGTGAAACCGCGGGAGGCTGCTAGTTTCTACTATAAAAATTAATATTGTCTCAGGACACCATAGACCGACCTATCCAATGTCGTGGAGGTCTGTCTATGAGTTATACATTTTACTCTCAAACTGTATCTATGATTCCGAGTTAACCTCACAACCCTTAAGGCATTTATGTCGTTGGTTTATGTTTTTATGTATTTAATTATCAAAGATAATTTTATAAAGGGTGTTAAAATACCCTTACCAAAGCCGTAATATATGCGTAGTGTACATCAAAATAAATAAGAATATGTGAAAATAATTGCTTCAAAACGACTTTATTCGTTTTAAAAAATAAATGTTATTTTTCCCAAAAATAGCACCCAATTTTTTGAGGGGATGAGTAGTCAGCCGGGTTTTAATTTCTTTGATTGATTTCGATATGTTTTGTAATGGCTGTTTTGTAACTTTAAACTATAATCTTTAAAAGTAAATATTGACTTTGATCCTCAATAACTTCTTAACTATCAGGATTCCAGATTTGACCCCATACCATAAAATGATAGCAACGATGTCGATGTCGATGAAATGAACGATGTCGATGAAAACATATCGACGAAATCGATATGTTTTCGATTTCGTTTTGGGTCTATTAACACCCTGTATAACTTACCACCATTGATAGTTGACAAATTAGCTGTAGTCATAGTGTTACTGGAAATACTGGGTGATGTATTTTTAGTCAATATTCCAGCTGGTACGGGTTTCGCTATAGTGTTTGGTGGTTTAGGATCCACCGGAATCGGCATAGAGAATGGCAGTTTATCTTCTGAAAAAGAGAAACCATTTTAGAATACATATTGGGATGAGTAACACCATCTAGCTCCAAACCAGTCAAAAATCATATAAATCGACTGAAGAATCTTCTTAGTTTCATGTTAACTTCGGGTGTTTCATGTTAACATGAGTGTTAAATAAAACAGAAGAACTTACCTAAAAATTGCAGTCGTCTCAAAGCCTTCTCAATGCACCAATGCAACATTTGTTCATTAGTGTTCTGTCCTATTTCATTGCAGAAACTCTTAGCCATAACCAGGAATGGATCGTTGGCATCTTTTACAGAAAACAGTTTCTTTGCTTCTCTATTCGTCATTTGATCTCCCTGACGGAAAGGTTTGTCATCTTTAATACCTTCAGTATCTGAAAACTTTTTGCCTCGCAGTCTGCGTTTCAATTTAGATTTAGATTGAGCATGACGAATCCACCTTTTCTCTCTATTCAGTGTCTCTTCTATCTTCCTAACAGGTAAGAGAATAGTATTTTCTATTATATCTTCATCCCTTTTTGTCTTTGCGTTTCTAGCTATTTCAGTATTCTCTCCTGCAGTTATGAAATTGGCCAGAATCCTGCTTTTCATTAGATTATCTATGAAAGTGTTGTTAAAGTAGTATTTGTATACTAGATCGTCGACTGATTGTTGGTCTTTATCTTTGAGAATTTGGGGATCTTGGTTTACTAATTTATTTAAAGCTGGTATGGAGAAAAGGTTTATTTTTATAGTATCCGTAACAACTGGTTCTTGCGTGGTTGTGTAGTTAAGATTGTAAGATGTTTCTGTAGAAGTTGTCCCAATATTATCTTGTGGCTTAGAAGTAGTCGGTAGAAGTTTAGTAGGGTTTACTAACTTTTTATTTTCTATGTAGATTTGCTTAGCTTTTTTCAGTACACGAGCGAAATTGTATTGCCTATGAGATATTTCGCTTTGAGTTTTAGCTATCAAATTCTGCTTCATATTTATCTTTTCGTTTTGAGCTAACATTAATTTCTGTATATTGTAAAACTGTCTTTGTTGGGTTAAAAATTTCTTCTGCTGGTTCTCAAACTCTTGCAAGTTTTTAGCCATCTCTTTATCCTTCATTTTGAAATATTCTTCTTTCAGGTCCATTTTGGTTTCATATTCTTTGAATTTGTTTGATATTTCGACAATGCGACTATACTTTTGTTCTATATCTGCAAACTTTTTGGTGATATCTTCGATATTTTTAGTGACTTCAATATTTAGATTATTTAATTTTGAATGAATTTTTCTGATGTCGCTGTGTTGTTTCATTATCTTTTTGAAGGTCTTTGTTAACATGGAAATTACCCTGATCAGTCCTCTTTCATTCACTGGTTTAACTTTTTGCGGTTCAACATTATACATCTTTATATCGTGTCTCGTTTTCACAGGTAGGGTCGGATCATTTTGGTACCAAACCTTTTCTTCTTTATCGAAAATGTTTCTATCGTGATTTTTGTTGGTATTATTGTCAGCATTTTTATCAATTTCTTCAATATATTCAATCTTTTTGATAACTTCACTTTCGTAATCATTCTGAATGTTTCTTTTTGGAGTATTATTTGTATTCTCTGAATGATTATATCTGATAACATTCCCTATCTTTGATTCGATGTTGAGTAATGAGTCTATTTTCACTTTGGACTGTTCTTCATTTTCGTATTTTATTTCTTTATTTTCGTTTAAAGGGATAACTTGTTGCGATACGTCTCTGCTTTCTTTATTTTTCCTAATAATGTTTGGAGTATCAATGTTGTTGTCTCCTAACATGATAGCTACTTCGTAGGGATATTCATTGAAGAGTGAAGAAGGTCTTAATTTCGCCATCATTTTAGATTTGAAAGATTTATCGTTAATTTTTCTTAAGATGCAGTTCTTTCCAAAACATTTTAGACTATCTGGAATAATATTTTTTCTTTTAGCTGGAACAAATATAAAACATAAATTTTCAATCTTCAGTAATATTTAAAACACAAAAGTTTCTCTGCCAGGTTTTTATACCGTATAATATCGATAAGATTTATGAATATGAAAATTAAAATTTTTAGATTTGTTGTACTTCGCTCTTAATCTCTAAGCAAATGGCGGTTGAGTTTGATGTCATCGTTTGCGACTATTGAAATAAAAAAAACATTACTAAATGTTAATCACTTGAATGTTTATAAAGAAATCAAATTAACATCTCAATCTCATTTAAAATCTCATACATTTTTTTACTTTACTTCCTCAATACTTACTCGAAAGTTATTCGTGCTAGGCCGACAGGACCTGGATTTTTCACGGACGTGGAGCATGCCGCCTTCTCGAACGAGAAAATTAGCATTCGTTTTCGTTAAGTTCGCACGCATAGATTTATCATTGATCTCCGCGTTGCTAGAACTAGATACCGCGCTTCATACAAACAACGGATCAAAAAATGTGACCACAAATTTAGACGTTTTTCTTCAATCAACTGACTCGGTTGCTAGGGATGATTGTTGATGCCGTATGCCGTTGTCACAGTAGGCTGTGCCGTTTGTGGCAGAGTAAAACGGTCAAAAGCTAAATGTATGAGGGCGGAATTTGTTGTAGCAATGCAGAGACCAAATAATAAATCTATGTTCGCACGTATGCGAGCTTTTGAGATCCTCTCCACAATGCGAGTTCATGCACGAGAAGTATTTCACGTGTGTGAACTCGCCTCGTGTCATATAGACAATAAGGGCGCCACCACGGCTCTTATGCTATACATCCCGCCAGCTCCGTTCTACCACCGGTAGTTCAGATGTACCCCAACCTGGTTGATATTCCTCGGCTGCGTACAAAGCGCTTCTCATCGTTTATTATGCGCACAGCCAAGGAGTGGAATTCACTGCCTGCGTCTGTATTCCCGAGAGCCTACAACCCTGGTATATTTAAAGCTCAAGTGAATAGGCTTCTTCTAGGCAAGCTCGCTCCATCTTCGGCCTCTTCCAATATAGAACGAGTCTGAATGAGGCCAAGAGCAAGCCGACTTAATGTAATAGTATGTATTCTAAAATAGTACTTACATTCACCGGACCTCTTGTTCCTCTCGACATAGCTCGAAAGGACCGGACTGCCCTGCATAAAACTCTCACCAAACGTGTCGAAATCATTTTGTAACAAATTGTCGACATCTAAAGAATTAGGTCTAAATATAAAATCACCGGTAGTCTTTTCAACGTTCTCTTTCAAGTTATTGTTAATCCAAATCCCTTTGCTTATAACTTTGTTTTCTGTTTTAGGCTGTTGTATTTCGGTGTCTAAATACGAAGATGTGGTTACAGTTATGTGTATCACAGTTGTCAGTAAGAATAGGAGAGACATCACTATTGTTTCAGCATTGCTTGCTTGAATGAACTGTAAGAATGCGTGTATGGAAGAATTTGGGATGTATTTGAATTGTTAAGTGCAAATGTTTTGGTTTGTTTGTAAGCAGGCGGCTGGTTTAGTGATGGGTGGTGCGGTATTGGAAACTATCGATGTATGTGAACAGAGATTATTATTGTAAAAAAACCGGACTAGTGTGAGTCGGACTCGCGCACGAAGGGTTGCATTCTATTATCTATGCAACATTAGATAGATAGATAGATAGATAAAACACTTTATTGCACACACAAAAATACAGACATAAACACAAGAAAGAGTTGACATAAATGTGGGCAAAGGCGGCCTTATCGCTAAGAGCGATCTCTTCCAGACAACCTTTGAGGCATAGGAAAAATAGACACTATTTTTATAATTTTTACGGCAAAAACATATCACGTTTGTTGTATCTTAAGATCTATATGTAACCAATATGATGCAATAAACATTATGACTATGACTATGATTAAGGGAGCCCCACTTAAATATTTATATTTAGTATTTCCTGTTATAGCGGTAACAGAAACGGTTCATGAGATACAGCCTGGTGACAGACAGACAGACGGACAGTGGAGTCTTAGTTATAGGGCCCCGTTTTTACCCTTTGGGTACGAAACCCTAAAAAAATAATGATTTGATATGAATGAGTAAGCTAAAATAACTCGGTCTGTAACTTGTTTATAATATCGATGGTGGAAGTATCAATTAATGTAAGGTACATGTTGGCCAAAATGAGTTATATATACCACCGTGTTCAGAATTTTTTACTCTATCGATTGGTATACTTGAAATTTTTAACTCTTTTAAAAAATGTCCCTTACCTTACACATTTTTTGTCATCTAAATATGACTTTTGGTGAAACAAATGATTTAAAGGATGTAAATTTATTTTACTTCTTACAAAATAAAGTAAGTCTTTTTAATAATACAATTTGGTCCTTACCTTAAACTGTTGGTTTTAACTTTTGAACTCATTGAATTTTACTTCATTTTAAACTTTTTGATTTATCAGAATTAGGCCCTTACGTTAATATGCATACAGAAATTTATAATGTTTGCTCCTTACCCTAAGTAATCGGGCGTCAAGAGTAAAACGAGGTGCGGGAGGGTAGTCATTTACGCGTCGGAGCAGGTTGCAACGTGAAGTTTTCTTTTATACGTGATTTAATGCACGACCCGCATCTGTGGCTGTTATAATTGAGTTGTTAAAGTATTTAACACTGTTTATATAATGTCTAAAAGTACTCATGATGATTTGTGTGACTTACTAGCCCGAAAGAACGAGTTACTGAACATGAAAGAATTATCATTGAGAGGTAAGTTAGTTTTACTGAATACTAATAATAATTTTACATCTGTGCCGTCAGAAACCTTGTTTAGCATGCCAATAATAACGTAGTTTTATAAATGAATGTAGGTTTGTTTATTTTGTAACCTAATCTCTAAAATTACTACTTAAAAGAGTTCGATTGTGAGACTTTTGTTTTAAATAGAATTTAGGTTTGTACTTTTTATGCCATATAATTTTTTGCAAATTCTAAAGTTGCGACCAAAAAATATCGTTCCAAAAGTTTAGATTAGGTATTGTTTTAAACGACCTCTGTGACCGAGGTGTGAGTGGGCCGGACTTAATTGACGCCGCCATCTTTGAGGTCCCTGGTTCGATCCGAAAAATATAAAGAAACATAATAATATAAAGTTAATAAAACTTTATAAAATAATAGCTATATTCGATTGTTTTCTATACTTATCATCTATAACTTACCATGATTTATCCATATAAATTTAATGTAAAGGACATCATCATTCAGAATGTCTTATACATTAATAAATATTTTTTTTAAATAGGAAATAAGTTTGTTTACATTTATTATCCTTATCAGAGTTAGTAATAAAGTTATTGTTAAAGCAAAAAAAATTTGAGAAATCGGACTTTAGGAACTATTTTATAAAAAAAATGGGTCCTTACGTTAGAAAAAGATGTATCCTCAAAGATGATGTCACTTACATCAAATTGTTAACTGGTATTTAATTGCTAATGTTATCCTTTGAACTAACAATAATAATTGTTTTTTAGATCTGCTGAAAACCAAATAAATACTTCAGAAAGTATTATAAATTATGCTGATACTGAAACGAACATTGATAGATCTAACAGTATTGTCAATGGTAGTAACAAAACAATATGTACTATCGAAGGAAATAATAATATGGACATCTTAAACACATCATCTACTTTGTCCTTGTCTCGAACACATTCATTTTTTAATAAATTTGACGAAAGTTCCAAAAATATTGCAGAGGGTGATAATAATATCGATGAAAGTACTTTTTCGTACACATCATATGTCATCAATATTGTACAAAGCGAAAAACATCTTGATAATGTAACAGAAACTGACGCAAACATTTCTGACGTATTTGTGATGCCTGAAATACTAGGAGAAATCGAACATACTGACGAAAATGAGACAACACAAATGATACAGACAGCATCATTACTTGATCATAGGATAGTTATCTTACATAATCCAACAGATGGCTGCGAAGAAACTGTCTCTGAAGGCTTAATTACACCACAAGAAGATTGTCACGTAGTATCTCTAACCATACTTACTAATGAAACAACATTCACCCTGCAAAATAATATAGAAGAACTACAATGTGATAGTGATATTATGGACCCACGACCTAGTACTTTTGATGTTTTGATACCGAACGAGGACGAAAGTAATAAGGTTCATAACAAAAAGAAACGCTCTGTGACGTCAACGTTTGCAAAATCTTGTATGGATTTTTATATAGATGATGAAAAGCAAGATTTTTCTTCGGGAAGCTCTGATATTTGGTCAGAAAAAGACAATTCTTCAGATGAGTCAAAAGACAATGATAAAACTAAAAAAAGAAAGAAATCTAAAACAAAAAAACCGATGAAAAAGAAGTTGTCCCTGTAAAGAAACGAAAAACTGAAAGTAAACGCAAATCACGTAAAAATTTAAAAGAAAAGGGTTTATCTTACGTAACATTATCTGGTAAAGTTAAAGAAGCCCGAAAGTTACAAGAAAATCCTTGTAAAGAGAAGAAATGTTTTAGGAAATGTCATGATTGTGCAATGCTGCAGACCAACTGAAATAAAACGCAAAAAGACGAAAAATATAGCCAGCAGACGGATGACAACCTATGAGTACTTTATAAACGAAGGCGAAGGAAGGAGGCAGGTCTGCCAACAATTTATACTTAAGACATTGGACATAAGTCAAACATTCGTTTTATACAATATTAGCCATGCAAAAGAAGGGCTCTCTAGCCATGAATCTCGAACACGGACTGCTCCAGACAAATACGACGAAGACACAAAGCTTTATGCCAGGACATACATTGAAACATTACAGGCCTTACCATCCCACTACAGCAGAAAGGACTCAAAAAAATTATATCTGCCTGAACAATTTAGGAATACCTCAAATTTATATAGATTATAATGTTAAAAACTGTCAGGAAACAACTAAAACCTATATAAGTGAAAAGCTATTCAAAAACTTGTTTAATGAATACAACCTTGCATTTCATGTACCTTAAAAGGACAAATGTCTTTTCTGCACTAAAAATGAAAATAATCCAAATATTACGACGAATGAAGAATTGAAGCCTAACTTATTAGAAAAAGATGCAACATATAAGCGTTTCAAAATTCATCAAAACATTAAACCCGATGACACATTGATTGTGGCTAGCTTCGTCCTTCAAAAAGTTTTGGCCACCCCCTGTGGAGAAAGTATGATGTTATACTATTCCAGGAAATATGCTGTGTATAATTTTACAGTGTATGAGAGTAGAACGCAAAACGGATTTTGCTATACATGGGGGAGTCGGACGGTAAGCGAGGTAGTTGTGAAATAGCAACATGTCTATTGAGATACCTGAAAGAAGTCGATTCCAAAGGAGTAAAAACTTTATTATTATACTGTTATAACTGCGCCGGTCAAAATAAAAATAAAGTAATACTCTCAATGATTAAACATTTCTTGAAGCAGTCCAAAAATTTACAAGTAGTACAACTTCAAAGTCAAAGATTTTTTTTCAAATAGACTTATAGATAAGTACTTTCGAATAGTCCAAAATTTTTTTTTCCCTACCAGCCATTCAGGACATCTTTTAACTGATAAGAAGAACGGCCGCAAGAAACTTATCAGCTTTAACAGAAACAACAACATTTACAATGGAACATGTTGTTGCCAAGCACAAATTTACAATTTTGAAATATATTTAATATAAGAGGAAAATTTTCCAATATTCAATTATTAGAATATTTTCCTTTTATCTAATTTATAATAGTTATGTTTTATGTTAGTATCACATCCATGCATTTTGGTCTTTTAAATAATCATCTACCTTGTAATAACCTTTGCTTAAGAGTGACTTTTTAACATATATTTTAAATTTATGCAAAGGCAGCTCTATCAATTGTTGTGGAACTTTATTAAAAAAAGCTATACCTTTCCCCAAAAACGAGCGTCTACATTTTCCAAGTCGAAATTTTGGAACGGCAAGCTTATTCTTATTTCTAGTATTAAAATTATGGATGCTTAATTACCTTTTGGCCGGACACACTTATATGCCTGTTGATAGTATGCATGCAGTTATTGAAAGAGAAGTAAAAAAACTTATAGTTTGGGCCCCATCTCAATGGCCAACCTTTATGGAGTCTTCCAGAAAACAACCTCAGCCATATTCTGTAAACGTGGTGGAACATACAGAGTTCATTGATTTTAATAATTTAGCGGTTATGGAATTCACTCCTGCTAAAAAAGATAAGAATAAGAAAAGATAAAGATCTGCGAATGAAAAGTATAAGAGTGTGCACATTTAAAAAAAGCAGCCTAGATAGAATGGAAGTCAAATATACCATGTCGGAAAATGGAACCACTCACTACATAGAACTCGCCAAACAATCACAAGGAAAAGGAAAAGGTAAAGGAATTGGAAAGAGGACTATAACGAGAGGCAAACAGAAAAAGAAGTTAGACAACACAAACCGAAATCCAGCAGAAAGTACAAGCTGTAATATGATTCAGAGCAATGTAGATAATTTACCATATCTTTATAAAGAAAGGTTGCCGATTTCTATTCCAAAATACAAGGATCTTAAAAAGTTATGTGATTCTGGAATAATTCCAAAAAGATTTCATGCTGAATATCTAAACCTTCCGTATAAAGCACCTGTAAAGGATACCCTTAATGAAACTGATGATGATGATATCGACGGTAGGCCTGATGAAGATTAAATATAATACAGAATTTATAATTTTTTGAAGTTAAAAGTTGATTGTTTGTGGATATATGTTAAAAATATACAGCAAGATGGTTTTGTTTGAATAAGTTTTAAATGTAGGTATAACTTGTTAAAATTAAAAATTAAAATAAAAAAAAATAAGCAATATTAACCAATTTAATTAAGTAATATATTTTGGACTTACGTCATGTTTCACTAATAAAATTGTCAGTTACAATAATATTACTATCGTGTTTTATTCTTTAATGTTCCTTATAACATACAGGACGTTCCATATTGTGAAATTCCAACATTGTAAGGTACAGTCAAGCTCGTTTTTTTAATGTAAGGGACATACTATCTTTTAAACTACCAAGTTTTCCCAAATTTGGCCTTTATATTATCAAAGAAGAGAAAAATCTAAGAAACTTTGCCATAGAAACCATTTAAATCGTAACTTCCCATAAAAAGATATTGAGGTATAAAGAAAAAAAAAACGTTTTTTTGGCCATCCTGAAAAGTCATGTTTTGTCCCTTACATTAATTGATACTTCCACCATCGATATACTTTGAAGATTGATTGAGACTGAGTAAATTACTTGTGTTGCTAAAATAAAATTTGAAAATGAAAGACTGTGTGGATAGTTATGGAACCTGTAAATTTAAACTAATTACAAAACAAAAAAATATATACAACGTTTTTGAATATTCTTAACGAATTTGATGTGTGCGTTCGCTCAGCAAAGAGTATCGCTTTTTTAAGAATTGGATGATGCAGATAATTAGTGCCTAATGTCGTGTAAACGTGCCCGAAATTTTATATTTGTGCGTCCAACAGCTTCAGAGTTATTTAAGAAAAACGGATTCTGCTGGACGTACGTTCGCCCAGCAATTTTTTTTTAAATTGATGGGACTAGCTGCATATTAAATATGCAAAAAGATAGCTTAAATACGAGCATAAATGTGCCGTGAAAGCCAAATTTGTGCATCTTAAGATTTCAGAGTTATTTGGTTTTTTTTATCTGAGATATCTGATATCTGATATATATCAGAAACGGTTGAACACACTCATGATTTTTTAAAATACAGATACAGTAGATTTGTGCTTATTTGTGCCGGAATTTTCAATAACATGACTAGCAAGGTTCAGGAGCTATTCTTTTATTTCCTAAAAAAATTAAAAATGCTCTCTCTCGAACGAACAAGACCAACGACTTCGCGTTAGTGCTGACTGGTACCCATTATATATTCACATGATCCTGTAAAGTTTCGCCAGCCTACTACATATCATTGCCGAGTTCTTAACGATTTTGTCTTTTTTTTTTGAGGTTATCTTGAGTGAAATTACTTAGAATACAAAAACACTAGTTTTCTGTGAGCTGGCTTATTACATGCTTCTACAATAATATGAGCGCTGTTTTAAGAATACGTATGCAAAAAATCATGCCGCCAGGGTAATTAGGGGTCTACTTCAGTCTGCTTGTCTTAACGTTGTGCTTAGAGCTTAAATATTTTAATCTAAAATAAATAGCTATTGATCAATCAATTGAAGTAATCTTGTAATGAGAGAAATGTTATAATGTATGGTAAGAAGTCCTTCCTTGCGAGTTGAAAATTGTTTACGGTTAGGTTAACCATAAAATGTAATTTTATTTTGTTTCTTCTTTGAAAATTGATCCATTTGGTAGGGGCACTTTCAATTTGACGACTCTGTATGAAATAAAACAGGGAGAAAAAAATTGCCTTTGCCGAGTTTCTTGCTGGTTCTTCTCGTTACAAGGTCTCCTGCCGTAGGATTTGTGAACCGATGGCGTAGCTTCTTTGACGTTCATAAGTGCTTGTAATAGCCTAGACTGAATAAATGATATTGAATTGATATATTTTACTTGAATAAAAAAAATCTCTTTAATTTTTTTTTTAGACGGTACTTGTATCCTTAAAATTTCTAATGCTCAAGTGTTTTTCAGTTAATCGAAAAGATATAAAACTATCGACATTTTATTTCACATCACTAACCGGTGTTTACGGTTTAAAGTAGATGATTCACAGTTTACGATCAGCTTCGATTATTTCATTTTAACCGGCGATTTTAACTACTTTCTCCATTGTTTGGCCGATAACGAGACGATCAGTTACTGACCTCCTTTTGTACTTAAATAAACAAGTGTATCCTCCTTTTTTGATATCGGTTGAAAGAAGAAAGTTGCCGTCTTTATTTAATACAACGTTATTTTATGTTTACTCAAAACTTAATTATTTTGTAATCGTTTGTTTTGAAGAATATTACGTACCACTTTTTGTATAAAAGAAAAAAAAACAGCTGTTGATAAATATTAATAAATAATAATAATAAATATTTCTTACACTCACACCAATTAACCTAGCCCCAAAGTCAGCTCTGTAAGTCCTATGTTATGGGATACTAGGGTAACGGATATAAATACATATAATTATACATAGGTATATAAGTATTTATGTGTAGAAATATATATAAACGTTCATGAAGGTAGAAATGCTCGTATTCATCAAACAAACATTTGCACCTACCGGGATTCGAACCCTGGACTTCAGAGTAGTCCCCAAGACGTATGGCGGCAAGAGGGCAAGTAGTGAGGGATTTAGCTGGTAGTACCCCCCCTCCCGGCCCCCAATTCAGCCTTTCGAGGCTGAGTGGAGGGGGAGGCAGTGGTCCCTCCCTTCTATCGTCCTCCCACCGAGATTTCGAGCTCGGCGGAGGGACGGGAGCTGGTTAGATCCTACCCCGAATCCCTGCCAAGTTACTAGGCTCGACGGGGTGTCGGGGGGCGGCGAGGGATAGAATGCTGGACTCACGAGTCCGGTATTCTAGGTGAGCCCAGCATAATCGTTTGGTATGCTTAAATGCATTCCCCTCAGTCAAAAAAAAAAAAAAAAAAAAAAAACACTTTGAAGCCGGTGTACGTACCACTGTACCACGGAGGTCGTCATAATATAATATAATATTAAACAAGAAAATATACTAGAAAAAAGCACCTTGTCTCATGTCGCCCTGACGGGATACGAACCCGCATCCTTGGGAATCCGGCTCAATGCACTAACGAATTATGCTACAGAGACCTATGAGGACACGTCGAATTTTTCTAGTATATCACCTTTCTACGGTGTTGGCCACCGTCGTTTCATCAATGAGAAAACATATCCTCACATTCGAAAGAAATATTTTTACAAATGTTTGACTATCGATTAAGATGAAACAGCCATCTGTAAATTATAAACAGCTGTTGTACTTATATAAAATCTGCCATGAATTTACTATTTTAAGATCGGCTATTTCATACAAAAACAATTTATACAATAATGTAAAAAACAGCTTTTGTATGATGATTGAGATAAAATTATATTTTTTGGTGTATTTCGTTAGAGAAATTAATGAGACATTGGAAAAGGAATTAACAGGACAGACCTAGCCTAGTGTGGAAGACTTAGGAAATGTCAAACCAATTTTTTTTTTTGGAAATAAAATATTTTATTATTTATTTATTTAAACAAAGTACATACCAAAATTTTCGCTTTGAATAACTCGTGAAGGGTGAAAAAAATATAAAAAGTTACTATTGGATATTCGATGGGGGAAAATAAAATAAAAATGAATTTAATGTACATATTGTAAAAGAGATTTATTTTTTCTAGACAACATTTTTATTTTGTAATTGCGATTTTCGTTTCTTGATTCGTTTCAGAAACTTTTTCATCTAGCTTGATGCGTTCGAATTCTTCCTTCTGTGGAAAAAGAAAATTAATAAAAGAATAATATTCCTCTATATTACACTCCGAAGAAAAAATACGTCTGGCACTCGGGGACTGCCGCGGTAAAGCTATTGCATAGCATTTTTCATTTCTCTTTTTAAAATCTGGTACCGCATTTTTTTTGCGACAACTGGACAAGATTATATAAAGAAATTATATTTTCACATAAATTTTCATACAGTTTTTTTCGTCATTGACCATTTTGTTATTCACAATCGAAACTAAGCAACCAAAATCTATGACACGGAGTGGGGGGTGTTAGGTTTTTTTCGTTACGGAATTTCTTGATCCGGTCGCCGCGCTCAAAGCCCGCGATAAAAGCTATGCAATAGCTTAAAACAATTGCTTAGGTCACATAACGAAACACTAAAACGTAACTTATTAGCTTGGACCAAATTAATTATAATAAAATAAACCCGACATTAATAACCTATCTGTAGATATGGATTGGGCTAACTGAGATAGTTGCCTAGGATGTTTTTGTTAATATGACCAAAATAATGTTCTATAGTCTTGGCAGTAGCCAAGTGTAGAACTAATACTGGGCTGCGCGCACCTACCCGTCGCCTACTGGATGTATATAACACACACTTCGTGGAACTCGACATCATGGCTTCTTCGACAGTGACATTTAAAAAAATGGCGAATCAGATCATGATCGACAAACTGGGCTAGAAAATCATACTTTTCCCACTTTAATATATAATTATGTAGAACCTAGTTTACTGTTCGTTTCGACGAGCGTTATTTATTTATTATTATTTGTTACAGTTTTTATTTCGTGGATATTGGTGTGGGTTATATGCTAGTATAACAATGATGTATTTTAATTTTAGTTAATTTTACTTAGCATATAACAACTGTTCAATGTCCCAAATTGGGATTTCCCAAATTAAATTAAATAACGACGATTGCTAGGCAACGAAGTCAGTATCCTAGGCAACTATCTCAGATAGCCCTATTCATATCTACAGATAGGTTATTAATCTCAGCCGTAAGTGTATGTCGGGCCACGCGCTGTAAAGGGTTCCGTAGTTAGACGAGACCTTAACAATAGTTTTAAATGGATATACTTATATTCATTAAATTCTTCAAACTTTCTTTCTTTCTTTCATTACTCTCTGTTTGACAATACTACTTAACTTATATATCTCTATCTATTCAGTGTAATACGAGTATGTGCCTTTTTTGGCGTGACTAATAAACAATTTCTTGCCAACTTACAGCTTCTAGAAGTATGTACTGCTAATGCTAAGCCTTGGACGAACGGACAGACATGGCGAGGCTATAAGGGTTCCTTGTTGGTTTTCCTACGGAATCCTAAAAACGACGGAGGAATCGAACGCTGTTTTAAACGACGATTGTCTCACAGTTCACATCAACAGATAGTGAAAATGAGTCGAATGGATTCGTGTTGTTTCCTCACCTTGGACAGCAAGGCATATCCCAGAAGCTCTGTCCCCTCCCGAAATCTTCCCCTTCCTGTATAGTCTGTGGCATAGCTTTGCCCATAGATTCAGGTAAGAACAGGCAAAGACAACCGCCGACGATGCCGAGGGCGCCCAGGATCAAAAGCGGTATTTCTGGTGCTATTGTTGCCTGAGAAAGAAAAGATATTATTTAAATACAAGATGACCCCGGTGAACTTTGTATCACTTTGACAACCATCAAATATGTCAATCCAGTGAGACTATGTTTGACAGGTAAGTAGGTTAGGAACAGTTTATATGGGAAATCGAAATTGTGTTTTTTACTATCTTCCTTGCCATTTTTTCATATTTCCTCACCGTTTAAACCTTCCCTGGACTACGACTAGAGATGGGCAAAGGACTGGGTTTAAACCCGACCACTGCATTTAAACCCAATAAAAACCCACATTGTGTGTTATAGAAACTTTTTACAGTTATTTTATTTCTCAAATGTGACGTTGTTATGGAAGCAAATTTCTTGTTAAATCAATACACAAAAATATTCAAAGGCCGAAACATGTCTTATTTGAAAAGATTTTATTTAGTTCAACAAAATGGTCTATGGGCGTTAACTGGGTTAAAACCGAGCAGTCGGGTCAAAATCGGGTCCTTTGCCCATCTCTAGTCGTCGTCTACGACAAACATTTCCAAACCAAAATCAGCTAAATCGGACCAACCATTCTCGAGTTTTAGTTGTAGGTACTATTTAGTATTCTGTGATTTTAGCAATTGATTTATAAGCTTAAAGATTTGAATATTGTATTTTATTTATTAACGACGGGGAGTCTCTTAGCCTTCAACATACCAGATGTTAAGTATTGATAAGGCTGAAGATGGAAGCGAGCCTCTCCCGGAATCCTCAGCCACTGAGGAACTGGCTATCTTATCTCTAACTGCCGGCACACAACAATGCTGAAAACATAGTCGTTATGGCGTCAGACTTAGATAAGATGGTGGTAGCTAGCCAGGCGGACTCACAACAAGTCCTACCACCAACCAAATCGAATACAATATGTACCCTCCGCTGGGAATCGAACCCGGGAGCCCTGGGTCTGATACCGGTGGTTGTTACCACTAGACCACAGAGGCGGTATGAACAATGGCATATTTTTTCTAGGATAAATGTGGTAGTTAAAATGATTTATTTAATTTTGGCTGTTACCTACAAACTCTTATTAGTGTCAAAGCAAACGGGAGACCATTCTAACGAGAAGAACCGGCAAAAATCACGAGCAGAACTGTATTTTCTTCTTATTTATTTTCTATTTCAACATTAAACCAAACTGTCCACTTAAAAATTTTACGACCTCCGTGGTAGAGTGGTACGTACACCGGTTTCAAGGTGTCGCCTTCTCTGAGGTCCTGGGTTCGAATCCCGGTAGGGGCAAATGTTTGTATGATGAATACAAGCATTTGTACCTGAGTCTTGGACGTTTATATTGTATGAAATTTTAAGGTAAATAGTTTAAAAACCCGCACAGGTAAAACCAATGTTGGAACAACACCTTTTAAAGACTGCTGTAGTGTTGCGGCTTTGAAACGTAATTTGAAAATGTATCTACTTGAATTATAAAAAGTTCAATTTGTGTTGTTACTCTCGCTGTGTTATAGTGTATAATATGTTAGATTTATTTGAATTTGTATTTATTAATTTAAACTTTGTGTAATATTGAATTTAAGTAGCTCATTTATCTATTATTATTTGTGTTTATCGATACAGGTAGCCACGGAAGACCAGCGTTGGTCTGTTTGCGACATCCAAAACATGCTGAGTGGATTACCTTATAAGTGCCACAATTATTTTATATGTCATTTCATATCATTAATGTATGTTTTTTTATGATTTTTCAATGCTATTTCTATACAGAATTATGATAAATTTTAAATATTGGACAAAAACAACTCGGCCACACGTGAATTCTCAGATGGGACTTCATTTGTGGCCGAGTTGTTTTTTTTCCAGTATTTTCTACTTAAAATTTATCATAAGTATTAATGTATGTGTTTCTCTTGTAACACTAATTAAAATTTCCTTTTTTTCTTTCAAAACAATTCACAAAATGAATGAAATACACAGTCGTAATGTTGAACATTCTAACTCAGCGGTCGTCTCACTTGTTTGGCCAAGGGTCACTTAAAGCAATTTGGGTACGCTTACCGGGCCGCATACATATACTGTACTAGTAACCACCCATGGTTTTACCCGCGTGGTTGGTAATTTTTTCCGTAGGTATAAAAAGTAGCCTGTGTTAATACAGGCCATCTTTTATCTGTATGCCAAATAACATCTAAAACGGTTCAGTAGTTTGCGTTAAAGAGTATCAAACAAAATGACATACTTTCGTATTTGTAATATTAGTACGAGGATTTGGATACAAATTGAAAAAAATACTAATGCAATAGTTTTTTTATTGGAATAAATTTATCTGACAGAATTTTAAAATAATGTATTTTTTCGTAATTTAAGAATTATGGTGTTGAATTTTCTCAATGATTACATTCATATTGCCATCTTTTGAACTGCATGCAATCCTAATTGCGTCTTCTAAATGTGTCGAAAGACAATTGCGGTAATTGTTTTTTTAAGAAGCTCATTTTTGAAAATGAAGCTTCGCTGAGATATGTGGATGGAAATATTAGTTAAAATAAATTGTGCGTAGTCTCTTTTTTAAACGTTTATGATATCTAGGAACATTTAATTTTATGCATTCTGTTTTAGTAATTAGTTGATCATTTAAATTGTTAGCTATACCGCGGGCCGCACAAATACAGGCGGCGGGCCGCATGCGTCCCGGGGGCCGGAGTTTGACGACCACTGTTCTAGCTATTGAAAGATAATTTTCAATACAATATGTTCGATTTGTGTTCGCCGTCCACCCATAATGTATGTAAAAGTCACAGCTATAGATTTCAAGCAAGTCTTTGGACCATCGTCAGCCATTGAAAATCCACTTCTGGGTATAGGCCTTCTCCTTAGAGAGCACCACGAAGAGTGTTAGTGAGCAGCTTGCAGCCATCGGCTCCCCGCAAACTTCACCAGGTCATGGGTCCAGTCTTTTTCAAATTCAAATTCAATATCATTTATTCAGTCTAGGCACAACACTTATGAACGTCAAAGAAGCTACGCCATCGGTTCACAAACCCTACGGCGCGAGACCTTGTAATGAGAAGAACCGGCAAGAAACTCGCCAAAGGTGGTGTGTTTTTCTCCCTGTTTTATTTCATACAGAGTCGTCAAATTAAAAAGTGAGATATTATTGCTTTAACATATCTGGGCCCGTAGACAAAGTAACATCGTTATGTAGCGAAACGATAATTCGATTCGTGATTGTCTATATGCGCCAATTAACTTGCGGTAAGACCACGTGATTTAGCGTGGCCTATGCCAATCCGCCAATCCCATACATTTAATTCTTTTCGAACTTCGTAATCATTTTTGAATTGTTACTTTGGCTAAGGGCCCAGTAAGGTCAATTTCCATCACAAAAAGAAAATACTAATTATAATATTACATTTTATGGTCATTGTAACCGTAAACAATTTTTAACTGGCAAAGAAAGACTTGTCTATCATACATTACAACATATTATCTCGCATTACAAGATTACTGTAGGTACTGCAAGTTGTGAGGTACAGACAGGTCAGTATCAATTTATTTTACATAAAAAAACATTTTATAAAAAAAAACAAACCGACTTCAAAAAGTAAAAAATAAAACTTTTGGAGTCGGTGCCAGCCAAAGCATTCTACATTGCACTTCTATTACCTATATTTTTTTTGGCCTTAGCTAACTAGCACCGACTCCAAAAGTTTTATTTTTTACTTTTTGAAGTCGGTTTGTTTTTTTTTTATAAAATGTTTTTATTTCAGATTTTTTTGTTACATTATGTGCCGTTACTTATACTAAAAATCAGCCCATACACAACAATGATGTCATGTAGGTATACGACTACTTGCCAAAAGGTGATTGATATTTTTCAGGATTATGAAAAAACTACTAGCCAGATCTTCGTAAAAATTATATGGGACCACACATAAACCATTTTCTTCCAGATAAAAAAAGAATTTTAAAAATCTGTTAACAACTGGCGAAGTTATGGTGGAACATACATAAAAAAAATAAAAAATAAAAAAAACAGTCGACTTGAGAACCTCCTCCTTTTTTTTAAAGTCGGTTAAAAATATTTAGGCTTTAAGCACAACATTAAGATAAGCAGACTGAGGTAGACCCATTTCCGCTGGCGACACCCGTTCAGGAGCATGACGCATGAACCAACCATCGCTTCGCTCAACCATATTTTAGAAAACGTAACGACCCGCTTCACTCGACACCGCCGAAGAAACGTTTGAGTGAGCATGACGTACTTCAGGTACTTATGTTAAGTTGCTTTGGACCATGTTTTGTAGTTACACAGACAAACTTTCACATTAATATTAGTAGAATTAAATGCTTACCAAGTAGACGATGTAAGGCACGAGTATAGTAGCGACGTATCCCGTGATGTGAATGAGTGCGAGTCCCTGCGCCCTCACCACTGTGGGCAGAATCTCTGCAGCATACTGCATGCCGATGTTGAAGGAGATGTTCACTGCGAACCGGCCCACTATCGCTAGAGACGCTGAGGGTATACCTGGAGAAGAAACTGTTTGTTAGAGAAAGAAACCTTCTAACCGCCTCTGTGGTCTAGTGGTAACAACCACCGGTATCAGACCCAGGGGTCCCGGGTTCGATTCCCAGCGGGGGGTATATATTGTATTCGGTTTGGTTGGTGGTAGGACATGTTGTGAGTCCGCCTGGCTAGCTACCACCATCTTATCTAAGCCTGACGCCATAACAACAATGTTTTCAGCATTGTTGTGTTCCATCCGGCAAATAGAGATAAGATAGCCAGTTCCTCAATAGTTCAGGATTCCGGGAGAGGGTCGCTTCCATCTTCAGCCTTATCAATACTTAACATCAGGTATAATGAAGGCTAAGAGACCCGTCTTGATTAAAAAAAAATAAAGAAATAGTCAGGTGAGCACACCACTAACATACATCAAAACTATTGTAACTGACTGGAGACATGTAGACAAGCGAGACTTGCACTACCGTATTTCCAGACCTCTCCTCTTAATAGACCGCTGTTACGCTGGATAACAGGGGTCATCATTAATGAATTTGTAATTTTTGCATTTTTCAATGCTATTTTTATACTTATGGTAAATTTCGATTCCCGTCTGAGAATTCACTTGTGGCCGAGTTAATTTTTTCCAATATTTTTCTATTTAAAATTTACCATAAGGGGTCATCATATCATGGTAATTTAAAAAAGCACCTTTACAATTTAGGTGTCACTGATAGCCCACTATGCAGGCTGTATGGAAGTAGAAGAACTATAAAGAAGAACTGCGTGTCCTAATACGAAGGTCTGCTTTTAATCTTCTCCATAGTCATTGAAGGAGATGTTCACTGTGAAACGCCCAACTATCGTTCGAGACGCTAAGGGTAATTTTAGAAGCTTTTCATTCGTACGAATCTCGTCATCAGCCATTTTTAATATCCCCACTGCTAGGCCACTGGCCTTCCTTATGGATGGATAAGGATAACGGGCCATGACCCACCACACGGACTCAATGCGGATTGGTGGATTTTAACGACTGCAAATGCAGCCGGGACTAACGGTTTAACGTGCCTTCCGAAGCACGGAGGAGCTCGAGATAGTACATTTTTGGTCACCCATCCCGTGACCGACCATTGCGAAAGTTGCTTAACCTCAACAATCGCAGGCCGATGAATCTACTTCTCTGCTATTTATCTAGTCCTCAAACGCTTGACAGAGTGGTCGTGACTTCAACATTTTCTTATGTATTTGAAACTGTATTTCATATTAATCTTACTTACCAGTTGGAACAGTTGTGGCTAAAAAGCTGAAGATGCCGCTCAATGCCATTGATCCGAAGGCTAGCCAACGCCGACCGAGTCTGAAAGGTAACAAAAGATTAATGCTCTCAGTTGTAAACAAGTAATTTTTTGCTTATGTACCAATTCAATAGTTCTCCTCATCGATTTCGATGACGGCGACCCTGACTTATTATTTTTTTATTATTATTATTATTATAATAACCTAGGGCTATAATTCTTGCCTCCTGATGTGGGCTCTTAGGTGGCTGGCAAGACCAAATTTAGTATTAAATATCCTGCCGCAGATGCTACAGAACGGTTGGCCCAGCGAGTAAATCGAATAGTTGTAGGAGTGCTTAGGTTATTCTTTGCGAATTTGGCGTTTTATGTCAAGTGTCTCGAGTCTGTTATACATGGTTATACTCAAACTTTTTGACACTTTTGTGGATGGTAGAGCGCCAAGATGACCTGTTAGATGCAAGCCTCTCCCAGTTGGTGGTATCAATGCCGCATGCGATATACCAATTATATTAGAAAGCAAAAGATCTTATAGATCCGGGGGCCCTACCGCCTAAAAAATATGGATATGGACATGGGTTTCATTTGACAGGTAAATGACCATATAAGGTAATTTTATGAGCTTCCATTTATGTCCTCATCTGTCCATTTATGGTTTATATTTGGGGGCACAAACGTTTTCAACCGAAGAAATCAAAAAGAATTCCCTGTGGTCTTGTTGTAAGACCCCCGGTATCAGCTTCAAAGTTCCCGGGTTCTATTCTTACTGGGGTACATAGGTAGGTATAGTATTCGGTTTGGTTGATGAAAGAACTTGTGCTACGAATAATATATTTTAAGTTATAAGGTAAGTGTTTATTATATTAAACGATTTTATATCAAATGTTCAATATACGTTTTGTATTTATGTTATTCGTTGATTGTACGAAATGAACCTTATATGAAATGATTTTATATAATCTGTTGTTATAATATTTTGTAAGATACGTCGTTATACGATAAGTCGTTACATAATATATTACACACACCTAAAAATAGCCTACTTACTCGAGCTTTAAAATATGCCAGAGTTATCGACTCATAATAGATAATTCAATGGATCTCCATTACATTAGAAAGAAATCCTCGCTTTTAACTAACCAACAAAATCTCTTACCTATCCAGCAGCAGAATCAACAGCACATCGGCAGGGAACTCAGTAGCTGTGGCAATCGTGAAGGTCACAAACATGTCCAGGCCTAAAGAACCCACGTTTCTGACGTGGCCATCGAAGACCATGGCTATGGAAGTCCAGATAAAGAGGAGGAGGATGCTGTGCCGCCTGATGCGAGGGGACTTGAAGAGGTCTGCTATGGAGTAGTTCTTGGTCTCTTCGTCTTCTTTGGCTATTTGGATTGCTGTGTCCTGGGGAATTGGAGTTGTGTTTAAAGAGGAGGTTTTCAGTAATAATCGCCTCTATGGTCTAATGGTACAACAACCGGTATCACACCCAGGGGTCCTGGGTTCGATTCCCAGCGGGGGTACATATTGTATTAGGTTTGGTTGGTGGTAGGACTTGTTGTAAGCCCGCCAGGCTAGTTACCACCATCTTATCTAAGTCTGACGCCATAACAACAATGTTTTCAGCATTGTTGTGTCCCGGCAGTTAGAGATAAGATAGCCAGTTCCTCAGTGATTGAGTATTCCGGGAGAGGCTCGCTTCCATCTTCAGCCTTATCAATACTTAACATCAGGTATGATGAAGGCTAACCCCCATATTCTAAGTCGTTCCTCCAAAACTTTTTACACTCCACTCAACCTCGTCGTGGGTAAAATGGTAGCGTGCGCTAGGCCTAACACGGAGTGGCTACGTACTCTTTGGCTCCTCCAGGTACTTACGGAGTTATGACTTAGAATACCGATTTCGAGGAGTATTTCGAAGAGGTTTTCAATGAGGTTTCGTTAAGTCGAGGACGAGTAAGTTTTGGAGAAACGACTTAGAATATGGGTGTAAGAGTCTCTCCGTCGTTCATAAAAAAAATCTAGTACTAAGCTATCATGAACACCACTGTATATCATGTGGCGCATGATGCTGTCTTGCTCCCGGTAAGGTGTGTGCAGGATAGTGACACGTTAAGCTTGAGTGTCGGTAAAAGTCGCTCATGCCCATTTATGACTTTGGGCGTGCTTTGTGTAGTCAACGGAACATCATACTTTGTCCTTGAACCACAAGACTGTCTATCTCAAAGATTATCTCATACACAGACCTATATCGAGATAGACGGTAAAAGTGTACCTACCTCTCGTGCCAAAAGTTTGATCCACGGTCAAAGTTTTACGGCCTAAGTCAGTCCGCTTGAGACCATTGCGTTGAAAACACGCATCACTCGGAAACGAAAATGGTTAATTGTGCAGTGCTTTCTTGTATGAGCTCGTCAATAACATTTACACATCACTAAATCTCGCTCGTGACGTCATGGTACATACGATAAATTCGAGACGCTAGGTTCTCATCTCATACCGTTTAAAGCGCTCTTTACGTCTATCTCGATATACGTCTGTAATCTCATACAAAATGATCTATTGAAAAGATGAATTATTTTGCAAGACTATTTGTCCATAAGCCAAAAAAGTTTTAATTGTGAAACTGGAGTGAAGTTCCCCGTAGAAACTATTTGATACCTATAAAGACGTCTTTAAATTGTGCAAAAAGTTTCATCATCATCATCAGCCTGTGGACGTCCACTGCTGGACATAGGCCTTTCCTAACTCACGCCTAGTAGCCTACTACTGCTACCACGCAGGCCAGACGGGTTTGTTTCAAGTTTTCCTTCTCTCGCTGTTCATTGCGTCGAGCCTCTAGTCGACTCTTACGACATCCCAGGCATGTAAGGGAGTGGTGACACTTGTATTCTTAGGCCGTCACCACACGGCATGTTTGGCAACCTCGAAGTATTTATACTTTTTTGCAAAAAGTTTAGCAACCTCTAAGTACTTTTAAGTGGTCTTAAATGAAATTTAGAAATTTTAAAACTTGGTGTTCTTATTATTACGTTTTTGACTATACCTTAAACTCTTTTGCGATAGCAGCTGGTATTCTCTTCCCGTTGACCCTTTCAAACTTGGCCAAGATCTTCATGGCTTCTTCGATGCGACCCTGGGATATCAGCCATCTGAAATAAGACTCACAAACTAAAAAGGGCTGGATGCTGGATTGTTGGCTCACTTATTTATTTGACGACCTGTTTGGAGCAGGGGTACTGACCCCGCCTTCTGCGCCAGAGGTCCCGGGTTTGATCCCCGGACAAGACAAATATTTATTTGCATGATCATGTCTATTTGTCTTGGTCTGGGTGTTTAGTATGAATATTATGTATTTACTTCCAAACAAAAATGTATATAAGTAGGTTTATCCGTTATCTAGTTAGTTCTTCATAAAACTGAACGTGGCCTAGATAATTGGTGTGATTGTATGCAATTTTTTTATTTTTTTTTTATTATCAAAGCTTTCTTTTTTTTTTGCTTTCTTACTTACATTAGTCCTATCACATACCTTAACCTTGTAAGGTCTCATAATCCGGCCTGAAGAAGTTTGTTTGACACTGTTTGATAAAGAGTTTTTATCGCCTTTGGAACTCGTTACAATTATTTACTTAATTTCAATCTAATGTAGTTAATGGGGTCATAGTCATCATCAACAATTTTAATATTCGCACCACTTCTGGGTACCTATCTAACCTAGCCTTCCTTATTATGGATAAGTAATGACCCATGATCCATCAGGCGGGCCACCCGAAGCACAAATTATAAATTAGCAAGTTTCGTTATAATGAATTGTCTTTTTTTATGAATGTCGGGGAGACTCTTAGCCTTCATCATACCTGATGTTAAGTTATTAGGCTGTATTGATTAGGCTGAAGATGGAAGCAAGTCTCTCACGGAATCCTCAACCACTGAGGAACTGGCTATCTTATCTCGAACTGTCTTTGAGCTTTGTAGAAGGCAGGAGTTTAATTTAGTTGTCTTTTAAATCAACATTACCAATGTGTTAGTTATTAGATTTAGGTATTTATTACCAAATTTGTTACATTCATAATAGAAGCAGTTAAAAATATGAATGAGTAAATTAAAACCTTAATGATTTGCTATAGATTTTGTTTTGTCAATAATACATTTTAATTCAAGAAAAAAAAATCTTATATCTTGTAGATGGTAGAAGTTTAGTTTAGTTGTCTGTTCAACATTACCAATGTATTAGTGGTGGAAACTCATTTGGCTAAATGTACTAAAATTATGTTTTATCTTTATTGTAATATTTAATGATGTATGTTTCCCTTAAATAGATAAATTTCTGGTCACCTATCCAATACCTGACCTTTGCTTTTTAAGTTTCTTACCTTGCGCTTTCCGGCACAACCCAAGGTGTCAATATAGAAAGTGCCAGTGGTATGCTGGTGATCAGAGTGTAGTACTTCCAGTTGGCCACTCCTAAAGCTATCCAGGGCAGGAGGCAGGCGGCGAACGTGAAGTACACCGCTATCGACATGTTCGCGACGAATGTTCGCCATTTTGGGCCCACGTACTCCAGGACTGGGGATAAATAAGATAGAGTTATTGGATTGAAGATGTATGAGCAAAACACGCGCCATTTTGTTCCCACGTGTTCCATGACTGGGGATAAATAATATGAAGCTGGGGATGAATATTATTAAGATAAACAATATTAAGAGAGCAAAATATTAAGGACTTCGAGGAGCAACAGAAAAAAACAAACTACAAAATGCATGAAAAGAAAATCATAATATTACAAAAAAAGTATGTTGTGTGCCGTCAGGATAATAATCACTAAAAACAATAAAAATAAAAATAGTGACAATTTGGAGGTGGCTGAAGATCTCCAAGCCAATGTGCAGTGTTTGTCTAGCTAGGTTTACCCTAATAATGTAGGCTGATGACATTACAGTAGTCTTCTTTGACATGTCAAAGGCCTTTGATTTTGTGTCTCATAAAATACTATTAAAGAAATAAGAGAATTTTGGACTAAGAAGACCAGTGTTAAATTAGATTGCTACTTACTTAAGTGATAGAACTCAATATGTTGAAATCAGTAATATTAATGAAAAAGGAATAATAATCTCCTATAAATCTCGTGACAGGCATAATGCATTTGGAGTTCCTCAGGGTACGGTACTTGGGCCAATTTTATTTACCTTGTATATTAATGACTTACCAGATGATATATCGAGTAACTGTGTTTTATTTGCTGATGACATCCCAGTTATTGTTACAACTGATAAGAATTCTGACATTGACAATTATGAATTGAATATTAATAACACCATTGACGAAATTTCTAATTGGGCGACATTAAATAATTTATGTATAAATTGAGATAAGACATGTTTCATTCAATTTAATAATTATGGTACACCTTCTAATAATCTCTGTGTAAATTATAAAATTCACACTATAAAAGAAACTAATGAAACAACATTTTCAGAAATATGTCAGATAAGAATATAAATTGGAAGACCCATGTTGATAAGGTATATACCAAAATTAATAGCTATATATCTACCTCCTCAGTAAACTTCGTAGAGCTATAACAAACATTATTAACAGCATACTATTCATATGTTTACTCTGCACTGGACTATGGACTGCTACTTTGGGGTAATAGTAGATGTAAATAGGGCCTTTGTCGCTCCGAAGAAATGTATTCGAGCTATGCATGGTTTAGCTCCAGATGAATCATGTGAACCACTATTTCGTAAATAGCACATTTTAACCCTGCCTTGTATGTATATTTTGAATTTGGTATGTTTTGTGAAATGCAACAAACACCTATTTAGGACTTTTAAAGATAATTCAAACAGGAGCTTGAGGTATCCGGACAGGCTTACATATAGTGTTAATCCCAAAACTACTCTGTTAATGTACAGAATAGTTTTGGGAACTGTCCAGCAATGTGTGTTAAGGTTTTCAATGCCCAAATGGGTTCAAATCATTGCCAATGTTAAAGTTCCGTAGGTCAGTGAAGCTATGGCTACAAGAAAAATGTTTTTATTCTATTGATGATTATTTTAATTACTGCAAACATAATTAGGACATGATAAGAGTATTTCGGACTGTGATAATGTATAGTTTTTGTGTATATGACTTTGTTTTATGTAGATAATTTGATTTGATTATATATTTTTAATTTTATTTTCTTGAATGGACATTTTATAAATTTCTAAGATCTGTATTGTATTTTACCATGTTTCTAGCAATTAAATAAATTGAATTGGCATGCAAGTACATAATGTAGACTTTGATAATGAACTAACTTCAGAAACCAACGTGTTCTTAGTTTTTTTAGTTTTATTAAAGATTAAACGTTTACCTAAAATATACATGATAACGAAGCAGTTGTCATAAGCGAGGCCCACGAAGAATCTGCACAGACAGAACGACCAGAAGCTGTTGGCGAACGCCGTCCCCACGCCGGCGAGGAAGCCGGCCATGTTGGTGCCTGTAATGAATACAAATAATAATAAATTGGGAAAAGTGAGGGGTACGCCCGCGCGGGACGAGGAAGACCATCGGCATACAAGACGTACAGAAGACTATTACCTTTAGAACTTTGATACTGTTGTCGTCCTTCCCATATTTTTATCAAACTTTGTAATATTCGCAAATATACTTTATTCTGTCTATATAAATAAAATTATTTATTGAATAACACCCGAAGTCCTGCATCAACAGTTAATATGCTAATCTTATTATTTGAAGGTGCCGAAACGTAGGCAAATCACAAATACGGAAAATTAGATCCTAGTTCGTGACATTTTAATATCCGGAAAAGTTGTTTTATTTCAGTTAAAAAGCTTTCATTATCTGGAGTGGAAAGTTGGTGAATTCAATATTTATCTTTTTCTGCCAGTCCAGCATGGGAGACGATAAAAAAATGATTTAACCGCCTCTCTCGTAAGACCATCAATATCAGATCAAGAGGTCCTTTGAATTTCAGTTGGGGTTTTATGTTGTACTAAGCTTGGGTGAAGACTTGTAAGTCCGCCTGGCCAGCTATCATCAACCTAACTATATAGTAGGTTCATAAAGAAACATGGCTGAACATGAAATTGGTGATTGAAGATGATGTGAGGTTGGTGGTAGGACTTGTTGTAGCTACTACCGTCTTATCTAAGTCTGTCGCCGTGACATCAATGTTTTGGGCACTATAGAATAAATAAAAAAATATATAAGGTGTTAATTTATCAAGTGCCGATCGAGGATCGCCTTATCAATACTTAGCATCAGGTACCTATGATACAAGCTAAACGTCTTCCCGTTGTTCTTTAAAATAAGATACTTGCCTACTAGAGCCGGAACCCTGCCATATTTGTCAGCCACCCAACCAAAAACGAGACCACCAACTATAGCCCCACAGAAGAAGACGGCCTGCGCAGTCGCAGGATAGTTGTCTCTGTCGCACACCCAGCCGAGCTGTAGTGAAAGAAAGAAATAATGCTATATCGTTTATTCACTTCAATAATATTCAAGACTAGCGGCCGCCCGCGGTTTCACCCAAGTGGTTCCATTCCTGTGGGAATATCGGTATAAAAAGTCGTTAAAAGAGTTACTTGAAAGGACGGAGATTAATCCCCATATTCTAAGTCGTTCCTCCAAAACTTTTGACACTCCACTCAACCTCGTGGGTAAAAATGGTAGTGTGCGCTAGGCCTAACACGGAGTGGCTACGTACTTTTTGGCTCCTCCAGGTCCTTACGGAGTTATGACTTAGAATACCGATTTCGAGGAGTATTTCGAAGAGGTTTTCAATGAGGTTTCGTTAAGTCGAGGACGAGTAAGTTTTGGAGGAACAACTTAGAATATGGGTGTAAATCTTATATCACTCTCCGTCATTTCAACTAAAGGCACATTATACCCGCACCGCAACGGCACTCAACATTAACTTGTCATTCAAATTTGGCTGTGCCTCTATCTACTCTCTGGCTCCGCCTGAAAACCATCGTCACATTAATATGTGTCAGAAGCAGAAGCTGAGTTACAAGCTATGACGTTCATAAGTGCTTGTAACAGCCTAGACTGAATAATTTTTGTTTTATTATTTTTTTTATTTTTTTTCCACATAAATGATATTGAATTTCGAATTTTGAGATCAGAGACCATTTCGGCTACTATGATATTATTTGTTACTATTGTTCCGCCGTGTGGTGACGGCCTAAGAATACAAGTGTTGCCACTCCCTCACATGCCTTGGATGTCGTAAGAGTCGACTAAGAGGCTCGACGCATTGAACACCTGTGCGAGAGAAGGAAAACTTGAAACAAACCCTCTACCAACCCGTCTGGCCAGCGTAGTAGCAGTAGGCTAATAGCCTCCTATGAACGCCACAAAAGGCGTGAGCTAGGAGAGGCCTATGTCCAGCAGTGGACGTCCGCAGGACGAAAAAATCCATCATCCATCATCAGATGATGGATTGTTTCTATGTGTAAAACGCCGAATAGAAGTTTTTTCTTTCTTTCTTTCTTTCAAATTAGACCTATATCGAGATAGACGAAAAGAGCGCTTCAAACTGTATGAGAACCTAGCGTGGCGAAATTTTCGTACCTACGATGACGTCACGAGCGAGATTTACTGATGTGTAAATGTTATTGACGAGCTCTTGCAAGAAAGCACTGCACAATTAACCATTTTCGTTTCTGAGTTTTCATGGCAATGGTGGCAGTGTGCTTAGTGTGAGTTTCCTCACCTAACTCGCTTACGCCGAAGTTTGCGAATAGAGTATAATTCTCAACCCTATTCCCATTGGATTAAGGCTATCTGTCAAAATTTTACTCTCTTTATTTATTTAGAAACAACAGATTTTTTTTACAAAATCAATTAATGTAATAAATATTAAACAAGAAAATATACCAGAAAAAAGCAACTAGTCTCATGTCGCCCTGACGGGATTAATGTAACTTATAATTATTAGATTCTTAAGCCAATTACAGAGTTTCGTGGCATTTTTAGAGGCTATTCAGAATAAAATAAAGTAAACTAACAGTAAAAATCTAAGTTTTGTAATAGTGAAAAATTGCAAATGTAATAAATTTTTTCTTTAATTTGACTTGCATGCTTATAGAATGTATGATCATGATAACTTGATCATAAACATATCTAAAATTAACTAATGAATTACTTATATTCCAATTTTTATTCGATAGCTACAAACAGACCGACAAATTAACTAATACAGACTTCACAGTTTTTTTTTAAGTTTATATCGTTAGCAAAAACAATAATATGCTTATATAGTTACTTACATTGCTCACGCGATGGTAACGTTTGGACATTTTCAAAGTCTCACAAAGCCCTAAGCAGACTGACTGGTCGGAAAACTTTGACCGCGGATAAAACTTTTTACACGCAAGGTAGGTAAACTTTTACCGTCGTACGTTATAGGTCTGTGCGTGTGTCGTATAACATATTTCATAATGTCAATATGAAATAGCTAACGGTAGGCAGTCTGCGCGCTTACGGCTACCATAAAACACGACTAGCAGCGAGCGGACCGCTAGCTTAGGCGCTGGTTTCTCCGGCCCGCCGCACGCGACCGACGACGTCTGGAGACGCGTCTGCACGCCGTCGGCCGCGGGCGTATGGGTTGTCTGGCGGAGACGCGTCTGCATTTATGTTCACCTCAAGGAAGAGTGACTTGGCAGTCAGATCTTGTGTAACTTCGCATTGATGCAATGATGGTTATAATTTTGAGGTTATAAAATTTTAAAATAAACACCTGCAATTTTCATTGTTTCACTTATATTCTCTTATATTTTGTGCTTTAAAATATTTTTCTTATAATTTTTGTCAGAATCAGAAGCATCGTACAATAAAGTGTTACATCTTATTAAATTCATTAAAAACTCGTAATTTTCCTTATTAAAATTCATTGTAAAAACCAGGACGCCGCGGCGTGCGCCCGTCGTTATTCTACAAAATGATACCGACCGACGCGTGTGGCGTGCGACGTCGCCCGCTTGCGCCGCCCGCCGCCGCGACGTTTCAGAGAACCCAGCGCCGAGCATTACCGAACATAGCATTCGGACGTTGTCGGCCGCGGACACGCGTCCGTCGTCCGCCGCCGGTGGCGGGTGGCCAGAGAAACCAGCGCCTAAGCAGACTGACTGGTCGGAAAAATTTGACCGTGGATAAAACTCTTTACACGCAAGGTTCTGTGCGTGTGTCGTATAACATATTTCATAATGTCAATATGAAAAAGCTAACGGTGGGCTTTCAGCGCGCTTACGGCTACCATAAAACCCGACTAGCAGCGAGCGGACCGCTAGCTTATTACTGCGCGCCGACCGCGCGCGTAGGCTGACTCCAAGTCGCCAGCAAAACAATAATTTCAATCACAAATGACATTTGAAAATTTTGTTTGTGGTGACAGAAAACTTGCACCTTGTGCCCATCGCGCGGACTACGAGCTTGCACCTCGCGGCCGGCGCGCGTACTACGAGCTTGCACCTCGCGGCCGGCGCGCGTACTACGAGCTTGCACCTCGCGGCCGGCGCGCGTACTACGAGCTTGCACGGCCACGCGGACGACGACGCGTAATTATCGCGCTGGCCTAGAGTACCTTCTTTAATATTCAGAAGTGCTTGTAACAGCCTTGACTAAGTAAATGATTTTAAGTTTGAGTTCTTACTTCCGACGCAATAGTTTCATATGGCACATCAGTGAAGTTGTACTCCCATTTGCCCTCGCATTTCTTCGTCGGCCATTTTGTGTCGGGTTGTCGGACTCCATCTTGTAATACTTGTGTCCAATCGACGTCGTAAACTTTGCATTTGTCATAGCCACTTAAAGACAGGGGCACGGAGAGGTGTCGTCTGAATAAAAAAAGAATACAATACAATAATATATTGAACAGTGTGAGGAAATTGCGTCACGTCGTAAAAAAATGCAGAATGCGCGTACTGGTAGCTTTCTAGTGCAGACAGTAAACCTTTACTTAACTCTATTACATTCCTAATACATGGCTTCATCCATCATCTGACTTAACTAACTCATCTAGTCCATTATTGGTTTATCTATTTGAGAAGAGTTCAATGGTTCAATGGTGCCGCTCTCCATGTTCTCCGTGCTTAGGAACGATAAGCCGTTGGTCCTGTATTTGCAGTCGTTAAAACCCACGTGTAGAGGAGCTGGGTAACCTACACGTGAAAATGTAACATGTACTAACTAGATGATAGATCCTCACATATCTTCCACCGTCACATTACCCAACTCCTCTACAAAGCACCAGTGCTCAGCCGGCACAACAGGCATGAAGATCTGCACGAAGTAGACAAATGCGAAGAAGAAGGAGCACGGTAAAATCAGCAGGAACAGGATCCATTGGTACCGTTATAGATAGTGTGTATCCATGTTTGCACACCATACATCCCTTATTAGCTTACCCAATCACTTTCCTTCCACTCATAGCCGCCTGTCCCATGCATCCATACTTCAGTCTCATTCCACAATCCTCGCTAGACGGCTGTCTCAAAAATCAAAATTCGTTTTTGTTTAAAAAAAATATTTACCCAAGCGAGGCCTTGGATGTATCCCGAGGCATCTGAGATTTCTGAGAAAAACCTGGCTTTAGGAGAATTACCCATCTGTTCACACAAACCCAGATTTTTCTGCCAAAAGTATATGACGAAATGCTTCAATATAAGTGGTTAAATGGATAATGAATATAGGTGTAGTTAGCGTAAAAAAAGGAGTGGTTCAAAAGGTAAGCTATCTCACCTATCTTCCACCGTCATGTTAGCCAGCTCCTCCACGAAACACCAGTGCTCAGCCGGCACAACGGTCATGAAGATCTGCGCGAAGTAGACGAATGCGAAGAAGAAGGAGTACGGTATCATCAGCAGGAACAGGATCCGTTGGTACCAGCCGAACTGGCCGATGTAGGGGAAGAGGTCGTCCAAGTTCTTGAGGCGACGCTCAACTGGTTTGCCGTTTTCTGGAGACAGAAAGGAGGTCTTAAAATCAAAGTTATAAATAAGTACAAGTACCTAATTTCAAATCGCCCATTTTTTTCCTACCATTCAAGACATCTTTTAAGCACTGAAAAGGGTTAAAACTTGTAAGGTGGTAATACGCAATGCGTGTTTTGGGCTTTCATAAAAAAAATCAGTGTAATCTAGAAAGGAGATCTAAAAGTCGAAGTTATAAAAAAGTACTTTCAAATCGCCCATTTTCCTACCAGACATTCAGGACATCTTTAAAGCTTTCTTCTTATCGAGTGAGGATTAGCAGCCACCTCTGGTGTCAGAGTTTATTAAGCCGCCTGGCCTCTGACTTGACTAAACGACTGTAATCAAATGACAACAGCCGTGACCGATGGTTTAACGTACCCTCCGAAGCACGGAAGCGCTCAGTAATAATGCCACTATACGGTCACCCATCCGACACCCGACCGGGCCGAACTTTGCTTAACAAACGTGATCGAATACGATAAGTCTGTCAAGAGCGGCCAGGAGCGATTCATTAAAAGTAGTGAGTGGGTATACCGTACAATGCGAGTGTAGGATTTTCTTTTAAAGTATCACACACAGAGTGACACACCTTGCACCCACAACCTTGCCACCGGTGCTGAGATTGGCACGGTCTAACAACTCCTGAGGATGCTCCGTGTGTGGGCGAAACACGTGTAGAGTAGTCGGTGAAGGTGCAAGGTGTGTCACTGGGCTGCATCTGCATTTTTTCTTGCGGAATTACGCGACATATTTTTCGTTTTCTACTTATATCCTAATTGATTAAATTTTAATTTAGTGAAATACGTACTTACACCCATATTCTAAGTCGTTCCTCCAAAACTTACTCGTCCTCGACTTAACGAAAACCTCTTCGAAATACTCCTCGAAATCGGTATTCTAAGTCATAACTCCGTAAGGACCTGGAGGAGCCAAAGAGTACGTAGCCACTCCGTGTTAGGCCTAGCGCACACTACCACTTTTACCCACGACGAGGTTGAGTGGAGTGTAAAAAGTTTTGGAGGAACGACTTAGAATATTATTTATAATTATTTATTGGGTTATTCTGTTTGGCTCAGCAGTAATTCTGTCTTGTTTTTTTTGTTTTTATTTTAGTTTATAAGTAGTTATGCTTTGTATCACACACTTCACCGAAAAGAGCCTGCTCTTTTTTTCAGTTTAAAATCTCGAACAGTTGGTAGGATGACGATACGAAAGCACTTAGTGACTCTATTTGAAAAAATATGTTATTTATTTTATTGTAAAGTTGAGAAAAATAATTTGTGTTGCATTTAAAAAATTTCACCTTTCATCTCGAAGGTCATGTTATTCCCAAGGTCAAGGCTGCCACCGGTGACCTTGCTGTTCTTCTCATGTGATTCCATTCTGGAACTGACTTCTTCCCCTAAAAGACACTTTTCCCGACGTTGTTTACGGGTACTATAACTTCAAGATGGCAGAGATTTATCTGAAAATAAAAAAATATTTATGATTATTTAAGTTTGGCTCTTCAATACTGTCTTAGAATAACTTGTGAGCCGAGTTGACTTTTTCTAGTATTTTCTGTTACCAATATAAAAAAATAAATCAAATCAATATCATTTATTCAGTCTAGGCTGTTACAAACACTTATGAATGTCAAAGAATCTACGCCATCGGTTCACAAACCCTACGGCGGGAGACCTTGTAACGAGAAGAACCGGCAAGAAACTCGTCAAGGGTTATTTTTTCTTCCTGTTTTATTTCATACAGAGTCGTCAAATTGAAAAGTGAGCTTAACATATCAGTAAGGTCAATTTCCATCACAAAAGAAAATACTAATTATAATATTAACTTTACTAATTTAACTAATTATAATATTTTTTCTTATTCATATTTGTTACATTGTTATTACTACAATTTTATACAAGAAAGGGTTCGAGTTAGATCAACTTGTTGTTTACACACGTAGAAAGTCTCTCTTAGAAATATAAAAAAAAACATTCAAAATTAGTTTTACAACTAATTATCCACTATTTAATTGGCACTTATATTCTTTCGAATGCGAGAACACCTGAAATAGCTTAAAATTTTGACGTCTCTTCGTGTGTCGGTAGCTCAAATAACGCCCGAAATTAATAACCTATCTGTAGATAGGGCTAGGGCTATCTGAGATAGTTGCCTAGGATATTTTAGTTAATATGACCAAAATAACGAAGGTGCTAGACAACAAACCCAGTACCCTAGGCAACAATCTCAGATAACGCAATCCATATAGGTTATTAATTTCGGGCGTAAGAGAGTAGTGGACCGGAAATCCAAAGGTTGGGGGTTCGAGTCCCATCTGAGCATCATAAAGACTAGAGTTGTTTTTTATAAAATTAGAAAAATTCCACTCACATGCCTTTTTTCAGTTGTATCGCCAAGGACAGCGTAGGTTTATTAAAATTACTCGTCAGTACAAGAAAATATTACATAAGCACTTCAATAGAATGACTACTATAAACTTTATAACAAGTAAGTTAGTTACAGTATCTTTTATAATAAACAGTATGTTTATTTAATGATTATAATGATTCCTTATCGCGTTGAGATGTGTTTCGATGTCGCGTGTAAAGTTCTTGCTACAGTGTGTGATGAGCTAAGCGAAGCGATTTTTTTTTCATGTACAGTCGGGAAACTGGCTGACTAACTGTCCTGTATGTTTCAACCAATCGTACCGTTTTAAGCCGACCATAGCTGGTTAAGAAACAAATACAACGAGAATGCCTAGACAAGTTTTGAGAGCAAAACAATAGTTTTTAATAATCTTTTAACCGACTCTGTGGTCTAGTGTGAACAATCACCGGTATCAGACCCAGGGGTTCCGGGTTCGATTCCACACGGGGTTACAATTTGTATTCGGTTTGGTTGGTGGTAGGACTTGTTGTGAGTCCGCCTGGTTAGCTACCACCGTCTTATCAAAGTCTGACGCCATAATAACAATGTTTTCAGCATTGTTGTGTTTCGGCAGTTAGAGATAAGATAGCCAGTTCCGCAGTGGCTGAGGATTCCGGGAAAGGCTCGCTTTCATCTTCAGCCTTATCAATACTTAACATCAGGTATGATGAAGGCGAAGTCTCCCCGTCGTTAATACCTACTACCACTTTGGAATCTTTCAAACGGTTGACTTTGAGAAAAAATAGTTTTATAAACCTCAATATAATTTTTAAAAACCTAACTAACCACACAGGTATAGGTGGCCAACACCGTAGAACGGTGAATATACTAGAAAGATTCGACGTGTCCTCATAGGTCTCTGTAGCATAATTGGTTAGTGCATTGGGCCGGACTCCCAAGGATGCGGGTTCGAATCCCGTCAGGGCGACATGAGACTAGTTGCTTTTTTCTAGTATATTTTCTTGTTTAATATTTATCACATAAAAATAGCATTGTAAAATGCAAAATTAAAAAGTTATAAAAAGTTTAAATCTGCTATACAACGAATCTTCTTGAAGATATGCATTATTTTTCGTACACGGGAATATAAGTAGTCAATTTGTTTGGTCTATATACACCTAGGTACTCGATATATTATGTCTTTTCAAAAGCAGGACAGTCGCAAAGTCTGGTTTGGATGTCTTGCATGTATGCAACTTAATTGGATTATCGTATGTAGCGCCTGTACGTTTACTTACACAGAAATTTAGCACCTTCGTTTTATCCAAATTAAGTGTAAGCAGGTTACAGTCTAGCCACTTAGCTACTTTTTGCATTCCTCACTCTGCAGTGGCATGAGCTTCTTTCCAGGATTTGCCAGACATGTCGAATCTATAAGGGTTCCGTTTTTTGCTTGGACGACTTAACCACTCGTCCAAGGTTTTTTGCCATTAGGCTACGGAGCCGATAAATAAAATAAAACATTATCTCGTATTTTCCTCGAATTCTTTAATTTTAATTCACATGTACTTTAAAAATTTGCACACACGGGTGGGTACCCTTATTCCCGGTAGACCAGAGTTTTCTTAGGGAGCTTTAGTTCAAAAAGTAATAGTTTTTTTTCTTTATTACTATCACCAACAGTTGATACATTGATACAACAGAAAAAATTACTTTAATCAAAAACTTTACTTAATGTACAACCACTTATAGGTGAACACAGCATGCTCCTTAAATGAACTCAATAGGCTATTTGACAATGCGAAAAATAAAGTGTCAATTACTGTTATCAGCATAAATTATGAGTTTAAAAGTGGTTTTTTATTAACGTAAGTTGAAAATAATTATAAATTTATTTAAAAATCCGTAAGTAAATAGTTATTTGTTATGCAAGGCTGGAAAGTTGGTTATTTAGCGGCGAGTTACCTCTATTGAAATCTGAGCAAGTGAAGGATTCTAGGATTTAACCACGAGCGTAGCGAGTGGTTCAAAGATTGAATCCTGAGCGAAGCGAGGATTTCAAAGGTACAAGACGCTAAAAACTCTTCTGCTGAGCGCAACAGATCACAACAGCGAGGAACCTTTATGGTTGTTTCCGAGGTCAACTTCCGTTAAAAAAATCTTTAAACATAAAGTTTAATCTAAATGTACCTTATTCTCGTTGTTTTAATGATATAAAAACTAAAATAATAAAAAAGGGAGTATTATAGTTAAATCAAAGTTATTTAAAGTAGGAATATATTGTTACTTATTAATAAGAATAAAAACGATTCCGTAAATGTTGACACTGACATGAGGTACAAGACAAGGACAATTTTAAAATAAAGATTTATGTCACAGTCCGAAATCCAATTATAGGTTGTGAAATCTCACCAATCCAATTATAGGTTGTGAAATCTCACCCAGCCTAATATAAAATTCTCATAACAAATAGTTTAATCCTATTGTTATTGTTTTTATGATTCAATGAACTAAAATAATTTAATTAAACCAAAACGGACTATTATAATTAATTTAAAGCTATTTTAAATAGGAATCAAATATAACAAAAAGTCAATAGTGCGATTCGGAACGCATTATTACATATTTTTAGGTATTTAATTAAAAAAGTACTTTGCCGCGCTAGGCCGCAAAAAGCGATTTTCTACGCCTAAACTGATTGACAAAACCTCCTTTTCAGAGCGTGTGAGGTGAAAAATGCATTTTTAAACGTTTTGTCACGTGACACAAAACGCTCCTGATTCGTCGACGTATGTGGATTATATGCAGAATACAGGCAAGTGACGTCACCGAACCCATTGCAGCGCCATATTGTCAAATATTAAATTATTAATTTGATATTTTTCAGCAAATATGTACCAGAATTAAAAAAAAAAAACAACTTTTACTGGGTTCCTTAAACTCCAATACATAAGATAAAATGGATTTTCAAAACCTGTCAAATAGCCTATTCTAATTACTTAAGGAACTAATAGAACTAAATTAAATTAAAGGTATGTATGAAGTGAATGCATGGCTATGCGAACTAGATTAAGTGTGAGTAGGTATTGTATGTTGAAGTAGTTTTGTTTGTTTATACGAGTAGGGGAGTGTGACGGTGGATGGGGCAAGGGTCCCTCTGAAGCCCAGCATCAGGTACCTTGGGCTGGTTATAGATGGGCGCTGGAACTTCGAGGCGCATTTTAAACAGCTGGCGCCCAGACTGACAAATGCGGCGGGGGCATTGGGGCGTCTTCTCCCAAATCTCGGCGGTCCGTGGACAAGTTGCCGCAAACTATATGCGGGAGTCCTGCGCAGCATGGCCCTTTATGGGGCACCGGTGTGGGCAGATCGCCTAAACGCGACGAATAGGCGAAATATCCGACGGCCCCAGAGGGCCATTGCTGTGCGGTTCATACGGGGGTATCGTTCGGTATCGCACACGGCAGCATGCGTTCTGGCTGGAATGCCTCCCTGGGACTTGGACTCCCAGGTGCTCAGGGAGACCTATATGGAGCGTCGCACTGCAATGCAAAGGGGAGATAGACTGGCATGGGTGCTTCGGTAAGTATCTGTTTCGGATTCGAAGGGAAGCGACCCCGCAGTGCCACGAGTGCGGTGCTGCGGAGGACAGCGCGGAGCACACCCTTGCGGCGTGCCCTGCCTGGGCTCCGCAGCGCAGTACTCTGGTGGCTGCGTTAGGGGGTGATATCTCGCTGACCGGCGTGGCGCGCGCCATACTGGCCACCGAGGGATCCTGGGAGGCGGCAGTCTCCTTTTGTGAGGAGGTCATCTCACAAAAGGAGGCATCGGAGAGAATACGTGAGGCGGATGCTCAAGCGGATCGGCTCCGAAGGAGGCGGGTGGGGAGAAGGAGGCGGCGCTATGCGCACCTCATTCCCCTTTAGCGGGGCCGTGCGATCCGGATGACGGCTAAGCTGTCACCCGGATCGCACGGTCCCCTCACCAACCTGGAGGGATGGCCAAACTTGCTCGGCCATCTCTCAGTCGCGAAGAGGCCCGGGAATCGGGCGAACCGCCGGTCACAGGGGAGAATATCACAAATGGCCCTCCATGACCTTCGGCGGTGAGAGGGCAAGTAGTGAGGGGTTTAGCTGGTAGTGCCCCCCCCTCTTCCGGCCCCCCATTCAGCCTTATGAGGCTGAGTGGGGGACCGGAGGGTGGTGGTCCCTCCCTTCTCTCTCGGGCCCCCGCCGGGCCTACTAGGCTCGACGGGGTGTCGGGGGGAGACGGGGGATAGGGTGCCAGATTTGCGAATCCGGTATTCTAGGCAAACCCAGCATAACCGTTTGGTATGCGTTAATGCATTCCCCTCACTCAAAAAAAAAAAAAAAAGAAATATGAATATTATCAATTAAATAGAGCTAATTTTCTTTTCATTTGAACGCTAGTGCAAATTTCAAAGTATGCGTATTTTAATACGCAATCAACTATTACATGATGTGGGCGTGGGAACTATATACCACATGGTAGCAGACTGGGTTGGCTAGCTCATCTACTATTTAGTTTCGTGAACTACTTAATTCATTTTTTGATACAAAAAGGGTGTTCAACGCGCACAATTATACCTACATAGCCATTTCACTTACTAAATACTAATTTTAGGTAGGTGAAATACTTATCGTATCCTATCTTTACAACAGCAACGCGACAGCATAAATCGCGCGATAATTGCTTTACGTCACGTACCAACAGTGCGGCCTCTTCCGAACAAACGAACAACTACATTCATTTAGTTCCTGTTATTGCTACCAATTTGTTTTTGGCGCCAGCGTCATAGCAACACGCGGCGTCTCACTCTCGCACCTAGGTAGGAGCGAGAAAGATTGAGACGCCGCTATACGAACCATCAGCGAGCTATTAGCCAGCAATCATATACGTAATTTAATACCATTTTTATTTTGACATTCCGCAGCGATCGCGCGATATCTGTGCGATAATTGCAAATTTTTAGGTAATAGCCCCGCCGCTTTGTTTTTAAATTATTTATAATGCAATGCGAAAGTACAAAAGTTAACTTAATTCATAATTTGCTAGCAGAACACCAGTGTCCAGAGAACAATGGAATCTATTGTGTCTTATAATCTGGGGCCGTGGGCATGCCGTGTGGTGACGGCCTAAGAATACAAGTGTCACCACTCCCTTACATGCCTGGGTGTCGTAAGAGTCGACTAAGAGGCTCGACGCATTGAACATCTGTGCGAGAGAAGGAAAACTTGAAACAAACCCTCTACCAACCCGTCTGGCCAGCGTGGTAGCAGTAGGCTAAGAGCCTCCTATGAACGCCACAATAGGCGTGAGCTAGGAGAGGCCTATGTCCAGCACAGTCCAGTCGGCCACAGGCTGATGATGGAATCCGATTCCTGAGAGGCTAAGCACTTAAAGTATAAAAAATAGGTACATCTTATGTTTTGGCGTGCACTGTTCATTGAAATAAAACCATTTTTACGGATATCAAACGCGCTATATTTCCACGAACTAAGTTGTAAATTTAAGTCCGTATTTTTTAGGTTTTAGGGGTTTTTTGATTTTCCCGACATTTCGCCACCTTTACAGCTGCCGTAGTCACGGAATGTCATCCCGTGACATACAATTACAACTTAGTTCGTGGAAATATAGCGCGTTTGATATCCGTAAAAGTTGTTTTATTTCATAAAAAAAATATCTTTATGTAGCTTAGCTCGCAGTGAGGCATGGTCTTTACAGCCTCCAGTAGTATTTGTGTGAATGATGGCTTAAGCGTTTCCTCTGGAATTTATTAAAATTTATTGGGTAGGTACGTCCTTGAGATACTTATTTTGTTAGAAATAAAAAACAACTATAATTTGCTCAGACGGCACTAAACCCGTAACTTTAGACTGTCTGAGTAAATTTTCCATTTGAACTACTATAGAACTAGAGATCATAAACTAGAGATTCAGTGATGAAACGAAAGGTAAATATTTAGAAAGTTTCGACTTGTCCTCAGAAGTCTCTGTAGCATAATTGGTTAGTGTATTGGGCCGGATTCCCAAGGTTGCGGGTTCGAGTCCCGTCAGACCGACATGAGACAAGTTGTTTTTTTTAATGAAAGACGGGAATACTCTTAGCCTTCATCATACCTGATGTTAAGTATTGAAAAGGCTGAAGATGGAAGCGAGCCTCTCTCGGAATCCTCAATAACTGAGGAACTGGCTATCTTATCTCGAACTGCCGGAACACAACAATGCTGAAAACATTGTTGTTATGGCGTCAGACTTAGATAAGATGGTGGTAGCTAGCCAGGCGGACTTACGAGTCCTTCCACCAACCAAAAGTATTAAGTTTTCTAGTATATTTTCTTATTTAAAAATTAGAACCAGAGATTTTGTTAATTTTTAGTAGTAATAATTTTTACCGCCTCTTTGGTCTAGTGGTAACAACCACCGGTGTCAGACCCAGAGATCCCGGGTTCGATTCCCAGCAGAGGGTAGATATTGTATTCGGTTTGGGTGGTGGTAGGACTTGCGTTGTAAGTCCGCCTGGCTATCTACCACCATATTATCAAGTCTAACCCGTTGTTCATAAAAAAAAAGGTTTACTTGTTGGATAAACTTAGAATAGAATAGAATACTTTTTATTTGCATTTGACTGATACGTTAACGAAAATCAGAATAAAATCGTGGAAAACATAAGGTCGAAAACAGAAAACGTGCTATTTCCACCGGGCAAATATTCTCTATCCGCGTATCTTTTACTACTGGACTTCTCTATACTCTATCTCTACCGTATTTTTTACTACTGGACGTTTTGGCGGAATTTCTGTGAAAACGGAATTATCCGGGAAAATTAGACGTAATTTCTCTAAAAACGGAATAATTCGGGAAAACGGAAAGTCTGTAAAAACGGAATAACCGAAGTTCCGCGATTGTAGCTGTTTCTTGTGTTTTTTGTTTAAATATATTATTTTATTCCGTGGTAAAATACTAGTACTAAATCGCTAGTACCTACTTACTAGATTGTATTGTAGGTTAGATTATTTTTTCTTAACACCGTTTTTAATTTAAGTAAATATACTATTTATAATACGAGTAGGTATCTCTGTATTATAGTTGAACCACGGCAGCCGAAACGCGAAGATGTTTGAAAGCACAGACCTATATCTAGATAGAGGAAAAAAGAACTACAAACTGTATGAGAACATAGCGTGTCGCATATTTCGTATGAACCATGACGTCACGAGTTAGTGGATGTTATTGACGGGATCTTGCAAGAAAGCAGTGCACAATTAACCATCTTCGTTTCTGAGTGACGGGTGTTTTCATGGCAATGTTCTCAAGCGGACCAAAGAGCAAAGTAATTATAAAGCTGACTGACTTAGGTCGGAAAAGTTTGACAGTGGTTCAAACTTTTTACGACATAGGTCTGTGTTTGAAAGCCATAACTAAATAATTCGTACTGAGCAAATACGTACGAATTTGTGTTTGTCCAAAAGATGATACGAATGTTTAGATTGTTTGAGTAAATATCATAAATAATTTTCATAAGTACTAGCATTTACTAGTAAAAACCGCATGACGCAAAAGTGTGGATAAATATTAGCTTAACTTAGATAGGTAGCTTGGGCCCATGTGGCTTTTTTTTTTTTTTTTTTTTTTTTTTTTTTAGAAGGTTTACAGCTATCAATAACACAGTAAGTTACAAACTAACACCTTAAAGCCAATTACAAACCCTCACATATAAATACTAGGTATGTAACCAACAACAAACTACATTATAACAATCTTAATCTAATAAAGATATCACATATACCCATAAACCCATATGACACTTAGAACAATTTAGTTATATAATGGTTTATTGAAATAAACAACTTTTCAGGATATTAAACGCGCTATATTTCACGCATAAGATCTAACAGTCTTAGTCAGCCAGTCATCCCGTGACCACGGCAGTTGAAAAGGTGCCGAAACGTCGGGAAAATCAAAAAAACCCTAAAAACCAAAGAAACGGACAACTAGATCTTAGTTCGTGTAATATAGCCCCGCCGTGGTAGAGTGGTACGTATACCGGTTTCAAGGTGTCGCTTTCTCTGAGGTCCCGGGTTAGAATCTCGGTAAGAGCAAATGTTTGTATGATGTATACGAGCATTTGTACCTGAGTCATGGACGTTTATATATATTTCTAAACATAAATACTGTAGAATTATATGTATTTATATATATTACCCTAGTATCCCAAACACACAAACCTTACAGTGCTTACTTTAGGCCTAGGTAAATTGGTGTGAGTAAACAAAAAAAGAAACCTCGTTTGATATCCGGAAAAGTTGTTTTATTGCAATGAATAGGGCGCGCCAAAACTTTAGATGTACCTACGTATAATGTTTAGTAGCAAGCTGTTGGTTTGATTCCTAATTTATAGAGAAACTAGAGGCCGGGCGCGGTTTCACCCGCGTGGTTCTCGTTCCCGTGGGAATTTTGGGATCAAAGCTATCCTATCTCTTAAGTTGGACCAGACTGCTCACGGTGACCCAATTTTATTTAAAATCGGTTAAGTAGGTTAGGAGTCCATCGCGGACAAACATCGTGAAGGAGATTTATATATAATAAGACTAGAGGCCGGGCGCGGTTTCACCCGCGTGGTTCCCGTTCCTGTGGGAATTTTGGGATCAAAGCTATCCTATCTCTTAAGTTGGACCAGACTGCTCACGGTGTGCCAATTTAATTTAAAATCGGTTAAGTAGTTTAGGAGTCCATCGCGGACAAACATCGTGACAGGTGATTTATATATATTAAGATTAAAATCGGTTAAGTAGTTTAGGAGTCCATCGCGGACAAACATCGTGACAGGAGATTTATATATATTAAGATTAGAGCGCTTACGCACTGCGTCCGAATCCCTGAAAAAATGGATCCGTGAAAATACGGTCCTTGCTGTAGAACTATTGGAACTACATCTGTTTTCTTCTCCGTCATCCGTGAATCTCCATGACGGACCGTATGAACAAACTGTTGTCCTATTTTTGTCATAATTACTTTAGTTCAGTCTGAATATGGGGGAAAGGTTGTGAGGGGATGGAGCGGGGTGTGTAACGTAAAAACTTATTTTTTTTGTAAGTATTAAATTTTTTATGTCAAATTTACTCAAATATCACCTTTTCTCACACATTTTACATACTTTAAAAAAAAAAAGTGTTGTCGCGTTAAATGCTTTGGTTGAGAGGATGGGGGGGGGGGGGGGGAACCTCCTCCCCCTTCTTACCCCATTTCCCTAAATTCTCAACTATAATACTATAATTCGCATCCCGGATTCTACTTACTTCTCATTAAGAATCCGAATCAAAATGCGAGTCGAGTAAACAAACATGACAGGAACTCGCGAGCTTGTTTTCGTTTTTAAGAAATTTGTGCTGTGAAAACAATAAAAATTGTGGATAAATTTGTATGTGGTGGTAGATAACAATAATAATAATATAATATTTCGGTATTTGCAAGAATATGGTTAAAATTATATTTATTTCCAACATATTCTATCGATATAATTTTAAACTAGTTTTGTGACTGAAACATTCGATACAGATATTTATTTATTTCAAAATCCACAGCTCTAAATTAAAACTTAACAAAACTTAATTACTACACACACAGCAAATAACGGATTTTGCATATTATGTTAACTAAATAAAATTGTAGGTAAGAGGAGACGCACACATGCAAAGAGTGTAGATTTTTTTTATCATTTATTTTAATAGCATAAGGTAAACATACATACATACATATATATAAATAACTACTTCAATTGGAAAGTGTGTTGCCAATGTGTTTTTTAAAATGCTCAAAGATGAACAGAATATATATTTCGAATCAAAACTATTATTATATGTTTTTGGAGACGACATATAATAGAATTTAAAGAGATTCGTGTGTAGTTATGAGTTAGTATCATTACTTACGTGGAATCCATATTCAATTGTAAAAATTCAAATGAAATGTAAGTGTAATTTTTCAAATAATCATAATATATGAAAACAAAAATACATGCCTTTATCATTAAAACAGTAAGATACATTATATAATATAATTTGGACAGTAAAAAAAAATTCAATCTATGCTTAAATTTATAAAATGTCAATGTTGAATTTTAAATAGAAAAAGTGAATTCGCAGACGGTACTAGAACCCGCGACCTTTGGGAATCACTGAGCTACCCAGACTTGCAAACCATCGTCGAAATTCTCCAATACTTTTATATTTTAATACGCTGTAGGCTAGCGCTGTCACATCAATGCTAGGAATATCCTTGCATTCGGAATAGTAATATAAAAATCATAAAAGAAACATTTTAAAATTAAAACGTTAGCTAAGTGTCATTTAGCACATCGCTAGCTATTTTCGTCATAATTGTGTCATCATAATTTTGTCTAAAAATTATAGCTGATTCATACCTATCAGCACAGTTAGACAACTGTGCTGATTTTTTTAAAGTTCATTTAATGAGCTTGATCACTGAGTGAACATGTCGCTCAATTACGTTTTCCTAAATCTAAATAACAAAATAATCTTATGATCTACTTTCACAACAAATTTTAACAATTTTATATATTTTTTTTTTTGCATTGTCAGATAAAGGATCTGCTAGCTGCTATAATATTATAATAGCCGCTTGTATTTAATTTACTTCCAAAGTACCATTTTCTTATGTCCTCGTTTCGGGTACATATGAACTGGTTCATATTGTTCAAGATTTTGATTAATAAGCAACGTTGAACGCAAGCTAACTATTATTAGCTTGTACTATTCAGTATTCTGCGGTATTAGGTGTTTTATTTTGATTTATATTAGCGAGCCTCTCCTGGAATCCTCAACCACTGAAGGACTGGCTATCTTATCTGTAACTGTCGGAACACAACAATGCTGAAAACATTGTTGTTATGGCGTCATACTTAGATTAAGATGGTGGTAGCTAGCCAGGCGGACTTCAACAAATCCTGCCACCAACCAAACCGAATACAATATGTACCACTGGGAATCGACCCTGGGACCGGTCTGATAACGGTGGTTGTTACACTAGACCACAGAGGCGGTTAAATCCATTAACCAACTGATTACGCTACACAATTCATTGTAAGTAAGTATTTCAGATATTTGTGTACCACGATTATATAATCGTCAGTTGAAATTCGCTCAAATAATTTTATTTTGGAAAAACATTATCTTACCGCTCTTGTATCTCCTATCCACCAAAGACACTATGATATTCTAAAGTATAATAATGAAAACAATTTTGTCTATACGTCCGCTTTTCCAGACACTTTAGACTGTAATGGAACAAATAATTAGTGTTGCGTGGAAAATACCCAATTCATTTTATCGATAGTCGATAATTGACGATGACATATAAGTATTGGAATTGGGTATTATGCAATGCAAAATTAAAGAGAGGATAGATACCTGACTTTATCTATACAACAGATGACATCAAGTTTTATAATATTTTTTCCAGATAATATTACATATATTATTTGATAGAGTCAGCCGTTACTTGGCGGAAATCCATATCTTAGTAGAAAACGAAAAATATGGAGCATAATTCCCACTCACTCGGCGTTGGCATTGCACGGTCTAACAACTCCTGAGGATGCTCCGTGTGTGGGCGTAACACGTGTAGAGTAGTCGGTGAAGGTGCAAGGTGCCACTGTGTTGCATCTGCATTTATTTGCGGGCGGGTGGGCGGTTCCATCTTGCATGTAAGTTTTTCTTGCGGCAGTAGCATAAGTACCTACTTGTGTTACAGAAATTAGAACCAATTATCGTACAGTAACAAATTCAAGATCCCCATACGGGACAAATGTTTATGCGAAGAACGTTTGTTTGTCTTGTGTCTGGATGTTATTTAACTATATTTGTAAGTTATATCTCCGTTGCTTCTGATTCTGATATCCGTAACATTAGTGCTTAAAGCTACTTATCACGGAATTGTCTCTCCATTGTCTACTCATTCTGTCAATTGTCTCCACAGTCTCCCCCATCAGCGAAGAGTTGCCTCATTGTACGTGCTCTACAGATTGTGCTTCGGAGAATGTGTTATTTTATTTATTATTATTTTTTATTCAAGGCGGGGAGAGTCTTAGCCTTCATATATCTGATGTTAAGAATTGATAAGGCTGAAGATAGAAGCGAGGCTCTCCCGGAATCCTCAACCACTGAGGAACTGGCTATCTTATCTCGAACTGCCGGGACACAATAATGCTGAAAACATTGTTGTTATGGCGTCAGGCTTAGATAAGATGGTGGTAGCTAGCCAGGCGGATTTACAACAAGTCCTACCACCAACCAAACCGAATACAATATGTACCACTGGGAATCGAACCTGGGACCGGTCTGATACCGGTGGTTGTTACACTAGACCACAGAGGCGGTTAAATCCATTAACCAACTGATTACGAATATCGAACCCGGGACCCCTGGGTCTGTCCCGCCTTTCAACTAACTCTATGCCAAAAATCAAGTCAATTGGTTGCTTAGTTAGTGTGTGAAAGAAGGACAAACAAACACACTTTCGTATTTATAATAATAGGATAAGAATTGCCTGAAATATATCGAGACGTGTGCAACACTATACACTTCTCATTGATTGAACAGTGTGCGTGATTCATAACAGCAATTAACATTCAATATGTTTGTTCATCTGAGATTGTTTAGCGGTTAGCACGCTCTTGAGTACAGTATTCGTGTCTGGGTGTTTACAGTATACAAAATTAGCCTATGTTTAGCCTTGGGGCTAAATACAGGCTATTTTTAGAAGAGGTGGGCTTTTTCCACATTTTCAGTGATTTATTTAGGTATTCTATTACATCCCTTGTAGAGTCCGTCTTCGGATAGAGGCCTTCTCTCTACTACTCTACTCTTGACGATCTGCTGCCACACGCATCCAGTTGATGCCAACTTGCAGTCGGATATTATACGTCCATCTCTTGGGGGGTCGTTCTCTAACCCCCCGTTTCCACTGCCGGAACATTTACAAGAAATCATGTTGCAAACGTATAATGCGGCCACGGAAAAAATGCGTCATTTGAAAGCTTCTATCGAGAGCTATTGGTCATCCTAACAGCGGCCGCATTATATTTTAAAACATATTTTTTTTATTATTTTTATTATTAGTAAAGCGCTTGACCGCTATCTTGCCTGATGGAAAGCGAAGATGCGATCTAGGATGTAACGCGCTTGCCTAGAAGATACCTATTCACTCCTTCCTTGAAGACCCCCAAATGATAAGTGTCAGGAAACATAGACTGAGGCAAGGAGTTCCACTCTTTAGCGGTGCGGATGATGAAATGTCAACCATATAATTGTGGCGCCTATTTGTACATCTGGTTGTCCGATGAAAAAAATGGGGATGGTGGAATGAGGCTGTGCAATTCCGCTGCACAGTCCCCGAAATGTAACCTATAGAATACGGATAGACCAGCAACCTTCCGTCTATGTTCAAGGCTCTTTAGGTTATTAAATAACTCATCGTTACCGATGAGCTTCTTGGCCCTTCTTTCAATGGACTCAAGTGCCTGGAGCTGGTATTGGGCAGAACCATCCCAAAGATGAGAACAGTACTCCATACACGATCGAACTTGTGCTTGGTAAAGATTGAGCAACTGTTCCGGTGTGACATATTGTTTCCTTGCAAATGTTTCACCAGTAGAACGATTTACAAGAGGTCCTAGCACATCCAAAAATTGTATAAGTATCTCTACTTGCTCACTTCAAATAGATAAGTGTGCTCCTCGTAATAGCGACGGTTTTCGTTATGCAAGTGTGGAGCCTGACGTGCTGTTGACTGTCAATACCAACCGACCACCATGATAACACCACCGAGAAAGTTGGATAACTTGATCAGCTGCGCCACCGCGCCCCTGCGTAAGGACGAAATAGGGGAGGCTGGGCAGTAATGATATCTGTTTATCTTTCTAACGACAGGTATTTTGAACGTTAACGTTGGATTTTTTCCCTTTTTTGTTATATTGTGTTAGTGTGTGTATCTATCGAATCTTTTCGCTGTTTTTAATCGCCATAATGTTAGTGGATAACGGGTCTATAATAATATGTCATTGTCTACGACTCTTTATTCTACCAATTCTTGTGAGGTTATTGGTGTTTTACAAATAACCCTGTTTTTAAGGAAAAAATACTTAATATAAAGGAAACAATCATTTCAAATTGAGCATATTTTTACTATTTTTTATCACAGAACAATATTCTTATGATCACAACACAATATTAGCACAATCCAATTTTATTTAAATGGCAACATAAAAAAATACTGTTACAAATCGATCCAAAATTAAGTACGAAACACATCTGGCAGTTTTGTAACTGAAATAAAAAAAAAAAACGAATAATATATGAAACTTAAGGATCACAAAAAACAAGGAAAGCAAAAAAAAAGTTAAAAAGATAGACCAGATGCGTTTTTTTTACAAGTTAGGTATAATCTTAATATTATCTAAGAAGTTCCGATACATTTTTTAGTTCAAAGAAACGATTAAATTATATTTACACAAAATCACTATAGGCAAACTTAATTATATAATAACTTACTATTTTAATAATAAAAAAATATAACTAGTAATAATAATTTTAATGTATATTTCTTGATTTAGTAACTATTGTAATTTACCTTCCTATTTTTAAATATTCGAACATGTAAAAATATCATGAATAATACCAATATTTTTTTAATAGTAAATCAGAAAGAAAATACGTTTGAGTATTCTACCTATTCTAATTTTATATAATCTTTGAGGCATATATATTCGAATCACAATAATCATAATTAGGCGCCATTTTGAAAATCGTAAGTTTTTCAAACAAGTAACGTATTTTTAATGATATCTTCATATTATTTTTAAATACAACGGTATTTAATGTCGTTATAATCGCCAGTTCGGAAAAAGAAAAATATACATTGTAGATTAAACATTCCAGTGCATTTCACGACTAAACAGTTGAACAGATTTGAATGAAGTTAGACACAGATAGTTTATAACCTAAAATAAAACATACGACACATTTTATCCCGATATTTCTACGAGAACACTGCGGCCAGCCACTAGTTCCTTATAGTTCAGACCAAGAGGTAAAAGGCTTCTGTAATTTTTATATGTCACTCGAAAATAAACTTTAGGTTCTACTACCATTGGCTTAAAGTTACATACTCGAATTCGCACGCGTGACCTCGAGATCTCGCGAGCATCTTTTGTTGATGTTTACATTTGTTTATGCACTTCCTCCAATGGCAGTATAGTTTATTTTCGAGTGTCATATAAAAATGCGCGAGCATTTTGCCTCTCGGTCTGAACGGACCCTTACGTGTCGTCAGAAGCTAAGAACCAATTGGTAGTAATAAAACGAATAGTTAAAAGTAATTTAACCTATAGAGTCCTTTTGATGAAACCGCCGGCTTATGAAAGATGATGGGAGATAATAGTTTAAGTAACGATCATTATTTCAGTTGATACTTATCTAAAGATTTAGTTCCAGAATAGACTTTTCAGAGATAAAAACTGATTAATAGTAACTAGGGCGGTTACAACCCGATACTCGGGTTCGTCGATCGACGAAAAATTCCAAATTATGCGAAAATCTTTAATTGCAGTTTGTGATCATCACGTTTAACATTTTGTATATTTTATAGTTTTCGGAACAAATAGACTCGAGTACCTTTAATTTGATACCTTACTCGGCCGCGTACTACGCGCCAAAGTCCCTATCGAGTCGTCACAAATTTTGCGAACCTGAATTAAAATATAGATATTATTATTGATTTATATAAAGTTCTTATCAGTAAAAAAATGCTTTTAGAGTAGTAGAAAAAATAATAAAACATTTAAAAGAACTTAGCTGTAATCTTATTTGAATAAAAGAAATGCTTAGATTTTGAATATGTAATCAGAATGCAAGAGAATAGAACAAAATTAGATATTTCTTGTGTGCTTATTTTGTAAGAAAAAGAAGAACAGCCCAAAACATTACAAATTTCCACCACCAAAAAGGCCGAAGTTACTGAAAGTCCACTAAATACTGAGTAAATTCTGGACAGCTGGGTAGATAATTTAACTTATTTTTCTTAATACAACCTTCAAACTATCTGTCAGATGAACTACCCAAAACAAATCTGTCGGTGGTGATACTACTAGTTCAGTGTATAAGGACATTTAAGTATGTACTATTTGTAAGTACATTAGTATGGTACTATAAATGTCAATGCAAATATGTCGATGCATTTGCATGCAGTCTCGTGATTGGGATGTAATAAAACATGATTGAATGCACGAGTAAAATGGCCTTCAAGGTTTTTTTTAAACTTACAAGGGGAAATAAACGACTATAATCTATCTTTTGAAGTCAATGCCAAAATTGGTAAAAATGTTTTGCTATAACAACAAAACACTGATTATTTCACTTTCAATTTAACTGAATCAAACACCTTTCATGAAAAGAGACTTTCTTTTTGCTACTATCGCTGGGTATATATAGTATAAATTTAATCCAAGAAAATAGCATACGTCCGGCATGCAAAAAAAAAAACATAATAAAGCAGGTGGTTTTAGCTATTTTCAGCATTTAGACGTTTCATATTAGACGAAGAAAATAAAATAAAGAGAGCGAGATTAAGAGATATAGATAGAAAACATGAAGATATCAATAAAACTTCTATTACAGAATTTAAATTTAGAGAGCAGTATTTGGACCGCAAATAGATTTTAATAATTTATGCTAAGAAGATTGTCTTATTTAGGTTTATATGCAAATTCTGATCCACTATCTAAAAATAATTCCTCTAATACCTAATTCTTTTTGTACTTTATTAATATTATCACAAAAATAGGAATGTTTATCGGCTTCAAATATTTAAACAACTGTTACTTACCAAACATTTAGTTGAAAATTAGAAACTTTTGGCTCAAAAACATTATTAATATAGCTTTTTTATTCGATTTCCGATATTTGAGTCTTTATCCTAAGAAATAGTCATTAATTTGTGAGAAACACTCAAGTCTTTTTGAACGAAATTCCAAATCCTTTGGTCATTACACCATTGACAACTAGAACACACCCTAATTTTAAATTCTTAACCAATAACGTTTTAAATTGGTACCTTGCACTGTAAGAAATTTTTTAAAATTTTTCAAATACATTGTCATCTACATAAAAGTACATTGTGACCTTCAAGCATATAAAAATTTTCAAGAATTTGAAACCTTTTAATCACTGGTAGTAGATGGGGAATCTACGGGTGTTTTGAACGCCGTCATTGTCCTCAACATATTTTCATATTTTTAGAGTAATAAAATGTTGTCCTCGTGTCCAGTTACGAATATAGGTCTCAGACGAGTAGCGTTTAGCAGCACAACCTGTATTATTTTCGCACTTATGCATGGCACACACAATGACGGCGTTCAAACCGCCCGTAGATTTGCCCATATGCCAATAAAATTTTAATTAATATTCTTACAATTTATGTACACACACAGCACATCGGACATTAATTATTTTGTGGCGATATTGCTGTTCACTTTACCGATTTCATCACAATTTTGAGTTTAGACATTCTAATATTTATCGACATCTAGGAATAAAATTATAACAAAACAAATTTTTCAAGTCCCAATTTCTTATAGTCAAAACAACAACGATTATATAGTCATCTAGGTACCAATTCAGTGACTTTAGAAAACCATTTAAATACAAACATAATAAGTAATAATCAGTTTTCAATGCAGTGCTGTTTTAATGCAATTTGAACCTAAAATGCCTTGTGATAAAAGTTAAAATCTTCAAACTGCGTTTTCTCTGCGTTCTTGATTGCGTTTTATTGATCTGGAAGAAGCCCTGATCGAAGCCCGAATCGATGCTCTGTTACCTACTGAGGGGAGAGCTCTGACGAAACTATCTTCTCGATTGCTAGTTATTGAAAGGCGTCGTCTATATTGTCCAGGATTCTCTGGATCTGCTTTAGCTTTCCTGTAGTAAAAGAAATAATATCATAATTAACAAATTATGTTGGCTGTACACAAGTGATTACTACATTTATGGTCCTTGTTATTTGTGCTCATAATGGCGATTTCCCCATATCTCGAGAACTTGACACTTTAGGGTACCATTTCTTGTAATTTTTTGTTTGTATAAGTATCTAAAAATAAGAAGATGTAGTAATTACGTGTGTATGGGATTGCAGCAAAATTTGGTATTTATTAGAAAATACTTTTATCGATCTCTAATAATTTGATGAGATAGTCTCCGAGTTCATATAGCCTGTCAATTTTCAAAGCAATAAAATACAATTTTCAAATTAATAATCTGACATTGTACAATTTAAATTAATATATAATTTTTGCATGCCTACAATATTTAAGGTAGAATACAGTAGACCACAGTAAACACACATTGTCATCCATCTCAATGAATCACACTGTATTGAGCAAATAAATGATTTCTATTTCTATTTCTATTTCTATTTCTAAAGCCATGGTGTACAGGCACCTGGGTCTGGGTAAGGTCGCTCCATCATTAATCCTATCTTACCCTCGGGCTTGATTAATCAAGAACAAACCCATTCAACATAACAAGAAGATTTATCAAAGAACTATTCTCATATATGATTTTTAAATTTTGCATTTTTAAATGCTATTTTACTTCTCAAAAATTTTAAATAGAAAAATATTGGAAAAAATCAACTCGGCCACAAATGAATTCTCAGATGGGACCCGAACCCACGGCCTTTGGAAATCCGGTCCACTGCTCTAACCACTGAGCTGCCGAGACTTGCGGACAAAAGTCGAAATTCTCCAATACTTTTATATTTTGAATACGCTGTAGGCCAGCGTTGTCACATCAATGCTATGAATATCCTTGCATTCGAAAGAAACATCTTTTCAGATGTTTAACGCTCGATTAAGGTGCAACAGCCAATAATTTATGAATAATATTTTTTGCATTTTTCAATGCTATTTTTATACTTATGAAAAGTTTTAAATAGAAAAATATTGAAAAAAATCAATTTGGACACAAGTAAATTCTCAGATAGGACCCATCTATAATATTTTTCTATTTAAAACTTTTCATAAACTTATCACATTTTGTAAAGTCTAAATAATACATACCTAGGGAAACAAGGAATATCCCAGAACCTCTGGTCTTTTCCGAAATTCTCTCCATCCTGCAGGGTTTGTGGCATCTCCGTGTCCATGGTCTCCGGCAGGAAGAGGCATAGTAGACCTCCTACTATACCTAGCACTCCGAGGATCAGGAGGGGTAAGTCTTGCGAGATGTTAGCCTAGGGAAGACGAAATAAAAAAAATATATGAATAATGATTTTGTAGCGCCCGTGTTTTGACTACGTAAACAAAATGTTATGCGCTCGGGAATAAACCACGTCCCATGTCCCAGGTCGCCGCAGTCGTTCTCCTTCCTTTGTCGCGCGTGTACGTTTGGCGCAGGGGTACTAACCCCACCTTCTGCGCCAAAGGTACCGGGTTCGATCCCCGGACAAGACAAATATTTGTGTGCATGAACATGTCTATTTGTCTTGGTCTGGATGTTTAATATGTATATTATGTATGTATTTACAAAAAAAAAGTATATAAGTATGTTTATCCGTTATAAAGTATCCATAACACAAGTTCTTCATGATACTTAACGTGGGCTAGATAATTGGTGTGATTGTATGGAAATATTTATTATTTATTTATTATTTATTACTTATATGACCCCTGTATGTGTCGCTCTTGTAAATACATATTTAAATTCAAAAGTAACTTTAATTGAACACCACCTTTAATATAAACAATTAATATATTCAATCTTCTTCTTATTCTTCTTATCGAGTGAGGATAAGTGTCCACCTCTGGTGTCAGAGTTTATCAAGCGGCCTATAAGGCCTCTTGGCTTGGCTTGGCTTAACGACTGTAATCAAATGACAACAGCCGGGACCGACGGTTTAACGTGCCCTCCGGAGCACGGGAGCGCTCAGTTATAATGCCACTTTACGGTCATCCACCCGACACCTGACCGGGCTGAACGTTGCTTAACAAACGTGATCGATTACGATCAGTCTGTCAAGCGCACCATGAGCGCAAAATAATATATAAATAAATCCAATAGAGTGCCGATAATAGTGACGTTAAACTGGATTGCATTGAATAGGCTCCGTAACTACTGAACGGATTTGAATGAAATTTGGTACACAGATAGTAGATAGCCTGGTTATGAACATAGGATACTTTTTATCTCGATATTCCCACGGGAACGGGAAACAAGCGGGTGAAACCGCGAGCGGCCGCTAGTTTTAGATATAAATGAACTAAACAAGGTTAGTGAAAGTTGCTCTAAAACTCCGCCTTAGAATAATAAATAATAAATAAATAAATATTTCATACACTCACACCAATTAACCTAGCCCCAAAGTAAGCACTGTAAGGCTTCTGTTATGGGATACTAGGGTAACGGATATAAATACATATAATTATAAATATATAAGTATTTATGTGTAGATATATATATAAATAAACGTCCATGACTCAGGTACAAATGCTCGTATTCATCATACAAACATTTGCCCCTACCGGGATTCGAACCCAGGACCTCAGAGTAAGCGACACCTTGAAACCGGTGTACGTACCACTCTACCACGGCGGTCGTCATAGAAATTATTAAGATTATGAATACTCACCAAGTAAACTACAAAAGGTGCCACAATAGAAGCCACATATCCCATAATATGTATGAGCGCTACACCTTGAGCTCGCACCACTGTTGGTAAGAGTTCAGCGGCGTATTGCAGGCCGATGTTGTATGAGATGTTTACTGCAAACCTGCCTAAGATGGCTAGAGATGCTGATGGACCACCTAAAAAGTAAAATTGTAATAAGTTAAACTCAAGAAACTCAATACAATACCATTTATTCTACATAGCTACGCCATCGGTTCACAAAGTCAAAGTCAAAGATTTTTATTCAAATAGACTATAGATAAGTACTTTCGAATAGTCCAAAATTTTTTTTCCCTACCAGCCATTCAGGACATCTTTTAACTGATAAGAAGAACGGCCGCAAGAAACTTATCAGCTTTAACAGAAGCAACAACATTTACAATGGAACATGTTGTTGCCAAGCACAAATTTACAATTTTGAAATATATTTAATATAAGAGGAAAATACACAAACCCTTGCGTAACGAGAAGAGCCGATTTATGTTGAAAGTAAACAATGGCTCTTTTAAAAAAAATCAGTCAAGAGAGAGTCAGACTCGCGTACCTAGAGTTCTGCATCATGTTAATATAAATATTTCATTTTATCACTTGTTTAATGATTTCTGAAAAAGCATGCTATTTAGAGACATCGTTTTATTTTTCCTGTAATCTTTACATAAACTTCTATTACATTTCAGATTTTTGTCTATGCACACTTTCGGAAATAAGGGGGGAACGGTATTTTTTTTTAAATTTTCATCTAAAGTCGAAAATGATGCAGCCTAAAAAAAAGTTAGAGAATGTGCACCTTTCTTTCATATGATAATCCCATATCCCATAGTAGCCCCACTTCGAATTTTAAGACAGGGGGTCTTCAAAATTCGAAGTGTCGCTGTTGTAAAAAAAAATGTATAGTTATTTTTTTCTTAATTGCAAAATAGTTGGGCAAACATCATCTAAAACTATTCCAAAATTTCAAGTTCATCGCATTAGTCGTTCTTGCGTTACCCAGCTGTGACAGACAGACAAACTGAGTCACACCATAAAGGTTCCTTTTTACCATTTTGGTACGCAACCCTAAAAACTAGCATAGCGTATGCAAAAATTTGAATCAATTTTCTCATTATTTTGGATAAGGTTAGATTACACCGTTACTTACCGATTGGCACAGCAGTAGCTAGGAGACTGAAGATCCCACTGATCACCATAGAACCACAGGCCAGCCATCTCCTGCCCCATCTGTGAAATATCATCACAAATGATTATTTTTTAAATATCGCATTGGGTGCTGGTAAATTCAAACACCTTTGAAAAAGCTAAAGATTCAAAAGTAGGTACTTAAAGAATTTCTCGTGTGTTTCTTTGTTTCGACCAGAATCTTTGGTGGGTCTTACCACAATTAGGCGCATGACAGGAATGCGGTTTGCACTTTTGGCACCTGCAGCCCACTTCTATCACCAGACTTCTTAGATTATCTGATTAATTACCGCTACAATGATAAACTGGTTGATTATCGCTTCTTGAATTTTGGGTTTATTAGTTAGTTTTTTAAGTTTTTCTTAGCTGTGATGCGCCTAATTGTTTTGGTCGGATAGTACTGAGCTTTATTTACAAATTCACCTAAGATTTTGACTGATCCATTTAAGATATACCACTGGATATACTACCTATGGAACTGGACATATTTATATAATCCGGTTGACAGAACAAAGAAATTTAAAGCAGATTTAGAAATTCAATAGGTACCTACGTCAATTGAAGCCGCACTATTTCTACCATCAAAATAAACATCAGAAAATTTCACACATATTGGTCTGATTCCAAAAAAAGTAACTTCCTGAGCACCGGACACCAATGGAGTTACAAATCTAAACATATATAGCTCAGACCTATATCGAGATAGACGAAAAGAGCGCTTCAAACTGTATGAGCACCTAGCGTGGCGAATTTGCGACCTACGATGACGTTACGAGCGAGATTTAGTGATGTGGAAATGTTATTGACGAGCTCTTGCAAGAAAGCACTGCACAATTAACCATTTTCGCTTCTGAGTGACGCGTGTTTTCATGGCAATGGTCTCAAGCGGAATATATCCAGGCCCAAAGATCCCATGTTCCTCACATGGCCATCAAAGACTAAAGATATGGCCATACAGGGGCTCAATTCTGCTAAAGGGATTTGAATTTCTTTGTAAGGGGCTTCGTCCTAATCCGTACTATGAGACGCCATTTTGAAAAAAATCTTAATGACGTCGCACGATAATACCTATATAAATGAACAGGGGAGGACATGTGGAACAAAAAATGTCACGATATATAATGCCCTAAAGTGTCAGGTTAGCCAAATAATTAGAGTTAAAAATGAATATTGCTGACCCAAAGTATCACCTTTGTATAAGATTTTAAACTTTCGCGTTCCATTATAATTAAATATTAAAACAACGGGACTAAAACGCGACATTTATTATGTAGTACAACTATGTACTTACAGCTTGACGTTTCGGCTATGTTGCAATAGCAAAGTACATAGTTGTACTACATAATAAATGTCGCGTTTTAGTCCCGTTGTTTTAATATTTAATTATCACCTTTGTATCTTTAACTCCAAATATCTCACTAACCTGATACTTTAGGGCATTATGTTGCATTATACTTTTTGTTCACCTTTACGTTCCCTATCCATTTATATAGGGTATTATCGAGCGGTGCGATTTGAAAATATTTCAAAATGGCCAAAATATTCAAACCCCTTTAGTCACAATCGTATTTCTGTAGTAGTGCTCTATTACACCGTGTAAAAGTACACCTAATGAAACACAATTGAGATACGATTATGCCTAATAGTTATCAGAATTTACCCCCAGATCACGGAATATATAATATGGATAAAATCCTTCGTTTTAATCCAGGCTATCTACTATCTACATATGTGCCAGATTTAATACAAATCCATTCAGTAGTTTTTGAGCGAAACAGTTACAAACATGCATCCATCCTCACAAATAAATAAATATTTAAAATAAAATAAAATATTTCCATACAATCACACCAATTATCTAGCCCACATTAAGTATCGTGAAGAACTTGTGTTATGGATACTAGATAACGGAAAACATACTTGTATACTTTTTTTTTTGTAAATACATACATAATATACATATTAAACACCCAGACCAAGACAAATAGACATGTTCATGCACACAAATATTTGTCTTGTCCGGGGATCGAACACGGGACCCCTGGCACAGAAGGCGGCGTTAGTACCTCTGCGCCAAACAGGTCGTTTTATTATTATATTAGTATTCGCAACATTCGCATTTATTATTATATTAGTAGGATTCTCTTACCTATCCAATACAGCAGTTAAGAATGTATCAGCCGGCAGCTCCGTAGCAGAAGCGATGGTAAAAGTCAAAAATATGTCCAGCCCCAAAGACCCCACGTTCCTCACATGGCCATCGAAGACCAGGGATATGGCCATCCAGATGACTATAAGGAGAATGGCGTTCTTCCTTAACCGAGGGGTCTTGAAGAGGTCTAAAACAGAGTAGGATCTTGATTCCGCCTCACTGTCTTTGAAGGTTTTAAGGGAGGCCTCCTAGAAAATAAATATAAATTATAAATATATAAAATATAAAATATATAAAATATATATTATATTTTAGTTTGTAAGCAAATAACAATAAGTTCTGTTTCACGCTTGACAGATACCGAAGTTCTGGATAGCTTATCTCGTAAATATATCAATTTATCTGTAAGATAAGCTATTTAGAACTTATTTATCGATCGTGAAACAGCCTAAATAAATTGTAAATGACAACTTTTGAGACGTCATCCTACCACCCATTCAAGAGTATATCGTCGAGAAGAATGGGTCAAAGTCAAAATATTTATATTCAAATAGACTTATAGATAAGCGCTTTCGAATCGTCCAATTTGCGCTTTCGAATTTTCCCCTACGAGCCATTCAGGACATGTTTTAACTGACAAGAATAACGGCCGCATAAAACTTACCAGCTTTAACAGAAGCAACCACATTTACAAAGGATCATGTCGGTGACAAACACAAATCTACAATCTTGAATTCTATACTTAATATTATCTATACCAATATTATAAAGCTGAAGAGTTTGTTTCTTTAAACGCGCTAATCTCAGAAACTACTGGATCGATTTAGATTTTTTTTAGACCATTAGAAAGCTACATTTGCTATTACTTATCCCGGTATTCCCAAGGGAACAGACACCACGCGGGTAAAACCGCAAGGATCCGCTAGTATAAGAAATAGGAAAATTTTCTCATATTAGAATATTTTCCTTTTATACACTTACAATTCTTAATTATGTTTTTATGTTAGTATCACATCCATGCATTGTGGTGCAAGAAACTTGATAGCCGTAACTGACCTAAAAAGAATACTCACAGTAAATTCTCCTAAGACCTTTTCTGGAATCTTGCTTTTGTTGATCTTCTCAAACTTCTTCATGATCGTCAAAGCTTTGTCAATCTTGCCTTGTGACACCAACCATCTGAAAAATATTCATAACTATTATCAGAGTCATCAAACGCGTGAAGTTTACGTGAACGCGGGCATAGGATCTTTTGGATCATCAATCACTTTGGAGAGTGTGCGAGAGAACTGCACAATCTTGGTCCTCCAGCCCCTTTCCACCATCGGGGTACCAGGCTCAGGTTAGCTTATCACCCGTATGTCGTTGTCATTACAGCGATCCGTAACAAGCGCTTTGCTGACACATTTTTTATGCGAACCGCTAAAGAATGGAATGCACTGCCTGCTCATGTTTCCCCCGAGTCCTACAATCCTGGCCTCTTCAGGACAGTGAAAAGGTATTTCCTGGGCAAGTATGTAACATCCTAGGCCACATCCTGTTTCCAAACTGTGTTATGGATACTAGGGTATGATGGTGGTCAAATACTTGTCCAGTCTCGAATGAAGAAAGTAAATGATCGGTCTGAAAATATCTAATTTATGTATTGTAATTTGACTGACCCGTGGCGCATAGCCAGTGGTTGTCTACTTATCGAAGGGGTCATGGGTTAAATTTTAGACGAAATTACTTGTAATGAACTTCTGTGCTTGTTTTGTTTGGGTGATATTAATGTTATTAATGATACTTTTACTGTTTCATATAATTCTTACAAAATTTAAAATCAAACTCTTCAGTTTCAGAAAGGTTTTGATCCTTTTACGTTTAGTGGTGATTGTAGTTAAATAACTATAAATTTTGTTACGGATAACAGAACTAACGAAGGTATTACAAAAATTAATTTGTTAAAACTTAGCGAAGTTACAAAATTGTGAATTAATAAATGCTTCTATAATTGAGATTGGTACAATGAAACTAAAAAGGTGAACCCTCAGCGTATTATGTTACAGTGTGGAGATCACCTGCAACGCTGATATTTTGTGAGACCTTATAATATTTACTTAAATAAATAATAACACCCAGACGCAAAGTAAACTCAAATGTTCATGATTTTCTCGTATGTAGGTAAATCAAACAGACGCACGACCCCTGTCACAACATAAAATAAGTAATAAATAATAACAAACCTAGCACTCTCCGGCACCACCCATGGAGTAAAAGCAGCCAATATGAAAGGCAGACTTGTCCCCAAAGCGAATTTCCTCCAGTCATCCGCCCATAAAGCTATCCAAGGCAGCAGAGACGCAGCAGCAGTGAAGAACAGAGCTATTGACATGTTTGCGACGAAAGTACGCCATTTTGGCCCTACGTATTCGAGAACTGAAAAATAAAATGACAGGTTCAAATTACGGTTAGAAATAAAATAAATTCCAATTGCACACCAAAAACATCAAAACAAACAAGAGAAAATAAAAAATCAGTAGTTTCATACAAAATATTATTCTTATCAGCAGCGTAGGTGTTTCTATAGTATTTTCGTAATTTCGTAATGATTACTTTTACAAATGGTTTTGATATTTTAAGTATGTATAAATAACTCTTTGTTTTCACAGAATAATGATGAGTGATTATAGAAATGCCGCTACTGGTTTGTTCCATCATCATCAGCATGTGGACGTCCACTACTGGACATAGGCCTCTCCTGGCTCACGTCTATTGTGGCGTTCATAGGAGGTTATTAGCCTACTGCTACCACGCTGGCCAGACGGGTTGGTAGAGGGTTTATATCAAGTTTTCCTTCTTTCGCACAGGTGTTCAGTGCGTCGAGCCGAGCCTCTTAGTCGACTCTTACGACATCCCAGGCATGTAAGGGAGTGGTGACACTTGTATTCTTAGGCCGTTACCACACGGCACTGGCTACTGGTTCGTTTGGTTCGTTTACTCACCTAGTATATACATCATAGTGAAGCAGTTGTCAAAAGCCAATCCGACGAGGAACCTGCACATAGCGAATGTCCAGAAACTATCGCAGAATGCGGTCCCTACGCCGGCCGCGAAGCCCATAAGGTTGGTGCCTGTAAACAAGATAAATTAGCATGACAACAAATAGTACGAGTAGGTAAATGAAAAAAAAAGAAATAAAATATTTATAAATTAAATGAAACTATGATAATTAAATGGAACTCTCATCCCAGACGCCTTTAACACATTCATTGCCTAACACTCGGATCCGAGTATTGGTATGCGCTACCACCGGTGCCAACCGCTCGGATCCGAGTGGAATTTGACAGTGAACACGTTATAATAGAATAATGTTTCTTGATTGCAGCAGGGAAACGTTTACGGTGACTTTGCATTCATCATACATATCTGATATTAGCTAATGATAAGGGTGAAGGTGGGAGTTCGCCTCTCAAGGAATCCTCAACCATTATTGAGGAGCTGGCTATCTTATCTCTTTGCCGGAACACAATAATGCAGAAAACATTTTTGCTATGGCGTCAATCTTAGAATGATGGTGGTAGCTAGCCAGTCGAAGTTACAACAAAGCCTACTACAATAAGTACCTCTAGTGAGAATCGAACCTGGGACCTCTGGATCTGATACCGGTGGTATTTCAGAGGCGTTTAAAAATATTTACTAGAGTTGGCTAATGAAAGCTGAAGACTGAAAAAAGGTGGGTTTAAAAAATCTGAATATGTTAATAAAAATGCAAGCAAAAATGTCATTGTCACCACGTGACTTTGAATTTTAATATGTGAAATTGTTGCCATATTAAAAGTTAAAAAAATACTTAGTGTCAGCTTTCAATAGCCAAACAGTTCAACAATCAAAGAAGTAATGTAGAGTCTCTAACTATATTCCTTTTTTGATCTTCATATTACCAATTTGAATATCAAGAGCAGTTCCCTTACCCATCAAAGCTGGTATTCTTCCATACTTGTCTGCGACCCATCCGAAGACCAGACCACCAACTATGGCACCGCAGAAGAAGATGGCTTGCGCAGTCGCTGGCAGGTTGTCCTTTTCGCACACCCAGTCCAACTGGCAACATAAAACAATTACGATTTGACGACCTCCGTGGTAGAGCGGTACGTACACCCTGGGTTCGTCCTGGGTTCGAATCCCGGTAGGGGCAAATGTTTGTATGATGATTACGAGCAATTGTACCTGAGTCGTGGACGTTATATATATTTCTACACATATATATGTATATGTGTATAAATGTATAATTATATGTATTTATATCCGTTATCCTAGTATCCATAACACAATCCTTACTTACTTTAGAGCTAGGTTAACTGTTGTGAGGAGCTTGTGGCGCAGTAGTTCGGGCTGCGATTGTTGAGGTTAAGCAACTTTCGCAATGGTCGGTCACGGGATGGGTGACCCAAACTTTACTATCTCGGCACTCCTCTGTGCTTTGGAAGGCACATTAAGCCGTTGGTCCGCCGCGTTGCTCTATGTTAAAACCCATCAATCCGCATTTGGCCCGCGTGGTGGGTCATGGCCCGTTCTCCTTATCCATCCATAAGGAAGGCCAGTGCCTACGCAGTGGGAACGTTAAGAATGGCTGTTGACGATAACTGGTGTGAGTGTAAAAAACTAATAAAAAAGTACAAAATTAAAAAAGCGGAGGTGATCTCTTCTAGACAACCTATCAGTAGTTCCAGAGTTCCAGGTCTTCTTACAAACAAACACTTTACCCTTTTAGCAGAACTAGAATATTGAGCTCAGTAGGCCTAGCAAGACTAACTTTCGAGTAACTATGGCGGAAGAAAAGCGAAAAAATGCATGAGATATTGAGCAGAGTTCTTACCGGACGTAAGCGGAACTACATTTTCCTATACTTACATTTTATGACATTACGTGCTCGATACTTACTCGATACTATTTAGATAGTTTTTCGTGCTAACCCTACAGAATCGAAACACCGTTTGTCGATAGTACGTTTCACCGAAATCACTTTTTTTTTAAATATTTCATTTACTATTTAAATTTATTTATTTAATGAAAATTCAATATGTATGTTATTACATAGTCTCACAAAACCTAACAATATGATCCAAATCTAGGCTGAGGGCAAGAAAGGATATAATAAGGAACTGATTATGTTTATTTAAACTTAAGCTCATTCCGTGAGGTTCCTACCTAAGGCTAGAACTGTGACCAAAAGAAAACGCAAGCCATATACGATATAAAAAAAAGCAATTCATTTTGTCTCAATCCTAACCGAATGTGATAAAGTGATTTCGGCGAAACGTTCTATCGGTGAAGAGTTTCGATAAATCATTCTGAGGCAAAGCGATCGCCCGTCAGTGAAGTCCAGTATTCTTTCTTACCTGAGAAGCAGAGTTTCATAAGGTACGTCACTCAGAATGTACTCCCAGCCGTTGGTGCAGAGTACAATCGGCCACTCGTCATCAGGGGTCGTCCTGCCTTGGGCCAGGGCTTCGGCCCAGTTGGCTGAGTAAGCTTCGTCGTCATCGTCATCAGCCGTTTTTAATGTTACCAGTGCTAGGGAACTGGCGTTCCTCATGGATGGATAAGGATAATGGGCCATGACCACGCGGGCCCAATGCGGATTGATGGGTTTGATGACTGCAAATGCAGCAGGGACCAACGGCCTAACGTGCATTCCAAAGCACGGAGGAGCACAAGATAGTAAATTTTTGGCCACCCATCCAGTGACTGACCATTGCGAAAGTTATATAGAATAGAATAGAACAATTTATTTGCATTAAATGTGGTACATTAAATTGGTGGTAACAGTAAATATAAGTAAATCGCACATTTAGCTAAAGTGTTAGCATACAAATATTAATCACACTAAACAAAATAGAATAAATAATCAAAATTAGAATTTAAATTAAATACATTCAGGTTGATTATTAAAAAACTCATCAATTGTATAAAACACATTTTGTAACAACCATTTTCTTAATGTTATCTTAAACCTAGTATATGGTAACTCTTTTATATATCCTGGGATCTTATTATAAATGCGTATGCACATTGCGTAACAATTTTTCTGAAAACACGTTGTTTAAGGGGTGACAGTTAGTACTAGTCTATGCGGGTTTCGGGTATTTGTTGTATAATAGTCCTTTGCTTCTGTAAATATTTCGTAGTTTAATTTAACAAACTTTCCGATTTCTAGTATATATAGAGAGGCTAGCGTTAATATACCCAATCCCAAGAAATACGGTTTACACGAAATGTCAGGTGCAATACCAACCAAAGCCCTTACACATCTTTTTTGTGCAATAAAAACTTTTTTTGAGCCAACACTATTTCCCCACACAATAATGCCGTACCTGAGTACAGACTCCACGTATGCATAGTAGGCAACTAGGGCAGTTTCTTTACTTGCAACTCTCACTAATTTATACAATGCGTAAGAAAAACTATTTACTTTATTACATACATTATCTGTGTGTTTATGCCAATTCAATTTTGAGTCTACAACAATACCCAAAAATAAGGCTTCATTTTTAATATTTATTATCTGATTATTGAAATTCAAAGATATATGTCCATTCTTTAGATTATTAAAATTAATGAGATTGGTTTTAGTCAAATTAATAACTAGATTATTATTGGTGAGCCAGTTATTTACTAATGTCAGTGTATTTAAAATGTCAAGATTGTGGTCATCAAGTGTAGAATTTTGATTAGTAGCTATTATTACTGAAACATCATCTGCAAATAATTGTTGTTGTTGTTGCTTACTAAAGTTGTACTCCCAACCGTTGGTACAAGGTAGAATCGGTTACTCGTCATCAGGAGTCGTCCTACCTTGGGCCAGGCCCAGTTGGCTGAGTACATACTACTTAGTCAACCCAGGGATGGCTCACCGAATGGATGAAAAGTAACCTATAACATATTAAGGCAATCAGCAATTGAGCGCACCGGACGACGCTTCGTGGGTAGGCCTCAGACAAGGTGGAGCGACGCTCTGCTGCGCGGTCGCGGGAAGCCGCTGGATGCGGGCAGCGCAGGACCAATCGTCGTGGAGATCCTTGGGGGAGACCTATACCCAGTAGTGAGTGTCATGTGGCTGAGACGACGACGACGACAATGAAGGTAATTGTAACTTTATGAAATAAAACAAGGAAATAACAGCTGTTATCGAGTTACGTACCGGTTCTTCTCGTTACGATCTCCCGCTGTAAGATTTTGCAAACCTAATATTAATAACTATACCTGAGAAGCAATGGTCTCATAAGGTACGTCACTCCGATTGTACTCCCAACCGTTGGTACAAGGTACGATTGGCCACTCGTCATCAGGGGTGGTCCTGCCTTGGGCCAGGGCTTCGGCCCAGTTGGCTGAGTACATGCTACATCTGTCGTGGGCGTATGGACCTTCAGACTTCGGTGGAATAGCTAGGGCGCGTCTGGAACAAAAATAAAGTATTCATCAGATTTGTTTTACTAGGATAAATCTTAAACAAGACAAAAGAATACTTTTTTATTAAATCTTTATTGTAATTTAAAAAACACAGTAAAAAGTACAATCGGGGATCTTCCCGGTTTATTAGTAGAGTTTTTTTTGAGAAATACTTTCTCGGAAAGCACTATAAGTTCAAAGAAATAATTTATTAATCAAATGAAATACTTCTTTATGGACTATAACAGGGATGGGGAAATGGCGGCCCGTGGGCAAAATCCGGCCCGCAACTATATTTTTTTTTTTTTTTTTAGACGACAAAGATCCATTATTGTTAAAAGCACTTATAAATATGTTATTTTAATTAAAATTTGATGGAATCAGGTTATTACAATCAATTACTTACTTAATTAAAATTATCACAGCTTCAAGAGTTAAAATGATTAAAATAAATATTCATTACAAATGAGTAGAAAAACAAGAAACCGTTAACATTACAATAAAATTATTAAAATAAAAATACAAATTTAAATTAGCATCATCAATAATAAAATTAAATCAATAAAAATTAAATAAATAAAAATTAAATTAAATCAACAAAAATTAAATAAACAAAAATAAGATCAACAAAAATTTAATTATTAAAAACATATAAATAAATAATTAGGCAGGTAATTGACACAATGAAAGACAAGAAAAATAAAAAAAAATACTTAACATGCAGGCTAATCCAGTGCTGTAGAATGGGACAGCCTGCTATCTTGATTAAATCGGACGGCTCAAAACAATATTTAAATATTTGCGCTAATATAAGCGCGGGGCACTAACAAAGGCATGCATCATTCATGCATCATCAAAATTATAGTACTATAATTTTTCTGTTTATTTGTGGTTTTTGGTTTCCCGACGAATCGGCACCTTTTCAGTTGCCGTGGTCACGGGTTGACTAGCTACTTATAAGTCTACCTTCATAAAGTTGATTTATTATTGCGTTGCCTCGCCTCATCTGAGGTCCTGGGTTCGAATCCCGGTAGGGGCAAATGTCTGTATGATGAATACGACCTTTGTACCTGAGTCATGGACGTTTATCTATACTAATATTATAAAAAGGAAAGATTTGTATTTTTGTATGTAACGAATAAACTCAAAAACTACTGGACCGATTTTGACGAAATTTCGTATAGAGAATCCTTAGACCCCAAGTAGTAACATAGGCTATAAATGATCCCAAAATTCCCACGGGAACGGGAACCACGCGGGTGAAACCGCGCCCGGCCTCTAGTATTATATATATTATATCCGTTACTCTAGTATCCCATAACACAAGCCTTACAGTGCTAACTTTGGAGCTAGGTTAATTGGTGTGAGTGTAAAAAATATTCAATTATTCAATACTCAATAGAAAAAGCCCGATTCGCCACATGAACGTTCGACCCGGATGGGAATCGAACCCTTGAAAAGAGATTAATATACTAACTTAGGCGGGACATAATAAAGTATATGTAAGGAAACATCACGATTTATTTATTAGGCATAGCGATGTTCATAATTTTAATACTAGAAACAAGAATAATCTTGCCGCTCCAAGATTTCGGCTTGAAAAATGTAACGCTCGTTTTTGGGGAAAGGCATAGCCTTTTTTAATAAAGTTCCACAACAAGTGATTGAGTTGCCTTTGCATAAATTTAAAATATATGTTTAAAAAAACGTTCTTAAGCAAAGATAGATGATTATTTGAAAGACCAAAATGCATGGAAGTGATACCAACAAAAAACATGACTATTGTTATTGTATGTATATAAAAGGAAAATATTCTAATAACTGAGTATGAGAAAATTCTCCTCTTTTATTAAATATGTTTCAAGATTGTAGATTTGTGTTTGGCAACGACATGTTCCTTTGTAAATGTTGTTGCTTCTGTTAAAGCTGATAAGTTTCTTGCGGCCGTTCTTCTTATCAGTTAAACGATGTCCTGAATGACTGGTAGGAAAAAAAATTGGACGATTCGAAAGCACTATAAGTCTATTTGAATAAAATCTATGACTTTGACTTTAACCCCGGTCTCAGTAGCCATGATATCAGCATTAAACCATCGAGTCCATCAAACAAAATATCCCTCAAAAACGTATCTATTAACTTAATTTTTATCATCATTACTTGATAACAACGACCAAGGAAGTACCTTCAAGGTACAATAAACATCGACTTTTCGTACAAACCTAAATCTTTTGTACGAATCTCGATTATTAGTCACGGTTTAAACGTGATTAAAATTACTACTGATCCTAGAAAAAAGGGGGAAAAATATGTAGCAATTCAGAATGACTTTCGTGAGAAGTTACCCCGAAAAAAGGCGGAAGAATTGTGTTGCAAATTGCGAATAACTTTCGTCATTTTAAAATTACTACTGAACCTACAAAAGAGGGAAAATATTATGTTGCAATATAACTATTACGAAAAACGGGTTTTTTACAATATTTGTTTGTTGTCGAGTTCCCGAAATTTCGAAGCAGTTGCATGCGCCATGATCTCGGAATTACTCCGTCACAAATACAGACATTTTTTATTTTTTTATTTATTTTTTAAGGCAACAAACAGTCATGTACAGAAACAAAATAGTAACATGTGAGTATAACTAAAGACTATAATTACACTTTTACAATATTTTAAACTTACTTTGAGCGACTCTTAGGACTAGGACATTAAAAACTACATGACATGACACAAAATCCCGCTTTTTGTAATAAGTAGTTAACGTGATTATAGCCATGAAAGTAAAAAAAAAATTGTTGTATTTCGCGAATGACTTTCGCGATACGTTACCGGAAACACAGAGTTAGTCTATTTAACCCGGGGTCCTTAGCTGGTTTTTTTAAGCTATTGCATAGCTTTGAGGGCCGCGACCGAATCAAGAAATTCCGTAACGAAAAAACCTGACACCCTCCACTCCGTGTCATAGATTTTGGTTGCTTAGTTACGATTGATCCCGAAAGCCACCTTGCACGATAAAATGCATGGCACACGATCGGTAAAGTTGTGCTGGACGAAGGATCCGAAGATTATCTCACCGTAAATGGTCAAGGTCAAAAGGGTTTCGACCACAGACCTACCTTGCGTACCAAAAGTTTGAACCACGGTCAAAGTTTAACGCCATAAGTGAGTCCGTTGTGAATAACAAAATTTTAAATAGAAAAATATTGGAAAAAATCAACTCGGCCGCAAGTGAATTCTCAGATAGGACTCGAACCCACGACCTTTGGAAATCCGGTCCAATGCTCTAACCACTGAGCTACCGAGACTTGCGTATTTTTAATACGCTGTAAGCCAGCGTTGTCACATCAATGCTAGGAATATCCTTGCATTCGAAAGAAACATCTTTTGAGGTGTTTAACGATCGATTAAGATGCAACAGCAAATCATTAATGATTTTTAAATTTTTCTATTTTTAATGCTATTTTTATACTTGATAAATTTTAAATAGAAAAAGAGATTGATTTTTTCAATATTTTTCTATTTAAAATTTATCATAAGTATAAAAATAGCATAGAAAAATGCAAAAATAAAAAAATCATAAACAGTTAAATCATTCAGCATTAGTTTCACTTTATTTGGCCGGATGTAAATATAAATCTGGGGTTATTTATTCAAATCGATGTTTTAGCGCAAGTGGCCCTAAAGATTTAAATTACTATTGAACCTACAAAAAGAGGGAAAACTTATGTTGCAATTCGCGAATAAGTTTCGTGATAATGATAAGTTATTCTAAACAAAAAGGCGAAAAAACCATGTTGTAAATTGCGAATAATTTTTGTATCGTATAAGCTGATATCTTGTAAGCAAAAGTCAGCTGAGAGTGTGTTCCTGAAAGGTCATATCAGTTTTCTTTATTAAGTAAGTAAGTAAGTAAATAAAACTTATTCTCTAATATCTTACTCTTGAAAATTAATATACATAAGTATCTAAGTACGAGTAGCATATCTCATCTTGACTAAAACGCCTTAACATTTAATAACTGCAAATGTTTCTAAAAGTCTCGGCGATAATTGCAAACTCCAATCCTCAGCACGAAAGAGTTTCAATGGGTTGCCCGGGCCTCTAGGCCAGGGAGAACATGCTGATTCCTTCAGACAGATATCTTCTAGACCCAGGGTTCCCGGGTTCGATTCCCAGCGGTGGTGTATATCGTATTCGGTTTGGTTGGTTGGACTTGTTCTATATCCGTCTGCCTAGCTACCACCATCTTTTCTAAGTTTGACGCCATAACAACAAGTTTTCAGCATTGTTGTGTTGTTCCGGCAGTAAGAGATAAGATAGCCAATTCGTCAGTGATTGAGGATTCCGGGAAAGGCTCGCTTCCATCTTCAGCCTTATCAATGCTTAATGAAACCTAAGTCTCATTGTCTCGTTCATAAAAAAGACCACACGGTCGGAAAAGTGTCGAGTGAGGTTCAATAGATTATCACTCTTAAAATTAGCCGGCATTTAGACCTTTAGTTACTTGTATAAGGCCTTGGATGTCTTTTACTACTCGAGTTGTGATAGTGGATACTAGATAATGGATAGGTCTACCAAGCTAGATATGGCCGGAACCACAGACCTACATCGAGATAGACGAAAAAAGCGCTTCAAACTGTATGAGATCCTAGCGTATCGAAATTTTCGTACCTACGATGACGTCACGAGTGAGATTTAGTGATGTGTAGATAAATGTTATTGACGAGCTCTTGCAAGAAAGCACTGCACAATTAACCATTTTCGTTTCTAAGTGACGCGTTTTTTCATGGCAATGATCTCAAGCGGACTCACTTATGGCGTTAAACTTTGACCGTGGTTCAAACTTTTGGCACGCAAAATTTAGATTTAGGTCTGTAGCCGCAACCCTTTTGACCTTGACCGTTCAAGGTGAGATAGTCTTCGGATCCTTCGGTCAGCACAACTTTACCGATCGTGTGCCATGCATTTTATCGTACAAGGTGCCTTTCGGGACCGTGATTTCGGTCTCTAAAGCCCCCGACTCATATGAAATTTTGGAGCGGGCTCACGTCACGAGCTATGATCTGTAGTAGCATGATTATTGTATGTACCTATGAGTTTAGACTGTAAATCATGCCAATAGTTGTTAATCACAGACCTATATCGACATAGACTGTAAAATTGTACCTACCTTGCTTTTCAAAAGTTTGATCCACCGTCAAAGTTTTACGACCTAAGTCAGTCTGCTTGAGATCTTGCCATGGAAACTCGCGTCACTCAGAAACGAAAATGGTTAATTGTGCCGTGCTTTTTTGTAAGAGCTCGTCAATAATATTTCCACATCACTAAATCTCGATCGTGACGTCATGGTACATATGAAAAATTCGACACGCTAGATTCTCATACAGTTTGAAGCGCTGTTTTCGTATATCTCGATATAAGTCTCTGTTATTATCGTCAAATCAAACAAGTTATATTTACATCCGTTGACCTCACAGAGGTCGTTATAACAAATCGAACCAGTGACCTCGAGAGTCGAGACCACATCTAATCAAGCGACACTACTGGTATAGTTCCGGACTATTGTGGTAATAGTTTCCGGTGATGGAGAATAAATCACGAATTTTATTTTATATTTAACAACTAACTTGACCTAGTATTAAACCACGAGTTTGGCCCAACGTTGCTGCATTTGACTCTTTCTATAGTCGTCATCAGCCATTTTTAATATCTCCACGGCTAGGGCACTGGCATTCCTTATGGATGGATAAGAAGAACGGGCCATGACCCACCACGCGGGCCCAAAGCGGATTGGTGGGTTCCGAAGCACGGAGGAGCTCGAGATAGTAAATTTTTGGTCACCCATCCCGTGACCGACCATTGCGAAAGTTGCTTCACCTCAACAATCGCAGGCCGAGCGCGCGAACCACTGCGCCACGGGCTTAACCACTCCAGTAGTAACAATAATTATAATAATAAATAATAATAATAAATATTTCCATACAATCACACCAATTACCTAGCCCACGTTAAGTATCATGAAGAACTTGTGTTATGCATACTAGATAACGGATAAACATACATACCTATATACTTTTTTTTTGTAAATACATACATAATATACATATTAAACATCCAGACCAAGACAAATAGACATGTTCATGCACACAAATATTTGTCTTGTCCGGGGATCGAACCCGGGACCTCGTGCGCAGAAGGCAGGTTTAGTACCCCTGCGCCAAACAGGTCGTCATTATAAATCAATTATAAATGTTTGTTTGTTTATTACTCTTTCACGCAAGAACTACTGAACCGATTTTGATGAAATTTGATATTGAGGGTCTTCAAATAGTAGACTAACACATAGGCTACTTTTTAACCGGGTTTAATCGCGGGCGGCTCTAGTACAGAATAATTAGGAAAGCTAATAATTACTTATAGTATAATGGAACGCGAAAGTTTTAAATCTTATACAGGGTGTTAAAAGACCCATAACGAAAATGAAAACCACGTATTCCCCCCACCGTTACTATCATTTTCTTGTATGGGGCCAAACCTGAGAAACTGATAGTTAAGGAGTGATTGAGGATTAAAGTCATTATTTAAAAAAAAAAATTAAAAAAAAACAAATAATAATTTATATAGTTATACCCAATTAATTTTCTGGGTTAGCTTGCTAGTAGCTAGTAGCTTGCTTGCTGGTAGATCCTTTCTTTCCATAGTTTCCATAGTTTAGATATATTCGCAGATTCTGAGTCCATATTCAAAAAACTAGTAGTAGAAGTTTTGGCAGATTTATGAGATTAATTCTTTTTTTTTCAGTTATTAATGTACTTAGTTAAATTAGTTAATTATATATACATTTTGCATAATAATCATACTTTCCCAAAATGTATTAAGTACTACTTACTTACTTATTCAAGTATCTAGATGTAAGTTTATCTTTTTTTGTTTTTAAATCATGCATGTATTCTTTTTAATCAGTAGGTACTTAAGTTAATGAGTATCACAAATTAACTCGAGGATAATGTTGTGGGCTTCACTATAAGCAATACTTATGTACTATCCTTAATTTCAACATATATTGTGAACGCTGTTTTTTGTCCCAAATAAATAAATAAATCCTGTCCTAGTCCCCGGGGTAGCTAAGATCAAGAGCGAACCCGTTCATAATCTAACATACATGATAGCATGAATGTGAAATATTGAATGTTTGACTGTTTGTTTAAACCTTTCGTGTACACTCAACTGTTACAATAAAAATTCTATTGTGTCTCGTTCAGTGTCCACGTATGTGTTAATACGTTTTATAACGATACTAGCTTCCACGCGCGTGGTTCCCGTTCCCGTGGGAATATCGGTATAAAAAATTGCCTATGTTACTCTCCGCCCTTTCAACTAACTCTATGCCAAAAATCAAGTCGATTGGTTGCTTAGTTAGAGCGTCAAGAAAGTCAAAGTCAAAGTCAAAGTCAAAGTCAAAGTCAAAGTCAAAGTCAAAGTCAAAGTCAAAGTCAAAGTCAAAGATTTTTATTCAAATAGACTTATAGATAGGTGCTATCGAATCGTCCAATTTTTTTTCCTACCAGCCATTCAGGACATCTTTTAACTGATAAGAAGAACGGCCGCAAGAAACTTATCAGCTTTAACAGGAGCAACAACATTTACAAAGGAACATGTCGTTTTCGACATTTACAAAGGACAAACAAACACACTTTCGTATTTATAATATTATTAGCGGCCGCTCGCGTTTTCACCCGCGTGGTTCCCGTTCCCGCGGGAATATCGGGATAAAAGTATCCTATGTTAATTTCATCCAAAATCCATTAAGTCCTTTTTGAGTTATTCGTTGCAAACAAACAAACAATCAAATCTTTCCTCTTTATAATATTAGTATAGATTATATTTTAATGTCGGTTTTCGACGACCTGTTAAGTGAAACCCTGTAAGGGCGTAGCAAAATTTGTTAAAGTTCTACATTTAGAAACTAAATTATTATTATTAAACTAAAATTACTATATTTTAACAAAATAATTTAAAACTAACTTTATAAAGTTATAAGTAACACAACACAAAAATATTTGTCTTCCCCGGGTTCGATCCTCGGACAAGACAAATCTTTTTATGCATGAACATGCCTATTTGTCTTGGTCTGGGTGTTTAATATGTATATTATGTATGTATTTACAAAAAAGTCTATAAGTATGTTTATCCGTTATCTAGTATCCATAACACAAGTTCTTCATGAAACTTACCGTGGGCTAGATAAATGGTGTAATTGTATGCAATTATTTATTTATAGTAAGGATATATAGTCTTAGGATTCCTATAGAAACACGCGTGTGAAACCGAGGGCGGCCTTAAGTTTATAATATTAGCAGGATTATTATTTGTATGTATGATATCCAATTACTTTAATCCACGTTGTGTCAGTGGTTTGCAATCGTGATCACCCTGACCTCTGTGGTCGTGACGCGAGTGAAGCCGACGGCGACTCCTAGCTAGATGTTGAGATTCAAGTATTTATAGTGTTGGAATTTAGCTAGAGGCGTTTCGTGTAATTAGTATTAGGATATTGTCATACAATTATGGTATTAAGAATAGTGCCTGGGAACAGTGTCATACAAACATCTGAAAAGATGTTTATTTTGAATGCAAGGATATGCCTAGCATTGATGTGACAACGCTGGCCTACAGCGTATTAAAAATATTAAAGTATTGGAGAATTTCGACGGCGGTCCGCAAGTCTCGGTAGCTCAGCGGTTACAGCAATGAACCGTATTTCCGAAGGTCGTGGGTTCGAACCCCATCTGAGAATTCACTTGTGGCCGAGTTGATATTTTACAATTATTTTTCTATTTAAAATTTATCATAAGTGTCATACAAGGTCACTATACACCGTATTTTTTTTATTAACTACCAGAAAAACTTTAGGGAGTGTATTCATCAATACATCAACTTTTACTCTGGAACCAACAACAAAATCGTGTAAAAAAGTGTTATCCCATGCTAGGCCAGAGGAAAACAACATTAAAAGCGCAAAGCAATATGAAGTTTTGGTTTAAAAAAAAAACTTCTATGCTATTCAAAGATAGTCCGTTTTTACTTTTATTTTTTTAAGCAAATTTTTTTATCTTGAATACGAGAATAGTGAATTAGAAAAAGTTATAGAATTCAATTTGCTTTTGTTACAGCTCAAAAAAGTCTGTGCGTCTACTTCTCAGTTTATATTATACTATACGGCCGCTCGCGGTTTTTCCGCGTGGTTTCCGTTCCCGTGGGAATATCGGCATAAAATAATATCGTCCAAATGACATTCAATAAATTCAAAAATAATTTATTTAATATGCTATTAAATTACTTAAGTATTAAGGACTTTATGAATGATAAATTGTGACTTATTTTTAAATATTCCGATTGTACTATAATTACACTGTGACAATTGATTTATTATTTTATTATCTTTTTTTTTCATTTTTAACATTGTTTTAATTTTTTTAACGCACTATGTAAATCCCTTGTATTTCTAGGACGCTTAATTATTTAATTTATTACACTGACATTTAATTAGTTTTAATACAGTATGTGATCTTTTGACTGAATTGTACTACCAAATGTATATATTTGCACGCTGACTTATCAGCAGAATATGTCGGTCATTATTTTATGTAACAACCCTTGTATCCATATTCTTGCCAATAAATTTATTTACTATTTATTAAAAAGATGTTCATAACCAGGCTATCTACTATCTGTGTACCAAATTTCATTCAAATCCGTTAAGTAGTTTCGGATCCCATTCATTGCAAACAAACAAACAATCAAATCTTTTCTCTTTTAATATTAGTATAGACTATTTTAAAAGGTGATCGAAAAACCACTATTACCGGAAAAGCAACTGTAACTTCGCAGGGAAATATTTTTTTAACAAAAACCAACAAAACGAATCGGTCCGTGACAGACATCGTAACAATAATCGTGCCATTTTTTTACTAGTTTTTTTATAAAACACGTATTTAATTATTCGAACGGATTGACAATTCAAAAAAAAGGTTATATTGAATTGAAATTGACAGTAGTCTCTTCCTCAAAATCAGGAATTGATCGATACCTACAAACACTTTTTTTATTATTAGTGAATAATGCGTTTTCTTGCATTTATTTAATTACTAGTGTTCGCCAGCGGTTTCTTCCGCGTGGTCCCAGTGCCCATGGGAATATCTTATATTTTAATCCAGGCTATAAACTATCTGTGCGAAAGTTGCTGAGTTGCTGAACCACCATGATCACAGGCCGAAATGAACATGATTTAGCGACCTCCAGACAAAATTTTAATTATTTCCTTGTTATTTTGGCGGCGAAACATGTGTAGGATATCCTTCTTACGTTGCTTCTTACATAATATTTAACGGATGTGTGCGTTTAAGATCGTACGATAATTCGGTGTTTATTCGCAATAATTAAGTTATTATTCAAATCTAAGCAAAATTCTTTTTGTTTAAGTCATCTTTACTAACATTTATAAATGCAAACTAATGTCTGTCTGTCGTCTAAAAGAAAGTCTTATAGATACAGAATTTCCATTCGTATTATAATATACTGGATTGCAAAAAATCCGGGCACTACAAGGTGTGATAGTTTCTTAAATACATTTTTTTTTGTTTGTGTGACCGACTTGATTATTTCCAATATTTTTCTATTTAAAATGTATCATAAATACATAAAATTAATTCGTGAAACTATAGTATGTTGCAAATGACTGATTAATATACAGTGGTGGTCAGATAATTAGAAACACTAGTTGATTTTCATACAAATGAGGTAACTTTGGAGCCTTGGTTCTCTGCCAAGGATTGACCGAGCTGTGATCTGATAATGATCATCCAGGGAGTGAATGGAGGAGATCCAGATTGCAGGTGCAGATTGGTATAGAGGTACGTACACCGGTTTCAAGGTGACGCCTACTCTGAGGTCCCGGGTTAGAATCCCGGTAGGGGCAAATGTTTTTATGATGAATACGATAATTTGCACCTGAGTGATGGACGTTTATATATATCTCTACACACAAATACTTATCTATACTAATATTATAAAGAGTAAAGATTTGATTGATTGTTTGTTTGTTTGCATTGAATAGGCCCCGAAACTACTGAACGGATTTGAATGAAATTTGGTACACATATAGTAGATAGACTGGTTATGAACATAGGCTACTTTTCATCCCGATATTCCCACGGGAACGTGAACCACGTGGGTGAAACCGCGGGCGGCCGTTAGTATTGTAGACGGATAATTTGATTGGTCATAGGTGAAAGTCCACCTGTCGAGGAGCCCGTGGCGCAGTGGTTCGCGCGCTCGGCCTGCGATTGTTGAGGTTAAGCAACTTTCGCAATGGTCGGTCACGGGATGGGTGACCAAAAATTTACTATCTCGAGCTCCTCCGTGCAACGGAAGGCACGGCCAATCCGCATTGGGCCCGCGTGGTGGGTCATAGTCCGTTCTCCTTATCCATCCATAAGGAAGGTCAGTGCCCCAGCAGTGGGGACGTCTACCTGGCTAGCTACCACAGTCTTATCTAAGTCTCTCGCTATCATTAATTAACGTCAGCGGCGCAATTCTCGCGCCTTCGACATCTCGAATTCGTCATTTTTTGGAGTAAAAAATCTGTATTAAAAGCTCACTGAAAGCAATCTTAGACATTATAGGATTATCAAAGATAATTGAAACTCAAGGTTTTTGACAGAAGTACTTAAAGATTTTACTTATATTTTTAATAAAGAAAGCAAGGTTATAAAAATAGGCGCGAGAATCGGGCCCCTTGTCAGCGAAGGCTTAGCGTTTTTGCGTTGTAAGTTAAAAAAAGTTGTGGTTTCACTGAATCAAAATAATCTCTGGTTACTTTATCAGATTGATCGAAAAAAGGACCGGATATAAAAACGCTGATGATAATGATAATACAGACAACAGACAAACCATCAGTAAAAAACCCTTATAAAGCATCTTTCTTAGAATCTTATGGTTGGTAAACCACATTGTAATCCATTCAGTAATTACTAAGAAAAGTGAGGAGCAAAGCAATTCTCGCGAAATTCGTCAAAAAAACTTAGTACAGTTCAAAATGTTAAATTGTACAAAAAATATACAAAGAGTTTTTATTGTACTCGATGTTATTTCGTAGGACCGAAAAGGTGGAAAATCCATGTTGCCTTTTTTCTTGTACATAAGTCTCCTTGCCGCTGTGAATTAAAAAAAATCATTTAGGTAAAAGTACAGAATTCATTGAAAGCGAATCCTAACTAATATTATGAATGAAAAAGTGTGTTTGTTTGTCCTTAATTTAATATATTTAACCGACTATTTTTAACCGACTTCAAAAAAGGAGGAGGTTCTCAATTCGGTTGGTATCTTTTTTTTTATTTTTTTTTATGTATGTACATCTATTACGCCGAGATTTTTTAACCGATTTCCGTGATTCTTTTTTTTCAATTTCAGTATAGTATATTTTCTTCTTCTTTGTCCATAATAATTCTGGGCTTTAATCTGTGACATTTTTAATTTACTAATAGATCTGGTTATAACTTTATGACTCACTTTTATTTTACATTCATCTTTAAAGTATGTTTCTAGGACCAAATTCTAATAAGTTCTTTTTGCAATATTTGTATTGTAAGGGTCTATAGAGGTTTATTTGGTTTTTCCTACGTTTCGGCACCTTTTCAACTGCCGTCACGGCAGACTGATTTTATAATCTTTAACTTTTTATCTACAACGGGGAAACTTTAGCCTTCATCGTACCCTGATGATAAGTTATAAGATAAGGCTGAATGAGTAATCGCTTTTCTTGCAGAATCATCAACCACTGAGGAACTGGCTGGCCTCAACTGTCGGAACACAACGATGCTGAAAACATTGTTGTTGAGGCGACAGACTAAGATATGATGGTGGTAGCTAACCAGGCGGACTTAGAAGAAGAAGAAGAAGAAGAAAACCATTTATTAACAACACACACAAAAAACAGTTATACAATGAGACAAGTAGATACTTAATTAAGACAAAAAGAAGAATTGTTACTAGACAGAAAAACAAAATGACGAAAAAGAACAATAAGTGTGCTGCTAATAGACCCTGTCTCAGCAAAATTAACTTCTGGGTCATTCATTGATGGTCAGAATAACGCAGAAGCACTGATATTCTTAGAACAAGTTTTGAAAATGTAAAATAAATAATATTAATAGTAGATTATTAACCAAGGGGATAAAGCAGTGTCTTCTATCGCGGGTGACGATTTAAATCGCGAGCGTAACGAAGGACTCGAGGATTACTCCCGAGCGTAGCGAGGGTGTTAAAAACTTAAATCACGAGCGAAGCGAGGGATTTAAGACGAGTCCTGAGTGTAGCGAGGGATTTAAGTTCACCCAAGACCAAGACAGCTTTATCACCTAGGAAAATACTCTACTTTTCGTACCATTTGCGAAAAAATTTACAGAATAATAATATGAGATGTATTTGAAGAAAACAAAAACGCGGCAAATTCCTAGACTAATATTTTTTTGTCGGAAAAGCAAAGGCATCAAGCTCATACGGCCTCGTCGGTTTTCGTAATTTTATTTAATAATCATAACTGCATAATAAATGCGTATTCCTTTTTCAAAAAGATGTGTAATGCTTTATATACAAACTCAATGGTGTAAACACAGATGCAGTTCAGTATAAATTTCGGTAAGTATTCCAAATTTAAATCACATTCTCCCCCTAGAGGATGAATGAAATTCAGTACAATTTTCTTTCCCTGTTTTTAACAGATAAAAAATGACTATTGTTATGTTCGCTTTTTGTGGCATAGAATGTCACTTTTTTGAGCAAGTGGTACGAAAAAATGTTTTTTAATCGGACAACAGTATCCATAGGTGGTTATCAATATAAAAACGTAATATCTAATGTTAGTTCTTAATAACTAGGGATTTGTTATATATTGACGATGATATTGATATTATTTGACGACCTGTTTGGCGCAGGGGTACGAACCCCACCTTCTGCGCCAGAGGTCCCGGGTTCGATTCCCGGACAAGACAAATATTTGTGTGCATGAACATGTCTATTTGTCTTGGTCTGGGTGTTTAATATGTATATTATGTATGTATTTACAAAAAAAAAAGTATATAAGTATGTTTATCCGTTATCTAGTATCCATAACACAAGTTCTTCATGATACTTAACGTGGGCTAGATAATTGGTGTGATTGTATGGAAATATTTATTTATTTATTTATTATTCAAGAGCTCATGGCCGCGCTTGACTGACTGATCGTATTCGATCACGTTTGTTGAGCAAAGTTCGGCCCGGTCAGGTGTCGGATGGGTGACCGTAAAGTGGCGTTACAACTGAGCGCTTCCTTGCTTCGGAGGGCACGTTAAACCGTCGGTCCCGGCTGTTGTCATTTGATTACAGTCGTTAAGCCAAGTCAGAGGCCTTATAGGCGGCTTGATAAACTGACACCAGAGGTGGCCACTAATCCTCACTCGATACGAAGACGATCATATGCTGGACAGTCCCCACTGCCGGCGATGACATGCAGAACATTGCTGCGGCCACAGACATATATCGAGATAGACGAAAAGAGCGCTTCAAACTGTATGAGAACCTAGCGTGCCGAATTTTTGTACCCACAATGACGTCGCGAGCGATTTAGTGATGTGGAAATGTTACTGACGAGCTCGACTATTGATGAGTAATTAACCATGTTTGGTTCTGAGTGACGCGTGTTTTCATGGCAATGGTCTCAAGCGTCATACGCGAATTTTGCCAATGTCAAGTAAATATATTTTGTAATTTAAAGAAATTGTACTGTAGATTGAGTTAAAAATGGAGCCTCACAACACGTGTTATTACGAAAAGAACTCGGGTGAAACTCCCTCTAACCCCCATATTCTAAGTCGTTTTCGTCCACACTCAAACTCATTCGACAAATTTGGTATTCATAGTTGCAAAAAATCTCCTCCACACAAATTATTCCTCACTTGAGTGTAATAATTACAGAGTTACGACTTAGAATACCGATTTCGTGGAGTATTTCGAAGAGTTTTTCAGTGAGGTTTCGTTAAGTCGAGGACGAGTAAGTTTTGGAGGAATGACTTAGAATATGGGTGTAAGACTCCACTGTCCATTTGTCGGTCAGCTAGACAGTTGAACTTTTTACAAATTATGTTTTTCTGTTGCCACTATAACAACAAATACTATATACATAAAATAAATATTTAAGTGGGGCTCTGTGAGTTCCTATACAACAATGCCGTTTTTTGCTCGTATTAATAATATGGTACGGAACCCTTCATGCGCGATTCTGACTTGCACTTGGCAGGTTTTCTTATAAATAAATACTACCATTGTTTATATTTATTAGATGTATAAAAAATTAAGAGGTTGCGTATTAAGATATACTAATAAAATCTTTACAAAGTAACGATTATAAAAAAAAACGAAACAGAACTTTAAAAACAAACATACAAAGCATGATTGAGGATAGTAAAAAAAAAAAAAATGTAGTCGAGATTTTCTGCTAACAAGCAATTGATAATCATCGGTATTGCATTCTCAGTATTGATTTGTACTAAGCAACGACCGTGATTTTTTCTGAAAGCCCGACGGAGCGTTGTCATGACGATTCTCGGAAAAAGTATGGACTTTTTTATTTAAAACTGTTACAAATCAACTCTCAACTCTGTTACAAATCTGGTTAGAAATGTTACAAATCTGGTAATAAGATATATGTATTTCTTCATACCTTTACCTAGATTTGTAATGTTTCAGAAACACGATTTTATGATTTTTCCTCGACACTTTTTCTTTCAGAAATGACCTCTTAAAAAGACGAAAATTCGATCATCCATCCATCATCATCATCGCCCACTGCTGGACATAGGCCTCTCCTAGCTCACGCCTATTGTGGCGTTCATAGGAGACTATTAGCCTACTGCTACCACGCTGGCCAAACGGGTTGGTAGAGGGTTTGTTTCAAGTTTTCCTTCTCTCGCACAGGGGTCCAATGCGTCGAGCCTCTTAGTCGACTCTTACGACACCCCAGGCTTGTAAGAGAGTGGTCACACTTGTATTCTTCGGCCGTCACCACACGGCAAGAAAATTCGATATTATTCTCAAATGGGGCTACATTTTGGAAATTGGTTTAATCAGTGTACGTCAATAATATTTAGCATTGATTAATTTCGTGATATTTCGCCTAATCTTAATAATCTATAATAAATAAATAATCTGCCAAATCGATCTCGCTCCCGCGCGCGTCTTTTTCTTATTGCTATCTCAGTTCAGTCGTAAAGCGCCTTAAGTATAGCCTTAAGTAGCCCCAGGAGGCTTCTGCGCTTCTGGAAGGAGCTGGGATGGCTTGACTAGCCATACCGATGCTATGTTCACGCATAACGGACCAAATGGGAGTCTAAATGCGGAGAAAAGAGCCCATCACCAATACCAATACCAATACCAATACAAATGCCTTAAGTATTGATTACTGATAAATATGACTGCTTCTGGGTTTTGCGCAAGAGGGAGACGACAGAAAGTGTTTTACTTCAATCAAACCTCTTTTTTTTATGAGTAACGGGAGTCACTTATCCCCATATTCAAAGTCGTTCCTCCAAAACTTTTTACACTCCACTCAACCTCGTCGTGGGTAAAAATGGTAGTGTGCGCTAGGCCTAACACGGAGTGGCTACGTACTCTTTGGCTCCTCCAGGTCCTTATGGAGTTATGACTTAGAATACCGATTTCGAGGAGTATTTCGAAGAGGTCTTCAATGAGGTTTCGTTAAGTCGAGCACGAGTAAGTTTTGGAGGAACGACTTAGAATATGGGTTTTAGCCTTCATCATACCTGATGTTAAGTATATAAAAGGCTGAAGATGGAAGCGAGCCTCTCCCGGAATCCTCAATCACTGAGGAACTGGCTATCTTATCTTTAACTGCCGAGACACAACAATGCTGAAAATATTGTTGTTATGGCGTCAGACTTAGATAAGATGGTGCTAGCTTGCCAGGCGGACTTACATCAAGTCCGACCACCAAACAAACCGAATACAATATGTACCCCCGCTGGGAATCGAACCCGGGACCCCTGGGCCTGATACCGGTGGTTGTATCACTAGACCACAGAGGGGGTTAGTTTTTGCATTCTTCTTCGGAATTAATTATTTTACCGCAAAAAAATGATGAAGCCAGAATCAGGTTTCAGTTGTCCCAGGTGCGTTGATGAAGATCCTGATTATTGGCGCGTTGAATTTATATGATTAGTAAATAATAACATCACGATATTGAAGTCATTTGTTAAATTATTTGAATGAATGCAATTGAATCGTGACAGACAATTAAAGGTCAGGGATATTTTTTGTTGCATACTTACAAACATACTTAAATACACCGCAAACGTTTCGGTTTTGGTATGTCTAACTAGAAAACTATTCAAAAACTGAAAAAAAAACTAAATAAGTAATAAAAAGTTAAAAAGTCAGCAATTTGCGAGACGAGGCGTGTTTTTAAAATGTCGATAATAATTTTAGAAAAAGGCTAGCTAAAATAAAATTATTTACTTTAATAGTTATATTATGTTTCATAATAGAGTAAGATCTGTAGTGTCGGCTTAGAATAGCACTACCCCCTCTCATCCCGTGGGTGTCGTAAAAGGCGACTAAGGGACTCAGCCTTCAGGAGACAGTCAGCAGCGACTCCTACAAACTTGGCCATACTGCGATCGCCAACCCGCCTGCCAAGCGTGGCGATTATGGCATCCCCTTTGGTGGAGGCCTATACCCAGCAGTGGGTGTTATGTGGCTGAGACGACGACGAATGGAGTAAGATCCCAGGGCCGCCAGACCTTACTTATTTTGTATGTTATTCAGGTAGTGTATGTACATTTCGTGAACGAATTATTATATTTTAACGAAATTCTCTAAAACATACGTAAAAACCAGCTTTGAGACTTTAAAAAAAGTTAGTAATGTTTTCATTATCCCCTGTACCTATTTTTTTTGCCGGGAGGAGAGATACTACCAGCTAAACCCCTCACTGCTTGCCAGCAAACTGCTGGCAGTCTGCCCTCTGTCCGGGCCTCTTCGCGACTAGAGATGGCTGGGCAAGCTAGTACCTGTTAATTGGGCCACAGCACAAACCGGTCTGTGCACAGACCTATATCGAGATAGATGGTAAAAGTGTACCTACCTTGCGTGCCAAAAGTTTGATCCATGGTCAAAGTTTTACGAACTAAGTCAGTCCGCTTGAGACCTACACGTCAACCAAAAACGAAAATGGTTAAGTAATTGTGCAGTGTTTCTTGCAAGAGCTCGTCAATAACATTTACACATCACTAAATCTCATTTTTGACGTACGAGAAACTCGCCACGCTAGGTTCTCATACAGTTTGAAGCGCTCTTTTCGTCTATCTAGATATAGGTCTGTGGCACGAACTAACAAACGAAAGTACATAGGTACGTTCTTACACTAACTAATCCCATAGGTACATTTGATCTTCCAGAAAAAAAGTAAGTTCTGGCAGCCCTGGGATCTCGGAGTAAGAGCAGTTATTATTATTATGATTGTGTTTTGTTCTAGACGAGCAAGGATATTATTAATAATAATTATATGGATCTTTATTAAAAGTTATGTCACGTAATGCGTTGATGTCTTTTCTATATCGGTTCTTTAAGGTAATATTTAATATGATATTGTATGTAACGAATAACCTCAAAAACGATTTGGATAAAATTTTACAATCAAATAGTTTATAGCCTGGATAAACCCAATAATCTACGGCGGTCAACCGTCAATAAATCCAATCGCAGATGGCTTTTAGCATTATAAATGTAAAAAGATTTGTATGTTACAATGTTTTTACTCCATCACGGTTACTTGGATATGGATGAAATTTTGAACGTAGATAGGAGCCTAAATTTTACCCCTACGTCTTATCTCTTACGGGAACGAACGGTTATACGCGGGCAAAACCGCAGGCGTTCTCTAGTGTTATTATAAATGATCTGCGTACTGATTCTTGCGTAAACAATATTTGTAATTCATAACAGATGGCATTCTCGAAAACTAGTTTTTTTTTCTTCATCGTTATCAATCATAATTGCCAGTAACCATACTGATTGATCAATTAAATCGATCATTAGTTGTGTCCTATGAACATTATTTATGAGTTAACATAATTTATGAGATCGCGTGTTTTAAAACGGGCGTGTTAACGGTTTACCCGTTTTTTTTGTATAGAAAAGTATTTGTCCTTTCTTCGATAAAAAAATAAGGTTTTATTATTATTCCAAATGTCATTGTTGCTTGACAATTGAAGGTCTGACTTTGACGTTTCTTTCGCTTTCTAATTACTTTTCTAATTCAGGGCGGAAATATGAAAACGAGAGTTTATTATACGTTGCTTATACGTTTTTAAAATCATTGCTATATAATATCAATTATTATTATCTTTCGCATGCATATTTATGTTGATATAGCTGTTCTGATGTTTTTTTTTCTATGACATGTACTACCACTGTTACCTACCTATATCTGCGAATAAATGAATTGATTGATTGATTGATTGTTTCAACCGAGTTCTTTTCGTAATAACAAGCTCCATTTTTAACTCAATCTACCGTACAACTTCTATATATTACAAAAATATATATTTACTTGACATTGGCAAAATTCGTGAATTTTATCGCGAAAACGCCATTGATTAAAAAAAAATTGAAAAATGTGTTATGTCGAGAGGGCATCTCTGATTGAAAAACTGAAGAAACTATTTCCACCGTAAAAAAAAAACTTTTTGGTGCGCACTGCGGGTCTAGCGTGAGTTTGCAAATATCCAAACGTAACCGTTGCATAAGAGTCGAATTTTTACAGATAGCCTTAATGCAATAAGAATAAGGTTGAAAATTTAACTCTATTCGCAAACATCGGCTAAGCGAGTAAGGTAAGAAAGCTCACACTAAGCACTTTCTTCATTAAAATAAAACAACACTTACGGATTTTAAGCGCAATATTTCACGAGTCAATTAAATAATTCAGTCTACAAATTTAATTCATGTATTATTTAGTTTTTTCTGACATGTTATTTTTCTGACAGTAAAATTTAATTTTTATATTTGACATTTTTGTAATGATAACATTTGACATTTAAATAATTTTGTAATTTCACTATTAATAATCAATTGTATTTTTTATGCATGTACTAATTCCTACGCTTTTTTAATGGCAGAAATGTTTGCACTTTATTAATTGTACCATCTTATAACAATACCATTTTCTAAGGAATAAATGATTCTGATTCTGATGCTGAGTTAATAAGGTCTTATTTTACGTGTTTTGTAAAGGTTTTTATATTATCCCGACGTTTTGGCACCTTTTCAGCTGCCGTGGTCACGGGATGACTCCCGTTAGCTGAAGCAAAAAGCCTTAAAAACACGGAAATGGGATCTTATCTCGTCAAATACAGTGTGCTTAAGTAAAAGTTGGTTTACAAAAAAAAATAGTTTCTAATTATTATTAATATTAAGTTAGTCGTTGATAAACTAGAAGCATTTGGTAAATAACTATCGATCGCAGGTAGCTGCATACGGGCAGCGTAGGACCGATCGTCGTGGAGATCCTTGGGGGAGGCCCCTACCTAGCATTAGGTTTAGTGTGGCTGAGATGATAATGATAATGGAATATAATAACATGTCCTTGCAACTTAAATCTAGGATAAAGTTGCAGAGTCGTACCGCGCAAGTGGCGTCAGCATCGAAATCGGCTACATTTGACAGATGGATGTGACATATTGCTGCTTCTTTTTGACACAAATGAAAACTTGCCAATAACTAAGAGCAATATGTGAGCGATATGACATATTGCTCTTAGTTTTTACACAAATTACTTATCGACACACCGTGTTCGATATAATGGAAATCGAATTATCAAACGAAGACAATGGAACCCATTATGCCGTCTTAATTTCAGAAAGTTTTCTGTTATGGTTTTAATGGTATGGTACTAAATTTTTTAACACAATTGGCTATTTGACAATGCGAAAAATAAAGTGTCAATTACTGTTATCAGTATAAATTATGAGTTTAAAAATGGTTTTTTATTAACGTAAGTTGAAAATAATTATAAATTTATTTAAAAATCCGTAAATAAAAATGCATTTTTAAACGTTTTGTCACGTGACTCAAAACGCTCCCGAATCGTCGAGTTTATAATGACGTCACCTGCTTGTAAACCTCGTTTGACTACGTATGTGGATGATATGCAGAATACAGGCAAGTGACGTCACCGAACCCATTGCAGTGCCATATTGTCAAAGTAGCGTTTTGGCGCGCTATTTAAATATTGAATATTTAATTTGATATTTTTTAGCAAATATGTACAAGAATTTAAAAAAACAACTTTTACTGGGTTCCATAAACTCCACTACATAATATAAAATGGATTTTCAAAACCTGTCAAATAGCCTATTGTAAGGATATGGCGTACGTATACATTAAACAACAGAACAGAAGCCCCGCGTGTGGCTACTTTAAATCTTAACACTATGTAAATTAGGATTAAATAAAAGCAGCCACATCCGGGAATTAAGCCCACATGCGCCAAGCTAGAATAACACATTTAACTCAGAGTTAATGCTACATTTGCATGCATCTAACTCTGACTTAAACGTTGACTTAGCTTGGCCCAAGTGGACCAGAGAGTATCTATAGTCATAAACTACGTTAAAAGCTAAAAAACTTACCTCTCCTCCACAGTTAAATTCGCCAACTCAGGTATCCAGCACCAATGTTGTTCAGGCACAATAGTCATAAATATTTGTGAAAAATAAACGAACGCGACGAAAAAAGCAAAAGGTATCATCAACAAAAACAAAATCTTCTGATATAACCCAAATTCGCCGACATGTGGTAACAAATCATCGAAATCCGTAGCCTTTTTCTGTGGCTTATCGTCTTTTCTACCACTGTCACTTGTTTTTTTAGTTGTGGCAGCACTATCTGTATTGTCATTAATGTAACCTTTGTTGACGAAACCTCCGCTAAGGTCTATGTTTGACAGTTTATCGTCTATGGAATTTTGGCGGGAATCGTCATCTTGTTCGGCAACAGGTGTTCTCTCTTGAGGCGCCATCTTTATTGAGTGTTTTTTTTAATTATGTTTCGAATCCAATGGGCATGCTCGTTATGTTTTTGGTTTGTATCTGTAACAAAGACATGAAAATAATGGTTAGTTTTTTCTACTACTGGAATAGCTAAATCTTTATCAGACCCAATTTTATGTAGTGATAAGGCTGAAGGTGGAATACTGAGGTCAAAGGGTCAAGTCAAGGGTCAAGGGTCAAAGTCTTTAGCAAAGTTGGTAAGTACGATCGGAAAGTGGTGAGTCAATTTGACACTTGACAATGGATCCATATGAAATCGGGCGGTCTTTTGATTCACTGTTCAACGACCTGTTTGTCGCAAGGGTACTAAACCCGCCTTCTGCGCCCGATTCCCGGGTTCGATTCCCGGACACGAAAAAATATTTGTGTGCATGAACATGTCTATTTGTCTTTAACTGGGTGTTTAATATGTATATCCTGTATGTATTTACAAAAAAAACGTATATAAGTAAGTTTGTTTATTCGTTATCTAGCATCCATAACACAAGTTCTTCATGAAACTCATAACAACAATGTTTTCAGCATTGTTGTGTTCCGGCAGTTCGAGATAAGATAGCCAGTTCCTTAGTGGTTGAGGATTCCGGGAGAGGCTCGCTTCCATCTTCAGCCTTATCAATACTTAACATCATGTATGATGAAGGCTAAGAGTCTCCCCGTCATTCATAAAAAAAAAAACTTAATGTAGTCTAGATAATTGATGTATTCAATTATTTATTTTATTTACTGTCCAGGCAGTCCATTCGCTCGCCACTCTCCCGCGCCACTCTCCCGTGTAAATCGGGCATTACTGCCGCCGGAACACAACAATGCCGTAGACAAAATGGTGGTAGCTAACTATCTAGTCACGCGGACTTAAAACAAGTCTTTTCACCAACCGAAGTATGACGTAGTATGGAAGTAGCGAAATGCAATAATTGATTAACTAACTTATTATTACACGAAACAGCTATTTATTACTACCAAAAATGAATCATCTTTATGCATTTTAACGTTTCTGGCAAAGGCCTCTCATTTGGACGACTAAGGAGAATCAACTGCAAATGCTGCCAAGACGTTGTTGGAATTACCAACATTTTATATTATAATTTTGAAGTAGCTGGCAACATTTTTGTATATTGTTATATTTTTGTGTGGTGACAACATATGTGTCACTTTTTGCCTCCATATTTCAAGGAATATAGTAAATAAGTTCAACAAGACCATTTTTATTACCGGCCAGCCAGTCAAAGTCATAAAGTCCGCTACTATTTTATTTATGGTCCTTCGAGCCGGATTTGAACCAGCGACTTATGGATGCGACCAACCATTACCAACAGACGTATGCGGTGTATTTTAGTTAATATCTAAATTATTTTTGTTCAATCTCCTTCTGTTCTTTCGATGTTTATTTTCTGATTTTTCCTCTGATCCAATCGGTCTCTATCTCTACCTTTACTCTTCTTTTACCTTTAGATGATAAAATAAAGGATAGACTAAAATAATGTAGTGACAAGAAAAAAAAACCGCACTATCGAATTCGCCTTATTCATTCACCGTGATTTTCTTACTCTAAAACTAATAGCCAGTTCCTCAGTGGTTGACGAATCCGCTTTCATCTTTAGCCTTATCAATACTAAACATCAGGGTGTCAATTCTGCATTTTTTTTGTCATAATCTCTCTCAATGGTTGTTCATAGTAGTGTTTATTTACACTGCTGTAACAAGAACTGTGTAAAACAGCACTACAATTGAAAAACGATTGGAGTACGATTGTGATTAAGCATTAGTAGAATTGGGCCAGGTATGATGAAGGCTAAGAGTCTCCCCGTCGTAAATAATAATAAAAAAATACTCAGTTTTTTTGTATCTATGTATGTACTTGCTTCACCTTCTATGACTTTCAACTACTGTCAATACAACTTTAGTTAAGTATAAAAGATTATCTTTCGACATAAATTATGAAATAAAAACTAGTTAGTATTAAATAATCTGTGGTTTTGTACGAGTATATACAAAAAATATACTAAAAGTGAACGTAACTACCTACTTATTTGAAAACTCGAAGATATTTGGCATGATTTAATTGAAATAAAACAACTTGTACGGATATCAAACGCGCTATATTTCATCCGCTATGGCATCCCGTCATCCCGTGACCACGACAGCTGAAAAGGTGCCGAAAGGTCGAACGGAAAATAAAAAAACCCCTAAAACCTAAAAATACGGACAATTATTACAACTTAGTTCGTGAAATATAGCGCGTTAGATATCCGTAAAAGTTTTTTTTTCAATGAACAGTGCGCGCCAAAACCTGCCTGCCTTTACACTGTTCGACCCGATATCAGAGTTGAAAATGGTATTTTACTATACTCGGGGAGATAATTAGACGGAAAAAATGTAAACAAACAGCTGTCATTTCTTTTTTCTTAAATTATTGAAATGATACCATATACAAACACATATCCCCAAAACCACCTTCATTAAGAATTGCTTTAAAAAATAAGACATGAACTTTAACACTTTTCATTAATTTTCGAGGAAACAAAATAAACAAAGCAATTTTTACATAACTCTTTTAGATTTTAAAAAGATGACTTACATAATTTATTTTCAATAACTCGACATAACATTTTTTTGAGTACTATTCACACTGTGGCAAATTATCGTGGGTCACGAACCATTTTATTTAAGAAATAATATTAATGATATTATATTGCAGTATAATTCTACCATTTAACTACATAAAATCCTATCCTATCCTACTAATAATATAAATGCGAAAGATTGGAAGGATGTTTGTTTGTTATTCTTTCACGGAAAAACTACTGAACGGATTTAGATGAAACTTTACAATATATAGCTTATACATCAGAAATCAGGCTTATAAATTATAAACCACGCAGGCGGCCACTAGTATTATAAATGCGAAAGTTTGAATGGATGTTCGTTACTCTTTCACGCCAAACTACTGACGGATTTAGATTAACTTTTACAGTATAAAACTAATACATGAGAATAACACAGTGGCTAAAATTTATCCCAATATGTCTACAGGAACGGGCACCACGTGGATGAAACCGCAAGCGGTAGCTTGTTTTATTATATTCCGATTTTTCGATTCCTTTCAACGAAATTTATTGTGATTTTCACTAACTTGGCCTACTAAGTATTACCAGAACTTGAAAAGTTGAAAAGTACTAGAACAAGAGAACTCATGGTTCTTTTGGTCGTTTAAAAAACGTATATATAAAAAAAAAGTTGCTAAACCCTGTACTCAACTTGTGACATTGACAGTTCTTTGTTTACATTTTTTCCGTCTAATTATCTCCCCGAGTATACATCAACCGATACCGATATCGGATCGTGTTATGTAAAAACGCTCGACTGAGCTCGTTTTTATGCAATTTTGATACGAACACGTAATTAAATACAACGTCATTATAAACATAATGACGTGTGGGTTTGTTGAAGTGTATGTTTTATTATTTAAACCAAAGAAGCTGAGGTTATCTCCACTGGTACTTTTAAATAGGTAGGTACTCTATTCGATAACGAGATTCGGCCGAATATACATGCTACAAGAGTGTCAGTCGAAGATGTTGAAAACTACAATATTAATCATATTTTTAACACTAATTTGTGAAGATGTGCTTGCCAAACTTGTTAAAAGTGACGGAGAAAGTGGTGCTTCGATTAAAGTGATACAAGGTGATACACGGACAATAATCAATCAACAATCAAATCTGATTATCTGCCCGAGGGACTGTGCAACTGGTTTTATACGAATTGGTATAATGTGTTTCCCAAATGATTATGATTTCGACTGAGAAATACTAAACCCATTTTTTTCAATCATAATTTGAACACCTAATAAAAGTGTAATAAAAATGGGATTATCTATTTGTATTTTTTTTTTAAATATTTACAACACAACAATAAACTTAAATTAACCTGATGTAACTTGTTTTTATTTTGAGCTTATAAGTAACTAGCTAGTTTCACCCGCGTGGTTCCCGTTCCCGTAGGAATATCGGGATATAAAGTGTTATTATCCAGGCTATTTTCGATTTGTATGCCAAATTTCATTCAAATCCGTTCAGGAGTTTTAACGTAAAAGAGTGACAAACAAACAAACAAATGGACGAACAAACCGACATACCTTCGCATTTATAATATTAGTAGGATGTGTCCAGAAACATAAACTACGACAAATATTAAACAAGAAAATATACTAGAAAAAAGCAACTAGTCTCATGTCGCCCTGACGGGATTCGAACCCGCATCCTTGGGAGTCCGGCCCAATGCACTAACCAATTATGCTACAGAGACCCATGAGGACCCGTCGAATTTTTCTAGTATATTTTCTTGTTTAATATTTATCACATAAAAATAGCATTGTAAAATGCAAAATTAAAAAGTTATAAATAAACTACGACGTTTAAAATTCCAGTAAAAAAGAAGTAAAATAAAAAAAGACTTACTCAAGTCTGTCAATCATTTGACGACCTCTGTAATGTGATAGAGTAGTACCGTACCACTCTACGTACCACTGGAACGTACACCGGTTTCAAAGTGTTGCCTACACTGTGGTCCTGGGTTCAACTCCCGGTGGGGGAAAATGTTTGTATGATGAATACGAGCATTTGTACCTAAGTCATGGACTTGTATATACAATTTCTACACATAAATACTTATATATGTATAATTATATGTATTTATATCCGTTACCCTAGTATTCCATAACACAAGCTTTACAGTGCTAGGTTAATTTTGTGAGAGTAAGAAATATTTATTTATCTATTTATCTACATACTTAATTCAGGTTCGCAAAATTTGTGACGACTCGATAGGGACTTTGGCGCGTAGTACGCGGCCGAGTAAGGTATCAAATTAAAGGTACTCGAGTCTATTTGTTCCGAAAACTATAAAATATACAAAATGTTAAACGTGATGATCACAAACTGCAATTAAAAAGTGTCATTATTTTCGCATAATTTGGAATTTTTCGTCGATCGACGAACCCGAGTATCGGGTTGTAACCGCCCTAGTTACTGTACTTATGTGTCAAAAAGACTCTGCATCCAATACAGAAAACGAAACTTAAACAAACAATTCATGAGAAAATATCTAAATATATAACAGATATTTAGATCAGATATCTAAAAATATATAAAAATAACAGATTAAAAATCAAACATAACATACGGAAGTTAAAAATTCAAATTAATGCATTCAGAATTATGTATACTTAACTTTAATATGTTATTAGCATATAGACTATGTTACGAAGGTTATTTGGCTCCTAGCGCGGGAGATGAATCAAACAGCCAGTGTGGTGTGCTAGTGCTGAGAGCTGATAGCTAAGAGCAATCATTTTATTATTTTTCTCATCTTAAATACTAAATTATAACATATTATTGTATGTGCGTCAGCTGGAAATAATTGCCTCTGTGTGAGTGCATTTTGGCCTAGATACAAAGTCCGAGCTGACGCCACATCACTCCCCCCTAAATATAAAGAAAGAGATAAAAAAAGAAATTTACAATAACTAAAAACCTATAAAATTATTATGATGTAAACCAATAAACAAAACAAAAGTAAAAGTTACTATAATTACGATGACTAACTACTAGGAACAGGTGTTGTAAATTGACACTGTCCACTGACCGAGGACGGTATTTGCTGTATAGGCAAAGTACTCGCGGCGGCGATAAAAATAGACTTTGTTTATATTCAATTAATCATTGCATTAAGTGCATGTGATTAATTGAATTTAAATCTAACAACTGGCTTGGAGATTCTGCCGGAACGCGTGGTCTTCACGTTGTCCTTGGCTGGCTGTTGACCCTCAGGAATCGTCGATGGTCCAGGCTTCACCACGGGCGGCGGCTGCGACTGCTGCTCGCTGAGTTCGCCACTCTGCTCGTCGTGAAGTAGGAAGGCTGGCTTGAGACGGTCGATGGAGATAATGGCAGTTCTGTTTGGTAACTCGACGGAGTAAAACTTCTCATGACGTTCGAGCACTTTGTACGGACCGTTGTAGGGCGGCGTAAGTGCGCTCTTCGTTGCGTCATCGCGTACAAATACATGTGAGCATGTTCGTAACTCATCATGTACGAAGATGTTTCGCTGAGTGTGTTTTCTCCTCGGTGTCGACAGCAGTGACGTCATTGTATGCTGTAACTGCTGTAACATGCCATTCTCATCTTGAAGTGTCGTACTAGCGGTGAAGAAATCTCCAGGTAGCCGTAGTGTCGTGCCGTAGGTCAGTTCTGCTGCACTCACTTTCGTGTCGTCCCGTATAGCGGTGCGAAGTCCGAGCAGGATCATGGGTAGTTCTTTGACCCAGTTGACTCGGTTGCACTTCGTCATCAGCGCGGCCTTGAGTGTTCTATGCCAGCGTTCTACTTGTCCATTTGCTTGCGGATGATAAGCGGTGGTGTGGATGTGGTTGATGCCCAGCTTGCTTGTCAGCTTCCGGAAGAGTTCGGACTCGAACTGTCGACCTTGATCTGACGTAATCGTCGTCGGTGTTCCGAATCTGGCAATCCAACCTCTGAGTAGAATCTGGCAGATGGTATCGGCGGTAATGTCCTTGACGGGATACGCTTCTGGCCATTTGGTGCAGCGATCGATCATAGTAACGCAATATTTGCACTCTTCGGACGTAGGTAATGGCCCGATTATGTCAATATGCAAGTGCGCGAATCGATCGGCCGGCGGAAAGTGCATTATCGGCGAAACAGTGTGGCGTTGCACTTTGGACCGTTGACATAATAGACATGCCTTTGCCCATTTTCCAATGTCTGTATTCATCGATGGCCAGAAATAGCGTTGCGCTAGCATGCGTCGTGTTCCTCTGACGCCGGGATGACTGATGTTGTGCACGATCTCGAATGCTTTTCTTCGGTACAGCTGCGGTAGGTACGGTCTCATATAGCGCGTCGATGTTTCGCATGTTATTACCTTATCGCTATTAGGTACGGGGAAAATTTTAAACTGCAAGCGCGGGTTGTTACGTAACTCTCTCAACTCGGTGTCTCTTTCTTGCTCTGTCGACAGTTGCTCGTAGTCGATAGGCGAAGGGAAAGTAATCTCTTCCACTCGCGATAGGCAGTCGGCAACAACATTATCTTTGCCGGAAATATGTTGTATGTCGGAGCAAAACTGTGAGATGAAGTCGAGTTGGCGCAGTCTTCTTTCCGTGTCACATGAGCTCGCTGGTTTGTGTAAAGCAAATGTCAGCGGTTTGTGGTCTGTATAAACCGTAAATTCTCTTCCTTCGATCATGTGACGGAAATGTTTAATTGCCATGTATATAGCAAGTAGTTCCCGGTCGTACGTGCTGTACCGTTTCTGTGTCTCGCTCAGTGTTTTAGAAAAGAAGGATAGGGGTTCCCACTTTCCATTCACGTGCTGCTGTAGTACTGCTCCTGCACATGTGGCCGAACAATCTGTCATAAGGCCGAGACGAACGGAAGTGGATGGGTGAGATAGTGCAACAGCGCTTTTTATGCTTTCTTTGCACTTCTCGAACGCATCTATTGACGTTTGTGTCCACTTTATCTCGCTTTTGTCCTTCCTCTTGGAGTTGTGCAGGTACCTGTTAAGTTCAGCTTGTGTATTAGCAGCGTGAGGTATACACTGGCGGTAGAAGTTGACCATGCCGAGAAAACGTCGCAGCTGCTGGACCGTAGTAGGCAACGGAAAGTTGGTAATTGCCTTAGTCCTTTCATCCAGCGGTCGTATGCCATCCTTGGATATGTGGTAGCCCAGGAAATCCAGTTCTTCTCTGCCGAATTCACATTTATCCACGTTTAATGTGATGCCATATTGGTCCATCCTCTCCAGTACCTTTCGAAGTAGGGTCTCGTTTTCCTCTTTCGTCCTTGTTGGTATGAGGATATCGTCGATAAAAACAAATACGTCGAGCCCTTTAAAAACCATATCTACGAAGCGTTGGAATGTTTGACTTGCGTTACGTAATCCAAACGTCATCCTCGTAAACTCGAAAAGGCCGAACGGCGTTGTAATGGCCGTTTTCGGTATGTGTTCTTCGAAAATAGGTAGATGATGAAACGATTTTCTGATGTCCAGCTTGGAGAAGATGGTCTTATTCCGCAGCAAGTATGTAAAATCTTGAAGCCTTGGTATAGGATAGCGATCAGGAAGTGTAACAGCGTTTAACCGTCTGTAATCGCCGCATGGCCTTAGTTCGCCATTCTTCTTTGTAACGATGTGCAGCGGCGTTGCCCAAGGACTGTTAGAGGGGCGGCAAATGCCTAACTCCATCATCCTATGAAATTCCTGTTTCGCGGCTTTATACTTTGCTGGGTTCAATGGACGAACTTTTGCATAGATCGGCGGCCCCGTCGTATGTAAATAATGCACGACATTATGCTTAGGTGCATTTTTCAGCGTCGACGGCCTTGTTACGTCAGGGAATTCACGTAGTAACTCCGCGTACGGTCCGGTTACATCTATCGTGCGGACCGATGAGTCATTCGAGTGCGTTGTGCGCGCAGCAACCGATAATTTCGTTATTTTGTCGATCAATCTCTTTTCGCTTAAGTCAATATTGATTTGATTTTTAGCGAGAAAATCTGCTCCGAGAATTGATCTGCGCACGTCAGCTATAACGAATGTCCACGTGAATGGTCTTCGTAGTCCCAGATCTATGCAAACGGTCTTAAGTCCGTAGGTCTTGATTTTCGTTCCATTGGCGGCATAAATTGTGTATTCGGCATTCGTGGGCTTTTCTCGTGTGCGGGCGAGTACAGATATGTCTGCTCCGGTGTCTACTAAAAATTGTGTCCCACTTTTTCGGTCGGTGACACATAGACGGTAACTTGACCCGTCAACACCAACTCCCGCCGCGGTTAGTGTCGGAGTTAGTTTTCCGAATGCGTAATTCGCTGCGCTTTGTACACACAACGAGATTTATCTGCACACCGCGTCGATTGATCTCCAAACTTTCGGTGGTACCAACATAACCAATCGTCTCGCTGGGATCGTGATCTTGAATGTGAGCGGGATGTTGATCTGCGCCTCTGTTTATTTCTATCGTGCCCTCTTGACACGTGGCGGTAAGAAGTGCGCAATTCGCATAATTCCTTTGTCAGCAAATCCACTCGTTTGACAAGAAAGTCAATCGTGGATGTGTCCTTACTACTGGATGAGACTTGTGCTATTTCTAAAGGCCTCATGTTGTCAAGGACTTTATCAGCGATATTCGCCAGCGTTTCCAGTTCCTTGCTATCGCTTACGGTCAAGACAGCTCGCACTGCGGATGGTAAATGGCGCTGCCACATGATAGAAAGGGTATCATCCGGGATCTTACTTCTGGATAACTCTCGCATTCTCCTCAAGAGTTGTGTTGGTCGCTGGTCTCCAAGGTCTAATTCTCCCAAAAGCTTTTGAAGTTGTCTGCTTTCGGATTCTTCAAATATTTGTAGTAACCGTGCTCGCAACGCATCGTATTTTCCTGTGCTCGGCGGATTTAAAATGATGTCGCTGACTTGTTGTACTTCGTTCCTTCCCAATTTACTAACGACTTGGTGGTACTTAGAGTCGTCACCTTGCTTCTGGGGAGCCATTGCAGACTCAAAAACGGAAAACCATAGGCGTGGTTGGTCCCGCCAAAAGTCGGGTATCCGAGATGAAACGGATAAAGCAGATAACTCGGCCGTGGCTGTAGCTGTTTCCCTGTGCGACGGCGACGGTATCGAAGGGCACTGTTGATAGGCCATAGCGCTTGTTTTCTGTTTCGATATTCGAAATCTATGTGCGACTTCTCAATTGACTGGTGAGACCCGCTTGTGGGAGGCCAGTAACCGATCCGCTAGATAACGAACGATGAAACAGTTACGTCAAACTGCGTGATTGCGCTTTCTTCAGTTTTGGATTTTTTTCTGGTGGCTGCGATCTTCAGATTGTCTCCCTGGGCGACGTTGGATTTCCGTGTATATATTTCTTGAAGTAGTATGAAGTCGGTCTTGATGACGTCGGCAGAATCACGTCGGGCAGAATCACGTCGGGGTCACCAATTTGGCTCCTAGCGCGGGAGATGAATCAAACAGCCAGTGTGGTGTGCTAGTGCTGAGAGCTGATAGCTAAGAGCAATCATTTTATTATTTTTCTCATCTTAAATACTAAATTATAACATATTATTGTATGTGCGTCAGCTGGAAATAATTGCCTCTGTGTGAGTGCATTTTGGCCTAGATACAAAGTCCGAGCTGACGCCACAGTTATATATGACACGAAATGAATGCATTATTTGAATACCGAAATATTATTATTAGATAGTAAGTATGTAGGATACTACCAATTTATTTTTGGAAATATTTTGTTTAATATTATAGTCAAGCGCTCATGGCCGCGCTTGACAGACTGATCGTATTCGATCACGTTCGTTAAGCAAAGTTCGGCCCGGTCAGGTGTCGGATGGGTGACCGTAAAGTGGCATTACAACTGAGCGCTTCCGTGCTTCGGAGGGCACGTTAAACCGTCTCGGTCCGGGCTGTTGTCATTTGATTACAGTAGTTATGCCGAGTCAGAGGCCTTATAGGCGGCTTGATAAACTCTGACACCAGAGGTGGCCACTAACTCCTCACTCGATAAGAAGAAGAAGGAGGAAGTAGGATTAGTTTAGTAGGAAGGATAAACAAACGCAATTACGTAACACCAGTTTTTGCGCGTACCTCGTTCTCTAATGCCGGGTACATATTGGTGAAGTGTAACATGCAATGTAACATTTTCCATACATTTTAAGGTGTTCGCGAGCGCACTATGTCTATGTGTATGTCATATGCATTGCTAAATTAATTAATAATGGTGGGCATCGGCATATTCTCCTCCACTAATCCTCACTCGATAAGAAGAAGAATATTATAGTTAAATGGTGAAAGTTTGTATGTTTGTATTACTAGGAACGGCTCCAAACTCGCTTTGGAGCCCAAGAGAGGCGGAGCGCCGCGAGCCTCTGAAACTTTTAAAAAAATTGTCAAATTTGGTCGGACTTTTACAACTTTATGTCGGCATAACTCTGTGAGGACATGACGGATTTAGACGCGGTTTGTTGCATTAAACGCAGAATTACATTCTGGTCAAATTTGTAATGTATCGCGATGCACAAAAGTCTATACTTTTCGAGCAAAACCCTAAAAACCGAATTTGGCTCTTCTTTATCGCCAAAAGCTAAGGTTATGGTGATGGTAGGACATCGAATTTTTGTCACCTCCTAGGTATGGTTGATGTCTAAGTATATGCCAAGTTTCATTAGAATCGGTTAAACGGTCTGGGCGCCTTGACCGGGCGGACAGATTTTCAAAAGAGTCAACATAAGAGAGGCTCCGCTACGCTCTAAATTTGTCTCAAAACGGTCACGACTCAGCATAATGCGTGGTCTACGACCAGCGCTGATCTTCCGTCGTGACCGGATTGACTTTCCGATACGGAGACAAAAAAAACCACGAAATTAAAAAGCAAATAAAAACTAGGATTAGGATGTTACTAGTAATTAAGATGTTACTAAAATGTTACGATATAAAACGCTTTCCTTCTCCTTCCTGAAAACTTCATGATTAAATAACCATCTGCTCCATACTGCTCAGACGGGATAGACATATTATTTTTTTAGTTTAAGTATATCATAAAAATAATATTGTAGGTACTTATTTACACGTAAAAATAATAACAAAATCTAATAATAAAAAGAACGGAGTGAAGCATAGTTTCTATATTTTTTGCACAGAAAAGTTCATAACGAGACTAACCTTGGACTAAATAATTAGTGTGATTGTAAGAATATTTATTATCATAATTAAATGACGAATACATTAAAAGGTGACCTTTTACCTTTAAAGATACAGATGCTTATAAATCCTCATTATTTACGATTATATTTAAAGTTTCTTTAACAACTTCTACAGATGGAAAATTTTTAGGTAAAACGACCGAGGTTAAGTTGCGACACACTATAATCGCACTTATTAATATAACAAGATTAGGTACAGTCAACGCCAGATCCACTGTGACTCTTATCCAGCCCTTATCCAAAAAACAGCCCTTGACGAGTTTCTTGACGGTTCTTCTCATTACGCGGTCTCCCGCCGTAGGGTTTGTGAACCGACGGCGTAGCTTCTTTGACGTTCATAAGTGCTTGTAACAGCCTAGATCGAATAAATTATATTGAATTTTGAATTTTTGAATCGCTTAGTATATTTGAGTCATTAAATAAATAATAATAATTGCATACAATCACACCTATTATCTAGTCCACGTTCAGTTTCATGAAGAACTTGTGTTATGGATACTCGATAACGGATAAACAAATATACTTTTTTTTTGTAAAAAACATACATAATATACATATTAAACACCCACACCAAGACAAATAGACATATTTATCTTGTCCGGGGATCGAACCCGGGACCTCTGGCGCAGAAGGCGTCGTCGCCATGGTGCAGAGTTTATCAAGACGCTTATAAGGCAGACTTGGCTTAACATCTGTTATCAGATGTTACGTCTGTTAACAGATGACAACACACGTTCATTGCCCAATACACGGCGCCGTGTAGGCACTATCAACGGGAATCGCTAACTACACGGCGACGTGTAGGCACTATCAAACGGGGATCGCTAATTACACGGTGACGTGTAGGCACTATCAAACGGGGATCGCCCACTACACGGCGTCGTGTAGTGTGGAAACTTTTCTTTATTTATGCTTATATGATGAGAATGCTATGACACTAATGGGTCACATATCCCCCTTCTACCATCGGACATCCAGACGCACTGCGGGCTTCCCATTTTTCTTGGTTGACATTCCTTAATGTGGCACCAAGCGGTACTCAACAACTTTTATATTGCGCACAGCAAAGGAGTGCAACTCCCTCCCTGCGTCTGTATTTCCGAGTACTTATAACGCGCCCGTTTACAAAGCAAGCTTGCTTACCTGTCTTTAGTCCCCAAGCTAGACTAGGATAATGAGCGAACCCATTCATAATATCTTCTTTGGCGCCAAAAGCTAAGGTTATGGTGATGGTAGGACATCGAATTTTTGTCACCTCCTAGGTATGGTTGATGTCTAAGTATGTTTCATTAGAATCGGTTAAACGGTCTGGGCGCTATGACCGGGCGGACAGATTTTCAAAAGAGTCAACATAAGAGAAGGATAACTTCCATTGATTTCAGAATATCAGTGATTAGATTTGAGACTTAAACTCAGACCAAATTAAAAGAAATAACTTCAATAAAAATACAAATGCAAGAGGCATTGAACGTCTGTGCCCTCCGAAGCACAGAAGTGCTCAGTTGTAACCCCACTTTACGGTCACCCATCCGAAAACTGACCGGACCGATCGAATACGATCAGTTTGTTAAGCGCCACCTCGAGCACCTATCATCCTATCAACGGAAAGTTTGAAGACTATTCTTAGGCGATTTAATTGGGTTGGTACATATGTAATTGGTGGTTTTGATATTAACCGCCTCTGTGGTCTAGTGGTACAACCACTGGTATCAGACCCAGGTGTCCCGGGTTCGATTCCCAGCGGGGGTACATATTGTATTCGGTTTGGTTGGTGGTAGGACTTGTTGTAAGTCCGCCTGGCTAGCTACCACCATCTTATCTAAGCCTGATGCCATAACAACAATGTTTTCAGCATTGTTGTGTTCCAGCAGTTCGAGATAGCCAGTTCATCAGTGGCTGGGGATTCCGGGAGAGGCTTGCTTTCATCTTCAGCCTTATCAATACTTAACATCAGGTATGATGAAGGCTAAGAGTCTCCCCGTCATTCATTAAAAAAAATGTGATTTATATTTATTCTTTAAAATCTGAGAACCTAACCTACACCAAGAAGGAAGTATCACCAGACCAAGAAATAAAAAAAACATAAATATACCTCAACGAAACCTTCATAAAGAGATAACATAATTACACCTAACTTAATAAAATAAATAAAAATAAAATAAAATCCATTTATTTCAGACTTTCCGACATGTCCATATAGTTGTTAGTAACATTATTTGACTTACAAACTATGTTAGTATTTGTATTGCTATTGTTAGTATTTTCTTACAACTATGTTAGTATCCAGCACATGAAGCTTTATAAACCTCCCCAGCACTAACAATTCGGGGCTGTCAACCATAAGCCTCAGCACAGCATTAGGGCTCCGTCTAAGACGGCTCATCAATGATGCCAACTTCTTGCGCATCATTGCATAAAAGTCATCTACCCTTGCATCGGCAAACATGCCTGATGCACTACAGAATTTTGGCAATCTCAACAACATTCTTAAGGCATTGTTATATTGTACCCTAAGCGCACTGTAAGCCCGTTGCGAATAGCTAGTCCACAGTGAGCTTGTGTAGAAATTTTGACAGAAAGCTCTGAACAGCATAAGCTTCACCTCAACTGAGCACCCACCAAACCTGTGGACCAACATATTTGCCCGGACAGACAGCGCCCTTCGTTCTCTCTCAATATCTTCATCATCATACAAGGTTTCATTGATAATGTGGCCCAGGTATTTGAACTGTGAGACTCTGGTCAAAGGCACTTTGTTAATAAAAACTATTTACTTAATTCAATTAACGAATTAATGTCAATCGGACAATATTTTATGTAAATTTGCTACAATTTGTATCCGTTTCGTTAAATAATTATGGCAGTGATTATTTTTACATTATCCTTGGTTTTTATACTATTCGATCATACGGAAATCCTTTATGGCTACCTACGTGAAAAAAAAGTTGATCTATATTTTAATGGTCTTTTTTTGGTATTATTAATTTATCTAATTGAATACTATTTGAGTGACTTGTGCATGAGCAAGTCTTTTGGTCCTGTTTTGGGTGTTTAAAATGATTATTATGTATGTATTTTCTGTTTCTCTGATATCTAGTACCTATCAATAACACTCCACCTTGAGCAAGATCTTTACTTAAGTAATACACTATCTATATACTTAATTCAGGTTCGCAAAATTTGTGACGACTCGATAGGGACTTTGGCGCGTAGTACGCGGCCGAGTAAGGTATCAAATTAAAGGTACTCGAGTCTATTTGTTCCGAAAACTATAAAATATACAAAATGTTAAACGTGATGATCACAAACTGCAATTAAAGATTTTCGCATAATTTGGAATTTTTCGTCGATCGACGAACCCGAGTATCGGGTTGTAACCGCCCTAGTATTTACTTATTCTGCCTTGGTAAAACTTATATTTTAGCCGACTTCAAAAAAAGAGGAGGTTCTCAATTCGATTGGTATGTTTTGTTATTTTTATGTTTAGACACCGATTACGCTGACATTTCTAATCCGATTTATGTAATTCTTTTTTTTCTATGAGAAATAGTTGCCATTTGGTCCTATAAAAATTTGGTTCAATTTGGTTTAGTAGTTTTTATTTTATGAGTATTTTGTTATCTTGGACGTTGTAATTTTCACGATACTTGGTTTATAATGTACATGAAACCTAATCTATTGTAGGAAAATTCTACTGTAGTTTACCAAACAACCTATTACAGTAACTAAAAAGTAATAAAAACTATGTAAAAAAAACCGACTTTAAAACTAAAAAGCTAAATAAAGCTTCTGCCTTAGCTGATACCGACTTCATAAGGCTTATTTTTAGTTTTTTTTAAGTCGGTTTTTACATTTTGAGTTTTTTTTTCTTAATTAATGGTTTTTTTGCGATAAATTATTACGCATTTAGCCAATGTCGAGTGAATATTTTTTATATATGTCGCAGGATAATTAGATAAATCGATTTTATGCGAAAATTCTAGGGATATTGCGAAAACACGGAAATTAGACAATGATGTTGTCATTTCTCAATCCTACTGAAAAAAGATAGGATTTTTGCGAAAAACCTGGTTGCCTTAGTAAGATTTCGAAAAGTATCACTGGCTATTATGAAATAAGAACACTGATTGGCTGGTCGACCGTCCAAAATAATATCTTCTCTGATTGGTTAACGACTTGACGTTTCAAATGTCAATCCATTCTCTCACGTGTAGTAAACTTTCTGTGGACCAATCAGAATAACAGTTAGCAAGCAAGCAAAAATTAAGCCAATTACTAAAGCAACCCGTATTTTTGCATAAACCCTTTAATTTTTCAGTAAGATTGAGAAATGTCTACACCATTGTCTAATTATCCGTGTTTTTGCATTAGCCCTAGGATTTTTGCGAAAATTCTATTTATCCAATCATCCTACGTCATATATAAATAAAAATTGTACGGTAGATTGAGTTAAAAATGGAGTCTCACAACACGTGTTGTTACGAAAAGAACTCGGGAGAAACTCTTTCTGATACTTTCTTCGTCCCGATAAGCTGTCACCGACTAAATTCGCAGGCAGTTTCACACAATATAATATTAGTACCTTACGGTACAGAAATTTCAATCCCGAGTTTAGGTATGATACACGCCTGGAGGGCAAGTACTAGGAGTTTTAGTTGGTAGTACCCGCCTGCCTCCCGTCCCCCCATCGAGTCCTAAGGCTCGATGGGGGGTCGGGAGGCGGGTGTCCCCCCCCCCCCCCCCACTTTCCCATCATTAGGATGGGAAGGTGGGGATACAAGGGGATATATACCCCTTCCGAACCTCCACCGAGCTCACACGCTGGGTGGGGGTACGGGAGGGGCGTGGGATGGAGTGCGTGGCCTATATGTTTGTATAGGCCGTGTACTCCAGGTGAGTCCAACATTTCGAATCGCCCCTGCACCTGGGGGCGAGGGATGCGTAAAAGCATTTCTCCTAGTATAAAAAAAAAAAAAAAAAAAAATAGGTATGATACACGCAAGGGTCCGGTCACCGGACTAGTCTCAATAGGCTGGCACTCGCTCGACTAGTCGCACACGCAGCGCACGCATCCGCGCAACAAAAGTAAACTGTTCATACCGTAAGGCACCTCTGACAGCCCTAGCAGATTGAAGCGAGACGGCAGACAGTTATTGTACTATGAACGCTATACGCAATGCAAAAGGTTGACATTAGGTTGTTTTCTAGAATAGTAGGATTTTGCGCCGCTTGTATGGAAGTGAGACAGGCCTGGCAGTTCTAGGTTGACAGCAATTTGTCAAGTAATTACCGACAAACTAATAATTTATTATAATCTTTATTATTACTATGTATCACCAACCTTGTAGATTTTATCGATTCATCAGTAGTTAAAATTTGCAATAGGTACATTAATTATAATTTAATTTATTTCAAATAATTAATCACATTGCGTGAATGTAAGTAGGTCGAGATTGTATGAGGTTTACATTGATCGAGTTGGACATGGTACAGTTGACAGAATATTTTACGTAGTTCACACTTCCAGCGCACTATTACGAACGTCACAGGGCCCTGTATCCTTGCGGAATATAATAAACCGATCTACTAAAAATTACTAAAATGAGCGACTATAAAATACAAGGTTTGGTTGTGATAAAAAGTTTTTTGTTTTTTGTTTTATTTACCACTAGAGGCCGGGCGCGGTTTCACCCGCGTGGTTCCCGTTCCCGTGGGAATTTTGGGATCATTTATAGCCTATGTTACTACTTGGGGTCTAAGGATTCTCTATACCAAATTTCGTCAAAATCGGTCCAGTAGTTTTTGAGTTTATTCGTTACATACAAAAATACAAATCTTTCCTCTTTATAATATTAGTTTATATATATATATATATATATATATATATATATATATATATATATATATATATATTAGTATAGATTACAAACATTAGTACAATTATTAATATTTAGTTTACAAAAGCACTACGCAAACCACTAAGGTTTAAAGTGAGTGCTACAGCCTACTTAGTCGATATATTAATAAAGGAAAAAGATAAAAACCATTTTCCTAGTAAATTGTGAATTAGAATTACGATATTAAATAAAATTCAACGCGGCGCCACTTTCGGTGGGGGTACCGCCTTAAGCGGTTTTCACTTCTGGCGGCACATCCGGAGTGCAACCCGTTGTTTTTTTTTAATAATAACTGGGCAGACATTGTTCCTAATAAACAGAATGTGGTCTAAGGTGTTGCATGCATGCCTATTCACTCTCCAAGAAATGCCTAGTCACTCTCAAGTTATTTAATAGGTCAAGAAGTTATTTCATGTCAAGAAATGGTGCGAGAAAAAAATTAAGATGAGTTTAAGGCGCTACTCGGAAAAAGTATGGACTTTTTGATATAAAACTATAGCACGGTTACAGTTGTTACAAATCTGGTAATAACATATATATTTCTTCATACCTTTATCTAGATTCGTATAGTTTCAAAAACTTTTTCTTTTCGAAAAGACCTCTAAAAAATACGAAAATTCAAGATTATTCTTAAATGGGGTTACTGACACTATTGGAAATTGGTTTAATAAGTGGACACCAATAATATATAGGATCGTATAGAAGCATTTTTTTTAAATCGCAGAAGTTTTTTAATACGAACTGATTTTGTGTTTTTTTTGCCTTATCTGCAAAATCGGTCTCGCTCCCGTTCGCGTCGTTTTCTCATTGCTATCTTTTTCGAGTATCGCCTTAAATAGTAGTAACTGTAGTGCGATTGGCGCAGGGGTACTAAGCCCGCCTTCTGCGCCAGAGGTCCCGGGTTCGATCCCCGGACAAGACTAATATTTGTGTGCATGAACATTTTGAACATGTCTATTTTTCTTGGTCTGGGTGTTTAATACTTATGTATATTATGTATGTATTTACAAAAAAAAGTATATATATAGTCAAAGTCAAAGTCAATATAATTTATTCAGTCTAGGCTGTTACAAGCACTTATGAACGTCAAAGAAGCTACGCCATCGGTTCACAAACCCTACGGAGGGAGACCTTGTAACGAGAAGAACCGGCAAGAAACTCGTCAAGGGTTATTTTTTTCTCCCTGTTTTATTTCATACAGAGTCGTCAAATTGAAAAGTGACCTTAACATATCAGTAAGGTCAATCCATCACAAAAAGAAAATACTAATTAAAATATTACATTTTATGGTTATTGTAACAGTAAACAATGTTTAACTGGGAAAGAAAGACTTGTCTATCATACATTACATCATTACTCGCATTACAAGATTACTGTACTGCAAGTTGTGAGGTACATACAGGTCAGTATCAATTTATTTTATATAAAAATATTTAGGCTTTAAGCACATCATTAAGATAAGCAGACTGAGGTAGACCCATTTCCGCTGGCGGTATAAGTATGTTTATCTTATCTATTTAGGTTCCATAACACAAGTTCATCATGAAACTTAACGTGGGCTAGATAATTGGCGTGTTTGTATGCAATTATATAGTAAGTAAAGTTTTTTTTCATGAACATTACGATTTACTTTGTCAACACAAAGTAACTAGAATAACTGCTAAAAATGAACGGATTGTGCATTCGTCAGGTGTACGTTCAAGGATCGAATTCTTACGTTCGTTTGCGTAAGAACGCTCCTTTGAACTAATTTTATAGGGCTGGCACTTATACTAAATAACGGTAAGATTTTGTAATTTTTGCATTTTTCAATGCTATTTTTATTCTCATGGTAAATTTTAAATAGAAAAATATTGGAAAAAATTAACTCGGCCACAAGTGAATTCTCAGACGGGAATCGAACCCGCGTCCTTTGGAAATCCGGTCCAATGCTCTAACCGCTGAGTTACCGAGACTTTCTGCGGTTAGAGCATTGGACCGGATTTCCAAAGGTCGCGAGTTAAATCATTAATAACGGTAAGATATCTGTAAAAATAAAAAAATACGCATTTAAACGTGGTCATGGCATGAGGATGCGACCAAAACGTTGCGGTATTATAGTATATACTTCCCAGGTAGCACAAACGCTGTGTATTTTATTTGTTAAATAGCATAGAATCATTTATATGTTGTGTAGCCGCTATTTATAAAAAATGTAGTCGGATAGAGGCATACTATATGGTTAATATCTTTTTTTGATCAGAAGCTTTATAAAATAGCGGTGTAAACGTTTAAACAGCGTTTTTAAGTTGCTGTCATTTAACAAAGCTTGAAATAAGCCATGTAAACGTTTTCATGACAAATTTGTTTTCACCTCACACGCTCTGAAAAGGAGGTTTTGTCAATCAGTTTAGGCGTAGAAAATACTACTACTTTTAGTATTTTTTTAATTTTATACCTAAAAATATGTCATAATGCGTTCCGAATCGCACTATTGACTTTTTTGTTACATTTTATTCTTATTTTAAATAGCTTTAAATTAATTATAATACTCCGTTTTGATTTTATTATATTATTTTAGTTCATTTAATCATAAAAACAATAACAATAAGATTAAACTATTTGTTATAAATAAAAAATATTAGGCTGGGTGAGATTTCACAACCTATGATTGGATTTCGGAACGTGACATAAATCTTTATTTTTAAATTGTCTTTGTCTTGTACCTCATGTCAGTGTCAACATTTACGGAATCGTTTTTATTCTTATTAATAAGTAATAATATATTCCTACTTCAAATAACTTTGAATTAAATATAATACATCTTTTTTTATTATTTCAGTTTTTTATATCAATAAAAAAAAACTAGAATAAGGTATATTTAGATTAAACTTTATGTTTAAAGAACCGGGAGTTGACCGCGGAAACAACCAATTTTCCTCGCTGTTGTGAGGTGAAAAATTGTGTGTTGCGCTCGGCAGAAAAGTTTTTAGCGTCTTGTACCTTTGAAATCCTAGGATTAACCACTCGCTACGCTCGTGGTTCAATCCTAGAATCCTTCACTTGCTCAGCTTTCAATAGAGGTAACTCGCCGTTAAATAACAAACTTTCCAGTCTTGCATAACAAATAACTATTTATTTTATACCCTGTAAAGGTGACGAAACGTTTTGGTATTCCCCAAAAAAAAAAAAACATAAAATAAAACGTAAACAAAAAGTAAAAAAAGTATTAGGTTCTATTTTCATTCAAATGTTCATTCAAATGAAAGTAATAATTATGTTCTAAATTAGTGCCATTAAAAGACATGTGTTATGGATTCCATAAACAAAAAATTATGTTAATATATTATTCAAATACCGGGCTTATTAACTTTATACAACTTCAACATAAATTTTCCAGATAAAACGTAATCCTAATCTTAATCCTTACTAATATTTTAGATACGAAAGTGTGTTTGTTTGTTTTTTAATAATAATTGTGTTTGTTTGACTTGATTTTTGGCATAGAGATAGTTGAAAGGACTGACACCCATATTCTAATTCGTTCCTCCAAAACTTACTCGTCCTCAACTTAACGCAACCTCATTGAAAACCTCTTCGAAATACTCCTCGAAATCGGTATTCTAAGTCATAACTCCGTAAGGACCTGGAGGAGCCAAAGAGTACGTAGCCACTCCGTGTTAGGCCTAGCGCACGCTACCATTTTTACCCACGACTAGGTTGAGTGGAGTGTAAAAAGTTTTGGAGGAACGACTTGGAATATGGAGGTGAGAGTACCATAGTCTACTTTTTATCATATTGCCACGGGAATGGGAACCACAGGTGTAACCGCCGGCGGCCGCTAGTAATATCTAATGATCATACGTTCTCCTCCAAAAGCGAATATAGATATTATACCTACTGTTCCATTATTCATCAGAATTTGTTTAGGGAATTAGTGTTAATTAAATACATTTTTTTTTTATATATTTTAATTTGGAAAAAAATATCCGATATTTTTAATAATAATATACCTACTTAAAAGCTATATTTGACAGCCCTTGATAAAAGCAATTGCAAAATAACTGTATATAATTTATCCTTTACAAAGCTATGCCCTGTTACTTTGTTAACTACAATCTAAATAAGCGATCACAAAAGCTAAGCAACCTTTTTGAAGGCTAGGCTTTAGATGGGTGACCGAAGAACTTGTCTAGCAAAAATGGAGTAGCACAAATGATTCTACTTATCTCGAAATCAGAAAAGGTCATCGTCATAATTTATTTACCGACTTAAAAAAAAGTATCAATTTCTCGTGTAATTTTTTCGTATATTCCCTTTTTGTTAGGTTTGTGTTTGTGTTCCCTTTGTGTTTGTGTCTGAGACAGTTCAATTTCCTTCATTCAATATCTTTCAAAACGCATTCCCATCACAATCCCTATCAAATTTTGGTTGGTGGTAGGACTTGTTGTAAGTCCGCCTGGCTAGCTACCACCATCATAACAACATTGTTGTGTTCCGGCAGTTAGAGATAGGATAGCCAGTTCCTCAATGGTTGTGGATTCCGGGAGAGGCTCGCTTCCATCTTCAGCCTTGTCAATACATAACATCAGGTATGGTAAAAGCTAAGAAGCTAAGTCTCCCCGTCATGAATAAAAAAATAAATAAAAACTTGAAATGCCAGATACCGATGCTTGATGCCAGCCAGTAGCCCTCTCATGAGCGGCTTTTATCGACTCGATAACTTGATAACGTGTCACTGTCTTCCTCACATCTTATAAGAGTAAGCAAGACAGCATGATGCGCTATATCTTATCGCGTGATATAGCGGTGTTCAGGAGGAGCAGGCTGGGCAAGAAAAATTACTGTAGAACTGCTAGCTATGTAAAAGGGTAAATCTACGGGCGGTTTGAACGCCGTCATTGTCCTCAACATATTTTCATATTTTTAGAGTTATAAAATTCTGTCCTCGTGTCCAGTTACGAATATAGGTCCCAGACGAGTAGCGTTTAGCTGCATAACCTTTATTATTTTCGCACTTATGCATGACACTTTATATGTCGAGGACAATGACGGCGTTCTAACCGCCCGTAGATTTACACAAAGGCATCATCGATGCCTTGGCTGGCACTGACTCCAAAAGGCTTATTTATTCCTTACTTTTAGAAGTCGGTTTTTTATACTAATTTGTTTGTTTGATTACTGATCGGATTTGGGTGAAATTTGGTACACAGATAGTAGATAGCCTGGTTATGAACATAGAATACTTTTTATCCCGATAATCCCACGGGAACGGAAATCTTTTTAATGTTGCCGCTGCGGGACTAAAGGCCTTCCTTATGATCGGATAAGGGGAATAGGCCATGACCCACCAAGCAAGCCCAATGCAAATTGGTGGGTTTTCACGACTGCAAATTCAACCGGGACCAACAGCTTAACGTGCTTTCTGAAGCACTCAAGATAAAAACATTTGGTCACCCATCCCGTGACCGACCATAGTCAAAGTTGCTTTACCACCATCACAGATGCCAACGAGCTCCTCATCCAAGTAATTAATTTAAAATTTCAAGCTAAATTCACAGATTTTCGGTCTAATTACTGAATTTAACACTAAGAGGACACTTTTTCTCCGCAGTTTTTTTCAACTCAGCATGAATACTATCCATTGTATTCAACAAAACGTAAAAATTAATAAGCGAATCGTGAAACAAAGTAACTTTTGCGGTTAAAAAAGTGTTAACACCAAACACTTTATACGTTAACAAAGTTCTTTTAACAGAAAAGTTAACTTGGTATTTCAGTTCAGCAAAGTAACATTTACGGTTCTGTAATTTGAGTGGAAGTTCTTATTGGTTTGTGATAAAGTTCAAATTTGCTTGGCCAATGGGTGTTGCCTAGATGACAATGACCCGGATGGTAGTTCGTGATTAGAGGTAATTCAACGCTTTAACCCAAGAGCAAGAATTATTATGGATGAGGCATTTTAAATGGTCATTAATGAAGGAAAAAGAAAAGTTGTCGTTCCTGGAATGGTTGGAAGGCGTGAACAATTATATCGTCACCGCCGTGGGGTTGAGATTTAATGTCAGGGTTGAATATAGTCAGGGTTGCCCTTTGGGTTTGAGTCTGGATTAGTCTTACTTTAAAAGATAGATAAATTATAACTTTTTAATTTTGAAATAAAACAACTTTTACGGATATCAAACGCGCTATATTTCACAAACTAAATTGTAATTTTGCTTTTTAAACGCAATTATAAATATGAAACGAAACTGCATCCTTGGAAATCCGGCCCAGCCCAATGCACTGTATGCATGCTAGTAGGTTAATACGAGATATTCAAACAACTTTGCCACATCCAAAGTATTTGTAGCACATTCATGTTTTTTCCGGTATTCCTTGAAACAGTCTAAGGCAGTGCTTAGTGCTAAAATAATATAAATGTACAAAGCTAATTTGTTCATAATTATGGCAAGTTGATGATAAATAATGCTGTTTTATTTTTTACTGCTTGTTACCATTCAAAAACGCTTGTGGCGGCTCTTGACAGATTGATCGTAATCGATCACGTTTTATAAGCAACGCTCGGTCCAGCCAGGTATCGGATGGGTGACCGTAAAGTGGCATTACAACTGAGCACTTCCGTGCTTCGGAGAACCTGGAAGTTCCCCGACTGTACCTATTGGTAACTACAATTTCTTGTCTTTAGCAGCAACAATAGACTCGCGCATATGGCTACGGAAAAGTACGTCTACAGAAGCGATTTTGGTTGGTGGTAGGACTTGATGTAAATCCTCCTGGCTAGCCACCACCATCTTATCTAAGTCTGACGCCATAACAACAATGTTTTCAGCATTGTTGTGTCACGGCAGTTATAGATAAGATAGCCAGTACCGCAGCAGTGGTAGAGGATTCCGGGAGAGGCTCGCTTCCATCTTCAGCCTTATCAGTACTTAACATCGGGGTATGAATCATACCGAAGAAGGCCAAGCGTCACCTCGTCGTTTATAAAAAAAACCTTACAAGCTGCACAATCACAGACCTATCTAGATAGACGAAAAGAGCGCTTCAAACTGTATGAGAACCTAGCGTGTCGAATTTTTCGTACCCACAATGACGTCGCGAGCGATTTAGTGATGTGTAACAAATGTTATTGACGAGCTCTTGCAAGAAAGCACTGCACAATTAACCATTTTCGTTTCTGAGTGACGCGTGTTTTCTTGGCAATGGTCTCAAGCGGACTGACTTAGGTCGTAAACCTTTGACCGTGGATCAAACTTTTGGCACGCAAGGTAGGTTTAGAATTTATCACATAAATTATTACCCCTTTAGAGGACAGTATAAACTGCTTCTTAAAGCCGTCATAACAATAAAAATTATATTCTGTTGTGTCTCGTTTATGTCCGCGAAAGTCATTACTTTAAAAGTAGTAAATGTGTAACGGCATCTAAACAAAACAATTTGTGGTCTCATATAAACTTACTTAAATAAAGATTGATTGCATTTCATTCACACCAATTAGCATAACCCTAAAGTAGGCACTATAAGGATTGAGCACGCAGATCTATAGATCTGTCGATATATCGAGATAGACTGTATAAAACTGTACCTACCTTGCATGCCAAAAGTTTGATCCACAGCCAAAGTTTTTGGACCTAAATCAGTCCGCTTGAGACCATTGCCATGAAAACACGCGTCACTCAGAAACGAATATGGTTAATGCAGTGCTTTTTTGCAAGAGCTCGTCAATAACATTTCCACATCACTAAATCTCGCTCGTGACGTCATCGTAGGTGCGAAAAATGCGACACGCTATATTCTCATACAGTTTGAAGCGCTCTTTTCGTCTATCTCGATATAAGTCTGTGAGGACAAACATACAATGATTGATTTTTATTTTATAGATCTGTACTAATAAAACAATATGAGATTGATAGTCTTTAATATACAAAAAAAGTGTCTACGTGCCATTTGCAGTGCATGGTATTTGGAAAGTTGTGTATTTAAAAAACTCAAAATATATAATACACTTCGACGTGTATATTTTATATTAAAGAAGTGTGCTATTTTGTCAAGCTACATCCAGAACACTTCCAACTTTACGCTAACGTTTCTAGGCGAAATATCAGAGCAAACTATGCACATAAGTAGGGAATTTAAATCAACCAACGTGTCGTAAAGATATTTATAAAAAATTTGCTAAATATGTGCATACAAAATTATAACAAACTACCTGACAATATTAAAATACTGAATGGTAATATGTTCAAAAGAGACCTAACAAAATGGCTGAATGAAAAATGTTTTTATATTGTAAGACAATACATGGATTTGTGATTTTTAAATGTTTGCATTTTTCAATGCTATTTTTATACTTGTGATGAATTTTAAATAGAAAAATATTGGAAAAAATTAACTCGGCCAGAAGTGAATTCTCAGATGGGAATCGAACCCATGACCTTTGGAAATCCGGTCCAATGCTCTGATTCCCATCTGAGAATTCACTTGTGGCCGAGTTAATTTTTTCCAATATTTTTCTATTTAAAATTCATCACAAGAATACATGGATTTTGAAAAATAATTTTGACTATCGTGTAAACACGCTTTAAACCTTTTTGTAAGTACCATCTTTAACATTATTAATTTGACCATGAATTATGACATTTAACATATGTAAATATAGCATGTACCCTTATAAAAATTTGCACGCCTGCTTGCAGGTTACATACAATTACGAATAATATTTATAAGAGCCATATAACACCCACTGCTGAGTATAGGCCTCCCCCAAAGGGGGGGTTTGCCATAATCGCCACGCTTGGCAGGCGGGTTGGCGGTCGCAGTATGGCCAAGTTTGTAGGAGACGCTGCTGCCCGTCTCCTGAAGGCTGAGTCCCTTAGTCGCCTTTTACGACACCCACGGGATGAGAGGGGGTAGTGCTATTCTAAGCCGACACTACACAGCTTAACATAAGATCCCTATACAATGTATTTATGCAAATAAATGATTTGATTGATTGATTGACTACCGTGAGCGACTGACAGACAACCCCCAGCCCAAACGGCTGAACCGATTAAGCTAACATTTTGCATACAAGCTCCTTTATCGATGAAGACGAGCCCTAAGAAAGCCCTTTTTGTTATTCCCACGTGATCGGAAACCAAGCGGGTAAAACCGTAGGCGGCCGCTAGTTCTAAATATATCAAAATACGTGAATGAAAGTCTCATTTTGCAACTTTTTTTTAATAAAACAATTGGCCATATTGGATCAGAACAAGTCTATGGTTAATGTTTGTTAAATTTTTCCCGCAAAAACTACTGACGTAAGAAGACAAAAACGACACGACGACCGTACGAAAATGACAGTAGAAAAATATTGGAAAAAATTTACTCGGCCACAAGTGAATTCTCAGACGGGAATCTATTTTTTCCAATATTTTTCTATTTAAAATTTACCATAAGACAATAGTAGTGTTTCGTGACAGTAGTTTCTTCTTCTTCTAAGGCGCTACTCGGAAAAAGTATGGACTTTTTGATATATAACTTAATAATAATAAGGTTACAGTTGTTACAAATCTGGTAATAACATATATATTTCTTCATACCTTTATCTAGATTCGTATAGTTTCAAAAACACGATTTTATGATTTCGCCTTTGACACTTTTCTTTCCGAAAAGACTTCTACAAAATACGAAAATTCAAGATTATTCTTAAATGGGGTTACATTATTGGAAATTGGTTTAATAAGTGGACACCAATAATATTTAGGATCGTATAGAAGCATTTTTTTAAAGTCGCTATAGTTTTTAATAGGAAGTGATTTTGTGTTTTTTTTTGCCTAATCTGCAAAATCGGTCTCGCTTCAGCATATTTCTTTCGAGTATCGCCTTAATAGCGTGCTCGCGTTTAATACGCGAATTTTGCCAACTCTTAGCCTTCATCATACCTGATGTTAAGTATTGATAAGGCTGAAGATGGAAGCGAGCCTCTCCCGGAATCCCCAATCACTGAGGAACTGGCTATCTTATCTTTAACTGCCGGAACACAACAATGCTGAAAACATTGTTGTTATGGCGTCAGACTTAGATAAGATGGTGGTAGCTAGCCAGGCGGACTTACAACAAGTCCTACCACCAACCTATTCGTGTAATGTTTATAAAAAAAAAATTTTTTTTTTCATTGTATGGATGCCTTATTGGTGCTAGTGCGAAAACCCCTACAGCAGCGATTATTCATTAGTTCGTTAGTATGTTGGTTCGAAACGGCAACTGTTGCTCCTGATATTTAATTAATAATCTCATTATACCCTCAAAGCTACATGAATCGATAAAGCTGTATGTTTTTTTTGTATAAAATTCACAAAAGGTAGCATTAGATATAGCAGTTTTTTGTTGAAATAAAAGGAATATTTTTTCCATAACGTCTCTAATGCAAAATAATATTATTAATAAAACATCAAAAACGATTTTTAATGTTTTATTAATAATATTATTTTGCATTAGAGACGTTATGGAAAAAATATTCCTATAGAGGGCCCTTAATGGTGCGATTTATAAATAAATAAATCGCACCATTAAGGGCCCACTATAGGCCAACGAAAATCAGATTGCTTTACATGATCGTCTGTAATATCAATATTAATGAAAAACTGAATTTCAAATTAAGATGCAGCAAACTACAGGACTAACACTAGTGACTATGTTACGCAAAAACACGATTGCATAAAATTTTCTCGATAGAAAAAAAATGCGAAGTTCAATCCAAATCACTATAATTAACACGATAAACTGCTAGTATTCAAGTAATACATTAAAATAAAGCTTGGAACTTTTTAGTATAATTACACTATAGATAAGGCAGGGCTTATGTTACATATGTTTTGTAAATAACCTTTAAATATCCTTTAAAAAAGAATTTCCTTCATTTCTTCATTCCGGACCGGCCGAATGGGGCCGGAGAATTATATAGTAAATGCAGCCTTATTTTTTAATAGAAATAAGGCAGCATTTACTTTGCAGTTCGCCGTTGCAGTTATTACTTTTGCTTTTGGCCTAGAGCACGCCTTAAGCCATCGATACAATTAATCATCACACAAATGATTTATGAATTGAACGGGTACCAACCTAACAAAAAAGGGAATATAGGATAAAACGCACTCTAGTAGATATACTGGATTAAAACATAACCTCAAAATTTATCCCGATATTCCCACGGGAACGGGAACCACGCGGGTAAACCGCGGGCAGCCGATAGACGACTTTAAAAAATGCAACAAAAAAGTTTTTATTACAACCTATGCAGTCAATTATAAAAAAAAATGGACGTTCTAAATGAAAAGGAAGTTAAAAACTTTTTGCTATTCTAAACAAATTGTAAAAACATAAAAAAACATCATATTCTATTGTACAGGCCATTAATTTATTATTTTATACGAATACTTTTTATGTTAGTTAACTTTACGGTTGCCTAAGTTCAACCCTGTAACTTGACATTGTAAATTTAAACACATAATGTTATCTTTGCAAGTTTTGATAAAAATTGTTCCATTGTTCTGAGTGAAACACATAAGAATACCATTACCTTTTTTAAATTTTGAGGGTTAGACCTTTGTCTAAGTATTTGATTCTAAAAATATCTCTAAGTACCTACTTGACATAAGACACTTTCAGATTTATCTACATTTGGATTTCCAAATTTTAGTTTTTGGTTTACATAAGCAACGAATAACTCAAAAACCTAAATGAAATAAATCCTTTTAAAATGTTTTATTCCAATGTTGTAAACAAACAACATACGCTCGAAAATGTAAGATTTACATTTCTATTCTGTATTTTACAAAAAAAATCAACCAAAAATATTTTTCAAAAACAAAAAAGAGAAGAACATACCTCACGCTCCCTTTTCGAAATTCGACGAAAACTGGAAGGCACTACACAACACCGTATTCCAAAATGGTACCAAATAAAAAAAAAATCTCTGTACCATTAACTTCGTACACTTTAACAAGTACTAATATCGTACTAGTACGTACGTACAATTACTTGTTACAGACGTACGCGGCGTTCGCCGCACTGGCATCGACTGATAGTTTATTGTTGTAACCTTGCTTTTTAAGCATTTAAGTTATATCAATGCAATTCTCCATAAAGGTTGGTATACACATCCATAAATACAGTAGTAGTTAGTAGTTATCGTCAAAACGGCAAAGTTTATTTAATTATTTATTAATCCATTAGTGAACTTCTGCTGCAAAAGTTAGACCGCGTTTAGAGAGCCTTAGGATTAGGAAATTAAAGAGAGATCATGGCGACAATTAAGGTTTTAAAAAGAAAATAAGAATATTATTTTTGCATTATACAATGCCATTTTTGTACCTAAGATAAATTTTGAATATAATGGAAAAAATCAACTCGGACGCAAGTGAATTCTCAGATGTGACTCGAACCCACGACCTTTGGAAATCGGGTCCAATGCTCTAACCACTGAGCTACTGAAACTCAAGTCTCGAGTTGATTTTTTCCAATATTTTTCTTTACAAAATTCATCATAACTTTATAAATAATATTTAAGAACTATTAATTATTTTAATATTATTAGCATATTTGAAAACTATTGTAGGCTATGGGCTGGCAACCTGGCACTATTGTTGCCGGCCAACATCTTGACCCAGCCAATGCCAAATATGGCGTGGTTGAGGTGTTTTTTTTTACTTATGCTGCTTGCTCTTTATCCCAGGGCTAAGACAGGATCCAACGATGGAGTAAGCTAACCCAGAAGTTGCCTATCCACCCTTGCTTTGAAGATGGACGGGATAGAAGTACTCGGAAATACAGATAGACGCAGGGAGGCAAAGTGCGACTCAAAAGAGTAGAAAACAGATGTTTTAAGGAACGAATTCTTAACTATATATGTTTTGATATAATTTTGCTCGATATCATGTTTACTCTATTACGAATATTATGCTATTAACATAGTATGTTACGTTAAATATTTATCTCTATTACGAAATACATCCAGCCATACACACACTCACATACATACACGTACACACACATACACACACGCACACACAATGTTTACTAGCTATGCTGATATTTTTGTGTCATTGTTTTTGTTCTATTTGAGTTATATTATACAGAATTGGCTCAAATTTTTAAGGAAACCTGTAATTGGTCTTACTATTATAGTGTACACAATTGTTGTTAATTATATTTATATCACTGTTGGTTTTCAATAAACAAAATAAAAAATAAAATAAACTTCAATGTAAGGCAACATGACGACTGTCAAGATGGTAAATCTGCTGTCAACCCTTTAGTGTCTTCATAAATAGTTATTTTTGTTTTATGAAGTGGAAATATTGAAATATTTGCTAAATGGTTGCTATTATTGATTAGTGGCGCCCCCAATTTTTTTCTTCTCTTTTAGGTCGCAATGTAGTTCTATTCCTTTGCTGTGCGCAATATAAAGGATTTTGAGTAGCGCTTTGTGCGACATTTAGGAATGTCAACCAAGAAAACACATGGTGCGCCTATCCACCACGGGGGTCCAAGCTGGACGACGGGATTCCCCGTCCCGCCGCCCGACCCCCAAAGCTATGCGTGCCTACCATCGTCTATTAGAAACAATCATGTCATAAGGAAGTTTTGTTTTTATTGAATTTGTCACATTTTGCCAGACTTCAAACTTTGGAATCGATGATTGAGCGAAGACGTCTCAAAACTTCCGACAAAAACAAGCTTACTTTAGGAGATTCGTAGTACTTCCGAAATAGCATGGTTGAAACAATACTGCGATAAGATATGGCGGTAGGCCCCCTGGAATAATCTTACCCACGACGTCATGATAGACGACACCAAACTCGTCTTTGATTTGTACTAACTAGCCTTTATGACAAGTTAACTGGCTACTTTACTTGTGGATGTGTAAAGCTACCCTTACAGTTGCTTATAACCAATAAACATAGAACCTTTGTTCTCCTTTAATCTGTTTTGAAATTTGGGTTTTAAAGTTCATTTTTGTTTTGGTTATTAAAGTCACTTTGGTTCCTGTACATATTCAATTGTTGTGATTATAAATATTATGTTTATTTTTGGATTTGCTTAAATTATTTGAGACTAGCGGCCGCCGGCGGTTTAAAACCGCGTGGTTCCCGTTTCCATTGGAATGTCGAGATAAAAAGTAGCCTATGTGTTAGTTCACTATTTGAAGTCCCTCCATGCCAAATTTCATCCAAATCCATTCAGTACTTTTCGCGTAAAAGAGTAACAAACAAATAAACAAAAAAAGTGACATATCTCAAAGAATTTTACATGTAAACGACCACCCATGCTGACGGATAGTGAACGAATAATAAAATGTGCCAGCTACTAGCTTTTCAGAGCAGAGGCCCTATCGCGCAAGTGTCGTCGGCATCGACATACACTTCATTTGACAGATGGATGTGACATTTTGCTTGTAGTCATTGGTAAATTTTCATTTGTGTCAAAAAAAAAGCAGCAATGTGTGAAGCTGGATTTCGATTCCAACGCTACTTGCGCGGTACGGCTCCTGATAGTAAAAATCCATAGAAAATTATTGTAGGCGATGGGCCGGCAACCTGACACTATTGCTGCCGGACAATATCTTCGACCTAACCAATGTCAAATATGCGTGGTCGTGGTGTGGCTATGAGATTGGTTCCGCCAGGGAAAATGGGTCTATTTCAGTCTGCTTATCTTAATGTTGTAATTAAAGCTTAAATATTTTTATATAAAATAAATTGATACTATCCTATAATCACAACTTGCAGTACAATCTTGTAATGCGAGATAATGTTGTAATGTATGATAGATAAATCTTTCTTTGCCAGTTGAAAATTGTTTACGGTTACAATAACCATACAATGTTATATTATAAATAATAATTAAATAAATATTCGCATACAATCACACCAATTATCTAGTCCCACGTTAAGTTTCATGAAGAACTTGTGTTATGGATAAACATACATATATACTTTTTTTTTTGTAAATACATACTTAATATACATATTAAACACCCAGACCAAGACAAATAGACATGTTCATGCACACAAATATTTGTCTTGTCCGATCGAACCCGACCTCTGGCGCAGAAGACGGGGTTAGTACCCATGCGCCAAACAGGTCGTCAAAATATTATAATTAGTGTTTTCTTTTTGTGATGGAAATTGACCTTACTGATTATGTTAATGTCACTTTTCAATTTGACGACTCTGTATGAAATAAAACAGGGAGGAAAAAGAAGGCTCTTGACGAGTTTCTTGCCGGTTCTTCTCGTTACGCGGTCTCCCGCCGTAGGGTTTGTGAACCGATGACGTAGCTTCTTTAACGTTCATAAGTGCTTGTAACAGCCTAGACTGAATAAATAATATTGACTTTGACTTTGATGTTTAAATGTAACATTTAATTGTACTCTCAAGCTGCACCTATAGTACTTTACCAACCCCGCAAGGGATGTACGGCTTGAGGTTTTATTTATTAATTTATTTATGGACAGTTTATAAGACTCACACTCATACATAAATAAATTACGTGATCGGATACAAAAGACACGTAGTGTGGCCTTGGTTACAAACTGCCACTGCAAGATAGGTTCACAAAAAGCAGTACATGGAGCAGTTCAAGGAAATTAAAAGTTATGATAAATTTTAAAATAGAAAAATATTAGAAATATCAACTCGACCACAAGTGAATTCTCAGATGGGACTCTTACGCACGACCTTAGGAAATCCGGTCCAATGCTCTAACAACTGAGCTACCGACACTTAGTGGTTAGAGCATTGGACCGGATTTCCAAAGGTCGTGGGTTCGAGCCCCATCTGACACTTCAATTCTGGCCGAGTTGATTTTTTATAATATTTTTCGTTAAGTAGGATTTTTCAGATTTACGCGGGAACTTTAATTTATTTACAGGATATAAAGTAACCTACCTTTGTGTTAAACCAGTACCTCATCCATCTTCCTTTCCGAATTTCATCAAAATCCGTCTAGTAGTTTTTACGTGAAAGAGTAATAAACATCCATACCAACTTTCGCATTTATAATATTAGATAATTTGATATCATAGGTAGAAAAAAACCGTTTTGGCATATTGAGTTCACAAAATTATTTTAGTAGAATAACATTGATATCTAAATTAATCTTTTATATTATCATCCAGCATCAAATCGTATTAAAAAAATAGAAATACCTGTAGCCTTTTTTTTTTGCTATTTTATGCTTTAATAAACGCTTTACTGTGGAATACGCATTTTTATTGCGATAACTCTCTCTCGCCGCAACGACGATGTACGACCTCCCTCCCTGAGGTCCCGGGTTCGAATCCCGGTAGGGGCAAATGTTTGTATGATGAATACGAGCATTTGTACCTGAGTCATGGATGTTCATATATATTTCTACACATAAATAGTAATATGGATACATAATTATATTATATGTATTTATATTCGTTACCCTGGTGGCTCATAACACAAGCCTTACAGTGCTTACTTTGGTGCTAGGTTAATTGGTGTGAGTGTAAGAAATATTTATAATTAACCATTTCAACCATTGGTTGAAGATGTTGTCCAGAAACAATAGTATAAAATTTATGATTATGATGTCGCCGCAGGCCGATTATCGGCCACGGCGACTGTGTCTCCATATTTAATATTTATTTATTGCTTTTCCACGAGTATGTAAAGTTTTACAATAATAATAGTTCACTGTGGACCCTGTAGGGCACAGCAAATTAGGAGAGAGGAGGACATCATTGACAACAAAGAAGATCATAATATGATCTAGATATTATCTACAATACACAATTTACCTACTTATTTTACACATTAAGATTTGTTTATTGTACTCGTATATTTTTTGGATAAATATTTCAATTGTCTATACATAGTCCTCTATTGGTGTCATGCGTGTGCTCGGACGTGGCTTAGGTGACCAATCTTCTTTGCGAAGATCCTTGCGGACTGCGGGCATGCGAGCTCAGCACCGACATTTATTAATTTTCATCATACCTTCATCATACCTGATGTTAAGTGTTGATAAGGCTGAAGGTGACATCGAGCCTCTGCCGGAATCCTCAACCACTTATGAACTGGCTATATTACGATCACAACAATGCTGAAAACAATAATTGTTATGGCGACAGACTTAGAAAAGATGGTGGTAGCTAGCCGGGGGGACTTATAACAAGTCCTACCCCCAACCAAACCGAACACAATATGTACCCCCGCTGGCAATTGAACCCGGGATCTCCGGGTCTGATACCAGTGGTTGTTACCTCTAGACCACAGAGGCGTTCGCCGCAGGTGGTTGGGCTTTCAATTGATCACGTTTATTATCAAGTTACGCACCGTTGACAGTCAAAGTTCCGGACTTTGGAATGAACCTAAGTCCTCCATTCGCTGTCACATCTTTGTAGATTTAATTAGTATATTTTATTATGTGCTCTGTATTCGCGTAAGTTTCAGGTCAGGTGTCGAATGGGTGACCGTAAAGTGGCATTATAACTGAGCGCTTCCGTGCTTCGGAGGGCACGTTAAACCGTCGGTCCTGGCTGTTGTCATTTTGATTACAGTCGTCATGCCAAGTCAGAGCCCTTAAGGTGGCTTGATAAACTCTGACACCAGAGGTGGCCATTAATCCTCACTCGATAAGAAGAAGAAGATCATTTGTTTGTTATTTTAATGACATTGTTAATTGTTTTTTTGTATTTTTTTTTATATATATGTTGCTGGCACACTACCCTATGCGTCTATGTTCAGTTATCTTATATTACAAAGGTTGTTTGGAAGAGATCGCCTGATGAGGCCGTCTTTACTCACCATAGTTGTAAGTTTTATGTGATTGTTCCTTTTTCTGTAATGTGTGTATACGGTCCAGCAGGTACGGCTATACAATGCCGAAGCCGTGATATATGCGACCATCATCAGCCTGTGGACGTCCACTGCTGGACAAAAGCCTCTCCTAGCTCACGCCTATTGTGGCGCTCATAGCAGGCTATTAGGCTACTGCTACCGCGCTGGCCAGACGGGTTGGTAGAGGGTTTGTTTCAAGTTTTCCTTCTCTCGCACAGGTGTTCAATGCGTCGAGCCTCTTAGTCGACTCTTACGACATCCCAGGCAGGCAAGGGAGTGGTGACACGTGTATTCTTAGGCCGTCACCACACGGCAACACGGCGGATCATATATGCGTAGTATACATCAAACTTAATAAGATTATGTAAAAATAATTGCTGGGAAACAACTTTTATTTTTAGAAAAGAAATGGGTACAGCACATTGAAGTCTTTCTAAATTTGTACCTGAGGAGTTGTCCGCCGTGCTTGCGCTTGTAGCAGTAGAGTAGCAGGTTGCCAGCTAGGCCTGGGAATGTATGCAGTTTGTCTGCATTGCACGTCGTCGTAATAACACCCACTGCTGGGTATAGGCCTCCCCCAAAACGGGGGTTTGCCATAATCGCCACGCTTGGCAGGCGGGTTGGCGATAGCAGTATGGCCAAGTTTGTAGGAGACGCTGCTGTCCGTCTCCTGAAGGCTGAGCCCCTTAGTCGCCTTTTACGACACCCACGGGATGAGAGGGGGTAGTGCTATTCTAAGCCGACACTACACAGCTTTGCACATTGCACATTCTATGCATTGCACATTCTATGTTTTTCCTTATCCCCCAATCCAGCATGGGAGATATGACTAATACACTAAAAAACAACCTCCTCACCCACCATGAAGGTTTTAAACCTAAACTAATTAATAAATTTAGCCTCATCGCAGATCTAGCACTAATTGGCACAAAAAATCTACAAGAATCAGGACAAAATTGACGCGGATGAGTTGTTGACAGACGGTGAGAAAAAACTATAGTGACGACCGTTTGGTCGTATTGTAGGGACCTTGTGAATTGGCGTGTGACATCTACTGGGTGTAAATTGACCCTTAACGAAAACGAAAGTCTCGTATTCTATCTATTATTACGAAGATTTTTTTGTAAGGAACCATACCTGGTAAATCAATAGTTACGGTATTATTGACCAACAAAGTGATAAATCTTTTTGAGACTTTTTGATAAAATCAGTTAGTAAATGACATTATTAAACATTACCTATTAATAAACTTCATGATTTTTCTTGGAATTACTAACGAAAAATGCATCTGAACTTGACGAGCCGCAATGAACTCCAAATGCTCATAAACATACGGGTCGCGCGGCGGCTACGAAGCGATTATATTAATTAACTTACTTATAGGATGTACTACCTGAAGTGGTTCTTGGCCAAAGGAGAATGGTCAAACATGGTTTCGCTTTGTATCAGTATCCAATGTAAAAAAGAGTTTTTTATTTTGACTAAATGCCGTAAGTACCTACCTACTACAGAAAGTAATAATTATGTCTAACTTAATTATGCATACTTTAAGAATAAGTCAAATCAAATTATGTAGACAGTTTTCAATAAAATAACCTACAAAGCTGCTTCATTCTTTATTAGGATAACTGAATATTTAAAAAAATATTTACAAACAAATTTATATTTAACGACCAACTTACGTGTCTTTGGCGCAAGTCAAAATTTAATTTCGGTATCAACCCCTAGCGTCTTCGTGGTACGGTTACTCACCACTGTACTGGTGTCATTGGCACTGGTGGCGTTCGAACTCACACGTACAGAGTGTAATGGCACTGGTGAAAGTCAAGAAACTGCTTTTTACTAGATTCAAAATAAACATGAAAATTGCGTCATTTTTGTAAGTCAAATTGATTGTGTAGAGAAAAAATTAACAGTTATTTCTGGAAATTTAAAAATGTCATAAAAGCATATATTAAGTAAACAGTAAACAGACCATTTCACGTCGGCATCACTATACTTTAATATCTATCACGCTTCAAGCGACTGTTGGGAAGTCACTTTTTATATTAATTAACCACTTTTAACAAAAAAACACAGTTAAATGTGAAATGTTACTATTTATAAACAAGTTAGTTACAATTGTCTAAATAAATGCTGAAAATCACGCGCTTTTTCAAGTTTTCAGCTGATAAATTCATAAGAAGGTGAAGCCGCGAAGTTTTTGCTTTTTTCACCTTCATGTTATTACTGACTTTAAAAAGATATGTACTGAATTCGTTCCGTACTTTAAAAAAAAAGTATATGAATGCTTACAGCGCGTGGCTGCATCTGAGAGTGAAACTAGACGAAATGAAAGTCTCGGTAGCTCAGCGGTTAGAGCATTGGACCGGATTTCCAAAGGTCGCGGGTTCGATTCCCGTCTGAGAGTTCACTTGTGGCCGAGTAAATTTTTTCCAATATTTTTCTATTTAAAAAATTTACCATAGACGAAATGACTTAAAATATATACCTGGCTACTTCCACAAGACAAAAAGATGCAAGATGGACTGCAAATAAGGAAAAAGGAAAACAGTGACACACCTTGCACCTTCATCGACTAAGTACCTACTCTACAAGTCCCGTCAGGGCGTAATGAGACAAGTTGCTTTTTTCTAGTATAATTTCTTGTTTAATATTTAACACATAGAATAGCATTGTAAAATACAAAATTAAAGAGTTATAATTAGATGGCTGTTTCATATTAATCGATAGTCAAATATTTGTAAACCGCCTCTGTGGTCTAGTGGTACAACCACCGGTATCAGACCCAGGGGTCCCGGGTTCGATTACCAGCGGGGGTACATATTGTATTCGGTTTGGTTGGTGGTAGGACTTGTTGTTAGTCTGCCTGGCTAGCTACCACCATCTTATCTAAGCCTGACGCCATGACAACAATGTTTGCAACATTGTTGTGTTCCGGCAGTTCGAGTGAAGATAGCCAGTTCGTCAGTGGCTGAGGATTCTGGGAGAGGCTCACGCTTCCATCTTCAGCCTTATCAATACTTAACATCAGGTATGATGAAGGCTAAGAGTCTCACCGTCGTTCACAAAAATTAAAAATAAACAATGTTTCTTTTGAATGCGAAGAAATTTCTGAAACGACACGGTGGCCAATACCGTAGAAAGAGTACTAAAAAATTCGACATGTCCTCATAGGTCTCTGTAGCTTTGGTTAGTGCATTGGGCCGGATTTCCAAGGATGCGACAAGTTGTTTTTTTTTCTAGTATATTTTCTTGTTTATTATTTATCACATCAAAATAGCATTGTAAAATGCAAAATTAAAAAGTTACTTATAAATACTCTACAAATGTTTCGCCCCCACACGGCGCATTCTCAGGAATTGTCTGTATTGCGCAACAAACAACTTACCCCCATATTCTAAGTCGTTCCTCCAAAACTTTTTACACTCCACTCAACCTCGTCGTGGGTAAAAATGGTAGTGTGCGCTAGGCCTAACACGGAGTGGCTACGTACTCTTTGGCTCCTCCAGGTCCTTACGGAGTTATGACTTAGAATACCGATTTCGAGGAGTATTTTGAAGAGGTTTTCAATGAGGTTTCGTTAAGTCGAGGACGAGTAAGTTTTGGAGGAACGACTTAGAATGTGGGTGTTAGAGCCTAAGAATTCTGTTGCTATTGCACGGTTTATAATTTGAAGGAAAGAAAGAAAGAAACATTAATTGACCATGCACACAAGATAGAACATAATTACTATACATACACTAAACGTTATGAAAGGAAACAACAGGAGGAAAAAAGTACAATAAAACAAATAAAAAGAAAAATTCATAGTTACAAATAACCAAAAGAACATCAAAATACATCAATCAAAATTTGTTTCCGGTCAACATCTAAGATGCAACCAATGCCAAAATGTGGGGTCGAGATGTGGTTATGAGAGTGATGAAGGAGTGATGCTTATACATTTTTTTTAAGCTGCACATTCGATACTCTGCTATCCTAGTAGAAAACGAAAACAGCAACAAATACCAGCACCGAGTCGGCTCGGTGCTGGTATTGTACGGTCTAACAACTCCTGAGGATGCTCCGTGTGTGGGCGAAACACGTGTAGAGTAGTCGGTGAAGGTGCAAGGTGTGTCACTGTGCTGCATCTGCATTTATTTGCGGGCGGGCGGGCGGTGCATCTTGCATGTAAGTTTTTCTTGCGGAATTTTCGTTTTCGTTTTCTACTAAGATTTGGATTTCCGCCAAGTAACGCCTGATTCTATCAAATACTCTGCTATCCTGCCAGGTGTATGTGGCGTGAACGTTCTGGAATGGCGACCGCGCACAGGACGACGCTCCGTGGGTAGGCCCCCGACAAGGTGTACCGACGATTTGGTGAAGGTCGCGGGACGCCGCTGGATACGGGCAGCGCAGGACCGATCGTTGTGGAGATCCTTGGGGAAGCCTATACCCAGCAGTGGGTGTTATGTGGCTGAGACGACGATGGCAACGAGAGTAATTTGACAGTTGCCAACGTCACTTTGTAAAAATAATTCTGCTTTATACTGTTTTTCGTAAAGATTTGCCAGATCGTCAGATGTCATTGACATTTTGTATTTTGTTTGATATCCCCAATGGTATTATATTGGATATATCCCCATTAAAGGTATTTAATGGGATATACAAACCGCCTCTGTGGTCTAGTGGTACAACCACCTGTATCAGACCCAGGGGTCCCGGGTTCGATTCCCAGCGATGGTGCATATTGTAATCGGTTTGGTTGGTGGTAGGACTTGTTGTAAGCCCGCCTGGCTAGCTACCACTATCTTATCTAAACCTGACGCTATAACAACAATGTTTTCAGCATATTGTTGTGTTCCGGCAGTTCGAGATATAAGACAGCCAGTTCCTCAGTGGCTGAGGATTCCGGGAGAGGTGTACAGTAAACGGGAGACATTTTGTATAAGAATCTGTAGTTGTGCTACTGCCCACTAGAGGCGCTGTGCAGATTCGCATACAAAATGCGTCTCGTTTACTGTACAGTAAACGGGAGACATTTTGTATAAGAATCTGTAGTTGTGCTACTGCCCACTAGAGGCGCTGTGCAGATTCGCATACAAAATGCGTCTCGTTTACTGTACAGTAAACGGGAGACATTTTGTATAAGAATCTGTAGTTGTGCTACTGCCCACTAGAGGCGCTGCGCTGTGCAGATTCGCATACAAAATGCGTCTCGTTTACTGTACAGTAAACGGGAGACATTTTGTATAAGAATCTGTAGTTGTGCTACTGCCCACTAGAGGCGCTGTGCAGATTCGCATACAAAATGCGTCTCGTTTACTGTACAGTAAACGGGAGACATTTTGTATAAGAATCTGTAGTTGTGCTACTGCCCACTAGAGGCGCTGTGCAGATTCGCATACAAAATGCGTCTCGTTTACTGTACAGTAAACGGGAGACATTTTGTATAAGAATCTGTAGTTGTGCTACTGCCCACTAGAGGCGCTGTGCAGATTCGCATACAAAATGCGTCTCGTTTACTGTACAGTAAACGGGAGACATTTTGTATAAGAATCTGTAGTTGTGCTACTGCCCACTAGAGGCGCTGTGCAGATTCGCATACAAAATGCGTCTCGTTTACTGTACAGTAAACGGGAGACATTTTGTATAAGAATCTGTAGTTGTGCTACTGCCCACTAGAGGCGCTGTGCAGATTCGCATACAAAATGCGTCTCGTTTACTGTACAGTAAACGGGAGACATTTTGTATAAGAATCTGTAGTTGTGCTACTGCCCACTAGAGGCGCTGCGCTGTGCAGATTCGCATACAAAATGCGTCCCGTTTACTGTACAGTAAACGGAACGGAAAACTCATGGTAGGCCCACTGGAGTAGGAAACGTTCGTAACTTATGCCGAAAATACGGGTTTCGTGCTTAGAGAGTAGACCTCCAGGTTCCTAATGCTATCCTATGGAAATCCTAATCCTAACTAATACGTATTATAAATGAATGTGTGTTTGTTTGTCCTTCCATTACGCCCTTACTAAGAAACCAATCGCCTTGATTTTTTGCATAGAGTTAGAAGAATGGACAGAGAGTAACATACTTTTGAACCCTATATTCCCAGTGAAACGGGAACCACGACGGTAAAACCGCGGGCGAAGGCTAGTTTGAATGAATAAAACCTCAGTTTTTCTAAGATGTGTAGTGTTTCTGGGGATCAAACCTACGACCCCAGGCGGTAGGCCATAGGCAGGGTCAGTCAAAAATATACATAAATTAATAAACCACCGACTTCCACCTTGATATAAAGGTTAAACTGATATAAAATGACTGAATTTTAATGTTAGCATTACGTACACTGAGATTTATTTGACAATTTTAATGCGATGTAGTATATGCGACGTTATTTACATCAGATAAAACATTAATATCGTGATTTTAGAAAAAAAGAGGAGGCTGAAGGAGACGAGTTTTCAAATGGAGACCCGCCCCGTTATTGTCTAATATCAAAATCTATCACAATCCCTTTCAAAGGTATTTGGAATTGTGTAAAATTAGTCGCAATTCCTTTCGGAGCGAATGATGTTTTAAATGACACTTCATTTGACACTTCTGCATACATTTGAAAGGTATTTTCATCTGTCACTTTACTTAGACAGTTCAATTTCGTTCATTCAATACCTTTCAAGTTGCGATAGATTTTAAAATTAGACAATCAGCCCCCTCTTTTCTTATTGTCTAATTTTAAAATCTATCGCAATCCCTTTAAATTCGCCATTTGAAAGATATTTACATACTTCTGGCCGTCACTATTTGACATTTGATAGGGATTGTGATCGGGACGCGTTTTGAAAGATATTGAATGAATGAAATTGAACTGTCTAAGCAAAGTGAACCACGAAAATACATAGTAATTTACTCAAACGAAAAAAAAAACATAGTAATTTACTCGAACGCGTTGATATCTATTTGTAGCCTTATTAAAAATAATACCAAAAAAATATTAGAAAATCTCATTCAGCGTTCCAAGCGTTAACCAGTTTCTATAGTTGTTATAAATGCCACATCTGTTTTTTCTTCGTTGTCTATGCTAATAATGTTTGACAATAGAGTAACCTTGATCTACATTCAGGTGTGTTGTTATATAATAGTACAGACAGACAGTAAAGCGTTTTTATTGTTAGCTTGTTATGTTATGAATATGAATGATGAATACGGTAGTGAGAAGGTGGTATTTAGTGTTATATTTATAACTTTACATAAAGTAAATAAATAAATAAATAAAATAGGTACATTATTAAAGTACCTTTATTAAACTAATAAGATAAAAACAATATATTCATATTTAATGTGACTAATATAAATTGGTTGCAAGTTTTCAGAAAGACTTTCTTACTTGTTAGTCTAAAGGATCTTTATAATGGTCTTTATAATGAAGTAATCACCTTTGTAACGATGCCATTCTAGCCTTATGGATGGATGAAACCTCTATAATGGTTAGAAACTCCGTAGTCTCACTTTATGGTAATCAAATTATATTTTTATCTGTTCTGTCTAAATTCAAATTTTCTCAGTTCCACGATTCCTGTTCGGCTCATTTTGACGTAATCATACAGAAACCAGCTACCTGAACGGTACTATTTTAAAGTTTGGTAAATAATTTATATTTCTCTAAATACATCAGGAACCCGATACACGGGGTAAGCATAATTAGCTACTTTTTTACTCGTTATTTAGATTCAGTATTTATAACTAGGACTTTTCTATATCTTTGTATCTTTATATTGTTTCAGTTCCTTATTACCATTAATTAATAAAACAAGTCTCCTGGAACGATTCTTTTATTTCGTTTCCAATTATTAAAACGAGTGCGGCGGTTCCGACGTTCCGGCGACTCTAGTGCTGCCGGACTAGGAGCCCCGTCACACCTTTAAGACCTTTAAAGCACTAAATGGCGCCAAAATTAAACAAATAGTGACCTACATACAACCAAGAGTCACAGAATGTTTTTTGTATAAAAAGTGAAGTATTTAGAGTTCTTAGTTATGTGACCAGACAGTAGTAATACTTGGTTGCGATTTACGGTCGGTTTCAATAACTTATCTACAGTAAGAGATAGGCTTACTAGAGCTTTGTTGCCTAGATATTTTTGTTATTCAGCCCAAAATAACCTAAAATAACAGCGGTTGCTAAGTAACGTAACCAAGATAGGCCTACCTATTGTTATGGATAGATTATTGAAACCGGCCGCTAATGTATTAAGTTTATCTACTTATTTTTTAGCCAATCATGTGTATAGTATGTAAATATTTTGCGATACCGAGATAAATAAAAAAAAATGCAAGTAGTAATGCTTGTTAGTTTGAAAAATTCTTCTCTTTATATTAGGCATTCTTAATTATATGACCACCACTCTTGGACGAATTAACCACTCGTCCAAGCCACCACTGTATACTATGACAGTAAAGAAAAGAAAAATTAATTCGTCCAAGCCACCACTGTATACTATGACAGTAAAGAAAAGAAAAATACTTATCAATGTAGATAACATTGATATTTTTCTTTTTTGTGGCACATTTTTCACATTAAGATACAGCCTATATTGTACTTTCAATGTGATACTTAATTTATTTTTTTTGTAATCTATACTAATATTATAAAGAAAGATTTGTATTTTTGTATGTAACGAATAAACTCAAAAACTACTGGACCGATTTTGACGAAATTTGGTATAGAGAATCCTTAGACCCCAAGTAGTAACATAGGCTATAAATGATCCCAAAATTCCCACGGGAACGGGAACCACGCGGGTGAAACCGCGCCCGGCCTCTAGTTATTTTATAAAAAAAAGCATATAATCTCTTTTAAACGCTGCGTCACCGAGCTCCTGAATCTTTCTTATTATTTGTGAATTAATATTAATAGGTCCTTATACTGATCCAAGGTTTTGAAAGTATCTGACGTACTGTCCACTAACGTAGTTTACGTAAGTTTACTTGATAAACATTCACTTACGCACACCTACATACATTGCTGTTTAATAATAAGCTTTTTTTATTATCTTTATTTATTTAGGAGCTTTTATCTCTAGACACGGCAGCTCCATCGAGGCAAATCAGCCGTTAAAAATAAAAAGTCTAAGTTTGTGTGGTTTGTAGGCAGTACTCCACCAAACCATACAAGTATAGTGCGGCCTCAGAATCCGGATTGCTCAAAATACTCTGATCAATCTCAATATCTAGCCTATTTATATCAAATTTACTTAGAAAGGAATCTCGTTGAGTTTAGATCCGCTCACATATTTATAATAAGCTTTAAAAAATCAACCACATAAATATCATATCATATTTTAAAATAGATAATATCATTCCTCTTACCTACACTACCTGTAAGAAAAAAGAAAAAAAAACAAAGCATGTCCTATGAAGATACTGAGAAGTTACTAGTGGTATTAAAATAATGTCTGGAATTATTATTACATAAATTTTTGCTGCCGTGAGTTGCACGAACAGTTCCATAATAAGTTCAGTCCTCATCAACTGGGTTTCGGGGATAAAGGAGGTTTAGGCAGCGGTTATTTTTTCGTTCAAATTGATGTCTTTTTTTTTTTTTTTTTTTTTTTTTTTACATTAAATTGGCTTACTCTTGGCTTAATTCTGAATCGTTAGATTAAGAAGAGGCCTAAGATGGAGCGAGCTTGCCTAGGAAAAGCCTATTCACTCGAGCTTTAAATATACCAGGGTTGTAGACACCCGGGAATACAGACGCAGGCAGGGAATTCCACTCTCTGGCTGTGCGCATAATAAAAGATGAGGAAAAGCGCTTTGTACGCAGACGAGGTATATCAACCAGGTAGGGATGATAGCATGCGGTACGTCTGGATTCCCGGTGGTAAAAAGGAGCTGGCGGTATGAGCTCATGCAGCTCAATAGCACACTCTCCGAAGTACAATCTGTAGAACACCGATAATGAAGCAACTCTTCGTCGATGAGGGAGACTGTGGAGCTTGTTGTTCACCAGATTATCATCCCCAATGAGTTTTCTGGCTCTGCGTTCCACCGAGTCGAGTGCGGCCAGCTGGTATTTTGCTGAACCATCCCAAAGGTGGGAGCAGTATTCCATGCACGGACGAATGCTTTCAACTCGGTGGACAGATGCCCTTCTAAGGGTAAGAGAAAAAAAAGGGCCAATATATGTGGCAATGTTATGGCTCCCCTTCAAAATTAATGTAGGGTAAAAATGAAATAGATTCATGTGTGTTCTGCCAACAGGGAGATACGCTCGGCCCTGCCATATAATGTTTGGCTATTCAACACATAATTTCTATATTAAAATCAAAATTCAACCTTTGGTACTTAGATGACGGCACTTTTGGAGGTGATTTGTCATCCGTACTACATGACCTGGACTACATAAAACAACATTTCCTTATATAGGTTTATGTCTAAATTTCAACAAATGTGTATCTACGTACATCTTATGTTTTGGCGCGCACTGTTCATTGAAATAAAACAACTATTACGGATATCAAACGCGCTATATTTCCACGATATATTTCCATCCCGTGACCACGGCAGCTGTAAAGGTACCGAAACGTCGGTAAAATCAAAAAACCCCTATAAAACCAAAAAATACGGACAATTACAACTTAGTTCGTGGAAATATAGCGCGTTTGATATCCGTAAAAATTGTTTTATTTAAAAATGTGTATCTGACGGTATGTCCCACAGCAGAATCCCAGTAGTAATACAAAATTTTTAATTCATTGCTCCTTACAGTACAAACAAAGGCGTCTCTAACGCTATTGGGGGCCCTTTGTTTGAGGATGCAATCCAATCGTTAGTTAATTCAAAATTAGATAATTTCAACAAGTTTTCACCACGGCTACATGGGTTAAAGCCATACATAGCTTTTTACGTACCTCAGCTGTGTCTTTTCACTCCAATATTCTTGTGTGTACATCTTGAGCTGTTCCCCTCTTTGGAAGTTTCCCCTGATCACTAACTCTATTGATGCAGTATTATAAGGTACTCTTTGCAAAATTCAAAATTTACGTCTTGAAGATCGCCATTGGGAACTAGCCACTCTTCCAATTAGATATACCAAAGGAATTGCAAGAAATCCAAACAGAAAAGATCTTTTGCTCAAAACTGAAGGAATATTTAATACAAAAATGTTATACCTTGAAAGAATTTTTTGATGTTACTGAAAATGTTTATGTTTTAGATTTTATACTTTTAAAATATTAAAATCGCCATACCCTTGCAGGATCATGTTTATGGGTCATTTTTTATGTATTTACCATCTGTAATAACCAACATGTTGCAATAAATGTTATGACTTATGTATGACTTATAATTTGGTGGGCTGAGCATATGCACAATATCTAGGGTCGCGCTCCCTTCCTTCCTGTCCTCCGCCTACAGCAACTTCTCACTCATCAGCGAGTTATTAAACTGCCCTACACTCGTTGACGGAGTGGTGTCATGCTTGTCGGTGGCCAGATCTGCCTGGAGTGCTTCCTTCCCGGAAGATGGTTGTTCCTTGGGACTGGGACAACAGAGCGCCTGGGAGTCACCGGCTCTTATTTCAACTCACGCAGTGCTTCTGTCTGCACGTCCGGATGACACTGACCGAGCCCGACTGCTAGCAGTCTCGGAAATAGAGTTCGGACATTGGCTTCATGCTCTTCCCTCCCACAACCTAGGTACCATCCTCGATCCCGCTACCCTTCGCATTTCGATTCGTTTACGTTTGGGTGCTAAGTTGTGCGAACCTCATCACTGTCCGTGTGGCAAAGATGTGAACCAGTTCGGACGCCAGGCTTACTCACAGAACAAGGAAACCTCTTTTAATGGTCTGTGGGCTCACTTATCACATAAAATGGTCCAAAGAAAAAAAATGAGACAAGGTTTGCTCTTTTGTCATGAAAAGGCACATGTGCGCACAAGAGTCACGTTGCAATGGCGTATATTCACCGATGATGCTTCGAACAACTTCATCAACCTTTTTATAGTGCAGACCAAGTCCTTTGAAATTTTAAATTTACTGCAATGAAAAAAAAGGTGCATGGAAAATTTATGAATGTGAGGGATGTGGCAGGGGGGCAGAACTTTTCGCATAATGTCGATTGTCCTAATGTCGTTTGTCAATGGCATAATCATCAAATAGCATAATACTAATGTCACATAAATTTTTCCTTCGCATAAATTTTAAGTAGCATAACTGTCTAAAGGCTGTCTAATATTTATTTAGCATAATAAATTAAACCCTAATTTCATTTGGCATAATATTAGGCAGTCCTAAAATCCCTTAGCATAATTTTATTTGCCATAACTATAGAAAAACCTAATTTTATTTGGCATATTATAGATAGTCCTAAAATTTTTGACCATAAAAATAGTCAAAAATGTTACCATTTGTATGGTAAAAAAATGATGCATTAACAATTTCTATTATAGTTTTGCATACTAGTCAGTGACAGAAACGAATCGCCTAAAAACCGACTCCACGCAGTCTTGTATGCCCTACCCCTAGAGTGTAATGGAAGCCCGCGTGGTGACCGAAAACCATCAGCGACGATAAGTTCGCGTGGGAACGCCAGAGCCCCGCAGCGCAAGAGCCGTGACAGAAACCATGCATGCCTGCTTGCATGCTGCTTGCCTGCTGCATGCCTACTTGCATGCTGCTTGCCTGCTGCATGCCTGCTTGCATGGTGCATGTCTGCTTGTATGCTGCATGCCTGCTTGCATAATATTCGTAATTCTATTATTCCTTGTGATTATTATGCTATACATTCATTATGCTTTAAACAAAATATGCATTATGATATTATTCGTTGTGATCATTATGCTTTACATAAGTTATGCTTTTAAAAATTCTGCTTAAAGCTATTCTGCGTTTCCAAATTTATGCCTTTTAATACTTATGACAAACAATTTTAGCCTACACTATATTAGGACTTATAAAATTATGCGTCGCGATAATATGCAACATGATGATTATTGGTATTAAAATTATGGAACATGATATTATGACAATAAACGTTATGCTTAAAATTACGGAGCCATCAGCGACAGTTGACAACTCAGCTGTCAAATGCTTAACCACATGCTCATTTGTTTCATATTTTTACTTACTTTTGCTGTGTGCTTTATGCACTTTTTTCTTGGAACAACATAATATAATAATATAATTTTATTAACATTATTAAAAATATTCATATTTGGATACAGTACATCTAGACAGGACAAATATAAAAAAAAATTGTTAGTAAATATTTGTCCTAAAAGGGAAATGAACGCACAACCCTCGCTCGGTGCAATAAGTACCTATGGTTAGTACCACTCTGCCACCAAAGTACCTAGAGTACAACGTGTACAAAAGCAGTAACCAACAGCCTTAGTAACAGCAGGTGCAATATCATTGAGCATTGTGGTTCGTTGGACAGTTGACAGCACGCACGGCTTTACTCTTTGACCTTGAGAGCGCCCTTACGTCTTTCGTAATAGCGGCGGATTTCGTAGAGCAAATGTAATGAAATGATGTTTTTGGGGAAAGGCATAGCCTTTTTTAATAAAGTTCCACAACAAGTGATTGAGCTGCCTTTGCATAAATTTAAAATACATGTTAAAAAAACGCTCTTAAGCAAAGGTTATTACAAGGTAGAAGATTATTTGAAAGACCAAAATGCATGGAAGTGATACTAACATAAAACATGACTATTGTAATTGTATAAAAGGAAAATATTCTAATAACTGAGTATAAGAAAATTTTCCTCTTATATTAAATATGTTTCAAGATTGTAGATTTGTGTTTGGCAACGACATGTTCCTTTGTAAATGTTGTTTCTTCTGTTAAAGCTGATAAGTTTCTTGCGGCCGTTCTTCTTATCAGTTAAAAGATGTCCTGAATGGCTGGTAGGAAAAAAAAATTGGACGATTCGAAAGCACTTATCTATAAGTCTATTTGAATAAAAATCTTTGACTTTGACTTTGACTTTGAATGCCATACGTGCTGTTGACTGTATATCTCTTAAACTTTTTTATATTTTCATGTAAGTACAGATTTGGCTTCTATCCTTTTCGAATACTAAAAACCGGCCAAGTGCGAGTCGGACTCGCGCACGAAGGGCCTTCATGCAACATTAGACACTACTTATATAAAAAAACAACGGGTTGCACTCCGGGAGTGGCGGCAGAAGTGAAAACCGCTTAAACGAAACAGCAGGAGCAGGCATACATTTTCGCTGCGCAGTAGAAAGAGAGCGCGATATTATTTATTTTACTACGCCGCGCCGGCGGCGCTCTCCTCTCCCTCCGTCTTACGAATTTTCGACCAGGGCACGTGTCCTGACGCGACTTTAACATTTTTTACCCATCCCAAAAATTTCAAACTCTGATGTGCACAACGCCGCTAAAGAAGTTTTCACTTCAATAACCTTTTTTTTAAATTATGGTGGCCCACCGTAATATTTATTTTATTCAGTTTTTAGTATTTGTTGTTATATCAGCAACAGAAATACCTACATCATTTGTGAAAATTTCAACTGTCTAGCTTTCACAGTTCATGATTTAACAGCCTGGTGACAGACAGACAGACTGACATGACAGTGGAATCTCAGTAATAGGGTCCCCTATATTACCCTTTGGGTACGGAACCCTAAAAAGAGTTAAAGTATCTATTTTTAGTAAAAAATGTTAAGTGGTTTCGTTGAAATATTAAAAAGTTATGATGTTACCATATAAAGTTGATAAAGTTACAAATGACTCAATTAATTTAAATTAACGACTTTATTTTTGTAGCTGTGGAAACTAGGTTGCATAATGTGAATGAGCTCTTGATAAATATATATTTGTAGAGATTTTATTATCTGAACAAAGTCAAGGTCGCGTATCCATATTTTAATTAGTTAATGTTATATCTTGAATGAAAATCTAATAAATGCACCACCAACGCACTAAAATTTACGTACCTTCAATCTAAAAACTTACCGGTTGAAAAGTAGAGTTTTTTGACTTCAAAAAAAGGAGGAAATTCTGAAGTCGACTGTATATGTTTTTTTTAATGTACCTATGTTTTAACATAACGTCGAGTTTTGTCAACCGATTTCGATAATTATTTTTTATCTGAAAGAACATAAGTAGTTCAAGTGTGGTCCCATAGTCCAAGATTTGGCTAGTAGTTTTTTTGTAATCCTGAAAAATAAGAAATTCATATATTTAACTACGGGAAATAATGTGAGTTACAAAAAAATTGTGAAATAAAAATCTTTTTATAAAAAAACTGACTTCAAAAAGTTTTTTTTTTATGACGGGTAGACTGTTAGCCTTCATCATACCTAATGTTAAGAATTGATAAGGCTGAAGATGGAAGCGAGCCTCTCCCGGAATCCTCAATCACTGAGGAACTGGCTATCTTATCTCTAACTGCCGGAACACAACAATGCTGAAAACATTATTATTGTGGCGTCAGACTTACATAAGATGGTGGTAGCTAGCCAGTCGGATTCACTACAAGTTACCACCAACCAAAAACTTTTCCAGTCGGAGTCTGAGAAAGCTTTATTTTTTACTTTTTAAGTCAGTTTTCTATTAAAATGACAAACCTATTAATATGTTCTATTATTTGTGATATAAACAGAACTATTTCTATAAATCTTTTATTTTTATTTTTTATGAATGACGGGGAGATTCTTAGACTTCATCATACATGATGTATTGATACATGAAGTATTGATAAGGCTGAAGATGGAAGCGACCGGAATCCTCAATCACTGAGGAACTGGCTATCTTATATCTGGCTAAATATTACTTTATGCTCCCTAAAACATTCTACTGGTCTACCGGAAAGTTCACGAATTGTACGAACTCTCTCAGAGCTGCAGTTTAAGGGTGGATTACACATCCCATACACCTACCGACACCTCAACCGTGCCACGTTTGGTATTAGGTGGGTCCTATTTAAGATTAGCGGCCGCTTACGGTTTCACCCGCGTGGTTCTCGTTCCCGTGGAAATATCGGGATAAAAAGTATCCAATATTCATAACCAGGCTATCTACTATCTGTGTACCAAATTTCATCCAAATCCGTTCAGTAGTTTCGGAGCCTATTCAATGCAAACAAAGAAACAATCAAATCTTTCCTCTTTATAATCGTCGTCGTCGTCTCAGCCACATGACACCCACTGCTGGGTATAGGCCTCCAAAGGGGGGGTTTGCCATAATCGCCACGCTTGGCAGGCGGGTTGGCGATCGCAGTATGGCCATGTTTGTAGGAGACGCTGCTGCCTGACTCCTGAAGGCCGAGTCCCTTAGTCGCCTTTTACGACACCCACGGGATGACAGGGGGTAGTGCTCTATTCTAAGCCGACACTACACAGCTATAATATTAGTATTTAAATGTATCTATCAATACAAGCGCAATTAGACTCTTGTCTAAGTAAGCAAGCAAATATAACTTATTTCCGGTAAATAAACCTTCAGAAATGAATCTCAAAATATGATTTGTTATTATAAATAAATATTTTCTGCTCAATCGACTGCGATAAGGCAAGGACGTGTATAAGCTGCTATGACAAAACCTTTCAATGTTAATTTCACGCAATACAGTTAGGTTACTTTTTTTAATTTAAGGCAAAGTGTGTATAATTACATCATCACCTATAAGGCCTCTGCCTCGAATCTAGCGGGCAGCGGGGCGGGCGGCGGCGCGACTATCGAAATCGGCGGTGCGCGGGTGGTGCGGGCCAGCGTTTCCACAGTCGCGCCGCCGCCGCCCCGCTGCCCGCTAGATTCGAGGCAGAGACCTTACACAGTCTAATGGCCTGCGCAGACGACGGACATTGAAGGACTTTTTGTCCGCGACACGACCTTATTACTAAGAACATAAAGTTGAATAAATAACGAGGACTATTGCGTACTTTTCGCGTATATACGCGGTCTAAGTTGAATCTTATTTGGTTAACAATAAAGACGTGTCGCGGACAAAAAGTCCTCCGTTATCCTTCGTCTGCGCTAGCTCTGAAGGTGAACGCGCACCTGACCGCTCTGAACGAGTCGCACTCGCCGCAGTCATCGCATTTCCTCATAGCCTCGCACACTTGCCCGCATCGTACGCGCCAAACGCGCCGCACGCGCCGTACGCACGCGGCGAACCGCATCCAATATCCATCGTTTACTAAGATTTTGTAAATTTTGTATCGAATTAAACCACATGTAACTATAAAACTATTTTATTATGAACATTTATGTAAGTATTTTGCACGCAACTACCGAAGACCATTCTTGATTCACTTATGAATGAACTTGTGAATCATATTTTTTAACAAATTGATTTCAATGAAGTAAGATGTTTTAGTTTTACATCGCTTTTAAATCTGGAACAAATGCAAGTATTAGGGGTTATGTGAGTAAATTAGATATTATAAGACAAGTAACTTGTAAAATGTTTGGTAGTGATAAACGATTAGGTAAGTAAGTACCTACTTACAATAACAAATCGCTTCAAATAAAATACCGATACAACAAAATTCTTCAAACAAAATATACTCGTAGGTACAATTTTAATGTTTTAAACTGTATGTATATATTTTCATTGAAATACTAATTATTCTTATTTCTTTCTTGTTATAAACTTATAAGAAACAGACAAAATTGAATCTATTCATTTTCATTGTAAAAATCGATAACAAGAAATAAAAAAGTAAAAAGGAACGTTCGAACAATGTATTGGCTTTGCTGCGTGTTTATTTAAATTATTGTGTAATATTTTTTCTTTGTTATTGCTAAAATTGCATTGTTATGATATAAACGATTAAATATTAATATAAAAATAATAAAATCACGGTTAATTGTTAATGAAATAAAATTTTGCAAGTAATAAATTTAAAAAAGTTTTAGATAAAAAGTATCCAATGTTTTAGTTAACGCACTCGTGTCTTCATAACGTACCAAAGACCATTTGTCTTGGAGCGCGGGCGGTGGGACTTACAGAATAGAGTTGACCAGATTCCTTACCGTGGCAAGGTACAAACGGTACACAAGACACGATATTGACGGGGTTTATGCGTGGTATGGTTTAAGTGTGGAATCTAAGTGGTCATAGTGAATAAGGGCCCAGCTTGGGGAATCAATATACTTACCTACAGAATTTTAGAAAAATGCGGATCGTTCGGCGCGGATAGATGCGCGATGCCTTATACTAATTCATATAAAGATTTATAAAATGCGATGACTGCGGCGAGTGCGGCTCCTTCGGCGCTGACAGGTGCGCGTTCACCTTAAGCAGTCTTTACTCTGCCTACAGACGGACGGCCGGAATGACCCACTCACACAGATAGGGCAGGCGGCCACTGACGGCGTGGCACGGCATCGGCATGGCACGGCAGGTTGTGCTGTGGCATCCCGCGGCGTTCCGTGGCATGCCATAGTGCGTGCGTCTTCTCCCTTGCCCCCGCGCACCGATCGGACTGCGTCCCATTAACCGAAATAACCGTTGCACAAGTTTCAGTTGAAACTTTCAACCTCATTTCAACTAATTTAGCAATCCTAATTCCTCTACACAATGTGACCCATAACGTTTCGCGGGATGCAATGGCACGCCGCGGCAACCCGTGGAATGAAACGGCATGACACGTCATGCCGCAGCATCCAGCGGCGCGTCGCGTCATCGTGGTACCGAAATAAAGTAACATGAATTCTAAACTCATTGAAATAAGATTCAAAATAACTTGATTAGTGATAAAATCCTTTGCCATGACACGCCGCCGTGCCGTGCCGGCAGTGGGCGCCCGCGCCGGCCCATACTCGCTCGCGCACGCGCGCTTGCTACTGTTTTACTAGTAAAAACCAGTGAGATCCAGGGCACAGAATATAATAATATAAAGTAATCCAGGGGCCGACCGGCTGGTCGTGCGTGCAGCGATAGATAGCGGTGCGCGTGTGTGTGGGCACGTTATATCGGCCGATTGCAACATCTCTTTATGATTACACTGTGCCTTTAATATCCGCATTGCTGGGGCAACAGGCCTTAAGTTATAGAGCAGGGGTGTCCAACATAATTATGTGGAGGGCCAGGTTTAGTATTTTTGTAACCGTAGCGGGCCAGAAGAAAAACCCAATAGCGAAGGATTAAGTAAGCATTCTTCTAGCCATTGATATCTTCGCGGGCCGGATGAAGGACTATACGGACCACATTATGGCCCGGGGGCCGTATGTTGGACGGGGCTGTTATAGAGGAATAAGGAGTGTACCCATGATAATTTAATGTAAGTATCTAAAATAACATCTGTATGGAAATCACCGTGTAATCATTTCCATTTCATTTCAACACATTTAGATTTGAATAATTTGTAATTTTTTTGTTTTTTTCGGACACACCTAATGTGTCGTACGTGGTCACGTGACATCTGATGATTTTATAGTAAAAATCAACAAAATTTAATTAAAAAAATACTTAATTCACTTTATAAACCGAAAATTAATGTTTGTCCTATTTTTATAAAACATTTAAAAAATCTCTATCTGCTCTAAAAAATTTTAACCGTTTTAATATACTTCGCCTTAAATCATGACGTCGCTAAAAGCATCAGCTGTGTGAGGTCACTGACCTTGTAGTGACGCAACAATAAGTGACAGTAGGAAATAAACCATACACCTACTCCGCTTAAACTTGAAATAAAAAAAAAAGCATAGATAGAAGGCAAACAAGAACTTCATGGTGAAGTATTCTTTTACTTTTTTAATTTTTTTAGTCTATACTTGAACAATGAAAGGTCTATATTTGTATAATAGGCTTGGACGAAGTTAATTCGTCCAAGATAATAGGCCGTGGTTTCAGTTGCGTGGTGCCCGTTCCCGTGGATATATGGGGGTAAAAAGTATCCAATGTTTTAATGTACGCTTTAAACAATTTTTGTGCCATCTAACGCCGCTATTTTGCGTGATTGAGTACTTATACTGCTCACAACATTATTTAGTTCAGGCGAAGGACATAGAAAAGTGGTATATTTTTTTTTTCAGTTTATTGAAGGGGTTTATCAAGTGATATTAACTTATTACAATAAAAGGAGATTTAACAAAAAAAAACTTAATTTAAAGTAACAGTATTGAGTCAATTGTCCCACGGCTGCACTAAAAGGGACTGAGTAACATTCGAACCTCCAAAGATCCAAACTTTTATATCTATACTGACTGATAATATTACGATGTTTGAACGCGCTAATCTCAGGAACTACTGGACCGATTTAGAAAATTCTTAGACCATTAGAAAGCTACATTTCTTTTGAGTAACATAGGCTATATTTTATCCCGATATTCCCACGGGAACGGGCACCACGCGGGTAAAACCGCGAAGTTCTGCTAGTAATATTATAAAGCTTAAGAGTTTGTTTGTTTGAACGCGCTTATCTCATGAACTACTGGACTGATTTAGAAGATTCTTAGACCATTAGAAAGCTACATTTCTTCTGAGTAACATAGGCTATATTTTATCCCGATATTCCCACGGGTGGGGCACCACGCGGGTAAAACCGCGAGGATCCGCTAGTTTATAATATAAGTAGGATTGCCACGTTGTTTATAACGATTTCTTTTTACATTTTAATCTTTCTTGGTCTATACATAAAATATATTTTCATACTAGATAAAAGAACTAGCCTCCATATCGCTAAGACGAGACTTGAGCCTGCAAACTTTCGACTATAGTCCTCTTTTCTCCCATTAAAAGAACCGAGACTCGTAAATTTTCTTGTATTTCATTATTATCTACGCTCGCATTCGGAAGAACCTTCTTTACACCTGGGGTGCGATTGTGTAAGGTAATCGAATTCATTTGATAGTTCATATCGTATTCAATCGGCAGCAATTTGTATGGGATGACATACGATATGATACAATATGAACTGTCAAATCAATACGATTGACTTTACGCAATCGCCTAGCTGGTGTTTTGTTGAATATTGATTGAGATAAAACCAACCATGAAACTATCTTAATCCTATTCCTATGCTAATCCTAACTATTACTATAAATGAGAAACTGTTTGTTTGTCCTTCCTTCACGCGTTAAATAATACATAATAAATAAGTTTCATACAATCACACCAATTATCTAGCCTACGTTAAGTTTAATAGATAGATACTAGATAACGGCTAAACATACTTATATATTTTTTTCTTTTTTGTAAATGCATACATAATATACATATTAAACACTCAGACCAAGACAAATAGATAATGTTCATGCACACAAATATTTGGCTTGTCCGGGGATCGAACCCGGGACCTCTTGCGTAGAAGGTGGGTTTAGTACCTCTGCGCCAATCAGCCTCTTAATTGTCTAATTTCAAAATCTATCACAATCCCTTTCAAAGGTATTGTGACTGTGATTTATAGAATTGTGTAACTTATAGTCGCAATCCCTTTCGGAACGAATGATGTTTTAAATTACACTTCATTTGACACTTCTTCATTCATTTAATAGTTATTTCTTATGCAAGGCTGGAAAGTTGGTTATTTAGCGGCGAGTTACCTCTATTGAATCCTGAGCGAAGCGACGATTTCAAAGGTACAAGACGCTAAAAACTTTTCTGCCGAGCGCAACACACACTTTTTCACCTCACAACAGCGAGGAACATTTATGGTTGTTTCCGCGGTCAACTTCCGGTAAAAAAATCTTTAAACATAAAGTTTAATCTAAATATACCTTATTCTCGTTGTTTTAATGATATAAAAAACTAAAATAATAAAAAAGGGAGTATTATAGTTAATTCAAAGTTATTTAAAGTAGGAATATATTGTTACTTATTAATAAGAATAAAAACGATTCCGTAAATGTTGACACTGACATGAGGTACAAGACAAAGACAATTTAAAAATAAAGATTTATGTCACAGTCCGAAATCCAATTATAGGTTGTGAACACTCACCCAGCCTAATATAAAATGCTTATAAAAAATAGTTTAATCTTATTGTTATTGTTTTTATGATTCAATGAACTAAAATAATATAATAAAACCAAAACGGAGTATTATAAATAATTTAAAGCTATTTAAAATAATAATCAAATATAACAAAAAAGTCAATAGTCCGATTCGGAACGCATTATGACATATTTTAAGGTATTAAATTAAAAAAGTACTTTGCCGCGCTAGGTCGCAAAAAGCTATTTTCTACGCCTAAACTGATTGACAAAACCTCCTTTTCATAGCGTGTGAGGTGAAAAATATATTTTCGTGAGTTACTTTGCTTAGACAGTTCAATTTCGTTCATTCAATATCTTTCAAAACGCGTCCCGATCACAATCTCTATCAAATGTCAAATATTGACGGCCTGAAGTATGTAAATATCTTTCAAATGACGAATTAAAAGAGATTGCGATAGATTTTAAAATTGGACAATTAGCCCGGTCGTCAAAACCAAGCACTAAGCAACCAATGGACTTGATTTCTGGCTTATAGTTCAGTAGTTGAAACACAGACTTATACTTATGGTAAATTTTAAATAGAAAAATATTGGAAAAAATTAACTAGGCCACAAGTGAATTCTCAGACGGGAATCGAACCCGCGACCTTTGGAAATCCGGTCCAATGCTCTAACCGCTGAGCTACCGAGACTTGCGAACCACCGTCGAAATTCTGCAATACTTTTATATTTTTAATACGCTGTAGGCCAGCGTTGTTACATCAATGCTAGGAATATCCTTGCATTCGAAAGAAACATCTTTTCAGATGTTTAACGATCGATTAAGATGCAACTGCCAATAATTTATGATTTTGAAATTTTTGCATTTTTCAATGCTATTTTTTTCCAATATTTTTCTATTTAAAATTTACCATAAGTATAAAAATAGCATTGGAAAATTCAAAAATTACAAAATCATACACAGACTTATATCTAGATAGACGGTAAATGCGAACCTACCTTGCGTGCCAAAAGTTTGATCCACGGTGAAAGTTTTCCTACCTAAGTCAGTCCACTTGAGATCATTTGCCACGAAAACGGGCGTAACTCAGAAACGAAAACGGTTAATTGTGCTTTCTTGCAAGAGCTCGTCAGTAACATTTGCACATCACTAAATCTCGATCGTGACGTCATCGTAGGTGCGAAAAATGCGAATTTATATATTCTCATCAAGTTTGAAGCGCTCTTTTCGTCTATCGTATATTTCGTCTATTTAACCGCCTCTGTGGTCTAGTGGTACAACCACTGGTATCAGACCGGTCCCGGGTTCGATTCCCAGCGGAGGTACATATTGTATTCGGTGTGGTTGTTGGTAGGAGTTGTTGTAAGTCCGCCTGGCTTGCTACCACCATCGTATCTAAGTCTGACGCCATAACAACAATGTTTTCAGCATTCTTGTGTTCCGGCAGTTAAAGATAAGATTGCCAGTTCCTCAGTGATTGGGGATTCCGGGAGAGGCTCGCTTCCATCTTCAGCCTTATCAATACTTTATATCTGATGAAGGCTAAGAGTCTCCCCGGACTTCATTAAAAAAAAAACTCGATAAGGTCTTTTAGTTGAAGGGACGGTGGCACCTGTACATAGGCTACTTTTTTATCCCGATATTCCCACGGGAACGGGGACCACGCGGTTGAATCCGCGGGCCATCGTTGCATAATAAATGTAAGCAATTTGGAGACTAGGTTCTTTTTTAAAAGATAATAATTTTATAATAGATTTAATTCTAAATGTTATTATTAAGCTATTGCATAGCTTTTATCGCGGGCTTTGAGCGCGGCGACCGAATCAAGAAATTCCGTAACGAAAAAAACCTAACACCCCCCACTCCGTGTCATAGATTTTGGTTGCTTAGTTACGATTGTAAATAACAAAATTGTCAACGATGAAAAAAAACTGTATGAAAATTTGTGTGAAAATATTATTTATTTTTTAAATTTGGTACCGCGTTTTTTCCGTGACAACTGGAAAAAATGCGGTACGAGATTTTTAAAAAAATGCTATGCAATAGCTGTTTGGCGCAGGGGTACTAACCCCACCTTCTGCGCCAGAGGTCCCGGGTTCGATCCCCGAACAAGACAAATGTTTGTGTGCATGAACATGTCTATATGTCTTGGTCTGGATGTTTAATATGTATATCATTTATGTATTTACAAAAAAAAGTATATAAGTATGTTTATCCGTTATCTAGTATCCATAACACAAGTTCTTCATGATACTTCACGTGGGCTAGATAATTGGTGTGATTGCATGGAAATATTTATTATTTATTATTATTTACCGCGTCAGTCCCCGAGAGCCAGACGTATTTTTTATTTTATTAATTATCACAGCACAAGGAACATTATGTATGCAGCTCTTTAAAAAATGTCCTGCGAAGACACAGATAAATTATTGCTTGTGATCAAATGATAAAAGGTTTTTAGTACTCTACGAAATTTGTTTTAATAAGTTAAGTGTATTATTTATTTATTAGTATGTTTGTTTGTCATGATCTTGTTAATTCATTATTTGGTTGTTTAATTTAAGTATAATGTCGGTCCTTTTTGCCTGAAACACATGGTATTCCTAGTTCAAGCTTATTATATAATCATATAGTATTTGTAAACGAATTTTCTAGGCTATAAGTTTTTAACACTGTAATGTTTTGATTATTTAATAAATTATTTATTTATTTATTATTATTATTTCAGTATAAAACTTATCATTTAACTTAGCATTGTAAAATTTAAATCATTAGGCACTTATTTTTTTATACACATATTGTATTTATAACTTGACAGTTTCGGAAGTAAATCGCAAAGCTATTCTTTATATGGAATCGATCAATGATAACATATTTCACGGTCATTACAATACAGAGTTACGAAACACCTAATTAGACGTTTAAGGGGAATATTTTGAGAATTAAATTATATTGTTTGTTTTATTTATGAAGGCAAACAGCCATATTACAATGTTTTTGACCGACTTGAAAAAGGAGCCAATTTTTGTTGCTCTAAGTTTCTGTTGCGGATCGTTCTTAAGCATCATCATCATATCAGCCGCATGACACCCACTGCTGGGTATAGGTCTCCCCCAAAGATCTCCTCCGCGATCGGTCCTGCGCTGCCCGCATCCAGCTACTTCCCGCGACGATCGTTGATCCACCATGAGGGGGCCTACCCACGGAGCGTCGTCCTGTTCCGCGCAAGTGTCGTCGGGATCGACATCGATTTCATTTAACAGGTGGATGTGACATATTGCTCTTAGCCTTTGGTAATTTCATTTGTGTCAAAAAGAAGCAGCAATGTGTCACATCCATCTGTCAAATTAAGCCGATTTCGATGACGACGCCACTAGCGAGGTACCGCCCCAGAACCTTTCCGCCCCAACGGCCGTCGGTTTTTCTCGCTATGTGTCACGCCACCACTTCATCTGAGCAATCCTTCGAGTGATGTCGATAACTTTAGTTGTCCTACGGATCTTCTCATTTCTGATTCGATTACGCAGAGAAACGCCGAGCATAGCACTCACCATTGCAAGCTGGGTTTGTTAAAATATTGGGACCAACTGAAACAGAGCGTTTCAGTTTAACGAGCCTTACGAAGCACTGAGGAGCTCAAGTTATAGTAATAGGTATGTAGGTAGGTAGTTACCTAGTCAATTTTAAAGGTATTTAACCGATCAGCTATAAAACTTTTTAAGCGACGAAAATATTAGGCCAGTGTCAGAGTCGCCAATCCAACCCTTTTTTTTATATACTAGGAGAAATGTTTTTACGCATCCCTCGCCCCAGGTGCAGGGGGGCGATTCGAAATGTTCGACTCACCTGGAGTACTCGGCCTATACAAACATATAGGCAACGCACTCCATCCCACGCCCCTCCCGTGCCTCCACCCAACGTGTAAGCTCGGTGGAGGTTCGGAAGGGGTATCTATCCTCTTGTATACACACCTTCCCATCTTAACGATAATTAAGTGATGGCACTCGCACCCCACCCCCCGTTGAGGACGGGAGGCGGGCGGGTACAACCAACAAAAACTCATAGTTTGCCCTCCAGGCCGCCATTGGTCACGGGGGGTAGGGTTCGCAATCACCCCTAAGACCAGGCGGCGCCAATACAACCTAACCTAAACCTATAATTTCCGCAAACAAACAAACTTAAAGTAGCATTTTTTATTCAGTAGAATAATTAGATAGGTGCCAATGCCATTTTGTCACGAGGAGCCCGTGGCGCTCGGCCTGCGATTGTTGAGGTTAAGCAACTTTCGTAGTGGTCGGTCACGGGATGGGTGACCAGAAATTTACTATCTCGAGCTCCTCCGTGCTTCGGAAGGCACGTTAAGCCGTTGGTCCCGGCTGCCTTTGCAGTCGTTAAAAACCACCAATCCGCATTGGGCCCGCGTGGTGGGTCATGGCCCGTTCTCCTTATCCATCCATAAGGAAGGCCAGTGCCCCAGCAGTGGGGACATTAAAAATGGCTGATGACGAATGTCATTTTAAAAATAATGCCGCCTTAAAATGAAGCTAAAGTAAGGATATTATTGAATTTGTGTAAGTGAATAAAATCAATACTTACTGAACTTGAACTGGATCTGCGCAAATCATTACAAAAACAATTTAAAGCAGGATTATTTTTACAAAGTGACATTGACACCTGTCAGATTACTCTGAATAAAAAATCCCGACTATAGTATTTTATTTATAAATTTTTAATTTTGCATTTTACAATGCTATTTATGTGTGATAAATATTAATCATAAAATATACTAGAAAAAGCAACTAGTCTCATGTCACCCTGACGGGAATCGAACCCGCATCCTTGGGAATCCGGCCCAATGCACCTACCAATTATGCTGGTGGTATTTTACGGTGGCCAACACCGTAGAAAGGTGAATGTACTAGAAAAATTCGAAGTATCGTATCGTATCGACGTACGTATAGGTCTCTATAGCATAATTGGTTAGTGCATTGGGCCGGATTCCCAAGGATGCGGGTTCGAATCCCGTCAGGGCGACGTGAGACTAGTTGCTTTTTTCTAGTATATTTTCTTGTTTAATATTTATAGTATATACGTACATCTTAAGTTTTGGCGCGCACTGTTCATTGAAATAAAACAAAATAAAAGTATTGGAGAATTTCGACGGTGGTCCGCAAGTCTCGGTAGCTCAGTGGTTAGAGCATTGGACCGGATTTCCAAAGGTCATGGGTTCAAGTCCCATCTGAGAATTCACTTGTGGCCGAGTTGATTTTTTCCAATATTTTTCTATAAAAAAAATATCATACGTATAAAAATAGCATTGATAAATGCAAAAATTCAAAAATCATAAATTATTGGCTGTTTCCAAGGCTGTTGCATCTTAATCGATCGTTAAACACCTGAAAAGATGTTTCTTTCGAATGCAAGGATGTTGCTAGCATTGATGTGATAACGCTGACCTACAGCGTACCTGTTATAAATAAAAGTATTGGAGAATTTCGATAGCGGTCCGCAAGTCTCTGTAGCTCAGTGGTTAGAGCATTGGACCGGATTTCCAAAGGTCGTGGGTTCGATTCCCATCTGAGAATTCACATGTGGCCGAGTTAATTTTTTCCAATATTTTTCTATTTAAAATTTATCATAAGTATAAAAATTGCATTTAAAAATGCAAAAATTAGAAAATCATCAATAATAATTGTTGCCATAGTAAATGTCTCGCCGTATCCGAACGAAAAAATAAATTAACTTTTAGAGGGTAGACTTATAAGTATCCAGTCCCGTGTCATCCCGTGACCACGGCAGCTGAGAAAGTGCTGAATCGTCGGGAAAATCTATCATCCCTATAAAACCTTAAAATACGAACAATTTAATCTTAGTTCGTGAAATGTAGCGCGTTATCCGGAACAGTTATTTTATAGTATTTTAGTGGCTCAATCTAGTAAATCGGTTTATTATATTATTAATTGTTGCAAATACCAGATATTATGTTGCAACAAAATAAACAATATTCTATTATATTTTAGTTAATACATTTTTGTCCACCCATCCCGTGACCGACCATTGCCTAAATCACAGGCTGAGTGCGCGAACCACTGTGCCACCAGCTCTTCGATCGAATACCGCGACCGGACAGCTTCCCAGACTAACGTAGCACCAAAATGATATAAAATTTAAGTATGATAGACTGTGATGTGTACTTGTGATGTCATTCGGATTAAGACAGTATTAAAAAAAACAATGGGTCGCACTCCGGGGGTGGCGGTAGAAATGAAAACCGCTTAATCGAAACAGCAAGAGCAGGCATACATTTACGGTAGAAAGAGAGGGGGATATTATTTCCTCTCCTACGCCGCGCCTGCGGTCTACTCTCCCTCCGTCTTACGAATTTTCATCGGGGTCACGTGTCCTGACGCGACTTTAACATTTTTTACAAATCCCAAACATTTGAAACTCTGATGTGCACAACGCCGCTAAAGAAGTTTTCACTTAAAAAATAATTCAAAATACCTAGGTCCCCAATAAAATATAATTACCTTTTACCAAAAAAAAATATTTTTAATTGAAAGAAAGAATATAATATAAATATAAATACTGTATTTAGGTTTTTTTTAATGGCTACCTAGATAAATACTATCTTAATCTTAACAACAATACAAGTACAGAAAATAATTGACGACCTCATAAAGCGTAAATATATTGCTCCTTCTAACTTCTTGTGTTTCTTGTCGATTTCGATGTTTCCGATCATCTATCCTCGAATCGGCCAGAGCGAAAGTTGCTTAACAACCGAAATCGCAGTCCGAATGTTCTTAAGACGCTATTCGGAAAAAAGTATGTAGTCTTTGATATAAAACTTTAGGACTGTAGGATGTTACAAATCTGGTAATAAGATTTTTATTTGGTTCACATAATCGGATACAATCTATTAAAGCATAATGCAAGTTTTTTTTTTTTGATAACTTATACTAGATTGATCCTACTAATGCAAGCACAGCATGCAAAAGAAAAATAACACATTACACTGGAGACTACTATCTAAGTGTAGCTATACAATACTAAATTAACTACTTTTCACTATTTAATCAATTTAAATGAAAAATTACTAAACTGAAACTATAAGTACAATTAAATTAATTGGAATCAGATTGATTTTCATAAATCCTACGAACACAACGCTTTGTCGAGGCCAAAGTATTTAGTACCTATGATAATTATTTTAATAAGTTAAGTGTATTATTTATATAATACACTATTATTTATATAATAGTATGTTTGTTTGTCATGATCTAGTTAATTAATAGTATTGTATTTGGTTGTTTAATTTAAGTATAATGTGAGTCCTTTTTGCCTGAAACACAGGGTATTGCTAGTTCAGGATAATTATATAATTATTCTTATGATAAATTTTAAATATATATAATTATAGTTTTTGGTAAAAATTCTAGGCTATAAGAATTAAACACTGTAATGTTTTATGATTTTGTAATTTGAGCATTTTTCAATGCTATTGTTATACTTATGGTAAATTTTAACTAGAAAATATTGGAAAAAATTAACTCGGCCACAAGTGAATTCTCAGACGGGAATCGAACCCGCGACCTTTGGAAATCCGGTCCAATGCTCTTGATTCTTGAATAAATTATTTATTATATTTATTAAAGAACTGTTAAAAATTTCAAAATCAAAACTTATGGCATTGTAAGTATTTATGATTTTATTTATACTTTTATCTAGATTCGTTGTGTACAATCGGGGAGCTTCCCAGTAGACCAGTAGAGTTTAGGGACTAGGATATAGTTATTTTAAAAAGTAACAAATATATAGAAAAGTTTATATCACAAATAATAGAGCATTCACAGATATTTCATTTAAAGTTCACTAATCTCTACTGAAGCGCTCATGGCCGCGCTTGACAGACCGATCGTATTCGATCACCTTCGTTAAGCAACGTTCGGCCCGGTCAGGATGGGTGACCGTAAAGTGGCATTATAAACTTCTAAGTTAAAGCAATCAAAAGATACAGCCGTTTATGCCGCAAATTTTCGAAACTCGCACGGGAATCAAAACCTATAGGGTAGTTCCTGTGAACTTAGAATCTTGAAATTTGGTACGAAGTAACGTCTTATAGTACAGATAAAGATGTGTGTGTCTACAGCTTCCTCATAAGACATAGAGAAATTCTAAGCATGCCATTTTTTTGTGCATATTAGGAGCAATCAAAGCGTGACAGTGATATTTTAGGTGCAACCATAACTTCGTTACTAGGAGTTTTTTTTTGTGTGTTAGCTGGAGAAACGTGTCCCCAGCTGACACATGCCGTTTTAAGGCAAACCAGTGAGGTTAGGGCTTTAGACTATAGTCAGAAATTTAGTGCACAATGGGAGCAATGAGAACCAAAAAAACTAACCGTCACACTCAAATACTGTTGAAACTACGATCATTAAAGTGTGTGTTAGCTGGAGACCCGTGTCTCTGGCTTACACACACCTGTATCTTCGTAATTATTTGAGGTAGGATTATGTTTTATACCTCAAATTTTTGAGTCGAATTGGAGCAGTAAGCTCCAAATTTTTCTAATCTCTAGCTCGTATAGTTTTTAAGCTACGAACCGATAAGCATGTGTAAGCTGGAGACACGTTACACGTTTTGAATCACTGTAACCGTATAAGATAGAGTCTCGTATTAAGAATCAAATGATACCTTATAATAGGTGCACACGGCATGCAAAATTTCAAATCACTGGACTTCTTAGTTTCAAAATTATAGGCAAAAAACTGGTTTCCCGCCAAAAAATTCAAAATAAATGGCTCGGACGCAGCTATAGCGCGGTTGCCTTTCCGTGCGCTACACTGCTGCAATCGACTTTGAACCTAACGGCTGGTATTAATTCGAGTCACTTTAGTTTGCGCTTTCGATCGTTTTAATTTCTGTTTTGAGAATTTCAGACCAGGAGCCGTCCGATATATCTACGCTGATTACAAACCATCTATGGTAGTTACTTATAATTGAACTATCTGATTCTCTTATGAAGTAGTTTTTAAATGTTAGTGTTAGAAAATTCACAACATTTGTTGATATAGGGCATGGAAGATGGGCAATTTTCTATGGAACCTGGGCGTTAAACCAACAGAAATGGAACTACTATTTAGTACTTAGTACTAGAAAATATTTTCTTGTTTATTAACTGTCATAAGCCCCCAGGTTTGCTTGAAAATAACCAGAGCGAAATACACTATTATAAATTCTGTACCTAACTATACTTTTTTCTCTCTTATTAATTCAGTGATCGGAATAGTCTGAGTATATTTACCTATAGTTCATAGAACAAAGACAAAAATCGATAATTAGGCGAACTTTAACACCTTATTATTAATATTTAAATTATAAATGCTTTTCGTTTTGACACAACTGCTCAAAAATAATTAGAATGTTTTCATGGTTCACGTGATTTTAATTTCCTAAAATTTCATTAATATTCACCATAACCAGTGATCGAATAAAGTAAATTTTTGGCTGAAAAATTGTGGAAGCAGCATCTTAAAACATTTTGTTTTTTTTATATTAATCCCAGGATTTCAAAAAATTCGGGAATGCAAAAGTAGTCGGTAACATAGTGCGGAAACAACTACTTTAGCATTATGGTACTTATTATAAAATAATCCGGGACTCGCGATCCAGGTGTTGCAAAAGGGGTTACATATTCGTATTTTAGTACTTTTATAAAAAAAACTGTCGTCTCTGGAATTTCGCCGGCCACTGCCGCGGCACACTCGCTTTTCTAGCTCGATTCGCGCGTCTTTTTGTCACAGTTCTAACCTAATCTAATCTAGAGGTACCTTAAGTACTGTGGAGATCATACATGTCTCCGCACTACAAGGAGGCCGCAACACCGATGTTGCTGGCTGGTTTTGTTTTTAATAAAATTAAGCAAGAGAGCCCGTCGTGCGTACATATGAACAATTGCCATGTCAAATAAATATTTTAAAATATTGTAAAATAATAATATAATTGCTGAATATAAAAACAGTATCGAAGTCCTCCGCTGCTCTTCTATATTTTTTTATATATCTCGGAAACGGTGCATCGTAGCACAAAAATAAGGTATTTTTCGACCCCCTACGTAACCCATAAAACCCCCTTCCAGCATCAAATATCAATAATAATAATATCAATAATATCGATCGATTTTGTATGGCAAGCGACTTATCCAAATTTTAGAGTGAAATTACTATGGAAACTGCCCCCTAATTGTCTAATTTCAAAATCTATCACAATCCCTTTCAGAGTTATTGTGATTGTGCTATTTTCTCTGCCACATTTGCTTTGACAGTTCAATTTCGTTTATTCCATACCTTTCAAAACGCGTCCCGATCACAATCCCTTTCAAATGTCAAATAGTGATAGCCTGAAGTATTTAAATATCTTTGAAATGACGAATTGAAAGGGATTGCGATAGATTTTAAAATTAGACAATTAGCCCCCTGGACTTGAAGAAATTTTGAGCTTGTTCTTTTGGACTTTTTATCATGTCAATTGAAGCTGAAAGGGGGTTTTATGGGTTACGTAGGGGGTAAAAAAATTCCTTATTTTTGTGCTACGAATCGTACATGATTAACGATTCGTAGCCGTCGTCATTTCAAAGATATTTACATACTTCAGGCCATCACTATTTGACAATTAAAAGGGATTGTGATCGGGACGCGTTTTGAAAGGTATGGAATAAACGAAATTGAACTGTCTAAGCAAACGTGGCAGACGAAAATAACACAATCACAATAACTCTGAAAGGGATTGTGATAGATTTGAAATTAGACAATTAGGGGGCAGTTTCCATAGTAATTTCACTCTAAAATTTGGATAAGTCGCTTGCCATACAAAATCGATCGATATTATTGATATTATTATTATTGATATTTGATGCTGGAAGGGGGTTTTATGGGTTACGTAGGGGGTCGAAAAATACCTTATTTTTGTGCTACGATGCACCGTTTCCGAGATATATAAAAAAATATAGAAGAGCAGCGGAGGACTTCAATACTGTTTCTATATTCAGCAATTATATTATTATTTTACAATATTTTAAAATATTTATTTGACATGGCAATTGTTCATATCTACGCACGACGGGCCTCTCTTGCTTAATTTTATTAAAAACAAAACCAGCCAACAACGGCGGTGTTGCGGCCTCCTTGTAGTTCAGAGACATGTATGATCTCCACAGTACTTAAGGTACCTCTAGATTAGATTAGGTTAGAACTGTGACAAAAAGACGCGCGAATCGAGCTAGAAAAGCGAGTGTGCCGCGGCAGTGGCCGGCGAAATTCCAGAGACGACAGTTTTTTTTATAAAAGTACTAAAATACGAATATGTAACCCCTTTTGCAACACCTGGATCGCGAGTCCCGGATTATTTTATAATAAGTACCATAATGCTAAAGTAGTTGTTTCCACACTATGTTACCGACTACTTTTGCATTCCCGAAGTTTTTGGAATCCTGGGATTAATATAAAAAAACAAAATGTTTTAAGATGCTGCTTCCACAATTTTTCAGCCAAAAATTTACTTTATTCGATCACTGGTTATGGTGAATATTAATGAAATTTTAGGAAATTAAAATCACGTGAACCATGAAACATTCTAGTTAATTTTGAGCAGTTGTGTCAAAACGAAAAGCATTTATAATTTGAATATTAATAATAAGGTGTTAAAGTTCGCCTAATTAAATTCCCAGTTTTACCGGAAAAAAATAGTATTAAGGAAGTCTCCGACTTTTGTCTTTGTTTTATGAACTATAGGTAAATACTCAGCCTATTCCGATCACTGAATTAATAAGAGAGAAAAAAGTATAGTTAGGTACAGATAGTGTATTTCGCTCTGGTTATTTTCTAGCAAACCTGGGGGCTTATGATAGTTAATAAACAAGAAAATATTTTCTAGTACTAAGTACTAAATAGTAGTTCCATTTCTGTTGGTTTAACGCCCAGGTTTCATAGAAAATTGCCCATCATCCATGCCCTATATCAACAAATGTTGTGAATTTTCTAACACTAACATTTAAAAACTACTTCATAAGAGAATCAGATAGTTCAATTTTATGTAACTACCATAAATGGTTTGTAATCAGCGTGATATATCGGACGGCTCCTGGTCTGTAATTCTCAAAACAGAAATTAAAACGATCAAAAGCGCAAACTAAAGTGACTCGAATTAATACCAGCCGTTAGGTTCAAAGTCGATTGCAACAGTGTAGCGCACGGAACGGCAACCGCGCTTTAGCTGCGTCTGAGCCATTTATTTTGAATTTTTTGGCGGGAAACCAGTTTTTTGCCTATAATTTTGAAAATAAGAAGTCCAGTGATTTGAAATTTTGCATGCCGTGTGCACCTATTATAAGGTATCATTTGATTCTTAATACGAGACTCTAACTTATACGGTTACAGTGATTCAAAACGTGTAGCTTACACATGCTTATCGGTTCGTAGCTTAAAAACTATTCGAGCTAGAGATTAGAAAAATTTGGAGCTTACTGCTCCAATTCGACTCAAAAATTTGAGGTATAAAACATAATCCTACCTCAAATAATTACGAAGATACAGGTGTGTGTAAGCCAGAGACACGGGTCTCCAGCTAACACACACTTTAATGATCGTAGTTTCAACAGTATTTGAGTGTGACGGTTAGTTTTTTTGGTTCTCATTGCTCCTATTGTGCACTAAATTCCTGACTATAGTCTAAAGCCCTAACCTCACTGGTTTGCCCTAAAACGGCATGTGTCAGCTGGGGACACGTTTCTCCAGCTAACACACAAAAAAAAACTCCTAGTAACGAAGTTATGGTTGCACCTAAAATATCACTGACACGTTTTTATTGCTCCTAATATGCACTAAAATATGGCATGCTTAGAATTTCTCTATGTCGTATGAGGAAGCTGTAGACACACACATCAGATAAAGGAAAAATTGCGAAAACCGTAAAATTTTTTTTTTTTTTTTTTTTTAATTTAAACGGAACCCTCGGTGCGCGAGTCCGGAATGATTTCGTGGTGTTTTTGCCTAATCTGTCTCGCGCCGCGCCGTCCTGTTCTCATCATTATATTGTTTCAGTCGTATAGCACCTTAAGAACCGCAATCGTAGGCTGAATGTTTTAACTATATAAATCCTTGTATTAACCACAATCTTTTTAGGAAGTTGTTGAAGTAATAACTAATTGCTTACTTTGTAATAATGACACTATTTGACACTTAGCCGGAAGTGTGTTAGTAACCATTAGAATCGACTTCCGTTTCCTATTTAATTGTTTTTATTTAACATAATAAATTGTCTAACATAAAATTGATGAAAGAAGTACCTACTTAGTACACGTTTTGTAGATTTTTTAAACGACTTCAAAAAAGGGGGTGTTTCTCAAGTCGACTGTACATAATTATTTTTTATGTATCTTTTAATTTAACGCCGTCAGTTGACAACCGATTTTAATAGTTTTTTTTTTATCTAAAAGAACATAGCTCAAGTGTGGTCCCATAATTTTTTTATCAAGATTTGGCTAGTAGTTTTTTCATCATCCTGAAAAATATCAGTTCGTTTTGCCAAGTAGTCGTTATCTAGATGACATCATTGTTGTGTAGGGGTCTTTTTTTTGTGTAAGTAACGGGACATGAGGTATCAAAAAATTTGTGAAATAATAAACTAAAAAAAAATTAAACCGACTTCAAGCCAAGGCTTCAAAATAAAAATATAGTTAGCTGAAGTGCAATGTAGAATGCCTTGGCTGGCACCGACTTTTAAAAGTTAAATTTTTTGCTTTTTGAAGTCGTTTTTTTTTAGAAAAACCTTTACTTTCATATTCTAATTAGACAATCAGACGACCTGTTTGGCGCAGGGGTACTAACCCAACCTTCTGCGCCAGAGGTCCCGGGTTCGATCCCCGGACAAGACAAATATTTGTGTGCATGAACATGTCTATTTGTCTTGGTCTGGGTGTTTAATATGTATATAAAGTATGTATTTACAAAAAAAAAGTATATAAGTATGTTTATCCGTTGTCTAGTATCCATAACACAAGTTCTTCATGAAACTTAACGTGGGACTAGATAATTGGTGTGATTGCATGCGAATATTTATTAATTTATTTATATACTTCCCGCCGTCACTATTTCACATTTGATAGGGAGTGTGATCGGGATTGCATCTTGTTCGGTCTTTCTGTGACTTGCATAGTACTCGACTACCTTTTCATCATAAACTCTTTAATCATCATCAGCTTGTGGACGTCCACTGCTGGATATAAGCCTCTCCTAGCTCACGCCTATTGTGGCGTTCATAGGAGGCTATTAGCCTACTGCTACCACGCTGGCCAGACGATACATTTACTCGAAATCCTTCAGACTGAGTTGACTTGTTTTTTTGGTAAGGATTGTTTATACAGAGTGTTTAAAAATGAGTTCGCGTTAAGTAATTAATTAATAAAAAATAAGTAATTCAACAAAACGTTAATTGACGCTCTAAAACTCTATTGTTATTAATATATACAATTACTTTACCATAACAACAACATAAATAGAATGATTAAAATTAAATACTTATTCACTTACCCCTGTTTCTAGGAGATTCAAGCCGACCTCTATCGCTATTAAAACCTCATAATACAAAAAAATATACGCTTTAAATATAATAAAATTATTTAAGGTAAAATAAAACTATCCGTACAAGAACTTAATCTAAACAAAAGTACAACAACTCAAACTGTTGCCTTAATTAAATGAGAACACTCAGACAAGCTCCACCCACCAACTCTTAACTTTTATACAGTTTAACCGTCCACCATCAGCCTACTCACTAAAATAACCGTAAAGAATACAATTATAAATCTTTACGTAACAAAAATATATAAAAAAATAGTCTTAATTCTAACCGTTGAGGAGTTGTACCTTTTATCACCAGTTCATCATCATGAGATGATCTTTGTTGTGAATTCAATTTTGTTTCCTTTGAAAATATAAGTTGAATGGGCAAGTTTGGACACGTGCTTATAGTCTAGTATTGTAGTATAGCAAATATTGATGCTCAAAAGTTGAGACTTGGCTACAAGAGCTCATGAAAGGTATCGTTCCGTACAAAAGAAAAAACAAAAAAAAATCTAACCTAAATATTGATTTTAAAGAAATACCTTGAGATGATTGGTCACTAGGATCAAGTGATCTATCGATAAATATATAAAAGATGTACGAATTGAAGAAAAAGTCCCAGACCCTCAATTAGCACTTTAGACCCACTGTGAGCTTGCCGGGTGGTTCCCTCCCCTCTGGCCTCTGTCTCACCGCAAACAGTCCCTACCCCTGCGCATCACCCTGTATTTACATGCAGATAAAATCTGTTGTTATCTGCCGGTATATTTGTATACGCAGATAATTATCTGACCATCTGTTGATATATGTCGGTGCCGACAGATACTGTACGATAAAATATAAATTATCTGCGCTGTGTGTGGTAGTTCATATGAAATGTATAGAGAGCGATATTGACAGATATGCGCTCAGATACAGATATCTTATCGTATCTGCGTAGTGTGTGACTCGCTTTAGTCGACTCTTACGACATCCCAAGAATGTAAGGGAGTGGTGACACGCGTATTCTTAGGCCGTCACCACACGGCAGTGTCTACTCTTTAATATATCATTTTCTTCATCATTTATTAACGAATAATTGACTTTTTATACTGCGAGTAACAACATTGTTGTCACAGACCTATATCGACATATACGAAAAGAGCATCAAACTGTATGAGAACCTAGCGTGTTGAATTTTTCGTACCTACGATGACGTGACGAGCGAAATTTTGCGATGTGGAAATGTTATTGAGGAGCTCTTGCTAGAAAGCACAGCAAAATGTACCAGTTACGTTTCTGCCGGATGCGTGTTTTCATGGTCTCAAGCGGACTAAGGTCAAAACCTTTAACCGTGGATCAAACTTTTGACACGCAAGGTAGGTACAATTTTACCGTCTATCTCGTTATAGGTCTGTGATTGTTGTCAGCGGCCTTCATATTGGCAGATAAACCTCCATCGGTAATTAATGTAATCATTTTACGATTAATGATCAAATAATCTTGACCATTTTATGAAGTCGGTTTCGTAACATTAGAAAAACACTCTACGTTGCAGTGCAGCCCTACACAAAATCCTGACCTCCAAATTGCTGAGCAGACGCACAAAGATCCGAATATACAAAACCGTGATCAGGCCGATCTTAATGTACGGTTGCGAAGCTTGGACACTTACACAGAAGGAAGAAACAAAACTTCTGGTCACGGAAAGAAAGGTGCTCCGTAAGATTTTAGGACCGGTCCATACCGATGACGGCAGCTGGAGAATCCGAAAGAACGCTGAAGTAGAGGAGCTGTACGCCGAGCCAAATATCCTTGGTGAGGTCAAAGCACAGAGGCTTCGATGGTTAGGCCACGTCGTGCGAATGGAGGACGGTCGCGCAGTCAAACGAGCATACCTGGGCCGGCCAGTAGGGCGCAGGCCAGTCGGTCGACCTAGGTACCGCTGGGCTGACGAAGTAGCCAAAGACCTACGGAAGCTACTGCTGCCCGACTGGGAGGAGGTCGCGCTATACAGGGAGAAGTGGCGCCTTTTGTTGTCGGAGGCCAAGATCCACTTCGGGGTCATCGCGCCATCGGAGTAAGTGAGTAAGTATTTTATGAAGTAGCCGCGCATTTATTTGGCCGTATCGAGAAACGATTTCCTGTCATTGATCTGGCCAAGGTATACCATGATGTGATGTGGCTAATGGATAATGAAAAACTTCATGAAATGCAACCACTTCATGAAATTGTCGAGCATTTCATGATGTGGACAATTCTACGACATGGCCACACCTAGAGATGGGTGAATATGAATGATTCATCATTCGAATAACTAACTATTCGAATTATTCGATTGTAAAACGGCAATGAAATGAAAAAAAAACATTTAAATGATCATTCGCGATTTCCAATTACATTGTTTCATTCGAATGATTTATTTTTACTCGAATTCGCAGGAGCCCTTTTAGCTCGGACGCGAGTTCGCTGGTGGCTGACCATGATCAGCGCCAGTGACGCGTCTAATCGTCACTTACTAGCTTTACTTTGCTTATATATATAAGGCGAAATGGATTTTAATAATAAAATTTTAAAGGGTGGTATTAACTAGTAAAGTCGTAATTTAATTTTTTATTAGGAGAAAAAGATTTTTTATATTTTTTTATTATTTTTCTTAGATTGCAAACACTTGGCCTGACCACCCCTTAAAATTTTATTATTAAAATCCATTTCGCCTTATATATATATGTATATATTTAGAGTTGATTTAGTTACGTTAGTAACTTTTGACATGCAAGGTAGGTACACAGGTTAAAATGTTTCAATGTTTCAGCTTCCGATTTTTCCGAACCGTCTTCCGAATTTATAATTATTAGTCGGTATTATGTGTTAACAGTGCGTATTCGATATTTCGCGTAAGTTCAATAGAATACGAAACCGTGTTTGTTCAACATTACTCTTGTTACTCGCACTATGGGAACGAACAAGGGGTAAAGGTGCAGTCACATAAAAGCTTAAAAAAACATTACAAGTTACGTTAAAAGTACATTACAAGTACGTGACAACAGTCAAAATAATTGAATAACGTCAAAAATTAAACGAGTTAAAATAATTTTTACAAAAATTAATCAAATCGGCCCGATAGTCCTCGAAAAAAAATGGCAACTGACATTTATACACACACACAAACACACACACACACACACACACACACACACACACTCACACACGAACAAACAACCTCTAACCCCAAACGCAGATACCGCCTCCGTTCCGTTCCGTCCGTCGCGTGGGTAAAAATCGGTAGGTACCTATCATTTGACCAGACAAAAACTATCATAATGCTATATGCTGCATATATGCTGCACTTATAGTCCTGCTGTACGATCTGTTTGACGCAGGACTAAACCAACCTTCTGCGCCTGAGGTCCCGGGTTCGATCCCCGGACAATACAAATATTTGTGTGCATGAACATGTTTATTTGTCTCGGTTTGGGTGTTTTATATGTATATTATGTATTTATTTAAAAAAAAAAGTATATAAGTATGTTTACTCGTTATCTAGTATCCATAATACAAGTTCTTCATGAAAATTAACGTTGGCTAGATTGGTGCGATTGTATGCAATTATATTTATTATTATTTATTTATTTATAGTCCAGGCTATAATAATATAATATACTTAATAATAATTGTTTATTTAAAGGCAATAAAGTACCCAATACATAAACTATGTGCGTACAAAAATTACATCAAAATCCGTTAAGCAAATTTTGCGTGATTGACTAACAATCCAAACTTTCAGATATTTTTTTATATTATTTTCTAAGGATATCTTTGGCGTGCCGTGGTCTACAACAAAATTGGGGTAAATTGTTTAAAATAGCGGAAATTTCCACTCTGTGGTCTAGTGGTACAACCACCGGTATCAACCCCAGGGGCCCCGGGTTCGATTCCCAGCGAGGGTAGGGTACATATTGTATTCGGTTTGGTTGGTGGTAGGACTTGTTGTAAGTCTGCCTGGCTAGCTACCACCAACTTATCTAAGTCTGACGCCATAACAACAGTGTTTTCAGTATTGTTGTGTTCCGGCTGTTGGAGATAAGATAGCCAGTTCCTCAGTGGCTGAGGATTCCGGGAGAGGCTCGCTTCCATCTTCAGCCTTATCAATACTTAACATCAGGTATGATGAAGGCTAAAAGTCTCCCCGTCGTTCATAAAAAATACTATAGCAATGAACACACCTTTACTACAAACAAAACCTTATGATATAACTTCTTTAGCAGTTCATATACGAGAAACAACTCAAAAAGTATGGACGAAAGTGAAAAAAGTAATTGAAAAAAAAAACGAAAACGTTTTATATTAAAAAAAAAAGTAAACTAGGAAGAAGTTAGCAAACATTTTGTTATTAAGAAATAAGTGTCTAATTTTCGATTTACAAAAATTATTAATTAAAAATATAATCATAAAAATGATATTTTTAGTGATATTTCTAATACTCAATATCAATGCAGTTTTTACGGTAAAACCAAAAGTTGAATGTGGATATAAGGTAAGATATTTTTTTTTATTCAAGACGGGGAGACTCTTACCCTTCATCATACCTAATGTTAAGTATTGATAAGGCTGAAGATGGAGTCGAGCTTCTCCCGGAATCCTCAACCACTGAGGAACTGGCTATCTTATCTCTAACCGCCGGAACACAACAATGCCGAAAACATTGTTGTTATGGCATCAGACTTAGATAAGAAGGTGGTAGCTAAACTAAGGTTTAAAAAATAATTTATTATTCAAATGAAATATCTGTAAATGTTCTATAGTTTGTGATATAAGCGTTTTCTATATATCTATTACTTTTTGAAATAGAGCTTCCTAAAAAAACTTTACTGGTCAACAGGGGAGTTCCCCGTCTGTACTTACAATACAACCAAATTAAATTGATAAAATCAGTATCACAATAACTGAAAACTAAGCTTTATAATGTACTACTTTCTTTGTAAGAATAATGTTTAGTAAGAGCTTTATAAGATGTCTACCGGTAAGTTCTTTGAATGGACACCAGTTTCAAGATGTCGGCTACTTTGAGATCCTGGGTTAATATCCCGGGAGGTGCAATCATTGTTTGTGTGATGAATACCGAGCATTTGTACCTGAGTCATGGACGTAAATACTTATATAAAATATGTATAATTATATGTATTTATATCCGTTACCCTAATATCCCATAATATAAGCCTTACAGTGCTTACTTTGGGGCTAGGTTAATTGGTGTGAATGTAAGAAATATTTTTCTAATTATTATTTATTTATTGTTTGTTTGATGAATACAAGAATTTGTTCCTGAGTCATGGCTGTGGCGTAGTTGTCATTGACTACTTAAATACAATTTTATTTATTTTATTTTTCTTTTTTAGCAATGCCCTCCAACAAGGGAAGGAACCCTCAACGTCCACTTGATTCCCCACTCCCACATGGATGCTGGCTGGGTGAAGACGTTTGACGAGTATTATTATGGCAGTGAGTATATTCAAATTCAATATCATTTATTCAGTCTAGGCTTTTATGAACAAGCACTTTTATGAACGTCAAAGAAGCTACGCCATCAGTTTACAAACAGTACGGCGGGAGACGGCGTAATGAGAAGAACCGGCAAGAAACTCGTCAAGGGCTGTTTTTATCTCCCCGTTTTATTTCAAACAGAGTCTTCAAATTGAAAAGTGACCTTAACATATCAGTAAGGTTAGTTATATCAGTAAGTCCATCACAAAAAGAAAATACTTATTATAATATTACATTTTATTGTTATTGTAACCGTAAACAATTTTCAACTGGCAAAGAAAGACTTATCTATCATACATTACAACATTTCTCGCATTACAAGATTACTGTACTGCAAGTTGTGAGGAACATACAGGTCAGTATCAATTTATTATAGATAAAAATATTTAAGCTTTGGCCACAATATTAAAATAAGCAGTCTGAAGTAGACCCATTTTCGCTGGCGGCACGGCACTTACCATTTGACATATCTATCCCATAATTTTTTTTTTAGTAACTGGGCAATCATTTGACCACCATCTCGTGCTTAATATGTGGTCTAAGGTGTTACATGCCTGCCCAGGAAATGCTATACACTCTCGCCTTGTCGAGAACAAGATTGTAGGAATTAAGAACACATGAGCAGGCAGCGCATTCCATTTTTAGCGGTTCACTTATGAAATGTGTCAGCAAAGCGCTTGGTACGGACCGTTGGAATGTCAACGACGTACGGGTGATAAGCTTACCTGCGCCTGGTACCCCGTCGGTGGAAAAGGGCTAGAGAAACAAGGTCGTGCATTTCTCTCGCACACTCTCCAAAGTGCATTTACGATATTTCAATATATCTCTTGGTTTCTTAAAAACGCCTGTTGAATTTACAACAGAAATGAATCACCACCGCTGATTTGTTCGCTTTAAAAAAATAAATTACTTTCTAAAAGTTGTTACAATGTGTTTAGTTAGTTAAATAGATAGATAAAAAGTTTTATTTGCTAAGACACATACATTCATAACATTATTACACAAATAGAAGAAACACAAATAGAAAATTAAAATAAAAAAAATAAATAAAGGAAATTAACATGTTTCGTTTATTATCACACCAAAGGCCCTGACGAAATGTCACTATAAGTACAGCAACAAGAAATCAACTAAAGAACTAACACTAGACGTTCTTTAACTTTGTCGTTTTGTTGATGCTTTTGGTGTTTCGCTAATATTCCTCAATTTCACCATCTGTCGTTTAAATTGGTGTTGGGTTAATCGTCGTCTCAAACACATGACACCCACTGCTGGGTATAGGCATCCCCCAAGGATCTCCACGACGATCGCTCCTGCGGCGGCTTCCCGCGACCGCGCACTAGATCGTCGGTCCACCTCGTCGGAGGCCTATCCTACACGGAGCGTCGTCGCCAATCCTAAAGCGCTACCGCGCTATTGTCGTCGGCATTGACCTCATTTGACAGATGGATGTGACATATTGCTCTTAGTCTTTGGTAAGTTTTCATTTGTGTCAATAAGAAGCAGCAATGTGATACATCCATCTGTCAAATGAAGCCGATTTTGATACCGACGCCACTTGCGCGGTACGTACGGCCTCCAAAACCTTTCCGACCCACTTATTTGGATTAATCAGTTAGTGAAAAAGGGACAGCTATTTTCGTACGTATATTATTTTTTGTATCTTATTAATTGTATCTTCAGTTGAATTAGTGTAACGATTGTTGGTTGGCCAATAAAAATTAAATAATAAAGAAGTAAACATCACATAATCATAAAATAATTGTTTCAGCTAAGGCGAGCGTTAGTTCTGCAAATGTGCAACTCATCTATCATTCAGTTTTGTCTGAGCTTCTACACGACAAGAGGAGAAAGTAAGTAGCAAAAACATAATTAACCTCCCCCTTTTTGGAAGTCGGTTAATAAGTAGCGTTTCCTGTTACAAATAAGAAAATATACCAGAAAAAAACTACTGGTTTCGGTCGCTCAAACGGGACTCCATCCCCACACCGGATTTCTAAATCCGGCCCAATGCACCAATAAGTATGCTACCGAGACTTATGAGGACCCGTCGAAATTTTCTAGTATATGATCCCATTCGACGGGAATTTATATTTATAACATAAAAAGAGCATTGTGATAAATTAAAAAATAAACAAGTAGCCTTTTAATAACCTTTACATCTCTCATGTTCGGTAAGTAGGTTCTTATTACCTCCAAATGGGGCTTGTAGGTGTCTAATTAGCGCTCTAGGGTAATAATGTAGCTAGAAAAACCCTAGGGCGGTAAGTAATTAAAAAAAAAACACTTCTTTCTTTCAAAAAGTTTGCGTACATCTAACCATCGTACTGGCAATAGACATCATGCATTCAGCCCAATGACCAAAGAGGTCGCTTTGCTATCAGTCATCAATTTTAAATATCGAACGGCGAAGCTCAATTTCAATCATGAAAAAAAATTAAAAAGTTCTTTACTTGATTATTTTTAATGAAAAAAGGCGGGGATAGAAAACTTTTACTTTAAATATTGTTTGTTTTTGGGATTGTTCTCATTTCACTATAAATTTCATCAAATAAAATGATTTATTCTTGTAATGCCGGTTTTTTTTCTACTTACCTCACAATCGAGATGTAAAGCAGAATAGTTAGCTCGGGTGTAAGAATCAATTGCAGCCCGAGATATTTTGAGGGTACTAATCTACTATTAAACACCACCTGCATCAGTAGCACGTATTAAATATCAATTATTCTCAATTTGAAAGTAAGCTATTAATGCCCGGAGGAAGCTAATGTTGTATGGAACTTCCCTTGGGTAATTATGATAACATTTAAATTTGGAACGCCAAAATGTCAACAAAAAAATAATTTCGAAAAAAAAAAAACAAGGCTGTTCAAAGCATCACTTCCTGGGCCAAGGAGTTTTTAACTATAAAATTTACACAAAATTATAAACATGGCTGTATGTATCGGCGTCCCTACTGGACCACCAAGAAAACCACTTGAACATAGATCTAAATCTATGTCTGTGAAGAAAACCACAGACATAAAGAAAACGTTTGAAATGGTTTTTTTTTGTTTTTTTTTATGAACGACGGGGAGACTCTTAGCCTCATCATACCTGATGTTAAGTATTGATAAGGCTGAAGATGGAAGCGAGCCTCTCCCGGAATCCTCAATCACTGAGGAACTGGCTATCTTATCTCTAACTGCCGGAACACAACAATGCTGAAAACCATTATTGTTATGACGTCAGACTTAGATAAGATGGTGGTAGCTAGCCAGGCGGACTTACGAGTCCTACCACCAACCGAGAATTATCAGATATTGTGCACTCATTCAAATATAATGTAATAGTTATCTCTTTCATTTCCGTGCTTTTTCGTGTCTTTTGTCTTACTTATCAGTAAAACGGTTTTTCCTAAAAATCCTTTTAAAATTTCACTTTTTTATGAACGACTGGGAGACTCTTAGCCTTCATCATTCCTGATGTTAAGTATTGATAAGGCTTAAAACGAGCCTTTCCCGGAATCCTCAATCACTGAGGAACTGGCTATCTTATCTCTAACTGCTGGAACACAACAATGCTGAAAACATTGTTGTTATGGCGTCAGACTTAGATAAGATGGTGGTAGCTAGTCAGGCGGACTTACAACAAGTCCTATGACCAACCAATATCACTTATTCTTTTCGTTTCTCCACCCACCCAAGGTTCACGTTCTCCGAGACAGCATACTTCTGGCGCTGGTGGAAGGAGCAACGACCGATTACGAGAGCCACCTTCAGGTCGTTGGTACAGGAAGGTCGCATAGAGTTCGCTGGCGGTGGCTGGGTACACAACGACGAAGCCACTGTGAACTACCAGCAGATCATCGACCAGTTCACTTGGGGACTTAGGTGAGTTTCCCAAATAATATACAGGGTGTTAATAGATCCATACCGAAGCCTTAATATATGTGTTGTGTCGTCGTCGTCTCAGCCACATAACACCCACTGTTGGGTATAGGCCTCCCCCAAAGGAGGGGGCTTGCCATAATCGCCACGCTTGGCTGGCGGGTTGGCTATCGCAGTATGGCCAAGTTTGTAGGAGACGCTGCTGCCCGTCTCTTGAGTCCCTTAGTCATAAGTCCCTTAGTGAGGCGGGTCGTTACGTTCCCTAAAATATGGTTGAGCGCAGCGATGGCTGGTTCATGCGTCATGCTCGTGAACGGGTGCCGCCAGCGGAAATGGGTCTACCTCAGTCTGCTTATCTTAATGCTGTGCTTAAAGCCTAAATATTTTTATCTAAAATAAATTGATACTGACCTGTATGTACCTCACAACTTGCAGTGTAGTAGTCTTGTGGTGCGGGAAATGTTGTAATGTATGATAGACAAGTCTTTCTTTGCCAGTTAAAAATTGTTTACGTTTACAATAACCATAAAATGTAATATTTTCATTAGTATTTTCCTTTTGTGATGGAAATTGACCTTACTGATATGTTAAGGTCACTTTTCAATTTGACGACTCTGTATGAAATAAAACAGGGAGAAAAAAACAGCCCTTGACGAGTTTCTTGCCGGTTCTTCTCGTTACAAGGTCTCCCGCCGTAGGGTTTGTGAACCGATGGCGTAGCTTCTTTGACGTTCATAAGTGCTTGTAACAGCCTAGACTGAATAAATGATATTGATTTTGATTTTGATTTTTGATTTAGTCGACTTTTACGACACCCACGGAATGAGAGGGGGTAGTGCTATTCTAAGCCGACACTACACAGCTGTGTTGTGTACATCAATCTAAATAAGAATATGTGGAAAGAATTGCTGGGAAAAGACTTTTATTATTCGTTTTAAATTACGCGCAAAAAAATACGGGCAGCAACGTGTGCGTGTGTCTAGAGGGTACAAGTAGGCGGCGGCCGGGATAATCTTTAAAAATAAATATTGACTTTGATCCTCAATAACTCCTTAACTATCGGGTTCCTAGATTTGGTCGCATACAAGAAAATTATAGCAATGATGGGGTAACTACGTGGTTTTCGTTTTCGTTATGGGTCTTCTAACACCCTGTAGAAACTCTAGCAATTTGGCTTGTCATACCAGTGTTTTACAGACTGAATCCATTTCGAACCAATGTCAGCCCTTGCATGCACACTGATATACAGGGTGGAAATTTAAAACGGGGCACGATGGACAGGGGGGCAATTCTCGCGTCTTCGACATCTCGAATTCGACATTTTTGGAACCATAAATCTATATATAAAACTCACAGAAAACAATCTTCAACATTATAGGATTGTCAAAGATCATTGAAACTAAAGTAATATGACCCTAGTAAAGATTTTACTTACATTTTTAATAACGAAATCGTCCCCTTAGTGGTAAAACCGATTATCTGCACTTTTTTTTTTTGCAAAATTTTGTTATAATAAATTCTCAAATTATTGTCAAGATGGCAAGGTAATATACACCTTAACACATAGTTAAACAACACAAACACAAATTATTGTCAAGATGGCAAGGTAATATACACCTTAACACATAGTTAAGGTGTATATTACCTTGCCATCTTGACAATAATTTGAGAATTTATTATAACAAAATTTTGCAAAAAAAAAAGTGCAGATAATCGGTTTTACCACTAAGGGGACGAAATTATGGTTTGAAAAATGTCGAATTCGACATATCTCAGCGCGAGAATTGCCCCCCAGGATCTTAACAGGATCGACTAGCATCAAAAGTTTTTTACAAAAAAAAACTGCGCACTGATTTTTTTTCTAAATCCTTGAATGCTGTTCACAGCTATCGAGATACCAGGGCCGATAAAAGGGTTACACATGTTAGGGCTACAGGGGAGCCGTGTGGACTATTAAACTGAAACTGGATCACTTCTGCCCCCTGTATATGTAACTTGTTTCTATCAACGGTTTATTAAAAATTCGGCGACATTGCTGCTTTAGTAAAAATCAATGTGACATCTATCTTACTCAAGCAGCAATGAACTGCACTTTCAATCAATTCCAATCTACACATGTTAGCAACAGAGTTAGATAATCAACTAGCTGATAACGTTTAGTCATAATCGTGTTTCAATCCTTATTAGAGAGTTAAAGAACACTACAGTTGACTGACAGAAAACTGCAGAATCAGGCCTCTGGAAACGTGATAAAAAAAAGACCTGTTGATTCTGATTTTTTTTCAGAAAGCTGAACGACACCCTAGGTCCCTGCGGAAAGCCCAAAGCAGCGTGGCAGATCGACACGTACGGTCACACCAGGGAGCAGGCCTCGCTTCTTGCACAAATGGGTTTCGATGGGCTTTTCATAGGTAAGTTTATGTAACAAAGTAAAATAATAATAAGCAGATGAACAAAGTCTTCTTCTTCTTATCGTATGAGGATTAGTGGTCACCTCTGGTGTCAGAGTTTATCAGGCCGCCTAAAAGGCCTCTGACTTGACTTAATGACTGTTATCTGATGACAACAGCCGGGACCGACGGTTTAACTGAAGCGCTCAGTTGTAATGCCACTTTGCGGTCACCCATCCGACACCTGCGACGTTGCTTAACAAACGTGATCGATTACGATCAGTCTGTCACGAGCGCTTCACGGACAAAGTAACAAAAAAAGATGAAATCTAGAATCCTAGATTTCTTGGGGTGCTATAAAATGAAATGGTATTAAATGTTTTAGGATCACTGCAATAGACGATGTTATGGACGTTATGGTTCGTGAACACACTCCAAAAATGCCTACGTCTTATGACACTATGAAAATGCATGGCATTTCCCTGGCAGGCCTGGGGCTCTATTTTTGATTCACTCGTCTCGAAGTTTGTACTGATTTTCGTGCGACGTTTGAGTTTCCGTATTCCGTAAAAGCGACCTTGCACGTATATACATAGCTTCGCTTTTCTCCTGTAGTACCGTCTCCCAACGCGAGCGCGCGAGGGGCAAAGCGAAAAGCGTGCTATGTCAACGATTGCAAGGTTGCTAATCCCATGATCGACTCCTCGTTCGCCTCGCCACTCGCGCGGCAAGTGATTCAAAAATAGAGGTCCTGTACCAAAATTTCAAAAATTTCTCATGACTATGTTTCTTCCAGGCCGTGTAGATCACAAAGAAAGAGAGGCAATGATAGAAGAGGACCGGATGGAGTTTATGTGGAGGGGAAGTGACTCTTTAGGTAAGTAATACTACTACCAACACGCTGGCTCAGCGACCCAAAGTCGTCTTGCTTGGCCTCTGATTCTCTAGTTTGAAGCTCGCGAAATTCATTCAACTTCAAATTCAATATCATTTATTCAGTCTAGGCTGTTACAAGCACTTATGAACGTCATAGAAGCTACGCCATCGGTTCACATTGGACCGGATTTCCAAAGGTCGTGGGTTCGAATCGGTTTATAAGTATGAAAATAGCATTGAAAAATTGAAAATTCAAAAATCATAACTCATTATTGTTTCAGGTAAAATGTCGGACATAATGACACACATGCTGTTCAATCTATACAACGCTCCTGAGGGGTTTTGCTTCGACTTCCTCTGCAGCGACGAACCAATCATCGATGACCCAGAGAACAGAGTGTATAACGCTGAAAAAAGGGTAAGTACACCTTTCTACGGTGTTGGCCCCTCGTTTCATCAATGAGAGAAATGTCCTCGCATTCGAAAGAAACATTTTTACAAATGTTTGACTATCGATTAAGATGAAACAGCGATCTAATTATAACTTTTTAATTTTGCATTATACAATGCTATTTTTATGTGATAAATATTAAACAAGAAAATATACTAGAAAAAGCGACCTGTCTTATGTCACCTTAGCGGGAATCGAACCCGCATCCTTGGGAATCAAAAATAGGATAAGACAAATATTTGTGTGCATGAACATGTCTATTTGTCTTGGTCTGGGTGTTTTATATGTATATCATACCTATATCAAAAAAAAAAAAAAAAACCCTAAAAACCCTAAAAATACGGACAATTACAGCTTAAAATAGTTCGTGAAATATAGTGCGTTTGATATCCGTAAAAGTTGTTTTATTTCAATGAACAGTGCGCGCCAAAACATAAGATGTACGTATATCATATATGTATTTATGAAAATAAAGTATAGATAAAAGTATGTTTATCCGTTATCTAGTATCAACAACCCTTCTTCTTCCTCCAATCTTCATGAAACTAACACCCATATTCTAAGTCGTTCCTCCAAAACTTACTCGTCCTCGACTCAACGAAACCTCATTGAAAACCTCTTCGAAACACTTCTCGAAATCGGTATTCTAAGTCATAACTCCGTAGGGACCTACGCCAGGGAGCCAAAGAGTACGTAGCCACTCCATGTTAGGCCTAGCGCACACTACCATTTTTACCCACGACTAGGTTGAGTGCAGTGTAAAAAGTTTTGGAGGAACGACTTAGAATATGGGGGTTAATATTGTCTAGATAATTGGTGTGAAAAAAAAATTAAAGCTAGACTCAACACCAAGCCAAGAAGAAGAAGTAATAGTAGATTGTTTACCAAGGGCTGTATGACACCCATAACAGTCGGGTGTTTTGGCGCCTGAACGAAGTGAGGGCGCCGATAGTTCGAGACTGTTATGGGTCCATACTCTACTTTTCATTTTGAATATGAGGAAAGTAAAAACAAACAGAATATTCTAAAAAAATATTTAATAAGAAAAATGTTACAAAATTATTTTATAATGTAGCAAAATAAGCTGTATAGGCTTCTGTGCCTTTGCCTACATACCTTTGGTAAATAAAAGTCCAAAGAGATTACAGATATCGATTTGACATGACACCCCTCTTTTTTCAAATTTATTACGGCCGCCACATATCACTTTCAACCCGTATTTTAGGCAAGTTATGAGTTACTTTCAGAATATGAGACATGAAAAACAACATATTGTTTCAGGTCAACGACTTCATCCTCCAAATTGAGAGGCAGGCGAAGTACTACGACCACGACAACATCATGGTCACCATGGGGGGAGACTTCACGTACCAGAGCGCGGCCAACTGGTTCATGAACATGGATAAGCTTATCAAGTTAGTGTTAGATATCAAATTCCTATGCTGCCGTGCTTATTTAAAATGCAGTAAGGAAGGTAGAGAATGCAGAAGAAATGCAGAAGGTTAGACAAATTTCAAGAAAATGGTAATTGAATTTAAAAAATAATAAAAATTAAAGTATGACGTTTCGTATGGCTATAGAAATGAGAATCAAATTGATGCTTTGTTTGGCACTGACTCCTATAGCAAATTTCGTTATGGTCGGTCACGGGATGGGTGACCAAAAGTTTACTATCTCGAGCTCCTACGTGCTTCGGAAGGCACGTTAAGTCGTTGGTCCTGGCTGCATTTGCAGTTTTTAAAACCCACCAATCCGCATTGGGCCCGGTGGGTCATGGCCCGTTCTCCTTATCCATCCATAAGGAAGGCCAGTGCCCCAGCAGTGGGGACAATAAAATGGCTGATAACGACTCCTATAGCAACTTTAGTTACTTACTTACTTAAGTCAGTTTTATTTTAATTTATTTTTCCGTTTATCCATTTTTCGGTATAACTGATTCAGTGTTTTTCTCGAGTAGGTAGCTAAGTTTTATTGACCTAGCACGAAAAATTTTCGAGCAAGAATCGAGGAAGTAAAAAAAATTTATGACATATTGAGCAAAGTTCCTACCGGACGTAAACGTAACTACATTTTCCTATACATTTCCGACATTAGGTCCTCGATACTTTCTCGATACTGTTTCGATAGTTTTTCGTGCTAGTCTTAAGGTTATTATTATTTTATTTTCTAGTCATGTCAACACTCACCCCGCCAACTTGTCTGACATCAACGTCTTCTATTCTACGCCATCTTGTTATTTGAAGGCCATTTATCTGTATGGAAGGAGGGACAAAGCTATGTATACGGAAAAGGTAGGTGTTTATGTTAATCAAGCTATACTATATTATAATAATATACAGGGTGGCAAAAATATATGGGCCCTTGAGAGCAATTACCTTAAATCGTGGTAATTACCTTTAATCTTATTTCGTGGACATTGGTGTGGGTTATATGCTGGTATAAAAGTGATGTATTTTAATTTTAGTTAATATTACTTAGCATATAACTGTTTAATGTCCCAAATTATAAAAATAAAAAATAAAAATAAAATAAATAAATCCTTTAGTTAGCTTATTTTACTGAAAGGAAAAATTCCTTTATTTTTTAAAAAGAAACAAAACTGCATTCAAAGATTTTTGGCAAAATTTTCAAAAGAGCCTTGTTTATAAGTGCTTTATGCGTCCCATTGAATTTATAAATTGAGTGTTCATGTGTGCCCTCCAGGGCCCATTGATTTTTTTCCACCCTGTATACATATATACATATACGTATATATATACAGGGTGGAACGCTACATGAAAACGTTCTTAGGAAACCATCCTTAATTTATTGTAAAATATTGAACTGCATTCACGGATTTTGGAAAAAAGTACAACCACCACAAAGTACAACCCTTACTGCCGCGTCTTAAATTTCTACCCTGTATATATTTCTATTTTAAAGAATGCATCGTCTCAGTCACATTACCTCAGCCTCATGACACCCACTGCTGAGAATAGGACTCTCCCAAAGATCTAGAAAAATACTGGAAAATCAATCAAGTCTCCGAATTGCGCAGACTGGGCTCGAACCGCAATCTTTAAATTACTTACAATAATAATAATAATAATAATAAATAATTGCATACAATCACACCAGTTATCTAGCCCACGTTAATTTTCCTAAAGAACTTGTGTTATGGATACTAGATAACGGATAAACATACTTATATACTTTTGTTTTTGTAAATACATACATAATATACGTATTAAACACCCAGACCAAGACAAATAGACATATTCATGCACACAAATATTTGTCTTGTCCGGGGATCGTACCCGGGACCTCGTGCGCAGAAGGCAGGTTTAGTACCCCTGCGCCAAACAGGTCGTTACAATGTCTCGTTTATTTATTTATTTAGTTTATTAGGAATACAAACAGCAATTTTACAACACATGTAGGTTTCACAAATAAATAACACATTTGCCAATTAATACAGTTTCCACAAATAAATTTTAAACATTGGTGTCTAAAGTTGAATAAAGTTGAATCTAGTAAAAACAACAGGTAGTTATGAACACATTCAAACAATCCAGTGATACATGATTACAAAGGAAATAACAATTTACAGACTATTGAGTAAGTAACAACATTTTGTATTTTTTAGGTTTAGTGCAGAAAATGTCGATATGACAATACTTCAAATTGTATAATTTAACAAACTTTGTTATGTTAAGTCACGAGATAGGTGACCAAATCCTGCCACAATATTGTATGTGGTTAAGTAGAGATAAGATAGCCATAGCCAGTTCCACAGTAGCGTGAACTGCAGCGTTCTTCGATAGCAAACTTAAACTGTATTGGCCTTAAAAATCAGTTACTAAGACTGCAGCATCAAAAGCCTCCATAAGGTCCACCTACGTGCAGCTGTACGGACACCCAGGACACGACATCAAGTGCGCCATCGTTTGGGGGACAGCACCGCACCCACACCCCAAAGTTGAAGTCGTCCAAAAGTCCCATGTTGTTTTTGCTTCGGCCGACCATCGTCCGGAGTCTGTTTAATGACTTCTAAGTCGGTAATGGCAACTCTTGTCCAGACGCGGGACTCTCAGACGGTGGGACGAGAGGTTTTGAGAGGTCCCAAAACCTTTCGTCTCAAAACATTAACATCAGGTATGATGAAGGCGGAGAGCTTCCTCCCTCATTGTAGATTTATTTTTAGGGAGATCTCATACCCTACGGCAGTGATACAACAACCTACTGGACTGGCTACTACACATCCAGGCCCAGCCTCAAATACCTGGCTAAGACCACTCACCGATTCCTACAGGTAAACTTAACTTTTTGTAAATACATCCATGACCAAGAAAAACAGATATGACATAACCATCAACTTCTTGCGATTCTTTTTAGGTTATTTTTAGGTTGTGAGAGCGGGATGCCATACGGCGTGTATAGCGGAGTTCCACTCTTACTACCTTAAAATACCCTTTTATGCGCAAGACAGAAGCATTCCATACATGTTCCTTTGTACATACATACATACACTCACGCCATAAACCCCTTCCGGGGTGGCAGTCTCAAAGTTGCAGCTTGTAAGAAATTGTATATAAGTTAAAATTAGTGCGTTCATGTTACGATAGATGGCGTTGGCTGCCTTTTGAGTCGCGCTAGCTTGTTATTGTTTTGAAACCACAAAGTGCTTCATATTTTTTAAATTAATGGGTTTTTCATTTAGATTCCGGCCGGTGCCCCGTCTGGGTGTCGGACGTATTTGTACTTCTCCATAGCGCACCTCACTTAGGTGAGTGACGCTCGCGCCGTATCCCTCCCCAGGGTTACGGTCGCTTCAGACGTAGGCTGCCGTCCGTTTCCGGGGAATCCAGCCATAAGGTGGTGTTTAGTCAGTAAGAGTCTGACATAACCTTCGACACCTTAAATTAATGAGTTCGGAAAACAAGTGAAGTTTTTAATTCTTGTGTAGTGATAATGAACACACAGTAATATAAGGAGAATGGAGAATTCGAGGTAGACGAGACGAAAAGGACGCTTCAAACTGTATGAGAGTCTAGTGTCGAATTTTTTCGCACCTACCCATGACGGACGTCACGATCGACGGAGCGGGCGGTGCGCGCGGTGGCATGCGCGTCTTGATAGATTTGTATGAGATCTCGACGAGCGTGTTCAGTCGCCCGCACCGCTGTCGTCGAGGACAGCTTCATACAAATCTATGGACTTTGATCAAGACGATTAATAGCGCCACAATTTACGCAGCGAAAAATGTATCGTGTATGTGCACATCGGAAGCACAGTTGTAGCGTGGCACTAGCAACAGAATGTTGACATTATCGTCTGACGACGACGATTTTTTGATGTGGCGATTAATGAATGGCGAATAATTACACGGTTTAAATAGAATAGAATAGAAGAATAGAAGAATATAAAATTGTTTATTTTGTTGCAACACACATAGATACATCTGGTATTTTAGACATCTTATAAATAGGTAACATATTTTTATAATCACTTCGTCAGACGTAGTGCGGATGCCTCTATGTGCAGCAGCAAAACAGGGTCTAGGCTCAATGTGGTATTTTCGCTCGTGGGATGAGCGAAACATCGATTTTCAGCCCTGACCCTATTGATGGGTGGGCGGGAAATGATGAAAATGACGCACTTAAAAAAAACAAAAAGTATAAAGTCTTAAAAATATATATATATTGGAAGGGAAAGGATTGCGCGGAAGACTTATAAACCAGTAGGATTATGAATGACTTACAAGATTAAATAAAATATAAATAGTTTAGTAACAAGTTAATGCAAATAAATAAATAAAAAGTAATAAAAAAATATCTAGCTGTGAAAGGGGTTACTTACTAATAGGTACTTCTACTTTACTTTACTGTATTAGATTTACCCCTTTCATTGAATTTTTCGCCGATCTTAATCCAAATAATTTCTGTCATTCGTCTGTTACTACCTATATTAATTGAGTGTGTGATTATATAAAATAGGGTTTTATTTTTTTCAACTTCTGCAATAAACTCCACAACATAACATTCAATGTTGTCTTTCATTTTGGCGCCACATAAAACGAACGTGTTCGATCTTGAATTCGTGTGGCGTGGGCGTGGCGCGGCAAACGACTCGCCACAAACAGCACCTACTACAAATGTGTCCATGATTGTGCGGGTTTACATACATACAATACAAATATAGGGGGCGATAAATGTGTCGCTTTTCAAATGTAGCGCCACAATTACTGTAATACAAATGTATCTTTGGTGTGCGGCCTCACTTAAGAATGTTATTGACGAACTCTTGCATGAAAGAAAGCACTGCCCAATGAACCATTTCCGTTTCTGACGGACGCGTGTTTTCATTGCAAATGGTCTCAAGCGGGACTGACTTAGGTCGAAAAACTTTAACCATGGATCAAACTTTTTACACGCAAGGAAGGTAAACTTTAATGGGGGCTATCGCGTAAAAAATATGGATATAGGCTTCATTTGACAGTTAAATGACCATTTAGGGTAATTTTATGAGCTTCAACTGTCAAATGAAGCCCATATCCATACCAAGATTTTAGACGCGGTAGGGCCCCAGTGAACGCCATAGTCTGTGTCAATCAATGTCTCACTTCATTATATTTCAAAAATAAAGGGGCAAATATTTTCTTTCTCTCTCGTAGGTAGTGAAACAGCTGACTGTGCTAACTCGCATGGGGGACTCGTTCGAGCTCCACCTCCTCAGGCACGCTGCCAGCCTGGTACTTCACCACGACGCAATCACGGGTAAACTTACATAATAAACTAGACTTAAGCGAGTTCTACGCACGTGGTACGCAACCTTTGACCTTGATAAAGTCAATTAAAAAAAAATATCCGGCCGTCTACATTTTTTTTGTGATTTTTTAAGCTATTAGTGAAGGCTGTAGGTGTTATACTCATGGCGCTGGAGGGAACATTAGAATGTATAACACGGGCCTTATACAGGGTGTTTTTATTCTATGTGCCCAAACTTAAGGGGGAGGTGGTGTTATGTATTTAAAACAAAATGAAGCGAAAACAATTTTTTTTTTACTCAAATAGTTTTTTTGTCGTCATAGCGCAGCGATAAGCTGATAGCCCTGAGCCGAGCTTGGTGCACGCTCAATAGTTATTTTTACTATTATTGATATTATTTTAAGTTTGTTTTCTTTGTTTTTCATTGCTTAGGTAGGTTTAATATCCAAATAAACGACGCTAACATGTGATAAAATAAAAAAAAAGAAATTGAAAAAAAAAACTAAACACTACCTCCACCTTAACTTTGGGCACAAAGAAAAAAAAACGGTATATACTTTTGCATATGATGAACCATTTGAAGTTTGAAACATTGTTCAATATACCTATCGTTATTAAGATGGCGCTTTTTTTATTGTTATTTATTTGTATACACCGAAGTCCGATTCAGAGGTCTGGCTCAGTCCTTTAATCAACATTACTTCAATATTGCATTGACAAGTGATGGTATGGCCTCTCCTGTCCTACAGGAACAAGTCAACAGCATGTCACCAATGACTTCGTCAGGATTCTAAACGAGGCTGTCGAGACTTGCACCAAGAAGACATCTCAACTCCTGAGGTAAACTCATTTCAATACAATTCAAATGTGCTGCGTGAATTATTTGTTAGTTGTATCGATTTAAAGTTTGATTATTTAATGTGCGTCGGCATCAAAATCGGCTTGATTTGACAGATGGATGTGACACATTGCTGCTTCTTTTTGACACAAATGAAAACTTACCAAAGACTAAGAGCAATATGTCACATCCATCTGTTAAATGAAGTAGATGTCGATGCCGACGACACATGAAAGGTAGGACTGCTGGTCTGGGGCCGCGGTCACATTATCCGTACACATTCATCCAAGACTAATATCACATACACACATCATCAGCCTGTGGACGTCCACTCCTGGACATAGGCCTCTCCTAGCTCACGCCTATTGTGGCGTTCATAGGAGGCTATTAGCCCACTGCTACCAAGCTGGCCAGACGGGTTGGTAGAAGGTTTGTTTCAAGTGTTCCATCTCTCGCACAGGTGTTCAATGCGTCGAGCCTCTTAGTCGACTCTGACGGCATCCCAGGCATGTAAGGGAGTGGTAACACTTGTATTCTTAGGCCGTCACCACACGGCAAATAGATCAGAATAATATCCCGTTGTGTAAAACTGGATGACTTCCCATAATCTTGGGTGAGTGAATATATTGACAAACCTTTTTTCAGCTACTTGACTCCAACGTGGGGTAATACTAGAAGATCGAAGAATACTCAGCAGTTCTTCATTTGCCACCAACTCAACATCAGTCAGTGCAGAGTAAGACAATACTTTTTTTTTGTTAGGTATAGTTTAAAAGCTATCCAGCGCCCTAATAGTCTAATTTCAAAATCTATTACAATCCCTTTCAAAGTTATTGTGATTGTGATAGTGATTTATGAAATTGTGTCACTTATAGTCCCAATCCCTTACGGAACGAATGATGTTTTAAGTGACACTTCATTTAACACTTCTCCATACATTTTCGTGTGTCACTTTGCTTGGACAGTTTAATTTCGTTCTTTCAAAACGCGTCCCGATCACATCACAGTCCCTATCAAATGTCAAATAGTGTCGGCCTGAAGTACGTATATTTCTTTCAAATGACGAATTGAAAGGGATTGCGATATATTTTAAAATTAGACAATTAGCCCTCGTTCTATCTCCTCGTTCGATCGCAAGTGGATCCGGCATCGAAATCGTCTTCATTTGACAGATGGATGTGGCACATTGCTGCTTCTTTTTGACACAAATGTAACCGCCTCTGTGGTCTAGTGGTACAACCGCCGGTATCAGACCCAGGGGTCCCGTGTTCGATTCCCAGCGGGGGTACATATTGAATTCGGTTTGGTTGGTGGTAGGACTTGTTGTAAGTCGGCCTGGCTAGCTACCACCATCTTATCTAAGTCTGACGCCATAACAACATAACAATGTTTTCAGCATTGTTGTGTTCCGACAGTTAAAGATAAGATAGCCAGTTCCTCAGTGATTGGGGATTCCGGGAGAGGCTCGCTTCTATCTTCAGCCTCATCAATACTTAACATCAGGTATGATGAAGGATAAGAGTTTCCCCGTCGTTAATAAAAAAAATATAAAAAAACAAATGAAACTTACCAAAGACTAAGAGCAATGTCACATCCATCTGTCAAATGAAATCGATGTCGATGCCGACGAAACTTACGCGGTAGGGTCTCAGACTATTTTCCTCGTAGACAACACACCACCACCACATTGCGGTCTTTTAAATTATCTTCTATTTTGCAGAAGACCTTTTCTAAGGAGCTCACATTTTTCTATATCCTTGGCACAAATAAACACGGTATATAAAAGATGTAACAGTAAAAAAAAAAAAACAATACATCGAAAAGTCATCAGCATGCAAATATACAATTTTTACATTTTACAGTAGCATTATATAAAACCAGGACAATTTTCGTTCAAAGAGATTATTTCATTTGGAATAATTCTTTCAAATCATAAAAAACATATGACAACAACCAAGTCTTTAAATGTCTCTTAGAATTATAAAGATTTATTGTTTTTAAGTCTTTGGGTAATCAGTTAAATTACAGACATAGTCAGGTTGCTACCATTATATTGCAATGTTTTTGGTGTGACATGCATGAAGTACCAATCTATTTGGATATCTCGTATTACGTGGATAAATATCACACGCTCTCCTGAATAAATGCTTGTTTATTATTAAGTAATTGATTATGTTTTAGTAGAAAACGAAAAATGTATAGCATAATTCCGCAAGAAAAACTTACATGCAAAATGCACCAACCGCCCGCAAATAAATGCAGATGCAACACAGTGACACACCGAGGCTCGGTGCTGGTATTGCACGGTCTAAGAACTCCTGAGGATGTTCCGTGTGTGGGCGAAGGTGCAAGGTGTGTCACTGTGCTGCATCTGCATTTATTTGCGGGCGGGCGGGCGGTGCATCTTGCATGTAAGTTTTTCTTGCGGAATCATGCTACATATTTTTCGTTTTCTACTAAGATATGGATTTCCGCCAAGTAACGCCTGATTCTATCAAATGATTATGTTCTCACAACAGTTCATAGAAACGCAAGATGCGATGTTACTACTGGTGTACAACCCATCCAGCGTGAAGAGCTATCACTACGTGAGATTACCTGCTATAGCCCTACATTATTCGGTCAGGGATTTCAATGGTAAAACATCTTCTTTACTGTTATTAACATCACCATTACAATTAGTACCGTCATCATCTGTAAGCTGTTGCTTTTGATTTAGTATCCGCATTCCTCTTCTTCATTATTTTGATCATAACATCATTTTCTACAATTTTATTTGCCATTAACCTTGTTACCACTTGTTACTACCGTCGTCGGCGTCGTTTTAAAACAACGCATAGAAATAACACATAATTTACAAAAATATTATAGAAAATGTGGGTTTTTTTAGCTTTTACTGGTATTGCTTAAAAATTACACATATTTTCCGAGTTTGACGACCTGTTTGGCGCAGAGGTACTAACCCCGCCTTCTGCGCCAGGGGTCCCGGGTTCGATCCCCGGACAAGACAAATATTTGTGTGCATGATCATGTCTATTTGTCTTGGTCTGGGTGTTTAATATGTATATTAAGTATGTATTTACAAAAAAAAATGTATATATGTATGTTTATCCGTTATCTAGTATCCATAACACAAGTTCTTCATGAAACTTAACGTGGAACTAGATAATTGGTGTGATTGTATGCGAATATTTATTTATTTCCAATTTCCAAAATATTTTTTCATATTTTTTTTCCTAGGTCATTTAATATTTATTAAGGCGCACACAAAAATTATTAAATTCAAATGCAATAATTTAGTCCGTAATATCTGGTTTAAGTACTTATGTTTGTCCTCTTTCAATATTTTTATCACCGCCATCACCTTGCACTTGTAACTGTCCTTTGCCTAATTTACCATCCATCCACAAAGTGCTTTCTTCATCACTCACTATTATTAAAACATCAACTTGTACTGCCTTGACATTTTTATAATACAATTTTATATTGAAAACCGTCGCTATCCCGAGCGTCGAGCGTCTAAAGGGCGCTCTCAATGTCAAAACTGGCTTATAGCTACAATACTAACGACCTCTCCTATCCTATCATATGTTCATAAGCAGGCTATCTACTATCCGTGTAAAAATTTCATCCAAATCCGTTCAGTAGTTTTTGAGCCTATTCAATGCAAACAAACAAACATACAAATCTTTCCCCTTTATAATATTATATAGATGTCAAAGGGGTATGGGTAAAGCTGCAGTCATTTTCAACCTTCTACTAAAAATGGAAAATGAAGGACACCGACAGAAATAGTTAATTTTAAAAGAACTAGAAGACACAAATCTCAATATAGCTAAACCACATACCTTTATCGAGATAGACGAAAAGACCGCTTCAAACTGTATACACCCAGGGGGGCAATTCTCGCGCTGAGATATGTCGAATTCGACATTTTTCAAACCATAATTTCGTTATTAAAAATGTAAGTAAAATCTTTACTAGGGTCATATTACTTTAGTTTCAATGATCTTTGACAATCCTATAATGTTGAAGATTGTTTTCTGTTAGTTTTATATATAGATTTATGGTTCCAAAAATGTCGAATTCGAGATGTCGAAGGCGCGAGAATTGCCCCCCTGCATGTCAATTTTTCCGTACCTACGATGACTTCACGAGCGAGATTTAGTGATATGGAAATGTTATTGACGAGCTCTTGCAAGAAAGCACTGCACAATTAACCATTTTCGTTTCTGAGTGACGCGTGTTTTCATGGAAATGGTCTCAAGGGGACTGACTTGGGTCGGAAAACTTTGACTACGTTAGTATTATTTGCTTTGACCGTGGTTAAAACTTTTGACACGCAAGGTAGTGTACACTTTTACCGTCTATCTTGATCTGTGACCTAAACTATATCGGAACCGAGATTTCAGAAGTTTATTGACATTGTATAGGTAGTAGGTACTTATTATTGAGATAAGAAAAAATAAAATTAAAAAATATTTTTGAATATTTGCATTTTTCAATGCTATTTAGAACTTATGATAAATTTTGAAGGAATATAATAAACCAGGCGGCAAAAAATTATTAGGTTGGGGTAGCAGAAATAATCATAATCATAATCATAATCATAATCACAACATTTATTTAGTACAGGCGAAGGACATAGAAGTGATATTAACATAATACAATAAAAAAGATACTTAACAAAAAAAAAATACTTAATTTTAAGTTACAGTATTGAATAAATTGTCCCACGGCTGCACTAAAAGGGACCTAGTTCAGCATTGTGTCAGTATTACACTGACGCTGGTTTTCAACTAGACCGCTTTTAGTTTATTGACACCTGGATGTCATATACATAAAAATGTATAAACAATAGTGCAGATGTGCGATTGTGTGTGTGGTTTTACATAGGTATGTTTGAATGAGAATGTTTGTGCGTGTATGTGTACGTGTGAATGTGTGTTTTCATCTATGTGCGTGCGTGTGAAAGAGTGTTATTATAGGTTAAATAATAGGTTGGCAGCGGAAAAAATATAAACCTATTTTTTCCACTGCCTAGTTTTCCGCTCCAGTTAGGTTAGTTGCTCTCCTAGTATTATTGTCGCTCAAAATATTTAATTTGTCGCTGCGTTAAATACATGCCAATTTTAAATAGAAAAATATTAGAAAAAAATAACAGTCTCGGTAGCTCAGTGGTTGTTAGCTCATGCTCAGCGCTTTGGACCGGATTTCTTGTGGCCGAGTTATTTTTTTTCCAATATTTTTCTATTTGAAAATTATCATTAAAAAATCATATCATCTCAGCTCCGCTATTACATAAGGATAAAAGTTAATCACTATAACTGTGTTACTATAGATATAATGACTTGATTGTGATTCTTTATAAAAGTAATATCAAATTGGGTGGCGCTGAAAAAAATAATGACGCCACTGGTCCATACAGTTACTCAAACCCCTTTCAACAGATTAATTTGCCATGGTATGTCCGCCAGAAATCCTTACAACTGGACTTAAGCTCTTTTAGAGTGAGTAATTTTTCAAATGAATTTTATGATGAGTTAAAGTAAAAAAATCAAAAGGAAAAAATACGTGTCTCTTGTTTTTATTTGTAATTTCTAAATAAAAAATAAAAACGTAGGACAAATTTTATGAAATGTTGTCAATTCTGAACTTGACATAAGTCATAAAGTACAAAATCGATTGTAGTTTGACAGTATTGAATAGCTAATTACAACGGGCGCTGCAGAGCTCAAAAAAACCAATACTAATTTATTTAAAAGAAATTACAATGCTAACTTATTTCTAAAAGCCGCGACATTTAGGGAACTTGACATTTTGGGAATCTGACGTTTTGAGAACTGTCAGTTTCTCAAAACGTCAGATTTAACGTCAGAGGTATAAACCGCTTGACATTTTGGGAAATTGACATTGTGGACTGAAAGGAATTCGAAGCTAGAACCAAAGTGAAGCGGGGAATGTTGCAGCCTCACGTTGCGCGGAGTCAGCGCCTCGTGCAGCGATTGACGCAATTCCTATATTTTACAAAACGAAGTTGGGTGCTGTAAGGCCTTCATAAAATGATAGAGGATATATTTCACTATGATTTTATTAATTCGCACATACAGTTTGTATTTTAATTATGACAGACAAGAAATCACACACAATCAACAACATGGTGGAACAATGACTGAAGCGCCCTCTCACCCACGTCCGCTTACATCGTATTGTCCATAGACGAAAACAACTTCCATAGACAATCTCACAGGTGCTGCATCAGCGATCCTCATGTGGCGCGATGGCATAACAAGCTTGACCTCCTGTTGAGCGTACTTTTCACTAGTGATTGTAAGGCAAACAACTATTGAAAGACAATAACATATATCCTCGTTGTTATCATCAAAAATGTTTGAGGTTTTCACAGACATTATTGGTACCTACTTACCAGTGACGAGTGGTCGAATTATGGCCAAGGTAATCCGGACCAAAATTTTCTCTGGAAATTCTCTTAACTTTATAGTAGATCGATGTGGTGGGATGTCTAATAGGGAAGCCAATGGAAATCGGTATGTATGAACCCCAGCCACTGAATCAACTGCTACTTCCAAGAGTGTGAAAATAATTTTCGTCATAATTTTAAATGCTTCACTCTTTCTCCAGACGAAGAAGTTGAATACCAGCTGGTTCCTCTCCCAACGGCCGTCATCAACATCCCAGGAAGGTCTTCTAACGCCATACAAGAGTTGTACTTCGAAGCCGAGAACATCCCACCACTGGGATACACGGCTTTCTATATCAATCCTGTTAGAGATCAGTTGGTAAGATTATTATTTAGGTACATACAAATATACCTTCGCTCCTTATTATCCCTTGTGAGGTTGATGCAGATTGTGGCGGCACCTATCTGACGCCGCACGTACAACAACACACGGCGCAATAAAGAAACTACCTATCGTGACAATAGATGGCGCTGACAACAACTCAATATAGGATTAAACAACATGTATGGAAACCTACATCGCTCTTACAAAGTTTCACGAGCCGCTTCAAATATATACCAAGTCCGACATACGTTAGTACCACCGGTTCGCAGGCGCTCGCTGGGCCTCCCCCACTATGGGGGTCTCACCCGGTGCGGCAGACCGCGCAGAGGGCCACGCCGCAAACTCCGGCGGGGGCAACCGTTCGTCGGAAGACGGCCGCTCTACAGCGGCACCCAACACCATGGGGCAGTGACCCCATGAGATGAAGCCCGGGGTAGGAGCAAAGGCTCGAACCCGTACCAGCCGCAAGGTTGATGATTCCCGACCCGTTAGTACCGCGGTCCCCGGACTACCAACACCCATTCCGGAGTTAGGAAGAGCTCGCTATTCGACCTTCCTGCATGTGGCTTACCATCAAACCACCTTCTCCATCTATTCATCTTCCCTAGACTACACAGATCATCAAAGATGCAGATTGTGTGAAAAAATTTAAACGACACCTTTTCCATCCATCCATCATCCCTACACTACACAGAGAAATCGGCTTCATTTGACAGATGGATGTGACCAGTAGCGCCGCTAGGCGTCGGCGACGTCGGCAACCGCCGACGGCCTCGCGCTTCAGGGGGCCTCGCAAAAAGTTTTAACTCACAATATTCACACTCACATTTCCAGTCGTAGTCAGTACAGTTTCAGCTGAGAGAATATTCACAGAGTTAAAATTGACTAACCAGTCTTTGCACTGACTACAAACAGCCGAAAGGAACAACTACACAGATATGCACCGATACACGCGCCCTCGCTACTGTTTTACCAGTGAAAACCAGTGAGAGGCCAGCCGTCTAGCGATAGTGGCGCGTGTGTGTATGAGCTCGTCATATCGGTCGAGTGCACAGACTGCTTATTTATGTTGACTAACGCCCGAAATTAATAACCTATCTGTAGATATGGATTGGGCTAGAGATAGTTGCCTAGGATAATTTTGTTAATATGACTAAAATAGCGACGGTTGCTAGGCAACGAAGCCAGTATCCTAGGCAACTATCTCATATAGCCCGATCTAGCCCGATCCACATCTACAGATAGGTTATTAATTTCGGCCATTAGGCGACAAATCAATTGAAAAATAACTCATCCGCGGGTGAAATGTCTCCTTTTTAAAACTGATAGCTCCCTATTCGCCCGAAGTAGATTGCGTCAGTGGACGAGATGACACCTTTTCGAAACGTTTAGGTCTTTCGATTCATCATAAAAAAAGATTTTGGATTAGGTACATAAGTAAACGAGTGATTTATTAGCTTGTTAGGATTTTCGAAAACAGACAAAAAACCTAATCTATTTTTTTTTTATATACAGGAGGAAAATTCTTATAAGAAGAAATCTACCCAACCCAACGTTGAGGCAGAACAAGAAGTAGTACCATACATTTCAAATGAGGTACGAGTATTAAAGAAATATGTACCTATGTAGATTATATTTGGTCATGCTCTAGAGATGTGGTGTTGGAGGAGGATGCTGGGGATATCGTGGACGGAGTTCCGCACCAACATGTCCATACTCCAGGAGCTCGGCATAAGGCAGCGTTTATTGGCCGTAGTACAGTCGCGCATATTGCAATACTTTGGCCATGTCTCTAGGCGGGATAACGACTCCATAGAGCGATTGGTCGTACAGGGAAAAGTAGAGGGTACCAGATCACGTGGCAGGTCACCGATGCGCTGGACTGACCAAATAAAATCCGCTGTGGCTAACCGCGTGTCTGACTGCGCCAGACAGTCTACCAACCGGGAGAGATGGCGGGAGATTGTGCGGCAAGCTGTGTTCGCCTATACCACCGACGTGGACGCCTCAACGTGACCACGACCGCTGTGCCAAGAGCGAAACGACAAAGAAGAAAAGAAGCTTATATTTATTTGTATGATAATTATAATTTTCGGATCTTAATATCTTACTCTTTCTTTGCCAGTTAAAAATTGTTTACGGTTACAATAACCATAAAATATAATATTTTAATTAGTATTTTCCTTTTGTGATGGAAATTGACCTTACTGATATGTTAAGGTCACTTTTCAATTTGACGACTCTGTATGAAATAAAACAGGGAGAAAAAAACAGCCCTTGACGAGGTTCTTCTCGTTACAAGGCCTCCCGCCGTAGGGTTTGTGAACCGATGGCGTAGCTTCTTTGACGTTCATAAGTGCTTGTAACAGCCTAGACTGAATAAATGATATTGACTTTGACTTTGACTTTGACTTAACCGCAAGGTAATAGTAGGTTAGCAAAACACAAATATTTTTAAAACTTTTAAGGTATCTTCCCCGGTTCACTCTAAACATTTTTTTTTTTTTTTTTTTACATTAAATAGGCTTACTCTTGGCTTAATTCTGAATCGTTAGATTAAGAAGAGGCCTAAGATGGAGCGAGCTTGCCTAGAAAAAGCCTATTCACTCGAGCTTTAAATATACCAGGGTTGTAGACACCCGGGAATAAAGACGCAGGCAGGGAATTCCACTCTCTGGCTGTGCGCATAATAAAAGATGAGGAAAAGCGCTTTGTACGCAGACGAGGTATATCAACCAGGTAGGGATGATAGCATGCGGTACGTCTGGATTCCCGGTGGTAAAAAGGAGCTGGCGGTATGAGCTCATGCAGCTCAATTGCACACTCTCCGAAGTACAATCTGTAGAACACCGATAATGAAGCAACTCTTCGTCGATGAGGGAGACTGTGGAGCTTGTTGTTCACCAGATTATCGTCCCCAATGAGTTTTCTGGCTCTGCGTTCCACCGAGTCGAGTGCGGCCAGCTGGTATTTTGCTGAACCATCCCAAAGGTGGGAGCAGTATTCCATGCACGGACGAATTTGTGCTTTATATAACATAAGAAGCGGTTCCGGCGTGAAATACCGCTTAACCCTATTTAAGATGCCCAGCTTTTTTGCCGCAGTCTGAGCTTTCAACTCGATGTTATCGCCGAAGTTGAGACCTGATGACAACTTCATGCCAAGAAGTTCAAGATTCTCAGTGATTGGTATAGTTGTACCGCGGAAAGTAAGAGTCATGTCGAAAGGACTCTTTTTGGCGGAGAATAAACACGCCTGTGTTTTGGCAGCGTTAAAACTGACCAGATTGTTGTCACCCCAATGGGAGACAAGACTTAAGGTCGAGTTAGTCCGCTCAGCCATGGCCTCTCTTAAAGAACGAGACTCCTCCCCGCTGACTTTTGCGTTGGATAAATATCTCTCCGTAACCGTGCTGTCATCTGCATACCCAACAATACCGGGCACAAGCAGGTCATTAATATGCAGCAGGAATAAAGTCGCGGAGAGAACAGATCCCTGAGGAACTCCGGCATCAATAGCCTTGAGGTCAGAGGAGCAGCCGTCAATGACTACACGTATTGACCGTTCACTCAGAAAATCAGAGACCCAATCGCAAAAGTCAGCAGAGATACCGTATGATGGAAGTTTGCTTAACAAGCTAGCGTGCCAGACCCGGTCGAAGGCTTTCGAGATGTCGAGAACGTACACTAGAAGATCCCCAGTTGAGCGACCCTGGCGAAAGCCGTACTGACGGTCACTGAGTAGGTCGTAATTTTCTAGGTACGAAAGCAGTTTGCTATTAAGAATCCTTTCCATAACCTTGCATAGTATGGAGGTAATTGCAATTGGACGGTAGTTGGTGGGGTCGGCACGGTCACCCTTTTTCGGCACTGGCTGTACATTAGCAACTTTCCACGACTTGGGAACCGTTTTTTGTTGGAGAGAAAGGAGGTACAGCCGTGTTAATACAGGAGATAGTTCAGGCGCGCAAAACCTTAGCACTCTTGCTGGTATTCCATCAGGACCGCTGGCCTTATTCACATCCAAACTAAGCAATGCTCTTTTAGGTAAGATCTATTTTTTTTTCCAGTATCTTCGAGTCACTATCAACAAAGAGACTGGACTACTACAATCTATCCAGCACGTGGATGGTTTAACGGTTCAAGTCTCACAGAACTTCTATTACTATGGACAGGGCCAAGGGGCTCAGTCTGGTGCCTATAGCTTCCGTCCAGATAAGGAAAGACCAACACCGGTAAGTCAAAATACAACGTAAATAAAATATAGTCATTACACCGGATATGGAATATTACCACGGTGGCATAGAGGTTAGTGATACTGCTTCATAACCAACCATTATCATAAGCCGGTTGAAGGCCCCCACCGTTGGAACACATACATACATGCATACATCATCAGCATGTGGACGTCCACTGCTGGACATAAGCCTCTCCTAGCTCACGCCTATTGTGGCGTTCACAGAACAGAAAAAACTTTCTGTTCTGTGGTGGCGTTCATAGGAGGTTATTAGACTACTGCTACCAAGCTGGCCAGACGGGTTGGTAGAGGGTTTTTTTTTCAAGTTTTCCATCTCTCGCACAGGTGTTCAATGCGTCGAGCCTCTTAGTCGACTCTTACGACATCCCAGGCATGTAAGGGAGTGGTGACACTTGTATTCTTAGGCTGTCACCACACGGCACAGACCGTTGTTGGAGCACAGATCTTCCCTATTAATGGCTAGGGATGATGGGCCATGACCCATGGCGGACCCAATGCGGGTCGGTGGGTGATCCTGCTTACTGATTTGGCCAAGGTCATTTTCCAAATTAAAAGCAAATTACCCTTTTAATCTATTTTTTGCTAGTTCTTTTTATGTGGTCTCTCGTCGTATACATTACGAAATTTTATTAAGATTTTGAAAAAAAAATCTTTTTGTAATTTGACTTTTTGAAATTGTGTGCTGGAAAACGGTTCACATTTTATACAGAAACAGATCGTTGCACTTGTTTTTTTAAGGTGACAGAACGAGTGACTTATCAAACTATAAGAGGATCACTTATTAAAGAAATCAGGCAGAGATTTAACGACTGGATCACTCAGATTATAAGACTGTACAGAGGAGAAGAGTTCTTGGATATAGAATGGATAATTGGACCTGTGCCTATAGGGTATGTTTCAATGACCTCCCGTCCCCCCATCGAGCCTTAGGACACGATGGGGGGTCGGGAGGCGGGTGTCCTCCGCCCCCCCCACTTTCTCATCATTAGGATGGGAAGGTGGGGATACAAGGTGATATATACCCCTTCCGAACCTCCACCCAGCTCACACGGTGGGGGTGCGGGAGGGGCGTGGGAGTGCGTGGCCTATATGTTTGTATGGGCCGTGTACTCCAGGTGAGTCCAACATTTCGAATCGCCCCTGCACCTGGGGGCGAGGGATGCGTAAAAGCATTTCTCCTAGTATAATAAAAAAAAAACAATAAAAAGGTATGTTTCAATGAAACTAATTAATTAGGTCTTAGAAACAGTTCTTCCCGTTCTCTGAAACTTTACTGATTCGGTTCTAAACTAGTATTGATATTGAGAAGAGATATTGTCAAATCACTATCTAAACTATTACTGCATTTATATATTTAATTGCTGCATAGGAGCGACAAAATATATGTTGGACAAACGTATTTTTGCCTAAGAACTATACCAACATTAAAATTACTTAAGAATAGTATTGATATTTTAATACCTAATGTGTTTTTATGTGGATGATAATAATGTTTAAGTTACATTTACTTTTAGCACGGATTTGGGAAAAGAAGTCGTAACTGTGTTCACTACAAATATTACGAACAACGGAGAATTTTACACAGATTCTAATGGACGCCAGATGATAAGGAGGACTTGTTGGAATGAGAGTATGGGTGAGAAAAATCAAATAAAAGCTTTCATCTATCCAATACCTAATTTAAATAATTTATATTGCTTTTTTGTTTTCCAAAATTATAATACAAAGGACATATTGAAAATTAATTAGTAAATAATGTACAGGCATTACAGGCTTAAATTGCACTAGGAAAAATGCCGCTATATCGTGCTATCGTGTGTATAATATACATGTGTCAGTCTTTGTATGTGAATTTATTTGCCACGACTATCGTGTGCATTTATTTGTACGCATATTGCATGCATTATTCTAATTCTCTGTAAGTGTCTATATACATTTATATCTTCAGGTCAGCAACAGAAGAAAACAGTTCCGTCTTGCTATTACCCTGTCACTTCAAGAATCTGCATTCACTCAATGAACAGTAGTGTTGAAATGTGTGTCCTACCGGATAGGACACAAGGTGGCACTTCCTATAACGAGGGTGAAATTGAAATGATGGTATGTATAAACTTTTCCTTGCAGGATATGCAGGGTTCATTAGGGTGAATACCGCAAGGGTCCCCCACTCTTGACATTTTGCGGCGAGAGGGCAAGTAGTGAGGGGTTTAGTTGGTAGTACCCTCCCTCCCGGCCCCCCATTGAGCCTTTCGAGGCTGAATGGGGGGCCAGGAGGCGGCGGTTCCTCCCTTCTCCCGTCCTCCCATCGAGCTTTCGGGCTTGATGGGGAGATGGGAGCTGTTTCGATCCTACCCCGAACCCCCGCCGAGCCTACTAGGCTGGACGGGGTGTCAGGGGGAGGCGAGGGATAGGGTGCCGGACTCACGAGTTCGGTATTCTAGGTGACCCGTTATGCATTCCCCTGACTCAAAAAAAAAGTGTTGGCAGGGTATCAAACGCAAAGGTGCAGCTTATAGTAAAATATAAAACATCACTCTAATAGCCAAACCCACAGACCTATATCGAGATAGACGAAAAGAGCGCTTCAAACTGTATGAGAACCTAGCGTGCCGAATTTTTATACCTACGATGACGTCACGAGCGAGATTTACTGATGTGTAAATGTTGTTAACAAGCTCTTGTAAGAAAGCACTGCACAATTAACCATGTTCGTTTCTGATTGACGCGTATTTTTCATTCAATGGTCTCAAGCGGACTGACTTAGGTCTTCTTCTTCTTCATACAATACGGACGGTTTCCGCAACTCGACGACTTTTTGCGCCTATTTTGCGTCCGGAGGGTGTCAGACCGGATTACTCCAGCCATCCCAGCTCAACCAGGAATGCTCCCAGCGCCTTCACGTCAGAGACCGCTTCCCGGAGACTGCCTGGTGAGCCGCTTAGGTCGTAAAACTTTGATCGTGGATCAAACGGATCAGATTCGGCACACAAATACGCGATTCTGTCAAATATCTAGGTATCCAAGTAGATAGTAAATAAACCTTCCTACCTCATATTGACCTGATCGCAAACCGACTGCGAAAAACTTATGTTTGTATTTAAAAACATCAGGCATGTAGCTGATCCTCACCTGGTTAAATTTGTTTACAAAGCCCTTTGTGAATCAATACTAATTTACTGCATAACCTCTTGGGGTGGCGCCTCACAATCTGTCTTAATTAAGCTTGAAAGGGCGCAGAGGGCCGTTCTTAAAGTGTGTACAATGAAACCTTTCCTGTTTCCCACCAGAGACCTGTACCAGTTTTGTCAAGTCCTAACTGTTCGTCAACTTTTCATCCTTCACACCATCCTTCGACAACACAGTGTAGTGGATCATACTATCCTCACTGAACGACGAAATCATCTTGTTGGCACTACGCCTCTGTGCAGAACTTTTTTCTCCCACAGATTTTTCCACTTTCTTGGTCCTTATTGTTATAAGAAATTGCACCTCAAGTTAAATATCAGCCATTTGACAAAAAACATTTGTAAAACACTTGTTACCCAATTTTTACAAAAACAAACATATCAGGAATCAGAAGATCTCATACGCACCATTACATGATTTGTTTCTTCATGCTTAGATATTACCTATATTTATACTCTTTGCTTACTGTTCTTCAGATACAACTCTCAATCTCTTTGTTATATTTTCTTATAGACCCACTAATACAGTTGCTTATTGTCTACCCAAATGCTTTTCCAGACGATTCTTTGCTGTTATTAATTTCATAGTTTTTGTTAGGCACCTGAGCTTTAGTCCTCTAAGTTTTGTTTATTTAAAGTAATTAAATTCTTTGTGTTTTAATACAAATCCAAGTAGTAAGAACGAGGTAGCAGACTTTAGTAAATTAAACCTATCTCATGATCCACCATGTCGAAAATTGCTGAGGTTTGGTAGGCTGAGCGCAAAAACCACATTGAGCTCCAAGAGATGATTGGTATTCGTCGTCTCAGCCACATAACACCCACTGCTGAGTATAAGCCTCCCCCAAAAAGGGGGGGGTTTGCCATAATCGCCACGCTTGGCAGGCGGGTTGGCGATCGCAGTATGGCCGATTTTGTAGGAGTCGCTGCTGCCCGTCTCCTGAAGGCTGAGTCCCTTAGTCGCCTTTTACGACACCCACGGGATGAGAGGGGGTAGTGCTATTCTAAGCCGACACTACACATTTGATTGGTATTATTCTTATTCTCAGGTTCATAGAAGACTATTGACTGATGATGGTTTTGGACTAGAAGAGTCCTTAAACGAAGAAGCGAACGGCGTCGGATTGGTTGTTAGAGGGAAGCATAGGATACATGTAGGGAATTTCAGACAGGAAGGTTTGTTTATAAGCTTTAAAAATATTTATACAATGCAAAAGTTATTTACTATAGCTAACACAAAAATAAATGACATAATAAAGACAGAGATTCCTATAATTGATAAATATTAAACAAGAAAATTATACAAGAAAAGTATTCCTACAAATGCAGTAGAATTTACATTAATCAAATAATCAAATTGGTTTGTATATGTGTCAGGATTCTTAATCGAGGTTAAGATACGGGACATAAACAAATGTTTGTCGCGGGTGGGGATCGAACCGACGATACCTGGTATTGTAGATAGGATAACCACTAATCCATCTGGCCCGTCAAATAAGGATACGATAATGTTTTGCGTCGGCCATTTTACTGCCAATGGAGTAACCGTTCGGTACCTGCATTTACTACAGTAGCGTGGTAAAATGGTGAAGAAAACTGCGGTCCCTACCACGGTCTTGAATATGGAGAAGACTATAATGACTTGCATTATCAGAACTGATAGTCTCCAGACTAATTATTATTTTCAGTTGATGATCTGTCGTTTACTGAGCGAATGTCACAAGCGTCCAGGAGATGGCAGATGGAGCCATGGCTGTTCTTCACGTCCGGTGATAAGATCAACAGAAGGAAGTGGCAGAACGTGAGGAATAAAAGGGTGAGTCTATTCTACTATTTATTCCTGGGACTGATTCAAATATATTTCAACAATTATCTAAGGAAAAAAAACAAAAAATCCAAATTCTTTATTTGCATTCATGTTGTGTTAAAAGAGAAAATAGACACAAACATGACCCTGCAAGGGCACAACAAACTATACAAACAAAGCACAAACATAACATAGTTTACTTATGATTACTTACCCATTCAAAAACTCCTGCAGCGAATAAAAAAAAATCCTTAAGAATTTTCTTAGTTATCATAATTTTTGCTCTTTAATATTATTTGGTAACTTGTTATAAATTTTGAAGCACATTGATAAGAAAGGATGAAAAACATGAACACACTTGTGTTATAAAATAGAAAAGTTAGGTATCAGAAGCTCTGGATCTGCTACCATTGAAAATATTTACTTACCTACTTAATTTGCCGCTAATTAATTTTGACATAGCACATTGGTTCTAATGCTACATACTGAGCCAAGAGTCGTGGGTTCGATCCCCACCTATGAGAAATATTTATGTGGTGAACATTTTTGTTTGTCCTGTGTATGGGCGTTAATATTTCCCACTATTGATTAATGTAGTATCAAAAGTGCTTAACATTCTTATTATTGCGGTATATTTATTTATTTATTTATTTACTTATTTATTTATTTATTTATTATTATTATTAGTTACACGGGCGGCGCCCAATTACATAACTAACTTAGTTAACTTACATTTAGAAAAACAAATATCAACAACACGATGAGATATGTATGACACAACACAGTAATAAACATAAAAATTGCGTTACACTGAATAATTAAAAAGGACATCCACTTTCACAGAATGACAAACATTTAGTCGTAATAGCTCCCCAGCTATCTGCGCATAGTCGCAGTCAGGGTGCTGACTCAGGACATTATGATTTAATTTATTCCTTTGAATTCTTGGCAGTTTTCATCGATTCGTATCCACGGCTTGCCTCGACATATTCAAATCTTGACTCTGGAACCTTGGAAAGCTGGTTCTGTTCTATTACGACTGGAAAATACCTTGGAGAAACCTGTAAGAGGTAAGAATAAAAAATAATATACAACAATACATCCTACATTATGGTTCATAAAACTTGGCCTTGTCCACCTGGCTAGAAGCTACTACCTCCTATGTAAGTCTTCCGCCATAGCAATAATGTTTTCAGCATTGTTATTTTCCGGTTGGAAAATGATAAGATAGCCAGCTCCTCGGTGGTTGACGATTATAAATTCAGAATTATCATCTAATGAAGGCAAAACAATACGTAATAAATAAATAAAATAAAATAAATAAAAGTTAAATTTATTTATTACAAAAATAATAGTTTTCCCCTTGTAGATGATAAGAGATAAGTACCTATATACCGCCTCACGCACAAATTTTACGCACACACGTACACACAATGTACACTTGGTAGTACAGTTAATAGAAAACTGTAATGTGGCATGGATATGGACATTAATTACGCCAAATATATAGTAAAACACTAAAAAAATTAAAATCTTATGTAAATTATTATTTGCGTAGGTCCTAAAGAAAAGCTAGAAACTGCCGAAGACTTATTGGCGAAGTCTTCCCACATCACGGTGGAGCTGAAGAAGATATTCCTCTCCTTGAAGATCAAGATGGTCAAGGAGACAACACTAGCTGCCAACCAGTGGTTGGAGGACGCTAGACAGATGGATTGGAGTACCAGGTAAAGAATCTTTGAAGCCGATATATCTAACTTTCTTCCATAAAAGTAAATCATGAAATGACACAAAGTTAGAAGGAGCATGTCGCCACAAAACAGAAACATTGCCGTCAGGAAAAGGGTGGCGATACGTGTCAGCCAACTTACTACTCCCTTTTTTGCCCGCGCAAACCTCCCATGTCCGGGAAAACAAGGAGGTTATGTGGGACTCGAACCCACTAAAACCTTGGTGTCCCACCAGGTGTGGGCAGAGATTGTCGGGATTGGGGTGACAGTCACCGGGCCTCCACCCTCGTATATGTTTTCTGACACTTCCAACGGGACGTCAACTCATCCTATCGACCACGGGGGGTCCTACTTGGGCGACAGAATTCCCCTTTCCGCCGTCCGACCCCCAACTTCTCTACCCCTAGTAATCACCGCAGATTACAAACTGCAACTGCACATCCGCAATTCAGTCTTAGCATTGTAACTTAGTCCAACAAATTAGGATCCTCCGCTCGGGGCAAGACACACAAGTCTAGAGTTAGTGGGGCAAGTTTGACACTGTTATTTTTTATGATTTTGTATTTTTTGCATTTTTCAATGCTATTTTTATACTTATGGTAAATTTTAAATAGAAAAATATTGGAAAAAATTGACTCGGCCACAAGTGAATTCTCAGACGGGAATCGAACCCGCGACCTTTGGAAATCCGGTCCAATGCTCTAACCGCTGAGCTACCGAGACTTGCGAACCACTGTCGAAATTCTCCAATACTTTAATATTTTTAATACGCTGTAGGCCAGCGTTGTTACATCAATGCTAGGAATATCCTTGCATTCGAAAGAAACATCTTTTCAGGTGTTTAACGATCGATTAAGATGCAACTGCCAATAATTTATGATTTTGTATTTTTTGCATTTTTCAATGCTATTTTTATACTTATGGTAAATTTTAAATAGAAAAATATTGGAAAAAATTGACTCGGCCACAAGTGAATTCTCAGACGGGAATCGAACCCGCGACCTTTGGAAATCCGGTCCAATGCTCATTTTTAATACGCTGTAGGCCAGCGTTGTTACATCAATGCTAGGAATATCCTTGCATTCGAAAGAAACATCTTTTCAGGTGTTTAACGATCGATTAAGATGCAACTGCCAATAATTTATGATTTTGTATTTTTTGCATTTTTCAATGCTATTTTTATACTTATGGTAAATTTTAAATAGAAAAATATTGGAAAAAATTGACTCGGCCACAAGTGAATTCTCAGACTGTTATTTTTCTTGCATTTTCGTTTATTTTCTGTTCGGTCGGTGCATATTGTATGTTTGCGTTATGGAAGCTGAATTTAGTTTATTGTTGGTTTCAGATACGTTTACAATGGTGGTGACGACGGCATCCTCCCTGAAGACGCTGAATATGACAAAGAGGATCCAGCGAAGCAACTGGATCAAAAAGATACCGGTGAAAATTATGTTAACTGTCCATAATATTGAATTTGAGATCCTGTTAAGCAAGCTGGTGTATTCGGCTAATAAAGAATAGCTGTCACTGTCGATAATATATTTACCCTTTAACTGAATGATGTTATAAAAGCCAAATAATTCACAGGTTCAGAAGAAGAACACGATTATTCAAGAAAGAAATATCGTCGTAAGCATGGAGACAAACAATCTAAACTCAAGAATATGAAACCCACCAGAGAATTCGATAGACGTAAGAGATCAATCAATGCAAGTGCAAATATAAATGAAAATATAATTAATAAAACTATGGATGATTTACAAAAGGCAGAAGCAGCAATATATAACGCTACAGAAGAAGAAGTAAATAATATTACGACAAAATTATCTTCGTTATTTGAAGAGAATCCGACGACTGAGGTAAATTAAGTACAGTGTGTGGGTGACAATGAATATATTAGTTATAGATAGATATTCGATACGTTTTATAAAACAGGGCTTGTATTACATAAACAATATAAGAAACACGTTGCCGATCACAAAAAATATTATTTTTTCATAAAATATTTATGTTGTGGGGATCGAACTCATGATCAATAGCCTAACCCTTGGACCATTTTTTTTACTTTCTTTAGTTGCGGGGTCTGAAATCATTCATTACACATATAGTTTCCATTGTTCTAGTTGTACATAATGACATCTTCAGCGAAACATCAAAGGCCGAATTTCTTAAGAACATCCAAACCACATGGTTTCTGGACGGGTTTGGCTAGAGACGACGAAGAAATAGCTTCTGATGAAGAAGATTTCTCTTCGAACCTGAAGAAGAGGTCACCGAAACGAAAGAAAATTAACCAGAGGATTAGACCAGCAGGTAAAAATGCCTAAACATGACTTAAGAGAGTAAGCCTGCTGTCTACTATAATACAGCAGACTGAATAGTATCGAATCGCATTTCTTCCTGCGTGTCTCGGACAATGAGCGCGGTTGGTTCGATTCGGCGCGTCGGTAATGGACGCAGAGCATTAGCCATTTCTCATAAAAAAAAAAAAGACGGGTTGCACTCCGGGAGTGCCGGCAGAAGTGAAAACTTGATTATTAACGTTGAGCATGTTTGATATTTTGGAATGGTTAGGGAATAATTTTGCACCAATTGCTTTATCAGTATAAAAGTACTATCATTTATGTGGTAGAATACAATATTCATTTATTGCGCTATCGTACACAAACATGACAAACCATATTAAAGTGAACGTTAAGTTAGGTAATAAGATATAAGAAAACATTAGTTATTATAGAGAATCGAAAAATATATATTGACAATAAAACAAGAGACAAGTAAAAGACATTATCAACAGTCTGTCGCTAAGCAACCGAGACCATAGTCAACCTGTCACCTCAACATTCTCCATCCGTCCTACGCTTTTTCGATCAGGTCACGTGTCCTGACGCGAGTTTAAGATTTTATACCCATTACAGAAAAAGTGCTCAACGCCGCTAAAGAAGTTTTCACTTCAAAAATACTCTTAAATTCTAATAATAACATTTTGAGCAACGATCATTCGATAATTACTTTATTATACGTTACTAGAGGCCGGGCGCGGTTTCACCCGCGTGGTTCCCGTTCCCGTGGTAATTTTGGGATTATTTATAGCCTATGTTACTACTTGGGGTCTAAGGATTCTCTATACCAAATTTCGTCAAAATCGGTCCAGTAGTTTTTGAGTTTATTCGTTACATACAAAAATACAAATCTTTCCTCTTTATAATATTAGTATAGATAAAAAATTTCTTCCAACAACTACATTCAAAGTTGTTGTTCTTTTTCAGATTTTCCAGTAGAAGACTCCGATGACGGTGTAACAAAATCAATCTACGAAATGTACTACAGACACCCTAAAACGGTCAACAAATCAAGAAATACTCCAGAATCAGATCCTCGTATGAAAAGAAGGAGAAAGCATAGAAGGAACCGTCAGAACAGCGATTATGAAGAAGCTGCGATATACTCTTTCGAAGTGTCGACGAAGAGGAGTAGGAGTAGGAATAGGCAGAGAGAGAAGATCAGGAAGGCGGATATGCCGTTCTTCTTGGAAGATGGGAAGAAGAATAAATATGACAGCATGGAATTGAGACCTAAAGACAGGTTGGAGGAGAATGATGGAATTCAGCCTAGAGGTAAGGTTTGATTAAATCTACTGACAAAACAGCCCTTAACGAGTTTCTTGCCGGTTCTTTTCGTTACAAGTAGTCCCACCGTAGGGTGTGTGAACCGATGGCGTAGCTTCTTTGACATGAATAAAAAGATATTGAATTTGACTAAAGTGCGGCCGCTGAGAAAATACATTTCTGACGTGTTGCTGTGATTTCCTTAAGTTTGCTAATTCATCTAAAAAGGTAGATACCTTTCGGAAATAGTCTTTATTTATTTGACATGAGAACTGACACGAGAGGTCTGGAAGAGCTGCTTTGCTACGGCAATCTCCATTCTTTATATCTAACATATAAATTGAAAATAAAACATGTAGGGTATGGATAGAAGACATACACCCACTAGCAGCAAACTTAAGAATCACCTATTATTATCTATCTTAATCTTTATTAAAATAGCTTTGCACTAACCTTTTAAAACCTTCCTGAGCCCACTAAGGGTATACTTAACATACGGGCCCAATATCGAGCGTCTAAGGATTAAGCTGTTCTTAATAGGAATAGCCTTAGGCGATTCTTACCTAAGTTTAGTGCAAATGGAGCAATAGAGATAATTAAAAACAAGAGTAATGGGATTCAACGCGACATTTATTATGTAGCTCATATATAATGTGCCGTGTGGTGACGGCCTAAGAATACAAGTGTCACCTCTCCCTTACATGCCTGGGATGTCGTAAGGGTCGACTAAGAGGCTCGACGCATTGAACACCTGTGCGAGAGAAGGAAAACTTGAAACAAACCCTCTACGTCTGGCCAGCGTGGTAGCAGTAGGCTAATATGAACGCCACAATAGGCGTGAGCTAGGAGAGGCCTATGTAAATAAATAATAAAATAAAATTAAATTAAATTTTATTAAGTAACAACACTTTGCCATTAATTAAATGGTGATTGGATATGTCCAGCAGTGGACGTCTGATGATGGATATATGTACTCACAGCTTGACGTTTTGGCTGTGTTGCTACAGCCGTGTGGTCGCAAGCAGACTGAGTTACAGTTGACGTTTCGGCTGTGTTGCTACAGCCGTGGTCACAAGCAGTCAAGCCAGTAACTATTTAGTAATCTGTGGTCAAGCTGTAAGTACATTATATATGTGCTACACAATAAAATATCGCGTTGAGTCCCGTTACTCTTGTTTACAATTATAATGGAACGCGAAAGTTTAGAAACAAAAGTGTTGCGGCTTATTATTTCGCCTATTCTACGATGAGAGATGACAACACCAGAGGAAGTTATTGCCGTCGTTTGTTATCGGGCGTTTACGTAAAGCGTCGGTATTTCAACGTCACATCTTCATACAACCGTTACTTACGTGTTCGCTATCTACAAGGCAACATTGTATTATTATATTTTATCGAACTCGATAAACTCAACTAAATCAACTAAATCTTTTATTTGGCTCCATTGTGTCGAGACAAGACATAAATTGTCATCTCTCATCGTAGAATAGGCGAAATGATAAGCCGCAACAAAAATAATTATTTTATGGTTTTTGAATTTTTGAATTTTTCATTGCTTTTTTTTATACTTATGATAAATTTTAACTAGAAAAACATTAGAAAATATCAACTCGGCCGCGAGCATTGGACCGCATTTCCAAAGGTCATCCGGGTCATGGGTTCGGGTCCCATCTGAGAATTCACTGGTGGCCGAGTTGACTTTTTCCAATATTTTTCTATTTAAAATTTATCATACGTACAAAAGAGTTATGTTTGGAAGTAAAAGAAGTGAACTCAGTCTACCAATAGCGGGAAAAATTGAACAATTGGTAATGATTTTATATTTCCTAACGACTTATTTATTTTCAGATATCATCCGGTCACAAGCAACAAACGTAAGAGAAAAACGTCGGAAATCTGTATCACAAGAGTACGACAATCCAGAGTCAAATGAGGACGAACGAGACAAAGATTCTGATTACAAGGACGGTCTTGAGAGAAAAGTTGAAAGCCGAAAGAAAAGGTAACACCACAGAAAACATGATACAATTTTACTGAAACACGTTGTAATGCTCATGGCCGCGCTTGACAGACTGATCGTATTCGATCACGTTTGTTAAGCAATGTTCGGTCCGGTCAGGTGTCGGATGGGTGACCCTAAAGTGGCATTACAACTGAGCGCTTCCGTGCTTCGGGGGGCACGTTAAACCGTCGGTCCCGGCTGTTGTCATCTGATAACAGTCGTTAAGCCAAGTCAGAGGCTTTAAAGGCGGGCTGATAAACTCTGACACTAGATGTGGCCACTAATCCTCATACGATAATAAGAAGACTGAAACAAGTGTCGCCTCTTAAGATGCTACACGGAAATTGATTGTTTGTTTGCATTAAATAGGCTCCGAAACTACTGAACGGATTTGGGTGAAATTTGATACACAGATAGTAGATAGCCAGGTTATGAACATAGGATACTTTTTATCCCGATATTCTCACGGGAACGGGAACCACGCGGGTGAAACCGCGAGCGGCCGCTAGTAAGATACCTATATATACACGCCTTTAGCTAGATTTGTAAAGTTTCAGAAACACGATTTTGTCTCGACACTTTTTCTTTTCGAAAAACACGAAATTCAAGATTATTCGCAAATGGAATTTCATAGGGTGTTTTTATTGTATGTGCCCAAAGTTAAGGGGGAGCTTGTGTTATGTGCAGTGATCGCATAATCGGATGCATATTTGAAATCACACACTATAAGACCTAAAGACACGATTAGCTCTTTTTGTAGATAAATAACAAACAAACAAACATGTAAATAATAACAACAAAGATGGAGGTCGGCCCGCTTTCGGAGTTTTCTTGGCAATATCTTTCTTCGAAAGGCCTCCCAATTTGTGAACTGTCAGTAGAATCATATTTTTTTCTTTCTTTTGTTAATAATAAATAATTTAAATAGCAATCGAATCAAAATATTAAACTCAATAATTGTTGCCATAGTAAAAAATATTAACTTGTAATTAGTAATTATCTAACTGTATTGTGAAGGCAGACTTCTAAGTAGCTAGTCAACCCGTGACCACGGCAACTGAAAAGGTGCCGAATCGTAGGAAAACCAAATAACCGCAAATAAACCGAAAAATTATAGTACCAAATATATATTTCGGGTAAATACATCGCACTAAATACTCGGCAAAAGTTGTTTTATTTTAATTATGCGTGCGCGAAGAAACATAAGATGTGTTTATGTCGGATGCATATGTACCTAAAGTTGAGGTGTTGGCTGTTATGGAATGCACTTTTGTATCGAAAATAATCCTGGATTTTGATCGGTTTTGTTAAGGCCAGCGACTTATTCGAATTTTTGAGTTTCAAAATAATTTCGATTTTTTAGTTGAAAATACCATGAAAACGGGACTAGGGAAAATTTTGAGCACTTTTTTTTATTTTGATATTTTTATTGATTTCAATTGATTCTGAGAGGGGTTTGTAGGTAAAGTAAGGTGAAAAAAAATCTTACTTTTGTGCTACGATGCACCGTTTTAGAGATATATCGAAAGATCGAAAAAATTTAAGAAGCCGCTTCCATAATTTCATAGGGTGTGTTTAGAAGCGAAAGATTTTTTTAGGAAGTGTATGGAGTGCCTCAAGCGGTTATATAGTACGATTGTTTAGAGTGCCGTAAAGTTGCGGCATACTAGTACATTATTTTAAATAGCCTCACGAAATGTCATCGCTTCTTACTTAATCCCGTAAATTCAGATATTTATGATGAATATTTACGATGCCCCCCGCACTACTCCCATTACAAGGTAATACATAGTTATGAAGATATTTTATAAAAAAACTCAAAATGTATGAAAATCTACATGGTGGACCCCTGCACTATAAGATTAAGATCATTTTTTTTCTTTTACTATCGTAATATTGGTTTAAATAAAAATAAACAATTTCTGGCGCTACGCCGCTCGGCCGCTGCCGCGGCACGCTCGCTGCGCTCGCTCGGCTCGCGCGATTTATATAATATAGTCATAACTAACTGACAAGTTCCCTGACAGTAGAAACTCATTCACAGAGTAATGGCCTATTACTCTGTGAATGTTAACTAGTAAAATTTGCTTTAGTTTGTTTTTAAAACAATCATTGGTTATTGTAGTATTATTTCGTTTTAACACCTTAAACTTTAATTATGGTCAATATCACTTTCATTATTAGGAAAAACGGTGTTAACGCCAAATAGCAAATAGTTTCTAGTTTTATAAATACTCCAAGGAGTTTTCAACCACAAACAAGTCTCAACGCAAGGAGTTCGCATTTCGCATGATATAGGACCTGCGTCGTGTGTCGTCGCTCATCACTGGCCGTGGCCGCCTCCGCGGTCTACCTAACGTAACCTAACGATACCTATAGTACTTTCTTGGTGGCGGGGGTGGTTTTGTTTTATGGCGTTGCATAGACAAGTTATTTTTTTATCTTTACGTTATGTCAAACAATGTTAAATGCGAGGTGAATTAACGTTTCGTTTCAGGTTTTAACCGTTTTGAGGTAAAAAATAGTTTTTTGATTTTCTCAAAAACGATGCATTACCTTGAATGAAGAGTAGTGTTCGGGGGATGGGTGGACCCCCCCTTATCAACCCTTCCACTTCCAACTCTTAAATCGTGCCGCACGATTCTAAATCCAACCCCCAAATCTTTTAACGGCGTAAATTCAGTCATTATAGTATTTTTTCAATATATCACACAACAAAATAATCACAAGTCCATTCACTGAGCATATAATTAGTCCAGTCTGCAAACTAACCTCAACAAGTAAACACTGCAATGCAATTAATTGCAATACACACTTTACGGCACTTTATGGCACTTCATAAGTCGTGTTATATTGCCGTACGTAGGAACTCCTTACGGCAGATCAGACGGTCATTATTAAGCCGCATGTACGGTTCTCGAACCTATAGCGATACATTGCCGCTTGCGGTACTCTATTGTAAGATTTGTTTTAAAGTACTTGATTAATAAAAGTCTTGAATGATCACAAACTATTTACTTCAACACAATATACTAACTAACTAATGTACTCATAACAATAACATATTCAAATCAAATCAAATCAATATCATTTATTCAGTCTAGGCTGTTACAAGCATTTATGAACGTCAAAGAAGCTACGCCATCGGTTCACAAACCCTACGGCGGGAGACTGCGTAACGAGAAGAACCGGCAAGAAACTCGTAAAGGGCTATTTTTTTCTCCCTGTTTTATTTCATACAGAGTCGTCAAATTGAAAAGTGAGCTTAACATATCAGTAAGGTCAATTTCCATCACAAAAGAAAATACTAATTATAATATCACATTTTATGGTTATCCTAACCGTAAACAATTTTCAACTCGTAAGGAAGGCCTTACATTTAACATTTCTAGCATTACAGGTTACTGTACTGCAAGTTGTGACGTACATACAGGTCGATAGCAATTTATTTTAGATGAAAATATTTAATCTTTAAGCACAACGTTAAGACAAGCAGACTGAAGTAGACCCATATTGAATTGGGCATCGGAGCGTGTACGCTACAAGACGGTTCTCATCCAACTCCCCGTCAATTCCCACAAAACGAACCCAAGTTACGACTTAGCTAAATTCAACGAAATAATATCAGAACCAACACACGGGACGTAATTACGTTAATGTACAGAGCGGTATCAAAAGTTCTATGTAAACACATTCCAGGGGCCCGGCAAAGGACACGGCTCGTCGTTGTTTCTTGATTCGCGGCCGGTACATGACCCTCTCGTTGCCAACACTATACACTTCCTTTTTTTATATTATTTTTCACTGTAGCGCCGCGATCAGCTGATATCGCTGAGCCGAGCGTGGTGCACGCTCAATAGGTACTAAATTTAAGCCTGTTTTCTTTGTTTTTCATTGCTTAGGCAGATTTAATATCCAAATTAACGACGCTAACACTTGATAAAATAAAAATAATAAATACTACGCATTTCCAAAAACATTTTTTTCCCCTATTTTTGTGCTAAACACGTAACACCACCTCCCTATTAACTTTGGGCACAAAATACACGGTATACACGGCTATTTTTAAACAGACTAGATTTAAATACGATTATTATTGAAGTTAGCAGAACTCCCCCAGACAGGGCTCTGTGTGAACATGATCAATTTGTGATACGAACCGTTTTATTTTCTAGCGTTTTTGCAGTCAAATTGAACTCTCACTTTTTTCCCAGGAACGTGGGCAAGTACGACGACACCACAGAAACCAACTCCTCAGAAGATAGCCCAGATAACGAGTTCATCATCACTCTGCGACCCTCGCAGATACGAACCTTCATCGTTTGGTTTCATGAACCTAAGAAGGCCAATTATAAGTAACCCAAAATCGGTAACTGTCTCTAGAGTTATGTAACCCAAAAATTATATATGTCAGTAACACATTCACAAAAATAGATTGGAAATATTATTTTTAAACATAATAGTTAACTGGCGTACTCAGATATAAGTAACCCGATGATTTATATCTATCTCAGTAATCTTAACAAAAAAAATAAGAAATAATAAGTCACTCATAATTGATAGACTTGGAGATAAGTAACCCAAAGATTTTCTATTTCATTAACCCAAACCAAAGAAAAGATAATATAAAGATGACTAACTCATAATATAGTTAGTATTTTTTGCCATTACTGTTAACTGCCGTACTTACAAGTAACCCAAAGATTATCAATCTCAAGAAAAGATAATGATAAATAACCCAAAATCTTTACTGATTTTACCAGATAAACTTCTCCTATTATACCCGACAAAAAAAATCTTTTCTCTCTACTTTATGGTCGAGTAAATATTATACTGTGCGGGATCCCATTTTTAGTCTTAATTTATCTAGCCAGGCCGGCTTAGAACAAACCTACCAACAACAAAATCAAACTCAAAAGTAAACCCCGAACCTCTGTGTCTGATACCGGTCGGTGGTGCTACCACTAGGACACTAGTCCATAGTTAGTCAGTTAAACTTCACAGAAACCACAGAACAGAAAAAACAGACAGAAACGACTAAAATGCAGTGAGATTTTAATAATGTTTAGGGTTAATCGTGATTAGAGATAACTAATTAGTGAAATTGGTTATTTTTGAGCATTTTTTTCACCCTGTTTATTATTTCAAATAACTATATTTTTGTAATTTAGAAATGTATTTGTAGTCCATATTTATAAGCAGATTGTATTTTGTCTATTAAATAATGTTCTAAAACTATTGTTTTGTTATACAATAAACTCAATAATTTTTTTATTGCTTACAATTTTTTTTTATGAACGATCAGCTTTCATTATACCTGATGTTAAGTATTGATAAGGCTGAAGATGGAAGCGAGCCTCTCCCGGAATCCTCAGCCACTGAGGAGCTGGCTATCTTATCTCAAACTGCCGGATCACAACAATGCTGAAAACATTGTTGTTATGGCGTCAGGCTTAGATAAGATGGTGATAGCTAGCCAGGCGGATTTACAACAAGTCCTACCACCAACCAAACTGAATACAATATGTACCCCCGCTGGGAATCGAACCCGGGACCCCTGGGTCTGATACCGGTGGTTGTACCACTAGAGCACAAAGGCGATTAAAAAACTTAAAACTTAAATTATCGCATCCCAAGTCCTACCGTTGCCGTTACCAAAAAGGGTACATTTTTTTTTTGTATGGAGGCTGGGCCTCGTCCCAGTCCGCAATAGGTAAGTAATATAGTGAGACGACATTTTTATTTTTTTTCTAAATGGCTTCGCACGATACTACATATATAAATGGATACACACAGACTACATAGATAACTAGAGTTAAAAACCGGTCAAGCGCGAGTCGGACACGCTCACAAAGGATGTTGTACTCGTCGTCGTCGTCTCAGCCACATAACACCCACTGCTGGGTATAGGCCTCCCCCAAAGGAGGGGGCTTGCCATAATCGCCACGCTTGGCAGGCGGTTTGGCGATGCCAGTATGGCCAAGATTGTAGGAGACGCTGCTGCCCGTCTCCTGAAGGCTGAGACCCTTTCGTCGCCATTTACGACACCCACGGGATGAGAGGGGGTAGTGCTATTCTAAGCCGACACTACGCAGCAGTCTTGTACTATTATCTATAAAAACGGCAAAAAAACATGTCTGTTGTATGGGAGTTCCTTGACTTGAATGACCTAATCAATAAGGAAAGGATGTTCGACAAAAAATACAGGATAAGCATCAGATCTAGAGAAGACTGGGAAATAGAGCATGGCGATCTGGATAGCACAGCCGTATGCTACATTGATGGGTCAAGAAAAAAATCAACTCAGCTATCGGGAGCTGGTGTTTACATAGCCAAACCCGACAACTTTCAATCTGTGCAAATACACCAGCGTATTCCAAGCGGAAGTATTCGCGATAATGTAGTATGCGCACTTGATTAAAAGTGATATAAGCAACTATATTGTGGCAAAAATAAAAATATACAGCGACAGTAAAGCTGCCATCAAAGCCCTTGAGAAAGCGGAGACTACCTTAGCCTTAGTAAAGGAATGCAAACAAAGCATTCAGGAACTCGCTAACTTGGTTGAGGTAGAAATTGCCTGGGTACCCGGACACGAAGGTAACAGTGGCAATGAGGAAGCTGATAAATTGGCTGGAGGGGGGCTGTAACCCCTCCCCCCTTATTTCAGGGGTCCCCTCTCCAAAAATAATAAAAATAATAATGGGAGCCCCTTAGAGACGCTGAGCCTTCTTAAGTATTGATAAGGCTGGAGATGGAAATGCGCCTCCCCCGGAATCCTCAACCAACCACTGAGGAGCTGGCTATCTTATATCGATGACTACTGTAACTGCCGGAACACAACAATGCTGAAAACATTTTTGTTATGGCGTTACTTAGATACGATGATGGTAGCTAGCCAGGCGGACTTACAGCATTTCCTACCACCAACCAAACTGAATACAATATGTGTATAACCCCACTGGGAAGTGAACCTGGGATCTCTGGGTCTGGAGGTCTACTCTCTAAGCACGAAACCCGTAGTTTCGGCCTAAGTTACGGACGTTTTCTACTGCGTATCACCTACGGACAGCTTATTAGTTCGGAGACCCGAACTAAGACTGAATGAGAATAAGTTTTGACATTGTCCCTACTCCCAATGTGTTTGTGCCGTTTGTCCAAAACTAGTACATCCGAAATCAATAGAGTAGGCTCGATCCGTAGTTACACAGCGTACCACATTTCATCATGAATTTTAATTCCCATACACTTTTCATTATAAACGAGCACATAAATCAGGGAAATAAACTACCTAAAAGAATAACCTACCGTTCACATTTCCGTAAAATGTTTGATGTTTCTCTTTCTTCGCCAAACTGTTGCGAAAATGTTAATCACTAACAAAAAGACTTATAATGGAATCAGAAACAAATGGCTATAAGAGCCTACGGGTTTATAAGAGCCTTTGATTTGCCGCAATAAGTTTAACTTCCTTGTTGTTTGCCATAATATAACCCGTATATGGCATAAAAAGCAGACAATAATGCAACTATAAGGAGGGTATAAGGTTATTGCCTTTATAAATTGTGCCCAAACGCACCCTTATTAGCGATAATGCGGCTCCTATAAGAATATAATTTTTGGCAATATATGCCACTACAAGAGCAATTTTTGTTTGTTGGGTACAGACGGGGGCCCGTTTCTTAGTTGACGGGCTTAGAGAGTAGGCCTCCTGATACCGGTGGTTGATAGTACTAGACCACAGACGCGGCTAAATCTTCGAGATTAAAGAATATAATAAGTATCATTGACTTATATATTATTGAAATCATTGATAAGTATTGATATTGAACATTAATATTTGTCCGATTGAGGATCGAATCGAATCCACGACCCACTCACGATGAGCTCATAAAGTATCATCCATAGGCACAGTGATCATCACAAAAATATTCGTACAAATTATTCAATGTTGTTTTTAAATGTCAATTGATTATAGGTACCATTCGGTATTCACGACACTTACATTGTATGATCGTTACAAACCATCTGACAACAATCTAAGTTCAAGAGATCACACTGATAACAAAAACACTTACAGCTAAAAAGCGCTAAATACTGCGTAGCAAATAGCTACGGTTTAATAATAATACCAAGGCCACGCACAGCTAAAAAAACATATTCGGCAGTCTATGTCATCGGTGCGTGGACGGACTAATTTTCGTCGTTTTCAATAACGTAATAATTAAAGCAAGTGAAATTTTAATAGTGCGATTCATGTAGCGATTTAGCGCTGATTGTGTTTTTAATGTGGATATTGTATTCCTAATGTCATGTCAGTCTGTCATGAGGTATCGTTTCGGCGGGAACGTATATCCCGATTTAGTTTTTTATCTGTGCCCGTGAGTTTAAAGTGATGTGTAAAATCAATTGATGCTATTATTCTTCGCTGTTATAGCTGGTTTGGTTTTTATTTTTTATTTGACGAAGATATTGGAGAAAAGGACAGACCAAAAAGGTTGGTACCTAACTTCTTTTTACTGTTATGGTTAAAAACTTTTTTAATTCACGTGAAAATAAATGAAGAAGTCCAATCTACTTATACAAAATCGTAACAAAAAAAAATAACAATTTCTAAACGTGATATTAAAAAAGCGAGCGTTTGTATTCCTTTTTAGAAGCTTTTCTAAAACTTTTTTATTTTATTTTTCAAAGGCAGACTTATATTATAGAAAGTATTTTTTTACCTATTTAATTTTTATTTAAAAATTTTAGGTTATTTGAAGTGCGTTATTGTTTAAAAACATCAGTTTATCGATAAGTTGCCAAGATTATCTGCTAAAATTTATGATGTGATAGATTACATCAATAGTAAAGTATTGGCAAACAATCGAAAGATACAAACACACATTCGAACCAATTTTTTTCAATATATTAGCTTATCACTACTTTGATACTTAAACACGGAAAATGTTACGTGAAATTCAACTTTAAGAGCATTATGACTTCCGACTTATTTATTGTTATGGTGATTTTACGCTTATTTTATTTAAATTACTTATGAACTATTTAAGTTTAAGACATGACCACGGCAGCTGTAAAGGTGCCGAAACGTCGGGAAAATCAAAAAACCCCTAAAAAACCTAAAAATTACGGACAATTACAACTTAGTTCGTGGAAATATAGCGCGTTTGATATCCGTAAAAGTTGTTTTATTTCAATGAACAGTGCGCGCCAAAACATAAGATGTACGTATGTTAAGACATTCTGTTACGGATGAATTGTTGATTTTGTTACTGGGGCCCTATTCTGCTAATGCTTAGTCACAATCGTATTCCAATGGTGTTCCAATGGTAGTACTGTTTTACACAGTTCTTGTTACAACAGTGAAAATAAACACTACTATTGAAACACCAGAGAGAGACGATTATGACATAAATTTTGCAGAATTGACCCCCTGCTTCTGTTACATTCTGTCTGCCAATGAACTATATACTTCGTATCGTATGCCCTATATTTGTTTGTTAGGCATCGCCTTAAGCACTAAGGCTGCTAAAGTATCTATGTACAGTCAGCAACTATAGTAATTAAAGGAAAAACAAAACAAAACAACTTTACTGTTACATACAAAATTTAGTTTGAATTCTGCTAAAAACAAAACACAGCTTTTTATCCTAATCCTAATTAATAATTTCAATTGCGAAAGAGTGTTTGTTTGTCATTCCTTCACGCTCTAACTAGATAAGCAACAGATCGACTTGATTGTTGGCTTAGGGCCGGTTTCAATAATCTATCCCTAACAAGAGGTAGGCCTATCTTGGTTTCGTTACTTAGCAACCGCTGTTATTTTAAGCTGATTAACAAAAATATCTTGGCAACAAAGCTCTAGTAAGCCTATCTCTTACTGAGGATAGGTTATTGAAACCGAGCGATAGAGTTAGTTGAAAGCACGGAGAGTAACATATGGTACTTTTTATCCCGATATTCCCACGGGAACGGGAACCACGCGGGTTGCCGGTAGTACTGTATAAGTAAGAAAATCTTTGCTTTTGATGAGAATACCTAGAACTCAAGAACGTCTTTTTAGGGAAATACTAATAAATTATTAATCTGTTTGAACATTTTAAAACTGTTACGTCAAAATTAATGATGGCACTCAAAGAATCGATTAAAATTATAGTATTCAATGTAAATTCGTGGACAAAGGTCACGAAAAGTCCAACTGTGGATATTGTATGCATGTACAGTCAACAGAGCGTGCGGCTTTACATTTGCACTACGAAATCCGCCGCTATTACGAGCGACCTAAGGGCGCTCTCAAGGTCAAAGTGTAATGCCGTGCGTGCTGTTGACTGTACCTAACAAAATAATTACGAAGTCAAATCTGTACAATATTTATCAAAACCATAGTTGCTATTGACGACCCTGTTTGGCGCAGGAATACTAAACCCGCCTTCTGCGCCAGAGGTCCCATCCCCGGACAAGACAAATATTTGTGTGCATGAACATGTCTATTTGTCTTGGTATGGGTGTTCAATATGTATACTATGTATGTATTAACAATACAAAAGTATATAAGAATGTTTAACCGTTATCTAGTATCTATAACACACGTTTTTAATGAAACTTAACGTGGGCTAGATAATTGGTGTGTTGTATGCAATTATTTATTTATTTAGTACTACACTTGCTACGGAGATTATAGACTTATACACTCGCGAGCAAAAGTATGGAATCACTCAATTGGGATTGACTCCGCGCTATCTTGAGTACTTAATAACTAGTTAAGAATAATAAAAATGGTACCATTTTAAAGGTTAAACTGTTAACTTTAAATTGATACCAAATTTATTTAAATCACATCAGTATTTAAGGAGCTATCCCGGATTAAGTGAAGGAGTAAGGAAAACGTAAGGAATATGAAAAAAAAAAAAGAAAATAACAAAAATTTACTAATAAAATTTGTATTTGGCCTTAAAATCAAGTTTCCATATTTAGTGTTCTCTCCTCTTGCCCTAATAACTGCTCGAAGACGGTTCTTCATTGACCTAATCAGCTTCTGTATCGATTCTTACGGGATACCTTCCCACTCCTCTATCAGAGCCGATCTCAGCTCATTCACACTTAAAGGAGCAGGATTTCTGGAACGAACCCTCCTCTTCAGATCATCCCACACGTGCACAATGGGATTCAAGTCCGGGCTGAGCGCTGGCGAGGTTTCCGCTCGCGACTTCGCCCGTGTGGAATAAGGTTACCGGACTTAGGTTGTCGCGTGCTAGCGCCATCTACAGGCATCCTATATCCATCTCCAGGGGTTCAACATATCTCCATACCAAATTTCATTAAAATCGATTCTGTGGTGTACGTGTGAAAAGGTATCAGTAGGGTAAGCACGAATAACTATCGAAATAGTATCGAGTAAGTGTCGAGCACGTAATGTCAAAAAATTTACTTATACGAAAACGTAGTTCCGTTTACGTCCGGTAGGAACTCTGCTCAATATGTCATACATTTTTTTACTTTACTTCCTCGATACTTACTCGAAAGTTATTCGTGCTGCTAACCCCACAGGACAGACAGAGTTAAAGCTAGCGCAGACGACGTATAACGGAGGACTTTTTGTCCGCGACACGTCTTTATTGTTAACCAAATATTATTGAACTTAGATCGCGTATATCCATAAAAAGTACGCGATAGTCTTCGTTATATATTCAACTTTATGTTCTTAGTAATAAGGTCATGTCGCGGACTAAACATGTTCCAGACGCCGACGGTTGTAATCACGCCTCTCCACAAAGATGAACTTGCTTGTTTCCATCCAGCTTTCTTCTTTCTTAATTAACGCCTTGTTCGCGATAAAATTCGCTAATTTTGCCAATGTCATGGAGTTAAATATTATGTTGTAGTATTTATAGAAATTGTACGGTAGATTGAGTTAAAATGGAGCCTCACAACACGTGTTATTACGAAAAGAACTCGGGTGATTTTTTATTTAGTAGACTAATTTGACAGGTTGTCAATGTCACTATGTAAAAATAATGCTGAATTAAAATGTAGCTTTAATGATAATATTGAATGTGTGCGACGGACTTTTTTGAAAGTAATGTCAATATTATTGACATTATAAATTTTATTACTTTCAATATATTATCATCTAATGTAATATAATCCTAATATTATAAAGAGGAAAGATTTGATTGTTTATTTGTTTGCAACGAATAAACTAAAAACTACTAAACGGTTTTGGATGAAATTTGGTACACAGATAGTAGATAGCCTGGTTATGAGCATAGAAAACTTTTCTTCCGATATTCCCACGGGAACGGGAACCACGCGGGTGAAACCGCCAGCGGCCGCTAGTTGTCAATATATTGATCGTTCTGGAGTGCACGTCATTTCACGGTACCGACCGCGACGAGGGATGCCCAATGTATTGCTTTGAATCGATCTTTTGGATCGCATGAGAGCGTAACCCAAAGATTAATTCACGATCTTATGTATGAGCTTGAATCTATCTTGCTCGATCGATATCTTATATTTAATAAAAGCGGTTCTGTAAACACTAATGAATGTCAAATAAGGTAGTTACACCATCAGTATATATCAATGTAAAGCTTTGGACTAAAAAAATAATACTCGCGTCTCTTTAGTAACGCCTCTAGTCTAAAATTAGAAACTATCTAGCAAAAAACTACAAAAACAATTTTGATACTTGGTATTTTTATTATTCTTTGTTCTATTTAGTAACTAATAATAGTAAAGTAACTTCTGAATGTCTAAAACTGTAGGTACAACAACCTACATAAAAGTTCAGGATTTCAATCGATTTACTTATCTACTACTTGGTAGGAGCTGAGGTATTTCCCATTACACTTATCACTAAGGCCCACTTGCACCATGTTAAGTTAACATATTTAACTCAATTCTACTTTTGTATCCCCATTTTTTCATCGGACAACCAGACGTACAAATAGGCGCCACAATTATATGGTTGATATACCCAAGTGTCGCACTAAGCGTTTTGACTCGACATTCATCATCCGCACCGCTAAAGAGTGGAACTCCTTGCCTCAGTCTGTGTTTCCTGACACTTACAATTTGGGGGTCTTCAAGGCACGAGTGAATAGGTATCTTCTAGGCAAGCGCGTTACATCCTAGATCGCATCTTCGCTTTCCATCAGGCAAGATAGCGGTCAAGCGCTTTACCTATCTAATAATAAAAAATAAAAAATAAATAAAAAAAAAAACTTCAAACTCTGAGTTAAATGTTAACCTTAGCCTAGCTTAGCGGAAGTGGGGAAAAACTAATTATCTCTTTGCTAGTAGATCTTATTGTTACAAATAGAATAAAAACTTTAAAAAGTAAGTACTTTGCAAACTTTATTGAAACATCTAAACCAAGGATTCAAAAACCTAATATTTAGGTACATCACACCTTCCGTGCATTCTTGCTGACATGTCCTAGCTTTTTATTTAATTTTTGCTTCTTTTTTAGAAATTCATCAGTATAGATCATCACCTAGTCTTCACCAACTTATAACAATAATTTAATTTGTATTATTCTCTCACCCACACAACAAATAAGTACACCTAAAAAGTGGAATAATCAAACATTAAATATTTAATTAATAATAATTTCAAATGTTCAAAATACTTCAGTCGCGCTATAAAATAACGTGTTTTTGTTTATTTCTGTTTAACCTCCAAGGTAAGATAATAATTTATAAAAAATATACTTATGAGAAATAATTCTTAACGAATAACTTCCAGTGTTTATTTAGGACTTTGTGAATATGTGTCGTGCGTACTTACTTACTTACTTGTAAAACCGCTGCTCGTTTGTAAACATCGTCGAGATTAACAAGCAACTTTCCTGCTTGATATTATTTTTTTCATTCAAGAAACATTTTATTAATTGTATCACGGGCACAACTACTAATTACGAATTACTTATTCGTATTCGTATAATATCACCATTTTCACTGCTTAAATTCGAAAATAAATATTTATCAAGAAGACGCTAAAGGTTTGACTGCAAAACTACTAACTTGACAGTCATAACATGTGTTGCCAACGTTGACATATAGTGAAGTTAGTAAGTTACTCAATAACACGTGTTCTACTTATGGTAAATTTCAAATAGAAAAATATTGGAAAAAATTAACTCGGCCACAAGTGAATTCTCAGACGGGAATCGAACCCGCGACCTTTGGAAATCCGGTCCAATGCTCTAACCGCTGAGCTACCGAGACTATTTGAAATTACTATTTGAACTTTTTCTATTTGAAATTCACCATGAGTATAAAAATAGCATTGAAAATTACAAAATCATAAACGTTTTCTACTCTTTTGTGTTATTTTAATAAACTGGAATTATGCTCAATCATAGATTTTTATCTTTAATTCAATAAGAATAGGATGCTTAAGCTTATGCTTTAAGTTGATTAAGATAAGAATAGTTATCTTAATCAACTTAAAAACTTCACTCTAATTTCTTTTTCTGTCAAAGTCGAGAAAAAATATAGATGTAAAAGTACCCTCAGAGACAAAATGATATTATTTCATCCGATGTCTCAATGCATGCGATTCGATCTAGTGAAGATTGCATGCCCGTGATGAATCGATTCAAAAGATCGGAGATCGTATGTGTAAAGATCGAACTTCCAAAAGATCAATTCAGGTCGGACATCCCTAGCGCGTATCGCTGCATATAAGGGGGCCACTAATCAAAATTTAGAATTTTTCAGGAGAGCACGTTGGAAATTCGCCTTGAATTTTGTTGTTTGTATTTCGTCATTATATCACTATACTTTCAATGCTTGCCTATGTGTTATACATCATTGGATGCGTATCTCTTTTCATTCCCTACCTTGTGTTGAGTAGTGTAATTAATAGCCCCACTGCTGGTCTGTTCTCTTTACTTCCCCATTTTCCAACCATAAAATTATAAGAAAATACTGAAATTAGTACAAATTATAATAACGAAGTAACCAAGTGCCATTGAATTTAGGACCATTAAAGACTTCTTTCTTCTTATGATAAATTTTAAATAGAAAAATATTTAAAAAAATTAACTCGGCCACAAGTGAATTCTTTCTTCTTTTTTGGTTTGTGGCCCTTTTGTTTATAAGCAACGATATGAGTAGTAATGGTGTGCATTACCCTGGCAAAATACTGTGCTGTACAGAGGTGAGACTATAACAGATGTAGTAAAAGTTAATTAGTTTAATATGTGGTTTTAAAGTTATTGGAGAAAAAGAGATTTTGATGGAGTTTAATAAAAAAGCAATGAGGACACCAACTGATTGAAGCTTAATCTTCAATCAGTTTTTTTTGGGGAGCATAATTATGTTTACTCACCAGAATTTATTAGTATTCCAACTGTGTCAATCAAAATAAAACCATTTTTACGGATATCAAACGCGCTAGTTCGTGTAATAACACGAACTAAGTTGTAATTGTCCGTATTTTTAGGTTTTTAGGGGTTTTTTGATTTTCCCGACGACGTGTCGGTACCTTTTCAGCTGCCGTCCGCGTCGTGGTCACGGGATGACATGAGCCCGATAAGTATTTTAAGAACGTTTCTAGGATTCTAAACTATCTGTGCGTTAATTTGATTTATTTATATAGATTTGGATAATAAAAGATTTGAATGTTTGAATATTTGTTACTCAAACACGCAAAAACGCAAAACAGATTTAGGTGAAATTTGGCAGACTTTAATAAAATAGATATTATGAAGCTATGGATATCTCATTTTTTTGTTAGTAGTGCTTGTTTCCTGGTTTTTTTTTGCCCTCCCCTGCGGTGCGCTGACGAACATCGCAGTTTTTCAATAGTTTATTTTTCATTAAAGTAATCGAATTTATATTTAATGTAAATGTTTTTGAAATCTCCATTACAGAAACTTTCAGGGAGTATTTTTTTATTAACCAAGTTTCATACAAAGATCTGAAAATATATGGGATTGTTTCCATTATTTTACTACTAAAAGTAATAAACTTTTTATTTTTTAAGTATTGCGATTTGCGTCATATTTTACTACGGAACCCTAAAAACCGGTACGGAGAATGATTTGGGGTGTGCATCATTTAGTTACCTGATAACGACACTAAATTTGACTCAAAGGTCCAAATAAATCCGCCGGTTTTTTTTTCCCGTCGCGAAGTACGATCTGCCTGCCTACCGGGCGTTTTGGACTTAGGTGGACGTGTATATCACCTAAACCAAATGGCATTGCTGTACTTAAAATTGTATACCTCTTCATACAAGCATTTCCAATGGAAAACGGACTATACTCTACTAACGGGAACGGGTTGAGATCGAGATTGAAAGTCGATAATTATTACTGATTTTCGACCTGGATTTGATTTTGATCAAATAACGTTTCAAAACGAAATCTTTATAAACTGCACTTTTGTATGAATACAAGATTTTCCACGAACTTCTATAAAATCACATTGAAATAAAATTTGTTATTTCTTTGTACCTACTGTTTTAGCGGTTATTAGGTACTTTACCTTTGTTATTAAATTGTGTCCGTTTTTCATTCGGTCAGTTTTGTAAACACATAGGTACTTCACGAAGGCACTCCAAATTTTGATGAGAAACCCAGACGCATTGCATGGGAATCCTAATTTTATTGTATTTTTTTTTACAAAAAACTAGGCGACTCTTAGCCTTCATCATACCTGATGTTAAGTATTGGTAAGGCTGAAGATGTAAGCGTGCCTCTTTCGGAATCCTCAAACACTGAAGAACTGGGTATCTTATCTCTAACTGCTGGAACACAACAATGCAGAAAACATTGTTGTTATGGCGTCAGACTTACTCGTAGATAACATGGTGGTAGCTGCCAAGCGGATTAACAAGACCTACCACCAAACAAAATATTGGTACATGAATGGTAAATCGTCATCAGCCATTTTTTTTATGTACCCACTGCTGGGGCACTGGCCTTCCTTATGGATGGATAAGGAGAACGGGCCATGACCCACCACGCGGGCCCAATGCGGACGGGTTTAACAACTGTAAATGCAGCCGCGACCAACGGCTTAACGTGCCTTCCGAAGCACGGAGGAGCTCGAGATAGTAAATTTTTAACGGAGGAGCCCGTGGCGCAGTGGTTAGCGCGCTCGGCCTGCGATTGTTGAGGTTAAGCCACTTTCCGAATGGTCGGTTATGGGATGGTGACCATATGGTACATAATATAACTAAATTACATACCTTCAAGCCATGATCCAGCCAAGCTAGAATAGCACTACCCCCTCTCATCACGTGGATGTGGTTAAAGGCGATTAAGGGACTCAGAATTCAGGAAACGGGCAGTAGGGTCTCCTACAAAACTTGGCCTTACTGCGATCGCCAAACCGCCTGCCAAGCGTAGCGGTTATGGCAAACCCTCCCTTTTGGGGGAGGCCTATACCCAGCAGTGGGTGTTATGTGGCTGAGACGACGACGAAGCCATGATCCCTCGCTGGATTGACAGAGCATCCAAGGTGCAGCTTGGGAAGGACATGTGTTGTTTTATTTTAATACCACATTATTATACTTTTTTACATTGTAAAATGATTGTATGTGGAACTAAAAATACGAATAGTTATGATACAAAGTGACCAGTTTGCTATTTAAATAATATAAGGCCTCTTTTAAGATCCTCTTTTATTGCTTCAACAGCTGTCGATTAGAGAATAATGTTTTAAAAGTTACTTCAAACGGCTGAAATGTAATGACGTTATACGGAAGAAGTACCTACATACTTTCTAGGACGGTTAAAGATGTTAATACACGACCAAGACAGTTAGGCGCATGACAAGAATCGGTTTTGCACTTTATGCACCTGTAGCCGACTTCTATCACCGCACTTCTGTTATTATGTGATTATTTACTACAGTGACTAACTGATTGATTACCGCGTTTTGAAATTTTGGTTTTTACTTAAATATTTTTAGTTTTTCTCAGCTGTCATGCGCCTAATTGTCTCGGTCAGATAATAAAATCAAGGGGCTAATTGTCTAATTTTAAAATCTATCGCAATCCCTTTCAATTCGTCATTTGAAAGATATTTACATACTTCAGGCCGTCCACTATTTGACATTTGATAGGGATTGTGATAGAGACGCGTTTTGAAAGATAGGTTTGAATGAACGCAATCGAACTGTCTAAGCAAAGTGACACAAGAAAGTACCTATCTTTCAAATGTATGGAAAAGTGTCATTTAAAACATCACTCGTTCCGAAAGGAATTGCGACTCTAAATTACACAATTCCATAAATCACTAGCACAATCACAAAACCTTTGAAAGAGATTGTGACAGATTTTGAAATTAGACAATTGGGGGGCTGGTAATAAGATAATAAGATAAGTTTCTTTATACCTTTATTTGTAATGTACCAGAAACACGATTTTATAATTTTACCTCGACATTTCTTATTTTCTGAATGACCCCCCTAACAATACGAAAATTCAGAATTATTCTCAAATGGGGTTATATAGATACTTTTGGAAATTCGTTTTCAACTCACACGCTCGGAAAAGGAGGTTTTATCATTTAATTTCTGCGCCGAAAATCGCATAATTGCCTTGCGTGGTAAACTATTTTTTTTTCCTAGAAAGAAAAAGACGTTATAATGGGTTGCGAATCGCACTATTGACTTTTTATGTTACGTTTTATACTAATTTTAAATAATTTTGAATTAATTATAATTAAAATATTTGTTTAGTTCCTTGAATCATAAAACAATCATAATAAGATTAAACTATTTGTTATAAAAATATTAAATTTACGGTGGATGAGTTTCACAACTTATGATTGGCTTTCGGAAAGTGACTTATACCTACCTATATTTTTAAATTTTCTTTGTCTTGTACCTCATGTCAATGTCAACATTTACCGAATCGTTTTTATTATTATTTTATGTAACAATTTATTATTACATAAAATAATAATATATTATTACATAAAATTAAATAACTTTGAATTAACAATAATACTCCCTTTTTTAATTCGTAACATCATTAAAACAACAACATTAAGGTATATTTAGATTAAACTTTTTGTTAAAAGAATTGATTACCGGAAGTTGACCGCGGAAATAACCTAAAAAATTTACTCGCTATTTTGTTGCACCGGCAGTAAAGTTTTTATAGCGTCTCGTACCTTTGAAAACTAGAACCAATCCTAGAATCAATAGAGGTAACTGGCCGTTAAGTTCAACTTTCCACCCTTGCATAACAAATAAGTATTCATTAGGTGTAGTGTCATTTCCTATTTAATCGCTATACTTAGTTATGTACTACGAAGTGATTTTGTGGTTTATCGGTTTCGCTCCCGTTCGCGTCCTGTTCTTTTACTTTTTTAACAAACTTTTTTTATACTATGTATCTAAATGGTTGGGTAATCAGTTAGTGAACTCGGATCTACGAGGGGTGTTCATTAAATAATGAGAAGCACGACCAGTTATCTGTTATTAAATGTTATTTTATTTTTCAATATAGTCACCTTTTAGGAGTATACACTTAGCATAATTATCTTTTTTCTAAACTTAAAATTCCTTTTTGAAAAAAATCTTCGTCCTAACTGCTTAAAAAACGTGTACAGCAGCAATTACTGCGTCATCGTCATCAAATTTCTGAACTCTGAGGTACTCCTTTAATCGGGGAAACAGATATAAAATCACTAAGAGCGCCGTATTGAGAGGTCCGGTCTATACGGCGGGTGCTCCATCAACTCAAACCCAGCAGCTTTAATGGCAGCCATCGGACTTGTGCGCGGGCGTTATCCTTGTGAACCAAAACAACTTTTGCGAGTTTACCACGAAACGAAGGAAACAAATGGCATCCAAAAAAAACCAAAAGAGAATCGAAAACTTTTATTTTTTTAATAGGTCGTCGTCGTCGTCTCAGCCATATAACACCCACTGCTGGGTATAGGCTACCCCAAAAGGGGGGGTTTGCCATAATCGCCATGCTTGGCAGGCGGGTTGGCGATCGCAGTATGGCCAAGTATGTAGGAGATGCTGCTGCCCGTCTCCTGAAGGCTGAGTCCCTTGTCGCCTTTTACGACACCCACGGGATTAGAGGGGGTAGTGCTATTCTAAGCCGACACTACACAGCTAATAGGTATTAATAATAAATGAGCTATGCCTGCCAGTATTTCTTTTTTTTCTTACCAAAGAGTAGGTATATATGTCGCAGTATAATTAGATAAATCGTTTTTTTGCGAAAATCTTAGGGATATTGCGAAAACACGGATAATTAGACAATGGTGTTGTCATTTCTCAATCCAACTGAAAAAAGTAGGATTTTTGCGAAAAAACTGGTTGCCTTAGTAAGATTACAAAAAGAGTGCCTGGCTTTTATGAAGTAAGAACACTGATTGGCTGGTCGGACCGTACAAACCAACATCTTCTCTGATTGGTTGACGACTTGACGTTTCAGATGTTAAAATATCCTCTCACGTGTAGTAAACTTTATAAGAACCAATCAGAATAAGAGTTAACAAACAACCAAAAATTAAGCCAATCAGAGTAAAGAATATTCAATGTTACTAAAGCAACCAGTATTTTTGCAAAAACCCTATCCTTTTTCAGTAAGATTGAGAAATGTCAACACCATTGTCTAATTATCCGTGTTTTTGCAATATCTCTAGGATTTTTGCGAAAATTCTATTTATCAAATCCTTCTACGACATATACATGTCATTCTCATTACATAATGAACACCCCTTGTATATAGGTAACTAATAACTAGAGAGTTTAGATTAGAAGTAGAATAAGCAGTTTTCGGCAAAAGATTATTTCGTAAAACCAACTATTGATTATATTTTATTAACCCAACACTTAAGAACAAAGAAACTAAAGTTACGAAATGCAAGCAAATACAAGAAGTTGCCACGGTGCCACGGACTACTACCGAACACTTTACTCAAAAAACACTTCTGAAATAAGTAGATAGGGAAACTCAAAACCAAACAAATCAGTTAGAAGCATTCGAAAAAAAATAAAAAATAAAAGAGATACTGGTGGAAGAAGTTGAGAAGGCAATCATGTCACAGATGAAATAGAGAAAGCACAGGTCTAGACAAAATTCCAAATGAGCTCATGAGATACGTTAGATGAACTCAGCCCCATTTTAGCGGCAATATTTAACGACATCCTAAGAACTGAAGTTATACCAGATCAATGGCGAAAATCCTATATTATACTACTTCATAATCATAATCATAATCACAACATTTATTTAGTACAGGCGAAGGACATAGAAGTGATATTAACATAATACAATAAAAAAAGATACTTAACAAAAAAAAAAAACTTAATTTTAAGTTACAGTATTGAATAAATTGTCCCACGGCTGCACTAAAAGGGACCTAGTTCAGCATTGTGTCAGTATTACACTGACGCTGGTTTTCAACTAGACCGCTTTTAGTTTCTACTTCATAAAAACGGTTCAAAGGATAATATTGTTAACTACAGGCCGATAAGCCTATTTTATTCCCTACTTGTCTGCGAAATTTGACTACATTTTCAACACGGTTTTTCGATAATTCACTCGTGCGATGTTTCATTGTATCGATGCCTTATTGGTGCGATGTATCGCTAGTGTGAAAAACCCTACAGCAGCGACTGCTCATTATTTCGATGGTATGTGGGTTCGAAACGGCTACCCCGGTACCCCTGGGTCTGATACCGGTGGTTGTACCACTAGACCACAGAGGCGGTTAAAATTTACATGGGCATTATTTTATTATTTGGTAAAGATTTTAGTTTTTTTTTTTTAATAGAAACCTAGATAAATAATGTCTTAATCCAAATAATATCAATCATGCTCAAATTTAAAAATATTTTGTTATTACGTTATCACGGGCCTCTTAAGGTGGTTCGACTGCCATACAAACAAACATTGCACATTAATTGGTTCATCATACATTAATAGTTCATAAATACATGTGCAACTAACTCGTTTCAGTTATTTGTTTGCGCGAAATTATAAAAAAAATGTACTTTCATTCATGAGCTATATAAATGCGATGGGTCACACACACATACGTAGAATTATTGAAATTATAAGATATTAGTATATTCGTGTTTTATGTATGAATGTACAATTTTTTAATTATTTCGCGCAAACAAACCAGTTAGTTGCGCATGTATTTATGTATTATTAAGGTATGATGAACCAATAATTGTGTAATGTTTGCTTGTATAGAAGTCGTACCACCTTAAATGATAATTTTTTATTTATTTTTATTTATTTATTATTAAATTAACATTTTTGAATTGAGTGATACTGACAAATGCGAATTCGCAATTTAAGAACCGAACGTAAGTTTTCAATCGCAAGTCAACCTTTGACCGTCAACACGAGATCCTCTGATGAACAATGTCCTCTACTTGACATCACCAAGGCTACGTCCTGTATCACCTCCATCCGACTCCAGATAACCTAACGATAACACTCTCTTCCGTAATTATCGTATAAAAAATAAATGTATCAAATAATTTATATTCACATCATAAATATTGGCCTCGCCTCTGTGGTCTAGTGGTACAACCACCGGTATCAGACTCGGGGGTCCCGGGTTCGTTTCCCAGCGGGAGGGTTTGGTTGGTGGTAGGACATGTTCTAAGCTAGCTTATCTTATATAAGTCTGACGCCATAACAACAATGTTTTCGGCATTGTTGTGTTCTGACAGTTAGAGATAAGATAGCCAGTTTCTCAGTGATTGAGGAATCTGGGAGAGGTTCGCTTCCATCTTCAGCCTTATCAATACAACATCAGGTATGATGAAGGCTAAGAGTCCCCCGTCGTTCATTAAAAAAAATATATATATAAAATGAATACGCACTTTGGGTTGAAGGTAGCAGTTAAAGTAAAGTGTTTTTATTACTCTCTTCCGTAATTATCGTACAATGGCGAGCAAGAATAAGTACAAATACACGAAATTATAGAAGCGGGTTGGGATTAAGATTTTTGTATGAACTTTTTCACTTTTCACCATTATAAGGACAGGCACACATAAAATTGAGGCAAAGTATTAACATAGACAATAGGTAGTCGTTAAGTTTTGTGAAATTTTCCAAATTGCCATGCAATTTTCACCAGAAACATTTGTAAAACTCATCATTATATAGGAAACAGTTTCGACACTAAACTGTCACATTATATAATTGAAAACTACGCACTGTTTAAATAAAAAGGGTACCTATATGAGTTAAGTCAAGCATTAATTTTAGAACTATTTATGTATAGGCAAAGGAGATGTTCCATTTTTGTTATGGAGGCTACAGTCCTACAGTCAGTCCTACAGTGATGAAATTATATTATATGTAAAGAGCTCAAAAAAACGAACCCTTCCATATTATTTAAAACTCGTTAGTTTTACGCTCGCGGTATCACCTGCGTAGTTCCTATTCCCGTGGGAATATCGGGATAAAAAGTATCCTTTGTTCATAACTAGGCTATCTACTTTCTGTGTACCAAATTTCATCCAAATCTGTTCAGTAGTTTCAGAGCCTATTCAATGCAAACAAACAAACAATCAAATCAAAAAAAAGGCCTCAAACATTTTATTATAAGTTAATAAAACAGCAACCTAACACTTTTTCTACTTTGGCAACTTTGATTCTCAATCGTCAGTGACGTGAACTGTCAGAATGCTGAATCTTACTATTTCATTGGTCGAGGCATTGACACTGTGGAAAACGGAAGAAGCGAAAACTATAAAAAAGAGGCATTGACAGTGACATATAACTTTTGTCAATTCGTGTGACTTTGAAGGTTTTATTTTATTATAATGCAAAGGAATTAACAGTACAGCCGGCAGCCATTTGGTTTAATTTTCTGAACTGAATAAACTGTAGTAAAACCTTAATTAATAAACTCAGAAGAAGAAAATAAATAGTTAGGTCATTTATTAGAAATCATAAAATTTTAAGATTAGATTAGATTAGAAGATAAGATTTCAAGTTTAATTATTTTTTTATTTAAGTATGTTTATATTTTTTTTCTTTTTAGAAACATTGTCTTAGAAGGAAGATCTATCAAAAAAGCGTCACTTCACAAACAAGGGCCCAAAAACGAACATCTTTTTTTGTTCATATCCTTGGTGGTGGCATACATTTCATTTATAATTTCTCTTTGTGAAAATAAATACTTTAAACCTAAACCTTATACTATTACAATTTACAACTACAACAACAAACAACTTTTTGTATGGAGACGACCGAACAAGCATCCTTATTTTGAGATAACATTAAATAACTTCTTATACGTACAGGTATTAATTAGTATGTATTAGTATGGCTACGATAAGAGCGCTCAAGGTCAAAATGTAATGTATGATTTTCCGCCACCTGTACTTCCGATGATTGCAAAATATCTCTAGTGTATATTTAGTTTTGCACTCAAGTGTAATGTGTTGGTACTTTATAAGATATTTATGGAGAACGCTCTTTGGTAAGATTATTTAATACTGACTTCAAAAAAGGCGGAGGTTATCATTTAATTTTTTATGTATTATTTATTGCATGAAGATAGCTGAACCAATTGAAATGATTAAAATGTTTGTCCCATTTTTAGGGTTCCGTACCTCAAAAGGAAAAACGGAACCCTTATAGGATCACTTCGTTGTCCGTCCGTCCGTCCGTCTGTAAAGACCGTTTTTTCAGGAACGCGTGGAGGTATCAAACTGAAATTTATATCTAATACTCAGGTCTACTGTCCCTTGGAGCTGTGAAAAAATCAAACTTCTAAGCCAAAACAATCAAAAGATACAGCCGTTTATGCCGCAAATTTCCGCAAATTTTCGAAACTCGCACGGGAATCAAAACCTACAGGGTACTTCCCGTGAACTTAGAATCTTGAAATTTGGTACGAAGTAACGCCTTATAGTACAGATAAAGGAAAAACCGTAAATTTTTAGTTACTACATCATATAATACATCATATAATACACTCGGCCGATTTTTTTATATTGAAACCGGTTCAGATGTTTTCAGAAAATCTATTTAAAAAATTACCACTATGATTTCTTAATGGCTACTTACTTACATATTTTATGACTTAAATGCATGGACCGATTTTTTGTGTCAGTAAGTTGGGGCTTTATTCTAACTTTGAGAAAATTTATTTAAACAACATTGAATTAAAACCGACTAATTAAAATAAAAAAATACAAATCTTTTAGAATCGGTGCGAGCCGTAAACACAATGTAATTGTATAACTGTTTAATACTTATTTGCTAAGTACTTTAATCTGACCAAGACAATTAGGCGCATGACAGCTGAGAAAAACCTAAAATAGCTAACAAAAAACCAAAATTTCAAGAAGCGGTAATCAATCAGTTAATCACTGTAGCGCTAATAAGTCAGGAGAAGAACGGTGATAGAAGTGTGCTGCAGGTGCCAAAAGTTCAAAACCGCATCCTGTCATGCGCCTAATTGTCTTGGTCGTGTAGTAATTGTTTTTATGCTTAATTTTCAAACTCGCAGTCAAACCTCTTGTTAGATTTTGCGAGATCACGTTACCATTTTATCATTTGTAATTTTATAAAATAAAATAAATAATAAATAACGGGAAGAATAGAAGTGCAATGTAGAATGCCATCGATGCGTTGAATGATGCCAGGAATATCGGGATAAAATGTATCCTGTTTTTTTTTGTAATGGTCGTAATGAAAGATACACTGATTTCCGGAATAATGAACGGAATAGTCGGGTTACATTTTGATTTTTACTTGATATTATTCTGCCTTGAGCGATCTCTTTCGTTAGAATGACAAACACAAAACGTCACAAGATTTTTTTTTCTTTAACCGCCTCTGTACAACCACCGATATCAGACCCAGGGGTCCCGGGTTCGATTCCCAGCGTGGGTACATATTGTATTCGGTTTGGTTGGTGGTTGGACTTGTTGTAAGTCCGCCTGGCTAGCTACCACCATCTTATATAAGTCTGACGTCATAACAGCAATGATTTCATCATTGTTGTGTTCCGGCAGTTGGAGATAAGATAGCCAGTTCCTCAGTGGCTGAGGAGTCCGGGAAAGGCTCGCTTCTATCTTCAGCCTTATCAATACTTAACATCAGGTATGATGAGGGCTAAGAGTCTCCCCGTCATTCATAAATAAAACACAATTCTGCTAAAATACTAGTAGACTAGGCTGACTAGGTATTACAGCAATGGCCAAGTTAAAAATCTATGCAGATACGCAATAGTTTAATGTAATGATGTTTTAGATATTTAAGTAAACAAAAAAAGTCGGTTTGTTTGAGTTAGAAATCCTATGTTTTTATTTCTATGTTTTTATGTTTTTTGTTTCTATGTTTTTATGTTTGTAACTGTACATTCAAGTTCGTTCTGCTGTTATTGCGTGATTAATATAATAAATAAATATTTCCATACAATCAGACCAATTAATTATCTAGCCAACGTTAAGTATCATGAAGAACTTGTGTTATGGATACTAGATAACGGATAAACATACTTATATACTTTTTTTTTTGTAAATACATACATAATATACATATTAAACGCCCAGACCAAGACAAATAGACATGTTCATGCACACAAATATTTGTCTTGTCCGGGGATCGAACCCGGGACCTCTGGCGCAGAAGGTGTTGTACCCCTGCGAAAAACAGGTCGTCAATTGAGTAGGTATTAAGTACCAAACATTCAAACTTTCACATATAAAATATTAGTAAGTAGGATAAAAAATGTGATATCAAGAGGGAGATTAAATAATCTAATGTGTTATTGATCGTACATTCCAACGCTAAAAGTCATTCTAGGTCATTCATTGATAATTCAGTAATAGCAGATGAAGAGAAGAACGCACACGTCCATCCTCCGATGCGTAGCGTAACTTCCTTATTATTATTTATTCTTAACAAAGATTTTGGCCCGTAGGCTAGCGTACTGATGCTATGGGCCGTAGTATTTTATTAGCTGTAGTTACCGATTAAAAAAAGGAGGTCACAAATTCTGCCGTTGTTAACTTGGTTTTGGTTTAACACAGCTTTTGTGACTAGGACCCTACTATTTATAATATATTTTGATATTTTTATACTATACCTACATCTAATGTATAAAATTCTCGTGTCACAGTTTTCGTTCCCATACTCCTCCGAAACGGCTTGACCGATTCTCATGAAATTTTGTGAGCGTATTGAGTAGGTCTGAGAATTGGCTTACTATCTATTTTTTATCCCGAAATTCCACGGGAGCGAAGCCCCGGGGCACAGCTAGTCTAATATACAAAATTCTCGTGTCACAGTTTTCGTTGCCATACTCCTCCGAAACGGCTTGACCGATTCTCATGAAATTTTGTGAGCGTATTGAGTAGGTCTGAGAATCGGCTACTATCTATTTTTTATCCCGAAATTCCACGGGAGCGAAGCCCCGGGGCACAGCTAGTATTATATAAAAATGTAGATGAGTGGCCAATATTTTCAGTTGAATACAACATACATTTACTTAGTTAAAAATAAATGGTATAAATATTATTCACTAACCTGCACTCTCGTAAAAACTAGGTATTTATCAATTCAATTATTTCAGCAATTCCATAAAATATGGAATGAATTGAGATCTCCTTATCCGTTTCACGAGAAAGAATTTCGACTAGGGTGACGATAATTTCAACAAAATAATTTATAAGCAATATTGAGATATTAACTTAAGTAGTAACAACTATTACAATTAGCGGTAAATGCATGTATTTTTAAAATGAAATATATTTCCTATCCCTTTCAGACCCACGCTGAAACCGTGAGGTAATAAACAAAAATGGAATGGTTCCTTGGTATTTTGGGGCTTTCTTTTTTCCAGCGATTAAAAACTAACAAAAGGAATGACTGATTTACCATCTCATGTATAAATTAAATATGCTTTTTGAAATTCCTGATAAATTCTTTGAATTCCTTTTTTTTTTTTGTTTTCTGTTTCTTTTCTGTTTTCTGTTTCTTTTATAAAGGGGTTTTTTGAAATTATTTTCCATGTCAGTCCTATAATGTTCCTCAGTGGTTGAGGATTTCGGAAAAGGCGCTTCTACCTTCAGCATATTATCATTACCTAACATCAGGTATGATAAAGGCTAACCGCCGATTGCACCAAAAATTTATTTTACAAATTCGTATAAAGTAACTTTAACAGCTGTTATAGTAAAAGTACGTAAAAAAACTTGGTGCATACCATACAAAAGTAAGCGTTTCCCAGTTATTCATAAATAGATAAAACAATGTGTTATTTAATAACTAACCGCCCATGGTCTAGTAGTACAACCACCGGTAACAGACCCAAGGGTCCCGCGATCGATTCCCAGCGGGGATACATATTGTATTCAGTTTGGTTGGTGGTAGGACTTGTTGTAAGTCTGCCTGGCTAGCTACCACCATCTTGTGTTATGTCTGACGCCATAACAACAATGCTTTCAGTATTGTTCTTTGGTCTGCGAACTTCTTGAATTACTTTCTTACCATTCTGTTGTTCTGTTGTTGTCTCAATTAATTGTAAATATCTTCTCTTTCTTCCTTCATTTTCTTTCTAATCCGTTGTCACCATACAACGGCACGCGGTTCGTTTTAATGAAAATAGATCGGATTCTTATCCCTATTATAAGATATTGATCCTTAATAGATTCTGTTGTGGGGCTCGGTGGCGCAGTGGCTTCGATCGTGGCGGTTAAGTAACTTTCACAATGGTCAGTCACGGGATGGGTGACCAAAAATTTACTATCTCGAGCTCCATGCTTCCGTACGCAAGTTTTGTTCGTTAAGCTGTTGGTCTCTTGTAACAGACTTATAATCATTAGCACCCAGTACTCTCTTCGATTCTTCGTCTTCTCTCCGATTCCCGGTGCAGGTAAGTAATTTTCAAAAAAATTTAATGTCGTGTGTCTTGGCTGCCACCGACTCCAAAAGGCTTATCTTTTGCTTTTTAGTTTTTGAAGTCGGTTTTTTTTAACGCAGTTTTTTTTACTTTTTAGTGTCTATAATAGGCTGTTTTGTAAACTACAGCAGGGTTTTCCTAGATTAGATAAGGTTTCATGTACATTATAAACAAAATTATCGTAAATACAACATCGTCCAAGTCAACAATGAAATGAAATATATAAAAATGCTCATAACATAAAAAGTACTGGGTCAAACGAAACCAAATTTTTATGGTACCAATTGGCAACTATTCTGCATCGAACAAAAAAATTATCATGGAAATCGGTTCAGAAATCTCGGCGTAATCGGTGTACATACATAAAAATATATTTATATATATATATACCAACCGAATTGAGAACCTCCTCCTTTTTTGAAGTCGGTTAAAAAACGACTTACTTACCTTAATATAAACAAAATAAAAAACCTAATCATTTAGGGTATTTTCCTTAAGTGACCGTCTATTTTCCACCCTGTATAATGCCCTATATAGACTATAGTGCACTTAAATCCTCAAAAGTTGTTTTGTTTCAATGAGTGCTTCATCAGATTCGATACAATGCGATATGCCCATCATAAAGTAATGGTTTGCTTAAAGCGACGGTTTGGAAACGGGAAGAGATTTTTAAAACTCTTTAAAGTGCTTATTGAACATTCGAATGCTTAACCTAAGCATTATCTTTGGAGAAATATATTGACATTTTATGTACAATCGGGGACATTCCCAGTTGACCAGTAGAGTTTTTTTGGGAAACGTTATCTCGGAAAGTACTATGCCTAACGAAATAGTTTATCATTCAAATTAAATTTTGAATGATAAACTATTTCTATACTTTTTTAAAATAAAGCTCCCTAATTAAATCTACTGGTCAACCGGGAGTGTCCCCGACTGTACAGAGTCACAAAGTGAGCATGTTTGTATGAATATAAATAATTTTAACCGCCTCTGTGGTCTAGTGGTCCAACCATCGGTACCAGGCCCAGGGGTCCCGGATTCGAATCCCAGCGGGGGTACATATTGTATTCGGTTTGGTTGGTGGTAGGACTTGTTGTAAGTCCGCCTGGCTAGCTACCACCATCTTATCTAAGCCTGACGCCATAACAACAATGTTTTCAGCATTGTTGTGTTCCGGCAGTTAGAGATAAGATAGCCAGTTCCTCAGTGATTGAGGATTCCGGGAGAGTCTCGCTGCCACCTTCAGCGTTATCAATACTTAATATCAGGTATGATGAAGGCTAAGAGTCTCCCCGTCGCGAATAAAAAACAAAAAAGGGGGTGGGCTGTTAGATGTGGCGGTGAGTGTATAATATGTACTGGCAGACAGACTTACATACAAGAAGTGCTACCACCAAGCAATTGCAATAATGGAGTTTCACACGAGTTCTTTTCGTAATAACACCTGTTGAGGTACTCAATTCAACGCGTTTTTTTTTTTTTTTTTTTTTCTGATGTATGTATACCGATTACTAAGGTGTTGGTGATCCGATTTTAATAGTTGTTTTTTTGTTCGATCGGGTACACTGGCAATTTGGTCACATATAATTTTTACGAAGATCTGGCTAGTAGTTTTTTCATAATCTTGAAAAATATCAATCACCTTTTGGCAAGTAGTCGTTTACCTAGATGACATTGTTGTGTATGGGCTGATTTTTAGTGTAAGTAACGGCACATGATGTAACTAAAAAATCTGAAATAAAAACATTTTATAAAAAAAAATCAAACCGACTTCAAAAAGTAAAAAATAAAACTTTTGGAGTCGGTGCTAGCTAGCTAAGGCCAACAAAATATATAGTTAATAGAAGTGCAATGTAGAATGCCCTGGCTGGCACCGACTCCAAAAGTTTTATTTTTTACTTTTTGAAGTCGGTTTGATTTTTTTTTATAAAATGTTTTTTAAGTCTATCAACTGTATAATTCCTATTATAAGTATTATTTTAATAAAAACTGGATACTGGCAAAATCCAAAAGGGCACCGCCATTAAATATAAGAAGAAGAAGAATTACAATAATTGCCGGGTGTAATAATTGCTCATAAAAAAAATGTGCAATTTGCATACATACAATATGTTTCCCCGTGAATGAGTGTATGAAGCATCGACCGATTTGACTGATCTTCTTTTGTTATGATCATTCGTAAGTTCATTCAAACCTTCACCTGAAGGTTGAGGAGGCACACGGGGTTTGCGTGAAACATTTTTTTTATTATAAATGTTTGTATTCATAATGATTTTTTAGAACAAAACAACAACAACCTATGCTGTAAGTATTTCTTTTCTTGACGACTTCTCACTCTTAAATTTTTATTTTATAGTCGGCGTAAAATAAGTTTTTTTAAGAGATATATTTTTCGCGATCATTGCGAAGTTTTTGTATTTAAAACCCTTTAATTATATTTTGAACATACCACAAAATCTATGTTTTCTACAGTACGGCTTCATTCATACAACAGCCATTAATTAATTTTAATATATTCAACGTTATAATAATTACAACATAAAAGTTTCGCAAAGAAATAAAAAATATATACGCATTGTGAAAGTGAAAGTACAATCAAGAGCACGTCAGGCTCAACAATTGCGAGCGACATGAGATGCGTACTTTTATATGATATTTGAACTTTTGCATTTTCGAATGCTATTTTATACTTATGATAAATATTAAATAGAAAAATATTTAAAAAAAACAACTCGGCCACAAGTGAATTCTCAGATGGGAATAAAACCCACGACCTTTGGGTATCTGGCCACTGCTCTAACCACTGAGCTAAACTGCCGGAATACAACAATGCTGAAAACATTGTTGTTATAGCGTCAGGCTTAGATAAGATTGTGGTAGCTAGCCAGGCGGACTTCCAACAAGTCCTACCACCAACAGAACCCAATACAATCTGTACCCCCGCTGGGAATCGAACCCGGGACCCCAGGGTCTGATACCGGTGGTTGTACCACTAGATCACAGAGGCGGTTATTATAAATAGCGGCTACTCGCGGTTTCACCCGCGTGGTCCCCGTTCCCGTGGGAATATCGGGATAAAAAGTACCCTATGTACATAACGGATACCTTCAGTAGTTTTTGAGTATATTCGTTACAAACAAACAAACAAAAAATCAAATCTTTACTCTTTATAATATTAGTATCGACGAAGTGATTCAGTGTTTTTTTTCTGTAATAACTTATCTACAGCAGGCCTGTGGGCCTACCATGAGTTTTTCTTTCCGGTTACTGTACAGTAAACGGGAGACATTTTGTATGCGAATCTGTAGTTCTGCTACTGCCCACTAGAGGCGCTGTACAGATTCGCATACAAAATGTCTCCCGTTTACTGTACAGTAAACGGAAAGAAAAACTCATGGTAGGCCCACTGTTTCACTCCCCGTGTATGCTCGAAACATACCTACGCGCGGCGGCCCCTCTGGCGGGGCCAATCTAGTAGGGACTCACGAGCGAGCAGTGACGCACGCGCGAGTTTTGTTTGTCACCTACTTTCCGTAGTTAACTACCTTAAAATAAGTTAAATTTAAAATGGCAACACGTAAAAGAAAGCTCGTAAATATTGTGCAGTGTTCAACTGTTTAAACACGAATCGCGATGCAAAGTTAACCATTTTTACGCTCCCTAAGGACGATGAAAGGCAAGTTCTACTTTAAAGTGGTTATTATTATTATGAAATTCTCATTCATGTTAGGTTTATTACGTAGGTTTAATATTTAAATAGGTAGGTACCTACCTATTTAGGTTACGAAAATAAGTAGGAACGTAGGTTGGTGTAATAATCTTTCACGAGTTTGATAGAATTAAACGAATTTCTGATGTTTGAGACTAACGCTCTGTTTTGTCGTTATAGGTTATAGGTAGGTTTGTTATTTTTTTTAACTTTTGGTAGGTACCTTTTGATTATACTATGCATATGCCGACACAAAGTCTACCTATAAATAAATGAATCACAAAGAGGCAACCCTAGCTGCGTCAGAAAGAATACGAGTTACGCGATAGAAAGGGTCGCAGAATGTAGGTGAATATAATGCTAGGCATTTAGCGCAGCGCGACGTGAATTGGACTTTATTGCGTCGTGAGCTAGACTAGCAATTTATTTGATTGGAGTTGCGAAGTGAACCTTCTGTACTTGTACTATTAAGTATTCTGTGTCTACAGTAAGTAAGAGATACGCTTACTAAAGCTTTGTTGCCTAATTATTTTTGTAATTCAGCCCAAAATAACAGCGGTTGCTAAGTAACGTAACCAAGATAGGCCTACCTCTTGTTAGGGATAGATTATTGAAACCACAGAACATTAAATGACCTCTTTTCTTTGTTCGGTGATCGAAACCGGCCGCTAATCTGCAAAATCGGTCATGCTGCCGCGCGCGTCGTTTTTCTCAATGCTATCTTGCTTCAGTCGTATACTCTTTCAAGGTCAAACTGTAATACTTACCTGCTCTTGACTGTATAATACACTAGCAGTAATCGCAAACTAACTCTTATTTCGTTAGCTGTAAAGGTCTAGAACCACATTTGAAGCTGGTGTGCTGCCACTTGTACCTGTCTTAGTAATCCAGTCCCATTTGAAATATGATATAAAGTAGACGTCTAAATGATTTCTTTTTATTATAAAAATGCGTGAAGTTTCTATATATGATTAAAATTATGGTGAATAATAGTTTGTGAGTGAATTGTTTGTTATTTACTCAATCACGCAAAAATGGCTGATCGGATTTGGATAAAATTTGACTCAAAGATAGTTTAATACTATCAAACACATAGGATAATTTTTATCCCGATATTCCCAGGGTAAAAGGAACCACGCTGGTGAAACCAAAGGAGTTCACTAGTGGTTAATACACATACCTATATCGAGATAAACGTTAGGAGCGCTTCAAACTGTATGAGAACCTAGCGTGTCGAATTTTTCGTACCTACGATGACGTCACGAGCGAGATTTAGTGATTTGGAAATGTTATTGACGAGCTCTTGCAAGAACACTGCACAATTAACCATTTTCGTTTCTAAGTGACGCGAGTTTTCATGGCAATGGTCTCAAGCGGACTGACTTAGGTTACCAGTGATGAAACTGCAAAGGCTACCAGTGATGAAATCCAGTCTTGTCGAGAGTTCCTTGTCGAGCATATGAATCTGACACTTCAGGCTGTCTACGATTGGGGCAACGCCAATCTTTTCAGTTTTAACGCCATTAAAACACAGGCTTGTTTATTCACCCGCAAAACGGAATCCCTTCCAACTGTCTCCGACTTTCCAGGGTGTATCGTTACCGATAACCGAAAATCTGCAACTTCTTGGCCTAAACCTGACTTCCAACCTGAACTTTGGTGAGTACATCGACTCCATTGCTAAGTATGCTGCAAAGAAACTGGGCGTCCTCTTTAAGGCTAGGCGGTACTTCTTTCCGAATCAGCTGCTTCTTTTATACAAAGCGCAGATTCGGCCGTGCATGGAGTACTGCTGTTACCTGTGGGATGGTTCTGCTAAGTATCAGCTAGAGCTTCTGGAATCGATTGAAAACCATACCAGGAAACTCATTGGAAACTCAGCATTGTCCACGGCGGAACTTCAGAGCCTCAGTCACCGCCGCAAAGTTGCATGTTTATCGGTCTTTTATAGAATATACTTTGGAGTGTGCGAGAGAACTGCACGACCTTGTTCCTCCAGCCCCTTTCCACCATCGGGGTACCAGACGCAGGTTAGCTTATCACATTCCAGCGATCCGTACCAAGCGCCTTGCATTTCTAATGCGAACCGCTAAAGAATGGAATGGCCTGCCTGCTCATGCGTTCCCCGATTCCTACAACCTTGGTCTCTTCAAGGCGCGAATTAATAGGCATTTCCTGGGCAAGCATGTCACCTTACCACATCCTGTTTACTAAGCACGATGGTGGTCAAAGGCGCGACATTGGTAATGTCTGTATGTTTGTTGTGTTCCGGCAGTTCGAGATAAGATAGCCAGTTCCTCGGTGGTTGAGGATTCCGGGAGAGGCTCGCTTCCATCTTCAGCCTTATCAATACTTAACATCATGTATGATAAAGGCTAAGAGTCTCCCCGTCCTTCATAAAAAAAATTAAAAAATAACTGCATAATTATGATATGACGTGATCGCGAAAGACAAATATTTTTAAAACATATCGCACCTCCATTCGTAAACTGACCCAATCCAAAATTTTGGTGAATTGAGTTAAGTATACAGAACGATTTAAAAAAGCGCGCTCTATCGCCTAGTAAATCAGAAACTGCCCTATTAAGACTAGACAAGGAGAAACCCAATCTTGCGTCTCTTTCTTATCAATGAATCCTGCGCCTTTCGTCATTACAATAGTGACGTATTTAGTATTGCGTAACAAGCCGACAGAATTACATGCAGCGCAATAAGTAGAGAAGTGGTATAAACCTTTATGTGTCACTGTAGTACAAACTTGGGGTAAGTTTACATTACATTCATTTTAAATCGTACAGTGACCGAAGTTTGTTTTGGGTCACTTCATCACTGTAAACTGAGATATTTTTGTGACCTAAACCAAATAGGGTTCGTTTACTACTGAATATTTTATCAGAATATCCGGCTTTTTATATTTTAAGTCTGTATTTGATTGATAATTTTTTATAACGTTCTGGATTTATGGTGGTTAGGTCCGTTTCTGAATAAATATTACAAAAATTCTGATGTTGCATTTAGGCAAAGGTCAGTTTATTTCTATTTTTTTGCAATAAAACAGTGAACTCGTTTGTATTAGATTTAAATTAGCATAATGAAGAGAAGAGTTCACCATATTTTGGGAATGGTACTGACTACGCGAGAAGACGAGGTAAGTACCTACTGTGTTACAATTTTAACATAATATATGTTTTCTTTAATAAAATATCTACGACGTACCTTGTGGTGTCTTGCACCAGTATATTTAGTTAATTTGTTTACTTCTTTAAACGCAAATAAATCGGTTTCCCGAGTCTTTTCTGTTTAGTTTACACATTCTATAATTTTCACTACCTAGAATTTCACCTTTCACAGAATTACACAAGAAATAAAAGTCCATTATTCATCAGAGCAACACCAGGAAGAAAAATGCAGGATGAAGTATGTGTTAAAACAACTGATATTTATTCTAACCTGAGGTTATTATTAATATAAAAAAATATTTGTGCAGATTACTGAAAGAGATCCGTTCGTTAGTTCGTCTTTTATTGAAAATACGCCAGAGAGCCATATTTAATAAGGTGATAACGTTTGACTACCTATTTATGTAACAAAATTAGAATACTAGATTCATACAATGATTTATTAGTACTCATTTATTTAAAAAACAGATAACTATTTATGATGGTTAAGTACGTGTAATTTAATAATAACATCCAGTTTGTAGTGTGATCTTGAAGAATCTTAACTTGGAATATAATGGGTAGATAAGGAATGGGTATGACTTTGGAAATTATTATTCCAATTTGATTTCCAGATTGTAAAGAATGTTGAAAAAGCTTGTAACAGTCCACTACCTATACTGGAAAACCAAATCTGTTAACACAGACGCCCTAAATGCAAGTCTATACTAGTCAAATTGAGGTTATCTAATTCATTTTATGACATGTTTTACATTATTATAAGTTTTTAACAATTATGATTTTTCATTCATCAGCCTTTTTATGTACCCGCTGCACAGGGGCTCTTATGGCCTTTATGGCCCTTATGGATGAAAAAGGACGGGCCGTAACACTCCACGCGGGCCGAGCGCGGATTGGAGGATGTTTACTGCATTTGCAACTGGGACCAACAGCTTAAAGTGCCTTCCAAAGCACAGAGATTCCGATAGAAAGTAACCAGCCCATACGAACACTGCTTAACTGCAACGATTGCTGGCCGGCGCGCTAACCCACTATGTGATCAAGTTCTTTACTAATATGATTCTTACTTTAAGGTAAAAAAAAAAAACCAGAAAAGACTCAAAATGAACAAGAAATATCTTCTCCAATAGTTAAAGCTTCTATCAGATCAAGATCTACAACTTCGTCGTCATCCAGTTCTTCCTCATCCAGTTTTTCCTCATCCAGTTCATCGTCGACGAATTCTAAGAGTTCATCAAGTTCAAACCAGTCAAGGCATGCTAATTCAGCTACATGTTCAGCAGTTCCTCCAAGCTATCAGTCAAAGTCAAAGATTTTTACTCAAATAGACTTCTAGATAAGTGCTTTCGAATCGTCCAATACTTTTTTCCTACCAGCCATTCAGGACATCTTTTAACTAATAAGAAGAACGGCTGCAAGAAACTTATCAGCTTTAACAGAAGCAACAACATTTACAAAGGAACGTGTCGTTGCCAAACATAAATCTACAATCTTGAACATATTTAATATAAGAGGAAAATTTTCTCATACTCAGTTATTAGAATATTTTCCTTTTATACAATTACAATAGTCATGTTTTATGTTAGTATCACTTCCATGCATTTTGGTCTTTCAAATAATCATCTACCTTGTTTAAGAGCGTTTTTTTCACATATATTTTAAATGTATGCAAAGGCAGCTCAATCACTTGGTGTGGAACTTGGAGGCTATGCCTTCCTCCAAAAACGAGCGTCTACATTTTTCAAGCCGACATCTTGGAACGGAACATCTTGGACTTATTCTTGTTTCTAGTATTAAAATTATGAACATCGCTATGCTTAATAAATAAATCGTGATATTTCCTTACATACACTATATTATCATAGATTTATTGTCCCGCCAAAGTTAGTATATTAATCTCTTTAAACAAATCTTTTAGAGAATCTCTCCGTTGAAGGGTGTAAATGGCACGCACAACTCTTTTTTGAAGTATTAAAACATTTTCTATATTGGCTGCTGTGCCCCACATCAACAGGCCATAGGACATCATTACACTATGAAAATAACTAAAGTAAACTAGTCTTGCCGTTTCAATATCAGTTAGGAGCCTAATTTTCCTTATTGCGAAAGCCGCAGAACTAAATCTACTCGGCAAGATTTCAATATGTGGATCCCATTGTAGTTTTGAATCTAATGGTAATGCCAAGAAATTTAGTTCTCTCAACTAACTCCACTACATCCCCATTCATATTGATATGCATATCGACTTGCCCTACATTAGGTAATGATAATTTAACAAACTTCGTTTTGGTAGGGTTAAGAGACAAATCTCTTAAGTCGCACACTGGTTCAAGAGTAATTCTTGAACCAGTGTGCGACTTGAGGGAGAGCACTATTTACTTCGTCAGAACAACTGTTTCCTGTATCAATTTTAAAAATTTAAGATGTATCATCTGCAAATAGTACTGTCTTACATAAACTACTCGCGTTGTTAGGGAGATCGTTAATATATATTAAAAACAGCAGAGGGCCCAATATTGAACCTTGGTAGCAAATAATATTACGAACGTTGATTAATTAAGAAATATATATCAACAGGTAATAAAAGAATGTGATTCGAATTTATGTTTTATTCCTCATACCTTCGAAATATTTAGTACATAACTGCATCATTGAATATTCCACCGCATAAAAATATTGAAGCTAAGAATTAAAGGGAACTATTTGTAAATAAGTCATCCAATAATACGTAGTGCCTAGAAATAAAGAGACATAGTTGTACAAGAGTCAAACGTTCAAAAATATTTCTATTGCTAAACTGACTCTTTATTGGAAGTTTTTTTTTCAGCGTCTATTTACTCCTATATTATAAAATATTTGAAATATTTTTTTATCCGTATCAGTAGTCTTTAGACTAAATAACCTGTAGAACTTTAAATTTTGTAAATAGCTCGTTATTTCATTAAGTTATAGTGTAATATACGAAAAACTGCCGAGGACCGAAACACGTTTTCTGCATTTCCCAAAAAACATTCATTTTGGATTGAGCCGCTTTACGACTGGAGGTGCGATATGACGTCCACAACCAGTTTCTAAAGGTTTATAGGTCAAGTTTACAACGACACAGAATAGTGACTTTTCACTTGAAAATTGACGCTCGCACTACTCATTGAAAACACAGATAATACAACCAAGTAAAGATAGTAACATAGATTGATTATTGGTCCCCGCGTTGCTACAACTAGATACCGCCCTCATACATTTAGATCTTCACCGTATTACTCAACCACAAACGGCACAGTCTACTGTGACAACGGAATATGGCATCAATAATCATCCCTAGCTGTGTAGTGTCGGCTTATAATAAGACTACCCCCTCTCATACCGTGGGTGTCGTAAAAGGTGACTAAGGGACTCAGCGTTCAGGAGATGGGCAGCAGCGTCTCCCACAAACTTGCCCATACTGCGATCGCCAACCCGCCTGCCAAGCGTGGCGATTATGGCAAACCCCCCCTTTTGGAGGAGGCCTATACCCAGCACTGGGTGTTATGTGGCTGAGAAGACGAATCATCCCTAGCAACCCAGTCAGTTGGTTGAAGAAAAACGTAAAAACTTGTGGTCACATTTTTTTATCCGTTGTTTATATGAAGCGCGGTATCTAGTTGTAGCAACGCGGAGACCATTGATAAATCTTTGGCTAGAAACGATTCAATAAACTTTTACAAAATCGCAATAGAAGAGAATGACTGAGGAGATGACGGGTGGAGTGGTGAAGAAGGTCGAACACAAATAGGTGATTTGATGAATAGGAAAAGAAACTCGCCCTAATATTGAACGAATAATAATTATGTTTAGTGAAAACACTTCCGTTCCCATGGGAATTTTATCTAGGCTATCTACTAACTTCATGCCAAATTTCATTGAAATCCGTATATTAGTTTTTGCGTGGAAGAGTAACAAACAAACAAACAAACTGACATACTTTGACATTTATAAATAGTAGTATAGGATTTAAAAAATTGACGGCTAGGGTAGTTTTGTAAGTGAAAAATGCTGTTTTTATGCTGATTTCTTATCGATACTTCCATACAAAATTTAAAACTTTAGCTTGCTTTAACTGAATAGTTACAATGAGATTTAAAAATGATGCAGCCAAGTTTAGCGTAATCAACCGCCTCTGTGGTCTAGTGGTACAACCACCGGTATCAGACCCAGGAGGTACATATTGTATTCGGTTTGGTTGGTGGTAGGACGTATTGTTAGTCCGCCTGGGTAGCTACCACCATCTTATCTAAGTCTGACGCCATAACAACAATGTTTTCAGCATACAGATAGCCAATTCCTCATTGACTGAGGATTCCGGGAGAGGCTCGCTACCATCATACCTGATGTTAAGTATTGATAAGGCTGAACCTTATCAATACTTAACATCGGGTATAATGAAGGCTAAGAGTGTCCCCGTATTTCATAAAAAAATACGGTTTATCAGTTAAGCGAGACTCTAGGAGATAGTGATGGGAAGTTTTGAAAATTTTAAATGAAAATGCAAAAATGCAGCAGTAATTATTGAAACTGACATAATGATTACAATCATATTGGACCTTTCGGAAGAGTTCGCAGTGCTGAAAGATGTGGTGCTGTATTTTTTCACGTAAGTTTCATCACGTTCAGTGCTCAATTCACGGCACCGTGTAGGCACTATCAAATGTGACGACCTGTTTGGCGCAGGGGTACTAACCCCGCCTTCTGCGCCAGAGGTCCCGGGTTCGATCCCCGGACAAGACAAATATTTGTGTGCATGAATATGTCTATTTGTCTTGTTCTGGGTGTTTAATGTGTATATTATGTGTGTATTTATCTAGTATCCATAACACAAGTTCTCCATGGAACTTAACGTGGGCTAGATAGCCTAGATAATTGGTGTGATTGTATACAAATATTAATTTATTATTTATTTAAATGGAGATGGAACACGACATGTAGTGTTCTTTATTTCAGTCATTCTCAGCTGACCTGATTTTTGAGCTAGTGATTGTTGTTCGTTTTAAGTATTACTTATTATTTTATGATTTTTAAATTTTTGCATTTTTCAATGCTATTTTTATACTTATGATAAATTTTAAATAGAAAAATATTGGAAAAAATTAACTCGGCCACAAATGAATTCTCAGATGGGAATCGAACCCATGACCTTTGGAAATCCGGTCCAATGCTCTAACCGCTCTCTCTCGTCTTGTCTCGGTAGCTCAGCGATGGCGATTATGGCAAACCCTTGTATGAGACAAAAACGTTTGTATGAGAGACTGACGGACGTGTTGCGGGCCTCAAAGAATGCCTGCTTTTAGGCAATCTCCTTTATTAGATTCTGGGGCGTCCGCCACAGGTTCGTCGGCAACTGGGGTCTGAGCCACGGACCAAACTTCACAGTTTGACCTTGAGAACTCATTATGTCGGTCATATATCGGCGGATTTGGTAGACTTGGTTTTTAACCGCCTCTGTTGTCTAGTGGTAACAGCCACCGGTATCAGACATAGAGGTCCCGGGTTCGATTCCCCGCGGGGGTACATATTGTATTCGATTTGGTTGGTGGTAAAACTTGTTGTAAGTCCGCCTGGCTAGCTAAGACCATCTCATCTAAGTCTGACGCCATAACAACAATTTTCGCCATTGTTGTGTTCCGGCAGGTAGAGATAAGATAGCCAGTTCCTGTTTGAGGATTTCGGGAGAGGCTCGCTGACGTCTTCAGCCTTATCAAAGCTTAACAGCAGGTATCATGAAAGTTAAGAGTCTCCCCGTTGCTCATTAAAAAGTGCAAGTGTATAGCCAGACGTGCTGTTGACTGTGCCTACCTATTTAAAATCCTTGATATCATTTTAGTAAAAAAATACAAAAAATATTAATTTAAACGTGACAGGTAGGCAAGTGAAAAAATTACAGTGGAAAATTTACAACTATGTTGAATAACTAACGAGTGTTTTGAAAACCTTACATATTTCTATTCAAGAATCATTTTTGGCAGGTGAAATCTTTGTCAACTAAGCTTCATTCTTATAATACCTACTAAATTCATACAAGTTATTACCTGTTGAAAATCACTCATCTCTGTGAGAGAGGAGAGATCACAGTTCTGCATCAGACAACCTCACACAGAGTCAAGGCGTTTTCCACACTTTTCAATATTTCGATTCATATATTGTGAATAGTTGTCCAAAAATATTTATTGTTTTCTACAAATTGGTGTTTAGCATTTAAAATTTTGTTTTATTCCTGTGCTGATTCATAATCACTCCTGAAATTGTTATCCCCTACTTTTTTACATCCTCTACCCCGTTTTGAATGACCTAATGACTGAAAGAAAACCTATCACTTATTTCATTCAGAAACCCAAACTTGTTTACATCTTAGAGATCAATTTTTTACAATATTTTTTCGATGACATGACATTATGAGTCATTGTAAAACCAAGTTCCGATAACACGCTGCTCCGACAAAACGGACCGACAAGGATATTACATGTTCGGTTAGGTTAGGAGAGCGAGCGAAGCGATCGTGCCGCGGTATAGGCCGCCTGAAGCGTTGAAATAAGTTTTTCGACAAAAAAAAATATTTACTTAGGTACAGTATAAAAAACTCTACTGGTCAATCGGAAAGTAACCCGACGGGTAGGTACTACCCAAGTAGCACGGTAAGGCCGTCCAATATGCGTGAACATTTGAACTGTTCGTGCCTTAAATAAAAAAAACACATACTTGTTTGTCGGAGCTCAGTGTTGTCGGACAAGCGTCATGTCAGTACTGGGTTTTAGACTCCATATGTATGCGTATCAGAAACTGGTGATTATTTTATTATAAATGCTCGTCCACTCATTTCAGGTTCACAAATGGCCGACCAGCCAGAGGCCCGGTGCTCATCCAGCGAAAGCGATAACTTCGAGAAGATAGACTCCGACGAAGTCAAACAGGAGGTGAGATACATCCCTACACCATCATGATCTCAGCCACATGCCAACCACTGCTGTGTATAGGCCTCTCCCAAGGATCTCCACGACGATCGGTCCTGCGCTGCCCGCATCCAGCGGCTTCCCGCGACCGCGCGCCAGTTCGTCGTCGGTCCACCTTGTCGGATGCCTACCCACGGAGAGTCGTACAGTGCGCGGTCGTCTTTCCAGAATCTATCCACACCAGTTCGAAAATTAAAATAAAATGACTATAAAAAAGATAGATAGATTGTGATGAATGATAATCTATACTAATAATATTATAAAGCTAAAGAGTTTGTTTGTTTGAACGCGCTAATCTCAGAGGCTACTGGACCGATTTAGAAAATTCTTAGACCATCAGAAAGCTACATTTCTCCCGAGTGATATCGGCTATATTTTATCCCGATATTCCCACGGGAACGGGCACCACGCGGGTAAAACCGCGAGGATCCGAGTTATGAATAAGATGATCGAGTAAATGAGGAGATGACAGGTGGTGATAGAGTTGAGGTGGAGGAGAAAACGTACTGCGCCGAACACAAATTCTGCGCCCATTTGTAATGTCCCCACTGATGGAGCACAGACCTTCCTGCCTTTCTTATGGATAGATAAGGAAAATGGGTCAATGCCATGACCCACCACGCGGTCCCAATGCGGATTGGTGCGTATTTTTTTTATAAAATTACAAATGATAAAATGCTTAAGTACATAATCTCGCAAAACCTAACAAGAGGTTTGACTGCGAGTTTGAAAATTAAGCAAAAAACTATTATAAGTGCTTATCAAATAAGTATTTAACAATAATTACATTGTGTTTAAGTAGTGCCTTTTTAAACAGTTACAAAATACTTTAAAAGTATCATTTGACAAGAGGTCAGCAGGCAGCCTGTTCAGCAGGTAAGTACGCGTTTGGGCAATTTTAAGGACTGCAAAAACAGCTAGGGCCAACGGCTTTTAACATCCCTTCCAAAGCACGGAGAAGCTCGAGATAACAAAAAGCTTTGGTCACCCATCCTGTTACCGACCATTGCGAATGTTGCTTAATAGCTGCAACCACAGGTCGAGTGCATGAACCACTGCGCCACTGAGCTCCTACATACAGGTCATGCCAAATCCTTCTAATAATATAAATGCGAAATTATGTCAGCTTGTTTGTTTCTCTTTCACGCAAAAACTACTGAACTGATTTGGATGAAGTTTGGCACGCAGATAGAAAGCCTAGATTAAAACATAGGCTACTTTTTATTCCGATATTCCCACGGAAACGGAAACCAAGCGGATGAAACCGCGTGCGGAAAGTAGTAGTAAATACATCGTAGAAACTCTACCGAGTTAATACTTACAGCTTCGGAAGAATTCGGGAAACTAACGTCCGAAATTAATAATAATCTATCTGTAGATATGGATAGAGTTGCGAGTTAGCTGTCGGCTAGCTGTGTAGTGTCGACTTAGAATAGCACTACCCCTTCTCATCCCGTGGGGGTCGTAAAACGCGACTAAGGGACTCAACTTCAGGAGACGGGCAGCAGCATCTCCTACAAACTTGGCCATACTGCGATCGCCAACCCGTATGCCAAGCGTGGCGATTATGGCTACCCCTCCCACCCCTTTTGGGGGAGGCTTATACCCAGCAGTGGGTGTTATGTGGCTGAGACGACGACGACGAGATATGGATAGGGATAGCTGAGATAATTGCCTAGCCATAGATTTATCATTGCTACTGTGTTAAACTTGTTTGATTGTCCTTCCTTCCCGCCCTAACTCAGCAACCAATCGATTTGATTTCTGGCATAGAGTTAGTTGAAAAGACTAAGAGTAACATAGGCTACTGTATTACCCCGATATTCCCACGGGAACGGGAACCTCGCGATGATACCGCGGGCGGAAGGTAGTTAGAAAAATAAAATAAAATGTCCACTAAAAAATTTATTGTGTGCGTAATGAATGGCCTAATGACTTGATATGTAACAGAGGGGAGTGAATCAGATGACGGGTAACAAAGTGGAGTGGAGGAGAAGGAACTGCGCCCCGAGCACAAATAGAATTGATGTCAAGATGATAAATATTATATATTATTATTGTATATAATATAAAAAATATAAATATTATTAATTGTAGAATAATCTACAAGATGATAAAATAAAATAAATGTTATTAATCTGTGCTGTAAGACTTGTATTATGATATGAGGGTAACGGATTTAAATGCATATAATTATACATATGTAAGTATATTTGTGTAGAAATATATATTAACGTCCATAACTCAGGTACAAATGCTCGTATTCATCATACAAACATTTGCCCTTACCGGAATTCGAACCCAGGAATTCCGGAAGTAGCAAATGTTTTTTTCAGTCATGGATTTTCCCTCCTTCTTTCAGAGTGAGGTGACCTTCGAGGTGGGTGACGATGACCCTGACCCAACCATCGAGGAGCCAGCCCACGAAGGCCGGGATACCTTCCCCAACGCACCTACTCCTAACATCAGGAGACCCCTGACGGTAGCCCAGCAGCTCGCGTTGGCTGAGAGAAGAAGTAAATTGAGGTAAGTCCTTGAAGCAACTTTCAATCAATAAGTATGTTCAGACTTGGATAAGATGGTGGTAGCTAGCCAACAAATCCTACTACCAATCAAATCAAATCCTATAGTAACTTTGCGATCACAGCTAGAGCAACAAAGGTATAAAATGCATTACCCAAAAGGTTCATAAAAAAATATTAAAAAACCGTGACGCAAACGAACGTTGAATTAAAACTGGTTGCAGTGAGGTCATTCTGACAGGTATGTGACCTTGATCAAACCTTATAAACACAAAATACCGGATTTTAGACAACATATTTGAATACCTATTTGTCAAATATTTTTTTCTTTGCCGAATACCATGCTGGACTAAGAGAGTGTAAGAAAAACAAAGAATTTGTCAGTTGCTAGGGTTCCAGTGCTGGGTACTGTGACGCCTCTCATTTTTAACTCACGTCGATGGCGCGCTTTTTTCTGTGCTTTTACCATAAAAAAACAGTCTGACGCGCGTCGACAGCGCGTTTTTATCGATAAAAACGCGCGTCAGTGAGTTAATAAAACGCAGTGTGCTTAGTCTCTAAGGCCATGTTCAGATGGCGAAATTTTTACTAGACATCCTGGTATTTACATACAACCGATCACATGAGCGTTCGTTAACGAGCGTCAGCGAGCGTTAACGCGCGCTTAGAGAAAAAGCCTCTAGACGCAGGCGATCGCGCGTTGACGCTCGCTTTGTAAGATATGTAACGTCCGTTGGTTCTTCAAATGAGCGTACGTTTCCATCGCGATTTTATATGAAACAGATGTTTACCGAAACTGACCGATGAGCTCTCTCAACGCGCACCAGTGCTTGTCATCTGAATTCTTTATAAATTTGATCGCGCGTTGACCAGCGTTAACGCGCGTTACATGTGAGCTTAGTCTAAATCCGCTATCTAGTTCGGATTACGCGTTTCGTTACGCTACTAAACGGAAGGTAATGTCCACATTGATAGTTGCGTGTGCTGGCTAAAATATACGGCGTTCAGCACACAACAATTTCCTTTGATTTTATTGGAAATTCGGCTGTCGTTAGCACGCAGTGGATCTGATTTACTATTTACGTAAACACAGTTTTCGGTTCAGACACTTTTATTCGACTTGTTCGAGTGAAGTATAAACAAACAATAATCTAGTGACAGATTACATTTGTCATGTATAGACATGACACTTGCTGGCCAGCACCAGTTCTTGCCAGCCAGGACTTTCACTCTCCAACAGATTTGACCTAAGGATGGATCTAAGAAGTAAGGCCATCTCGAATTTTGGGATATTACTTCATCATTCAAAAAAAAACATTAGAATAATTTTTTAAAATAAGACCGTCTTAATGTAAAAAATACTCTTCTGAAAACCGCATCAATATCGGTTCGGCCAAAAGCGAGATAATGGCAGACAAACATACAGATCAAACTGAGTACCTCCTTTTTTGAAGTCGATTGAAAATGCTTAACTATGAACAAGCCCCCATGCTTCCATTGCGTTATTATCAGTTTCGTTTCCATTTCGTTACTTAAACAGTTTTAAGGAAAATCGCTCGGGTACCTGTTGTTCTTGGAAATGTAACATGTGGATACCTATGATAAATAATTAGAAAAGAGAGCAATGGGCTGGGTCCCAAAGGCCGTGGTTTCGAGTCTGGAAAAATCAACTCGGCTACGAGTGAGAACTCACTTCTCACTCGTAGCCGAGTTGATTTTTCCAATATTTTTCTAGCATTGAAAAATTCAAAAATACGAAATTCTCAAAAAAAATAGATACATACAGTACGTAAGTATTAATACATTTTAAAAAGTATTATACAATTTCACACAAGACGATACGTTGTACTCTAAATATTCGTTATTATTTATTGCCATCTACGTGATTAAAGCTTACGTCTTCATTCTATTACGTTTTCGTAATAAATTAAATAAATAAATAAATTTCATACAATCACACCAATTATCTAGCCCACGTTAAGTTTCATGATGAACTTGTGTTATGGATACTAGATAACGGATATACATACTTATATACATTTTTTTTGTAAATACATACATAATATAGATATTAAACACCCAGACCAAGACAAATAGACGTGTTCATGCACACAAATATTTGTCTTGTCCGGGGATCGAACCCGGGACCTCTGGCGCAGAAGGTGGGTTTAGTACCCCAGCGCCAAACAGGTCGTCAATTTCAGAAAATTGTTTTAGTACTTATCAATCGGTCAGTAATCAATATTCCTATAGAACAATAATCTAGAATTATAAAGTATCGTTCTATAGGAACATTGATGATGAGAAAGAACCTATACTTTTAATAGCTTACTAATCACTTAACGACGAAACATTAAAATCGCACGTAACACTTACGTAATAAAATATGGAAATGGAAAACGAAAACTTGTCACCAACCATTTTGATTCTAGTGACGTACGCGGCAAAAACTTGCTTAGAATTGGCGGCAAATGCAAAACAATCTAGTAGGTTACCAACCTCCGTGGTCAGAGCACGCATGCCTGTTTTTTTTTTATTTTTGTTAAAAAGTACGTGAAAATTTCCAAGGAGTTTGTGTTGTGGTGTGTGACTCTGTGATAAAAGTGTTTGAAAAAAAGAGGATTGCCATTTTTTCGCGCGTTTTGTGTTGTGCACCAAAAAGTTTTTACAACTTTAACCTTTTTTTTTGACGTGATTTATGGATTTACGTCATTCGGTTAATGTTTTTGTAATACACCTAATATTTTAATAGCTTATTTATATACAATGTATTTTCAAATGCGATGAAAAATAAAATATGTTGACAATGCAGGCTTCATAAAATATGACTTCTTATTTGTTCTCTATTACATAAAGCTATTTATTGATAAAGATGCAATGTTATTAGTTAGCCAGCTATTAATTAGGTTGATTATTTTCTCCATTTTGTTGACAAAGCCATTATTATCTGTACCTACGTATAGACGAACGTATATCAAGGTTGTTATTTTGTTCGATTTAAATATGACTAGCTCCCTCCTACGACTTTGTCCTCTTACCACTTTCATCTCCAAATTCAACGCCTTCATAGTTATTTTGGTAACATTTTAATATCAACTCTTCGAGTGAAATGTGTGCAATCTCAATTTTTTTTTTTTGTTTTTATTATGTTTACTTTTTAAACATGGTTCCCTTTCCCGTGGGAATATCGTTATAACGTAACCTATATTTTAATCCAAGCTATAAACTAATTGCGCAAAATTCTATTTAAATCCGTTCCGCCGATTTTCTGTGAAAGAGTAACAAAATCCATCCATCCTCAAACTTCCTCATAAATATAAAATACTAGCGGTCGCCAGTAGTGTCACCCGCATGGTTCCCGTGGGAATATCGGGATAAAAAGTCCAGGCTATCTTCTATTTATGTGCCAAATTTCATCGAAATACGTTCAGTAGTTTTTTTGCGTGAAAGAGTAATAAACATCCATTTTTTTTCTACTTTTAAGCTTTTTCTACTATACTTTATTATATTGTATGGTAGTTTCTGTTTCATAAGTAAATTAATCACAAAAACTAGAATTTTAGTCTCGGATGGAGTCGAACCCCTAATCTCTAACTTCAATGGGCTTGATTTGTACCACTCCACTACTGAGCCCGGAAAATTTAACTTAAAATCTTTTTTTTTTTACTTTAATCGCGTTGATGTCTAATCCTACTTCCTACTAATATTATAAATGCTAACATTTGTCAGGATATTTGGATGTTTGTTTGTTACTCTTTCACGAAAAACTACTGAACTGATTTGGATGATATTTTGTACACAGATAGGAGATAGCCTGGATTAATACATAGGATACTATTTATCCAGATATTCCCACAGGAACGGGAACCAAACGGGGGAAAGCGCGGGCGGCCGCTATTATTAAAATTCTAAAAAAGCTTATTTAGAAAAGGAATATTTTTTATATTAGGTAAACAAAAAAAAAGACGCTAATGACAACAAAAATCACATGCACTGGAAAATTCTGTCCATTTTCGGACTGACGACGTAGTCATTAATTAATACAATAAATACGAACACACATTTTTTGTCAGTTTTGTTACAAAAACATCAAATACGGATATACCAAGTTACTGTACAGCAAACATTACAATATTGACCTTCGACATCGCATGTACGAGTGTGCATGGAAGACGTCTTAAAACTTTTAGGGTTCCGTACCCAAAGGGTAATAAAAAAACCGGCCAAGTGCGAGTCGGACTCGCGCACCAAGGGTTCCGTACCATTATCTAAAAAACGCCAAAAAATCAAGTTTGTTGTATGGGATCCCCCATAAATATTTATTTTATTCTGTTTTTTAGTATTTGTTGTTATAGCGGCAACAGTAAATACATCATCTGTGAAAATTTCAACTAACTATGACGGATCATGGGATACACCCTGGTGACAGACGGACGGACGGCAGCGAAGTCTTAGTAATAGGGTCCCGTTTTACCCTTTGGGTACGGAACCCTAAAAACGGGACCCCATTACTAAGGCTTCGCTGTCCGTCTGTGTGTGTTGTTTTTAATGAATGACGTGGAGACTCTTACACCCATATTCTAAGTCGTTCCTCCAAAACTTACTCGTCCTCGACTTAACGAAACCTCATTGAAAACCTCTTCGAAATACTCCTCGAAATCGGTATTCTAAGTCATAACTTCGTAAGGTCCTGAAGGAGCCAAAGAGTACGTAGCCACTCCGTGTTAGGCCTACCATTTACACCCACGACGAGGTTGAGTCGAGTGTAAAAAGTTTTGGAGGAACGACTTAGAATATGGGGGTTAGCCTTCATCATACCTGATGTTAAGTATTGATAAGGCTGAATATGGAAGCGAGCCTCTCCCGGAATCCTCAATCACTGAGGAACTGGCTATCTTATCTCTAACTGCCGGAACACAGCAAATGGCGTCAGACTTAGTTAAGATGGTGGAAGCTAGCCAGACGGACTTAGAACAAGTCCTACCACCAACCAAACCGAATACAATATTCCCTGGGTCTGATACCGGTGGATGTACCACTAGACCACAGAGGTGATCTGTCTGTTTCCAGGTGAACCGTGATAGCTGAACACTTGAAATTTTCACAGATGATGTATTTCAGTTGCCGCTATAACAAATACTAAAAAAAGAATAAAATATATATATTTAAGTGGGGGCTCCGATACAACAAACGTGATTTTTTTCTGTTTTTTGCTCGATATTATTAATAATGGTACGGAACCCTACGTGCGCTAGTCAGTCTCGCACTTGGTTGGTTTTTATTATAAATAAATGCTAACATTGTAATAGTTGTGTAAATACAGTGGCAACACTTGCCATTATGTGGCTTAAAGGGCGAGAGTCCAATGCCGTTAATAAATCCATACTTAGTTTACTAATAATATGAAAAATGCAAAAGTAAAATTCTTCATATCCCACTAATATTATAGTGAGGATGTTTGGATGGATGGATGGATGTTTTTTACTCTTTCGCACAAAAACTACTTAATGGAATTGGTTGAAATTTGACACACAGTTATAAGACAACCAAAATTCAAACATAGGATACTTTTAACACGATATTCCCTCGGGAACGGAAACCACGCGAGTGAAACCGCGGGAAGCTAGTATTATATCTGTCTGACTGTTAAGTTTTCACGCGTAAACCCTGAACAGATTTCAATTAAATTTGGTATGAAGACAACTTGTGTCCTGAATATGGACTTAGGATATTTTTTATTCATTTTTTATTTTATTTTATTAACGACGGGGAGAGTCTAAGCCTTCATCATACCTAATTTTAAGTATTGATAAGGCTGAAGATAGAAGCGAGCCTCTCCCGGAATCCTCAGCCACTGAGGAACTGGCTATCTTATCTCTAACTTCCGGAACACAACAATGCTGAAAACAATTTGTTATGGCGTCAGACTTAGATAAGATGATGGTAGCTAGCCAGGCGGACTCACAATAAGTCCAACCTCCAACCAAACCAAATACAATATGTACCCCCCGCTGGGAATCGAATCCCTGGACCCCTGGGTCTGATACCGGTGGTTGAGACCACGGTACTTGCACTCAAGTGACAATAATATATTATGATTACCGAGTATATCACAATATACCCCAGTTTAATGAAGTATTGTATGATATTGACAAGCTTATTTATCATGTAATTTTATAGTCAATAGCGTAGGGTTTCGTTACTCTTTTATACATTTTTTTTTATAACTTTTGCAATGGGGAATCGTTTAGCTGTAGTTGGAATTACATTTCTCCCGGAACCCTCAAACACACACCTAATATTTTTTGGTGCCAACACAAACGGAGACTGCATCTAATAAAACATCTAGAAAAACTTAATTACATTAATGAGCAGTCGCCAGCCCAGTCTTATAACTTGCAGTCACCAATCTTATAATACAGCCGCCAATATTATGATTTGCAGTCGCCAAATTCATAATTAGCAGTCGCCAACCTATAATTTGCAGTCGCCAATTTTATTTGCACACCAAAATTAATTAACTTCACTCATCAATCAATTCGGCTCTAGTGTAAACAAAGTGACTGTGTTTAAGACAAAGTGCATTTTTATATTTTAAAAAATCCGTCTAAATATGTAGGTTTATGAAAACTATTGTAATTACATATCATTATGTGCCTCATTATATTTGGTGCCAACACAAACCGCGTCTTTGACTGCATGTAATGAGAGATCTGGCAAATGTTAATTAAAATATAAGCAGTTATAATTTGCAGTAGCCACTTTATAATTTGCAGTCGCCAACCTTTTGCAGTCACGAGTCTTAAATCACCAATTTTATCAAAGTGTAAAAAAAGTGATTATGTGTACATCACAAAGTGCAATGTTTTAACAAGTGACAATTAAAAAACCACCATTAGTTACTTCTGGAATCTCGTTAACATGTTGACTAAAAGGCGAACCTCTAAGAGGTTTGTGATCGGTGACAATGAAGAGACACCATCTTATGATGAGGATACCGAAGTGATTCCAGCTGAGCTGGTGCAGAAGTTCCAGATGACTCTGCAAACCGAAGATGGATCGGAAAAGGAAGAGGAAAAGGCAACAGTAGAAGTGAACAGAAGATTGTTGAAACCACCGAACCCGACGTTGCAGTAAGTTTAATCAACATTCTTATCCTCACGCCATAATGAAAAAATGTTTATTTCCATAAATTGATTAGGTTAACAATAAACCGAGGCTGACTTGCTGGTTTTTTAGTGAGTGAACACTTGTGCCAGGAGCAGCCACTCTCCCATAACAAAATTAGGGTTGTTATGGAAACTTAACTAACTATATTAATTTGCTTATTCTAAGAATACATAATATGCAAATGTTAAATGTTCTAAATACAAATATACCAAAAACTGTGCAACAAGAATATAATATATTCTTGTTGCACAGTTTTTGTAATGACAAAAATTGTTTAAAGTACCAAAAAAAGACGTTACGGGTACAAATAATACGTTACGGGGTTGACAGAGGATCAAAGATGCAGCTTTTGAGTAAAATGTACCACCCTACCATCCTTTTTGGTTGATATTATTAATTCCTAAATGTAGCAGCAAGCGCTTTAAACTCAACATCTTTTATATTGCGCACAGCAAAGGAGTGGAACTCCCTCCCTGCGTCTGTATTTCCGAGTACTTCTAAACCACCTTCCACCACCTTCTAAGCAAGGGTGAATAGGCACCTTCTGGGTTAGCTCGCTTCATCGAGGATCCTGTATTAGCTACTGGGTTTTTTTGGAAAAAGAACAAACCTATCAAAGTAAAAAAAATGTAGGTCGAACATCACTCTCATCCCCACACACAGCTCATACAGATTCTAATAGTAAAAAAGTATTTGCCTTAAATGTTAATTATAAAAAATGGATTTCCTCAACTTTCAGTGAAACAAATGTTTTATTATCTTTCCTTAAAAAATATAGGAGACCAATTTTTTTTCTTATTTTGCACAAAACGAAGGTTTTCTTGAAATTTTAGGACTTGATTTAGACGAGTAGGTATTCGATTCATACATCAACGTAAACTTCTTTTACATAACTGAAAATACTCCTTTTTAATATGAGACTGTCTTTAATTAAAGTAATATGCTTGCATGGAAATAACGCAGTGGCTCTATTTATTTGCACCCGAGTGTAGGTTTTTTATGTAACTTCTAGTAATACTACTGTGATGACATTAGTCTAAATGCAAATGAACTCGAAATAAGAATAGGAACAGGGGGGCGATTCTCGCGCTGAGATATGTCGAATTTGAAAAATTTCTATGCTTAATTTCTTTGTTAAAAATGTAAGTAAAATTTCTGCTACTGTCAAAATCTTTAGTTTCAATTATCTTTGATAACCCTATAATGTCGAAGATTGCTTTCAGTGATCTTTTAATACAGATTTTTTACTCCAAAAATGTCGGATTCGAAATGTCGATGGCGTGAGAATCAGGCCTATGATTCGTTATTTTTTCTTTTTCATAGCCCAGTTATTACGGATTTACAGTTTTTGTACAATACCTTGCGATTTTTTATAAATAGGCTCATAAATTGCCTTGCGCGTTTTCCACTTGCATAGCTCACGCTTCCGTTCAGTGAGACACTTTTTATTTTTATTCGAGTATCTTTTATGGAATCTGGCTGGAATTAAATAGTAACGCATTTAAGTCTCCAATTAAAGGGCATTGTGAGCAGGTTTTATTTGTTCTCTTAATATTGAGATGCTGGAGTAAAACCTCTTTGGTGATTTATATATTGTATTGAACTGTTTCCTAAAAGTATTTACGCATGCTTAAACTTAAGAAAATGCATCTATGCAACATCTCGAGACACTTCTTGCAGACAAAGGGACCATTCAGCAAATGTTTAACAAATCCTTTAATCGGAAAATACACATATTGTTTACAATATTTTAATTTTTATGATGATCCGTATATCAAACGCTAGTAACAAGACAAAGTGGCTATCAACACCTCTTTTAAAGTGATAAGAAGAATGTGGGTGCAAGAAATTTCAGCGTAGATACACTTATTTTAATGAAGTAGGTCTATTGTTTTATCGTTGGTTACCAACAAAAACAAAGAGAAAAAAACAGCCCTTGACGAGTTTCTTGCCGGTTCTTCTTGTTACAAGGTCTCCCGCTGCAATAAAGTGATTATTATTTCATTCCTCATTACTAGAAATCTTGTCCTAACTTCGGCAACCAAGTGTATTTTTTTATTAGAAAAAAATATTCTCACAAGTTGCCCAGGCAGGATTCGAACCCGCGACTATTTTGACCAAAAACTTAATCATGTATTTTCATTAACATTTATTATTTTTCCCAGGTCTGATCAGTAAGTTTTAAAGGAATGGTAAATCTTGGTTTTTGTACCGACTTCAAAAAAAGAAGAAGGTTATCAATTTCGTAGCGTAAGTATATATCATGTCGCAGGATAATTAGATAAATCGATTTTTTGCGAAAATCCTAGGGATATGGCAAAAACACGGATAATTAGACAATGGTGTTGTCAATTCTCAATCCTACTGAAAAAAGATAGGATTTTTGCAAAAAAACAGGATGGCTTAGTAAGATTACGAAAATAATCTCTGGCTATTATGAAATAAGAACACTGACTGGATGGTCGGACCGTCCAAAACAACATCTGCTCTGATTGGTTGACGACTTGACGTTTCAAATGTCAGTGTATTCTCTCACGTGTAGTAAACTTTCTATGAACCAATCAGAATAAGAGTTAGCAAGTAACCAAAAATTAAGCCAATCAGAGTAAATAATATCCAATGTTACTAAAGCAACCAGTATTTTTGCAAAAACCCTATCTTTTTTCAGTAAGACTGAGAAATGTCAACACCATTGTCTAATTATCCGTGTTTTTGCAATATCTCTAGGATTTTTGCGAAAATTATATTTATCAAATCCTCCTACGACATATATATGTTCACCGATTACTCGAGAACGCCAGAACCTATTGCAATGATTCAAACGTTATAACATTGGGTTTGGTCCCAAGTTGGTCCCCTTTTTTTGAAATCGGTTCAGTATTTTTCAGGAAATCTTGAAAAAAAACTGTAGTTTTTTCGGATAGCGGTTCGACACAAACCCTTTCATTTCGGTTTGACTCAAACTAATAGTGCGGCCAGTACGGGCCTTATTATAACTTAAAAACTTAGAAAATATTATAAAAATTAAAAACCTACTTTAAAAATCTAAAAGTAAAGAACCATGGGCATCACTGGTGCGAAGGGTGCGGGCCAGTCACGACAAGAGCATTATCGCCAGCAGGCTTGATGGCCCTAGCGGATCCTCGCGATTTTACCCGCGAGGTGCCCGTTCCCGTGGGGAATATCGGGATAAAATATAGTCTATGTCACTCGGGAGAAATGTAGCTTTCTAATGGTCTAAGAATTTTCTAAATCGGTCCAGTAGTTCCTGAGATTAGCGCGTTCAAACAAACAAACTCTTCAGCTTTATAATATTAAGTTAGATTAACAGTTTTGTATTTATCATTGTCATCGGTGATCGGGGTAGGAGAGGGGGAAATGTGTATATAGAGCCGTCAACTTAGGGAATAGAAAGAATGTTTGTAAACCCAATTTTGTGCATGTTTCGTTATTGTTCCACACATACCTACGTTAACTTAGGGTAAATTTTTTATAGAAAAATATTGGAAAAAATTAACTCGGCCACAAGTGAATTCTCAGACGGGAATCGAACCCGCGACCTTTGGAAATCCGGTCCAATGCTCTAACCGCTGAGCTACCGAGACTTAGCGGTCTATGTATAAAAATAGCATTGAAAAATGCAAAAATTACAAAATACCTACGATAAATTTCAGAATTACCTATGCCATAAATCGAACTTGGACAACACAAATTACTTAAGCTATTGACGTGTAGATTATTAATAAAAATTCAAAATGAAAACAATTTCGTGAAATTTAAAACACTCTTAAAAAACCTATTGCTAAATAAGACCTATTACACAGTAAAAGAATATTTAAATGACAAAGAGTTAAAGAAATATAAATATAATGATAATTTTGTTAATATAAATATGAAGGTTATTAATAAGACTACAAAATGCGTCATCCTCTCTTCTAAATTTGCTATGCCCAACAGGGTCCAAAATTGTGTCTTTTACTTACCATCCATACCATCTTTGTAACATTTTGGAACGCAAATAAATTGAAATTGAAATTAAAACGTGTCAAAAAATACTTTTAATGCTAAATGGGTTGATTAAATTGTTTCCAAACATTCTTACCAGCATTTGGCTGTAGTACCTATGAAGACGTATGATTATTAGAAAAATACATTGCCTTTTAAATTAGTAAGGTATTTTGAAAAAATCACATAACAAGGAAAAGAAAAAACATACAAAAAAAACGGCTCGGCTCACAAGTTTTTCTTATAAAAGGAAATTTAAAGAAGGAAAGAATAGTCACTTTGTGATGTAAGCCGGGTCGATTGTTGTTTTAGTGTTTTCGTATACAAAATTTAAAATGCAAGACTTATATTATATAGATATCATTACAACATTAGTATGAATTACAGACCTATAACGAGTTAGACGGTAAAATGTACCTAACTTGCGTGTCAAAAGTTAGATCCGCGGTGAAAGTTTTCCGACTTGTCAGTCCACTTGAGACCATATTGCCATGAAAACACGCGTCACTCAGAAACGAAAAATGCTTAATTGTACAGTGCTTTCTTGCAAGAGCTCGTCAATAACATTTCCACATCACTAACACCCATATTCTAAGTCGTTCCTCCAAAACTTACTCGTCCTCGATTTAACGAAACCTCATTGAAAACCTCTTCGAAATACTCCTCGAAATCGGTATTCTAAGTCATAACTCCGTAAGGACCTGGAGGAGCCAAAGAGTACGTAGCCACTCCGTGTTAGGCCTAGCGCACACTACCATTTTTACCCACGACGAGGTTGAGTGGAGTGTAAAAAGTTTTGGAGGAACGACTTAGAATATGGGGGTAAATCTCGCTCATCACGTCATCGTAGGTGCGGAAAATTCGACGTGCTAGTTTTCTCAGTTTGTAGCGCTCTTTTCGTCTATCTCGATATGTCTGGTGGTATGAATATTGAAAACGTAACCTTTGTAGTACGCGCTTTCGTGATCTATACGTTATTCACGCGTGAAAAACTTTGTATGTAATTTTATTACCCTATCTTACTATATAGGATTAGATAGTACACAGCTCAACAATTACCTACATAGTACACAGCTCATGGCTGAATTAGTATTTTTTTTTATTCACGCGTGAATATCTTTGTATGTAATTTTATTATCCTATCTTACTATATAGGATTAGATAGTACACAGCTCAACAATTACCTACATAGTACACAGCTCATGGCTGAATTAGTATTTTTTTTTTTATTCACGCGTGAACAACTTTGTATGTAATTTTATTATCCTATCTTACTATATAGGATTAGATAGTACACAGCTCAACAATTACCTACATAGTACACAGCTCATGGCTGAATTTGTATTTTTTTTTTATTCACGCGTGAACAACTTTGTATGTAATTTTATTATCCTATCTTACTATATAGGATTAGATAGTACACAGCTCAACAATTACCTACATAGTACACAGCTCATGGCTGAATTAGTATATTTTTTTTCGCAATTACGGGTTTTTGTATTATCAATGCCTGAAAAGTGGGGTAACCCGTAAAATACGGGGCATCTGGCAACCCTAGATAAGTTATATCTTATATATAAAATTCTCATGTCACAGTTTTCGTTCCCATACTTCTCCGAAACGGCTTGACCGATTCTCATGAAATTTTGTGAGCGTATTGAGTAGGTCTGAGAATCGGCTACTATCTATTTTTTATCCCGAAATTCCACGGGAGCGAAGCCCCGGGGCACAGCTATTAATATTATAGATGCGAAAGTAAGTACCTATGTCAGATTGTTTGTTTGTTACTCTTTCACTACTGAATGGATTTGGATGAAATTTGGCACATACTACACGACCAAGACAATTAGGCGCATGACAGGAATGCGGTTTAGCACTTTTGGCACCTGCAGCCCACTTCTATCACAGTACTCCTCTTATTATCTGATTTATTAGCGCTACAGAGATTAACTGATTGATTACCGGTTCTTGAAATTTTGGTTTTTAGTTAGATTTTTTAAGTTTTTCTCAGCTGTCATGCGCCTAATTGTCTTGGTCAGATAGCCTGCCAGCGTAGCATGCGCACCGCGACTCGCTCTCGACGCTTATCTCGCGATGTTAATCCCGCTCATATCAGTACGGTGTGAGCGTGACAGACAATACGCTCACGTGAGAAAAGTGTCGAGAAAGCTTTGTCGAGGTGCTCATGCTACGCATGCTGGACCTCTATTTTTGAATCACTCGTCGCGCGAGTGGCGAGTCGAACGAGGAGGCGATCAGGCGATTAGCGACCTAGCATGCGTGGACCAACCTTTTCGCTTTGCCCCTAGCGCGCTCGCATTGGGAGGCGGTACTACAGGTGAAAAGCGAAGCTATGTATATACGGGCAAGGTCACTTTTGCGGAATACGGAAACTCAAACGTCGCACGAAAATCAGTAGAATCCTCGAGACGAGTGAATCAAAAATAGAGCTCCTGGATTAAAAACATAGGATACTTTTTATCCCGATATTCCCGAGGGCGGCCGCTAGCGGTAACTAAAATTAATGATATTGTTGAATGAAGATATAAAATCTATGAAATAAGAATTTTCCTGTTTACTGTAACAACTTGTAATTAAATATTTAAGTACTTAAAATGACGTTTCAGTGGCCGTTAAAATTGAGGAGCTCGGTTGCACGAATGAGGTGGTTAAGCAACTCTAGCAATGGTCGGTCACGGGATGGGTGACCAAAATATTTTTTTTGTTCCGAGCTCCTCCGTGCTTCGAAAGGCACGTTCAACCATTAGTCCTGGCGATAGCCTTAGATAAACGGTGGTGCACAAAACCGAAAACAATATAACTCCCCCCACTGGGAATCGAACACGGGACCACTGGATCTAAAACCGGAAGTGATGTTGAATGGAGATGTAAAATCTAATAACAATTTTGGTCGTCTGACACCAAAAAGTTTATTAAAGATCTTTCCATAAGACTGGTCCACGTATCAGGAGACCTGAGAGCTGGTGCCTATCTTGCCCAGCGGCTGAAACTTTGAATTCAGCGGGGCAACAGCGCCAGTGTTCTCGGTACTATGCCTCGCGGCTGTAAGTTGGACGGCGTATTTTTGTTATAAGTAGTATTGTATATTTTTTTGCTACTAATTTGTAAATATTTAATAAACGAAAAAGTCTTTTAAATTGAAATAATACATTTCCTACTCACCGTGACAGCATTGTAAATATTTCTTAGACTCACACCAATTAACCTAGCCCCAAAGTAAGCACTGTAAGGCTTGTGTTATGGGATACTAGGGTAACGGATATAAATACAAATAATTATACATATATAATTATTTATGTGTAAATGCTCGTATTCATCATACAAACATTTGCCCCTACCGGGATTTGAACCCGGGACCTCAGAGTAAACGACACCTTGAAACCAGTGTACGTACCACTCTACCACGGAGGTCGTCAAAGGTACTTAGGTAAGTAATTAAAATATTTGCTCGACAATGACGTGTATCTAAGTGGTCATTAAAATTATAGCGCCATTAGTATCCTTCTTAACACACTTTAATAAAGGCACCGATAACATAGTTGACGACCTTCTTGGCAACTAGACACTTACCTAATCTCTAATTCAAATTTCAAATTCAATATCATTTATTCAGTCTAGGCTGTTACAAGCACTTATGAACGTCAAAGAAGCTACGCCATCGGTTCACAAACCCTACGGCGGGAGACCGCGTAACGAGAATAACCGGCAAGAAACTCGTCAAGGGCTATGTTTTTCTCCCTGTTTTACTTCATACAGAGTCGTCAAATTGAAAAGTAAGGTCAATTTCCATCACAAAAGAAAATACTAATTATAATATTACATTTTATGGTTATCCTAACCGTAAACAATTTTCAACTCGCAAGGAAGGACTTACATTTAACACTCTCTCTCTTTCTCATGAGGATTTACCTACTTTGTGGCCACCTCTGGTGTCAAAGTTTACCAAGCCGGCTATAAGGCATTGATCTAAATTGTATTTTCCGATTATTTAACAATTTTGGAAGTAGGTACCTAGTTGGAGCGAAGATCATTTTCCCCGATTCGGATTCATTGAACTCCTCCCGCACTATAAGAGCTATGGCCACGAAAATTGGCATGTAACACCGTGTTCAGCTAAAGATAGTTTGCAAAAAAATAATCGGACCTACCACGGAGAATAATCACCAAACTAAAAAAAGACATCGAAAAAAAAAACGATTTATCTTAGGAATAGAACCTTGAAATTTTACACATGCACGTGGGTGGGTCAACCACAGCTTTTAAAAAAAGAAAATCTAAAATAAATAAATATATCCATCATCAGCCTGTGCACGTCCACTGCTGGACATAAGCCTCTCCTAGCTCACGCCCATTGTGGCGTTCATAGGAGGCTATTAGCCTACTGCTACCACGCTGGCCAGACGGGTTGGTAGAGGGTTTGTTTCAAGTTTTCCTTCTCTCGCACAGGTGTTCAGTGCGTCGAGCCTCTTAGTCGACTCTTACGACATCCCAGGCATGTAAGGGCGTGGTGACACTTGTATTCTTAGGCCGTCACCACACGGCACAATAAATCTATATACTTAATTCAGGTTCGCAAAATTTGAGACGACTCGATAGGGACTTTGGCGCGTAGTACGCGGCCGAGTAAGGTATCAAATTAAAGGTACTCGAGTCTATTTGTTCCGAAAACTATAAAATATACAAAATGTTAAACGTGATGATCACAAACTGCAATTAAAGATTTTCGCATAATTTGGAATTTTTCTTCGATCGACGAACCCGAGTATCGTGTTGTAACCGCCCTAGTTGTGGCGTTCATAGGAGGCTATTAGCCTACTGCTACCACGCTGGCCAGACGGGTTGGTAGAGGGTTTGTTTTAAGTTTTCCTTCTCTCGCACAGGTGTTCAGTGCGTCGAGCCTCATAGTCGACTCTTACGACATCCCAGGCATGTAAGGGCGTGGTGACACTTGTATTCTTAGGCCGTCACCACACGGCACAATAAATATATACTAATATTATAAAGCTGAATAGTTTGTTTGTTTGAACGTGCTAATCTCAGGAACTACTGGACCGAATTAGAAAATTCTTAGACCATTAAAAAGCTACATTTCTCCCGAGAGATCTAGGCTATATTTTATCCAGATATTCCCACCGCGTAAAACCGCGAGGATCCGCTAGTAAATAATAAATAAATAATTGCATACAACACACCAATTATCTAGCCCACGTTAAGTTTCATGAAGAGCTTGTGATAAGGATACTAGATCACGGATAAACATAAGATATACTTTTTTTTTTGTAAATACATAGGTACTTATTATACATATTAAACACCCAGACCAAGACAAATAGATATGTTCATGCACACAATTAATATTTGCCTTGCAAGTAAGCCGCACTTAGTAGTACTTATTTCACTCTGCTATTTTTCTTTGGTAGATTTTATATTCTTGTATTTTGACTTCAGATTTGTTTGTAGGAATTTGACAGATATGTATGTAAAGTCGTACGTGCTGTTGACTGTACATTACACACATACTCTAACACCATAAATCCCTTGCTGGATTGGCAGAGCATAAATGTAAATCAGTCAAGTGTACAAACATCATTTTTGTAACCACATTTCAATAAGACTTCAGTGGGTCAATTCTGCAAAATTTTTGTCATAATCGTCTCTCAGTGGAGTTTCAATAGTAGTGTTTATTTACACTGTTGTAACAAGAACTGTGTAAAACAGCACTACCATTGAAACACCACTATACCTAATAGGAATTAGACAGATATGTATGTTAAGTCGTACGTGCTGTTGACTGTACATTACACACATACTCTAACACCATAAATCCCTTGCTGGATTGGCAGAGCATAAATGTAAATCTTTAGAGTCAAGTGTACAAACATCATTTTTGTAAGCACATTTCAATAACACTTCAGTGGGTCAATTCTGCTAAATTTTTGTCATAATCGTCTCTCAGTGGAGTTTCAATAGTAGTGTTTATTTACACTGTTGTAACAAGAACTGTGTAAAACAGCACTACCATTGAAACACCACTATAATAGGAATTAGACAGATATGTATGTAAAGTCGTACGTGCTGTTGACTGTACATTACACACATACTCTAACACCATAAATCCTTTGCTGGATTGGCATAGCACAAAAGAAAATCATCAGAGTCAAGTGTACAAACATCACTTTTGTAACCACATTTCAATAAGATTTCAGTGGGTCAATTCTGCAAAATTTTTGTCCTAATCGTCTCTCAGTGGAGTTTCAATAGTAGTGTTTATTTACACTTTTGTAACAAGAACTGTGTAAAACAGCACTACCATTGAAACACCACTGGAATACCATTGTGACTAAGCATTAGCAGAATTGGGCCCCTGGTGTGGTTTGAGATGTCGTCCAGAATCAATAAGTGACGGTTGCCAATCCATCACCTATTTATTTATTTAAATTTATGAGATGAAATTGAATTTGTAGTTTTTTTTTTTTTTTTGCTATTTTTATAGTTATGGTAAATTTTATATAGAAAAATATTGGAAAAAAATTAACTCGGCCACAAGTGATTTCTCAGACGGGAATCGAACCCGCGACCTTTGGAAATCCGGTCCAATGCTCGATTCCCGTCTGAGAATTCACTTGTGGCCGAGTTAATTTTTCCCAATATTTTTCTATTTAAAATTATTTATATTCTTTGTTTTGAGTTCAGATTTGTTTGTAGAAATTTGACAGATATGTATGTAAAGCCGTAGCTGATGTTGACTGTACATTTATCCCATATCGGTGTCCTATAATTTTACTTAGGTAATACTGAACTCATTACTAAAACGGGTTTTTGGAATGTGGATCAAAAGCCAATTATCACATTTTGGTGGTCTTTTTTTAAGTATTCAGCATGAAAAAACTTACCTATTATTTTTTTCTTTTTCCCTTAGGTAAAAGTTAAGCGGTTATCAAGAATAATAATAATAATCCAGATTGAATAACTTAACGTTAGTTATTTTAACCTTGCATTAAGTGTTATTACCAATTACATCTCTTTCACTCCTTCGTTAAGTGATAGGTTAGAGGGAGATGGCATCATCGTACGATACGTCGGATGATGCCAGAGCCTCTTTACATCTGACGATTTTACAGCTACGCTTCGACGTAAATAAAACGTGTGTGACGAGATAATTTCTTGAAAAATCTTGATGAATGTCTGGCGTAGGGGTATTGTATACCTGCCTTTTACGCAGAAATCCCAAGTTCGATCCCCAGACAAGACAAATTGATATTTTTGAGTGCATGAACATGTCTTGTCTTGGACCGAGTGTTTAATAAGTAATAAAAGAGTAGTTACTTTAGTAAGTTATTCGTTATAAATATAGTAGTGGTCGTCGTCGTCTTAGCCACACGACACCCACTGCTAGGTATAGGCCTCCCCCAAGGATCTCCATAACGATCGGTCCTGCGCAGTCTAGTAGTATCCATCCATAATACAAGTTCATGGGAATGTTGGGCTAGCTAGATAATAAAAATGGAGTGGTTGTATTTATGAAAAAAAAAACAAAAAAAAAGGAATTAAACTTTCCGGAGCCGGACCGACCAGCCCCCTTACTCTTGACGCGATCGCATTGAGCTCGAGATTGAATTAATGACAAACGTCAGTAATTATGACTTTAAATAAGTAATTAAACTAAAAATGAATGCTTGAAGTTAGTAAATAAAGTATTTTTTTACTCTAGTGATCGATTTTAGCGACAATTAAAATAAAATAAACATCGAAAATCAGTAATAATTCTTGCCATTCAATCAGGATCTCAACGCGATCACTGGATCGCTGGACCGGGCTGTTCTATCTTTTCGACCTGGGGGGACTGCCCCCCAGGTCGAAAAGATAGAACAGCCCGGACTGTCCTCCGGATCTACTGGAAACCAGGTCCGACAGCTTAAGCTGTCAGCAGGACCTCAAGCTGTCAGCAGGATCTTCAAAGGACCCCTTTCGATTTGGTGCCAGTCGGCAGCGATGGTAAAATCTACTTTTGGTTTACTTGCCATTCTATAGGGCTTGCTAATCTTTGTCTATCTATGCCAAAGTTTGTGAAAGTTGAATGTTACAAGTTCAGTCAACAGCACGGGCGGCATTACATATTTGCACTACTAAAACCACCGCTATTACGAGCGAACGTAAGGGCGCTCTGAAGTTCAAAGTGTAAAGCCGTGCGTGCTGTTGACTTTATATTTAAATCAAATGTAACAATAATGGGTTCGTTAATAAATTTTCGAGGAAACATTCCTTTATTTTCAAATATAAGTAAAACTGCTTAAATACATTTTTGATAAATTATTTGCCTGAATCAGGAATTGGCTTAAATTAGAAAACTAACCTTGTTCTTTTATAGTAGGTACCTACCAATCAATGCTCTTAATCATAAAGATCAATTTAGTTCAAACAAAATAGTATCTAAAGTTAAAGACAAAGCCTCAAAAGACAAAAAAGATTACAATAAAGTACACAGTGTTATTTTTCTTATTGAAGCCGGTTCGATTTCCAGTGCAGGCAAGTGATTTATCAAAAATCCTTGAATGCAATTTTACTTATTTTTAAATGTAAAGGTTGTTTCCTTTCAGTAAAATTTGCTTTCTTTTCCTCCAACTGCCGTCTTTAATTTCTACCCTGTAGGTATTTAATGCTATTTTCCCCAAAGGTTTGAAAGGTTGCGGTTGCAGGATCGCGTCCCGAGCGATGTGGATACAAGTTTATTTTTATTAGTATAATTTTGCCGCATAATAAATGCTTTGATGATTTTGAAGAAAAAAACATGACCGATTTAAAAATCACGTCTCCGACGCGTCCCGCCTCCGTGTTTATAAACGCACCTCGAGTTCATAAAATTTTCTCGATTATCGGTCCGAATCGTTGTTAGAAACTATTTTATACAAACAACACAGAGTTAAGTTACCTATATCATTATTTACTTAATATCTTTTTGCTTTGGCGAATACTCTAACGTCATTTTTTATGTAATAATAACAATACCTACTAAAAGTAGTAGCAGTAGCGTAATTTTTAACCGACTTCAAAAAAAGGAAGATTTTATCAATTCGGTCGTATGTTTTTTTTTATGTTTGTTACCTCAGTACACGATCTTACATGAACCGATTTGGATAATTATTTTTTTGTGTGAAAGGGCATACTTACAACTTGGTCCCATTGTTGTAAAGATAGGATCTGATGATGGGATCCTACAGAGGTAGCAAACATTAAAAAAAACATACGACCCAGAATTGATAAACTCCTCCTTTTTTTTATAAAGTTTTTTTTTACATCAAATGTAGTATCTAGTGACATGTCGACATAGCTTTGTTGGCAATAAAATGAATACCTAAGTAGTGAATCTCTATTCTAATTTAAATAGAAAGAAAATGAACTGCAGAAAAGAAATTTAAAAAACCACGCGGGTGGAACCGTGGGCAGCCGTTAGTAAATAAATAGTTCATAATAAGAAATTAAGATTTTTTAATTATCCATGATCATGAATTTTGTTTTTTTTTTATATGCGTTCAGCAAACATCGAAAGTTCAATTCGGACCATACCTTTGATTTGATAGGTCATTCTGCTCTGCTGTCATTCATAAATGTCAAAGTCTCGCCCGTTCGTTGCTACTAAAAAATGAAATGAAAACAAATAGCGAAGGTTTGCAATTTCTAAGGAATAACAATTAAAACAAATACCCGTTTCTTTTGAGGAGGGAAGTGTTTGTGTTTTTATTGTGTTAAGTTAAAAAATGTACCCTGGAATGAGCGGTTTATATTCCGAGGGGCCATACAGGTTAGTTGAAAAAATATTATTTTAAAATGTTTTTTTACAAACTACCTATAATCTGTACGCGTAAAATTACAATTTTGTTTTTATTTTCCTGTGTTTTTAATTCTCTTCTTTATATGAGTAGGACAAGGAATTTTTCTAAGTATGCCACTAATTTCACTTAAGTTTCTCTACCTCTGGTGTTAGGTGCAATTTCTAATGAATGAAAACATTGATACTATTGCAAGACTTCCTATAGCTAGATTGCTCAAGGTTAATATGTGCATTAATTCAGTATTCCACAGTTTGTAATGTAAAAAAAATGCGAAAGAACTCAAATAAACCATACAAACATTTGTTTTGTGAAAACATTTCCATAAAATATTGTTCTTAAGTAAATTAAAACACATAATGAAGAAAGCAGTAACAACTTATTTGTTTTTTATTGAGATTTAATTTTAATTTTAACCTACCTACTTATTTGTTTACTTCCTTTTTACCTCTTGATTTTAATAATCACTTATTCACCTACTTACTTAGATAACCATGAATACTTTTGCATTGATCTACCTGTCAATTATTGACATCTATACTTACTTACAGTAAAATAGTACATACATTCAACAGCATCTACGGCTTTACACTTTGAACTTGAGAGTGCCATTACGTCGCTCGTAATAGCGGCGGTTTTCATAGTCCAAATATAAAGCCATACGTGAAATCTTTAGTGTAAAGTGAATCTTTAGAGTGAAGTGTACAAACATCACTTCCGTAGCCACATTTCAATAAGGAATCAGATGTGGTTTGAGTTGTCGTCCAGAATCAATAAGAGACAGGTTGCTAATCGATCGCCTATTTATTTATTTAAATTTATGAGATGAAATTGAATTTGAACTTATATTATTATTTTTTAATTATAGATTCTCAATGAAATTTTATTTAATATTTAATCAAATGAAAACATGTTCTTAATTCTTTACATTGTATATCATCGTCAATTTGTTACTCATGTGTTTTGCAAATAAATATATCTTTATCTCTATCTCTATTAATATCTTTTAATATGTCACTAGAAAGTTAGCAGCAGCCACATTCTAAGTTGTTTCACACTCAGTCCAGCAGAGAGAAAGTCGTTGCCTTAACCTAATTACCACTAAGCGGTCTCCGGTGACCGCACTCCACTTTACATGCTACCCGACTTTAAACTTTAAAACTATTGTGAAACTGCAAATTACAATTTAATAGGCTATTTGACAATGCGAAAAATAAAGATTCAATTACTGTTATCAGCATAAATTAAGACCTTAAAAATGGTTATTTATTAACATACGTTGGAAATATTAATAACTTTATTAAAAATCCGTAAATAAAAATGCATTTTTTAAACGTTTGTCACGTGACACAAAACGCTCCTGATTCGTCGAGTTTATGATGACGTCACCTGCTTGTAAACATCGTTTCCCTACGTATGTGGATGATAGGTCCCACAGATCAGAATACCGGCAAGTGACGTCACCGACCCCATTGCAGCGCCATTTTGACAATGTAGCGTTTTGGCGCGCTATTTAAATATTGAATTTTTATTTGATATTTTTCAGCAAATATGTACCAGATTTAAAAAATACAACTTTTACTGGGTTCCTTATACTCTACTACATATTATAAAATGGATTTTAAAACCTGTCAAATAGCCTATTTATGGCTTAGAGTAGATTTTATTTATGATTAGAAAAAATCAAATAAGAAAAGATGTTTTGATGGGTAAAGTGATGATGAAGGATTAAAATAAAGTGGCCTATATTGGGGCTTAGAGTGACCACAACTGAGTCATCTGCCTAACAATATCATTGCACAATGCATAACGTAAATGTTATTTAATCCTTGCAATAAGAAACAAAACTGGGTTTCTTATCATATCTTATCTTATTAATAATATTAATTTTACCTGATGAGTTTTTTGCATTTGCTATCTGTTCGGAAAACAATTAACGAAAATACACATATCTTTATCAGATACATGTAACATCTTCAGTATAATTAACTAGCGGATCCTCGCGGTTTTACCCGCGTGGTGCCCGTTCCTGAGGGAATATCGGGATAAAATATAGCCTATGTCACTGGGGAGAAATGTAGCTTTCTAATGGTCTAAGAATTTTCTAAATCGGTCCAGTAGTTCCTGAGATTAGCGCGTTCAAACAAACAAACTCTTCAGCTTTATAATATTAGTATAGATTAGTATCATCAACTGATTTAATCTTTTTCGTAATCTTCTTTAATTCTTAAATTAATAGATGTAATTACCTTCTTAAGCGCTTTTCAGACTACGCTATAACATAATAGCTTATAGCTCATAGCACAACTATATCACTCACCATACATTTACTTAGAACACGTTCACACTGAGCTATTATATATATTATTACTATACGCTATCTAACTAATGCTATGGTGAGCGATATCGTTCGTTGTGCTATGAACTATAAGCTATTATATTATAGCGTAGTCTGAGAAGCGCTTTAGGTTGTACTTCCACTTGAATAAGCTAAACTATATTGCATTAAGATTGTGTCCTACTAATCCTACATTTTAAATGCAAAAGTTTGTGAGGATATTTTGACGTTTTTAACTCTTTCACGCAAAAACTACTGAACCGATGTTGATGAAATTTTGCACCTAGATGGAAGATAGCCTGATTTAAAAGATAGGCTACTTTTTATCCCGATATTCCCACGGGAACTCGCGGGTGAAACCGCGGGCGGCCGCTAGACTGATATAAAGTAAAATGTTATTTAATCTTCACTCAAAACTTAAAAGAAATTGAAGAACTCATCATTACCAACTTTTTTTTGGATGGAAGCCACCCTGAAATCACAAAAAGGAAAACAGCTGTTTCATACATTTTGAGCACAGTTCAAATAAAATTGTTGTATGAACTATATTTTTTTATGTCGCATCACAGGAAGATCATTTTGGTAAACGCATTGTCGCAGATCAGTTTTAGAACCCGCGAGACTGCGTCTCACTCTAAAGTGCTCAAGGACTTTGGAGGCTGCAAATGGCCTTAAAAATAATAATAAATAAATAAAAAGAAATATTTCTTACACTCACACCAATTAACCTAGGCCCCAAAGTAAGCATTGTAAGGCTTGTGTTATGGGATACTAGGGTAATGGATAAAAAATACATATAATTAAACATAAATAAAAAATGGAAAATTTTCAAAATGCTGGACTCTGGACGAGTTCAAAATGTTACCCCTTGGTTGAAACATTTAAAACCTCTTTTTTAATTGGTTAAAAACATTTAATTTGACATATAATTTCTTTTCCAGGCCTTCTATGTCCCAAGGAACCGTGATCCACAGCCAGAGATTCCAAGAGAAAGACTTCACTATCGCCACTCCTGAAGAGTTTGTAAGGAGGTTCCAGGGTACCAAGCCTATCAATAAGGTATACCTTATATTAATATTTAATAAAACGAGCAGACTTAGATTATAGTATAGAATGCCATAGTTTAGCTATTGGTACTTCAGCAAACTTACGGAAGGAATTGCTTGTAAACAACCCTCAGTTTTTTTTAAACAAAGTCGGGTAAGTTACACAATTTATAACTCAAGAACGGCTGAAACAATTTAGATGAAATTCGGTTTTGTTTATTTATTAGTAGCAGCCGCTTGCGGTTTCACCCGCGTGGTTCCCGTTCCCGTGGGAATATCGGGATCAAAAGTATCCTATGTTAATAACCAGGTTATCTACTATCTGGGTACCAAATTTCATCCAAATCCATTCAGTAGTTTCGGAGCTTAATCAATGCAAATAAACAAAAAATCTAATCGTTCCTCTTTTTAATATTAGTATATTATTATAATGCTGCGGCCACACTACCGTGATATGCCAATAATTATGGTCTATAATATAAACAACACATAGGTGTGACCACGATAGATGGCCATACATTTATAATGCCAATCAATATGGCATATGACGGTTGGCAATAGCTCCGGTGGCGGACTCTCGCATATCAAAGGAACGCAGCATATGAAAGGAAACTGTAGTGTGACTTCACCATTAACCGCGGTAAGATATCGTCCCCTTAGTGGTAAAACCGATTATCTGCACTTTTTTTTTTTTGCAAAATTTTGTTATAATAAATTCTCAAATTATTGTCAAGATGGCAAGGTAATATACACCTTAACACATAGTTTAATTTTGTTATAATAAATTCTCAAATTATTGTCAAGATGGCAAGGTAATATACACCTTAACACATAGTTTAATTTTGATATAATAAATTCTCAAATTATTGTCAAGATGGCAAGGTAATATACACCTTAACACATAGTTTAATTTTGTTATAATAAATTCTCAAATTATTGTCAAGATGGCAAGGTAATATACACCTTAACACATAGTTTAATTTTGTTATAATAAATTCTCAAATTATTGTCAAGATGGCAAGGTAATATACAAATTTTGCAAAAAAAAAAAGTGCAGATAATCGGTTTTACAACTAAGGGGACGATATGCGGTAATTTAATGCCACAATTACCACGGTAGGCGGTACCGTAACATAAATGCGTAAGTATGTGAAGACGGATTGATGGATGGGTGGATGTTTTTTTATTACTGTTTCACGCAAAAATTACTCAACGGATTTGTATGAAACTTGGCACACAAGTAGAAGATAGCCAGCCCCCTAATTGTCTAATTTCAAAATCTAATTTATTTCTAATTTAGTCGAATTTATTTATGCTAAGAAAAAAAACAAAAGACAAAAGGTGTTTTGATGGGTTCTTAATTATTTTTTTATGTTGACTTGTATTTAGATAGAATTTCCTATAATGTCAACAATTTAGGAAAAAAATATTAAATTTGCTCGTATATGTACTGAACCACTACTTAATGAAATATTTGCACGTCGAAGATGACTGAAGAATGAATGAATGAAGATTTATACGACAAAATATGATGGAGAACCTTAATATATTTATTTGCAAAATACGGTACAACTGATATGTACCTACCGTATTTTGCAAATAAATATATGAATTATGAATTTAAAAAAAAACATATCTCAGCTCCGATATAACTTAAAGCAAAGTTAATCACTCAAAAATATGTCTTGATTGCGATAATTTGAAAAAACTAAAATAAAAAAAATAGTGGCCTCTGAAAAAGTACAAGTCCATACCAAATTACCCAAACCCCTCCATTTGTTTCTTTTTTATTGATTTCTTTAGGTTTTCATAGAACGCTGTTGTTGTAAAAAATAATAAACAAACATATTGAACATCATCTAATTATGCTCCAATGACGTCCATTGTTTATCTGCACGCGAAATGATGTAAAGGCAAAGGTCATTACTATATCTAGCTGTTGTTTTCTGATAAAATATGGTGGCACAGATATTAGCGGTAGAGATGACAAAAGATAATTAGATTAAGTAGAGGGAAATAAATGCTACTGATCAGGGGCGTGCATTGGTTTTCCAGCGTAGTAGGCACTGAAGATCTAACTAGTAACTTTGCACTTATCCTATCCTTCTACCGAATATTATAAGTTTGAAAGTTTGTGAGGATATTTGGATGGAGGAATGTTTGTTACTATTTCACTCAAAAACTACTGAACTGATTAAGATGAAACTTTACAGCAATGTAGCTTATATATCAGAAAACCACATTATATGCAAATATTTATAATTATCCTGATATTCCCACGGTAACGGCAATCACGCGGCGAGTGAAACCGAGAGCGGCCGCTAGTCATAAATGATAAGGTTCGTAATATTTAGTAGGAATACTAAAATGCTGACGAGTTTGATTGTTTGAGCACGCTAATCTCCGGAACTACTAGTTCGAATTGAAAAATTATTGTTGTGCTGGATAGTCCATTTATCTCGGAAGGTAATAAGATATTTAATATCACGTTACGATTAATAAGAGCAGAGCATTAATGTAAAACGTTACAGAAACGGGAAAAAAATATTAGTTTTGGGAGCTTCCGTTGCGGACGGTGTGTAAACGGTTAAAGTTATGTAAAAATCATGTATGACGAAATTATTCGCCATCAAAAGTTCTAAAAAAAAGTCCGCGACAGCATATGTCTATGTTTTATGGTTAACTCTCTATAACCATTTTTCAGATAATACAATTTGTTCTAAACTCATGTATTATTTGAGAAGCTGTTTTCATAAACATGATATTAATCCTTATCTAAATAAATACGTTAATCATCACAAGTATTTAATTTTGAACAAAATTGCCCTTTACATCATTAAATTTTAATGAATATCTTAGGAAATATGATAGTTTTAAAATAACTCCTCAACAAAATAATTCGCGACCAAATTCATTCGTCAGGTAGGCATGCTTACTTTATACTGATATATTCCGGAAGTTTAAGCTAGAACGTTACACGTACAAACAGCGCCCTTCTTGCCATGGGCGGTTTATACTTGAGCAATACTTTTTCTAAATATGTTGTATTCTTGTATGAAACGCTGCTTGCTTCGAGTAGGCAATTTCGAGACTGCCTATCGGTAGGTATTCAGTATTTAGCGTAAGGAATATCTTAGTGGGTGAGCGTTGAATAGAAGTTTAAACTAAAATAAATTAACTTTAACACTTATTGTATATTTATTTATATTTTGAATGAGGTAGGCACTGCCTAATTGCCTATATGGAATGCACGCCACTGCTACTGATTGACTTGCATGTATCACAGAATGGTACAGTCATTTTAATACGACTGTTCAATAAATTGCCGAATAATATTAAGGAACTGCCACTTAATAAATTCAAACGGAAACTATTTCACGTCCTAATTGTAAAAACATATTATTGTATAAATGACTTTTTGAATGATACAATGATTATTAGCATTTGTAATAACTTGTATCACTTTAACAAAATATTTGCACCTCGAACCACTCGACAGAATATGTTGGAAACCTAATTATAACAACTTTGTATTACCATATTTTATGCAAATAAATAAATAAAATAAATAAATGAGTAACAGGAGTTGCACTCCGCAAAAGTACAGAAACAGTACAAGTACAGAAAGTTAACTCTGCAAATACAATCAAGTTTGGGTGGGAAGAGTGGAAAAAAATCACTATTCCCTCCCAGGCGGGATGGCCAGATGGGGTAGGTGGAATAGATGGAATTGAAATGTACCCCTTGTCCCACCTGGGTGGGAAGAGTGGAAAAAACCCACTTTTCCCACCTTGGTGGGATGGCCAGGTGGGACAGGTGGAATAGGGGGCCATACGCTCAATCGTGACAATGACATATGTCCTGTCCCACACCCATATTCTAAGTCGTTCTTCCAAAACTTACTCGTCCTCGACTTAACGAAACCTCATTGAAAACCTCTTCAAAATACTCCTCGAAATCGGTATTCTAAGTCATAACTCCGTAAGGACCTGGAGGAGCCAAAGAGTACGTAGCCACTCCGTGTTAGGCCTAGCGCACACTACCATTTTTACCCACGACGAGGTTGAGTGGAGTGTAAAAAGTTTTAGAGGAACGGCTTAGAATATGGGGATAAGAAAGTCTTGTCAAAAGTGGCATTGCGCAAGGTATCAAGGGCGTTGTCCCACTGTTAGCTCCTTAGTCACACTGTGACAAGATCATCCATCCGTTGTCTCTATTTCTTACGCGTAGTTCTCATCATTTCTGACGACGCCATTTTGTCTTCGCCGAGGCCGCCGAGCGATGGGAGTGACAGAGCCGGCTTAAATAAAAATAAAATGAGATAAGGGTGTCGACTGGCGACGCCTGACCACCAACTGACTAGGGGCGTTTAAGTATTACGTAAGCAGATTTTTTGCAATTATTAACCAACCCCTCCCCCTCGTCAGCAAAAGTAAGCAAAGCTCTTACCCCTCCCCCCCCCCCCATGCTTACGTAAACATTGGTACAATTCATTGATTTATGAGCATCAATTATACGTTATGATTTTTGATTTTTTGCATTTTTCAATGCTATTTTTATACTTATGATAAATTTTAAATATAAAAATATTGAAAAAAATTGCTCTTGAGAGCATTGGACCGGATTTCCAAAGGTCGTGGGTTCGATTCCCATCTGAGAATTCACTTGTAACCGAGTTAATTTTTTCCAATATTTTTCTATTTATAATTTATAAGCAGTTATAAGTCTAGAAATAAGGAATAGTTTTGGAATAGAGGACTGTAATCCCCGAAAATGCATTTAGTTTTCTGCATAGACAATGTGTGAAAAAGTAAATAATTACTGCTGACGTAATCACTATCTAGATCCCCCCCCCCCCCCATGTCATCAAAAATAAGCAAAGCAAAGACCTCTCCGCCCCTCTGTAGTGCTTACGTAATACTTGAACGGGCCCTACTTACTTCTAACTTCTTGTATTCTGCTCATCATCCGCCACATAAGTTCCCCGCCTTGGCTAGATAATTGGTGAGGTTGAATGAAAGTTATTATTACTTATGTCTTTTTTATGCATGGGTAAGGAGAATGGGCCATGACCCACACGGATCCCATGAATTAATTCCTGATTGTAAGGACACATGTAAGGATTTTTCTTAAAAAACTTATTTTTCCAGGTTTTGATCGCGAACAACGGAATCGGAGCAGTGAAATGTATGCGCTCAATCAGAAGATGGTCCTACGAAATGTTCAAAAACGAGAGAGCTGTGCGATTCGTCGTTATGGTAAGAACTGACCCACTACGCCCACTGCTGGGCATAGATCTCCCTAGGATCTTCATATAGATGGTCTTGTACAATCGCAGAAAAAGCCTATTCAACTGTCCGAATCGAGCGTACGCGAATGGGCGTATTTCCATTAACCGACACGACACCGACGACGGCACCGACCCGACTGTCAGGGACGCAAAAATGTATGAAAATATATATCATGTCTTTCCATTCGCCGGCACGACACTGATACCATACCAACACGACGATGACTCCCCTGGCAGCCGGCCGACCTGCAAATCTGCGTTGTATATGCACACACGTGTGCGCTTGCGCTGGACGGGGTAGGCGAGCCGGTAGTGTGTGTGTGTCGTGTCGGCACGAAAAAACAGCGCCGGCGCTGGTGCCGTACCGTTGTCGTGTCAGCGTCGTGTCGTCGTGAAAAAATAGAGCGCCGGCATCGGTGCCGTGCCGTTCTCGTGTCGGCGTGAAAAACAGAGCGCCGGAGTCGGTGCCGTGTCGTTGTCGTGACGGCGTCGTGCCGGCGTCGTTTCAGCGTGAAAAAACAGCGCCGGCGCCGTTGCCGTGCCGTTGTGGTGTAGGTGTCGTGTCGGCGCGAAAAACAGAGCGTCCTCATTGAAAGCATTCTTTAGCGAGCATTTGTAAACGAGTAATCGCGAACAAAAAATGCTGCCCAGCGAATCAAATATTCACTTATTTTTTCTCTCTATTTTTATACGTCAGTCGTAGCATCCTGGCAGAATAACAGCGCTTCTGTGTTTTCATTCCTCCCATCTGAGAATGGCACAGAAGCAAAATGCTGAGCCAGGATATTTATTGGCCCCACATCTGCATATTCCATTTATAGTTTGTAAGGTTTGATTTTAAGATTTTTTTTTTTTTATAATTTTTTATTCTATAGTGTGTGTGTGTGCGCCAATAAATGTTTTTTTCTTTCACTTCCCCAGCAAAATTGAACGTTCAGTCGAACATTCTTTCGAACATTCTTTTGCGAGCATGGATCACTTTCGAATACCATGTCGTTAAATGTAATTAAGTCCAAAATGTCAAATACTCACGATAGTTCACAAGTGACCAGTCCAGTAATATTACTACATAAATACTCATTAATTTCATTATTTAAGTATTCACTTACAAGGGTTTTGTTTGGGCGAACATTCGAATGCGAGCCACTTTCGAGAACAATGTTGTGACGTCCACACCGACCGTAGTTCGTGCTCGCGTGTAAGCTTTGTAACACTCAGCTCAACATCCACATTACTCGAATATTCGACACCGAATGCTCATTACAAGCGAATGCTCGCAGTGAGGACGCTCCCGATATGTATACAGGGTATTAAAAGACTCATACCGAAGCCGTGTTATATGCGTAGTGTACATCAAATTAAATAAGATAATGTAAAAATGAGTGCTGGGAAACGACTTTTATTAATCGTTTCCCAAAAATGCGTGTTACTTTCACACGCAAAAACGCGTGCAACAACATGTGCGTGTGTCTAGAGGATATGAGTAGAGGTCGGGATCCAGTTTCTTTGATTGGTTTTGATGTTCATTGCGATTTTGTGACTTTAAATCTTTAGAAATAAAGATGGTGGCGTCGGCATAGACATCGGATTAATCTGACAGATGAATATGACACATTGCTGCTTTTTTTTGACACAAATAAAAACTTACCAAAGACTAAGAGCAATATGTCACATCCATGTTCACGCATAACGGACCAAATGGGAGTCTAAATGCGGAGAAAAGAGCCCATCACCAATACCAATACCAATACCATGACACATCCATCTGTCAAATGAAGTCGATGTCGATGTCGACGACACATGCGCGGTAGGGCCGCAGGTTCCCAGATTTGGCCCCATACAAGAAAATGATTGTAACGATGGGAAGATTACATAGTTTTGGTTTTCGTTATGGGTCTTTTAACACCCTGTATATGTATGTATTTGTAAAAAAAAACTCAAATTCACAGGTGACCCCCGAAGATCTGAAAGCGAACGCCGAATACATCAAAATGGCTGACCACTACGTGCCCGTCCCGGGAGGATCTAACAACAACAACTACGCCAACGTGGAGCTGATCGTGGACATCGCTGTGAGGACCCAGGTCCAGGTAGGTGGAGAAGTCATTAGGCACAGAATTTTTGGGTCTTCAAGTATCCATAACTGGGTCTTCGAGGGGCCACAAACAGCCCCCTAATTGTCTAATTTCAATATATATCACAATCCCTTTCAAAGATATTGTGACTGTGATAGTGATTTATGGAATTGTGTAACTTATAGTCGCAATCCCTTTCAGAACGAATGATATTTCAAATGACACTTCATTTGACACTTCTCCATACATTTAAAAGATATTTTTATCTGTCACTTTGCTTAGACACTTCAATCTCGTTCATTCAATACCTTTCAAAACTCGTCTCGATCACAATCCCTTTCAAATATTAAATAGTGACGGCCTGAAGTATGTAAATATCTTTCAAACGACGAATTCAAGGGATTGCAATAGATTTTAAAATTATACAATTAGCCCCCTTATCTTTAACGGCCACAAATGGGTCTAAACGGCGCCAGAATTTTGTCAAAGGTGGCCACAATCGGTTCCTTACGTGGCTTTAACTGGTTCTTTACGTGGCTTTAACTGGTTCTTTAAGTGTCCACAATAGGATCTAAAAGAGACCACAACCGGGACATACATTGGCCACAACCAGGTCTCTCTGTGGCTGTAACCGGGGCTAAGTAGTGGTAGCATTTAGTAGCAACAACGGGGTCGTCTACGTAAAGATGGCGGACCACTACGTGCCAGTCCAACTGGGCTATTACCTAAAATTCTAAAGATATCGCGCGATCACTGGGGAACGTCAAGATAAAAATGATATTACATGTGATTGCTGGCTAATCGCTCGCTGATGGTTCGTTCGTATAGCGGCGTCTCACTCTCTCGCGCTCCTACCTTTTTTTTTAATTTATTTATTTAACTATAAATTTACATTTTTATTTCTTATGCTATATAGTGTAACAGAAACCAGAAAGGTTTATTCGTACACTATCAGCATCACTACATACTCGATTAACATAATTTTAAAAAGCCTAAGTACTTACAAAATTATTTTACTACAACATATTTATATTTTACAACAAATCAAGTGCCTACGTATGTTTCAAAAACCGAACAAAATTACTAACCATAGTGAAATATTAATACTACTATTGATTCTATAGTATAGACAAAGACAGCAGACCTAGGTGCAAGAGTGAGACGCCGCGTGTTGCTATGACGCTAGCGCCAAAAACAGTTTGGTAGCAATAACAGGAACTAAATTAATGTACATTGTAGTTCATCGTTTGTTCGGTAGAGGTAAGTTTCGTGACGTAAAGCAATTATAGCGCAATTTCTGCTGTCGCGTTGCTGTTGCAAAGACAGGTAATAGCCCCGCCGGGCGGGTCCAACAGCAACAGCTACGCCAACGTGGAGCTGTGGCTCCATCGCGTAAGTGCCGTCGGCATCGCTGTCAACTTCATTTTGACAGCCGATTGCGTTTACGTACAATGCAACTTCAACGTTACCAATAACGTTAACAATAAGATTCCTTTTCAATAGTCAGTTAATACTCGACTCTGTGTGTGACCGAGACAGCGCTAATCATCAGCGCTCGCGTGTGAAGAGTTGTGCTCATATTCGACACATCGACGGCACTTACGTCAGGTCACTGATCGTAGACATCGCTGTGAGGACCCAGGTCCAGATGGGTATAATAGATATTATGAACAACATGTTTAAAGTGGCCACAACTGGGACTTACTGGTCTTTGAGTTACTATAACTGTGTCTTGGTGTGGCCATAACTCTCCCACACCACGAACCAGGTTTAAGAGTGGCCATAACTGAGTCTTAGAGTGTCAACAACTGGGGCTCAGTGTGGCCACAACCCAGTTCGAGTCTTAGAGCTAGCGCAGACGACGGATAACGGAGGACTTTTTGTCCGCGACACGTCTTTATTGTTAACCAAATAAGATTCAACTTAGATCGCGTATATCCATGAAAAGTACGCGATAGTCCTCGTTATTTATTCAACTTTATGTTCTTAGTAATAAGGTCGTGTCGCGGACAAAAAGTCCGTCGTCTGCGCAGGCATTTAGAGTGGCCAGTGGGTCGTCTATAAATAAAATAAATATTAATATGACAACACGTTTCCCAGGCGGTGTGGGCGGGTTGGGGCCACGCGTCGGAGAACCCCAAGTTGCCCGAGCTGCTTCACCGCGCGGGAGTAGTGTTCATCGGCCCGCCCGAGAAGGCCATGTGGGCCTTAGGAGATAAGATCGCCTCGTCTATAGTCGCGCAGACGGCTAATATACCGACGCTGCCTTGGAGTGGAAGCGGTGAGTTTCTCAATTTATTTTACATATTTTTGAATTTTTTCCATTTTTCAATGCTATTTTTATACTTATGATAAATTTTAAATAGAAAAATATTGGAAAAAATTAACTCGGCCTCAAGTGAATTCTCAGATGGGAATCGAACCCATGACCTTTGGAAATCCGGTCCAATGCTCTAACCGCTGAGCTACCGAGACTTAGTTATGGAGTCTACAGTTATTTAACTGTGTAATGGTGCTCTTAAGCGGGCCATTTTTAACCCCCGACGCAGCGCAAAGAGGGGTGTTATAAGTTTGAAGCCTATGTCTGTCTGTCTGTCTGTCTATACGTATATTCGTAGAGCCTAAACGAATCAAGTGATTTTAATGCGGTTTTTTTTATTGAAAGCTAAATTATTCGAGATGGTTTTTAGCCACGTTTGATGATAATCACCACAAGTGAATTCTCAGACGGGAATCGAACCCGCGACCTTTGAAAATGGTCTCGGTAGCTCAGCGGTTAGAGCATTGGACCGGATTTCCAAAGGTCGCGGGTTCGATTCCCGTCTGAGAATTCACTTGTGGGCGACTTATTTTTTTCCAATATTTTTTTATATAAAATTTTACCATAGATGTGGTTTTTTGTTGGATTGCAGATAAATAGGTATAACTGTGTTGCACCCAGATGCTTTTTTTCAACCCATCCTCGAAACCAACGTCTTTTCTTCCGATTTAACCTTTTTTTTTTCTATATTTTATCATTTCTACAACGACGTTTTGCATCATAAAATACAGCTTTGATTTTGACAGGGCCATTGCCTCCGCTATCCTGATAATATCACGACACTATAATTAAAACGAAAGAAGTTTCACATGTGCTAAAATTAGTTTCACGAAACTAGTTTTATCATGAATGACACTTGTTTCGTAATGTAAATCCGGCTTTATGTTAGCACAGTGCGACACAAAAGAGTAGAAAATAATAGGTGGCGCCACTAGTCTGTAACTATTTTATTATAGTATGTTATTTGTTTGGTTGGTGGTAGGACTTGTGGTAAGTCCGCCTGGCTAGCTACCACCATCTTATCTAAGTGTACACGTGTACGCTTTTTTGGTTTTACAAAAAAAATCTAAATTTTGAACATAACGTATATTATGTTAGTTTATCTAGATGATTTCATAATAGTCGTTCTGAATTTAAAATATCTTAAATAATTAAGGCGCTACTCGGAAAAAGTATGGACTTTTTGATATAAAACTATAACACGGTTACGGTTGTTACAAATCTGGTAATAACATATATATTTCTTCATACCTTTATCTAGATTAGTATAGTTTCGAAAACACGATTTTATGATTTTGCCTCGACACTTTTTCTTTTCGAAAAGACCTCTAAAAAATACGAAAATTCAAGATTATTCTTAAATGGGGTTACTTACACTATTGGACATTGGTTTAATAAGTGGACATCAATAATATTGAGGCATCGTATAGAAGCATTTTTTTTAAATCGCTGTAGTTTTTTAATACGAAGTGATTTTGCGTTTTTTTTGCTTAATCTGCAAAATCGGTCTCGCTCCCCTTAAGTATTGTTTGCTAAGTACTGTGTATTTGCTTGCTAGAAGCTGATTTTTCTAGTTTCAATTTACGTTTTAATATATCGGTAGAAGTTGTAACTTATATTCTTCTAACTTCTTGAAATATGACAATTTACTTAATATTTTTTGTTGTTGCAGAATTGAAAGCTGAATACAACAGCAAGAAAATCAAGATATCATCTGAGCTATTTGCCAAGGGTTGCGTCACGTCGCCTGAGCAGGGGTTGCAAGCAGCGCATAAAATTGGTGAGTATTTAACATCATCAACAACAACATCATAACAGCTCAAGGTCACCCAGCGTGCAATGGAGAGGGCTATGCGTTTTCCTACGTGATCGAATCAGAAATGAGGAGATCCGTAGGAGAACTAAAGTATCTGACATTGCTCGAAGAGTTGCTCAGCTGAAGTGGCAATGGGCGGGACACATAGCGAGAAGAACCGATGGCCGATGGGGCGGGGCGGTTCTGGAATGGCGACCGCGCACAGGACGACGCTCCGTGGGGGCCCCCGACAAGGGACCGACGATCTGGTGTAGGTCGCGGGAAGCCGCTGGAAGCGGACTGCGCAGGATCGATCGTTGTGGAGATTCTCGGGGGAGGCCTATACCCAGCAGTGGGTGTTATTCATTTATTCATTTAAACAATACCGGCTTACAGAGTAACCCAACTCGCTGGCCAAGTCATACAAAACACATAATTACATCAAATTAATTATTTAAAAAAAAATCAAAGAAATAAAAATAGACGGAATAAAATAATTGAATATATAAAACATATTAAGTCAGCATGCAAACAAAGAAAAGAGAACTATAACTATGACAATTTTAAAACCAATACGTCAAAAATTTTATGATTACACAAAAAGTCAAAATTGTAGAAAAAGTCAGTAAATAGATAAAGGAAAGAATAATCAAAAGTTGGATTTACATGTCAAAAAAAAAAGAAAAAATATAACGTCATATATACATAACAAATGTCAAATACAATTGAGAAACTAATATGCAGCTGCCAAATATCCTAAATCGTCAGCAAAGAGATCGATGTCGTAGTATTAATATTAGAAAGAAAGAAAAAATAATTTATTTGAAACAAATCAAATCACACGCCACAAAAACATACTTATAAATAAAAACAATGAAATTTGTCTCAAATCTGTCACGACTCAGCATAATGCGTGGTCTACGACCAGCGCTGATCTTCCGTCGTGACCGGTTTGACAATCCGATACGGAGACAAAAAAAAACACGAAGGTAAAAAACATATAAAAACAAAATACTTAATTAGCTTAAAAGATATGCACAACAAACAAAACTTTTCCGGCTGTATGGATCAACTCCTTAACATTTTAATAACAACACAAAAACTAAAAGTGACAGACCGGAGAGACATTGACATTGACATATACAATTAGACAAACAAAAAGCTGATTTATGTAAACTACAAAACATATTAGTATTAGTTATGTGGCTGAGTCGACGATTTAACATCATTATGATGTATGACCAATTGTAATATCTGTAAAAGATTGGTTTATCTGGTTTTATTAGTCAGCAACCATCGTTATTTTTGTCATATTAACGAATATATCTAGGCACCTTATCTCTGACAGGCCTTTACTAAGGATCCCCGGAGGATTCGCCGCTCCGCTCGCCTCTCTAGGGAGAGGCGGCGCCAGGAGGAGGCGCAGTAGCTTCGAAGTGGGGATTGGGCGGCGGGACGGGGAATCCCGTCGTCCAGCTAGGACCCCCGTGGTGGATGGGCGCGCCATGTGTTTCCGCACGCCCAACCAGTAGTGGTAGTCTGGGTCACTCCACGGACCCGGAGAGAAAGGCCCAAGGGGGCAGACGCGGGGCGGGGACCCGGTAGAATGCAACCCTTATCCCGGCAATCTCCGTCCACTCGCGCGGTTGGAACACCCAGGGGGTTTTAGTGGGTTCGAGTCCCACATAACCCCTCTGTCTCCCCGGACGGGGGGGTATGCGCGGGCATTTCCCCCTGGAGAAAAAAAAAAAAAAAAAAAATGCCTTTACTAAGGATAGGTTATTGAAATCGGATATGATTGTTTCCACGACTGAGACAAACCTTCCTAAGGGTGGATTGCACTATCTAACTTTAACAATATTTTTTTTTAACGGTAGAAAAGAGTATAGGAGTTGACAACTTTGTCAGCCATGAATCGGTAAAACTGGTGCAACTCGGCTTAAGAGCTAGCGCAGACGACGGATAACGGCGGACTTTTTGTCCGCGACACGTCTTTATTGTTAACCAAATAAGATTCAACTTAGACCGCGTATATCCGCGAAAAGTACGCGATAGTCCTCGTTATTTATTCAACTTTATGTTCTTAGTAATAAGGTCGTGTCGCCGAATTCAATGTCCGTCGTCTGCGCAGGCCATAAGGGACATAAAGCTTGGCGGCCAGAGCCTATATATTTATGATTCTATTTTTTTATAATTTATTTTAATATTGAAATGACCTTTCTCAGGTTTTCCTGTAATGATCAAAGCATCCGAAGGCGGTGGTGGTAAAGGAATCAGGAAAGTGGAGAATCCTGATGACTTCCACAACATGTTCAGACAGGTAACATTGCGAGAGCGAGAGAGAGAGATTTTTTTTATTCAAACCAAAGACCACATTATACTGAGAACAACAAGTATAACTAAAGTTCTCGCTTTCTATGAGAGAGACACAGAGAGAGAGACAGACAGACAGAGAAACACGCAAACGCCGCACGGCTTACAACTATAGCAAAAAGTGTCGTTACAACTTTTGGTCTTAATCTCTGTCTACCGTTATGATTGCGCGAAGAAATTTAATTCAATTCAATTCATTTATTTGTCAAATCACAGGTAATTTATGGTGTTACAAAATAATATATGTACAACTGATAAATATTAAACAAGAAAATATACTAGAAAAAAGCAACTAGTCTCATGTCGTGCTCATAGGTCTCTGTAGCATAATTGGTTAGTGCATTGGGCCGGACTCCCAAGGATGCGGGTTCGAATCCCGTCAGGGCGACATGAGACTAGTAGCTTTTTTCTAGTTTAATATTAATCTTTATTGTCAAAAAACTCTTGAAGTGTGTAAAAAGTCTTGTCTATAAGTTAGTTAAATAATTTATTTTTAAAAGTTAGATGTGTTAAAGCAAGATAGTATTTTAATATATTGTTTTCTATCTAAGGTGCAAGCGGAGGTGCCAGGATCACCCATATTCGTGATGAAGCTGGCCAAGTCGGCTCGTCATTTGGAAGTACAGCTCCTTGCTGATCAATACGGTAAGATATAAAACAAGAGATTTTACATAAGATTTTAAACTTTCGCGTTCCATTGTAATTGTAAACAAGAGTAACGGGGCTCATCGCGACATTTATTATGTAGCACATTTATATGAACTTACAGCTTGACGTTTCGGCTGTGTTGCTACAGCCGTGGTCACAAGCAGACTCAGTAACGGGGCTCAACGCGACATTTATTATGTAGCACATTTATACGTACTTACAGCTTGACGTTTCGGCTGTGTTGCTACAGCCGTGGTCACAAGCAGACTCAGTAACGGGGCTCATCGCGACATTTATTATGTAGCACATTCATATGTACTTACAGCTTGACGTTTCGGCTGTGTTGCTACAGCCGTGGTCACAAGCAGACTCAGTAACGGGGCTCAACGCGACATTTATTATGTAGCACATTTATTTGTACTTACAGCACGTTTCGGCCGTGTTGCTGCAGCCGTGGTCACAAGCAGACTCAGTAACGGGGCTCAACGCGACATTTATTATGTAGCACATTTATTTGTACTTACAGCACGTTTCGGCCGTGTTGCTGCAGCCGTGGTCACAAGCAGACTCAGTAACGGGGCTCAACGCGACATTTATTATGTAGCACATTTATTTGTACTTACAGCACGTTTCGGCCGTGTTGCTGCAGCCGTGGTCACAAGCAGACTCAGTAACGGGGCTCAACGCGACATTTATTATGTAGCACATTTATTTGTACTTACAGCACGTTTCGGCCGTGTTGCTGCAGCCGTGGTCACAAGCAGACTCAGTAACGGGGCTCAACGCGACATTTATTATGTAGCACATTTATTTGTACTTACAGCACGTTTCGGCCGTGTTGCTGCAGCCGTGGTCACAAGCAGACTCAGTAACGGGGCTCAACGCGACATTTATTATGTAGCACATTTATATGTACTTACAGCTTGACGTTTCGGCTGTGTTGCTACAGCCGTGGTCACAAGCAGACTCAGTAACGGGGCTCATCGCGACATTTATTATGTAGTACATTTATATGTACTTACAGCTTGACGTTTCGGCTGTGTTGCTACAGCCGTGGTCACAAGCAGACTCAGTAACGGGGCTCATCGCGACATTTATTATGTAGCACATTTATATGTACTTACAGCTTGACGTTTCGGCTGTGTTGCTACAGCCGTGGTCACAAGCAGACTCAGTAACGGGGCTCATCGCGACATTTATTATGTAGCACATTTATATGTACTTACAGCTTGACGTTTCGGCTGTGTTGCTACAGCCGTGGTCACAAGCAGACTCAGTAACGGGGCTCATCGCGACATTTATTATGTAGCACATTTATATGTACTTACAGCTTGACGTTTCGGCTGTGTTGCTACAGCCGTGGTCACAAGCAGACTCAGTAACGGGGCTCATCGCGACATTTATTATGTAGCACATTTATATGTACTTACAGCTTGACGTTTCGGCTGTGTTGCTACAGCCGTGGTCACAAGCAGACTCAGTAACGGGGCTCATCGCGACATTTATTATGTAGCACATTTATATGTACTTACAGCTTGACGTTTCGGCTGTGTTGCTACAGCCGTGGTCACAAGCAGACTCAGTAACGGGGCTCATCGCGACATTTATTATGTAGCACATTTATATGTACTTACAGCTTGACGTTTCGGCTGTGTTGCTACAGCCGTGGTCACAAGCAGACTCAGTAACGGGGCTCATCGCGACATTTATTATGTAGCACATTTATATGTACTTACAGCTTGACGTTTCGGCTGTGTTGCTACAGCCGTGGTCACAAGCAGACTCAGTAACGGGGCTCATCGCGACATTTATTATGTAGCACATTTATATGTACTTACAGCTTGACGTTTCGGCTGTGTTGCTACAGCCGTGGTCACAAGCAGACTCAGTAACGGGGCTCATCGCGACATTTATTATGTAGCACATTTATATGTACTTACAGCTTGACGTTTCGGCTGTGTTGCTACAGCCGTGGTCACAAGCAGACTCAGTAACGGGGCTCATCGCGACATTTATTATGTAGCACATTTATATGTACTTACAGCTTGACGTTTCGGCTGTGTTGCTACAGCCGTGGTCACAAGCAGACTCAGTAACGGGGCTCATCGCGACATTTATTATGTAGCACATTTATATGTACTTACAGCTTGACGTTTCGGCTGTGTTGCTACAGCCGTGGTCACAAGCAGACTCAGTAACGGGGCTCATCGCGACATTTATTATGTAGCACATTTATATGTACTTACAGCTTGACGTTTCGGCTGTGTTGCTACAGCCGTGGTCACAAGCAGACTCAGTAACGGGGCTCATCGCGACATTTATTATGTAGCACATTTATATGTACTTACAGCTTGACGTTTCGGCTGTGTTGCTACAGCCGTGGTCACAAGCAGACTCAGTAACGGGGCTCATCGCGACATTTATTATGTAGCACATTTATATGTACTTACAGCTTGACGTTTCGGCTGTGTTGCTACAGCCGTGGTCACAAGCAGACTCAGTAACGGGGCTCATCGCGACATTTATTATGTAGCACATTTATATGTACTTACAGCTTGACGTTTCGGCTGTGTTGCTACAGCCGTGGTCACAAGCAGACTCAGTAACGGGGCTCATCGCGACATTTATTATGTAGCACATTTATATGTACTAACAGCTTGACGTTTCGGCTGTGTTGCTACAGCCGTGGTCACAAGCAGACTCAGTAACGGGGCTCATCGCGACATTTATTATGTAGCACATTTATATGTACTTACAGCTTGACGTTTCGGCTGTGTTGCTACAGCCGTGGTCACAAGCAGACTCAGTAACGGGGCTCATCGCGACATTTATTATGTAGCACATTTATATGTACTTACAGCTTGACGTTTCGGCTGTGTTGCTACAGCCGTGGTCACAAGCAGACTCAGTAACGGGGCTCATCGCGACATTTATTATGTAGCACATTTATATGTACTTACAGCTTGACGTTTCGGCTGTGTTGCTACAGCCGTGGTCACAAGCAGACTGTCTGCTTGTGACCACCTGTTACTCTTGTTTACAAGAGATTTTACAGTCAAGTGCGCATCAGGATTAAGAGATATCTAAAAGAAAACCACTCTAAATAGGTAGATAGATAAACTGTTTTATTTATACACAAGAAAAACTTCAAGTGTCAATACAAATACTGATATATTCAATAATAGCGGCCGCTCGCGGTTTCACACGCGTGATTCCCGTTCCTGTGGGAATATCGGGATAATAGTAAACAAACAATCAAAGCTATCTAAAAGAAAACCGCTCTAAATAGGTAGATAGATAAACTGTTTTATTTATACACAAGAAAAACTTCAAGTGTCAATACAAATACTGATATATTCAATAATAGCGGCCGCTCGCGGTTTCACACGCGTGGTTCCCGTTCCTGTGGGAATATCGGGATAATAGTAAACAAACAATCAAATCTTTCCTCTTTGTATATTAGAAACCGTAAGGAAAAATTCCATTAGTTTATTGATATAATTGATTTGCTCGTAAATTAACCTACTTGTTATTGTTACTACGGCGTCGTATTGTTAAAAACGACACATTTTTTTTTTTATTTCCACTAGGAAAATATTTTTTTCTACGTCATTTAATATTATTAAGCCACAAACAAAAATTATTAAACTCAAATGCAATGTTTTAAGTCAGTAACATCCGCCACTTATTGTCTAATTTCAAAATCTAATCACAATCCCTTTCCAAGGTATTGTGGTTGTGATAGTGATTTATAGAATTGTGTAACTTATTGTCGCAAGCCCTTTCGGAACGAATGATGTTTTAAATGACACTTCATTTGTCACTTCTTCATACATTTGAAAGATATTTTCGTCGGTCACTTTGCTTAGACAGTTCAATTTTATTCATTCAATTTCTTTCAAAACGCGTCCCGATCACAATCCCTATCAAATGTCAAATAGTGACGGCCTGAAGGATGTTAATATCTTTCAAATGACGAATTGAAAGGGATTGCGCTAGATTTTAAAATTAGACAATTTGCCCCTTGGTTTTATAAATGTTGGTACTTAAATCTAATTTAATATATTTATGTAGGTAACGCAATCTCCCTATTCGGTCGCGACTGTTCGATCCAACGTCGCCACCAGAAGATCATCGAAGAAGCTCCCGCCGCAATCGCCAAGCCAGAAGTTTTCATTGAGATGGAGAAGGTAAGTCAAATTCAATATCATTTATTCAGTCTAGGCTGTTACAAGCACTTATGAACGTCAAAGAAGCTACGCCATCGTTCACAAACCCTACGGCGTGAGACCGCGTAACGAGAACAACCGGCAAGAAACTCGTCAAGGGCTGTTTTTTTTCTCCCTGTTTTATTTCATACAGAGTCGTAAGAGAATACTAATAATAAACAATAAACTTTACTAATCCAAATATGCTGTGTAGTGTCGGCTTAGAATAGCACTACCCCCTCTCACCCCGCGGGGGTCGTAAAGGCGACTAAGGGACTCGGCCTTCAGGAGGCGGGCAGCAGCGTCTCCTACAAACTTGGCTTTACTGCGATACCCAACCTGCCTGCCAAGCGTGGCGATTATGGCGAACCCAGGCCTATACCCAGCAGTGGGTGTTATGTGGCTGAGACGACGACGACGACGAATCCAAATATATTACAATGGCTGCTTAGCCACACTAGGATTGTGGGTTCCGGTCTCTTCCGTGCGATTTGATTTTCGACAATAATATGTACGAAACAGTATGCAACTAATAGATCTGGAATGTGTAAGTTAATGATAGTCTATTACCACCATATAGCCTATTTAACTCTGCAATAATATATATATTTTTTATTAATAAAAGAAATCTGTTTATTAGTTCCACAACTACAAACTAACTAACAATATTTTTACTTCTTTGTCGATAGACGCCCGGAATTAATAACCTATCGCTAGATATAGGCTATCTGGGATAGTTGCCTAGAATATTTTTGTTAATATGACCAAAATAACCACAGTTGCTTGGCAACGAAACCAGTTTCCTAGGCAACTATCTCAGGAAGCCCAATCTCTCACTAAAAATTTCGGCCGATAAACATAACTTAAACTTTCTTAGATGGTTTTTTAAACACATCCAATATTGAAAATCTTCTTGAAATCAGGATAACGCTAATATAGGTCTGTGACGCTAACTTTCATGTTCACAAAACTCGATATTTTTGTTAATATGACCGAAATAACCACAAAACTCGGATCACTTCTGCAACAATAAAAGAGACGACTTTTCTTTCTCTAGTCCGCAGTCCGTCTAGCCAAGATGGTTGGCTATGTGAGCGCTGGAACAGTAGAATATCTGTATGACCCCGCTACGGGGCAGTACTTCTTCCTGGAGCTGAACCCGAGACTGCAAGTGGAGCATCCTTGCACCGAAATGGTGGCCGACGTGAATCTGCCCGCTGCGCAGTTGCAGGTAGATATGGTTTTTTTACGTTATTTTAAAGTTACTTAGATTATGTATGTTGCAATGAAATTATAAAAAGAGGGATTCCATTAAATCTGGGATTTTAGTCTATTCTCATTGTGGCCAACTAATGAGAAAAATAATAATTTTAGCAGACCTAATGAAAAAATCTACTTCTAAAAAGGCGTTTTTTTACGATTCAATAGTATATAGAATTTTTTTTTCCTACTACAAACTATATGATTATACTTATGCAGCAAACTTCAAGATCTGTTGTTTGTATATTCTGATGATTAATTTGAATGAAAAATCAAGATAATTACCACTAAGTATATCTATTTGCATCTCACTCTTGTGCTAAGCATTGAAAAGGGATGCCAATAGAAAATTAACAACAATATTGACATTGCCATAGCGATGACTAGATTTCTAATGACCCATGTGATAAATATTAAACAAGAAAATAAAATATTTTCTTGTTTAATATTTATCACATAAAAATAGCAATGTAAAATGCAAAATTAAAAAGTTATAATTCTAATGACCTGTTTGGCGTAGGACGATTACTTGCCTTCTACGCAGAGGTCCCAGATTCCCCAGTCAAGAAAAAAAATTGTTTGCATGAACATGTCTATTTGTCTTGGTCTGGGTGTTTAATATGTAAATAAATAGTACATTACTGCAGCGGTCAGCAAAAGCCTAGTTGTGCCCAAGGCTTGTATCAGTACATTACTGAAGCGGCCAGCAAAAGTCTAGTTGTGGCCAAGGCTTGTATCAGTACATTACTGCAGCGGTCAGCAAAAGTCTAGTTGTGGCCAAGGCTTGTATCAGTACATTACTGCAGCGGCCAGCAAAAGTCTAGTTGTGGCCAAGGCTTGTATCAGTACATTACTGCAGCGGCCAGCAAAAGCCTAGTTGTGGCCAAGGCTTGTATCAGTACATTACTGCAGCGGCCAGCAAAAGTCTAGTTGTGGCCAAGGCTTGTATCAGTACATTACTGCAGCGGCCAGCAAAAGAGTCATTGATGGACGAACGTGTAAACATACGTATTTTCATCAATGCCTAGTTGCGGTTAACGCTTGTATAGTACTTTTCTCAAATAATGCGCGGAAATTAAAATAATGAGAAATAACGAACAACAATATTTTTTCCCGTGTAAAGCATGTTTGAGAAAAAAATATTATTATCTATTATTTGTACCATTTCTTTCCCCACAGATCGCCATGGGCCTCCCCCTATACCATATAAAAGACATCCGTCTCCTCTACGGCGAGTCTCCATGGGGCATGACGGACATCGACCTAGATACGCCTAAACAACGGCCCTCGCCCTGGGGGCATGTCATAGCTGCCAGGATCACATCTGAAAATCCAGACGAAGGTAAAAAAAAAAATATTTTGCATAAATAAAAAATAAAATGGATACAATTATGGTAGGTGCCTATACCTGACATAGCTGCGAGTATCACCTCTAAAAATCTTTGGATGGGTAAGAAAACAAAAAACAAAGAAAAAAGAATGAAAATAAAAACATGAAAAGGCACAAAAAAATAGTTTTGCTCTGAAAGTCTTGTCATTTATACAATAAGGATGTTTCCATTTTCACGAAAACAAAATATTCTTACAAATTTTGTGAGTACAATTGAATACAATTATAATAAATATATTAAATTAAGGTCTAAAAAAATTATATGGACTTAACCTTGCAACCGCATGAACTGAGTAGCTATTTCAAGTTGAAAAATCTGGACAAAATAAGTGAGCGGCCGGACTCAAGATTATTTCCAATAGGTAGTTCATACTAAGGCTTAAAACATTATACGGATTTAACCTCGTTCATACGGCACACATGTTCCTTGATTTATTTAAGAGCTTATATCGAATGCGATTTTTAATTGGAGGCAAAGTAGGGGGAAAGGATTGCTGTAACGTTATCTATCGAAGGATTTGAACCAAATTTTAGAGGCACACTAACCACTTCATTCTTCACAAGATGCTGTGAAAAAAATGGGGGGAAGAAAGGAAAGTTTGCTGTAGCGTTATATAATCTATGAACCTTTTCGGAAATTTCATTACGCATTCCTTTCTGCCTTCGCGAGACGAACCCGTAGATACCAGACTCGACCTCCTAGAACTAGGACCAAGGGAACGGGAGTAAACCATTTAACCCTATTTTGCTCAAATATCTACATAGGTGTATTGTAAGCCTTTTGGAAAATTCAAGCACGTGAAATTCGATTGAAAATTGGACTATTGTGTCGTTACTTTTGTTGCGCAAATTACTTATCCGCCCTTACTTTGCGAACGAGGTGTACTGTCAAAGTTAAAGATTTTTATTCAAACAGACTTATAGATAAGTGTTTCGAATAGTCCATTTTTTTCCCTACCAGTCTTTCGAAAGAAAGAAAGAAAGAAAGAAAAATGTTTATTTGACATCCACACGACGATACACAGATACAGATTAAAAAATAAATAAAAATAAAATACAACACATATAAATCCTTATTAAATGACATACATATTTTGTTAAATCTGTTTTTCCTTAATATTTACTAACATAGAATGTAAGATAAAATTTGTAACTAACAACAATTAATATGGACATAACATAAATATTGTAATAAGTATTTTGTATTTGTCTGAAATAAATGAATATAATAATAATAAAGCGCACACGCCGCATGTCGCCAATCTGTGCCAAGCTCAGTATAAGCAGCACATAAGACATTCGGGACATCTGAAATAAAACAACTTTTACGGATATCAAACGCGCTATATTTCCACGAACTAAGTTGTAATTGTCCGTATTTTTAGGTTTTTAGGGGTTTTTTGATTTTCCCGACGTTTCGACCTTTACAGCTGCCGTGGTCAAGGGATGACTGACTACTTATAAGTCTACCCTCGAAAAGTTAATTTATTTCCGTTCAGATACGGTTAGACATTTACTATGGCACAAATTATTATTGATTCGGGTCATCTGTTCTCACTGTTTATTGATTTAACCCTATTTTTCCTTTCCACCAGGATTCAAACCATCCTCGGGAACCGTCCAAGAGCTGAACTTCAGATCTAGCAAGAATGTATGGGGCTACTTCAGTGTCGCAGCTTCGGGAGGATTGCACGAGTTCGCCGACTCGCAGTTCGGCCATTGCTTCTCCTGGGGCGAGACCAGGGAGCAGGCCAGAGAGTGAGTACATGTTAGATAGAGAATGTTAAGCAATGTTTAGAGTGGTTTCGAAAAATATGGGTTAGGTCCACAATAACAAAAGTTAAGCAACGTTATGAGTGGTCTAGAATGGGATGGGTGACCGATTAAGAAGGTACTAACGAAAGATAGGCAATATTGAGATGGGTGATCATCACCGACTCGGTTTGGCATTGCTTGTCTTGGGGCGAAACCAGGGAGTAGTTCAAAAAGGTCTGCAAAAAGTGACTAAATTAGAAGTTAATAACGAAAGTTAAGCAACGTTGCAAATGTTTAGGCAAAATATTGGTGATCAATTTTGTATTAATTAACTCATGTTAAACATTGTTGTGAAATGGCAAAAAGAGGATGGGTAGCCGATTAAGTAGGTATTGTAGGTAATGACGAATGTTGGAAATTATTTGGAAGGGGATAGGGGTTTTTATTGAGTGTTTAATATGTTAAGCATCGTTGAGAGAGGTTTAAAAAAGGACCGGTTACCGTGTGATTGAGTAATTTCATTGATATTTATAAGAAATGAGAATTTATGAGATTAGCGACCTAATAAGTGAATAATAATGAAGAAAAAAATCCCTTGGCAAATCCTTTAGTAACAGAAAATCAAATACGCTAATAATAGTATTATTATGATTTCCAATTTGGTTAGGTGAGTTGTTACGTTATTATTAGGTTCTCTGGTGTCTCTTGTTTATTTGCAATTATTGGCTTAGTTTTAGAACAGAAGCGACGATCTCAAATCTTTCCTCCTTCCCCAGGAATTTGGTGATAGCCCTCAAAGAGCTGAGCATCCGAGGCGACTTCCGCACCACCGTGGAGTACCTCATCACTCTGCTGGAGACGACCGCCTTCCAGGACAACAACATCGACACCAGCTGGCTCGACGCCCTCATCGCTGAGAGGGTGAGTATACATACAATCGAGGGGAATCGTGGTCCCAAGTTCAAGGGTTTGCAGAAAGGGGAATTGAGGGGAAATGGTCAAAGTCAAAGATTTTTATTCAAATAGACTTATAGATAAGTACTTTTGAATAGTCCATCATTTTTTTTCCCTACCAGCCATTCAGGACATCTTTTAACTGATAAGAAAAACGGCCACAAGAAACTTATCAGCTTTAACAGAAACAACAACATTTACAATGGAACATGTTGTTGCCAAACACAAATTTTCAATTTTGAAATATATTTAATATAAGAGGAAAATTGGTTTAATAATAACTTATTGACTCTAAATGTAGAGAAATCTAAATACATCTATTTTAGAGTCAACAGCAAATCAGATCCACCCTCACAATTCAAAATAAAAGCCCACAAGTCTACATTCAATAATCGCACAGACTGTGACTGTATTTCTCTTGAAGAAACAGACACTCATAAATATATTGGTATAATTATAGATATACCAAGGCAAACTATGTTGTGGTAGCTGACCAGGCGGACTTACAACAAGTCCATCCACTAACCAAGCCGAATGACACCGAATACAGTATGTAACCCCGCTTGGAATTGAACCTGAATATACAGTGGTGGTCACATAATTAACGACAATAGTCGATTTTCATACACTCGAGGCAGGGGCGTGCATTGGTTTTCCAGCGTAGTAGGCACTGTAGATCTAACTAGTAACTTTGCACTTATCCTATCCTGCTTCCGAATATTATAAGTTTGAATGTTTGTGAGGATATTTGGATGGAGGAATGTTTGTTACTATTTCACTCAAAAACTACTGAACTGATTAAGATGAAACTTGACAGAAATGTAGCTTATATATCAGAAAACCGCACTATATGCAAATATTTATAATTATCCTGATATTCCCACGGTAACGGAAACCACGCGGCGAGTAAAACCGAGAGCGGCCGCTAGTCATAAATTATAAGGTTCGTAATATTTAGTAGGAATATTAAAATGCTGACGAGTTTGATTGTTTGAACACGCTAATCTCCGGAACTACTAGTTCGAATTGAAAAATTATTTTTGTGCTGGATAGTCCATTTATCTCGGAAGTTAATAAGATATTTAATATCACGTTACGATTAATAAGAGCAGAGCATTAATGTAAAACGTTACAGAAACGGGAAAAAAATATTAGTTTTGGGAGCTTCCGTTGCGGACGGTGTGTAAACGGTTAAAGTTATGTAAAAATCATGTATGACGAAATTATTCCCCATCAAAAGTTCTAAAAAAAACTCCGCGACAGCATATGTCTATGTTTTATGGTTAACTCACTATAACCATTTTTCAGATAAAAAAATTTGTTCGAAACTAATGTATTATTTGAGAAGCTGTTTTCATAAACATGATATTAATCCTTATCTAAATAAATACGTTAATCATCACAAGTATTTAATTTTGAACTAAATTGTCCTTTACATCATTAAATTTTAATGAATATCTTAGGAAATATGATAGTTTTAAATAACTCCTCAACAAAATAATTCGCGACCAAATTCATTCGTCAGGTAGGCATGCTTACTTTATACTGATGTATTCCGGAAGTTTAAGCTAGAACGTTACACGAACAAACAGCGCCCTTCTTGCCATGGGCGGTTTATACTTGAGCAATACTTTTTCTAAATATGTTGTATTCTTGTATGAAACGCTGCTTGTTTCGAGTAGGCAATTTCGAGACTGCCTATCGGTAGGTATTCAGTATTTAGCGTAAGGAATATCTTAGTGGGTGAGTGTTGAATAGAAGTTTAAACTAAAATAATATAACTTTAACACTTATTGTATATTTATTTAGGTTTTGAATGAGGTAGGCACTGCCTAATTGCCTATATGGAATGCACGCCCCTGACTCGAGGTAGCTTTGGAGCCTTGGTCCTTTGCCAAGGATTGACTGCGCTGTGATCTGATAATAACCATGCAGGGAGTGAATGAAGGAGATCCAGGTTGCTATACACAGCCCACTGATCTGATCAACATTCTAAGAAATGTATGGATAAGTTTTAACAAAAAGCGGAAATATCATAAAAAAAAGTATGGAATTTCTGAAACTGAAAAATCTGATTCCTACATCTTTTAGTATGTTGATCAGATCAGTGGGCTGTTATAGCAACCTGGATCTCCTTCATTCACTCCCTGGTTGGCCATTATCAGATCGCAGCTCAGTCAATCCTTGGCAAAGGACCAAGGCTCCAAAGCTACCTCGAGTGTATGAAAATCGACTATTGTCGTTAATTATGTGACCACCACTGTATATTCAGGTTCGATTCCAAGCGGTGTTACATACTGTATTCGGTTTCATTCGGCTTGGTTAGTGGATGGACTTGTTGTAAGTCCGCCTGGTCAGCTACCACAACATATTTTGCCTTCGTATATCTATAATTATACCAAGATATTTATGAGTGTATGTTTCTTCAAGAGAAATACAGTCACAGACTGTGCGATTATTGCATGTAGACTTGTGGGCTTTTATTTTTAATTGTGAGGGTAGATCTGATTTGCTGTTGACTCGAAAACAGATGTATTTAGATTTCTCTACATTTAGAGTCAATAAGTTATCGTCAAACCATTTCCCGACCTCCTCAATCCCCCTTTCTGCAAACCCTTGAACTTGGGACCACGATTCCCCTCGATTCTATGAAAATCGGCTAGTGTCGTTCATGATGTGACCACCACTGTACACTCAGGTTCGATTCCAAGCGGGGTTACATACTGTATTCGGTTTCATTTGGCTTGGTTGGTGGATGGACTTGTTGTAAGTCCGCCTGGTCAGCTACCACAACATATTATATTATTATATTGTCATAACAACAATGCTTTCAGCATTGTTACGTTTCGGCACTTAGAGATAAGATAGCCAGTTTCTTATGGTGAGGATTCCGGGAGGGCTCGCTTCCACTTTTCAGCCTTATCAATACTTAACATCAGGTATGATGAAGGCTAAGGTCCGGTTGCTTGTATATTTTAGTAAAGTTAAAGTTAAAATTTAACTACTGTAATTTTGACTTCGGTAAAAACATTACGTCGGTTATCTTCGCATTCAGTTGCCCAAAAATATTTTACGCGGCGGTGAAATTAAACAAGGGTGGAAAGTGTATTTTAAATAAATAACCTAAAAACGGGAGGTAAGCTAACTACAAATTCTATTAATGTCAGAATTTTAAACCACCCCCCACCCTGTCGGTTATTTTGACTGCCGTTAAATCTGTAATTTGACTGCTCGTTAAAGTCAAAGTCAAAGTCAAAGATTTTTATTCAAATAGACTTATAGATAAGTGCTTTTTTTACTACCAGCCATTCAGGACATCTTTTAACTGATAAGAAGAACGGCCGCAAGAAACTTATCAGCTTTAACAGAAACAACAACATTTACAATGTAACATGTTGTTGCCAAACACAAATCTACAATCTTGAAACATATTTCATATAAAGTAACCGCTGCTTCAACAACGCTTTTAAATTTGTCCGCCGGTCAATTTTACTTTAACTATATTTTAACCCTAAAGTTTGCGTAACCGAGCTACGAGCAACCGGACCTAAGAGTGTCCCCGTCGTTCATAAAAAATAAACCTCTTTCTTGTGTTCTAAAACAGCTCGCCGCTATTCTTATTATATTATAATAAGCTCAAAAAATAATGTTTGTCACCAGGTACAATCAGAGAAACCGGACATAATGCTGGGCGTGGTCTGCGGTTCGATTCTCATCGCCGACAATATCATCACCGCCCACTTCCAGGAGTTCAAGAGTGCTTTGGAAAAGTAAGTCTCTATCATCATCAAGAGAATGACATGGAAATAGTTTATTATTGCCACACTATGTTGGACAACAGCAGGGGGTCAACTGTGTTCTTTTAGAATCCATCATGTCATAAAAACGTTTTCTTTGGTTTTGTTTTCAATAAAATATTAATCTATATTATAATATTATAACGCTGAAGAGTTTGTTTGTTTGAACGCGCTAATCTCAGGAACTACTGGACCGATTTAGAAAATTCTTAGACCATTAGAAAGCTACATTTCTCCCGAGTGACATAGGCTATTTTATCCCGATACTCCCACGGGAACTTGCACCACGCGGGTAAAACCGCGAGGATCCGCTAGTACTAAATAATAATAAAAATAAAAATGTTTATGGATCCTGTTGTCCGATAAATAGTTACCATAAAGACTTAATAACTAAAGTTAGTATTTAATAACTACTAGGGATTTTGTTATATTATCATATGCTGGAGCAGCAGACAGTCTCCACTGCCAGCGATGACCAGCAGAACATTTTTTTTTTTATTTTTGAATTTTTGCATTTTTCAATGCTATTTTTTATACTTATGATAAATTTTAAATAGAAAAATATTGGAAAAAGTTAACTCGGGAATCGAACCGAATGGAAATCCGGTCCAATGCTTTTCAATGATTTCCAAAGGTCGTGGGTTCCCATCTGAGAATTCACTTGTGGCCGAGTTAATTTTTTCCAATATTTTTCTATTCTGCAGAACATTGTTGTGGCTGTCACGAACTCGCCGTAAAAGTGACCCGGCTTTTTTACGCATTATGGCCTGGAAACTGTCGACCATGCGTACGCGAACATTTTGAGGCGCTGCAGTATCGTGGCATAATAATAATAACTCTTCAAATTCGTACCATGACCCTCCACAAAGTAAAATTTTGTTATTGTTGTCCACTGCGTCAACATCAAGATCATTATTTGTACTAGAAAATAAATCAACCGAAGAGGTGAAAAGTAAACATTTCAACTCTGAAAAATATTTCAGGGTTTCATAAAAACTGTTTAGTCATTTATTTAGTCTTGAAAAAAAAAAAACACCCAGTCCAAGACAAATGACATGTTAATGCACACAAATATTTGTCTTGTCCGGGGTTCGAACCCGGGACCTCTGGCGCAGAAGGCGGGCTTAGTACCCCTGCGCCAAACAGATAATCATAGTGAGTTCAAGTGCTATTTGAGCGAAAAACTAGGTTATGGAACTCAGGTACAAAAGTTTACATTTACATTTTAGGTAAGACATTTTTTATATAATCGTCGGCAAGGTTGAATTACAGTACAATAAAACTTTATTTCAACAGAATAAATACACAGAAAACATTTACTTTAAAAATCTTAAATAACTAGTGTCAAAAAGGCGATTTAATCTCAGTGCGATTTAATCTCGAAAATCTCGGCGATTTTATTGAAAGAATAAGAAAGAAACAAAGAATACATTTATTGACACACACACACACACACACACATGCTTACATAGAATTTAAAAAAAAACATTACAATAAAAAAATCTGGAATATCATGTGGGGCCAATAAATACCCTGGCTCAGCATTTTGCTTCTGTGTCATTTACTGTACTTCTGTTCTTTATTTATCTGTAATTATCTTACCTAACTAAGATGTATTTGGACTTTGATTCATAATATTGTACTTTTATTAGACAGCCTCCGACTACGACCTCGAAGACATATTTTTCAATAAAAAAAATCAACGATTACATTATTATTATTATTAACAACATTTTTTCACTTTTTATCTCACCCAGGGGTCAAATCCAAGGCTCCAGTCAACTTTCCAACAACGTGGACGTAGAACTCATCCACACCGGACACAAGTATAGAGTGCAAGCGACCAAATCTGGACCCACTACATACTTCTTGTCCATGAATGGAAGCTTTAAGGAGCTGGAAGTCCACAAGCTGACTGATGGAGGTGAGTCTTTGTCAACTGAAAAAAATACGGTTTTTTGGTCTACTGAAAAGACCTCGGGTCTTTCGGTCTACTGAATGGACATAGGTCTTGTCCACACCGGCCACAAATACAGGGTGCAAGTGACTAAATCTGGCCTCACTTCTTCCGATTGGAATCTTTAAGGAGCTGCAAATACTCAAGCTGACTGGTGAGTTACTTGGTCTACTACTGAAAAGCCGACGGTCTTTTGAAAAACCCAAGACTTTTCTTTTTCTTCTGAAAAGCCATTTTATACTTATCTTATATACTTAAAAGGTATAAAATAAAATTTTTGTTTACAAACTTTTTATTTTGATTTGATTACTTGGTCTACTGCAAAGACCTCAGTCTACCTGGTCTACTGAACAATACTGTGGTCTACGTGATTATTGAATAAACTGTTTGGTTTACTTAGTCTACATAAAATGCTTAGTATTTTGAAAACTTTTGTCTATCGAAAAGATTACGATCTCTTTGATCGGAGAGACGAAAAGATCACGACCGTTTGGTGCTGAAAATAACCAAAAGACTTAAATAAAAAACTTGCATTTCGGAATTAAAGCAGTTTTTTTTTGGATTATTTCAACTAAATAATCGCAAACAATCACGCCAATTACCTAGAATTGGTGTGATTGTATGCAATTATTAATTGTATTATAAATTATTTATTTATTTAATAATTATTTATTTATTGAAATAATAAAAAAACTGCTTTGATTCCGATTGTACGTTACGTTTTTATGAAGAACTTGTGTTATACAAATATTAATTGTGGGATACAAATAACGGATAAACATTTTTATATGTATATATTTGTTTAATACATAATATATATTTTTTTTATACAATATACAGCCTTACCAAGCCAAACACACAAATATTTGTCTTGTGCGAGGATCGAACCTGGGATCCCCGGCGCAGAAGGCGGGTTTAGTACCCCTACGCCAAACAGGTCGTCATAACACAAATATTTATAAACAGTAGTGGTCACATATAACGACACTAGTCGATTTTAATACAATCGAGGTAACTTTGGAGCCTTGGTTCTCTGCCAATGATTGAAGATGTGATCTGATAATGGCGATACAGGGAGTGAATGGAGGAGTGCCAGATTGCTATACACACCCAACTGATCTGATCAACATTCTAAGAGATGTATGGATAAGTTTAAAAAAATATATATTCTCTGATAAAATAGATATTTCTCTGATCCTTACATCTTTACACCACTCCCTGACATGCCTGGGATGTCGTAAGAGTCGACTAAGAGGCTCGACGCATTGAACACCTGTGCGAGAGAAGGGAAACTTGAAACAAACCCTCTACCAACCCGTCTGGATAGCGTGGTAGCAGTAGGCTAATAGCCTCCTATGAACGCCACAATAGGCGGGAGCTAGGAGACGCCTATGTCCAGCAGTGGACGGCCACAGGCTGATGATGGATGATGAATTATATTATCTTGTATCTCTTTCAACAGGGACTCTCCTCTCAACCGACGGATCTTCCTACACCACTTACCTAAAGGAGGAAGTAGACAAATACCGCATAGTGATCGGGAATCAAACCGTGGTCTTCGATAAGGAGAAAGATCCATCTAAGCTCAGAGCGCCTTCTGCTGGCAAATTGGTCAATACTTTGGTTGAAGATGGTGGACATGTGGATAAAGGGCAACCTTATGCTGAGATTGAGGTAAGAAATTTTACTGCTCAATTAAACTTTTTTTTTTTTTTTATACAATCACCAATTATCTAGCCCACGTTAAGTTTCATGAAGAACTTGTGTTATGGATACTAGATAACGGATAAACATACTTATATACTTTTTTTTTGTAAATACATACTTAATATACATATTAAACACCCAGACCAAGACAAATAGACATGTTCATGCACACAAATATTTGTCTTGTCCGGGGATCGAACTTTGGCCTGAGACCATCGTTTTTCCTCCAGTTCACTGCGTTGATACAACGACTGTGAATTTTCTCCAAATTAGCCCGGCTTGGAGAAGACCGGCTTCCCTCGAGTCGGCTGACCCCATCCTAACTAATCCTAATCCTAATATTATAAATGCGGAAGTATGTTTGTTTGTCCTTTCTTCACGCCCTAACTAAGCAATAGCCTTAGTGGTACAACCACCGGTATCAGACCGATTCCCAGCGGGGGTACATATTCGGTTTGGTTGGTGGAAGGACTCGTCGTAAGTCCGCCTGGCTAGCTACCACCATCTTATCTAAGTCTGACGCCATAACAACAATGTTTTCAGCATTGTTGTGTTCCGTCAGTTAGAGATAAGATGCCAGTTCCTCAGTGATTGAGGATTCCGGGAGAGGCTCGCTTCCATCTTCAGCCTTATCAATACTTAACATCAGGTATGATGAAGGCTAGGAGTGTCCCCGTTGCTGATTTAAAAAAATGTAATGTGATGCTGTCTGATTTTTATATATTTAATTTATTTTATTTAATCTTCATATCCATTTTTGTCATAGGTAATGAAAATGGTGATGACCCTATCGGCCCCCGAATCTGGTAAAGTGACTTGGAATTTGAGGCCTGGAGCTGTGCTGGATGTGGGTTCGCTTATGGGAATTTTGGGTAAGTTATATTTTATAACTGACTTAAAAAAAGCAGGAGCTTACCAATTCGTATGTTCGTTTATATTTTTACGAAAAATACTGAGAATAAACTGCGACACAACTGCTTCCGACAGAGGTTGGCGATCTGTCTGTTGTCATCAGCAAGTAACATAGTATCCGAGTGAGTAATTCCTATGGGCACGACTGCATAGGCAAGCGCCTATCGTAACGCCTAGCGGCTGGTGACTTGTTTGCTAGTATACACGGTGTTTATACACGCTAAGCGTAGGTAGCATTGCTAGCTAAGCTAAGCTAGGCACTAAGCGCGCAGTGTGGCCGATCTCATAAATATAAGAACATTCGTTTTACCTTAGTTACTCGCTAGGTGACTCGAGAGGCTCTAGGCGATAAGCAAGCCACCTGCTAGCAGAGTCTAAACAGTCTGGGCACTGCCTACAAACGGCCGACATGGCGCACTCACACAGATATTGATTGTTCAAAGAAGGTCCGAGCGACTGTATTAGAGAATAACAAATTCTTTCTGGTTATAGAAAAAGAAATAATTTATTTGCCACAAACATGGTACAACAAAATTGATGTCATAATTCATTATAGTTTCTCATATCTGACCCGTAACACAGGCATGCAAATATTGCTTACAACTTACAAGTTATAAAACAACACAAGGAAAAAAAAAACTACTTGCTAATTTCTAATAAAATATTAAATCTTTAACTATGCATGTGATGGATATACTTATTTAAATTATGTAATTGTGATATGGTTTTGAACAAATTAATAATAATCAAAACAAAACAGTTAATATTAATGTTAAAATGGTATTTATGTCAAAAATAATAATAGGCTATTTGACAGGTTTTAAAATCCATTTTATATTATGTAGTGGAGTTTTTTTTTAAATTCTGGTACATATTTGCTGAAAAATATCAAATTCAATATTTAAATAGCGCGCCAAAACGCTACCTTGACAATATGGCGCTGCAATGGGGTCGGTGACGTCACTTGCCTGTATTCTGCATATCATCCACATACGTAGGCAAACGAGGTTTACAAGCAGGTGACGTCATTATAAACTCGACGAATCAGGAGCGTTTTGTGTCACGTGACAAAACGTTTAAAAATGCATTTTTATTTACGGATTTTTAAGTAAATTTATAATTATTTTCAACTTGCGTTAATAAAAAACCATTTTTAAACTCATAATTTATATTTTATATTATTTTTACATATTCTTATTTACTTTGGTGTACACTACGCATATATTTCGGCTTCGGTATAAGTTCTTTTAACACCCTGTAGATAAGTGCTTTCGAGTCGTCCCAAATTTTTTTCCCTGCCAACCATATAGCACATCTTTTGACTGACTAGAATAACGGCCGCGAGAAACTTATCAGCTTTAACAGAAACAACAACATTTACAAAGAATCATGTTATAAGATTTTAAACTTTCGCGTTCATTATAATTATATATCTTAATATATATAAATCTCCTGTCACGATGTTTGTCCGCGATGGACTCCTAAACTACTTAACCGATTTTAAATTAAATTGGCACACCGTGAGCAGTCTGGTCCAACTTAAGAGATAGGATAGCTTTGATCCCAAAATTCCCACGGAAACGGGAACCACGCGGGTGAAACCGCTCCCGGCCTCTAGTCTTATAATATATATAAATCTCCTGTCACGATGTTTGTCCGCGATGGACTCCTAAACTACTTAACCGATTTTAAATTAAATTAGCACACCGTGAGCAGTCTGGTCCAACTTAAGAGATAGGATAGCTTTGATCCCAAAATTTCCACGGGAACGGGAACCGAGCGGGTGAAACCGCGCCCGGCCTCTAGTATATCTTAATATATATAAATCTCCTGTCACGATGTTTGTCCGCGATGGACTCCTAAACTACTTAACCGATTTTAAATTAAATTGGCACACCGTGAGCAGTCTGGTCCAACTTAAGAGATAGGATAGCTTTGATCCCAAAATTCCCACGGGAACGGGAACCACGCGGGTGAAACCGCGCCCGGCCTCTAGTTATATTATATCTTCTTCTTCTTTGCCCTCGCTATTTCCCGTTATACGGGGTCGGCTTTCTTAATGCTGAGACGCCATCTGCTTCTCGACTAAGCGTCGTAATCGGTTAGACCCAGTTCCTTCATGTCGCGCCATTCGTCATCCAGGCAGTAATGGGTCTACCTTTCCCTCTTCGTTCTGAAGCCATAGATAGGCACTTTCTCACGACATAATCTTCCGGTCTTCGCATAACATGACCGTACCATCTCAATATATATATATTTTTTTTTTTTTTCACCAATTAACCTAGCCCCAAAGTAAGCACTGTAAGGCTTGTGTTATGGGATACTAGGGTAACGGATATAAATACATATAATTATACATATATATGTATTTATGTGTAGAAATATATATAAACGTCCATGACTCAGGTACAAATGCTCGTATTCATCATTTGCCCCTGCCGGGATTCGAACCCGGGTTTTAATATATAAGAAACATGTTGTTGCAAAACACAAATCTACAGTCTTGAAATATAATTTTCTATAAAAAATTACTTAGAAAAATTTGAACTTTAAAAATTGTTAAACGGCATTTACAACTAAACTTATAATTTCATTTCAAAGATACAAAATGACTAAGTTGGAACTTCAGGAAGACCTTTATTCCCAAATGAACAAAATTTATACAAATTTTAAAAAGACTTCAACGTCACGATTTTCTATAAGTTTTCTAGAAACAAGAAAAGAGATGATAGAAGAATATTGGCAAAGATTTTCGACAGATCACAGAGAAATATTAAAGGATGAATGCGTGAATAAGGAGTTCGGAAAACAAGTGCAGTGGTTTAATTAGTGTGTGCAATGAACATTTGGTATGGTTATCTAGTATCCATAACACAAGTTCTTCATGATACTTAACATGGGCTAGATAATTGGTATAATATAATATAAAGAGGAATTTTTTCTCATATTCCAACGATTTCCCAACGATAGTGTTAATGAACTTGATATAGTCATGAAGTCATTTCCTATCACTCCCTCTTAACTTATAGTTTTTTTTATCCCCATCACTCTGTCCTAAATTATATGGTCGTTTTTATTCCTTCCCATCACTATTTATGTATGAATATATACTTACTTTTTTCTTATTTCACTTTCTTTTTGCACCCATTCCCCTACTATACTTTATCTATACTCTCTGTCACCTAGGGTTGCCTGGAAGAGATTTCTATGTAGCAATAAGGCCGCCTATTGTGTGTTTACTGTCTTGTTTTGTGTCTCCTTTGTATTGTATTTCTTTGTAACTATGTGAAATAAAGTTTATTTTTTTATTACTATTATTATTATAATTATCGCTTTTTCTTCCAGAACTGGACGACCCCTCTCTAGTGACCACCGCACAGCCTTACAAAGGACAATTCCCAATGGACGACGTACAAACGGTGTCAGATAAATTGAACCATGCGCATAATAAGTATAGAGCTATATTGGAGAATACGCTCGCAGGTATATCAATCCTACTAATATTGTAAATGCGATCGTTTGTAAAGATGTATGTCACGCAAAAACTACTGAATGGATTTGTATGAAATTTGGCACACATATAGAAGATAACCTGGATTAAAACAAAAGCAACACTTTATCCCGATATTCCCACGGGAACGGGAACCACGCGAGAGAAACCGCGGGCGGTCGCTAGTAATATCTAAATGTGAAAATTTGGCTGTTAAGATATTTAGATGTGTGTTACTCAATTACATAAAAATTGCTGCATGGATTTGTATGAGTTTAGCACACTGATAAATCATAATCTGAATTAAAGCATACAGTCTTACAAGGGTCAATTCACAATGGACGACGCACAAACTGTATTTGAGAAGTTTAATCATGCACATAATAAATATAGAGTTATTTTGGAGAATACTCTTGCTGGTATTCAATGATTTTGTGAGGATGTATGTTTGTTACCTTTTCAAGCAAAAACTACTGAAAAAAACTGGTAATAACTTTAAAATAATTATTGCAAAGCAAGTTGGTGTTTTCATGTGCATTTCAGCATTATTTTTTTATTAGGTCAGATTAAATACTCGTCATCAGCCATTCTTAATGTCCCCACTGCTGGGGCACTGGCCTTCCTCATGGATGGATAAGGAGAACGGGCCATGACCCACCACGCGGGCCCAACGCGGATTGTTGGGTTTTAACGGCTGCAAATGCAGCCGGGACTAACGGCTTAACGTGCCTTCCGGAGCACGGAGGAGCTCGAGATAGTACATTTTTGGTCACCCATCCCGTGACCGACTATTGCGAAAGTTGCTTAACCTCAACAATCGCAGGCCGAGCGCGCGAACCACTCCGCCACGGGCTCCTCGTGGTCAGATTAAATACTAGCTTCTATTTATCATATATTAAATTTTTCCTTAGGTTACTGCCTTCCCGAGCCTTACAACACGCCCCGATTGCGAGAAGTGGTCGAGAAGTTCATGCAGAGCTTGAGAGATCCTTCTCTGCCGTTACTCGAGTTACAAGAGGTGAGTTATTGTATTCCGACTATGTAACACTGTTCCAAACATATTTTGATTAAAATTGTAATTGAGTAAGATAGTTGTCACATTGATTTTTACTAAAACAGATAAGTGATGTGCTATTTTTCGATAAAAAAAAGGATCGAATTAGTACTCGAGTCGGAAGACTTGAACAAGTATTCGAGTACTGGCACGAGTATTCGAATACTCGACTGGACTCGAGTACTCTTTGAATAGAATTTGTAGTTTGCTTTTGACGACGAATCCTAATGTTTCACAAATCATGTATGTACGTCTTTAACATCTCATTCTCATATTAAACTGACCGTCCGGGTAAGAAGGAAACATTACCACGTTTAACCTGCAGCAAATCATCACTTCTCGCATCTTGTGTGATAACTACACAATGCTCTTTAAAGTAGAGTGGTCATTCAAAATTCTATTGTACGTGTGGAGTAAGAAAGTTGCTATTAAAGTACACGACTAAGGATTCGAATACCGTAAGTACTCGAAACCTGTATTCGAGTATTGTGGATCCGAGTACAGTATTTTATATACTCGTGTACGTGAGTACTTGCCATCGAGTTAGTACTCGAGTAAGTCTGACTTGCCGAGTCAGACTTATCTTTAAAACAGACTCCATCATATGACAGTTTGAATCAAAAGTTGTAAAGAACAATTATTTTTACATAATCAGACCCCTGATGTAATAACGATGTTGTTACGTTTGAAATATTTTAATCGGTTCAGTTATGTTCGAGAAATCGGTAAACATACATAAAAAATAAAGATATGCGACGAATCGATACAGTGGTAAATAATAAATAATAAATAAATATTTCCATACAATCACACCAATTTATCTAGCCCATGTTAAGTATCATGAAGAACTTGTGTTATGGATACTAGATAACGGATAAATATACTTATATACTTTTTTTTGTAAATACATACATAATATATATATTAAACACCCAGACCAAGACAAATAGACATGTTCATGCACACAAATATTTGTCGTGTCCGGGGATCGAACCCGGGACCTCTGGCGCAGAAGGTGGGGTTAGTACCCCTGCGCCAAACAGGTCGTCAAAAAGTGGTGGTTACATAATTAACGAAACTAGTCGATTTCCATACAATCGAGGTAACTTTAGAACCTTGGTTCTTGGTTAATTAAAACACTCACATTTATTTAATTCGTATTTTTACTCATTCAATCACTAATTACAAAATAGGTAACGAAAAATCACACACTGAAAAATCACAACTTTTTTCATAGCGCGGGAAAAAGCCAAGAAGGTCGGTATACTCTCTTTTTATTTTTTGTTGTAGCACTGGACAGTTCTCTTGGAACTCGTCAAGAGCTGTTTTTTTCTTCTCGTCTTCACCAATAGTCTTAGGCGATTTTTAAGTCATTTGCAAATGTGTATAAGTCCCTGATGTGTCAGTAAAAGGCTTTCTTTCTTCCAACAGGTCCTCTCATCGACTTCAGGCCGTATTCCCATAGCAGTAGAGAAGAAAGTCCGCAAGCTGATGGCTCTATACGAGAGGAACATCACTTCCGTGCTCGCTCAGTTCCCGAGCCAGCAGATAGCGAGTGTTATAGACCAGTGAGTGATTACGATAATGAATGTCAAGCAACCTTGGTAGTGGTCAAAAGTTGAATAGGTGACCATAGTTTAATTTCGCAAAGTTTTATTTTTTTATTAACCACTTACTATCGAGAAGTCTCTTGAGGCCGAGTTGATTTTGTCCAATATTTTATCACGTGATAAATTTTAAACAAGAAAATATACTAGAAAAAAGCAACTAGTCTCATGTCGCCCTGACGGATTTTTTCTAGTATATTTTCTTGTTTATTTTTTTTTTTTTTTTTTATTTATTTATTAAAACAGTGTACTTACTGGCTTACAGTTTGCCCAAAACGCCAGCAAGTTAGGATAAGTTCATTATTATTCGTAGAATTATAGTAACAATCCAAAATAAATTAAAATTGCAGATTATATATAAAAAAAATTACAATGATAAATAGGTACAAAATTTACACAATACTATTTGTCAAAGGGGTATCTTGAGAACTATGTCAAAAAATAATAATATTAAAGAATACAACAAAGAAACATAAGAATACAAATGTCAAAATCGTCTATGAACTATATTAAGTACCATCGCAGCATGTCAAAGAGAATTATTGATTAGGGAAAAATATTAAAATATAAATGTCAAAATCATCTATAAACTAAGAAATAATCGCAGTATGTCAAAAAAAATATGGAATAAAGAAATATTAAAATACAAATGTCCATAATAAATGTCAAAATCATCTGTAAATAAAGTACAATCAGTACAGTTTAATATTTATCACACAAAAACATCATTGTAAAATGCAAATTTAATAATTTATAATTTTATAACGTATTCTCTCCATCGTTACTATCATTTACTTTTATGGGGCCAAATCCTTATAGTTAATAAGTTATTGAGGATCAAAGTCAATATTTATTTGATAAATATTAGACAAGAAAATATACTAGAAAAAAACAACTAGTCTCATGTCGCCCTGACGGGATTCGAACCCGCATCCTTGGGAGTCCGGCCCAATGCACTAACCAATTATGCTACAGAGACCTATGAGGACACGTCGATTCCCTCTAGTATATTCACCGTTCTACGGTGTTGGCCACCGTCGCTTCATCAATGAGAGAAATATCCTCGCATTCGAAAGAAACATCTTTACAGATGTTTGACTATCGATTAAGATGAAACGGTCATCCAATTATAACTTATTAATTCGAATCCCGTCAGGGCGGCGAGACTAGTTGCTTTTTTCTAGTATATTTTCTTGTCTAATATTTATCACATAAAAATAGCATTGTAAAATGCAAAATTAAAAAGTTATAATCAATATTTATTTTTAAACATTATCGTTTAAAGTTACAAAACCGCTATGAATGAAAACCAATCAAAGAAACTAGATCCCGGCCGCTTACTCGTACTCTCTAGACAGAACCACACGTTGTTTCTCCCTTTTTGAAGTGAAAACTTCTTAATCGGCGTTGTGCACATCAGAGTTTAAAATTTTTGGGATGGGTAAAAAAATTTAAAGTCGGACACGTGACCCTGATCGAAAATTCGTAAGACCATTTACCGTTGACCTATTTCAAGTTACATTAACGGTCGGTTTCAATAATCTATCCTCAGTAAGAGATAGGCTTACTGGAGCTTTGTTGCCTAGATATTTTTGTTAATCAGCCCAAAATAACCTAAAATAACAGTGGTTGCTAAGTAACGTAACCAAGATAGGCCTATCTCTTGTTAAGGATATATTATTGAAACCGCCCGTAAGTCTCACACTTGAAAGATATAAGTTAGACGTATATAAGTTAATAATAACCATTATATAAAGATCTCTCATTACTCAACTTTCATATTGATGCCAGGTCAGTTTTAATTTCAAGGGAGATATATTATTTTCTTTCATTACAACGCCATCTAGATATAGTTGCCAATAAGTTTTTAATACTTGATGATATTGAGTTGGTGCCTTGAGAGAGAGTTTCATACTACGGTACCAGATGGCGTTTATATTTTAGATTTATTATTCATAAATACCTTTTATATTTGTAATTAAATTAATTATTTCAAAGTTTTTATTATTTTAAGCGGTTTTCACTTCTGCCGGCTCGGAGTGCCGCCACGTTTTTTTTTTTGCGTGTACATAACACCTATTTTTTTTTAAACGAAAATAAAAGTTGTTTACCTGCATTTATTTTCATATTTTCTTATTTAGTTTGATGTACACTACGCATATTTTTGAGTCCTCCAAACTATAATGTGCGAGTTGTAAACATAACTCATAAATAAGTACCTATTTCATGCAATAGTTGGTCAGAATGTTTGCACCATCTTAAATACGTAAGTATAAAAATTGTAGTGCCCTAACGGGGTTCATGATGTTACTAATTATTTACTATACCACCATGTATACATCTACTCATGAAACAATAAATATATTTGTATTTGTATTTGTACATATTACGGCTTCGGTATGGGTCTTGTAACACCCTGTATTAAAATTATTTTATTCTCCCCAGCCACGCCGCTTCGCTCGCCAAGAGGGCCGACAGAGATGTTTTCTTCATGAGCACGCAAGCCCTCGTTGTATTAGTGCAAAGATACAGGTCAGTTCACATAAAGACAGAAAAAAATACATAAAAAAAAGTAAATAAATAAATATTTGTGTACAATGACACCTATTATCTAGCCCACGTTAAGTTTCATAAAGAACTTGTGTTATGGATACTAGATAACGGATAAACATACTTATATAGTTTTTTGTAAATACTATATAATATACATATTAAACATCCAGACCAAGACAAATAATTTTCATGCACACAAATATTTGTCTTGTCCGGGATCGAACCCGGGACCTCTGGCGCAGAAAGCGGGCTTTGTACCCCTGCGCCAAACAGGTCGTCTAAAAACTTTAATTACACTTTTTTCTTTAATTCTTTATGATGCGATTAGAATATGAATAGCATTTAATGTAAGCTAACTTCATGCTTATGAGAATAGACTTTATAGGCTTATAAGATTTATTTGGTTATTTCAAGTATTTGAATTAGAATTAAAATGATTGTTAAATTAATATTGTTTGGAATAAATATTTCATATGATTATTTACAATCTCCGTTATGCGGTTATCAGACTACGCTATAATATAATAGCATATAGCTTATGGATCATAGCACGATATTGATACGATATCGCCTAACCGCCGCTGTGGTCTAGTGGTACAACCACCGGGGGTCCCGGGTTCGGTTGCCAGCGGGGGCATATTTTATTCGGTTTGGTTGGTGGTAGGACTTGCTGTAAGTCCGACTGGCTAGCTGCTTGCTGGACTTGCTGTAAGCTACCACCAACTTATCTAAGTCTGACGCCATAACAACAATGTTTTTAGCATTGTTGTGTTCCGGCAGTTAGAGATAAGAGAGCCAGTTCCTCAGTGATTGAGGATTCCGGGAGAGGCTCGCTTCCATCTTTAGCCTTATCAATGCTCAACATCAGGTATGATGAAGGCTAAGAGTCTTCCCCGTCGTTCATAAAAAATAAAAATAATATCTATTCAAATATCTCGTAGATAAAGTCTGTTTTTTCTCACTTGTCTTAATGTAAACAACCTTTAGGGCCTGCGCAGACGACGGACATTGGAGGACTTTTTGTCCGCGACACGACCTTATAACTGAGAACATAAAGTTGAATATATAACGAGGACTATCGCGTACTTTTCATGGATATACGCGGTCTAAGTTGAATCTTTTTTGGTTAACAATAAAGACGTGTCGCGGACAAAAAGTCCTCCGTTATCCGTCGTATGCGCTAGCAATTACATGTCTTTTAAAGGTTTCCTTAGAACATAAAACAAAGGAAGATATTACAAAATTATCTTTGTACTCAATAGTATTTTTTTTCGTTACAATTCAATAATAATAAGTCTTGTCAAGATTGTTTACATTTTAAGACAAGTAAGAAAAAACCGACTTTATCTATAAGTATCAATATTGAATGCAATAATGTCTGTACAGGAATGGAATCCGCGGCCGTATGAAGGCAGCAGTACATGATTTACTCAAACAATATTATCAAGTGGAAAGTCATTTCCAACTGGGTAAGTTAAAGTCAAAGTCAAGTCAAAATATTTTTATTCAAATAGATTTATAGATAAGTACTTAACGAGCGAATTGCCTCATCATCATCATCATCAGCCTGTGGACATCCACTGCTGGACATAGGCCTCTCCTAGCTCACGCCTATTGTGGCGTTCATAGGAGGCTATTAGCCTACTGCTACCACGCTGGCCAGACGGGTTGGTAGAGGGTTTGTTTCAAGTTGTCCTTCTCTCGCACAGGTGTTCAATGCGTCGAGCCCCTTAGTCGACTCTGACGACATCGCAGGCATGTAAGGGAGTGGTGACACGCGTATTCTTAGGCCGTCACCACACGGCGAATTGCATATGCGCCTTCGTCGTCGTCGTCGTCGTCTCAGCCACATAACACCCACTGCTGGGTATAGGCCTCCCCCAAAAGGGGGGGTTTGCCATAATCGCCACGCTTGGCAGGCGGGTTGGGTATCGCAGTATGGCCAAGCTTGTAGGAGACGCTGCTATCCGCCTCCTGAAGGCCGAGTCCCTTAGTCGCCTTTACGACCCCCACGGGATGAGAGGGGGTAGTGCTATTCTAAGCCGACACTACACAGCTATGCGCCTTATATTCAGCTAATCAAAAGCGAGCAAATTATCATAGTACTAGTTCGTTCGGTGAACAAACTATAATGGTGCTACTTCAAAATGTGGTATAAAGTAAAATATAAAATAATGTCTATGTGATTATACCTCCTAGGTTCGTACGACAAATGCATAGTGGCGCTGCGAGATCGCTATAAAGACGACATGCAAGCCGTCGCTAATATGATATTCTCACACAACCAGGTGCCTAAGAAGAATCTTTTGGTGAGTTCTATATAATATTGTATTCAATCCACTCTGATATTTGTATGTCGATCAGGAGACAGGAAGCTCTCACGTACAACACATGGGTCCATATTCGGTTGCATAAAACAGAAAGGCACATTTTAAATAAAACATTGAATTAAAATCATTTATTGTCAGCTACCATAGATCCAGAGTTGTTAGTAAAAAACAATAATGGAAGGATACTTAAATACTATGTTAGTATAAATGATTAATTTATTTATTTAATAATAATGTCAAAAAATTGATTCAAATTTAATTCACAATGTCAAAAAAATCCATTCAACTTGATTATTAAAATTCATACTGTTAACAATTATCTATTTTAGAGCTGCATAACGTTTTTTGGAATACTCATCATTTCGCATAACGTTCATACAGAATAATTCATATTGCATACTTTTTTTCCCCATAACTACTTTTGTAGTAATGGTACGAGTATTTAACATTTTTTTCGCATAAATGTTTTCTCCATAATGATTACTAATCATAACATTTATTGGCATATCATTCTTTGTCATAAAATATATATCAAATACTTTAATGTTAAAAATATACAATGCATACATGCAAGCAAGCATGCAAAGCAAGCATGGAATCAAGCATGCAAGAAAACATACAAGCAAGCATGTGTTATATATTTTAATCTTTGGCATGTTTGGCGCAGGGGTACTAAACCCGCCTCCTGCGCCAGAGGTCCCAGGTTCGATCCCTGGCCAAGACAAATATTTGTGTGCATGAAAATGTCTATTCGCCTTGGTCTGGGTGTTTAATATGTATAATATGTATGTATTTACAAAAAAAACGTATATAAGTATGTTTATCCGTTATCTAGTATCCATGACACAAGTTCTTCATGAAACTTAACGTTGCCTTTTTTTTCAAATATTTGGTATGTTAAGCTTTTGTGGAACTGTGAGTCAACACAAAGAGGCTGTACATAATATTAGGTAGTTAAGAATCGATTGTATTTTCGGGAATATCTAAAAACTTTCTAACTATTCTGCATGTATTAAGGATGGCGGCTTTTGCATATTAATGAACGTGGTTGGTCTGAGGCCAAGTAGTTGAAGCGATTTGTGTAAATGTTTCGGTATGACAACCGCGGTGGAAAGAATAATTGGGACTATGTACACTTTATCTTGTCTCTAGACTCGGGTTATTTCATTATTATTATTATTAATTGTCAGCAGTCCGCAGTATATGAAACAGTTGATTTTCATGAACATTTTTTTAACCGCCTCTGTGGTCTAGTGGTACAACCACCGGTATCAGACCCAGGGGTCCCGGGTTCGATTCCCAGCGGGGGTACATATTGTATTCGGTTTGGTTGGTGGCCTGGCTAGCTACCACCATCTTATCTAAGTCTGACGCCATAACAACAATGTTTTCAGCATTGTTGTGTTCCGGCAGTTAAAGATAAGATAGCCAGTTCCTCAGTGATTGGGGATTCCGGGAGAGACTCGCTACCATCTTCAGCCTTATCAATAATTAACAGCAGGTATAATGAAAGGCTAAGTGTCTCCCCGTACTTCATAAAAAAAAACTTTCATATACTGCTTTGTAACTAAGGCCACACTACGTGTCTTTTGTACACGATCATGTTTTTCACTTATGTATAAGTGTGAGTTTTGTAAACTGTACTTTACTTAAAATAAAAAAAAATAAAAATAAAAAATGAATGGGCACAGGTAACCCTCCTAATCGACCACCTCTGGTCCAACGAGCCCGGCCTCACGGACGAGCTGGCGGCCACGCTCAACGAGCTGACGTCGCTGCATCGCGCGGAGCATAGTCGCGTCGCTCTGAGGGCCAGACAGGTAACTTTTTTTTTTAGTGAGTGAGGATAAGTGGCCACCTCTGGTGTCAGAGTTTATTAAGCAGCCTATAAGGCCTCTGACTTGGCACCCACTTGTTACTACCGTCCTTTTAAAAGAACACATAAGTACAACACATAGTTTTTAAAATATTGATAAAAAGCGGTATTAAGGGCTATTATACTAGCGTTGCTTATAAACAACGCAGATTTTCAGAGTTTCCACTAGGAAAATATATTTTCATATTTTTTTTCGCACGTTATTTAGTATTTTTTTAACCACATTCAAAATATAGTAAAGTTCGAATGCAATATTATAATTCAGTAACATCTGGGTTAACGACTGTAATCAAATGACAACAGCCGGGACCGACGGTTTAACGTGCCCTCCGAAACACGGAAGCGCTCAGTTATAATGCCACTTTACGGTCACCCATCCGACACCTGACCGGGGCGAACGTTGCTTAACAAACGTGATCGAATACGATCAGTCTGTCAAGCGCGGCCATGAGCGCTTACACCCACACACACACCCCACAGACAGGTAACTTACACCCACTATTACAATCGACAAATAAATACTGGATAACTAACTAATCTGCCAGATAAATTAATAATAGGCTATTTGACAGGTTTTGAAAATCCATTTTATATCATGTAGTGGAGTTTAAGGAACCCAGTAAAAGTATTTTTTTTTAATTCTGGTACATATTTGCTGAAAAATATCAAATTAAAAATTCAATATTTAAATAGCGCGCCAAAACGCTAATTTGACAATATGGTGCTGCAATGGGTTCGGTGACGTCACTTGCCTGTATTCTGCATATCATCCACATACGTAGGCAAACGAGGTTTACAAGCAGGTGACGTCATTATAAACTCGACGAATCAGGAGCGTTTTGTGTCACGTGACAAAACGTTTAAAAAATGCATTTTTATTTACGGATTTTTAAATAAATTTATAATTATTTTCAACTTACGTTAATAAAAAACCATTTTTAAACTCATAATTTATACTGATAACAGTAATTGACACTTTATTTTTCGCATTGTCAAATAGCCTATTGTAATATGTGAAATCGTCTGCCAAATACGCTATCCAGAAATTATCTGTCGGTTGCGAAACAGACCCTTAGTGTTTTATAGTTAGACATCATTTATTTCAGACTAGTGTCTGCCTGTGGTTTTACCCGCGTGGTTCCCGTTCCCGTAGGAATATTGGGACAAAACCTCCTTTTCAGAGCGTGTTAGGTGGAAATATAATTTTCACTTCTCACGCTCGGAAAAGAAGGATTTGTCATTCAGTTTCCGCGTAGAAAATCGCCTTTTGCGGCCTAAAGTACTTTTTTAATTTAATACCTAAATATATGTCATAATGCGCTCTGAATTGCACTATTGACTTTTTTGTTACATTTTATTCTTATTTTAAATAGCTTTGAATTAATTATAATACTCCGTTTTGGTTTTATTATATTATTTTGGTTCATTGAATCATAAAAACAATAACAATAAGATTAAACTATTTGTTATAAGAATTTTATATTAGGCTGGGTGAGATTTTACAACCTATGATTGGATTTCGGAACGTAACATAAATATTTATTTTTAAATTGTCTTTGTCTTGTACCTCATGTCAGTGTCAACATTTACGGAATCATTTTAATTCTTATAAATAAGTAACAATATATTTCTACTTTAAGCAAATTTGAATTAACTATAATACTCCCTTTTTATTATTTTAGTTCTTTATATCATTAAAACAACAAGAATAAGGTATATTTAGATTCGACTTTATGTTTAAAGAATTTTTTACCGGAAGTTGACCGCGGAAACAACCATAAAATGTTCCTCGCTGTTGTGAGGTGAAAAATTGTGTGTTGCGCTTGGCAGAAAAGTTTTTATCATCTTGTACCTTTCAAATCCTCGCATCGCTCAGGATTCAATAGAGGTAACTCGCCGCTAAATAACCAACTTTCCAGCCTTGCATAACAAATAACTATTTCATGATTTTGTAATTTTTGCATTTTTCAATGCTATTTTTATACTTCTGTCTCGGTAGCTCAGCGGTTAGAGCATTGGACCGGATTTCCAAAGGTCGCGGGTTCGATTCCCGTCTGAGAATTCACTTGTGGCCGAGTTAATTTTTTCCAATATTTTTCTATTTTTTCTATTTAAAATTTACCATAAGTATAAAAATAACTATTTCTTTTTTTCTGTCTTTCAAATTAATCAAACAAACTGACATACTTTTGCATTTAAAATATCAGCAATATTCTTCTTTAAAAAACCTTCCTTCACAGGTTCTTATAGCAGCTCACCAGCCGGCCTATGAACTCCGTCACAACCAGATGGAGTCCATATTCCTGTCCGCGGTCGACATGTACGGACATGACTTCCACCCCGAGAACTTGCAGAAGCTGATCCTGTCTGAGACGAGCATATTCGATATACTGCACGACTTCTTCTACCATACTAATGCTGCTGTAAGTTCCTTTTTATTTTTGAATTTTACATGTTTTTTATTTTATTTTTATTTTCTTTATTTAGGAAAACAGCTTATACTTAACAAATACTAATCATTTATTCATCAAACGCAAGAGATTACGAAAGGTGTTATTCTCGGGTAAGTTTAAAAAAATGGTTCTTTATTGCATAAACCCTTTGAAACTGCCCCCTAATTGTCTAATTTCAATATCTATCACAATCCCTTTCAAAGGTATTGTTCGGTGTATGTAGGAAGGATGTTTGTATGATGTATACGAGCATCTGTACCTGAGTCATGGACGTTTATATATATTTCTACACATACTTATATATTTATATGTATATGTATTTATATCCGTTACCCTAGTATCCCATAACACAAGCCTTACAGTGCTTACTTTGGGGCTAGGTTAATTGGTATGAGTGTATGAAATATTTATTATTTATTTATTTATAATAAAAAATAAAAAAAAAAATATTTCCATACAATCACAACAATTATCTAGCCCACGTTAAGTATCATGAAGAACTTGTGTTATAGATACTAGATAACGGATAAACATACTTATCGTATACTTTTTTTTTTTTTGTAAATACATACATAATATACATATTAAACATCCAGACCAAGACAAATAGACATGTTCATGCACACAAATATTTGTCTTGTCCGGGGATCGAACCCGGGACCTCTGGCGCAGAAGGTGGGGTTAGTACCCCTGCGCCAAACAGGTCGTCATTTATTTATTTATTATTATTTATTATGTCTATCACTATAATTATAGGTCTTATTATTTATCCTAGGTCTGCAACGCGGCCCTAGAAGTATACGTCCGTCGCGCCTACACATCCTACGAGATTCAGTGCTTACAGCACCTGGCTCTTTCGGGTGAACTCGGCGTGGTTCACTTCCAGTTTGTGCTACCTACAGGACATCCCAACAGGTGAGAAAGAACGAGAGAAAACATTTAGTCATTTATGAGAATGAACTTCCTTACGCCCGAAATTAATAACCTATCTGTAGATATGGATAAAGCTATCTGAGGTCGTAGACTAGTATACTGGCTTCGTTGCTTAGCAACCATCGTTATTTCGGACACATTATCAAAAATACCCTAGGCAACTATCTCAGATAGCCCTATCCATATCTAGAGATAAGTTATTAATTTCGGCCGTTAGAGAAACAAGGTTCAGACCCTTTATTTCTAGTTGTGATTTACGGCCGAAATTAATTACCTATCTGTAGATATTGATAGGGCTATCTGAGATAGTTGCCTAGGATACTGGATTCGTTGCCTAGCAATCGTCGTTATTTCGGTCATATTAACAAAAATATCCTAGGCAACAATTTCAGATAGCCCCATCTATATCTACAGATAGGTTATTAATTTCGGGAGTTAGTGCTTAAAACAACTTGCTTTTTCGGGAGAACTTGGGATAGTACAATTCCAGTTTGTGCTATCCACTGGACATCCCAACAGGTGAGAGATCTCTATCTGTTTCTCCCACAGAGCGAGAGAGAGAGAGAGACAGAAAATCTATGTGGTCAGCAAGTCTCGGTAGCTCATTGGACCTGATTTCTATAGATCGTGGGATCGAGTCCCATCTGAGAATTTACTTGTGGCCGAGTTGATTTTTTCCAATATTTTTCTATTTAAAATTCATCATAAGTATAACATTGTAAATGTTGAAACATATTAAAATCATAAAATAAACCGTCCGCTGTTATCTATTACAAGTATAAATGTGAAAGTTTGATGTTTGTTACTTAATCGCACAAAAACGGCTGAACCATTTGGATAAAATTTAACAAATATCTAGATAAGAGCCTATATTAAAACAAGGGATCCTATACAAAAAAATAATCATAACTTTTTAATTTTTGCATTTTACAATGCTATTTTTTATGTGATAAATATTAAACAAGAAAATATTCTAGAAAAAAGCAACTAGTATCCCGTCAGGGCGACATCAGACTAGTTGCTTTTTTCTAGTATATTTACTTGTTTAATATTTATCAAAAAAATAATCATTTAATTTTCTTAGAATAATTTCTTAGATTACCTATTGACATTTGCATGCCAATATTGGCGAAACACGTATGATCTTATTTAATCTTTAAATCCTGTATTTACCGTGTTTCTAGCAAATAAATGAATTTAATTTAATTTCACAGGATCCCAATAAGCCAATCAGAAATCGAGTTATCCGCCGCTGAAGACCAGGAGGGCATTCCAGCGGAACTCTGCACAGCTGCTATGAGGAAATGTCACCACAGAACGGGAGCTCTGGCCGCGTTCGATTCGTTCGATCAGTTCGTGCAATATGCTGATGAAATGCTGGATTTGGTCCATGACTTCGCTAGCACGGCTGCTGTAAGGAGAGAGGTAAGATTTTTAAGCTAATTTTAACTTTACTGGAATGGTATTTTCAGCTTGAAAGGGTCAAAAAGTGTAAAAGATTAATTGTGTAAGTAAGTAAGAGTGTAAAAGGTCTCCAAAGTGTAAAAGAAATACACTTTGGAGAGTGTGCGAGAGAACTACACGGCCTTGTTCCTTCAGCCCCTTTCCACCATCAGGGAAGCAGACGCAGATTAGCTTATCACCCGTACGTCGTTGACATTCCAACGTCCGTACCAAGCGCTTTGCTGAAACATTTCTTATGCGAACCGCTAAAGAATGGAATGCCTGCCTGCTCATGTGTTCCCCTGGCATTTCCTGGGCAAGCAGGTTACACCTTAGACCACATCCTGTTTACTAAGCACGATGGTGGTCAAATGCCTGCCCAGTTACTTATAAAAAAAATATTACCTCGCGTGACATGTATGAAGCTTATAATAAATTTTAAATAAGGGAAAATAATGGAAAAAGTTAACTCGGCCACAAGTGAATTCTCAGATGGGACTCGAACCCATGACCTTTGGGAATCCTGTCCATTGCTCTAACCGCTGAGCTACCGAGACTTGCGAACCACCTCCGAAATTCTCCAATACTTTTATATTGTTAATACGCTGTAGGCCAGCGTTGTCACATCAATGCTAGGAATATCCTTGCAAACATCTTTTCAGGTGTTTAACGATCGATTAAGATGCAACAAAAATGCAAAAAATCAAAACTCATAAATAGGTTGAAAGTTTTTAACTATGATGTTAATTTTATTTCACATTCGTGATAAGAAACAGAATTAATTTGTATTGCTTTATTTGCTCTAACCAAAAAAATTGCGTGAAAGAGTAACAAACAAACAAACAAACTGATATACTTTCGCATTTATAATATCAGTAGGATATTTTCAAGATTCGTCATTAATCCCTCTTTTCCACTCTACCAGGATCTCCAAGCCCTCCAAGAAGGCAGCGAGAGCCGCGACAGTACTAGCATCAACGTTGGTGACTACGGGAAGATACCTGACGCCGAAGATGTGGTGAGTTTGTAGTCATTTACTGTCTTTTTTATGAACAAGGGAGAAGCCTAATCTTCATCATATCTGATGTTAAGTTGACGACCTGTTTGGCGCAGGGGTACTAAACCCGCCTTCTGCGCCAGAGGTCCCGGGTTCGATCCCCGGACGGGACAAATATTTGTGTGCATGAACATGTCTATTTGTCTTGGTCTGGGTGTTTAATATGTATATTATGTATTTCTTTACAAAAAAAAGGTATATTAGTATGTTTATCCGTTATCTAGTATCCATAACACAAGTTCCTGGAACTTAGCGTGGGCTAGATAATAGGTGTGATGGTATGGAATTTATTTATTATTTATTATTTAAGTATTGACAAGGCTGAAGATGGAAGCTCGCCTCTTTCGGAATACTCAACCACGAAGACTCTGGCCTATCTTATATCTAACTGCCAGAATACAATAATGTGCTGAAATGAAAACATTGTTGTTATGCCGTCAGACTTACATAAGATGGTGGTAGCTAGCTAGGCGGCCTTACAGCAAGTCAGCGATCGAGCAAGCAGTCGACTTGAAATTCTCAATTCAAAAGCAGACCAATTGATATAATTTGTGTCTTACAAATTTTTAATTATGCATTTTACAATGCTATTTTATGGTGATAAATATTAAACAAGAAAATATACTAGAAAAAAGCAACTAGTCTCATGTCGATAAATCCTTCATAACAATCAGTTCGGCTTTTCTAAAGGTAAAAATACTACTGATGCTGGCATTGCACTCCTCAAACATATTTTTGAGGCTTGGGAGGGCAAGCAAGACGTAATTGGTATATTCTGTGACCTGTCTAAAGCCTTCGATTGCGTTGATCACGTTACACTTTTAAAGAAACTTGAACATTATGGTGTCTCTAAGAAATCTGTTAGCCTTTTGCAGTCATACTTGCACAATAGAAATCAAAAAGTAATTGTCAATAATACTGCTTCTACTGGAGCCCCCATTATTATGGGCGTGCCACAAGGTTCAATATTGGGCCCTTTGCTGTTTTTAATTTATATTAACGATCTCCCTCATTACACGAGTAATTTATGTGAGACAGTACTATTTGCAGATGATACATCTTTAATTTTTAAAATTGATAGAGGAAACAATTGTTCTGACGAAGTAAATAGTGCTCTCTCTCAAGTCGCACACTGGTTCAACAGTAATAATATGTCTCTTAACCCTTCTAAAACCAAGTTTGTTAGATTCTCATTACCTAACGTAGTGCAGGTCGATATGCATATCAATTTGAATGGGAATGTAGTAGAGTTAGTTGAGAGTACAAAATTTCTTGGCATTACATTGGATTCAAAGCTGCAATGGGATCCACATATTGAAGCCTTATCGAGTAGACTTAGTTCTGCGGCTTTCGCAATAAAGAAAATAAGGCTCTTAACTGATATTGAAACGGCAAGACTAGTTTACTTTAGCTATTTTCATAGTGTAATGTCCTATGGCCTGTTGTTGTGGGGCTCAGCAGCTAATATAGAAAATGTTTTTATACTTCAAAAAAGAGCTGTGCGCGCCATTTACACCCTTCGACGGAGAGATTCTCTTAAGGATTTGTTTAAAGAGATTAATATACTAACTTTGGCGGGACAATACATCTATGATAATATAGTATATGTAAGGAAACATCTTGATTTATTTATTAAGCATAGCGATGTCCATAATTTTAATACTAGAAATAAGAATAAGCTTGCCGTTCCAAAATTTCGACTTGAAAAATGTAGACGCTCGTTTTTGGGGAAAGGTATAGCTTTTTTTAATAAAGTTCCACAACAATTGATAGAGCTGCCTTTGCATAAATTTAAAATATATGTTAAAAAGACACTCTTAAGCAAAGGTTATTACAAGGTAGATGATTATTTAAAAGACCAAAATGCATGGATGTGATACTAACATAAAACATAACTATTATAAATTAGATAAAAGGAAAATATTCTAATAATTAAATATTGGAAAATTTTCCTCTTATATTAAATATATTTCAAAATTGTAAATTTGTGCTTGGCAACAACATGTTCCATTGTAAATGTTGTTGTTTCTGTTAAAGCTGATAAGTTTCTTGCGGCCGTTCTTCTTATCAGTTAAAAGATGTCCTGAATGGCTGGTAGGGAAAAAAAAATTTGGACTATTCGAAAGTACTTATCTATAAGTCTATTTGAATAAAAATCTTTGAATTTGAATTTGAATTTGAATAAATATTAAACAAGAAAATATACTAGAAAAAAGCAACTAGTCTCATGTCGATAAATATTAAACAAGAAAATATACTAGAAAAAGCAACTAGTCCCTCGTCTATCCCGTCAGGGCGACATGAGACTAGTTGCTTTTTTCTAGTATATTTTCTTGTTTAATATTTATCATAATTTGTGTCTCTCAAAATTGAACCTTATTCGTATAGCCATTGGAACCAATCCACATCCTGATGATCGGCGTTCGCGACAGCGGCGAGAGCGACGACAGCGTCGTGTCGCGACGATTCGGCAACTTCTGTCGCGCACACAGACACGATCTGCATCAGAAGAGGATTAGGAGGATCACTTTCATGTCGCTAATTAAGTAAGTACATTGACATAAGAGGCTTCTACATGGTCCATATTTTCCTGCACTTTTTGACCGGCAACTAATGCGGTCTGACGCTAACTTTATACGTCAAAGTCAAAGTCAATATCATTTATTCAGTCTAGGCTGTTACAAGCACTTATGAACGTCAAAGAAGCTATGTCACAAACCCTACGGCGGGAGACCTTGTAACGAGAAGAACCGGCAAGAAACTCGTCAAGGGCTGTTTTTTTCTCCATGTTTTATTTCATACATAGTCGTCAAATTGAAAAGTGACCTTAACATATCAGTAAGGTCAATTTCCATCACAAAAAAAAATACTACTCGTAATTATAATATTACATTTTATGGTTATTGTAACCGTAAACAATTTTCAACTGGCAAAGAAAGACTTATCTATCATACATTACAACATTTCTCGCATTACAAGATTACTGTACTGCAAGTTGTGAGGAACATACAGGTCAGTATCAATTTATAGATATGTATCATATGTATCATTTTATAGAGCAAGATGCATAGAGTTGTCGGCCACACATGCTAGCAAAAATATAGCCCGTCTAGAAGCCCCAATACTTACATACACACTCACTCTCTCCCCCTCTCTCTCTCTCTCACACACACAAACACACACACTAACACACACAATTTTTTTACGCGATTTCAGAATTGCAAATAAAATGATGATTGTAATGATGAGATCTACAAATAGTATATAGTTTTGAGTGATATAACGTTGTATAAACTATGTGTTTAAGCAATATTTTAGTATATTATATAATTAAGTAGCAGCACACGCTATGATGGACATTATGACACCAAAGTGTTCTTCAAGTTAGAGGAATAAGAGTCAGGAAAACAATATATTTATATTTCTTTTTTTGGTTTTGTTTAATAACTGTTTAAATTTTTTTTGCCAGTACTGTTAATTTATCCTGTATTTTGCAAAAAAACTTGTTCTGTTCTACTTTCAGTTTGTTTGACATTATATTAACTCCTGAAACTGTAAAAATAACAGCTATTAACGTCATACAATTACTTTAAACTTTTGAAGTGTCTCTTATTTATATTCTCATAGAAGATGAAAAGTAAAGTGAATCACGCGAGAGCAAAACAATTTTTCCCTATTTTACTCTCTGTAAAAATATTTTTTGACTCCCTTGTAATACAATCTACTATTTTCTCCCGCCAGACGTCAATTCCCCAAATTCTTCACGTACCGAGCTCGAAACGACTTCACCGAAGACACGATATACCGGCATTTGGAGCCAGCGTCGGCCTTCCAGCTGGAACTGTACCGGATGAGGAGTTACGAGCTGGAGGCGTTGCCCACCAGCAACCAGAAGATGCACCTCTATTTGGGGAAGGCTAAGGTAAATATACATACTTTTAGATTATACAGGATGGAAAAAATCTAGGAGGGAAACTTCCTTAAATTCTTTAGCTAGCTCATTTTACTGAAAGGAAACGTTCCTTTATTTTTTAAAAGAAAGAAAACTGCATTAAAAGATTTTTGTAAATATGCTTCTCACACTCAGGAATCGAACCAACTTAATTCTCAACAAAATAACAACCTGTACGTTTATGCCATCAATCAGTAGGGCAAATCAAAAGGATCAACTAGAAATACTGAAGATGAAAGCTATGTTCACCACCGTAATCCTAGTCGAAGAAGGAGTCGATATAATGGCATTAAAAAGGCATTCCGCCGCCCAAGAAGGCTGAGTTGAATAATAAGGCAGAAATATGTGTGCGACTGTTTTAGACTTCTAAACTCTAAAGTTTAGAAAAGTCTTATAATCCCTCTCTGTCCGTCCGTACGTACGTACGTATGTATGTACGCATCGAGATCTCAGAAACCATAAGAGATAGAGACAAACGGTCAACGGGAATGAGTTTAGGACACCTTGGACATGTGTCAAATGTACTTTTTTAGTTTCTACACTACAAAACAATAACAACTGTCACGTGGTTTAGAAGTCTATTTTGTGCCTGCTAACTAGCAGGCGCTGCTAACTTGTTTTTTTTGTGTATTTTACTCATCGACTATGTAGAATGCGGTGTTACAAGAACCGTACGATACTAAGCTTCATTTGTTAGAACATTTGGAGGGGTCCATAGAAGAAAAAAATTAGAATAGGTTTGCGCCTTTGGCATGAAAATGCACCTGCGCACACGCACGCACACGTTGCAGCGGCGTTTATTCACCGATGAGGCTTCGAACAACTTCATCAACCTTTTTATAGTCTAGACCTGTCCCACGTGATTTTTATTTTTTAAAGAAGAATCAGGTGCCTTAAAAAAGATTGACGTCAAAGAAGTGTCAGTCGGCAATTTTGACGTGAAGGACCAATTTTTTTTTCGATGATTTTAACAAATTATTTGAGCGATCTGAGGAATGTATTAGGGTTTTGGAAGAATGTATCAAAAATTAAAAATATTGTGTTATTTAACACTTTCATTCCCAAGATATTAAAATTCTCTTGTGTCTGACTCCGCGCGGAGTTCTTGGCATTGAATGGGTTAATTTCTAAGTTCTTCCCCCCTTTACCGGGAACTTTATGATCGCCCCTCGTATCGTCGTCTCAGCCACATAACACCCACTGCTGGGTATAGGCCTGCTGGGTTTGCCATAATCGCCACGCTCGGCAGGCGGGTTGGGTATCGCAGTATGGCCACGTTTGTGGGAGACGCTGCTGCCCGCCTCCTGAAGGCCGAGTCCCTTAGTCGCCTTTACGACCCCCGCGGGGTGAGAGGGGGTAGTGCTATTCTAAGCCGACACTACACAGCTCGTATAAGTATGCAAAAATGGTTTGGCTTCAATGTTTAAAAACTAAATAAATTAATTAATTTTTGATCATCGTAAAACTATCATTATTGTCCTTAGGTGAAGAAGGGTCAGGAGGTGACCGACTTCCGTTTCTTCATCCGCTCCATCATCAGGCACCAGGATCTGATCACCAAGGAGGCCAGTTTCGAATACCTGCAGAACGAGGGAGAGAGGTATTGTGCTTACTTACCCTATTCTTAGGGCTGGTTTCTCCACCAACTGATAAGTTCTTGATAGCTTATCTGGCAGATGATTTGAAATATTTTTTTCTATTATAACTGTCAAATTATCTGCCCGGTACTTACTACCCTCAATCTCATTTTATCATATCCTGAATGCATCCGTCGATAGATCCGACAAGAATAATAATAAATAGAATAATGTAAATACTTACTGTATCCCAATATTAACCTACTCTTTTGGAATTGTGAAATGGACAAAAACTAGTTTAAATAAAATAGAACGACTTACAAGAACCACACTCACTAAACACAAACAACTACACCCTAAGTCAGCTATAGAACGACTTGTAATCAAAAGACACAACGGAGGTCGTGGGCTTATAAATATACTCGCGCTTTGGAACAAACAAATACGTACATTAAAGGCCTTCTTCTATGACAAAGCTAAAACTAGTGATATACATGATGCAGTAATACACAACGATATTAATTACACACCGCTTAATCTAACTGATAAACAGGTAAACATATCATGCACAAATAACACTGACGAAGAGAAAATTAAAATAGAAGAGTGGAAGAAAAAAGCACTGCATGGTCGACACCCACATGAATTGCAGCAACAATATATTGATGCCGAAGCCTCCAACAAATGGATACAGATTGGTGCACTTTTCCCAGAAACTGAAGGGTTTGCCGTAGCGATACAAGATCAAGTTATTAATACAAAGAATTACAAAAAATATATCATCAGGGACCCTAACATAACAGATGACAAATGCCGTAAATGCCACAAACATACAGAAACAATACAACACATAACAGGAGCATGCCCGAACCTGGCACAAACAGATTACACTCACAGACATAATCAAGTTGCCAATATCATTCATCAAAATCTTGTTCACAAATACAGACTGTTACAAGACTCACACAAACATACACCTTATTACAAGTACACACCCAGACCAATTTTAGAAAACAACACGCATAAACTATACTATGACCGAAGTGTCCTTACCGACAGAACGATACATTACAACAGACCAGACATTATTTTGCAGGATAAACAAAACAAAACCACATACATAATAGACATCGCAGTACCAAACACACATAACATTACAAAAACTATCTCCGAAAAAATACACAAGTACACTGACCTAAAGGATGAAGTAACCCGAGTCTGGAGACAAGACAAAGTGTACATAGTCCCAATTATTCTTTCTACCACGGGTGTCATACCGAAACATCTACACAAATCGCTTCAACTACTTGGCCTCCGACCAACCACGTTCATTAATATGCAAAAAGCCGCCATCCTTAATACATGCAAAATAGTTATAAAGTTTTTAGATATTCCCGAAAATACAATCGATTCTTAACTACCTAATATTACAGCCTCTTTGTGTTGACTCACAGTTCCACAAAAGCTTAACATACCAAATATTTGAGAAAACAAAAATGATAATAATAATAATAATAATAATTGTCCCGTAAATGACATAAAATACCAGCGTATGCTGAGAAAAAGAAACGTAAGAAAAATAATAATAATTTGTTTATTGTCCAATACTAGCATAAACATAACAAAAAATTCTTAATAATAAATTCAAATTCAAATTCAAAGATTTTTATTCAAATAGACTTATAGATAAGTACTTTCGAATAGTCCAAAATTTTTTTTCCCTACCAGCCATTCAGGACATCTTTTAACTGATAAGAAGAACGGCCGCAAGAAACTTATCAGCTTTAACAGAAACAACAACATTTACAATGGAACATGTTGTTGCCAAGCACAAATTTACAATTTTGAAATATATTTAATATAAGAGGAAAATTTTCCAATATTTAATTATTAGAATATTTTCCTTTTATCTAATTTATAATAGTTGTTTTATGTTAGTATCACATCCATGCATTTTGGTCTTTTAAATAATCATCTACCTTGTAATAACCTTTGCTTAAGAGTGTCTTTTTAACATATATTTTAAATTTATGCAAAGGCAGCTCTATCAATTGTTGTGGAACTTTATTAAAAAAAGCTATACCTTTCCCCAAAAACGAGCGTCTACATTTTTCAAGTCGAAATTTTGGAACGGCAAGCTTATTCTTATTTCTAGTATTAAAATTATGGACATCGCTATGCTTAATAAATAAATCAAGATGTTTCCTTACATATACTATATTATCATAGATGTATTGTCCCGCCAAAGTTAGTATATTAATCTCTTTAAACAAATCCTTAAGAGAATCTCGAGAAGAAATAATTTACAATACCTCCATGCTAATCTAAACAATTATACTCTGCCTCCTAGTTTAGGTCAACCTGTATTCTAGGTAATAAGGTTATCATTCGTTCGGAGTCGTCCGAACTTTTGTCCGGTTCGTGTAATACACTGTTATTGACGAATAACACTGTAAATAAAATACCGAGATTTTGCGAGATTAGTTCTTTTAAATCTTGCAAATACCGAGACTGAAGATTTTGCTGCAAGATTGCACTCCCTAGTGTCATTACAACTGAGCGCTTCCGTGCTTCGGACGGCACGTTAAACCGTCGGTCCCGGCTGTTGTCATCTGATAAGTCTCTAACCCAAGTCAGAGGCCTTATAGGCGGATTGATAAACTCTGACCTAACTTAACTAATCCTCATAGGATAAGAGAGACAATAAAACTAACAACAACGAAATCGTGGAAGAATATCAACTGTTCCATACAGATTAATCAAGTAGGTATTATACTTTACTTTGGAACAGCAGTTTTTTTGCAATTTCATCGTTGGCTCCATAGTAAAAGTTGTTCTTATTCTTTGTTGTTTGTAAAGTTAGTAAAAAAATAGTATGTAACTAGCTTCCGCCCGCGGTTTCACTCGCGAGGGAATATCCTGTTCCCGTGGGAATATCCTGTTCCCGTGGGAATATACGGGTAAAAGTAGCATAATGTTACTTTCCGTTCTTTCAACTAACTCAATGTCAAAAATTTATTCGATTGGTAGCTTAGTTAGGGCGTCAAGGCAGGACAAACAAACACACTTTCGCATTTATAATTTTAATATAATATTATATAATAGTTAGAATTAGGATTAAGATATAGGAATCATTCATCTCACTATAATTTACAACCTTTTTATCAAGTATATATATTATATTATAATTTATATAGATATATTAAATATGTATTTAGTAGTTTATGTAGGTAGAATTATATCTTCTGTTATATTGTTAGGTAAATTTTGATATTCTTGCTTGTTGCTGGTGCACTACCTCTCGCTCTCTCTATTTTTCCTATGCCTCAAAGGTTGTCTGGAAGAGATCGCTCTCAGCGATAAGGCCGCCTTTGCCCACATTTATGTCAACACTTTCTTGTGTTTCTATCTGTATTTTTGTATTTGCAATAAAGTGTTTTATCTATTTATTTTATACAGAGTGCTGTTAGAAGCAATGGACGAGTTAGAAGTTGCCTTCTCCCACCCTCTGGCCAAGAGGACTGACTGCAACCACATCTTCTTAAACTTTGGACCCACTGTCATCATGGACCCAACTAAGGTAAGGAACAGGATATTATAAGCAGGAATGCAATCTCGATAAAGAAGATTTTTGACGTATTTACCTTATTTTATGCTTCTTTCGAATCAGGAGGCCTACTCTCTAAGCCCGTCAACTAGGATACGGGCCCGTCCGTAAGTTTCCCGAAACTACGGATCGAGCCTACTCTCTATTGATTTCGGATGTACTAGTTTTGGACAAACGGCACAAACACATTGGGAGTAGGGACAATGTCAAAACGTATTCTCATTTTAATTCAATTTAATTCAATTCATTTATTTACATAAATATGAGTACATAAGAGGTTACATACAATATTTATTTCGTCATATTTTACCCATGATGGGTGTGCAAAACAGTAATAATAATAAAGATTAAAACTATATCAAATAAAATATTAGCAAATTAATTAATATTATAAGTCAGAAATTACATATTTTTTTTTATTATTTTAAAATGTCAGAAATTAAAAGTATGTAATGATAAAAGCTAAAATTAATACTAAGTATACCTATTTTAATGTCCAAAATTAAAATTTAAATTATAAACTGTCAAAAAAATAAATTTTATTAATTCTAGCTGTCCGTAGGTGATATACATCGTTTCCTGTACCTTATTTTGTGTTGAATTGGGTTATAATACATTTTTGTTTGTGAACAGATCGAGGAGTCAGTGTTGGGCATGGTGAGGAGGTACGGCCCTCGTCTGTGGAAGCTCAGGGTGCTCCAGGCGGAGATCAGGTTCACGCTCAGGACTGGTGAGTTACATACACATCAACCTCGAATGTTAAAGTCAAACTTATGTCATCCCTTAAACCCAATAAAGGGGTTTGAACATTTTGGCCTCGTCAACGGTCCGCCATGTTGTTTTTTTTTCAAAATGGTGCCGCACGGTAATTTTAATATAATTAAATAAAGAACGTAAAGATGTGATAAATATTTAACAAGAAAATATACTAGAAAAAAGCGGCGACATGAGACTAGTTGCTTTTTTCTAGTATATTTTCTTGTTAAATATTTATCACATAAAAATAGCATTGTAAATTAAATAAAATAATATTAGACAACATAATGCCCTGAAGTGTCAGGTTAGTGAGATAATTGAAGTTAAAGATACAAAGGTGGTATTGAAATAAAACAACTTTTACGGATATTGTTCGGGACGGCCGGCAGAATAGTGCAATAAAGTGAACAATAGACAGTGACTAATAATTGTGGTAATAAAGTTGTATTGTGATGTGAAATTTCGTGACTAGTTATAAGTGTAAAATCTATTGAATTCGTTGTCTATTAGTGTTTTATAGTATAATAATAAGTTTCTTTGTGTTTGGAATGTATTTAGTCGATAATATTTGCAGTTAGTGTTTTTCGTGTATTGTAAAGCTTGTTCGTGTTGTACTAGTTTGTATGAAAGTTTTATGCAGTAGGTATTTATAGAGTAGGTATTTACAAATAAATTATCCCATGTTGATAAATTGATGTTACGCACATAGCGGCTAATTAGACCTTCACGATAAGGTATGATACATAAGAGTTAAGTAAATAGCTGATAAGATATTAAGAAATAAAGTATATTTTTTCGTGTGTTTTCTCATTTCCCAAAACGATTTATAGGTAGATTAGAAATAGTATTGAACGTAGTATTGAAACTGTAACTTAACTTGATAGCAATAATTTTTTAGAATATTTTAATATGTAACATGTAATATTGTGACTGATAAGAAATTGTTAGTGATAAGAAACGTCGTATGTGCATAGATAAAATGAGATAAATAAAGTTGAAAACTGGTGAGCTTGCGCGCGGCTCTCTATACGGTATTGCCTTTAAGTGGCTTAGTGAGAGTCGGGTTTCTATGGCTACGGATCATCACTTGTCCCACTCTCGCCTCAAGACTCTGAAAGAGACAGCAAGCAAGCTCTCCTAGTTCCTGGTACAACAAGCTCCTCTGCGTTTTACTTCGCAACCCAGCACCCAGTTTGAAAAACCGTACGTCTCGCCCTCCGCAACGATACAGTCCACTGCCAAATCCGAGCGGGGCGTGCGGTACAGATATGAAACGCGCTATATTTCACGAACTAAGTTGTAATTGTCCGTATTGTGCCGAAACGTCGGAAAAATAAAAAAAAAACCCTAAAAACCTAAAAATACGGACAATTACAACTTAGTTCGTGAAATATAGCGCGTTTGATATCCGTAAAAGTTCTTTTATTGTAACGGCAGCTGAACAATGACTGGTCATCCCGTGACCGTATTTTCGATGATCAAAAATACGGACGATTACAACTTAGTTCGTGAAATATAGCGCGTTTGATATTTCAATAACGCTAATTGTCCTAAAGTTTGCCGTTGTCTGTTATATTTGTCAGGCATTTTAGAACTCGGGCGTAAATCTTTTTATATTGTTTCAGGCCCAGGAGCTCCCACAAAGAACGTCAGATTGTGTTTATCCAATGGCTCTGGGTACTCCCTGGACATCTACGCTTATGAAGAAGTCTCGGACCCTAGAACTGGTGTGGTGAGTTTAAGATAAATTAGACTCTATTGCAATAACCTGAAGAGTGAATTTGGATAAAATATGGCATGATAAATATTAAACTAGAATATATATATTAGAAATAAGAAACTAGTCTCATGTCATGTCTTCATCTTAATCGATAGTCAAACATTTGTAAAAATGTTTCTTTCGAATGCGAGGATAATTCTCTCATTGATGAAACGACGGTGGCCAAAACCGTAGGAAGGTGAGTATACTAGAAAAATTCGACGTGTCCTCATAAGTCTTTGTAGCATAAGTGCATTGGGCCGGATTCTTAAGGATGCGGCTTCGAATCCCGTCAGGGCGACATGAGACTAGTTGCTTATTTCTAGTATATTTTCTTGTTTAATATTTATCACTTAAAAATAGCATTGTAAAATGCAAAATTAAAAAGTTATGAGTGAAAATAATGGCTGGGAAACGACTTTTAGTTATTGTTTTAAAAAAATGGGTGTTATTTTTACACGCAAAAAAACGCGTGCAACAACGTTTGCTTGTGTCTAGAGGGACCTGGCGCCCAATTCTGCTAATGCTTAGTCACAATCGTATTCCAGTGGTGTTTCAATGGTAGTCCTGTTTTACACAGTTCTTGTTACAACAGTGTAAATAAACGCTACTATTAAAACACCACTGAGAGACGATTTTGACAAAAATTTAGCAGAATTGACCCCCATTTCTTTGATTGGTTTTGATATGTATTGCGGTTTTGTAAATCTATACTATGTACTATATATATATATATATATATAGTATAAAAACTAGAGGCCGGGCGCGGTTTCACCCGCGTGGTTCCCGTTCCCGTGGGAATTTTGGGATCATTTATAGCCTATGTTACTACTTGGGGTCTAAGGATTCTCTATACCAAATTTCGTCAAAATCGGTCCAGTAGTTTTATACAAAAATACAAATCATTACATACAAAAATACAAATCATTCCTCTTTATAATATTAGTATAGATTTGGTATGGGTATTTTAACACCCTATATAGTTTTTTCTTATCTTCCAACAATGACACATATCAAAATTTACTATTATTTTGACATTACCCTTTGTTTGGTCCACAGATAATGTTCCATTCGTACGGCCCCCGCCAGGGCCCCATGCACGGGCTGCCCATCTCCACGCCCTACGTCACTAAGGACTACTTGCAGCAGAAGAGGTTTTTGGTAAGTTGTTGTATTTGCCATTTTTTATGTCCCCACTGCTGGGGCACTGGCCTTCCTTATGGTTTTCTTTTTTCTCTTTTTTTATGAAGTACGGGGAACCTCTTAGCCTTCATCATTTCTGATGTTAAGTATTGATAAGGCTGAAGATGGAAGCGAGCCTCTCCCGGAATCCCCAATCACTGAGGCAACTGGCTATCTTATCTTTAACTGTCGAAACACAACAATGCTGAAAACATTGTTGTTATGGCGTCAGACTTAGATAAGATGGTGGTAGCTAGCCAGGCGGACTTACAACAAGTCCTACCACCAACCAAACCGAATACAAAATGTACCCCCGCTGGGAATCGAACCCGGGACCCCTGGGTCTGATACCGGTGGTTGTACCACTAGACCACGGAGGCGGTTGATGGATGGAGAAGGAGAACGGACCACGCGGGCCCAATGTGGATTGGTGGGTTTTAGCGACTGCAAACGCAGCCGAGACCAGCTTAACGTGCCGAAGCACGGAGGAGCTCAAAATAGTAAATTTTCGGTCACCCATCCCATGACCGACCATTGCGAAAGTTGCTTAACCTCAACAATCGCAGGCCGAGCGCGCGAAACACTGCGTCACTTGCTCCTCTTCAAAACATATTTATTATTATTACATTTTAGGTATAATTTTTCCATTCTTCTTTCTTTCTATTTAAGATTCTTGTTTCTGCTAAGGCTGATAAGTTTCTTGCGGCCGTTCTTCTTATCAGTTAAAAGATGTCCTGAATGGCTGGTAGGGAATAAAATGTTGGACTATTCGAAAGTACTTATCTATAAGTCTATTTGAATAAAAATCTTTGACTTTGACTTTGAGAGCTTAGCTCTTCTCTGTGAAGTCTTCTCCACTCCTCTCTTCACATTGCCGTGTTCTTCATTTCCTGATACGACTCGGCACTTATCGTCTCCTTTATCTGATCCATATAGGTTCTTCGAGGCCTCCCCCCTTCCTCTTGCCGTTCTCTTTTTCTTCCAACGGATCTGATAAAATTATTGTGTCATATATGTGTTGAGAACCAAACATTTTTCCTCGTCTCAAGCAACGTTCTCCTCTCTCTCACCATTTCCAACACCTCATTGCTCTTTTTCTCCGTCCAGCTAATTCTCTTCATCCTACGCCAACACCACATCTCAAAGGCTCTTTCCCGATCACGTTGCGTCATTGTCCACGTTTCACTGCCATACAATGCGATACTCCAGCAGGATTAGAACGAATAACTATCGAAATAGTATCGACTAAGTATCGAGCACGTTATTTAAAAAAAAAATATAGGAAAATGTAGTTTCGTTTATGTCCGGTAGGATCGCTGCTCTATCCCTTTTTTTTATGAGGTAGATGTATTCTATAAACCGCTTTACGGTTTTTTTTTTAATCTTTATATTAAGAGCAAAAGATATGCACAAATATGTGGAAATTTAATACGGGGCAGTAACGGCAGCTACCTTAAACGTTGTAGCTACATGAAAACGTTCATAGGAAACCATCCTTAATTTTTTGAGAAATATTGAACTGCATTTACGGATTTAGAAAAAATGTACAGTCAGCAGGATAATGGTCAGTTTAAAAAAAATATGCTAATCAATCCTGTTTCTCATGAGGATTAAAACATTCTAAGACACCAAGTTAGTTTTGAGTACTAGAAAGTCAGAAATCGCGAAAAACGCAAAAAAAAACACACTTCTCGCGCTCGCGCCACACGCCGCCGTATCCGCTTCACTAACGAGTACCATCGTTGACAGAACTTATTTTCTTAGCGAATATAAGAAAATACTTTTTCGCGATTTCTGACTTTTCTAGTACTCATACCTCAGTTGGTGTCTTAGACCGTTTTGATCCTCATAAGGAACAGGATCGATTGGCATCAAAAAGTTTTTTATAAAAATTTTTTCTGCTGACTGTATTTTCTTTTTTTCAAAATCCGTGAATGCGGTTTTCATGTAGCTACAACGGTTAAGGTACCTGCCTTTCGTACCCCGTTTTAAATTTCCACCCTGTATATATATATATATATATATATATATATATATAGTACTAGAGGCCGGGCGCGGTTTCACCCGCGTTGTTCCCGTTCCCGTGGGAATTTTGGGATCAAAGCTATCCTATCTCTTAAGTTGGACCAGACTGCTCACGGTGTGCCCATTTAATTTAAAATCGGTTAAGTAGTTTAGGAGTCCATCGCGGACAAACATCGTGACAGGAGATTTATATATATATATATATATAGTATAATTATTCAATGTTTTATTCAATAATCATTATTGTATACAGGCAACATCTCAAGGCACTACCTACGTGTACGACATACCAGACATGTTCAGGCAAGTCACTGAGAAGAGGTGGCTCGAATGTATCGAAGAAGGCACTGTGGACGGTAAGTAGATAGAAAGAGATAGATGGAGAGGAACAGGGACGGAAAACATTTATTTTGACATCCATTCCTGTACAAAATATCAGTAGGCAGAAAAGGTAGGTCATTAAGTAGTAAAATAGTGTTTGTCCCCTTTTTACCATACAAACGTTATAAATATCTTCTCTATATATAAGGCCCGTGTTATCCATTCTAACGTCCCCTCCAGCGCCATGAGTATAACACCTACAGCCTTCACTAATAGCTTCAAAAATCACAAAAAAAATGTTGACGGCCGGAAAAATAGAATTATTTTTTAAATTGACCTTATCAAGGTCAAAGGTCAGAAAAACTACAGAATTTTACATGGCCCGATTTGACTGGCATCATAGGTCAAACATAAGCACTTAACGAAGGATTGCACACGTGCGTAGCACGCGCTTAAGTCTAGTAATAGATAATATGTTAGAACTCAGGAAAGGACATAGACTTTTCTTAGCCTCGAAAATTTTAAGCTATACTTGGAACGCGATGTACCCGAATTACTTCTAACGCCCGAAATTAATTTAAACTCATCGATAATTTCATTTTATCCCAGGCCCAGTCCCAGACACAGTGATGTCATGCGTAGAGCTAGTAGTGGAGACTGATGGAGAGAGGAGAGTCGTCGAGGTCACCAGGCTGCCGGGACAGAATACTGTGAGTATATTAAACACACAGACACACACACTCACACACACACTCTCACACACACACACACACACACACACGCACTCACACACACACACACACACACACACTCACTCACACACACACATTCAATATACAATAAACGTTATAGAGAGTGAGAGACGGGTCGTCGAACTCACTACCTTTTCCTATCAATTTTAAATAATCGTAGGTAAAATTTGTTTTTGTAATGTTAACGTGGGTTTTTATTTTTATTTAATAATTTTGTACTTTTTAAAATTGCGTGCCTCCAATGGTAAAACATGAGGTTATTTACCATATTATGTAACATTTCTTGTACCATATTTTTGCAATAAATGATTATGATTATGATACGTGTAATGTCGTATTTTAGTCCGCCATTACATGCTCATTTTCTTATTAGCACTGTCACTTTGACAGCTGTATTTAGACATTTATCAGTAAAATTATGTTGGCAGTACGCTCGGATAACCTTTGCTTTGTCTTAGGAAAACAATTCGTGGTTTTGACGTTTGTTTTGACATCCGGTCGACTTCACCTTTTTCATTTGCCGGTTCTGAGATGGCGAATTATATTTTTTGCTGAAGAATAAATCTTCTTTAATCACACTCAAAATGGGTGTTAGATCCTTTTATAAGGCTAATTAAAGCCTATAAATATGTCCTATTGGTGAGTTTCACTTGATTTCAAGATTTTTCTTAAAACACATTGTTGTCGAAAATGTGCTATTTTAACAATACATTTTGTTTTCAGAGTGCATTTGTTTTATAAACTTCAATAGTTTGCGTTGCATTCTATTATGAGTGCTAACGTCTGAAATTTGTTTCGGGGACGGTAAGATCTCTTTTATTAAAATACATAATGTTTTAGACTTGTACCGATAGTTTACTAATGTTGTATTTCTTCGTTACAGCGGTTGTTCGCGTCCTTTTTTCTTTTTATATTACTTTTGATTTGGATCTTCATGTTATCCTGAAATTTGGCTGCGTTCTACATTTTCTCTACGTTGGGATCATGACGGCGATACCTATGCTGGCTTAGAGAAAGATGTGATGAGGTTCACAGGTAACATGGAACCAGGAGGTTAGTTTAATCCTTATTTTTAAAAGTACTACGTTAAACACGGTGCTATATTCGCAACATAAAATTAGATTAATTTATATTCATGAAGTTAGATTCGATACCATATATTCACAACGTTAGATTGGATAACCCTATATTCATAAAGTAAGATTTGTTAACCATATATTCATAAAATTTGTTTGGGATAATTTAAATCCACAATAATGTTTAACTCATAGTAACTTGATATCAACGTCTACTAAATGTTATATTTATAAAATTAGATAACCCTAAATTTTTGTTTAATTTAGTCTTAATTGCGTCGGCTAAAGGGAAAGCAAGGGAGTTTGGAATAAAACATTGTTCTATAATGTAAGAATTTTATTTCATAGCCACCCCCCTGCAGATTAAAAGCCTAGTCTCACCGATGACATTCCGAGGTAAATTTAGTTTATTTTTTTAATTCGATGGAGCATAACCTCTATCGTGGCGCCCGAGTTTTTTTGTTTAAAAGGTAATTTTCCTTAAATATTTAATTTAGATAAAACCTGTTGAACGCCCGCTTGCAACTTGACAAGCCGGGGGCAACATGACAATTGTCGCCTGCGACCAGGGACTTTTACAACTTGCTTTCTTTTAACCTTATAGTTGTTTTGCATAATTAGTTTTATGATTTGTTTGAGACAAGCTATTTGTTGTGTTAAGCTTGTTATTTTGTTGTTTTGGATGAATATAGCACCTGTTTTTTTTTGTAATTTTGTTGTTGGAATTTCCACAAATTTTTTTTGTTGTAACTTTATTTGTTGACTTTACATAATTTAATATTGATAACAATTGTCTCAATAAACAATTTGTTTGTTTGTAAAGAATTAATCTTTATTGGTTTTGTTTGTAAAGAATCTTATTTCTTCATTATTTGGATATGCTATTGTTAACTTTAACAATTAGTATTTTGTTTGTCTAACTTAACTATACAGAAACGGGTTTTATGTGTTAAGTTGTATCTCTTTTAATATTTAGAACTTAAAATAAGTGTTAAGCAGTTTACTTTAAGCTACAGTTACTTATTGTGAGTGGATAAAGCACCTGATTTTGATATTTGATATAATAATTTACAGATAAATAACATAAATAACTTTGATAAATAAATTTGAAAAATTTACATTTAACATAATTATTAACTTTCACATTTAACATTAACTTTATTTAACTTTAAAATGGATAAAACTATTCAGTGTCCACCTGTTGAAAATATTTTACCTGGTGATAGTGTTACTCTAAAATCAGCTGGTACCTGTACTGGTGATGACGGTATGGAGTACGATCAGTTTGATAATGCTGTTAAGGAGAAGCCTGCTCATTCTTCGTCGTTTAATATGATTAATGAAACCATTAGAAAAAATTTACCGAAGTGTTCTACTAAGTTGCCTGATTTGAAGCGTAGCGGAATTTTATTTGAAGGTAAGTCTTGTGTGCGAGAGTTCATAGTTCAAGTTGAAGACTATTTTCTTTATAGGAATTTTGATGAATGTGTTTTGGTCGGAGCTTTTTCGGAACTTCTTTCTGGAACTGCTGCCAAGTGGTTTAGAGCAAATAGATTTTTTATTAGTTCTTGGTTGGATTTGAAAGTTGCTTTATTAAAACGTTTTGATAGGTGTGATTTTGACTACTTTTTGGAACATGACTTGCGTACAAGGAAACAGAAATATAATGAGTCACTTCCTGACTTCATTACGGAAATTCTTGATATGTCTAACCGTCTTTCAATTCCTCTTTCGGAAACAACTTTAATAAGTGTAATTAAACATAATATGTTACCCATTTATACACCTTACATTTTGGGGAAGGATATTTCTTCTTTGGATTTTTTTACAGCTTTTGGGAAGGAGTTAGAGCCACTAGTGGAGAGGAAGCCGTTTAAGGTACCTGTTAAAAATGTTAAGTTTGAGAAAAGTTATTCAAGTGCTGCTCAGAGCACTATTACTTGTTTGAAGTGTGGAGAAATTGGACACTCGTTTAAAAATTGTTCTAAAATTCCTGGCATAATTTGTTTTAAGTGTAAAAAGTTGGGGGTCATTACTAAAGATTGTGAGGCGTGTGCTTTGGGAAAAATTAGTTCTACCAGTCCAAAAAACTGATTTGGTCGCATCGATCTCCAGTTTTCGGTGAAACTAAGGATGAGTCGATGTGTGAAATTGTTAATCACGCTTATAGTAACAAACCTGACAAAGCTACTTGTAAAAAAGAATTTTCTGATTGGTTAGAGTATTTAAAAACTTTCTTTGGTGTTTATAAGGCTGCTCCTATTCTCTTTGTTAAAAATAATGATTCCAGACCATTCCTACAGTTTAGAGTTGGTAATCGTAAATTTTCTGGTTTGCTGGACAGTGGTTCGAATAGATGTATTTTAGGACATAATAGTCATCATGAATTTTTGAAATTAGGGTTTAAAATTAAAACATTTTCTGAAGTTGTTTCAAACTATACTTACACAGCTGATGGTTCTGCACAAAAAGCTATAGGCACTATTGATATTCCCATTACTTGTGACAATAGTACTAAAGTTATAAATTTTTTGATTATACCTACTGTAAAGTATTCTGTTATTTTGGGATTTGACTTTTGGTTGAAATTTGATCTTGCTAAGGAACTTTGGAAGAATATTACTTTTGTTGAAGATAAAAATGTTAAGTTTAGGACATGCACAGTTACAGCTGCCGCTGAGCTTGCACCTTCCGAAAATAAATTATTGTTTGAAACTATTAAACTTTTTGAAGATATTTCTTATGAAAAGAGAGGTTTAGGTCTTACTCATTTTGCTGAACATAAAATTAATGTTGTTGGTGAACCTTTTAAGCAAAAGTGTTGGTCTTTGAGCCCTGCTATGCAGAAGATTGTAAATGATGAAGTTGATGCTTTGCTTGGGGAGGGAATTATTCAACCTTCTAAATCTCCTTGGTGTTCTCCTATTGTTATTGTAAAGAAAAAAGATGGTAGTCCGAGACTTTGTTTAGATTCTCGTCGTTTAAATTCTATAACTGTTAAAGATTCATATCCTTTGCCTTATACCTCAAAAATTTTGGATAGCCTTCGCGGTGCTCGTTTTATTACTGCTATTGATCTTTCTAAAGCTTTTCTACAAATTTCTTTAGATGAATCTTCTCGTGAAAAGACTGCTTTCGCCGTCCCGGGAAAAGGACTGTTCGAATTTGTTAGAATGCCGTTTGGTCTTACTAATGCACCAGCTGAACTCCAGAGATTAGTAGATAGGATGTTTGGACCTGAATTCGATGGTAAATTATTTCGATACCTTGATGATTTGATTTTAATAAATTTTGAGTTTTCTGAGCATATTGAGGACCTGCGCAGAGTATGTAAAATTTTAAAAGATGCCGGTTTGACCGTCAATCTGAAAAAGTGTGAATTTTGTAAGGAAAGACTCCGTTATCTTGGTTATGTAGTTGATAGAGATGGTTTACACACTGATCCCTCTAAGTTAGATGCAATAAATAATTTTCCCCGTCCTGTAACTGTAAAACAATTAAGAAGCTTTCTTGGGCTATGTTCCTATTATAGAAGGTTTATTTTCAAATTTGCTGATATAGCTTCTCCTCTTACTAAACTTACTGCTGGTTCTAGAAATTCTAGGAAACCTTTGATTTGGAATGATGAAGCTGAAACTGCTTTCGAAAATCTTAAAGAAGCGTTAATTTCTTCACCAGTTTTGCAACATCCAAATTTTGAGAAACCATTCTTTTTGCATTGTGATGCTAGTTCCGTTGGTATAGGTAGTGTATTGTGTCAGGAGGATGATGAAGGAGAACAACACCCCATTGCTTTTTATTCTAGATCTTTAAATAAATGTGAACGTAATTATAGTACAACAGAGCGCGAATTGCTTGCTGTTTTAGATTCAATTGAACGTTTTAGACCTTATGTTGAAGGTATGGAATTCACTGTAGTTACAGACCATTCTTGTCTGAAATGGCTATTAAATTTAAGTAATCCTACTGGTAGATTAGCTAGATGGGCTACCAGAATTTCTCAATTTACATTTAATATAGTTCATAAGAAAGGTATTTTACATCAGGTTCCAGATGCGCTGTCTCGTGTAGAAATGGCTGCTATTCTTTCGTCTCCTGCAGATATAGTATTGCCGAGAGTGATATAGATGATCCCTGGTATAAAAGAATCTTTGTTAATTGTCAAAAATTTCCCACTAAGTTTAAAAATTTTAGAGTTGAAAATAATACCTTATATAGATATTGTAAAAGTAAATTTGGTTATAGTAATCGTTTAGATTGGAAAATTGTTATTCCAAAAGAAAATATTCTAGATACTATTCGTTCTAATCATGATGATGTTAATTCTGGTCATCTTGGAGTTCATAAAACTTTAAAAAAGCTTAAACAACATTATTTTTGGAATGGGATGTTTAAAGACGTTCATTTGTACATTAAGTCTTGTGATGTTTGCACAGCTTACAAACATAGTACTTCTCCACCTTTTGGCCATATGATAAACCCTAAAAAAGTAGATTTTCCCATGGTTATGCTTTCGGTTGATATAATAGGAATTTTACCTAAAAGTTATTCTGGTCATAAATATATTCTTTCTGTCGTAGATGTTTTTACTAAATATTGTTGGATATTTCCTTTAGCTAAGGCTACTACTTTAGCAATTTGTAAGATTTTTGAAAAAGATATATTTCTTAAGTTTGGTGTTCCTAAAATTATAGTTTGCGATAATGGTACTCAGTTTACTTCTAAATATTTTGTAGATTTCATGAAAAGTTATAACATTACTAAAATATTTTATAATACTTTGTATACCCCTCAAAATAATCCAGTAGAGAGATATAATAAAACCATTGAAACTTGTATATCCTGTTTTGTTAGAAATGATCAGAGAACATGGTCTAAGTTGTTGCCTCATGTTCAGTTAGCTTTAAATAGTAGTGTTAATCTTGCTACTGATTTTACTCCTAATTTTCTCATGTTTGGTAGAGAGTTAATTGTTGATGCCTCGTTGCATAGATTTAGTAATTCTTTTTGTAATTTAGATGAAGTTGGTTTGGGTGAAAGAAATTCTTTTGCTTATTCTTTGAATTCACTTAGTGATATTTTTGTTAGAGTTCAGACTCAATTGTTTAGAGCTTATAAGCGTAATGCGTCTTATTATAATAAAGGTCGCAAAGTTATTTCGTTTGCTGTGGGTGATGTTGTTTGGAGGCGTAGTTTTGTTCAGTCTAATGCTCCGGCTTATTTTTCGGCTAAACTAGCACCTAAGTTTATAAAATGTAAAATTTTAGAAAAAGTTTCAGATAACGTTTATGTTTTGAAGGATTTAGAGAAGGGTTACGTTGGGCGTTACCATGTTAAGGATATAATTAAATATTAAAATTAATTTGTTTTGGAATCTTTCAGGCTCGCCGTTGATGTCTTGTTTTGAAGACTGCACATTTGTTAGAGAAGAATGAGATAGATGTATGTGAGGATATTGTGCTTTGTAAACTTTAGTTGAAGTATGATAAGGAGACTTCAGGACGGATGTCGATAGGGTTTGTTCTAAAGTTTAACTTAGGTCAATTTGGATAGAAAGTAATTTCTCTGGTTTGTTTACCCATAGTAAATGATCTTATTTTGTTTGTTTGTACATTTTGTATAATTATTGTGTACTTTGTTGTTTGAACATTTTGTTGTCTACACTTAAGACTAAGTTGGTTTAGTTATTTGTAGGTCATATTTTAAATAAGTTTATTTTGTAAGTTCTGGATATCCATACCCGGACATGACTTTTTGTTCTGACCAGACAATTTATTCTTTTCAGGAAATTGTTCATTGGTACAGTTTTTTTTCTCTCTTTTGGATGACATTTATGTTTGTCCCTGACATTTTGTTCCTTTTGGACACTACTTTGGTTGTCCTGAACATATTCTCTTTTGGATACCACACTTGTCTTTGGTTTTCCTTGACCTTTTGTTTGTTGGATTCTTCTTAGAATTTTTTTGTTTGTTGACTCTGTGCCCAGTAAGTCAGTGGTGTTGTGCTGATCGCAGATGAAACTTTTGGTAGACGTTTTGTCTAACGTTTGGTTTTTTTAGTCGTTTTGTTCGACGTTGCCTTGCTTTGTCTTGGGCATTGTTGTTTGCCTTTGGACGCGTTGTAGTACGACGTGGGTATGCGTTGTATGCGGTTTTGTGATCGTGATCGATCGCAGGAGCTTTTGAATTGGTGACCTTTGTTGTCCAACCGATTTCAATGGTGATTTTGCTGGTTGAGAGGAGTATGTTTTTAGACTCGGTGACCTTGGTTGTCCAACCGATGCCTCGTAGTTGTAGAGAGTCGTTCGATTTGGTGACATAGTTTGTCTAACCAATTCAACGGGTAATTTTCGTTGCGTACCAATTTGTGTACCTTTTAAGAATCGATCCATCCTTTCCATGTTATATTTCGAGTTGCGTACCAATTTGTGTACCAGCGATGGTGCAGGAATCACATTGCGTCAACACCCGCGAGGGCCATCGCGATCCTTCGTGTGCAACGTCCATAGTTTCCATCACAATGCTTTGTTTTAATTAAATAACCTGTACCTTTTAAGAATCGATGTTGTGTTGATTGAATTCAACGGTGGTAGAGTTTTTTTTTGGGTGTTCTGTTTTGTTTTTTTCTGACAATTTCATTTGATGAGAGTTGTGTTGACCTTAGAGTCTGAACATTTTTTATGTTAGATTCGTTATTGGTAATGGTGTTGGTTTTGGTTTTGGTTTATAAACACATTGTTGTTTTATTTTGTATGAAATACTAAGTTTGGTGTTGGGTTTTAGATGTTTTATAAACTTGAAAGGTTTTAGTCTTGCATTGTGGTTTGAAAATCCCTTGTATTGCCTTGATTAGAGTTTTGGAGAGTTTTGTAGAGTCTTTAGAAAGGTTTTGTAGAGTCTTTAGAAAAGGTTTTGTAGAGTCTTTAGATAGAGTTTGTCATAAAAGAAAATGTCTTTTCTTTTATTTTTTTTTAGGAAGGGACGGGTTGTAATGTCGTATTTTAGTCCGCCATTACATGCTCATTTTCTTATTAGCACTGTCACTTTGACAGCTGTATTTAGACATTTATCAGTAAAATTATGTTGGCAGTACGCTCGGATAACCTTTGCTTTGTCTTAGGAAAACAATTCGTGGTTTTGACGTTTGTTTTGACATCCGGTCGACTTCACCTTTTTCATTTGCCGGTTCTGAGATGGCGAATTATATTTTTTGCTGAAGAATAAATCTTCTTTAATCACACTCAAAATGGGTGTTAGATCCTTTTATAAGGCTAATTAAAGCCTATAAATATGTCCTATTGGTGAGTTTCACTTGATTTCAAGATTTTTCTTAAAACACATTGTTGTCGAAAATGTGCTATTTTAACAATACATTTTGTTTTCAGAGTGCATTTGTTTTATAAACTTCAATAGTTTGCGTTGCATTCTATTATGAGTGCTAACGTCTGAAATTTGTTTCGGGGACGGTAAGATCTCTTTTATTAAAATACATAATGTTTTAGACTTGTACCGATAGTTTACTAATGTTGTATTTCTTCGTTACAGCGGTTGTTCGCGTCCTTTTTTCTTTTTATATTACTTTTGATTTGGATCTTCATGTTATCCTGAAATTTGGCTGCGTTCTACATTTTCTCTACGTTGGGATCATGACGGCGATACCTATGCTGGCTTAGAGAAAGATGTGATGAGGTTCACAGGTAACATGGAACCAGGAGGTTAGTTTAATCCTTATTTTTAAAAGTACTACGTTAAACACGGTGCTATATTCGCAACATAAAATTAGATTAATTTATATTCATGAAGTTAGATTCGATACCATATATTCACAACGTTAGATTGGATAACCCTATATTCATAAAGTAAGATTTGTTAACCATATATTCATAAAATTTGTTTGGGATAATTTAAATCCACAATAATGTTTAACTCATAGTAACTTGATATCAACGTCTACTAAATGTTATATTTATAAAATTAGATAACCCTAAATTTTTGTTTAATTTAGTCTTAATTGCGTCGGCTAAAGGGAAAGCAAGGGAGTTTGGAATAAAACATTGTTCTATAATGTAAGAATTTTATTTCATAGCCACCCCCCTGCAGATTAAAAGCCTAGTCTCACCGATGACATTCCGAGGTAAATTTAGTTTATTTTTTTAATTCGATGGAGCATAACCTCTATCGTGGCGCCCGAGTTTTTTTGTTTAAAAGGTAATTTTCCTTAAATATTTAATTTAGATAAAACCTGTTGAACGCCCGCTTGCAACTTGACAAGCCGGGGGCAACATGACATACGCTACCCGGACAAAATACTAACCATAGTATACGTGATACACCAGTATTACGTAGACACACACACACACACACACATAGTGAAGCAAAATGGTAAGAGACGGGTCGTCGACGTACTACATATACACACAGGACAGACACACATTAAACTGATATTCCTCTAAACATAATTAATTACTGATAATAAAATGACGTAGTTGTGCAAAAAAAAACTATAAATAACTCCTACGTTTTTATTACTTATTGTTTAATCTTTTGACAAGACAAATGGCACGAAAAACAAAATACCACTTTTAATCCGGTAGCCAAACAAAAAACCCAAAAATACCTTTTTTTTTCATTTTTCATTTTTCAATGCTATTTTTGTACTTATGATAAATAGGCAAATATTGGAAAAATCAACTCGGCCACAAGTGAATTCTCAGATGGGACTCGAACCCACGACTTTGCATTGGACCGGATTTCCAAAGGTCGTGGGTTCGAGTCCCATCTGAGAATTCACTTGTGGCCGAGTTGATTTTTCCAATATTTTTCTATTTAAAATTTATCATAAGTATAAACCCAAAAACGTTGGATTAAGTTTTTTTTTACTTCTGAATATTTACAAGGACATGTTAAGCTTCAAGAAAGTGGATGATGACATTTTGTCTCCCCCTTTTCCCGTAGGAATATCGAGATAAAACGTATTCTTTATTTAAGTCTATAAAGGCTATAAAGGCCAGACAGGCTGGTGTGCCAAATTTCACCCAAATCCGTCCAGCTGTTTTACGTGATTGAGTAAGAAACGTCCATAGTCGTCGCCCGCAGTTTCACTCGCCTGGTTTCCGTTCCCGGGGGAATATTGACTGATGATATATCAAGTTTGGCTACTGAACTATTTTCTAGTTTTGATTTTATAACAACGTTTGACTCTTTTTTTTATCCTATTCAAGCCACATTCGACACATACCTAACGCCCGACATTTATAACCTATTTGTAGATATGGATTGAGCTATCTGAGATTGTTGCCTTGGATACTGGGTTCGTTGTCTAGCAACCGCCGTTATTTTGGTCATATTAACAAAACTATACTAGGCAACTATCTCAGATATATCTACAGATAGGTTATTAATTTCGGGTATTAATGATATAAGAAAATCCACTCTTACCACAACTTATTTATTTTATTTATATCCCCAGGTGGGCATGGTAGCGTGGCGTATGACATTATACACGCCCGAATTACCTGACGGGCGAGATATCATTCTGATCGCCAACGATTTGACCCATTACATGGGGTCGTTTGGACCCCAAGAGGACTGGCTGTTTTATAAGGCTTCGCAGTATGCAAGGGAACTGAAAATACCTAGGGTAAGTTTTATTATACGTACCTAGTAAAGATCTTAGTCGTTATATGGGATCGTATGAACCCAATAAAAATAGGCATTTCTATAAGGCGTCTCAGTATGCGTGAAAAGTGAAGATACCTAAGCCTAGGGAAAGATAATAATAGTATCAATTGATGTGACTGTTTGAGGTCCTAAAGACCCCAAAAATAGTGTCTGATTTACAATGAACATAATATCCAAGAGTTATGTATCTTACACAATCTTACGAGGGCGGGTCAATAAGTCCGTGACTTTTTGAATTTCTGACCTCTTTACTGAAAAAGCAACACTACTCCTGTCAACAGGCATCTGTCAGTTAACTCCTATCAAAATTTGAACTTGCTGCGTCAGTTAGTTTGTGTTTGACAGCTATCTTTATCAGAATACCCAGTAATTTGAGAAAAAAAAAAGAGGTTTGGCGTTGTTTAATCGCAATATGGAGGAGTTTTTGCGCCGTTTTGTAACCGTGGACGAAACATGGATCCATCACAACACACCAGAGACCAAACAACAGTCAAAACAGTAGGTTTCTAAGGGTGAATCGGCGCCAAAGAAGGCCAAGGGAAGGGTGCACACATGTGCAGTTGCCATGGCAAAAATCCATAAATTGGGCTATGAATTGCTCCCTCATCCGCCCTATTCTCCAGATTTGGCTCCGAGTGACTACTTCTTGTTCCCAAACCTGAAGAAATGGCTTGGTGGAAAAAGATTTGACTCCAATGATGAAGTCATCTCGCAAACAAAGGTCTATTATATTTGAGGACCTACACAAATCATATTTTTTGGAAGGGATAAAAAAATTGGAGAAGCGTTGGACAAAGTGTATAGAGCTCAAGGGAGACTACGTTGAAAAATAAAATGATTTATTTATCAAAAAATCTGTGTTTTATTCCAAAAGTCACGGACTTATTGACCTGCCCTCGTATATAATTTACAAGAAGCCGCCATGGTTTCACCCGCGTGGTTCTCGTTCCCGTGGGAATATCGAGATGAAAAGTAGCCAATGTTTCAATCCATGCTATGAACTATATGTCTGCCAAATTTCATCCAAATTAGTTCAGGTGGTTTTGCGTGATTGAGTGATTGAGAAATATCAAAATATCCAATATTTATAACTTTTTAATTTTTGCATTTGAAAATGCTATTTTTATGTGATAAATATTATATACGAAAATATTTATAAGAAAAATTCGAACCCGCATCCTTAGGGATCCGGCCCAATGCATTGTGAAAAAGCAGAGAAACATTCAGTTTCTTTCGAATACGAGGATATTTCTCTCATTCTTTCTAATATATTTCATATTTTTTTATATGCAATATTTTGCAGTCAGAATAATTGTAGGATTAATTCTGTACTTTGCGCAAAACTATAGTTACGCGTGACTGCCTACCCTACCTATTACTTTTTGACAACCTCCGTGGTAGAGTGGTACGTACACTGGTTTCAAGGTGTCGCCTACTCGTCGGTCCCGGGTTCGAATCCCGGTAGGGGCAAATGTTTGTATGATGAATACGAGCATTTGTGACTGACTTTGGGGCTAGGTTAATTGGTGTGAGTGTAAGAAATATTATTTATTAAACAATTTTGTGTTATGTTTATTCATAACTTTATAATTCAGCATTTTACAATGCTATTTTTATGTGATAAATATTAAACAAGAAAATATACTAGAAAAAAGCAACTTGTCTTAACCCGTCAGGGCGACATGAGGCTAGTTGCTTTTTTCTTGTGTTATGTGATATTTGTATGATTTTAAGGTTTTTTAATTTTAATTTATTTATTAACCAGCTTTACATCAGCGTCAACTCCGGTGCTCGCATAGGCGTAGCAGAAGAAGTGAAATCCGAGTTCAATGTCGCCTGGATCGACTCGGAGAGGCCAGATAGAGGGTTTAAATACTTGTATTTAACCCCCGAGTCGTTTTCCAAACTTGGACCCTTGGGGTCTGTGAAGACTGAGCTGATCGAGGATGAGGGAGAATCAAGATACAAGATCACTGATATTATTGGTGAGTTTTTGGGTGTTAAGTTTAATTTAGGTCCAGGGTCCTGATTTGTACAACAATTTGGAGCAGATTGCTAGTCATTAAGGGTGGTTTTTTAAACTTTTAATCCCTTTATAAAATTTTAATTTTGCATTTTATAATGCTATTTTTATGTGATAAATATTAAACTAGAAAATATACTAGTAAAAAAGCGACTTGTCTCATGTCGCCCTGACATGATTCGAACCCGCATCCTTGGGAATCCAACCCAATGCACTAACCAATTATGCTACAGAGACCTATGAAGACACGTCGAATTTTTCTAGTATATTCACCTTTATACGGTGTTGGCCACCGGCGTTTCATCAATGAGAGAAATATCCTCGCATTCGAAAGAAATATGTCCTCGTGTCCTCATAGGTCTCTGTAGCATAATTGGTTAGTGCATTGGGCCGGATTCCCAATGATGCGGGTTCAAATCCCGTCAGGGCGACACGAGACAAGTTGCTTTTTTCTAGTATATTTCTTAAACCTTTGTTTGTGAAATAGTAAAAAAAAAACGCCCTCTCTACTGTATTTGAACAGCTAAATTTGCTCCTTATAAGATTTTTGCCCATTTTTGTCCCATCCTTGATTTTTCTTTTTTAATTATTTAGGAACTCTTTGTAATGAATCATGCGTATATTGTTATATACTCGTACATAATATCATGTTTATGTCTATGAGCCGTATTGGTTCCGTTTGGGAAATAGATAGACCTTTAAAAATTACATTGAGGTTCCTAAAACTGTTTTTTCTCAAAGTCAACCGTTTGAAAGATATACACTTCCGAAGTGGTAAAATGTGTCGTCGTCCCCCCCACCCCTCTTAGTTTTAAAATAAGTAAGTGAAATATCTAAAAAAAAATATGCTGTAAATCTTTATAAAACTTTCAACGAAAATTGATTTACTAGTTTCAGAGCTATGGCACATTTTCTAAATATAACTTTAACTTTTATACAAACACTATGAAAAACAAAGTTATTTTTGCAGACGAAAAATTATAGTGGCATTTTGGGTAGGTGTAGGTAATCGGTAGTCAAGTGAATACCTAATTTAATATAATAATAAAAATAATAGAAACTTTATTGCACTCGATACAAAAACAAACGCATACAGAGAAAATGACAAAAAAGAGGAACACACAATAGGTGGCCTTATTGCTACATAGCAATCTCTTCCAGGCAACCGTGGGTGAGCTACGGAACCCTTCACGTGCGAATTCAATTCGCACTTGGCCGATTTTAAGTTAAAAAAATTAAAATATCAGATATTTTCATTTCCCCACTGCATTAGGGCTCTTTCGTTGACTTTCTTTATGGATGGCCAAAAAATCAAGAATTTTAAATTTTGTACGTCTACAGGTAAAGAAGACGGCCTAGGCGTGGAATGTCTGCGAGATGCCGGTCTCATCGCTGGAGAAACGGCTCAAGCTTACGAAGATATCGTGACCATTTCCATAGTGACTTGCAGAGCTATCGGCATCGGGTCTTATGTAGTCAGGTTGGTACAGTACATACAAACATACCAACATATTACATACATACACATAAATACACTCACGTCGGTCTTATCGCGGGTGAAACGGCACAAGCTTACGAAGATATAGTGACCATTTCCATAGTCACTTGCAGAGCTATCAGCATTGGGTCTTATGTAGTCAGGTCAGTACAGTACATACATACATACCTACATATTACGTTCATACCCTCACGCCGGTCTCATCGCTGTAGAAGCGGCGCAAGCTTACGAAGATAGCGTGACTATTTCCATAGTCAGTTGCAGAGTATTGGGTCTTATGTAGTCAGGTCAGTGATGTTATATATTTATTTATTTATTAGTACAGCAACATGGCAAACATTTACACATTGTGACTTACAAACTACATAACAAAATATTTTCTGATGCATGCCACAATAATGGCGTACATAACATTTACAAATAAATCAGCACTTATATTTAAAAAGAAGCTTAATAATTAACTAAACTATAAACAAATAAAAAAGATATAAGTAAGTTAAATTAAAATAAATTTAATATAATTTAATAGAGTACATTGAATTAAAATTATACAAAATGATATACGAATGAAGTAAAAAAGAAACTTAAAAATAATATAAATTGATTTGGTACATTAAATTAAAATTAGAATACGAAAAAAAAAATTTGTTTAAATTTTTTAAATAAATTGAACAATATCAGGCAAGACTTATTTATTCATAATTTATATGCCTTTCAAAGAGGTATAAACCTTGCTAAACCTTATGTTAATGATACTAATATTATAAATTCGAAGGTTTGTGAAGATGGATGAATGTTTGTTAGTCAAACACGCAAAAATGCCCGAACAGATTTGGATGAAATTTGGCATAAAGATAGTAAATAGCCTGGATTAAAACATAGACTACTTTTTATATATGTCGTAGTATGATTTGATAAATAGAATTTTCGCAAAAATCCTAGGTATATTGTGAAAACACGGATAATCAGGCGATGGTGTTGACATTTCTCAATCTTACTAAAAAAAGATAAGGTTTTTGCAAAAATACAGGTTGCTTTAGTAACATTGAATATTCTTAACTCTGATTGGCTTAATTTTCTGATTGATTCACAGAAAGTTAACTACATATGAGAGAATTTATTGACCGTTGAAAGTCAAGTCGTCAACCAATCAGAGAAGGTGTTGTTTTGGATGGTCCGACCAGCCAATCAGTGTTCTTATTTCATAATAGCCAGCTATTCTTTTCGCAATCTTACTAAAGCAACCGTTTTTTTCGCAAAACCCCTATCTTTTTTTAGTATGATTGAGAACAGATAACTCCATTGTCTAATTATCCGTCTTTTCGCAATATCCCTAGGATTTTCGCAAAAAAACGATTTATCTAATTATCCTGCGGCATATACATATCTGTACATGTATCTGTACTACACATGTTACACAAGCTCCCTAAAAAAACTCTACTGGTGAACCGGGAAGTTTCTCGACTGTACCTGTTTTTTTTTCGATGCGCCCTCATTTTCTTCTGTTATCTCCACAGACTGGGCCACCGCGTGATCCAAGTGGACTCTTCCTACATCATATTAACAGGATACGCCGCCCTCAACAAAGTGCTAGGAAGACCAGTATACGCTAGCAACAATCAGCTAGGCGGCGTTTCTATAATGCATAATAATGGGGTCTCTCAAGCAACTGCAGCAAATGATTTGGATGCTGTGGCTACTGCGCTGAATTGGCTATCTTTCGTGCCTAAGGTAAGTTGTTTTTTTTTTTTGCAAAAAACATTTTTTTACATAACAATTTTCTCAAAAAAATCAGACTAAAACAATGTAGATCCAAAAATGGCGTCTCTTATAAAAACTAGATACAAAAACTGTCTGGTAGTATACGCTAGCAACAATCAGCTAGGCGATGTTTCTATAATGCATAATAATGGGGTCTCTCATGCAACTGCAGTAAATGATTTGGATGCTGTGGCTGCTGCGCTGAATTGGCTATCTTTCGTGCCTAAGGTTTAAAAAAAATCTCATAAAATCTCACAAAAAAAACAGACTAAAACAACAATGTAAATCCAAAAATGGCGTCTCGTAAAAGAACTAAATACAAAAACTTTCGAAAAAAGCCACAGCTACCGAATCGATCGAAAACGTTCAAACTTCACCAATGTTACCACCAAATTCTACCAATTTGGTAGCCTCACATACGCAGTCATTTTTTGAGACAGTTATTGGCCACATATATTATACAAATTCGTACTTGAAGTTCCACTTGACATCGACTGTTCACATGTCGAACGCATGAATACCCTGGTGTAATGTGATTCGTATCTCGAATATCTTTGGGATTTTTAATACGAACGAGCCTATTTTCTGTTTTTTTATTTCAATTTTTTTTTTATATATCTGTCAAATCTCATTCAATTCCATTTATTTGTTAAAGTTATATACACGCACCGTTTTTAAGTCCTATGACACAATTTTATTAATATTTGTAAACCTCCCAGAGGGTGAGACCTGGCCACCCATAACACAGGTTTTCCTTCTTCGGGCACCAGTTCTCATACTACATGTAACCAATAAGAAATGTGTTTCTGTACTTAACGTTAAGACTATGTGACGTATGTATGAGATTTTTTATTTTTATTTATTTTATATAATAATAATAGGAGGTATCATAGTCTCTAAGAAAAATAGCGGGTCTTTTAACCTGTTACTGGTCACAATCAGGTTAACCGCCTCTGTGGTCTAGTGGTGTGGTCTAATCATATTTTGGCAAATAAATTATTATTTATTTATTTATTATTTCGTTTTATCTAGTTACTCGCTTGGTGACGCGCGACTATGGATGTAAAGCGGTAAAATTACCCCGGTAAAATACGGTATTTTACGATATTCTACGTAATATTGGTTTTTTTTTGGTAAAATACGGTAATATTCGGTAAAAAACTTTTTAAATGTGTTCATACTCACTAACTAACACTATTATTAGATTATTACGGAAGTGAGTGTTTGTGTGTATGTCTTTACTCTTTAACAAATAAATGGAATTGAATGAGATTTGACAGATATATAAAAAAAAAATTGAAATAAAAAAACAGAAAATAGGCTCGTTCGTATAAAGAAAGACAAAACAGAATAAGAATTACAAAAAAGGAAAAAGTGGAAAGTACCTCTCGGTGAGTTAGGTATGGGAGTGCATGTACGAGGGTGAATCAATAAGTTCTTAGAATTGCCAATAAAGCATCAGTTAAATGTCAAAAAAATAATTTATTTGACTACGTTATCTTCTTCTAACTCTAAACATTTGTTAGAATGCTTCTCCAACTTTTTTATTTTCTCTGAAAAAAAAAACAAATTCCTTGACTTTCGAAAATTCCTCTACCGCGGCCATTACGGCGTCATTGTCGTGAAATCTTGTTCCATGAACATACTCTTTCAATGAGTGAAATCACAAGGGGTTAAGTCCGGTGAATATGGCGGGTTATTTTAAATTTCAAAGCAACACTGACGGATTGCCGTGAGTGCAACGTCGGAGCGATGAGCTGAAGCGTTACCATGGTGAAACAAGACCCAAAATTTTTTATGAAAATAGATTGGAAACTTATTGGAAACTACCAAATAAAATCTTTAGGGTCTCTGCAGGTTATTTTAGAGAGTCATCCAGTACCAGTCTTTCCATTTTTTTGGCATTTTCTTTGCTTAAAGCGGTGGACGTTCGACCAGAACGAGAATCATCTTCATAGCTGGATTTGCCTCTTTTAAACTCGACTACCCAGTAAGCGACCATGGAATAAGGTACAGCATCAGTCTCTTACGATTGCTGAATTCCAAATAAATATCCAAGGTTCACAATTTTATTTAGGCACTGGTACTTTATCATCGCGCGTATCTCGTTTTTATCCTTGTTTATCAATTTGTTTTACAAAATAATTAATTAAATAAAAAGGACAAGACGGAATCAATTGATATTTGGCATAAACACTAAATGATAATGACACTTGAAAATTAAAAAAAAACTTACACAAAAAAGAAAGTGTATCCATTTCTAAGAACTTTTTGATTCACCCTCGTATGTGTGTTGAGAGGGTGTATTATATAAGATAAGATTTATTTATTTTCAGAAATATGGTGCAATTTGATATTTTATAATAAAGTCACCAGCATATTTTGTTGACAACTTCAACGTGAAAATGTTGTCACACATAAAAAATAAATTTATAACAACAAATGAAGCTTGTCAGAAAAATAATTATTGAAAATATTGGACATGAAGAATCATGCAAATGAATATATACACACAAATAATACCTATAAGAGCTAGCGCAGACGACGGATAACGGAGGACTTTTTGTCCGCGACACGTCTTTATTGTTAACCAAATAAGATTCAACTTAGACCGCGTATATCCATGAAAAGTACTCGATAGTCCTAGTTATTTATTCAACTTTATGTTCTTAGTAATAAGGTCGTGTCGCGGACAAAAAGTCCTTCAATGTCCGTCGTCTGCGCAGGCCATAAAACCTTATATTGTCCTTCGTAGGACAAACTGAGCATGGTCCCGATGATGCGGCCCGCGGACCCGGTGGCGCGGCCCGTGGAGTGGCGGCCCCCGCGCGCGGCCCACGACCCGCGCCTCATGCTGTGCGGGGACGCGGCGAGAGCTGGCTTCTTCGACGTCGGCTCTTTTGATGAGACCATGAGACCGTGGGCACAGACTGTTGTCACTGGTAAGTGGTAGAAATAATAAAATTCCAGCTAAATTGTTTAAATAAGAATTTTCATTGAAATATGTTGATGTGTTGACTACTTTTCACAATAGATTTTTAGCGAAAAGACCTGGGCCCGTAGACAAAGTAACATCGTTAAGTAGCGAAGCGATAATTCAATTCGTTATTGTCTATATGCGCCAATTAACTTGCGGTTAAAGACAACGTGATATAGAGCGGTTTATGCCAATCTGCCAATCCCATACATTTAATTCTTTTCGAACTTCGTTATCGTTTTTTAATTGTTACTTTGGCTTGGGGCCCAGGGCCATGTTCATAAAGTCGACAATTTGTCAACTATGTTCTAACATACTTTTTTTGTCACTAATCTACGCAATTTTGACATTTGTCACCGTTGCAGAAGGTAGGTTTTCTATAAAAAGCAATCATACATTATAAAGTTCTCTCTATCAAAATCCTATTACGAACTCTTTCGATCATGTGAGAATTTATAAAAGAAAAATATCTGTCACTCCTCATCCTGACACAGACCAAGAATGCCTATAAAAAAAGTGCGACAATTTGACAAATATGTCAGATTTTCCGATTACAAATAATAGACAAACCAAATGTTTTTAAAATGTTAAATTATAGAATTATCGCGACATTTTAATAATTATTTCGGCTTTTCATAAAGCACCAAGGTTATATGAAACGTACAATCGTCAAATTGTCACCTGTCACCTGTCGCTGACAATTGTAATCTTTATGAAACAGGGACCTGATGAAATTGCCCAAATTGCAACTTTAATTTCGAGACAGAGTTTTCTAAGAATACTGACGTATTGTCGCACTGGATCAAAAGTCTGAATAATGATTGCCAAACTGTGCAACTATTATATACTTTAATTAGCGGTCGGTTTCACCCGCCTGGGTATATCAAGATGAAAAAAGCCAACCACTATCTTTGTGCCTTTTCATCAAAACCCGTTAAATAGTTTTTGAGTTTATTGGTTACAAACAAACATATAAAAATTCAAATCCTTTCTCCTTATTATATTTATTTATTTGTTGTAGGTACACTTACAGATTAAAATCATTACAAAACCTATAATCTATGCTAAATATAGCACAAGACTTTAATCCAATAATAGCTTACACAGCATGCACAATTATTTTCAACTTATGCGAACCAAAACAATAATAACAAAATTATTTAAAAAAAAACTTTTTTTTACATTTAATCTATGATGTTTCTGCTTCAAGAAGCTCGGACACAGATTTCTTATAAAGAGAGAATTTGTTATTAAAGACATCAAGATGTTTAAACAGTCGTGGTATTAGTACCACGGTAATAAGTATCTAACTAGGTATCTAACCCGATACTCGGGTTCGTCGATCGACGAAAAATTCCAAATTATGCGAAAATCTTTAATTGCAGTTTGTGATCATCACGTTTAACATTTTGTATATTTTATAGTTTTCGGAACAAATAGACTCGAGTACCTTTAATTTGATACCTTACTCGGCCGCGTACTACGCGCCAAAGTCCCTATCGAGTCGTCACAAATTTTGCGAACCTGAATTAAGTATATAGATATTATTAGTTTAGGTAATGTGGCTAATAATTAATAAAACAATGAGCTTAATGATTGCTGGACAAACCTTTTGTGTGACCAAAATTTTTATAAAGTAAAAATATTATATATTTGTATGGAGAAAAACATGTTTCATATTTTTACACGTGGTGATTGTCAATTTAAAAGATTCATAAAAATGTCCTCGCGCTTTTGTTTTCGAGGATACCTCTCAAAACCGGTGCGCGTGACGTCATCGGATCGCATAGCTTAGTTTGAATACTGCTCTGCGATTGGCCGTTGGATTCGCGCACTAAGTGGCTAGTTCTTAACCAGCTATAGAATATAAAGACAGCCAGATTAGAAAATTTTACGAATTGTGCTCTCTCTTGACTCTGAAGACTGTTACTCTCTGTTAGTTATAAAAGTAAATCTCTCAGATTAATTATTATTATTTATTAAAATGGCTGGATTAATCACCAACCTGGATCTGTTTCTCAAACACCGAAACCTTGGAGATATTAAGAATTATAATATAATATACGAATTTATTATATCTTAATTACCTAACGACGTATCTCAAGAAGATCGAGTTAAAATATTAGAATTTTGTCGTCGTTTTACGGTTGGTATATCAAAAAGATGGTACAGTGCAAGCAGGAGTATGAAGAGTTTAATGAGGCGGGAGAATAATAAAAACTGGTTGCAAATGGAGATCAACTGGCCTTCTTGCACAACGGTTGATTTAAAAGCTGTGATGGCAAGTGTTGGATCGGTTCTTGCTCAAGACGACCTTCCAGTTCCTACAAACACTGCTGGGGTATCTAAGGTGCAGTTTAAGCCGTTTGAAGATTTAAGTAACAACCAGAAAAGAAGGCGATCGTGGAGTGAGGAAAACACGGAGGAAGATCTTCTGCATGTTTACACTGCGAAGTTGAGATTGAACCAAAATCATACGTTAGCGAAGATTGTGGAGTACCTGAGTATGAACCCGGAAGCCATTCCGAAGGTAGAAAAACTGCTTTTTGAGCCAAAAACGAATATGAACGATTCTGAAGAGCAGCAAGTTTAGTGGTTTCTCTTTTTCTTTTTTAGAACACTGTTTATGTTCTTAAGGTGGTACGACTTCTATACAAACAAACATTACACAATTATTGGTTCATCATACCTTAATAATACATAAATACATGCGCAACTAACTCGTTTCAGTTATTTGTTTGCGCGAAATAATGAAAAAATTGGACATTCATACATAAAACACGAATATACTAATATCTTATAATTTCAATAATTCTACGTATGTGTGTGTGACCCATCGCATTTATATACCTCATGTATAAAAGTACATTTTTTAATAATTTCGCGCTGACTTTACTGAAACGAGTTAGTTGCACATGTATTTATGAATTATTAATGTATGATGAACCAATTAATGTGCAATGTTTGTTTGTATGGAAGTCGTACTACCTTAAGTACATAGGACTACAGCATTACGTTTCACCACAGATTGTAATACTCACTCAAATCTTTTTTAAAATTATTTTTTTTTAATTAGTTAGAATACGTTTATTTAAACTTTTGTATGTAAATTATCTGATTGTATGTGTCTTGTTCAAGCACTTATAATGTAAATGCGAACATTTGTGAGGACGTTTAAATGTTTGTTACTGTTTAACTCAAAAACTACTGTACGGTTTTGGTTGAAATTTGGAACAAAGATGGTGTATGTGGTAGTAGTTGGCTTGGATTGAAACAAAGGGTACTTTTTATCCCAATATTCCCACGGGAACAGGAACCACGCGGTTGAAACCCGAGTGCAGCTGCTAGTAATAGGGGTTAACGTATGAAATTGCCGATATTTTTCTTACACTTGAACCTCACTACTTCTGTGATTATAAGGTACATCTATTGCTTGGTTTTATATTAAATTAAGATCATAATGATAATAATAATAATAAATAATAATAAATATTTCCATACAATCACACCAATTATCTAGCCCACGTTAAGTATCATGAAGAACTTGTGTTATGGATACTAGATAACGGATAAACATACTTATATACATTTTTTTTTTGTAAATACATACATAATATACATAGAACATCCAGACCAAGACAAATAGACATGTTCATGCACACAAATATTTGTCTTGTCCGGGGATCGAACCCGGGACCTCTGATCACGAGTAGTTAATGTCATGGTTATTATTTTCGTTTCTTATACGATAAAAAATACCTCGAAAAGTTCTCCTTTTTTGTTAACAAAATTTACTACTTTAGTAAAAAAATAATAATATATTATTCATATTTTTTAAAATAAAAATATAGCATTAGATTGCTTAGTGTTCAAACAATGATTGTACATTAAAAAATTGTGGCATTAGCACTTGCGGTAGTAACTATAACAAATACTGTTAGTATGGAAAACGAACTTCCTTTAAAAATCTTCATACAAATCGGGAATTACATAGTTAAAGGCCTAATATTTAATTAAGTCGAAGGCTTTAACACATTTATTGGCTCACCTAAGAGGTATCATATAAGAATATTTTAGATAATAATCTTTATTTAAATAAACATCTTTTACAGATTTAAACACACTTTTTATTTATACATTTACTTATAATAATGCGTTTTACCCGGAATTATTACTGATAATATGCAAAAAGCGTTACAAATTATTATAAATAAATAGTTTATGGAAAAATTTTGTCACAAAAAATTTATGGGCTTGTCATGATCTTAATACAAAAATAATATTTACCACGCGATTGTAGAATCGTCGTGGGATTATGTCTGACTAGCTTCCGCCTGCGGTTCCATCCGCGTAGTTCCCGTTCCCGTGGGAATATCGGGATAAATAGTAGCCTACGTTACTCTCCGTCTTTAGAATTAGAATTAGAATTCATTTATTTGCCTTGAATAGGGTACATTACAGATGGAACATTATTAGATATATGTCGTTCATTGCCTATACAGCTATAACAATAGCATGCAAATGTCAACTGAGAAGAATACAATTTCTACAATGATTTTTAGTCAATGCATTTCTACCATTTCAACAATAAATGATTAATATCACACATCACAATAACAATAATATTTAATAATCAAAATAATAAATTAATTTAAAACATGTCATTGCAATAATAATAAATATCAAAATAATAAATGTACTTAAGGTGGTACGACTTCTATACAAACAAACATTACACAATTATTGGTTAATCATACCTTAATAATACATAAATACATGCGCAACTAACTCGTTTCAGTTATTTGTTTGCGCAAAATAATAAAAAAATTGTACATTTATACATAAAACACGAATATACTTATATCTTTTAATTTCAATAATTCTACGTATGTGTGTGTGACCCATCGCATTTATATAGCTCATATATGAAAATATTTTTTTTTAATAATTTCGCGCAAACAAATAACTGAAACGAGTTAGTTGCACATGTATTTATGAATTATTAATGTATGATGAACCAATTAATGTGCAATGTTTGTTTGTATGGAAGTCGTACCACCTTAACTATAAATAACCTTCAATCCTTATAATTTAAAAACTCGTTAAGACAGTAGAAAGTGTGGTCACTGAGCCATTTATGTAGTGTTTTCTTAAACATATTGAAAGGCAAGTCTCTAAATTGTTGTGGTATCTTTTTATATATTTTAATGCACATAAAGGAGCAGTTTTTTTTCAACTGATGCCAAAAATCAAGTCCATTGGTTGCTTAGTTAGATCGTGGAGGAAGGACAAACAAACACACTTTAGCATTTATAATATTAGTAAGGTTCTTATTATCGAGTGAGGATTAGTGGCCACCTCTGGTGTCAGAGTTTATCAAGCCGCCTATAAGGCCTCTGGCTTACTGTAATCAAATGACAACAGCCGGGACCGACGGTTTACTTGCCCTCCGAAGCACGGAAGCGCTCAGTTTTAATGCCACTTTACGGTTACCCATCCGACACCTGACCGTGCCGAACTTTGCTTAACAAACGTAATCGAATACGATCAGTCTGCGCGGCCATGAGCCCTTAATAAGAATTAGGACGATAACTAAGTAGTTTATGAAAAAACATGATTTCTAAAAAATTTGATGGGCTTGTTATAATCTTATTACAAAAATAATATTTACAAATTACAATTTTTTATTACAAAAATAAAAATAATTACTACGTGATTGCAAAATCGTTTTTGCGTGAAAGACGAACAAACAAACACACTGACTTTCGCATTCATAATATTACTAGCGGCTGCCCGTGGTTTTACCCGCGTGGTTCCCGTTCCCGTGGGAATAGCGGGATAAAAAGTACCCTTTGTTTTAATCCAATCCATCTACTACTTCACACACTGTGTGCCAAATTTCAACCAAATCCGTACAGTAGTTTGTAGTAGTAGCATCTAGTGCTTATTCCTCAGTTGGTGTTGGAGTGTTTTAATTCTCATGAGAAACAGGATCGATTACCATAAATTTTTTTTTTTTTGAAAACATATTTTTTCTGCTGACTGTACATTTTTTTTAGAACCTGTGAATGCAGTTCAGTAAAAAAATTTAGGATGGTTTTCTAATAACGTTTTCATGTAGCTTTAACGTTTAACCTGCCCTTCGTGCCCGTCTTTACATTCCACCCTGTATAGCATCATCCATCATCAGCCTGTGGCCGTCCACTGCTGGACATAGGCCTCTCCTAGCTCACGCCTATTGTGGCGTTCATAGGAGGCTATTAGCCTACTGCCACCACGCTGGCCAGACGGGTTGGTAGAGGGTTTGTTTCAAGTTGTCCATCTCTCGCACAGGTGTTCAATGCGTCGAGCCTCTTAGTCGACTCTTACGACATCGCAGGCATGTAAGGGAGAGGTGACACTTGTATTCTTAGGCCTGTATAGCATAGTAGGATTGAAAAAGCACTAAAACCTTTTTATTATTATTTTGTTTCTATATATTTCCTTCATTATTGTAATCACTATCAGTCGTTCCCAATAACTTACCCATACTAACAGATAGGGCTACTATAGTTTTGTTGCTTAGTTATTTCTGTTAAATGATAGCAAATAACAAATATTGCCTAGCAACTCAACCACAGTAGGCTTACCTCTTACTGCGGATAGGTTATTGGGAATGGCAGTATATCACTATACAAAAAAGAATCCATTGGAATTTAAATAAATAATAACACAACACACATACACCCACTCACCCACATTTTACACACCGAGAGGACTATATCTATACTTAACTATTATAGTAATATTTTTTTTAAAAAGCTTGTAAACTATGATATTAATAAGTAAATTACCCTTCGTAAACTATGTACTATTGCAGCTTATAAATTAATGTATCTAATCTTCTCTGAGGCAAGAGGCGCTGGGTGCTGAAACACAGGTCATTACCTAGTTCGGCAACAGATGCTACATTATAACTTTTTAATTATGCATTTGGATCTGACTGATCCCGTCAGGGCGACATGAGACTAGTTGCATTTTTCTAGTATATTTTCTTGTTTAATATTTATCACATAAAAATAGCATTGTAAAATGCATAATTAAAAAGTTATAATTAGATGGCTGTTTCATCTTAATCGATAGTCAAACATCTGTAAAGATGTTTCTTTCGAATGCGAGGATATTTCTCTCATTGATGAAGCGACGGTGGCCAACACCGTAGAACGGTGAATATACTAGAAAAATTCGACTTGTCCTCATAGGTCTCTGTAGCATAATTGGTTAGTGCATTGGGCCGGACTCCCAAGGATGCGGGTTCGGATCCCGTCAGGGCGACATGAGACTAGTTGCATTTTTCTAGTATATTTTTTTGTTTAATAGATGCTACATTTCTGCTTAAATGTATTGTCACATTAATGTATAGGCTTAAGTACTAAAATATAAAATCTTTTTGTTATATTATTATTATATCGTTTTACAACAGGACGAGCGCGTCTCGGCGGCATTCCAGTGGGAGTGATAGCGGTCGAGACTCGAACCGTGGAAATCACTCTACCAGCGGACCCCGCCAATCTGGACTCTGAGGCTAAAACTGTGCAGCAGGCTGGACAGGTAAAATAATAACACATGTCTACTTTATATAGATAAATAGTGGCCGCCCGCGGTTTCACTCGCGGATCCCGTTCCCATGGGAATAGCAAAAAGTCCTGTACGCATAATTTCACCTTAATCATAAATGCGTACCTCAGTCTGCTTATCTTAATGTTGTGCTTAAAGCCTAAATATTTGTATCTAAAATAAATTGATACTGACCTGTTTGTACCTCACAAATTGCAGTACAGTAATCTTGTAATGCGAGAAATGTAATGTATGATAGATAAGTCTTTCTTTGCCAGTTAAAAATTGTTTACGGTTACAATAACCATAAAATGTAATATTATAAATATTATTTTCCTTTTGTGATAGAAATTGACCTTACTGATGTGTTAAGGTCACTTTTCAATTTGACGACTCTGTATGAAATTAAACAGGGAAAAAAATAGCCCTTGACGAGTTTCTTGCCGGTTCTTCTCGTTACATGCTACAGAGACCTATGAGGACAAGTCGAAATTTTCTAGTATATATTCGCCTTTCTACGGTGTTGGCCACCGTCGTTTCATCAATGATCCTCGCATTCGAAATTTTTTTTTACAAATGTTTGTCTATCGATTGAGATGAAACAGCCATCTAATTATAATTTATTAATTTTGGATTTTACAATGCTATTTTTATGTAATAAATATTAAACAAGAAAATATATTAGAAAAAAGCAACTTGTCTCATGTCGCCCTGACGGGATTCGAACCCGCATCCTTGGGAATCTGGCCCAATGTAATTTACTTGTTTAATATTTAACACATAAAAAACCTTTGTAAAATGCAAAATTTAAAAGTTTTTGTTACAATTTTTTTGTTATGAAACTAATATATATTTCTTCATACCTTTATCTAGAATTTTAAAGTGTTAAAATTTATCACTGATCTGTAGTTCAAATCATATCATATATGTAATTTGTTGTACAGGTTTGGTTTCCAGACTCCGCCTACAAAACTTCGCAGGCGATCAACGACTTTTCTCGCGAGAATCTCCCCATCATGATCTTTGCCAACTGGCGAGGGTTCAGTGGTGGACAGAAAGGTAATCACTTTTGTAATGACCTTATTTACATAGCGTTAAAGTTCAAAGTGGCTACAATCGGCGCATCTACCCTATATAAAATTGAAAATGTCAGAATCTCATGATTCTTCACAACGTTAAAAAATATGGTGTTACTAAAAACGTTGTCTAAAGTTAGATCAGTACCCCTATTACGAGTTTGCTTAACATGACATTTACAGGACTCGTGAGCGTAGACTATCGGATACACTGCTCATGTCGGTAAAACAGTCGCTACATATGAAAGAGACAGAGCTACATTTTACGTTAACGTTTACTGTAACGTCGAGTTTGCCAAACTCGTAATAAGCCTACTGGACCTCTAATTTTGAATCACTCGTAGCGCGAGTGGCGAGTCTGCTATTGCGAACGAGGAGGCGATCAGCCGATTAGCGACCTTCCATGTGTGGACATAGCACGCTTTTCGCTTTGCCCCTCACGCACTCGCGTTGGGAGGCGGTACTACAGGGGAAAAGCGAAGCTATGTATATACGGGCAAGGTCGCTTTTACGGAATACAGAGACTCAAACGTCGTACGAAAATCAGTAGAATCCTCGAGACGAGTGAATCAAAAATGAGCTGTCCCTTGACCGCCCAACTCAATTGCTATCAGTATTAGGTACTAGCTTCCGCCCGCGGTTTCACCCTAATATGAATTAGGATTAGCATTTATGCTTCCGTAAAATCCTTTAACGATAGGGTTTTTATATGATAAATATTAAACAAGAAAATATACTAGAAAAAAGCAACTTGTCACATGTCGCCCTGACGGGATACGAACCCGCATCCTTGGGAATCCGGCCCAATGCACTAACCAATTATGCGACAGAGACCTATGAAGACTCGTCGATTTAATTTTTTTTTCCTAGTATATTCGCCTTTCTACGGTGTTGGCCACCGTAGTTTCATCAATGAGAGAAATACCCTCGCATTCGAAAGAAACATCTTTACAGATGTTTGACTATCGATTAAGATGAAACAGCCATCTAATTATAACTGCATTGGGCCGGATTCCCAAGGATGCGGGTTCGAATCCCGTCAGGGCGACATGAGACAAGTTGCTTTTTTTCTAGTATATTTTCTTGTTGAATATTTATCACATAAAAACAGCATTGGAAAATGCTTGGATTTGGAAATTGGAAAAGTTATAAAAGATAGGGTTTTTGTCAAATTCCTACATATTTGTATTCCTATCAGATTCACTATTTTCATTGTATGAAAGTTATAGCGTTAGCGAGAGCCCTTGTAGGCGGTACGAAATGTCACGAACGATAGCTTTAGCAATCAAGTTTAAACTTGCTGCCCTTGATTGTGAACCAAACATTTGTATACTTTTTGTAATTATTCCACAAATACGAAATATTTCGGTACTATTACCATATATTGAATTATAAGTCAGATATTACAATATAAGTAAGATATTAATGAAGTGCACATATTTTTAAAACGTGTAATAAAAAGTCCGTAAAATGCCTACAGTATAGTTTCTATCAGCGTTGGATTGATACTGCATTCACATGCAGCTTTTTTAAAAATTAATGTGACAGCTATCTTATTAAAGCAGCCATGTACCTGCAATATATGTCAATTTTAATTAAAATCGGTTAGCAACAGAGCTAGTTATGGTTCCGTACCCTAAGAGAAAAACGGGACCCTATTACTAAAACTCAGCTGTCCGTCTGTCTGACCGTTTGTCACCAGGCTGTATCTCATGAACGGTGATACTTGGACAGTTGAAACTTTCACAGATGATGTATTGCTGTTGCTGCTATAACAAAAAATACCAAAAAACAGAATAAAATAAATATTCAAGGGGGTGCCCATACAACAAACGTGATTTTTTGCTCGTTTTTATAAAAAATGGTACGGGACCCTTCGTGCGCAAGTCCGACTAGCACTTGGCCGGTTTTTCACACTTAGGTCCACTTGCAGGAAAGTTGGCTCTATCTCGATTTTGTTAAATCTAGATTTAGCCCTTCAAAAATGTCAAATATTTCTTTGATAGAATCAGGCGTTACTCGGCGGAAACCCATATCTTAGTAGAAAACGAAAAATATGTAGCATAATTCCGCAGGAAAAACTTACATGCAAGATGCACCGCCCGCCCGCCCGCAAATAAATGCAGATGCAGCACAGTGAAACACCTTGCACCTTCATTGACTACTCTACACGTGTTTCTCCCACACACGGAGCATCCTCAGGAGTCGTTAGACCGTGCAATACCAGCACCGAGTCAAAGGTGCAAGGTGTGTCACTGTGCTACATCTGCATTTATTTGCGGGCGGGCGGGCGGTGCATCTTGCATGTAAGTGTTTTCTTGCGGAATAGGCTATTTGACAGGTTTTGAAAGTCCATTTTATATTATGTAGTGGAGTTTAAGGAACCCAGTAAAAGTTGTTTTTTTTAATTCTGGTACATATTTGCTGAAAATATCAAATTAAAAATTCAATATTTAAATAGCGCGCCAAAACGCTATTTTGACAATATGGCGCTGCAATGGGTTCGGTGACGTCACTTGCCTGTAATCTGCATATCATCCACATACGTAGGCAAACGAGGTTTACAAGCAGGTGACGTCATTATAAACTCGACGAATCAGGAGCGTTTTGTGTCACGTGACAAAACGTTTAAAAAATGCATTTTTATTTACGGATTTTTAAATAAATTTATAATTATTTTCAACTTACGTTAATAAAAAACCATTTTTAAACTCATAATTTATACTGATAACAGTTATTGACACTTTATTTTTCGCATTGTCAAATAGCCTATTATGCTACACATTTTTCGTTTTCTACTAAGTCAAATATTTCAATCTAGATTTAATATTTTGACACATTCGTATTTCGAAGTCGAGATTTAACCAATTTTGCTGCAACTGGTCCTTAATCTTTTAACAGACATGTACGAACAAATCCTGAAATTCGGAGCGGAGATCGTCCGCGCCCTTCGGGGGGCCACCGCCCCCGTGCTCGTGTACATCCCGCCCGGGGCGGAGCTGCGCGGCGGCGCGTGGGCGGTGGTCGACCCCAGCGTCAACTCGCTGCGGATGGAGATGTATGCTGACCCGGAATCTAGGTGAGTCGAACGGAGATTCAACCGCCTCTGTGCTCTAGCCGGTACAACCACCGGTATCAGACCCAGGGGACAGCGGGGACTCGTAAGTCCGCCTGGCTAGCTACCACCATCTTATCTAAGTCTGACGCCATAACAACAATGTATAAGGCATTGTTGTGTTCCGGCAGAGAGATAAGATAGCCAGTTCCTCAGCGATTGAGGATTCCGGGAGAGGCTCGCTTCCATCTTCAGCCTTATCAATACTTAACTTCAGGTATGATGAAGGATAAGAGTCTCCCCGTCGTTCTTAAAAAAAAATAAAAAAAAAAACAGGCGGACTTTTTAGCAATTTGAGCGGAAATTTTAGTGTTTTTTTTTTAGGTTTTGGACAACCTTCTTGACGAAGCTAAAAAATACTGGCATAACCAACGGAGATTATTGCACGCCAAGTCCCTTACAGAAGGATACTCGCTAAAACGAACTGCAGAACTTTTAGAGCTCAGCAGGACGAACATCTGTACTATTGTCAGAGCCTTAACCGGACACTGCAAATTAAACAGGCACCAATTTCACTTGAAATTGTAAACAGGAAAGGGAGACACCAAAGCACCTTCTGTGTGACTGCGGACCATTTATGCACAAACGCAGTATTCACCTGGGTCGACACATCATCGACCCGGGGGAACTAACATCTCTAAAAGCTGGGAAGATTCTTGACTTTCTGGAAGCAGCCGGGCTAAAGGAGGTACTATAAATTTTGACGACCTGTTTGGCGCAGGGGTACTCATCCCGCCTACTGCGCCAGAGAATCCCCGGTTCTCCAGGTTCAATCCCCGGACAAGACAAATATATGTGTGCATGAACATGTCTATTTGTCTTGGTCTGGGTGTTTAATATGTATATTGTGTATATATTTAAGAAAAAAAAGTATATAAGTATGTATCACAAATGTAATTCAATGTGTCACAAATGAGTCATATTTTTAATTTATGTGTACGTGTATATTTAATAATTAGGCTAGGCTAGTTTAAATTTTTTTTTTTATGTATCTTATTTGTGAAGACCTGTAAATGGCTTTATGTTTATATTTAAGTTTTTTAATGTATTAGGTTAAGCAGTTGGTTTTCCAGTAAATAAATAAATAAATAAATAAATATCCGTTTTCTAGTATCCATAACACAAGTTCTTCATGAAACTTAACGTGGGCTAGATAATTGGTGTGATTGTATGCAATTATTTATTTCTAAATAGGTGGCGAGTTACAATAGATCTCTTAGGTCGCAGTGACTACAGTCCTCAACAGGGTTGCAAAGCCCCTAAATCCTCAAATAATAATAGGTTTTGGAGTGGATGTTTTGGGATCTGGAGCAGAATTTCAAGAGTTTTTGCCAGAAATTCGAGGAAAGTGTATTGATAATCCAGCATAAAGTCAGTGCAGTCGGAGAATAAACTATAAATAGAATGTGTGGTTATTTTAATGCAATTTGTCAGGATTACGACCGTTTTTACTGTAGTGTCCCTGTTTTCAAAAAAAAAATTGTTAGCTTATCTCTAAAATTTTTTGTATTTTTTCTTCTTTTTTACTGTCTTTATTTTTAGTTCATATATTTTTTATATTTTTTTTTGTAATTTTTGCATTTTTCAATGCTATTTTTATACTTATGGTAAATTTGAAATAGAAAAATATTGGAAAAAATTTACTCGGCCACAAGTGAATTCTCAGACGGGAATCGCTCGAAATCCAATGCTCTAACCGCTGAGCTACCGAGACTTGGTCTTAAGTCTCGGTAGCTCAGCGGTTAGAGCATTGGACCGGAATTCCAAAGGTCGCGGGTTCGATTCCCGTCTTAGAATTCACTTGTGGCCGAGTAAATTTTTTCCAATATTTTTCTATTTAAAATTTACCATTCATAATTTTTGTTCTATTTAGTTTATTACTTATTATGTAGTCATTATCTGTTTGCAAGTTCATAGTCAATGCTGTGCATTCTTGTAATTGTGCATAGATATAAGCTGTATCAACCTTAGATAATTTTCTTTAATGTTTTTCTATCTGTTGCCTGTAAGTGTGCCATAAATAAATAAATAAACTTCCCGGTTGACCAGTAGAGTTTGTTCAGGGATGTTTATTTTAAAAATTGAAAGATATTTAGAAGACGTTTATATTACAAATAATTGATTATCAACCTCTGAGCTACCGAAACTTTCTACAAAAATTCAAATATGATTACATATTGATATATTTTATTCTTGTTTCCAGGGGTGGAGTACTAGAAGCCGAGGGCATCGTGGAGGTGAAATTTAAGCAGCGAGACATCCTGAAGACCATGCACAGGATGGACCCTGAGCTGCAGAGGCTGAGCGCAAGAATAACAGGTTCGAATCGATAATTTCTTACTGAGTTAAACTTAAATTCGTATTTGTGTAAAAATGCAGCCTATAATAAATAGTTATTTTGTTCGTTCGCAGAAATCAAAGATCAAATTAAGGAAATATCAAAGAATCTCGATCGTCGCGGATCAATCGACGATGTTCTCATCAAGACAGACGCAGGGAAACAAGGTGAGTTTAAAATTAATAATGATTTTGTGCTTATCAGTTTAGTATGTTTAGTTTGTTACATTTACTGAAATACTTTGAAGCGCTCGTGGCCGCGCTTGATAGGGTGATCGTAATCGATCAAGTTTGTTAAGCAATGTTCGGTCCGGTCAGGTGTCGGATGGGTGACCGTAACGTGGCATTACAACTGAGCGTTTCCGTGCTTCGGGTGTAAACCGTCGGTCCCCGGTGTTGTCATCTGATGACAGTCGTTAAGCCAACTCAGAGGCCTCATAGGCGGCTTAATAAACTCTGACAACAGAGGAGACTGAAATAAATCTTTCTTAGGTGTTCCTGTAATGGAAATATTGGCTTACAACGAACAATCTACAATATTTTCAATCATAATTAAATGTCTGTTTCATCTGAATTGATTGACTTGTTTATAAAAATGTTAGTTTCGAATGCGAGGGTATACCTCTCTTGTGCGTAAAAGTAAAACATATTTCGACATTGTCTCAAATTCTCCGTAACTAAATTGCGAGAGCAGTGGACTGAAAATTCAAAGTTTGCGAGTTCAAACTGGGAGCTAATTGTCTAATTTAAAATCTATCGCAATCCCTTTCAATTCGTAATTTGAAAGATATTCAGGCCGTCACTATTTGACATTTGAAAGGGATTGTGTTCGGGACGCGTTTTAAAAGGTATGGAATAAACGAAATTAAACTGTCTAAGCAATTTGACAGACGACAATATCACAATCACAATAACTCTGAAAGGGATTGTGATAGATTTTAAATTAAACAATTAGGGGGCCGTTCTTTGGCATCTGAGTAGTTAAAAGAATATTCTTTTATTGTAATTTACAACATTTTCTATTCTTTTTTATTAATTACTAGCGATCGCTCGCGGTTTCAAAAATATCCTATGTTCATAACCAGGCTATCTACTATATGTGTACCAAATTTCATTCAAATCCGATCAGTAGTTTCGGAGCCTGTTCAATGCAAACAAACAATGAAATCTTTCTTAGATTAATTTCAAATAGTAGTACATAACATACATGATGTTTGTCGTCATTACAGATGTTGTTTGTGGTGTAAATTCACCTTTCGAACACTCATGATAATTTTTTAAGTGAAAACTTCTTTATCGGCGCTGTGCACATCACAGTTTTAAATTTTTGGGATGGGTAAAAAATGTTAAAGTCGCGTCAAGACACGTGACCCTGATCGAAAATTCGTAAGACCATTTACCGTTGACCTATTTCAAATTACATAAAGTCTCATACTTGAAAGATCTACGTATATTAGTTAATAACAACCAATATATAAAGACCTCTCATTACTACCAATTTTCATATTGATGCCAGGTCAGTTTTAATGGATTTACCTGCCAAATCAAGTTGGTCTCCGTTTTCATCAACCTTTTATGAAGTTGTGTTCAAGATATAGTGGAGTTTGATCGTTATTTTCGTTTAAGCGGTTTTCACTTCTGCTGGCACTCCCAGAGTGTAACCCGTTGTTTTTTTTATGGAAAAACACCTTTTCATGGAGGTTTATGAACTAAATTCTAAACTTATAAAACCAAATAACTACGGTATCCTAGATTCATTGTGAACTTCACAATGAATCTAGGATACCGTAGTTAAATCGTAATTTAATAAATATTTCTTTCTCCAGCTGAAACTAAAGTCCGAGAGTTAGAAATCGAACTGCTAGCGGCCGATAAGACGGTGAAATCTCGAGAAAAAGAATTGAGCCCTATCTACCACGAAATAGCGGTGCAATTCGCGGAGCTACACGACACGGCCGAGAGGATGTTGGAGAAGGGTTGTATATTTGTGAGTATTCGCTGTGTGCGATGACAGCGCTCTTAGTGATCTGTCAAATAATGGCGACTGGATGGTTTAAAAATAATTTTCGGATTGTTACGTTATTTACCTGCACTGTACACAACAGCAATGAACAACAATTACGTTAATTTCCATAATAATAATCATAAAGCTGTACATAAAAGTGATTTCACAGGGTTCAAAAATATCTTGAATTGTTTTTGTTTTTAATTCATTAAAAGATTTATTCATATCGTCGTCGAACCACTTTCAAAGCTAGAGATTTTTTATTTATTTATTTGTATTAACTTTTGGCGGGGGTTATGATAATGTGTAATTGAGTGTCTTAGTGCACGGGTACTTATCTGCTGATGAGATGGCGGTGAAATAAAATCCAGCACTACAATTCAACATTTACTACGGCACACGTACAAGCACATATACACAGCACAGAAACAGAAAGAAGGAGAACAGAGCACAGCAGAGATAGTCACAAGCACAAGAAAGATAGAACGAGCAAAACATAAACAATATACTAGGTGTAAGCGCGTATTCAAAGTAGCGAGCGGAGCAAAAACGATCGTGCGTCCGGCGTCGAGAATAAATTCTGACTGGCGCGGCCGACGAGGCGCGGCGACACGCAGGCTGCGCGTGCGCATGCGCAGGCCGGTTTTGAAATCTAACAATAGCCAGCTGTTCAACTACGCGGCTCCACTGTCGTACGGCCGGCTGATACACAAAATGAATGTCGGATGATGAGTGAGTTTGTGTAGAATAAATGTAATTAAGAATGTATTGTGCTTGTGATGAATGTTGTGAATATATAGTTATGTAAATAATATTTTATACATATGTAAATATATTAAAGATTTGAATAAAATATAAATATTTGTGAATATGTATTATATAATATTTTGTGTATAACCAAAATGATTATATAATATGTATTATGTGGGTGGATCCCCACAAACTAGTTAATAATAGTACATTACTGCAGCGGCAAAAGAGGCATTGATGGACGAACGTGTTAATGTGGGCCGAGTCACACATATGTAAGTCCATCAATGCCTAGTTGTGGCCAAGGCTTGTATAGTACTTTTCTCAAATAATGCGTGAAAATTAAAATTACTTTTTGAAATCAGATGAACAACGAATTTTTTTTTTTTTTTTTGCGTAAAGAGTTCTTTTTTTGTTGTTTTTTTAACAGCTTTCTTTTTGCTTGTCAGTTCAAAATTTAAATAGAACCTTTGATAAGTTATTTCTTTGGTTACACGACAGATATAAAGTTTTCTATGTATTTTTGTGGTCGTTAAACACGATAGATATGGATTTTTATACAACTATGGCCGGCCGTTGCTCATCTGTATGTGGCCAGTACAGCAATATCGATTTAGCTCGAAGAAGGTTGTCAAAATAATATTCATATTTCCAAGCATTTTTGAGAAAACTATATTTTATTTAATCTTATGATAAATTTTAAATAGAAAAATATTGGATAAAATTAACTCGGCCACAAGTGAATTCCCATCTGAGAATAGAATAGAATATAAAAACAGCATTGAAAAATGCAAAAATTCAAAAATCATAAATTTATTTCTAAATTTTTTTTTTCTTGTAAGTTATTCATAAAGTTAATATGTAATTGTTGTCGTAGGACATAATCCCCTGGCGGGATTCCCGTCGCATCCTGTACTGGCGTCTGCGCCGCCTGCTGCGCCAGAACTGGCACGAGCGCCGCGTGCAGGCGGCCGGCGGAGCCCTGGACCAGGGCGCTGCTGCCGCCACGCTGAGGAGGTGGTACACCGAGGACAAGGGGGAGGCGCATGTGAGTAGAAAATGACTAAATTTGGGTGTGTTTTTCAGCAAAATTTGAGCGTTTTTTCAGAAAGGATATATGAAATTTGAGTAACTTTTCAGCAAGAATTGATGAAATTCAGTGTCTTTTGGGAATTTGGTTATCGGATTTTGGTGACTTAGACAATTTTTAGCAACAATTTGGTGGGTCATTAGAATCATTTTCAGCAAATATATCACAGAAATACACACACGGAATGAGACAGAAATTCAAAGAAAAACACAAACACAACGCCGAAAGACACTATAGAAATTGACACAAAAATAACTCTAAAAACACACCACCATAGCTATAGTGCCGGTCCTCCGAAATGAAAAAATTGTTTGTATATTAGTTGAAAACAATGTCAAGAAATGTCATGTAAACAAAGGGTACAAAGTCAGAAATAACAAAAATTTGAAACAAACAAGCAAGCAATACTGCAAACAATGTGCTTAGTAATTACAATTTAACCTTTATAATAAAATGACTGTGACATACATCGAACATGACGAATCTATAAGGGTTCCGTTTTTTGCCATTAGGCTACGGAACCCTAAAAATAAATAGATCAGAGTTTCTATTATAATCACAATTTCATATTCAAGAATTCATTAATGACACGGTAAATGTTAATAGTGTAAAAAATATTAATAATAACCGGTAATTATTAATACTGACCACGTGATTTGGTGATTAAAACTATGAAATTTATGACTTTACAAAAAGTACCTCTAGGTTAGGTTCGGTTAGAACTTTGACCAAAGGACGCGCGAGTCCAGCGAGCGAAGCGTCAGAGACGACTTTATTTAAAAAGTACTAAAATACGATACCAAGCTCCTCCTACTAATGACGTTTTTGTTATGTTAAAAGGCTGTAAATATCGATATTATTGACCGACTTCATTGAACATTAATTACGTTCATCAAAAGTAAAGTGCAATTAATAAATAATGTGCGGTAAGAAGAATTATTTATCACTTTTACCTTTAATCATGATAATTACTAGTAATTGTTTGTAACATAAAATTATATTTATCACACAACAAATTATATATTTTAAATTTATTTAGCGGTAGATCTAACTATATGTTAGTTAGCTAAACGTAAAGCATTTTACAATTTTATGGCCATTTTTAAGCAATTTTTGGCAACGCAGGTAGTTTTATGTGAAGGTACAACTAGACGGTTGGGGTATCTCGTTCTAAAAGTGCATACCTTTTGTTTTTGTATTTGTAAAAAAATTCATTTTTTTTCTTTATTTACATGCACATTTCAAAGACAGACGTTAGCTCATAGTGACCTCTTTGGTCTCTTTATCTGTATATCTTTATAGCCTCAGAAAAGGCAAGGCCTTCCTACAAATCTATTTAGTTATCTCCTTGCCCACAGTCCCACCAGTGGGAGCACGACAACGAGGCCGTCTGCCACTGGCTGGAAGCTCAGGCGGAAGACGAGAACTCTGTGTTGGAGAGGAATCTGCGCGCCATCAAACAGGACGCCGTATTGCAGACCGTCAACTCTCTCGTGCTGGTGAGTATCATTGTCATAACTTTAGAAAAAAATGCAAATATACATACATACATATTTCCATACAATCACACCAATTATCTAGCCCACGTTAAGTATCATGAAGAACTTGTGTTATGGATACTAGATAACGGATAAACATACTTATATACTTTTTTTTGTAAATACATTCATAATATACATATTAAACACCCAGACCAAGACAAATAGACATGTTCATGCACACAAATATTGTCTTGTCCGGGGATCGAACCCGGGACCTCTGGCGCAGAAGGTGGGGTTAGTACCCCTGCGCCAAACAGGTCGTCAAATGTATTTTTTTTTAATTTGTGTCCAAAGTTAACGCAGTTGGGATGGCGGGAATATAAGTGGACTGTATAGCGAGTAGCGGTTTGCGATTTGTGGTTCAGAAAAAAAAATGATGTGGACCTTAGGTATATGGAGAGGGAAGGGGACTCACCAAGCGCGGTACAATTCAGCTTCTGCCCCCCTAGCATGAACACCGCTATATCACGCGATATGATATAGCGCATCATGCTGTCTTGCTTACTCCGCTAAGATGTGAGCGGGACAGCGGCACGTTATCGAGTTATCGAGACGATAAAAGCCGCTCATGCTAGGCCTACTGGAGTATCTTCAGCTGCCGGATGGACAGGAACCCTAGGCCTAGGTTACTCTGCCGGCCGGCTAAGTTCCACGCACTTTAGAACACTAGATCACTTATTACACGGTTTCTAAACTTCAAGTTGCGGTTAAAGTATTTTTATTTTTGAATTATATGTCGGAGTCGCACGCAAATCGTGGCGACGCGGTTCGGTTGTCGAAGCGGGAGGGTCACGCGACGAATCACGATGCACTGCACTTGCTTGATTAGTTCTCTCACTCTGCGCGGTGAGTAGGAAGGGTAGTATGTTTTTAAACGAAATAAGAAGAAATTAATAAAAGACCACAAAATCATCGGAATGCTGCGATCAGCTGATATTGTCGAGGCGCTGCTAGGTGCGCGCTCAATTTGCGAAGATGTCGTCTCGCAAAAGGAGGCATCGGAGCGGATCCGTGAGGAGCAGGCTCGTGCGGATCGGCTTCGACGTAGGCGGATGGGTAGAGGGAGGCGGCAGTATGCCCACCTCATTTCACTCTAGAGGGATCACATTGGAGGAGGTGGGCGATCCCCACCGTCTGGGGAGATGGCCGCACTTGCTCGGCCATCTCTCCGCCGTCCTAGTGATCGGGCCAGCCGCCGGGTCTTAGGGGTGATTACCACCACGGACCCCCGTAGGCCAATCGGCAGCTAGAGGGCAAGTAGTGAGGGGTTTAGCTGGTAGTCCTCCCCCTCCCGGCCTCCCATTGAGCCTTTCGAGCTAAATGGGGGGCCGGGAGGCGGCGGTCCCTCCCTTCTCCCGTCCTCCTGCCGAGCTCTTTCGAGCTCGCCGGGGGGATGGGGGTTGGTTCGATCCTATCCCGTACCGAGCCGAGCTTGGTAGGCTCGGCGGGGTATCGGGGGGAGGCGAGGGATAGGGTGCCGGACTCACGAGTCCGGTATTCTAGGTGAGTCCAGCATAACCGTTCGGTATGCGTAAATGCATTCCCCTCACTAAAAAAAAAAAAAGGTGCGCGCTCAATAGTTATTTCACTATTATTATTTATTTTTAGTTTGTTGCATACGTAGGTTTAAATCCGAATAAACGACGATTTTGTCGTGATTTTGCTCTAAACAGACACCCAAATACAACATCCCCTTTAACTATGGGCACAAAAAAAACAAGGTATATTTTAGTGCGACGCCAACGAAAAGTGGTTCATTTCCCGTCTTTTTATACTTGAGTTCACACTGTAAATAAAAATAATTAATTTCTAAAAATGTTATTGTTCACTTTCCAATAAATTAGTCATACATTGGCTTTGATACCTAATAATGACATATCATTACTTCATCATCAATTATTACTTTATTAAGTTACTTCCGTGGTATGCTTTCCAGCGCAGATAGTCAAACCCTATCGAACTACAGAGTCCCTAGCCAATTACAGCCAGCCAGTAACAATTCAAAAAGGATCACGAAGTTCGAAAAGAATTAAATGTATGAGATTGGCGGATTAGCTTAAGCCGCGATAAGTCACGTGGTCTTACCGCAAGTTAATTGGCGTATATAGACAATAACGAATCGAATTATCGTTTCGCTACATAACGATGTTACTTTATATACGGGCCCAGCCCCCCTAGCATGAACATCGCTATATCACGCGATATGATATAGCGCATCATGCTGTCTCGTTACTCCGCTACGATCTGAGCGGGACAGTGACTCGTTATCGAGTTATCGAGTCGATAAAAGCCTCTCATGCTAGGCCTTCTGGGCTCATTATTACTGTTCTGGAATGCAGTATGTGTGCGGTTTTGTGGAGTTATAAACGAAATTACAGACTTTTATTCACTGGATAAATGTTCACTTATAACAAGAATAGTCCAAAATATTCTTACTTCAAGAATGTATGTAAAATGTAGAAAATGTTATAAATATGTTTTTCTCAAACATGCATGGAAATGTTGTCATTATTTTCGAAAAAGAACACGCGAAGTATCGAATTTACGGACAAAGAAAATCAAATCCATTGCAGGAGCGTTTTTTTAATTTGGAACATTACAAAGAGTTTAACAACTCCAGCACGCCGTTTCATACAACATTTCTGGAGCGCTGTAATGTTCCAAATTTAAAAAGACGCTCCTGAAATGAATTTGATTTTCTTTTAGTAATTATTAAATGTATAATATAAAAAGTATGTTTTTGAGAAAAGCACTATATTATGCCTCGGCGGAAATGGCAATTGCCTGTCTCGTATTAGTGAAATCCTACGGCTCGGCCTTCAAACTCATACTCGACCCGAAATTGCCTATTCCACGGCCTTTGCAATAATGTACTATATAAAATATTTAAAAGTAAATGTTTAATGTAAATGTAGAATGTTAATCTTGATGAGCACAATCGATATTAGACGCGAAATAAATTGCACTGAATATATAATTTAAAATAAAATATAATTGCACTGAAGTGTCATAGTGCACAGCGGCCGTTCCTGGCAGGGTCGCCATGAAGGGACGAGGAGTGAATTAATAACGAGTGTTCCCGAACGGTTACCTTTTATTACCTCTCATATTAAATATGTTTCAAGATTGTAGATTTGTGTTTGGCAACGACATGTTCCTTTGTAAATGTTGTTGCTTCTGTTAAAGCTGATAAGTTTCTTGCGGCCGTTCTTCTTATCAGTTAAAAAATTCCCTGAATGGCTGGTAGGGAAAAAAAATTGGACGATTCGAAAGCACTTCTATAAGTCTATTTGAATAAAAATCTTTGACTTTGACTTTGACTTTACTGCATCAAATACAACTAAATGCATAATCAGTTAAACTAACACACTTACTTACTATATAGTTACATACTACCGCTACACCTCAGCCTTATTACCATATGTATGTCGCTGTAGTTATGTCAAAATACTTAAGTGTTCGGTAGTAAACCGAACAATTATTATTATTAAACTTTTATTTCGGACCAGCCACTATTGTTTCCATACAACATCTTAGTGCCAATCAATGCCAAATATGGCGTCGTTGAGGTGTGACTTTTTACTCTTAAGCTACACCTTAGATTCTTTCCCATCTCCACAACGGATAAGGGTGTAATTACTTGAAACTTACTTTATAAATTAATTATTTTCAGGAACTAACGCCGTCCCAGCGTGCCGAGTTTATTAGGAAAATATCATCTTTAGAAATGGAGCAGTGATTCTAATGTATGTTGCCATGCTTCGAATTGACACTTTTCACTCCTAGCAACATTTCAAATGTGTAGAAGTTGACTGATAATGATTTTTTTTTACTGAACGTTTTGAGCCTTAAACACTTTTTTCTTTTATATTTTTTATTGAAAATGCATTTGAAGCTATTTAAAACTTATCATATTGCTTTTTTAAATATTGCCAGATACAAAAATTGTTGATAATTATCATTTTGGCCACATCTGTCAACTTATGTATGCACTGTATATTGGTAGAATAGAGCTATTGAATTTTGAAACTTATTCCTCATCAGATGAGGTCGAGTTTACAATGTATTTAGTCGTTGCAAGTTATTTATTTGTTATGGCAACACTAGCTTTTGAGAACGAGATAGAGTGTGATTTGAGTCTTGTTTTTTATTTAAACAAATTGTTTAATTTATTAAAACATTGTTCTTCTTTATATTATTATTGTCAAAAAATTAAATTTTATTATGGCAACTTAGTAAAGTTCTACGTATATATGTATAGTTATACAATATTTAATTATATTCATTTGCCAGAACAAAATACTTGAACAAAAATTCCTGTTTTATATTTTGTACAATTTAGCAATTTATGTATGACATAAATCTATTATTTTTATCTTAATTACAAAGAAAATTCGAATATTATCGAGGCTATTATAAAACAAAGTTGTGTCGTCTCAATTTACTTTAGATTATTACATTCCAAAACTGTTTGTTTTTTATCTGAAACTTTGGTTAAAAATATGCAATGTATTTTAGTGCGAAGCCGAAAATTGGTTCATTCCCAAACACTTCTTTTTAAACGGTCTTTTTACACTGCAAAAAAATTTTTTGGAATCTTTTTAAATGTCATAATTTTCTGTCTAAATAAGTACTCAAATACTGCTTAGATAATAATGACATATCTCATAAGATTTGTATAGTAATTGAAGTTTTATTCCATACCTATTTTTCTTTTAGAGAACAAAACATTTTACTATTGGAAATGACGAACAAATTATGAATTATGATTTTCATTAAATTTTAATCAATATTAGGAACAATTATGGTATGATTCCTATATTGCCAAAACACAATTTCCCCTTTAGTACAATCTTACATTCCTTTCTTAGTAAATAATGATTCTTATCTGCTTCTTAAAGTTATGTTAAAGTCACATCTTGATCAAAATAAAAATAATAATTGGGAGCATGTTATTATTCTTTTGACTGTCGGTATAGGTCGGTTACCGAAACCGCGTTGTCAGTACTCACACTAATGCAATTTCAAAAAACGAATAGACAAATACAAAAAAGTTCACTCTATGGTAGCAAAAGCAAAACGATAACTGTCTCTTTCATACTCGTAAGTTTGACCGTGCGCGAGAGAGACAGACAGACTATTCTTGATGAGCATGCAGTGCAACGTCACTCCGCACAGACACTACGTGTGAATATGTTGTATGTGCCTGCTTTAGTTTGCGAGCTGTACTTTTTTTTTATGTCATAGATTTTAAGATTCAGTACTATTTACTATCCGACCAGAACAATTAGGCGCATGACAGCTGAGAAAAAAATACAAAAACTAACTAAAAAAACAATATTTTAAGAAGCGGTAATCTGTAGAGCTATTATAGATAATAAGAGAAGTGCGGTACTAGAAGTGTGCTGCAGGTGCCAAAAGTGCAAAACCGCATTCCTGTCATGGGCATAATTGTCTTGGTCGGATAGTAGTTCGTCACCAGAATAACCATATTCCGCACTTTCTCTTGTTTCAAACAAAATGTATGTATGGTCAACAGCAGGCTAGGCTTTTCCAATCGTCAAATTTCTGAAATGTGTATGTTTTGAACAGTACGGAACTGTCTGAAAGTTTTGTTGCCGTTGACTTTACCTAGTTATAAAAATAAAAAAATTGCTCCCTTTTTTAGCGAAATATCTTGATCTATGTGACTTATCTTGTTGTTGTTGTTATTTTAAGTGTGATATTTGTGTTTTTCATTCATCATTGTGTTCTGTGTGGCCTGTTTTTGTGAAACAAGCAGTTTTTTTTAACTTATTTTTTATTCTGGGATAAACGGTATACTCCAAATGTTGTTGCTGGTTACGACTTTGATAGCAACACAACTTCTGAAATTTAATATTTGAAAGTTATGATGTAATTAGATGGCTGTTTCATCTTAATCGATAGTCAAACATTTGTAAAAATGTTTCTATCGAATGCGAGGATATTTCTCTCATTGATGAAACGACGGTGGCCGACACCGTAGAAAGGCGAAAATACAAGAAAAATTCGACGTGTACTCATAGGCCTCTGTAGCATAATTGGTTAGTGCATTGGGCCGGATTCCCAAGGATGCGGGTTCGAATCCCGTCAGGGCGACATGAGACAAGTTGCTTTTTTCAAGTATATTTTCTTGTATAATATTTATCACATAAAAATAGCATTGTAAAATACAAAATTAAAAATTTATAGCTAAGATGTTTTTTAATCTATCACGCAAAAATTACTGAACGGATTTGGATACAGATAGTTTACGACGACTGTAAACAGATGGTTTCAATTCTGTGGTCCTGCCGCGTGAGTGCCGTCAGCATCGCTGTCGACTTCATGTTGACGGCAGACGGCGTTTTCGTACAGCGCAACTTCGACGTTATCGTCCTAACAATAAGATCCCTCTTTCAATAGTCTGTGTCGCTCAGCGCTCGCGTGTGAAGAGTTACGTCGTTATTCGACGCGTCGATAACGTCGACGATATTTACTGGTCCTAGAGAACCCTAGGGATTTTCTTAATATCCAATATCCTTTAACAAGAAGTGACTGTATCGTTCACCCGGAAAGTAGTTTAATTGCACACAACATTTCGTTAAAATCTGTTTTTTTGCGTGAAAAGCTTGCAAACAAACAAAAAATTCTAAAATCTTTTATTTATTTTATGATTTTTTAATTATTGTGTTTTCAATGCTATTTTTATACTTATGATAAATTTTAAATAGAAAATAACAAAATTCTCAGATAGGACAGTCCCATCTGATAAATGACTTGTGGCCGAGTAGACATTTTCCAATATTTTTCTATTTAAAATTTATCATAAATTAAAAAATCCTTGTCTTTTTACTATTTTATTTTATTTGTAAATGTTATGTGAATCATTCTTCATCCATTTGACTTTGTTTACTGTACGCTCTCTCTTTTTTTCATAATACAAATTTTATATATTTTTTAGTAATTAAGGTTTTATGAAACCTAAGTCAAACAGTTCTTTAACACACGACTCAGTGGATAGAGGCTTGTATGCCGGCTTATGGTGCTAACATCTGTGAGGTCCGGTGTTTGATTCCCGGCCAGGTTAGTAAAGTAAAATATGTTTATGATAATTTTTTAATAGAAAAATATTGGAAATCCGGGCCAATGCTCTAACCACTGAGCTACCGAAACTTAGAAAAAATTCAAAAATCATAAATTATGTTTGCTTTATTGTTCCGCGTCTGGGGGATGTTATCGTTGTTTCTGATTTTGTAAAACAAGTGCTTATAAGTTATTTCGCGGTCGGACCAATGTATTCGAGTTGCCTCATATTAGTTTATTATTTTTTGTTATTGGTAATAAAACAATATTATTGTTATTATCAAAGTCGTAACAACAGCTCAAAGTCACTGCATAGCGGGTTGGGTAGTGATTGTAATAAATGCATATAATTAGTTTTAGCTAATTTTAATAAAGAAATTGAATTTTACTCTCGTGTTTTATTTATTTATTTTTTATTTCAAGAAGATTTAAGATTATATGAGTAGGAGTGAATGAGGAGATGTCGGATGACAGAGTGGAGTCGAGGAGGACGTACTGCGCTGATCACAAATAGAATTGGGATAAGGTCACGATAAGGTCCTTCTATTAATATTTAATTTAGTGAGAATCTGACAATCAAAACTTAATATTCTATTTTACAGTAGAAAACACAGAACGAAATTTTATGTCTTCTCTGTTAAATGTTGAATAATGCCTTCGTCTGTCCTATTAAAAAAAGACAAACTACCTACAACTCTGAAAAAACCGCGCTCGAAAGTTATGACCGCTGCTCCGCCCTCCTGGAGCTCTATTTTTGATTCACTCGTCTCGAGGATTCTACTAATTTTCGTGCGACGTTTGAGTTTCCGTATTCCGTAAAAGCGACCTTGCCCGTATATACATAGGTTCGCTTTTCGCCTGTAGTACCGCCTCCTAACGCGAGGGGCAAAGCGAAATCGTGCTATGTCCACGCTGCAAGGTCGCTAATCGCCTGATCGCCTCCTCGTTCGCCACTCGCGCGACGAGTGATTAAAAAATAGAGGTTATCGAGCTCTGTTTTTGAATCGCTCGTATGACTTAAGTCACGCGTCGCACGCTTGTTTCGCGCGACTGCAACGAGTGGGTGAGGGCACTCGTTGTGGTGAACGAAAATCGGTAGAAACGAAGCGCTCGACGCGCGACGAGTGAATCAAAAATAGAGATCCTAAACTTATTTTAAATCAAAGAATTATATTACCGTGCTATTATTCCATTCAAATTAGACTAAAAATTAAGACCGAAGATAAAAAAGAACATAATTATAAATGAAATTTTAAAAGCCCTAATCGATGGAAAAAAAATACTCGATGTCAAAGGTCAAAATATGATTTTTCGCGGCAAAACGGTAATTTTTATCTTGACATGCTTAAAATTAGCTCGGCCAAAAATTGTAGATCATGTAATTAGCTGTAAAAAATATACCAATACTTTTTTCCTAGTAGCCACCGTTTCTGAGACTAACGATTCACAAAGTTAGGCAAGTTGTAATCGTCCTAACTTTTAGCCCGGATTATGGGCCACAAAAAGAGAAGTACTAAAATGGTATATTATACGTTGGGGGTCCCCCGACCGAGAGAAATTTTATTTTTTTGAAGTTTTTTTTTTGTGTCGGGGGGTTTTTAAAATGTTAAAATTTTATTTTTATTACATCCTTTTTAAATCACACACAAAATAAAAAAAACCGCACTGAAATTAATTCGTTTAGGCACTACGAATATTTATGTACCTACAGAAAGACAAAAAAAAATTTGCCGCCATTTTGTTTTTTTTTTTTTGCTGTAGGTACCTACATTATTTTAGTCAAAGCGCCACCTTTGTATCTTTTACCGTTTCGGCAGGCAGTTGACCATCTCCATAAATGGCCGGATGGATTTTCATCAAACGTGGCTAAGAACCATCTCGTTTAATTTAGCTTTCAATTAAAAAAACCGCATTGAAATCGCTTGATTCGTTTAGGCTCTACGAATATACGTACAGACAGACAGACAGACAGACATAGGCTTCAAACTTATAACAACCCTCCCCTCTTTGCGCTGCGTCGGGGGTTAAAAATAGATTTTGTCTTTTTCTCTGATATAAAATAACATAAGTACGCAACTCGCTTTCTTCTTTCTATGTACGGAGCTCCTAAAAATCTACTTTCCCAGTAATAAGTTTTGATATGCATGTTTCGTTAAAAATACCTGTAAGTGCAATTAACTTGTCTTCCTCCAACCTCAATTGCTGCTCATAAACATCTTCGGGTATATTACCAAGTTCAAGTGTGGCCTGGTTATCAGCTAGACCCAAAATACTGGGGTTGGAATTTGGTCGATAATACATTAGAACCAGTTCCGACTATTCCTACCTGCGCCAGAGAAACTGCTAAACAAATTTGGACTGTTTTGTTCTCTGGCATGTACAAATTGTCAAGGCCGGTCGTGCTCTAATGTTGAGTCACCAGCAGTAGTGGATTCGTTTGATATCAACGAGACATGCGATACATCGCTGTTGAGGCAATTTACTTGCACCCAGAACGAAAAAGAAGAAGAGGAAGCAGAAGATGCTGAAAGTTATGAATCAGACGAATAAATTTCTCTACCTTTTCTTAAATTTACACCGCTCTTTTATCATTTCCAACCCTTGCTAATATCTGTTAAAAGTTAAAAAGAACTACAGCAAACCCGCGGAAAGCCTACCGGGGAAACAACGTTAAAAATTCCGCTAAATACACTACTTCATAGGTGGCGTCGAAACGTGCGCATATGATAACAATTACAACTTTTTGGTTTTTTTAAACACACATACATCTCTCAGAATGTTGTTCAGATCAGTTGGGTGTGTATAGCAATCTGGATCTTCTCCATTCACTCCCTGCAGGCCACTATTAGATCACACCTCGGTCAATCCTTGGAAGAGAACCAAGGCTCCAAATTTACCTCAATTGTATGAAAATCGGCAAGTCTTTAATTATGTGACCACCTCTGTATTTATCCAGCCATTCCATATTGGTACATTTTGTTCTTCTGAGTAGGAACAAAATAGCTCACAATATGAACTCTAAGGCATTGCAAATCTTAAAATTTAAATAATAATATAATGAAGTAACAACAGAGAAAGTACACAAATTATAATAAATAAAATAAAATAAAAATTATTTATTAACATAAAGTTCATATTCTAAACAAGTGTTGAGACAACCCTAGTAAGTAGATTTGATACACTTGTGTTAGAGATATCTCGCTCAAAACCCTTGAACCTTACAATATGTCAATAATTAAATAGTCAATTGAATAAAAATCTAACACTTTTATTAAATTATGGTTTTAATTGTAACATTTTTTTTTCAGCAATGTTTCTGCATTTTAAGTTCTCAGGAGCGTAAAGACGGAGTATGAAGTCCGCATCAACTGGAAACAAAATATGAATAAAAATTGTTGAAGGTACTGTTATTGATGTGGTTGATATGATTTTTTTTATTAACAACGGGGATACTCTTAGCCTTCATCATATCTGATGAGACTGATGAGTATTGATAATGCTGAAGATGGAGGCGAGCCTCACTGAGGAACTGCAACCGTAGCACTCCGCGACTCGCCGTCGACGTTATCTCGCGATGTCTGTTCCACTCATATTAGTACGGTGTGAGCGAGAAAAGTGTCGAGAGAGCTTTGTCGAGGTGCTCATGCTACGCATGCTGGCTACCTTACTGGCGTGACGTCATCGTAGGTACGAAAAACTCGCCACGCTAGGTTCTCATACAGTTTAAAGCGCTCTATTCGTCTATCTCGATATAGGTCTGTGGTTATAACCACTGAGCTACCGAGACTTGTTGCTGACGTAAGTCTCGGTAGTTTCTATTCTTTCAATTTCAATTATTTTATATAATAAGTATAAAAATTGCAATGAAAAATTCAAAAATCATAAACTAAAAGTATTAGGTACAGTCGGGGAACTACCCGATTGACCAGTAAAATGTTTTTATGGAGCTTTATTTTAAAAAAGTAATAGATATATAGAAAACGCTTATATCACAAATAACAGAACATTAACAGGTATTTAATTAACAATGATTTCTTCAACCGTAGTACCTACTTTCCGAGAAAACGTTTCCCAAAAACTTTACTGGTCAACCGGGAAGGTCCCGGATTGTACATGCAATCTTTTATAATTTATATAATTCACCTGTTTGGTAACACAATGGTAAATAATCATGCTCAATATATTCCGGTTTGATTTTCATCTGGTGCCACCTTTCTTCTGATGAACATTGTGTTTTTCGCGTTTGGGTGTTAATATACCTACCTATACCTATTTTTCGCTCCCACGATCGTTTATAGAGACTAAATAATATTTTCTAAAATCGTACCCCAGGTACTGGCAAGCAGACGCAGCGATCGCGCGATATCTGCACGATTATTTTTAGGTAATAGCCCCGAGGCTATTTGACAAGTTTTGAAAATCCATTTTATATTACGTAGTGGAGATTTTTTTTAAATTCTAGTACATATTTGCTGAAAAATATCAAATTAAAAATTCAATATTTAAATAGCGCGCCAAAACGCTACTTTGACAATATGGCGCTGCAATGGGCTCGGTGACGTCACTTGCCTGTATTCTGCATATCATCCACATACGTAGGCAAACGAGGTTTACAAGCAGGTGACGTCATTATAAACTCGACGAATTAGGAGCGTTTTGTGTCACGTGACAAAATGTTTAAAAAATGCATTTTTATTTACGGATTTTAAAATAAATTTATAATTATTTTCAACTTACGTTAATAAAAAACCATTTTTAAACTCATAATTTATACTGATAACAGTAATTGACACTTTATTTTTCGCATTGTCAAATAGCCTATTCATCTATATGTTAGCCAGGGTATGAACTATCTGTATTCCAAAAGTGTATGTGTACCTATATCTAAAGGTACTCGTATATAAAAATCTAGAAATCTAGAATTATAGTAAGTTGGCTGTTACCGCACTTTAGAAGTGAATAGTAACTTACAGACACGAACAATTCCATATTGAACTCCAACAGATTGAACGCAGTAAGCCTATTCGGTTGCTGCGCGCGAGCAAGCAAGAATGGTATTACGCGGCGAACTCGCTGCTCGCGAACATGCTCCCAGCCGCTGCAGTACATGAGGGTCGATGTTTCCATTGACTGGGACAAATAAAATATAAATTATCCTTATACAGGGTGGAAAATATCTATGGGCTCTGGACTTCTATTTTTGAATCACTCGTCGCGCGAGTGGCGAGGTGAACGAGGAGGCGATCAGGCGATTAGCGACCTTGCAAGCGTAGACATAGCATGCTTTTCGCTTTGCCCCTCGCGCGCTCGCGTTGGGAGGCGGTCGTCGACTAGGCCTTAGAACACCCACTGCTGGGTATAGGCCTCCTCCGAAAGGGAGGGTTTGCCATAATCGCCACGCTCGGCAGGCGGGTTGGCGATCGCAGTATGGCCAAGTATGTAGGAGACGCTGCTGCCCGCCTCCTGAAGGCTGAGTCCCTTAGTCGCCTTTTACGACAACCACGGGATGAGAGGGGGTAGTGCTATTCTAAGCCGACACTACACAGCTAAAAGCGAAGTTAAGTATATACATGCAAAGTCGCTTTTACGGAATACGGAAACTCATACGTCGCACGAAAATCAGTAGAATCCTCGAGACGAGTGAATCAAAAATAGATCTTAAATCCTTTAGTTAGCTCATTTTACTGAAAGGAAACATTGAAATTTTCTTTTTAAATATGTTTCCCACTATCAAGAATCGAACCAGCTAAAATCTATAAAAAACAACATTCCGTACTTTTATACCATCAACCGATAGGGTCAATCAAAAGGATAAACTCTCTCTAACAAACATAGTAAATTAAATTAAAGGAAACACATGAAAACTCAACTTGTAAACTCAATGAGACGGATAAAGCACTTTTATTCAAGGCTCTTTTGATAAATTTACAAAAATATTTGAATGCAGTTTTGTTTCCTTTAAAAAATAAATGAATGTTTCCTGTCCGTAAAATGGGCTAACAAAGGATTTATGGTAGTTCCCCTCAAAAAAATTTAAATAGGCCAAGTCTGTAAAACGACAAGCGAACATAATAAATAGAAGAATAGAATCGGTATAAGATCAATCAGAGCTCCGGAGTTCGATTCCCAGTGGGGGTACATATTGTTATCGGTTGGTGTAGGACTAATAAATTTTATCGAAGTATTTGAGTCTAAGTATAAGTCTGTTGCCATAACAACAATGTTCAGCATTGTTATAGCCAGTAATAATAAAAAAAAAATGTTATTGATTAAAAACACTTTGGTAAAATGGTGATTGGAGCCTCCATTTAAGCGTAGTTCACCAGTTAATCAGCCTCCTAATTGTCTAATTTCAAAATCTATCACAATCCCTTTCAAAAGGATTGTGATAGTGATTTATATTATTGTGTAACTTATAGTCGCAATCCCTTTCAGAACGAATGATGTTTTAAATGACACTTCATTTGACACTTCTCCATACATTTGAAAGATATATTCATCAGTCACTTTGCTTAGACAGTTCAATTTCGTTCATTTAATATCTTTCAAAACGCGCCCCGATCACAATCCTTTTCAAATGTCTAATAGTGGCGGCCTGAAGTATGTAATTATCTTTCAAATGATGAATTGAAAGTGATTGCGATAGATTTTGAAATTATAGAATGGAATAGAAACCATTTATTAACAACGCACAAAAAAAAACAGATACAATGAGACAAGTAGATACTTAATTAAGACAAAAAGACAAGAATTATATAAGGTTACTAGACAACAAAACAAAATGACGAACTGATACAAACAAAGATCAATAAGTGTGCAGCTAATAGGCCTGTCTCAGCCAAATTAACTTCTGGGTCATTCCTTGATGGTCAGAATAACCCAGAAGCACTGATATTCTGACAGGTCCAAATGAGTGAGTAGACACAACAAAAGCAGAATAATAAATTAGACGATAAATTAACCAACAATAAAAAATAAAAACAAGCCTTTCCTTCGGACTTACGGTACACGGTAACAGAGACAAGACCAAGATGATGATAGTGGATCGAGCTGAACTAAACCATCCTGACATCTCTATGGTAGGCAATTGTGAGGTTGTCCAATCTTATGTGTACCTCGGTTCCACTATCACAAACTCTGGGAAATTCGAAGGAGATGTGCTATCACACGATCTGCCGTTGACAAGCTGACAAGAGTTTGGTGCAACCGTAACATCACCAAAGCCACAAAAGTCCGCCTAATGAGAAGCTTAGTCTTCCCGATCTTTCTAATCAAATCGATCAAAGACCGACGCAAAATCGATGCACTCGAAATGTGGTGCTGGCGGCGACTGCTGCGGATCCCTTGGACAGCGTTTAGGAATGTTTCGATCCTGGAGGAACTAAAAATCAAGCAGAGATTATCGTCGACTGTGTAAATACGAATCCTCAAATATTTCGGACACGTTGTTCGAAACGAAAAATCCATGGAACGACTCGTTGTCCAGGGGCAGGTAAGCGGTCACGCGGTCGATCACCTACGCGTTGGACAGACCTCATTAAAGCTGCGACACAAACCTCCATAGTCCAGAGTTCCTGAGACGCTGAAAACCGCAACAAGTGGAGGCGCATCGCGGGGGCTGCTTTAGCCAATGAAGCAACGTCATCAACCACGACCACTCTGCCAAGAGTGAACGACTCAGGAAGAGGAAAAAATAAAAAACATACAACAATTATTTTAAATTAGACAATGAGCCCCCAGTTCCTCAGTATTTCTGGGATAGGAACACTTTCACCCTCAACTTTATCGTTACTTAACATAAGGTTAAGCGATTTCCTGGTGTTAAAAAAATACTTTTATAACTTTTATTTTAACCTAACTAATATTACAAAATGCTAACTAAGATTACTAGAAAAAACAAGAAACCGTTATATACAACGCTATTTTATGTTTACCCAAAAATTCAAAACCATTTTTTCATACATTTTAGCAAGAACAAATAAAATTTTCCATGAAACAGCTGATTTCTTCGCAGCATAAAGTTCTTCGTAATGATGAGTTCTACAAATGGTTTTGAGGTTTTGGGTAAACATAAAATCACGTATAATCTAATAATCTAATACAATAACCAAAAACGCCGTCCAACTCACAGCCACTGTTGCCCCGCTGAATACAAAGACTCAGCCGCTGGGCAAGATAGGCACCAGCTCTCAGGTCTCCTGAGGCGTGGACCAGTCTTGAGAAAAGATCTTTTTTTTTTATGAATGACGGTGAGTCTCTTAGCCTTCATCATACATGATGTTAAGTATTGATAAGGCTGAAGATGGAAGCGAGCCTCTCCCGGAATCCTCAACTACTGAGAAACTGGCTATCGTATCTCGAACTGCCGGAACACAACAATGCTGAAAACATTGTTGTTATGGCGTCAGGCTTAGATAAGATGGTGGTAGCTAGCCAGGCGGGCTTACAACAAGTCCTACCACCAACCAAACCGAATACAATATCTACCCCCGCTGGGAACCGAACCCGGGACCCCTGGGTCTGATACCGGTGGTTCTACCACTAGACCACAGAGGCGGTTAGACTTAACTAATCAACCAATCGACTTTATTTTTGGCATAGAGTTAGTTGAAAGGTTGGAGAGTCCTATAGATGCAGAGTAACACAGGATACTTTTTATACCGATATTATCACGGTGCCGTGTGGTGACGGCCTAAGAACACAAGTGTCACCACTCCCTTACATGCCTGGGATGTCGTAAGAGTCGACTAAGAGGCTCGACGCATTAAACACCTGTGCGAGAGAAGGAAAACTGGAAATAAACCCTCTACCAACCCGTCTGGCCAGCGTGGTAACCTAGCTCCTATGAACGCCACAATAGGCGTGAGCTAGGAGAGGCCTATGTCCAGCAGTGGACGTCCACAGGCTGGTGATGTGTATGTGATTATCACGGGAACGGGAACCACGCGGGTGACACCGAGGGCGGAGGCTAGTTTAACATAAAAAAGTCTCACTTACTTTACTCTTTAGCTCAGCGGCGTAGGTACACGGCAGGAAGATATGAATCACTGCTGTAAAACTGAATAACGTGTACCGGAAGTCGAACCCGTAACCCTTCAACAAGATAATAAATAAAAGTGACGATTGTGGCGGTTAAGCAACTTTCGCAATGGTCAGTCACGGGATGGGTGACCAAAAATTTATTATACAGACTTACAGCTGAAATGTGGAACAGCAGGGATCCAATCTCAATGATGGTGCTGATGTATATCGTGCCCAACCAAATGTTGAACGTGTCTTGGATCAACGCGACAAATCTAGAAAAAATAAATACATTACATCTGATGAACCGCCTCTGTGGTCTAGTGATAACAACCACCGGTATCAGATCCAGAGGTCCCGGGTTCGATTCCCAGCAGGGGTACATATTGCATTCGGTTTGGTTGTGGTAGGACTTGTTATAAGTCCGCCTGGCTAGCTACCACCATCTTAACTATATAATGTTTTTAGCATTACTGTGTTCCGGCAGTTAGAGATAAGGTAGCCAGTTCCTCAGTGATTGAGGACTCCGGGAGAGGCTCGCTTCCATCTTCAGCCTTAAAAATACTTAACATCAGGTATGAGGCCAAGTATGAGCTGTGTGGTGTCGGCTTACCCTAGAATAGCACTACCCCCTCTCATCCCGTGGGGGTCGTAAAGGCGACTAAAGGACTCGGCCTTCAGGAGACGGGCAGCAGCGTCTCCTACAAACTTGGCCATAACATGGCAATCCCCCCCTTTAGGGAAGGCCTATACTCAGCAGTGGGTGTTATGTGGCTGAGAAGTCGATGAGGCTAAGAATTCTTACCTAAACATCTTCTTCTGGTCTTCTATAACCTCGCCCAACCGCCCATACAGTTCCGGAGAATCACCACATTTGAAGGCATTCTCCAACTTCTTGCATAAAATCTCCATTTTCAAAGTAGCATGGAAACATGCCAGGCCAAAATACCCATCATAAGACACATAATTAAAGAAGCATACTATCGCTGCTAACGTCATGTAAACAAAGACACACTCAAAGTATGGAGAATCGAATCTTTCTTCGGGAGGTCTGAATGGCGGATTCAAATCGTGCACCATATATTTTTTCGGCTCGCTCTGCGTTAAATGGCTGAACAAAGTGAATATTGCACCGATAACTGGAAATCCTAAAATGCATCCGCTAATTAAATAGGTCCAGATTTTTTCTACGAAGAAAACGGTGCTTTGTATTGATTTCAAAGCGATTTGCTTGTATTCGAGTGGTAGGTTGTTGTATGTGCGGTAGTCGTGGTTCATTTCATCGATTATTTGGCGAGCTTGCACTTTCTTGTAATACATTAAGAACATCTGGAAAGTCATTATGAGAAATGAAATTCAATTTAGATCGTCTGTTCCATTTTGATGGACCTGATGGAGTAGCGGTAAATAATAATATGTTGATTGTTTTTTTATATGTAACAGACATTGTACATAATTAAGTGAGAAATAATAAGGAATAATAATTGGACAATCAACATCGTATTGTGTACTTAACTTAAACAAAAAAGTATACTGTTTCATAAGCCAGAAATATAAACAAGGACATTGGAGGACTTTTGTCCGCGACACGACCTTATTACTAAGAATATAAAGTTGAATATATTACGCAGACTATCGCGTACTTTTTATGGATATTCGCGATCTAAGTTCAATCTTATTTGGTTAACAATAAAGACGTGTGCCGGACAAAAAGTCCTCCGTTATCCGTCGTCTGCGCTAGCTCTAAACCCAGCACACACAGACGAGACGACGAAATTTCGAGCCCTCTTACAACCCATTACTATACACATAAGCGGAAGCGCTCATGGCCGCGCTTGACAGACTGATCGTATTCGATCACATTTGTTAAACAATGTTCGGCCCGGTCAGGTATCGGATGGCTGACCGAAAAGTGGCATTATAAGTGAGCGCTTCCGTGCTTCGGAGGGCACGTTAAACCGTCGGTCCCGGCTGCTGTCATTTGATTACAGTCGTTAAGCCAAGTCAGAGGCCTTATAGGTGGCTTGATAAAGTCTGACACTAGAGGTGGCCACTAATCCTCACTCGATAAGAAGAAGATACACATAATAATTTACTTAAATATTGATGATAAAGAATATAAGGATACCTACAAAAACTTATAATATATATTTGTATAACTATATAGGTTCTGCTTTATAAAAATTTAATAATTTGTAAGATTGGAAGCATGTGCACTCATGTATAGGTACTGCATATCTGCGAAATTTTCAATTATTACATTTTTATCACTTACTTGCGGCGGTTCCTGTTTTAAATTCAGCGTATCTTCTGTGTGCTAAGTTTAATCCAAATCGGTTCAGTAGTTTTTGCGTGAAAGAGTAAATAAAATAAATAATTACATACAATCACACCAATTATCTTGCCCACGTTGTGTTTCATGAAGAACTTGTGTTATGGATACTAGATAACGGATAAACATACTTTTAAACTTTAAATGCATACATAATAAAAATAATTAAATTACATAATGTTGTTATTTTATATATTATGTATGTCTAGTTTTAAGGTATATATCTATGGGCCATTGTAGCCTGATGACAAATAAAAAAAAATAAAAAAAAAAAATATACAAATTAAACATCCAGACTAAGATTTAGGATATAATAATAGACATGTTCATGCACACAAAAATGTATCTTGTCCGGGGATCGAATCCGGGACCTCTGGCGCAGAAGGTATAGTACCCCTGCGCCAAACAGGTCGTCAAACTATGAGAATGAAGCCCGACTGTGCTGTTGACCACAATTATTTCCACAATTACGTACCTTCAAGAAAGCACCTAGAAACGGTCCGATAATGGTGCTATGCCTTATAATGTTGAAGACGTCCCTTTTCAACCAGAATTTATACATATCTATCAGTATACATACAAATAGAGGCTGGAATGACAGCAATAATAGCACTGAAACAGAAAAAACGTAAAGAACGAAATCATTAGGTAGCCATTTTAATGTCCCCACTGCTGGGGCATTGGCCTTCCTTGTGGATGGATAAGGAAGATGACATGATCCACCAAGCAGGCCCATTGCCAATTAGTGGATTTTATCGACTGCAAAAGCAGTGTCGCGGAGGAGCTCGAAATAATATTTTTGCTGACCCATCCCGTGACCGTCCATTGTGAATGTTGCTTAACCGCCACAATCATAGGCCGAACGCGGTAAAGAGTGCGCCAGCGAACCAGCGAGGGATTCCCAAGGATGCGGGTTCGAATCCCGTCAGGGCGACAAGAGACAATATGCTTTTTTCTAGTATATTTCCTCGTTTAATATTTATCACAAAAATAGCATTGTAAAATGCTAAATAAAAAAGTTTTAATGTTAATAAATAAAAATAAGGTACTTACATGAAGACGGCAACATAATACCTAGGTGATCCTGTCAAGGTTGGTGGTAGGACTTGTTCTAAGCCCGCCTGACTAACTACCACCATCTTATCAAAGTCTGTCGCCATGACAACAATGTTTTCAGCGTTGTTTTGTTTCAGTTGGAGGTAATATAGACAGATTAGCCAGTGTCCCAGTTCCTCAGTGACTGAGGATCCCGGATCCCGGGAAAAGCGCGATTCCACCTACAGCATTGTCATTACTCGTCATCATTTATGATGATGGCAGAAATCACTCCAATCAGCCTAGTTTCAAAGTATAAACACTGCTGCAAGGCTTGTAATAGGCTTACAGATAAACAAACATATCAATGAATGTATGATAGAGCGTGCAATGGAGAGAGCTTTGCTCGGCGTTTCCCTGCGTGATTGAATCAGAAATGAGGAGATCCGCAGGAGAACTTAAGTTACTGACATCGATCGAAGGATTGCTCAGCTGAAGTGGCAGTGGGCGGGACACATAGCGAGAAGAACCGATGGCTGTTGGGGCGGAAAGGTTCTGGAATGGCGACCGAGTACCGGACGACGCTCCGTGGGGGCCCCCGACAAGGTGGGCCGACGTCTGGTGAAGGTCGCGGGAAGCCGCTGGATGCGGGCAGCACAGGACCGATCGTCGTGGAGATCCTTGGGGGAGGCCTATACCCAGCAGTGGATGTTATGTGGCTGAGACGGCGACGACGACGATGATAGAACAGTGTTTTTATGACTCACATTCAAATGATTGGGTTCATCATACAAATTGAATGAACTATAAAGGTTTTAGCTTTAAAATAGGTTCTAAAAAAAATGAATTCACATAGACTTGCACATGAAATCATCTAATTAGAAATTTTATCAGGATTTTAAAATTATTCAGTTTTATTAGGTTCTGTAAAGTTGACATTTTGTAAGTAAGGGTTAACGCAGAAACAACGCGAAATGCCGGAGCCCATTTGACGAACCAGAGGCTGCAGACAAAATAACATTGTTGTGTAGCGAAACGATAAATAAATTCGTTATCGTCTATATGCGCCAATCGACTTTGCCAATCAACAACGCAAATCAACAACTAAGACCAGGGACTGATCAACCAGAGAATTGCGGTACTTTTATTTATCGGTATGACGTCATACCGGTTAAAAACTATTCCTTCACATTTGGATACCATAAGGTTTCGGTACTTCAAAATATCGGTACCGTAATTTTCCGGTTGGTCATCAAAGCGTTACCGAAATTTTTCATTACCCAACCGAAACCCAAATATAACGGTGCCGTTATATTTCGGTTAATTTAACCTCTATTATAAAGGTTTTCTTTTAAATACGCGGGTGAAACCGCGAGCGTCCGCTAGTGTCCAATAATGTTCACTGCGGTCGGTTCAGTGCATTTCGGAACAGAAATAAAATTTCGGTTAAATAGCAGTATCATAAGCAAGGGTTGTCATATTTCGGTACCGCTATATTTCGGTTGATTTATACCGAAATTATTTTTTTCGGTAGGTATTTCAAGTAAGGGTAGAATATTTTGGTACCGCTATATTAACCGTAAAAAAAACGAAATTTAACAACCGCAATCAATCCCTAGCACGTGATTTAGCGCAGCTTCTGCCAATCCGCCAATCCCATACATATATTTCTTTTCGAACTTCGTTATCGTTTATAATTTGTTAATTTATCTAGGGGGTTTGACCCCAGGACCCAGGACCTCAGAGTAGGCGATATCTTGAAAACCGGTGTATGTCCACTCTGCCGAACTCTGTGGAGGTCGTCAAGTGTCCTGCTGTCGTGAGAAGGTACGTACCTATTCCAGAAATGCGGTATCTGTCGGTAGCCGGGTTGGGGAACATCAGTCCCAGCAGCAGGCCCATGGTGATCTTCCTGTACGTCTTATGGAAAGGCTTGAAGTAGATCACTGAAGATATATCACAGCACCAATCATCATTATAAGAAATAAAAAATTGTACATAGGGAAATGTAGGTTACATGTGTGTTATTCTGATGTAGGTATATAATAAGCTAGCTACACTCACCGGCCCATCTAACCGCCCACCCCGTTATTTTCATACAAACATGCTTACTTTGCGACTCTATAGTATAGAGTCGCACAGAGTCTACATAAAAATGTCAATATATTTGTGCAAAGATGTATGCTAATTTAGGTTAAGCGTTCGACTGTCCAATTAGCATTTTAAATGAGTACCGAAACTATTACCTTTGTCTATACAGGGTTACAGGGAAAGTCGTACTGAATATTAAAGGACGTTATTATTTAGGTCATTTCTGATGAATTTGATCCTATAATATAGTGTCCGAAACTTAACCGTTATGGAGATATTGATATCTTTAAGTTTTTTTTTAAATATCCCAATTTTTTTGCTTTTTTGCCAATCTTTTTATGATTAAGACTTCTAGGGTTCGTTTTTTTATGTATTTAGTTAGAAGACATGCCAATGAATAAAAATGATCAACAAAAACTCAACCCTCCATTAACAGCTTAAAATAACTGCATGACAACGGTATAAATTAAGTAATTTTTGCTATGTATTCCTAACTTTGAAGCGCTATGGTAAAAAAAAATTGTATGGAACTTATTCTGCAGATGATTTTAAAAACTTCTACGTCTTCTTAGCTATTCAAAAAGGTATAACACTAGCTATTAAATAGGCAAAACATTGAGCAAAAAACGAGGAATATGCTGACATCCTAATGTGTTACGGCTTTTGCGGAGGAGTGTCATTACGTGCACGTAATGAATACATGCTACGGTATCATACTCGCCGAGTACCTGATATTGGCGTATTTAACAGAGTTTACCGAAGACTACGAGAAACTGGTTCTGTTCAAGTACGACGAACTGACGTGGGACGACCTCGTATTTTTGATGACGACGACGAAGAAAATAATGAAATTCGACGCCTTTTTCAAGCCGACCCAACCACGTCAACAACTGTTGTTGCTCGACGGCTCGGTATTTCCCAGTGGAAAGCCTGGTTCGTAATGCACAGTTCTGGCCAATACCCTTACCATTACACGCCAGTGCACGTAAATGAAGAAGGGGACCCGCTGAGGCGACTAGACTTCTGCAGATTTATGCTAAATGCCGATATTGATGATCCGGCTTTTTTAAAGAAAATTTTGTGGACAGATGAGTCTAAGTTTGACAAAGACGGTATCACAAATTACCATAACGCCCATTATTGGGCTCCCAAAGCGCAAGGTAATCCCAATAAAAAAAGATTAAAAGGATCGCAAAGGAGATTCAGTCTCAACGTGTGGATGGGCATAATTTCTAATTATTTGATAGGGCCATACTTTTTGCCCGATAATTTGAATGGCGAGATGTACGAGAACTTTTTAAGGGAGGAGTTATACTCTTTAATGCTCGATTTACCTCTGGCAATAAGACAAAATATGTTCTTTCAACACGATGGCTGCCCAGCGCACTACAGAAGAAGTGTTCGAGCATGGTTGGATGAAAATTACCCAAACCGGTGGATTGGAAGAGGTGGACCCATACCGTGGCCGGCAAGAAGTCCCGATTTAACGCCGATGGATTTTTATGTGTGGGGTCATATGAAAACCCTAGTGTACGACGAAATGACACCAATCGCAAATATCGAGGTTTTACGACAAAAAATTATTGATGCGGCTGAGGAAATGAGGCGGAGCCTGCAAACATCTGTTGTAAAAAGTAATTTAAGAAAACGAATGAGAATTTGTATAAGAAATAGTGGCGGCCATGTTGAACATGAATTATAAAAATATTACTGATTTTTTTGTTTTATTTTCGTGATTTAGCTATTTATACCTCAAACCAAAAATGTAGCCTTTGCTAACTGAACTGTTATTTGGTCAATGTTTTGCCTATTTAATAGCTAGTGTTATACCTTTTTGAATAGCTAAGAAGACGTAGAAGTTTTTAAAATCATCTGCAGAATAAGTTCCATACAATTTTTTTTTATCATATCGCTTCAAAGTTAGGAATACTTAGCAAAAATTATTTAATTTATACCGTTGTCGTGCAGTTATTTTAAGCTGTTAATGGAGGGTTGAGTTTTTGTTGATCATTTTTATTCATTGGCATGTCTTCTAACTAAATACATAAAAAAACGAACCCTAGGAGTCTTAATCATAAAAAGATTGGCAAAAAAGCAAAAAAATTGGGATATTTAAAAAAAAACTTAAAGATATCAATATCTCCATAACGGTTAAGTTTCGGACACTATATTATAGGATCAAATTCATCAGAAATGACCTAAATAATAACGTCCTTTAATATTCAGTACGACTTTCCCTGTAACCCTGTAGAGGCAGAACCACGGCAGAACAATGAATGCTTCATATTAAAATTTTAAGTTTCAGCGCGCGCTCATCTTTGAAATAAAAATATACGGTGCTCATTGGACAGTCGAATGCTTAACCTTATCATTAGCATAAAGATCTTTGCAGAAATATATTGTCATTTTTAAATATAGTCGCGAAGTGAGCATGTTTGTATGAAAATAACAGGTTGGGCGGTTAGATGTGCCGGCGAGTGTATATTACTGTAAAGTTTCATCTAAATGCGTTCAGTGCTTCTTTCTTTTTATGCACCTACTCCAGGTTGCCAGGTAGAAATTGCTGTTTAGCAATACGGCCGCCTATTGTGGGTTTTCTTTGTTGTATTTGTACTGTACCTGTCTGTTAAATCCTGTGCAATAAAGTTTTTATTATAATTAGTTTTAGTTTTTGTGTGAAAGAGTACCTAACAAACATACATCCATCATCCAAGCTTCACAAACATTCGAATTTATAATTTAAGTAGGATAGCTCGTCTCGAAAGCGAGCAGAAATCCAAAAATGCTAAAAAGGGAAATGTGACAAGTGCGAAAAATATGACAAATGTGTAAAAAGAAAGGTCTAAAATAAAATATACCATCGTCTTCGCGATCGCGCTCAATTTCAGATGGTTTCATGACCACCGTTGTTGTCTTTACTCGAAGAAATGAATGAAGGCAGTGACTGAAAACTTTTCGAGTCGTAACTTTAAGACCCCATAATTTTTCAAGTGAATATTATATCAGTAGATTTCTCTATAATTTTTCTCTTGCAATTATCTTATTATTGAAAATTACCTGATTGATTACCAATTCACTTTTGATCTATTTTGGTGAAATGGAGTCAATGAGAGAATTACAAATCAGTAAATTGGACTGAAAACGCTGAGCTTTTCCAACAAAGCTATAAGCTTAATAATTATATCCCGACTTTACTCGTTGGTTCCCAGTCCTGTTCGAAAATTAAGTTAAAAATTACATCAGTAATGTTTTTAATGTGGTCTTCCTTATGGATGGAAAATGGAACATGGCTCACCACGCAGGCCGAATGCGGATTGGTAGGTTTTGACGACTGCAAGCCAACGGTTTAACGTTCCTTCCGCAGCATGGGGGAGCTCGAGATTTAGGTCACCCATCCCGTGACCAACCATTACGGAAGTTTTACCGCCAATAAGGCAAGCCGAGCGCGCGAACCACTACTAAGGGCTTAGTGTAAGTTTTCTCACCGCTGCGCTTACGACGAAGTTTGCGAATTTAATTCTCAACCTTAATCTGATTATTTATTATCTTATTATTGATTATTTATTATATTATCTTAACTGTGTTATTTTTATTTATGTTTTATAATAATGTGCTTGTCTTAACTTTTTTCTTTTTTTTTACTTTTTTATAGGTGTAATTTAATATTTTTATATTTAATTTAGTTTTTATTTTCTCTGTTTTTTGTACCGCGCACCAAACGGGCCCTGCCAGAATACCAGCGTTGCCGTGATACATCTAGTGTCATGGCAACACATGCTGAGGCGGGGACCCTATTGACCTGAAGGCCATATTATTGTATTTTGTGTTATTTATAATGTGTTTTTGTGTTGCTTTTTAATCTGTATCGTTTTCATGTTTTTGTGTGTACTTAGTATTATGGTCCTTTGTGTTAATAAAATATTTCTCTCTCTCTCTCTAATCTCATTGTATTAAGGCTATCTGTCAAAATTTAACTCTTACGCGACGGCAACGGTAGGACATTCACACTAGGACCTCTATTTTTGAATCACTCGTCGCGCGAGTGGCGAGGTTAACGAGGAGGCGATCATGCGATTAGCGACCTTGCAAGCGTAGACAGAGCACGCTTTTCGCTTTGCCCCATCGCGCGCTCGTATTGAGAGGCAGTACTACAGGCGAAAAGCGAAGCTATGTATATACGTATACGTGCAAGGTCGATTTTACGGAATACGGAAACTCAAACATCGCAAGAAAATCAGTAGAATCCTCGAGACGAGTGCGATGAAAATTAGAGCTCTAAGCTCTCTTGCTTGCGCAAGTTCGATCATGTCTCTGAATTCAGAACTGAACTAGGGTGGCTTCCAATAAGACTGCGACGCGAGGAGCATGTCCTCATACTTCTGTTTAATGTGCTGTATGACCCTCGAACCCCTCCTTACCTCAAGGAACGTTTTCAATTTCTTGGTGTGGACCACAGTCGTCCTCTTAGGTTCAAGGCTGATAATCTGCTTTAATGTCCTTTCACGCGCTCTGGATACTACAAGGACTCCTTTACGGCAAAGTCAATCAGCCTCTGGAATAACCTCCCGTATGAGATCCGTCATTCGAAGTCACTTGCCATTTTCAAAAACAAACTGCATTCACATCTTCTCTCTAAGTCCTAGTTTGCAACTACCTTCTTCTTTTTTATTTGTTTATTATCAAGTATATTTTATTATAATATATATAGATATATTAAATATATATTTAGTTGTTATTTATTTAAATATTTTATTTTTATTTATGACTATTTATTTAGTAGTTTATGTAGGTAGATTTATTTATATATTCAGTAATATTGTTAAGTAAAGTTTGTCATTCTTGCTTGTTGCCTGTGCACTTCCTCTCGCTCTCTCTCCATTTTTCCTGTGCCTCAAAGGTTGTCTGGAAGAGATCGCTCTTAGCGATAAGGCCGCCTTTGCCCACATTTATGTCAACTCTTTCTTGTGTTTCTGTCTGTATTTTTGTGTGTGCAATAAAGTGTTTTATCTATCTATCTATCTCTCTGTAGGAAGACGTTGGGCTAGCTACCTGTCACTATTTTTTACCGATCGGTGCAATGCCAAATGTGTCGCCGTTGGAGTGTGGTTTGAGAGTGATGTTGGACCTTTTATACGCCGCCAAACCGTCGTGTCGTGAGTGTATGTACAGTGGTGGTCACATAATTAACGACACTAGCCGATTCACTCCCTGCATGGCCATTATCAGTAGGCTTATTACGAGTTTGGCAAACTCGACGTTACAGTAAACGTTAATGTAAAATGTAGCTCTGTCTCTTTCATATGTAGCGACTGTTTTACCGACATGAGCAGTGTATCCGATAGTCTACGCTCACGAGTCCTGTAAATGTCATGTTAAGCAAACTCGTAATAGGGGTACTGGACCCGTAGACAAAGTAACATCGCTATGTAGCGAAACGATAATTTGCTTCGTTATTGTCTATATGCGCCAATTGACATGCGGTAAGACCACGTGATTTAGCGCGGCCTATGCCAATCCGCCAATCCCATACATTAAATTCTTTTCGAACTTCGTTATCGTTTTTGAATTGTTACTTTGGCTAGGGGCCCTGATCACAGCTCGGTCAATCCTTGGCAGAGAACCAAGGCTTCAAAGTTACCTCGTTTGTATGAAAATCGACTATTGTCGTTAATTTAGTGACGTTTATAAATTGGGATAAGAAATAATATATCCGCCGTTTCTTCAACACCTTCAGCGCCATATGTATCATTTACGATACACAGTTGTTAAACCACTTGTGTATGTTTTGTATACACATTACTATACAATAAAAATGGTGGTATTGGTGTTTATAGCTTAGCGGCGAGGGTGTTAATAAATCTTGTCTTCGTGATCTCTTGAGAAGTTGTAGTATGAATGGCATTTATCATTTTCTTTCCAAAAAGTCAGAGAAATGTCTCAGATGTGTCAGAAATGTCTCCTAAAAGAGAAACTAATAAAGCCATTATACAACAATTTCCGCTGAAAAAAAAAAACTGACGGAGATACTGACGTAAGTTCTGTGAAACAAGGAACCGTTTTTTTTTTATTTTGGCGGTTGCAATATATTTTTTTTACATCTTTTTTTTACAAAAAAAACAAACTCAAGTCACAAGTCAATTTTTTCTTGTGTTACAACTGTGGTCCATAAAAAACGCAACCGCCCCAAAAATATGCACTGACTTTCGAAAAATATTTTTTGCCGGTTTGTGTGTAATTTTTTTTAAATGCCGGCAGGATGTCTTTATTTTCTTTTAAATCTTTTTTTTCTCTTTACAAGATTAACATCTAAGTCAGATACATTTCAAAGCGACTAAGCTAAAAATATAATAATGTACAAATATCAGAACAAAACGTTGTATATACAAAACGGGCGATTTTAATGGCGCTAGTGTGTCACACACATCGATATTTTTCACATTCCAATCTTCGAAAACGACATTTCTATCAATAAATAACATCCCACACTTACGGTCAGCAAATTAAACAGAAAACCGCCGTGTTAGGAACTGTATCTTATTTCTCTTTTAAATAAAAACAATTTTTTTGCTGACTGTACAAAACGCACTAAATCTCGCCCATTTTTCGACACCAAAAGACTATAAAAGTTTTAACACTCAACATTAGGACTAATAAAATCAGCAATAGAAAGCAATAACCAACCTTATTTTAACAGCATTAAAATATAAAACTCAACTTTTTATTACTTCGTTCGATTATCAATTTTATTTTGGTAGAAATAAAGTTGATTATCACTTGCCAATACAGAATGCACTGCATTTTCTGTACAGAACTGATTTTAATGGGTACTTAATTATTTCTTATACAGGCACACTATAAATTGTACAGGCTAGCACATACCCCCTTTTAATGCACATGTAGTAAAGTTACACTAGGTGTAAAACTAATTCTGTCGCTTATTCGCTAGAAGGAAGTGAGAGACAACCATCAGATTTACCCTTAGATGTAACTTTACGCCATGTTTATTAATAAGGGGTAAAAACATAACATGATCGCTCTTACAACTGTAATAAGAGCTATTTTCGTACAACTGTTAAACTTGACATGCTTTGCACAAAGCAAAATTTATTGTTAAAGTTAAAAAATCACATAAATAACATTTATTTTTCTTCGTAAAATATTTTCATTAAATAAACGTAGTTAAAGATGATACTGCTAACTCATGCCCACAGAAGTAGGAAGAGATAGCAATAGTTTTTAGTATTAAAAAAAAATTAACCCTTTTATGCATAAACACAAAGAATCTTCATACATTCCTTTTTTAGTCATTATAGTTTTGTCATTTTCTTTCGAATTGGTTTGAAGGAAAATGATAAAACATTTTATAACTAAAAATAGGCGAAAAAATTATGTTATTATGCATAACATGGATAATTTCTTCGTTTATTGAGTTGTTCATTGATTAAATGAATAGTTAGTGATATTACTTCGAACATTTAAATAAAAGCTACTATTAAATGGTAACACTGTAAACAGTATTGCCCGTACAAGAAAAAACCCTACCCCGAAAACAAAACTAACCTATTTTTTTCAAAACGCAAGCCTCTAACTATAAAAAGAAAACAACGAATGCAAACCCTGCATTGTATATTTTAAAATAATATAAAGTACACGTCTCATTTCTTCGGAACGTTAATAGAAATTCGTATATCTTCTGGTATTTCAACAACTTTCTTCATATAAGAGAATCAGAGTGTATACGGAGCAGTTCTGATCGAGAGCCAAAAGCTCGAGCAATTTTTACATGACACTCGGAAAATAAACTGTACTAAGGCTGAAGATACTACTCGATTCCGCTCGCATAGCCTTGAGACCGCACGTGCATCTTTTGTTGATGGTGGTAAAATTCATTTTCGCATGTCATATAAAAATTGTTTAAGCCTTTTGCCTCTCGGTCTGAAATCACCCTAATACGTTGGACGAATATTTATATACCGATCGATCAAAGTTAATTAATGAAACAAAGAAGAATTTCTTACGTTTCATTTTGAATACCTGATGGTATTATTATTACTTTCTCAAGTGTAAATATTTTGAAAATATTATTTCGATCGTTCTTATGTCGTTTGATATATTATGATCCAGAAATGAGACAGAAAAAGACAGATTTGGTACAGAAATGCTATTCCAGATTAAAATAGACTACGATATAAAGAAAATAATTAATTTCAATTAAATTTTGCTTCTGCTGCTCGAAAGAACAGCGATAATCACTTTGCCATATTAAAAGTGAATGCTTTTTATGCATTTCATTAAACAACAAGGTCATAATTCGCTTACAAGACCAAGTGACTTACTTACTTATCATATTTATATTAAAACCTTACATTTTTTTTTAATGTAATGTCAGTTATTGACAAAATAGCAAGGCAAATAAAGTTTTACATTTATCTTGAAAATAATACTCTAGTGCTTTTTCGTACTACATCTGTCCAAAACAGCAAATTTACAGTGACTTAAAAAAAAAGAATTAAGATGCAAGCATTATTTAGTAAAAAAAAAAACAGCATTTCTGTAAAAAATAACTGTCAATCAAACTAAAATCTAATTCCATCGGTTTAAAACGATAAAACAAATTGACTGATTCGCAAAAGAGTAACGAAATATTTACAAATATATCTTTATAATTACTAAATGTATATACAATACGTCACCGACCGTGTCATTTTGAATACCTATCCGATTTGTTTTTTAAGTTGATTGCGTTAATAACAGTTTCCGAGGAAACACCAAATTTATTATACGTTTAAGGGCGGAAAAATCTATTATCGAATTGTGACTTGAGACTACCAAAATTTTGAAATTTTACAGGATTAGAAAAAAAACAACTCTTCGGTGAATACGAAAGTTGTTTTTGTACCAAATACGTCGACGCGCGGGTTGCGAGCAGTTTAAATCAAACATGCGCTTTGTTTCAATTTCCATCATTGTAAGGAAGTTATTGTAAGCGGAAATCCCATTTGTAGCAAACTACAAATGGGATTTGCGCACACAGAAACGCACACACACACAGAGTGCAGCGCAAATAAAAAAAAAACTGTTTAGACGCAAAACGAACCTATTACTGGTAAATATACAAAAAATCGTACGGCAGTTAACAACGCATCGAGAAATTTGGATGTATCTATTTTTCTCCTTTAAAAACTAACTTTCACCAATGTCTACTTCGAATCCTGTTCTGCAAAACCGACTCTATCTTAAACCAATAAAGCCTAAATTGCTATGCACGAACTAACTGTCAATATAAGTATTACAATGTCCGATTGAAGCTACTGTTTCGTAAGTTTATTGCTTTAAAGTCTGTTTCATAAGTGATACAAGGTATTGTGTTATATTAATCACATTTTTTTTGATGATTTTAAAATTAAATCCAAGTTAATTGGCGTATTATCTTATACCACAAAGTTTTTTTTTTGTTAAAAAAGAGAACTATAATTGTAAAGTATTATCAACAAAGTTTTAAATTTTTTACTTCAGTTTCCGAGTTTGAAGGGACTTTGAATTTAAAAAATAAACTCGATATTACCTGTTATTGTATCAGTGTTGTAGAGTATGCCAGTTATAGTACATTACTGCAGCGGCCAGCAAAAGAGGCATTGATGGACGAACGTGTAAATGTGGGCGGAGGCGAAGCCGACGCACACATACGTAAGTCCATCAATGCCTAGATGTGGCCAAGGCTTGTATAGTACATTTCTCAAATAATGCGCGGAAATTAAAAAATCGTTCCATTTTTTTATTACACGACAGATATGAGTTTACTATGTAATTTAGTTGGCCGCTAAACACGACAGATATGTATTTTCATACAACTTTTGCCGGCCGCTGCTCTCGCATGTATGTATGTTGGCCAATACATATCGATTTATCTCGAAGAAGGTTGTCAAAATAATTTTCATATTTCCAAGCATGTTTCAGAAAAATCATTTATTTTGTTATTTGGTATAAAGCCTATATATATATGTTATAAACTCAGTAATTAAATTTTAAATCAGCCTTTAAAAAACGTGATAAATATAACAGCAACCTCAATTTTACGAGTAAGACGCCATTGACATGCGATCGAAAAACGATTCTTATGACTATTTATCCGATAGTATATTATATTCATTCAATCATTTAGAAATGGTTGATGAATCGATGATACACTTCATCAGCCATTTCTAAATGTCTGTGAGGTACAACAGGTTTAATACCGTGGTAGAATTGAGTTTTGAGATTCCGGGTTCGTTTCCCGGCCCATCATGTATATGCGAACGTACATACTTGTACAAATAGTAGGTAATGTATATTTAGTGAAATTCATCGTCTTTCGATACGCATATCTGTGACTTTCACGACCTTATAGTTATACCCTAAATCTATAAAAGCTTACTCTTCAAATAATTTAACAGATTTGAATAAATTACAACTATTACAAACCGATCTAGAACAAATATATATTAAACTTATGCTATTCCGATTCTTATACGAGAAGTTTTATTAAGCTAACGTCTTCATCTAAGTTTATTCAAAACTGTTAATTTCTACGTTTAATTTCAATCCTTGATTTGTACGATATAAAGTTTAAATTCAATTGTAGAAATTATTGCATGTTTCTTGTATAATATTTTAGTTGTTTTATCTCACGAAACTATGCGAACTTTACTTGTGGCAAGGCCCTACTATCATCTGTTATAAATATTTAATAAGTAAAAATAATTTCAAACAATCACTTCAATTATCTAGTCCAAGATAAATTTCATTAACAACTTGTGTTATGGACTTTAGAATTGAAAAAAGAGGAGGTTATTAATTTCAGCGTGGGTATTAATCGCAAAAGTTCATAATTTTTTGCGTATGCAAGCATAACAGCTTGTAACATTGACAACTGTTGAGTTCTTGTTTTTTGGTAACAAAATCCTGAGTAATATGACAGAATTCGTTCCTGACATTTGACAGGTAGTGTCAGGTCTTTATATCAAGTAACTAGCGGATCCTTGCGGTTTTACCCGCATGTACCCCGTTCCCGTGGGAATATCGGTATAAAATGTAGGCTATGTCACTCGGGAGAAATGTAGCTTTCTAATGGTCTAAGAATTTTCTAAATCGGTTCAGTAGTGAGATTAGCTCGTTCAAACAAACAAACTCTTCAGCTTTATAGTATTAGTATAGATTAGCTTGTATTTGAATGTCTTACTATTCCGGATTTCGGATAATCGAAAATGAACTTTTTGTAGCAGACTTAACGAACTGATTTATCACAAGTAAAGTTCGCGTCTCATTTAGAGATAAAATGACTATAATGTAATTGATGGACGATTTTTATTATGTTTATTTCTTATTATCTTAGTATGTGGCAGTCTGTTATAAGCATATTATTTATTTTGATTAAATCTAATCTATATTTATCTTAGATCGAGTTCTTTAAGTTAACATCAGTGACAGTTTCGTGTGTTGTTAAATGTGACGATTTCAAACTGTTTAATTAATCAAATCAATTAAACAAGAAAATGTGTTATTAAATCAATTGAATTGTCATTCCGAAATATTCAATTAACTATTAGAAATTCCACTGCCGTAAATGTGTGTAATATCCAGTTCATATGCAAAACTTAACAACTTCATACCTACACATTTACCAACACACAAAATCTAAATAACACAATATTTATATACAGGATAACGCTAGCCTCGATATCTTTGTGACATGTCGACACGATCGCAACACAATATCAACACAATCGCGGCACGATCTTGACCTGATTATGACACGATCGCGACACAACCGAAACACAATCACGACACAATTGCGACACGATTGCGTCCCGACTGCGACACGATAGCAACCGAAACAGGATTTTGACACGACTGCGACACAATCGCGATACGATTGCGACCCGACTGCGACACGATCACGACCCGACTGCGACACGATTACGGCTAGCGGCCGGCGCGACGTCAACGCCGCCACGAGCGGTCCTCGTCCGCGTCATCCTCTTCCTCTTCGTCGAAGCGGAGGAGCGCGTCTTCAGATACCTCTTGAGATGTCTACGGAGAAATTGGGGTTAGAAACTGGTAGACGTATTTAAGTATTTTGAATTTTAACAGTTTTTTTACACACACCAATTAACCTAGCCCAAAAGTAAGCACTATAAGGCTTGTGTTATGGGATACTAGGGAAAGGGATTTAAATACATATAATTATACATATAATAGCGGCCGCTCGCGATTTCACCCGCGTGGTTCACGTTCCCGTGGGAATATCGGGATAAAAAGTATCCTATGTTCATAACCAGGCTATCTACTATATGTATACCGAATTTCATTCAAATCCGTTCAGTAGTTTCGGGGCCTATTCAATCCAAACAAACAATCAAATCTTTTCTCTTTATAATATCATTATAGATAAGCATTTGTGTGTAGAAATACATATAAACGTCCATGACTCAGGTGCAAATGTTCGTATTCATCATACAAACAGTTGCCCCTACCAGGATTCAAACCCGGGACCTCAGAGTACCACTCTACCACGGAGGTCGAAACGTAAGTCAAAAGAAAAACATAGACAAGAAACTTGTTGAAATTACTAAACAACGGACTGGACAAATTCGGAAATTGTTGTATGCAATCACTATTGTGAGGAGCTCGTTGCGCAGTGGTTCGCGCGCTCGGCCTGCGATTGTTGAGGTTAAGCAACTTTCGCAACGGTCGGTCACGGGATGGGTGACCAAAAATTTACTATTTCGAGCTCCTCCGTGCTTCGGAAGGCACGTTAAGCCGTTGGTCCCGGTTGCATTTGCAGTCGCTAAAACCCACCAATACGCACAGAGCCCGCGTGGTGGGTCATGGCCCGTTGTCCTTATCCATCCATAAGGAAGGCCAGTGCCCCAGCAGTAAGGACATTAAAAATGGCTGATGACGAATCACAATTGCTGCAGAGACCCAACCAATGTCCAAATGTGACGTCGTTGATGTGTGGCCATGACTAGTAACGATTATATACATTTCACTCTCAACAATCTGCACTTTTTCAAATTACATTTAATTTTGTTACTTGTCACAAACTATAAAACTTCTGTGGGTGCAGTATACTGATGTCTGAACGAGGATTTTCAGCAACCCCAATCAAATTTTTTAAACAAAGATATACGACAAAAGCTAGGTTTGTTTCACTTTAAAAACCATTACTAATCTACGAATAAAAGTCGCTATGAGTCGCGTGGTAACAAAGTTACATACCTCCGGTTCCTTGTTCTCCTCGTTCGATTCCCCGTTGTGGTGCGGCCGCGGCTCGGGCGCAGCTATCGGCTTCGTGTTGGCCACCCACGTGATCTGTAGGCAAACAGAACCACTGTTTATGATTTTTTAATATTTGCATTTTTCAATGCTATTTTTATACTTATGATAATTTTTTATAAAAAATAATAATACTCGGCCACAAGTGAATTCTCAGGTGGCAACTTGTGGCCGTGTTGTTTTTTTTTTCAATATATTTCTATTTAAAATTAATGATGTAGAACCACTGTTTATATGTGTTGCAACCAGTGCCGAACGAATCCAGATATTTACTTCTGTTTTATCAAAAAATAATTTATACAGTTAAACAATAAACTAACTATTGTTTTATAATTCTGATATACTTAATTCAGGTTCGCAAAATTTGTGACGACTCGATAGGGACTTTGGCGCGTAGTACGCGGCCGAGTAAGGTATCAAATTAAAGGTACTCGAGTCTATTTGTTCCCAAAACTATAAAATATACAAAATGTTAAACGTGATGATCACAAACTGCAATTAAAAAGTGTCATTATTTTCGCATAATTTGGAATTTTTCGTCGATCGACGAACCCGAGTATCGGGTTGTAACCGCCCTAGTAATTCTGATAACAGCGAGCGCACACAGGTACGTGCCCTTCGGCCGGCGGCGCCACACTGAACTTGGCTATCCGAATGTCCGCCGGCCGATTAATTATTTATTTATTTATTTAATCGTAAGGAAGACCAACAACTGGCTTAAACATAAATAGCACTAGAAATAACATCAAGGAGTGATTTGAACTTTCACATATAAATAACTGGCTAAGCTACAAAAAGCGATACAGTAAGCGTACAAAGCAAACAAGATGTGACACACGTAACAATATATAAAAAAAACAATTTGAAAAAGAAGTTAATCACATACAAATATCTAAGAAAAATTCACATTAAATATTATAACATACTGCACACATATTCTTCATAAAAAAATTTAGAAATCAAAACAAGCTAAGGTAAAAAACTGAGTCAGTCAAAAATAAAATTTTAACATTTAAAAAAAACGTCAAAAAAAATAAATTTCTGTCTCGGTCGGGGGACCCCCAACGTATAATATACCCTTTTAGTACTTCTCTTTTTGTGGTCGGGGGGTTTTTAAAATGTTAAATTTTTATTTTTATTTCATCCTTTTTAAATTACACACAAAATAAAAAAAAACGCATTGCAATCGCTTAATTCGTTTAGGCACTACGAATATTTATGTACAGAAAGACAAAAAAAAATTGCCGCCATTTTGTTTTTTTTTTGCTGTACCTAAATTTGCCCAGGGTGTACATTATTTTAGTCAAAGCGCCACCTTTGTATCTTTTACCGTTTCGGCGGGCAGTTGACCATCGTCATAAATGGCCGGATGGATTTTCATCAAACGTGGCTAAGAACCATCTCGTTTAATTTAGCTTTCAATAAAAAAAAACCGCATTGAAATCGCTTGATTCGTTTAGGCTCTACGTACAGACAGACAGACAGACAGACAGACATAGGCTTCAAACTTATAACACCCCTCTTTGCGCTGCGTCGGGGGTTAATAAAAGGCGTTCGCCAGTATACGTCTCGCCTTCATAAAACCGGTATTAAATAAGTTTTATTATCGCGTGTAAGTATATGGAGTGAACAAGTCCTGCCTTTGGTAAAATGTTATGGTGTATTGTGTGATGGTATGATTATTTATTTAGCTGTGTAGTGGCTTAGAATAGCACTACCCCCTCTCACCCCGCGGGGGTCGTAAAGGCGACTAAGGGACTCGGCCTTCAGGAGGCGGGCAGCAGCGTCTCCCACAAACTTGGCCATACTGCGATACCCAACCCGCCAGCCGAGCGTGGCGATTATCGCAAACCTCCCCTTTGGTGGAGGCCTATACCCAGCAGTAGGTGTTATGTGGCTGAGACGACGACGACGATTATTTATTTATTACGTTATTTATTAACTTACCGAAAGAGTGCGGTCATTGTAGTGCCGACCATTGGCAGCTGCTAGTTCGGCGTGCGCGCGAATTTTGTATTGGAGCACTAACTCGGGAACGGCCAGGTTCACTTCCTTGTTGGTCACCTCGCCGAATTGCTGCAAATAATCATATTAATTTTTAATAATTTATTAATAATTTCTTATATTTTTTTTACTAATTAACCTAGCCCCAAAGTAAGCACTGTAAGGCTTGTGTTATGGGATACTAAGGTAACGGATATAAATATATATACAGTGGTAGTCATATAATTAAGGCGCTACTCGGAAAAAGTATGGACTTTTTGATATAAAACTATAGCATGGTTACAGTTGTTACAAATCTGGTAATAACATATATACTTCTTCATACCTTTATCTAGATTCGTATAGTTTCAAAAACACGATTTTATGATTTTGCCTCGACACTTTTTCTTTTCGAAAAGACCTCTAAAAAATACGATAATTCAAGATTATTCTTAAATGGGGTTACTTACACTATTGGAAATTGGTTTAATAAGTGGACACCTATAATATTTACGATCGTATAGAAGCTTTTTTTTTAAATCGCTGTAGTTTTTTAATACGAAGTGATTTTGTTTTTTTGCCTAATCTGCAAAATCTGCAAAAGCGAGATAGCAAATCATTGCTATCTCGCTTCCGCATATATTTTTCGAGTATCGCCTTAACGACACTAGTCGAATTTCATACAATCGATGTTAATTTGAAGCCTCGGTTCTCTACCATGGATTGACCGAGCTGTGATCTGATAATGGCCATCCATGGAATGAATGGAGAAGATCGAGATTGCTATACATACCTAAGTATTTTGATCAACATTCTTCAAGTTGTAAGGATCAGAGTTTTTAGTTACAGAAATTCCATACATTTTCCTTGCAAAAACAAAATTAGCCACTACAACATTTTTCGTCGAAAAGTGACTATTCCTATAATTTATATTCAGGGGCCGTACCGCGCAAGTGGCGTCGGCATCGAAATCGGCTTCATTTGACAGATGGATGTGACATAATGCTGCTTCTTTTTGACACAAATGAAAACTTACCAAAGACTAAGAGCAATATGTCACATCCATCTGTCAAATAAAGTCGATTGCGATGCCGGTGCCACTTGCGCGGTAGGGCGTAGCTTTACATTTCAAAAGAAATTAAGATTTTCTGGTAGAATATGGATTTATTTCATGTAATTTTTACATTACACACACAACGCATCGACAGTAAAAAAAAACCAAAAAGTATTGTCATCATGACAGTTAATAAGAGCGAGCAAATGCATTCATTCATACGGCCTAATAATATGACAAATAAAATTTATATTCAATAATTTTCTTCTAGAAACTCACCGAAAAGTGTTGCACCAGAGCGTCCAATTCTTCAGGTTCAAATCCCGATATAAGTAGAGCCCTTGGTCTGTGGTCCACCGACTGGTTCACGCTGAACACTTTAGCGCCGCGCGTGAAACGATTCACGGTGGAGAATCGACCTCCTCGGAACATGCTGACGGAGAAAAAAATTATGGTAATTATCAACCTTATTACAAGCGATTAGAACATTGGCGAACATACTTAACTTGTAAAATACCTTTCAACCGCCTCTGTGGTCTAGTGGTTACAAAAACCAATATCAAATTAAAATTCAATATCATTTGTTCAGTCTAGGCTGTTACAAGCACTTATGAACGTCAAAGAAGCTACGCCATCGGTTCACAAACCCTGCGGCGGGAGACCGCGTAACGAGAACAACCGGCAAGAAACTGGTCGAGGGCTATTTTTTCTCCCTGTTTTATTTCATACAGAGTCGTCAAATTGAAAAGTGACTTGAGTGACTTACACCCATATTCTAAGTCGTTCCTCCAAAACTTACTCGTCCTCGACTTAACGAAACCTCATTGAAAACCTCTTCAAAATACTTCTCGAAATCGGTATTCTAAGTCATAACTCCGTAAGGACCTGGAGCAGCCAAAGAGTACGTAGCCACTCCGTGTTAGGCCTAGCGCACACTACCATTTTTACCCACGACGAGGTTGAGTGGAGTGTAAAAAGTTTTGGAGGAACGACTTAGAATATGGGGGTTAAACACGTGGATAAAATCAATCTTCATCACAAAAAAATATATATCAGATCTACACTTCTATTCCCAGTGGAGGTATATATTGTATTCGGTTTGGTTGGTGGTAGGTTTTTTGTACTACCGCCATCTTCTCAAGTTACCCAATATTGCTTTAGGTAACTTGTCTCATGTCGCCCTGATGGGATGAGGCAAGTTGCTTTTTTGTAGTATATTTTCTTGTGTAACATTCATCACATAAAATTAGCATTGTAAAATGCAAAATTAAAAAGTTATTCTAGGATTAGGTGTTTATTTTTATGGCAAAACTACAGAGAACAAACCAATGATAATTTAAAATAAAGATTGTTTATAAATTCGTTATATGCTAACAGGACACCGGTGTCCAGAGAACAATAATGGAATATATATCGTGTAGCGGCCGCTTGCCGATTTCACCCGCGTGGTTCCTGTTCCCGTGGGAATATCGGGATAAAAAGTATCCTGTTCATAACCTGGCTAACTTCTATCTGTGTAGCAAATTTCATCCAAATCCGTTCAGTAGTTTCGGAGCCTATTCAATGCAAACAAACAAAAAATCTAATCTTTCATCTTTATAATATTAGTATGGAAAATACATCAATATGGGGCTTACGACTATATTTAATACTAACAATAATAATATAATTGATAGTATAAGTATCTGTCATATACAGGGTGGAAATTTAAAACGAAGGGCAGGTACCTTAACCGCTGTAGCTACATGAAAACGTTTTTAGGAAACCATCCTCAATTTTTTGAGAAATATTGAACTACATTCACGGATTTTAAAAAAATAATAATACAGTCAGCAGTTTTTTTTTATGCTTGACGATCCTGTTTCTTATGAGGATCAAAACGGTCTAAGACCAACTGAAAGTATTTCCACATATTCGCTAAGAAAATAAGTTCCATCAACTCGTCGGTGAAGCGGATACGGCGGCGTGTGGCGCGAGAGCGGCATGTGTGTTTTTTTGTGATTTCGCGATTTCTGACTTTTCTAGTACTCATACCTCAGTTGGTGTCTTACAGTGTATTGATCCTCAAAAGAAACAGGATCGATTGGCATAAAAAAAAAATTTTTGAAAACTGACTATTTTCCTGCTAACAGTTTTTTTTAAACCGTGAATGCAGTTCAATATTTTTTAAAAAAATAAGGAAGGTTTCCTATGTGCGTTTTCATGTAGCAACAATGGTATGTATATGTTACCTGCCCTAACTGCCCCGTCCTAAATTTCCACCCTGTATAAGTAGCATAAAAGCTACACTCATTAAAAAAAATGTGTAATTTATGATTTTGTAATTTTTGCATTTTTCAATGCTATTTTTATACTTATGGTAAATTTTAAATAGAAAACTATTGGAAAAAATTAACTCGGCCACAAGTGAATTCTCAGACGGGAATCGAACCCGCGACCTTTGGAAATCCGGTCCAATGCTCTAACCGCTGAGCTACCGAGACTTGCGAACCACCGTCGAAATTCTCCAATACTTTTATATTTTTAATACGCTGTAGGCCTCGATTCCCGTCTGAGAATTCACTTGTGGCCGAGTAAACTTTTTCCAATAGTTTTCTATTTAAAATTTACCATAAAAATGTGTAAGGTAAATTGCGCTTGACCTTTGAGGTAAATGTACATACCTAAGTTTTTTCTTCACGATACGGTAGCTTGCAAAATTAATTGAAAAAGTTAGTTGCGTAAGAGCGCTTATGCACTGCGTCCGAATCCGAAAAAAGACGGATCCATGAAAATACGGTCCATCATAGCCGTAGAACTATTTGTATGGTAGCTTACGGACTACATACGTTTTCTTCTGCCCGACATCCGTGAATGTCCATGACGGACCGTATGAACAAACTGTTTTCCTATTTTAACACCATTTGTGAAAGGATAAGTAAGCATCGCCTAAGAGGCTCGACGCATTGAACTCTTGTGCGAGAGAAGGAAAACTTGAAACAAACCCTCTACCAACCCGTCTGGCCAGCGTGGTGGCAGTAGGCTAATAGCCTCTGTTGCAGGCAACATTATGACAAAGTAGGTAATTTTTATTCTTTTTTTTTTTTATTTTTTTTTTTTTTATTCTTTATGAAGAAACCGGGGTTTTTGTCTTTCAGACATGCCAACCCCATCGTAACCTTATCCTATTATCCTATTCTGCTCAAATGAGAGGCAGCTATTGTAAAACCGTAACTAAGCGACAAAGTCCTTTAGCAATATTTGAGGTTGGTTCCGACAAAATACCCTGAATTAGCCCAACATCGATTTTTATTCTTATGATGGCAACATTCGCTCTCTGTTTCCGTCCCTTATTATTACAAAAATTTGTGTGTGCAATGTTGGTTGTGATATTGTGTTTGGAAAATAAATAAACTACAGTTCAAATTAAGCATCATCATTTGCTGCACCATCCATTCCCTCAACCAGCCAGCGACGGTCATACCCTACATTGCGACAGTGGTCCTTCGAGCCGGATCACTGTCGCAATGTAGATCCGGCTATCCGATCTGGCTCGAAGGACCACTGTCGCAATGTAGGGTATGACCGTCGCTGGCTGGTTGAGGGAATGGATGGTGCAGCAAATGATGATGCTTAATTTGAACTGTAGTTTATTTATTTTCCAAACACAATATCACAACCAACATTGCACACACAAATTTTTGTAATAATAAGGGACGGAAACAGAGAGCGAATGTTGCCATCATAAGAATAAAAATTACCTACTTAGTCATAATGTTGCCTGCAACAGCCTCCTATGAACGTTACAATAGGCGTGAGCTAGGAGAGGCCTATGTCCAGCCGTGGAGGTCCACAGACTGATAATGGTGGCAGTAATCATCCTGGATTCCAGTTACGTCCACCACCACGGAGAAAATATTAATGCATAATTTTTATGGATTGCACAACTCATTTTTAAAACAGAATCAAAATCGCGAGTCGAGGAAACAAACATGGCTGACAAAAAGTCAGTGTCTCGACTCGCGATTTTGTTTTTAAGACATATTTTGTGTTGTGAAATAAAAAGTTGTGCATAAATTTGCTCTGGTGGTGGTGTGGCGGCACCTACCGACGCCGCACATAACACGGTGCAATTAACAGGTGTCACCGTGCACCGAGTAAACCCGTGCAACATACAATAGATGGCGCTGATTTCAACTTCGTATGGTACCTGACGTGTGGTGACGGCCTAAGAATACAAGTGTCACCACTCCCTTACATGCCTGGGATGTCGTAAGAGTCGACTAAAAGGCTCGACGCATTGAACTCTTGTGTGAGAGAAGGAAAACTTGAAACAAACCCTCTACCAACCCTTCTGGCCAGCGTGGTAGCAGTAGGCTAATAGCCTCCTATGAACGCCACAATAAGTGTGAGGTAGGAGAGGGCTATGTCCAGCAGTGGACGTCCACAGGCTGATGATGAATGGTACAAAACAACCTTTTTTTCTCTTACCAGGGAGAAATGCCCGCGCATACCGCCCTTTCCGGGGAGACAGGTAGGTTATGAGGGACTCGAACCCACTAAAACCCCCTGGTTGTGCCCTCCACGCGTTGGCGGAGACTGTCGGGTTTGGGGTGACAGTCACCGGGTCTCCGCCCGCGTGTATCTTTGGACACACCCAACGGTACATCAGCACATCTTATTCACGGGCTTATTCCTCCCTGGGCGAAGGAATTCCCCGTTCCGCCGCCAACCCCCGATTTAACCTAAAGAGGGATGAGGCGGTCGAACTGCCGCCTCCTCCCCCTCAACCGCCTGCGGCGAAGACTGGCCGCATGAGCATCCTCTTCACGGACCCGTTCCGCCGCCTCCTTCTGCAAGATCACCTCTTCACAGAAGGAGACCACCGCCTGCCAGGATCTTTCACTGTCCAACATCCGACTCACGACGCTGGGCAGGGAGAGATCCGGCCCTACCGCTGCCACGAGATTCTGACGCTGCAACGACCATGCAGGACACACCTCGAGTGTATGCCGCGCAGTATCTAGCACGGCATCGCACCCATGACACTTTGGAGTCTCCTCCCTCTGTATTTGGTGCAGGAACTTACAAAAACAGCCATGCCCAGTAAGGACCTGCACCAAGCGATAGGTTGGTACAAAACAACCTAGTATAGATACTTACATCACGCAATCGAAGTTTCACCGGGCTAGTCACATATATACAACATCCGACGATCACCTGTCGGACCGCGGTCCCCGGACTACCAACACCCAGTCCGGAGGAAGAGCCTAACATTTGACCTTCCTACTAGTGGCTTCCATCTACCACCCTTTTCCATACTTCCACCATCATCACTACAAGCAAGTGGAGGCCAAGATCCACGAATCGGATTCGGATAGCAGTGCGTAAGCGACATCCGAATTTTGTCAGAGTTTTCTGGATCCGTTTTTTCACGAATTCGGATGCAGTGCGTAAGCGCTCAAAGGATCTTAGAACATTACAGCGACTCAAACCCGGCTCTAACCTAACCTAAGGCCGACTTTGACTCAATATAATATCAGAAGACTTAACTCATACATAAATATTCGGAAACAACGCAAAAACTATTTTCTAGTTAGCAATTAGCACTCGTTTGCATCGATATTTTCTAGATACAAAATGATTTGAACTCCAATCTTTCTCTATACCAAATTGCATCGCGAATTCGCGAATAAATACTTAACTTTAGTACGGTTTTGACTGGTAAAGTAATTTTCGTACTTCGCAAAAAAAACTTGTTACATCAGAAAAGGAAAAATCAAAATCGTTAAGCTAAAAGTCAAAACTAAATTATTAAAGGGAATGTCTTACTATTCGGATAACCGAAAATGTAGTTATTAGACAAAGAACTAACAGTCAATAAATATAAAATAAATACTAATCAATATATCAAATCAATAATATTTTTTGCCATAGTAAATGTCTAACCGTATCCGAACGAAAAAATAAATTAACTTCTCGAAGATAGACTTATAAGCAGCCAGTCATCCCGTGACCACGGCAGCTGAAAGGGTGCCGAAACGTCGGAAAACCAAAAAACCCTTAAAAACCCTTTAAAAATACGGACAATTAAAGTTTAGTTCGTGAAATACAGCGCGTTTTAAAATCGTTTTATGTTTTATTTCAATGAACAGTGCGCGCCAAAACTTAAGATGTACGTAAACTAAGAGTCACTTTAGTTAATGAGTTTTTTTATTATTAGTGTTAATTTGTGTTATATACAGTGGTGGTCAAGTCATTAACGACAGTAGCCGATTTTCATACAATCGAGGTAACTTTGGAGCCTTGGTTCTCTTCCAAGGATTGACCGAAGTGTGATCTGATAATTGCCATCCAGGGAATGGATGGAAGAGATCAAGATTGCTTTACACACCCAAATGGTCTGAATAACATTCTGAGATGTATGGATATGAACGGGATGACGTGACCACGGCAGCTGTAAAGGTGCCGAAACGTCGTAAAATCAAAAAACCCCAAAAAAACTCTAAAAATACGGACAATTACAGCTTAGTTCGTGAAAATATAGCGCGTTTGATATCTGTAAAAGTTGTTTTATTTTAATAAACAGTGCGCGCCAAAACATAAGATGCACGTAGGTATGGATATGTTTACAAAAAACGTAAAATAAGCATAAAAAATAATGGAATTTCTGAAACTGAAAACTCTGATCCTTACATCTTTCCTAATGTTGATTAGATCAGTTGGGTATGCACAGCAATCTGGATCTCCTTCATTCACACCCTGGATGGCCATCATCTAACACAGCTCGGTCAATCCTTGGCAGAGAATCAAGGCTCCAAAGTTACCTCGATTGTATGAAAATCGGCTACTGTCGTTAATTACTTGACCACCACTGTATATACTTGTGTTATGTTATTCTGTATTTACCCAATCGTTTTTTTTGTTTATTATAATGTTGGTAATAAATACTTTTCCTCTCTTTTTCTAGTCTAAACCTCACCTAGAGTGCGGTCTCCTCATGGCAGGGTGTGGAGGGAACTGGACCGCCATTTGTCGTCGCAAGTCAGCGATCTTCTTCATCAGCTCTGTCACGTCTTGTCCTTCCTAAAACAAGAAGAGTTTTGGAAATCAAATACTGGTGCACGATGAAAACTATTGTCTGTTCACCGAAACGAGCTAGTACCGAGTGAATTTGCACGCTTGTGATTGGTTGAAAATCACGGCCTATGCGCGTTATCTTCAGCCAATCACCAGCGAGCGGATTGCCTATGCGCCTCATATTCAGCAAATCAAGGGCGAGCAAATTCCTTTAGTGCCAGCTGGTTTCGGTGAACACACTATAGCAAGTATTGACCCAATTTGAAAAAGATGGTATTATTGTGTTTTTTTCAGGGTTAAATTACTAAATAGCAGAATAGAAAAAATAGTTAAAGCTAATAAAATTAAAAAGCACCACAACATCTCTGTAGGTAATCCACAGCTTCTTCAGAATGCACTACGGTGAGATAATTTACAATTTATATTTATTTCACAATGTTTCATTTTTCTGCACTCATTCCCCTATTGTTCCTCTTATTTTTTCTTTCACCCAAGGTTGCCAGGAAGAGATTGCTATGTAGCAATAAGGCCGCCTGTTGTTTGTTGTCTATTTGTAAATTGTCCTGTATTACTTGTTTCTTTAATTGTGCAATAAAGTATAAATTATTATTATTAAATTATTAAATTATTAATGTTTTATTTTCAATGGCGGCGCTAGTGTGCCAAATGCTCTTAAACTATTGTAGTACATATGAGTAATAGTACATTATTCTTTATTATTCGAGCCGTAGGCGAGGACTTCACTATACGAGACAGGCAATTGCCATTTCCGCCGAGGCATATATAGTGCTTTTCTCAAAAGAATGCAAGGAAATAAAACATACTTTTTATATCATACATTTAATAATTACTAAAAGAAAATCAAATTCATTGCAGGAGCGTATTTTTGAATTTGGAACATTACAGCGCTCCAGCAATGTTGTATGAAACGGCGTGCTGGAGTTGTTAAATACTCTTTGTAACGTTCCAAATAAAAAAAACGCTCCTGCAATGGATTTGATTTTCTTTGTCCGTAAATTCGATACTTCGCGTGTTCTTTTTTCGAAAATAATGACAACATTTCCATGCATGTTTGAGAAAAATACAATAAACTAGAGGCCGGGCGCGGTTTCACCCGCGTGGTTCCCGTTCCCGTGGGAATTTTGGGATCAAAGCTATCCTATCTCTTAAGTTGGACCAGACTGCTCACGGTGTGTCAATTTAATTTAAAATCGGTTAAGTAGTTTAGGAGTCCATCGCGGACAAACATCGTGACAGGAGATTTATATATATTAAGATATACCGCCATACCTGTTGTTTAGTAAACAAATCCAGTTCGGCGTCCAAAATCTCTTTTTCAGCCTCTTGTCGTGTCCTTGGCTTCTTAGCGTTAACCTGTTAACAAACAAACATGAAAATGCTAAATTATGTTTCACTAGCTGTGCCCTGCGGTTCCTCCCGATTGATCCTCTTTCCCGTGGGAATATCGGGATGAAATAATAACTCGTCAGTTTACGCGTTAACGTGATAAGCACCACGACCGCCTAACGGTAAGGCTTATGGTATCGCTATAGCTATCGACTTTTCAAGCCCCCTACAAAGGCTTTCGCAGACGCTATCACTTTCATACTAAAAATGCATTATTGAATCCAATAGATAAATAGAAATATGTAGGAATTAGACAAAATCCTATCGTGTTGAAGGGTTTTATAAGAGTTTGAAGTTTGATAGCTATAGCGATAGCATAAGCTATACCGTTAGGCGGTCGGGGTGCAGTAATGAAACAAACGAACTCTCCCATTTATCATATTAGTAGTAAATAGATAATTCAATATTTTAACATAGTGTGATTTTGAACATGTATATTTACATGAGAAATGATGGTAAATAATTAATATTGTTTATACATTCGTTAAGGGAAAGTATAATTTTTTGTTGAGCTGTTTTTGACCTTCTTATCTAGGTATCATTTGCAACTTTTTCCACGCAGATTTGCATTTTTTTTTAAATAAAACAATTGATACAGAATTGAAAACTCACTAACTAAAATAATTATGTTACTACGATTCTAAGGGCCGGTTTCACCACCTACTGATAAGTTCTGGATAGCTTGCTTTACAGACAATTTGACAATTGTAATATGAGGATTATGTAAAATTATCTGCCAGATAAACTTTTTTGTATGGTTGCGGCCTCGTCCAAATAAGTAGAGGGAGACGCCATTTTGTTTTTTTTTTCAAAATGACATCACACGGTAATACCTATATAAATGAACACGGGACACAGAGGAATGTTATGATATATAATACCCTAAAGTGTCCTGTTGGCCAGAATATTAGAGTTAAAAATGAATAATGCCGACCCAAAGTATCACCCTTGTATCTTTAACTTTAATTATCTCACTAACCTGATACTTTAGGGCATTATGTTGGATAATATGTTTTGTTATTTACGTTCTCTATCCATTTACTATCCGACCAGAACAATTAGGCGCATGACAGCTGTGAAAAATTTACAATACCCAGGTAAAAAGACAATATTTTAAGAATCGGTAATCAATCAGTTAACCACTGGAGCGCTATTATAATCAGATAATAGGAGAGTTATGGTGATAGAAGTGGGCTGCAGGTTCCAAAAGTGCAAAACCGCATTCCTGTCATGCACCTAGTTGTCTTGGTCGGATAGTATATAAGCACTCATGGCCGCGCTTGACAGACTGATCGTATTCGATCACGTTTGTTAAGCAAAGTTCGGCACGGTCAGGTGTCGGATGGGTGACCGTAAAGTGGCATTACAACTGGGCGCTTCTGTGTCGGAGGGCACGTTAAACCGTCGGTCCCGGCTGTTGTCATTTGATTACAGTCGTTAAGCCAAGTCAGAGGCCTTATAGGCGGCTTGATAAACTCTGACACCAGAGGTGGCCACTAATCCTCATTCGATAAGAAGAAGAAGTATATAGGTATTATCGTGCGGCGCTATTTAGAAAGTTTTTCAAATTGGAGGACCGGTGATGAAGCTAAAAGGTTCAAACCTTTATCTGCTGGTGGTGAAACGGACCTCTAATATACAAAATAGTACTGAGTTCAAAATCTACCTAAAATTTATAAATTTACTATTTACATAATGCAATATCTATACAGTGGCTTGGTAGCGCAGTGATAAGCATGTTCAGCCTGTGATTGTAGCGGCTAAGCAACTTTCACAATGGTTGGTTACGGGATGAGTGACCAAACCGGTTATTCCCTGAGAATCCTATTCCCCGAGGATCCTGTCCCGGAGGATTACGAATGCGATAAATGTGATTAGATTACATTTACTTTGTTATTTTTTCTATTGTGTTTATCTTGTGCCGTTAACAAAAATATATTAATTCATAAATATATATAAGTCTCGGTAGCTCAGCGGTTAGAGCATTGGACCGGATTTCCAAAGGTCGCGGGTTCGATTCCCGTCTGAGAATTCACTTGTGGCCGAGTTAATTTTTTCCAATATTTTTCTATTTAAAATTTACCATAAATATATATTACATTTGTAATTAGTATTTAAAATTAAATGTTTGATTATTGTTTTAAAAACACAATGTACATATAAAAAATAAAAAAATCAATACAATATGAACAAATAAACATAGTATTGAGGAGGCCGTGGCGCAGTGGTTCGCGCGCTTGGCCAACGATTGTTGAGGTTAAGCAACTTTCGCTATGGTCGGTCACGGGATGGGTGACCAGAAATTTACTATATCGAGCTCCTCTGTGCTTCGGAAGGCACGTTAAGCCGTTGGTCCCGGCTGCATTTGCAGTCGTTAAAACCCACCAATCCGCATTGAGCCCGCGTGGCGGGTCATGGCCCGTTCTCCTTATCCATCCATAAGGAAGGCCAGTGCCCCAGCAGTGGGACATTAAAAATGCCTGGTGACGAAACATAGTATTGATGAAGTTCATGAAGATAAAAACAAATCGGGATCCTCCGGGACAGGATCTCGGGGAATGGGATCCTCAGGGAAAAACCCAGGTGACCAAAAATTTACTGTACCGAGCTTGGTTAGGCAGGTTAAAACATTATTTAGGTTCTGGCTTTATCTGGATTACTACTTAACCTTATTGATCATACAACTCACCAATAGCACATATTTTTTTATCACAATGATGTATGATGATGTATGATTGAATATATTATGTTACCATGGCAGCCACAATTAATGCAAATGGAAGCAACATTTTGTATATCTATTAAATGCATTAAAATGAATTATTATATTTTACACAACAGAACTATAATACATGGCGAATGACGCATGCGTGAAGTGAACCAAATAACGGCGCAAGAGTGGAAAAATATTACGCAACGATTAAATTAAATTACAAGATATTAAGGGCCTGTTTTATAATCTGAAAGTACATTCTGAGTAGCTTACTTAGACATATTTTTCATATTACAACTGCCAGGAGCTCTATTTTTGAATCATTCGCGCGAGTGGCGAAGCTGACGAGGAGGCGATCAGGCGATTAGCGACCTTGCAAGCGTAGACATAGCACGCTTTTCGCTTTGCCCCTCGCGCTCGTGTTGGGAGGCGGTACAACAGGCGAAAAGCTAAGCTAGCTGCAAGGTCGCTTTTACGATATTACAGCTTAATTCACACGCATGCGGCTTAAGGTGGTACGACTTCCATACAAAACAAACATTGCACATTAATTGGTTCATCATACATCAATAATTAATAAATACATGTACAACTAACTCGTTTCAGTTATTTGCTTGCGCGAAATTATTAAAAAATGTACTTTCATACATGAGCATTTAAACGCGATGGGTCACACACACATACGTATAATTAATAATATTATAAGATATTAGTATATTCGTGTTTTTTGTATGAATATAGATTTTTTTAAATATTTCGCACAAACAATAAACTGAAACGAGTTAGTTGCGCATGTATTTATGAATTATTAAGGTAAGATGAACCAATAATTGTCTAATATTTGTTTGTATAGAAGTCGTACCACCTTAAGTCACGCGTCGGACGCTTGTTTCGCTCGACTGCAACAAGTGGGTGAGGGCACTCATTGCGGTTGAGCGATTTAAAAATATGGAAATGCGTATGTCGAAGGAAAATCAGTAGAAACAAAAAGCTCGACGTTCGACGTGTGAATCAAAAATAGAGCGCCTTGACCTCTATTTTTGATTCACTCGTCTCGAGGTTTCTACTGGTTTTCGTGCGAAGTTTGAGTTTCCGTATTTTGCGTACTTCCGTAATAGCGACCTTGCACTTATATACATAGCTACGCTTTTCGTCTGTAATAAAGCCTCCCAACGCGAGCGCACGAGGGGTAAAACGAAAAGCGACCGAATGTCTACATCTTGACGACCTGTTTTGCGCAGGGGTACTAACCCCGCCTTCTGCGCCAGAGGTCCCGGGTCCGATCCCCGGACAAGACAAATATTTGTGTGCATGAACATGTCTAATTGTCTTGGTCTGGGTGTTTAATATGTATATTAAGTAAGTATTTACAAAAAAAAGTATATAAGTATGTTTATCCGTTATCTAGTATCCATAACACAAGTTCTTCATGAAACTTAACGTGGGCTAGATAATTGGTGTGATTGTATGCAAATATTTATTTATTTATCCGCAGGGTCGCTTTTCGCTTAATCGCCTCCTCGTTCGCCTCGCCACTCGCACGACGAGTGATTCAAAAATAGAGGTCCTGATCATCAGTCAAGTAAGCTACTCACAACTTACTTTTAGATTGTGAAACTGGCCCACAAACTTACAAACTACACAAGTCAAAAATGGAAAAAAGAGAAATAAACGTGACTACACATAAACAAAATGCAATTTGCATGCAAAAAAAAGAAGTGTAAAACTCATAAAAACAAGAAACAGAAATAAAACAAAGTTTTATGAAAATCATTCATATTGTTAAATTTCTACTGATAACGAAAACAATATTTTTTAGGTTTAAATCGCATACAATATTATGGTATCCTGGGTCCTAATTCTTAGGTTGACTTATAATCGCATTTCCAATTGTTTCTAAATTGCACTGCGTTAATCGTGTTTCAATGCCGCGATTCTCCTGCAAGACCTACGCTAAACCTCTCTTACGCCCGAAATTAATAACCTATCTATGATATATAGGGCTTTCTGAGATAGTTGCCTAGGATACTGGTTTCGTTGCCTAGCAACCGTGGTTATTTTGGTTATATTAACAAAAATATTCCAGGCAACTCTGATAGCCCTATCCATATCTGCAGATAGGTTATTAATTTCGGGCGTTAAAGAAACACTCTTGCTTCAGAATTAGTAAACAGATGGCTTTTAAGTGTATATGTTTTTTTATTAAATGTAGCCGACACGATGCTTCCATATAATAAGGGGCTGTATAGTTATCAGTTCTCACTCGTAAATTAAAAATAAGTACATGTAGTGATAACTTAAATTAAATGGGCGTGGCAATCAGAAAACCAATTTCAGAATAGTTCATAACAAACTACAAAATGTCAATCACAAACTAAAAAGAAATATGAATGACAACTAATTATCCGAATAATATACGATATCAGAGGAATATTTTTTTTATGTGAGCATTGACTCAATTAGTTAGAACTAAAATTGATATATTTCGATGAAAATACATGATCGAGATTCTAGATAGATTCTAGAACACATTTCATTATGAGATAAATGGGATAGGCGGTAAGTTTTTTTTTATGATTTTTATTTTTTGCACTTATGATAAATTGTTAATAGAAAATATTGGAAATCGTTTCGGTCACAGTCATTCGAAGTCAAAGTCAAAGATTTTTATTCAAATAGACTTATAGATAAATGCTTTCGAATCGTCCAATTTTTTTCCTACCAGCCATTCAGGACATCTTTTAACTGATAAGAAGAACGGCCGCAAGAAACTTATCTATATACTTAATTCAGGTTCGCAAAATTTGTGACGACTCGATAGGGACTTTGGCGCGTAGTACGCGGCCGAGTAAGGTATTAAATTAAAGGTACTCGAGTCTATTTGTTCCGAAAACTATAAAATATACAAAATGTTAAACGTGATGATCACAAACTGCAATTAAAGATTTTTGCATAATTTGGAATTTTTCGTCGATCGACGAACCCGAGTATCGGGTTGTAACCGCCCTAGTCAGCTTTAACAGAAGCAACAACATTTACAAATGTCGTTCTCACTCTCAGACAGGATTCTCAGTTAGTTCTGTCTGAAAATAACTCGTGGCCGAGTTAATTTGTATAGTATGATAGTTGATTTTGTATTATAAGAACAATGTAACAACATAACTTTGACATTTCTTATAATAATGTAATATAAAGATAGCATTGAAAAATGAAAAAAAAATTAAAATCATAAAATAGTTGGATGACAGTCATCCCGTGACCACGGGAGCTGAAAAGGTGCCGAAACGTCGGGAAAATCAAAAAACCCAAAACTACGGACAATTACAACTTAGTTCGTGAAATATAGCGCGTTTGATATACGTTAAAGTTGTTTTATTTCAATGAACAGTGTGCGCCAAAACATAAGATGTACGTATTCTCTAGTGTTTTTTGGCCTTGTTATTAGATTTGGCAACGTCGCTTGTAAACCTAAATTCTCTAGTGTTTTTTGGCCATGTTATTAGGTTTGGCAACGTCGCTTGTAAACTTAAATTCTCTAGTGTTTTTTGGCCATGTTATTAGGTTTGGCAACGTCGCTTGTAAACCTAAATTCTCTAGTGTTTTTTGGCCATGTTATTAGGTTTGGCAACATCGCTTGTAAACCTAAATTCTCTAGTGTTTTTTGGCCATGTTATTAGGTTTGGCAACGTCGCTTGTAAACCTAAATTCTCTAGTGTTTTTTGGCCATGTTATTAGGTTTGGCAACGTCGCTTGTAAACCTAATTCTCTAGTGTTTTTTGGCCATGTTATTAGGTTTGGCAACGTCGCTTGTAAACCTAAATTCTCTAGTGTTTTTTGGCCATGTTATTAGGTTTGGCAACGTCGCTTGTAAACCTAAATTCTCTAGTGTTTTTTGGCCATGTTATTAGGTTTGGCAACGTCGTTTGTAAACCTAAATTCTCTAGTGTTTTTCGGCCCTGTAGTTCGGTTTGGCAAAGTCGCTTGTAAACCTAAATTCTCTAGTGTTTTTCGGCTCTGTAGTTCGGTTTGGCAAAGTCGCTTGTAAACCTAAATTCTCTAGTGTTTTTCGGCTCTGTAGTTCGGTTTGGCAACGTCGCTTGTAAACCTAAATTCTCTAGTGTATTTTGGCCATGTTATTAGGTTTGGCAAAGTCACTTGTAAACCTAGCCATACAAAATTGAAACGTTTTGCGACGTTGTCAAACCTAATAGCATGGCTTGTAACAGAGAAGGCTGTGACCTAACCGATTTGTTCTAAAACCGACTTTCTGATCAACGGTCACCCATCACAATGTAATCCAATGCAACGTTAGTTCACTTCACAACATGCGTATCGCGTATACCTGCAGTTCCAGCCGAGACATCGAACGGGCTACCATCTCTTCCTGAAGACAAGGTCATATTCTTTTACTACTCATTCTCTGTGATTTTATTATTATTATTATTTAATTTTTATTAGATAAATAAGACCATTTTTGGGACAAATATATAGGTATGACGTCATACCGGTTATAAACTATTCCTTCATATTTTGATACCATAAGTTTTCGGTACTTCAAAATATCGGCACCGTAATTTTTCGGTAGGTCATCAAAGCGGTACCGAAATTTTTCATTACCCAACCGAAACCCAAATAAACGGGACGATAATATATTTCAGTAATTTGTTTAACCTCTATTATAAAGGTTTATAATGGTCTTTGATATACGCGGTTGAAACCGCGAGCTCCGCTAGTGTTCAGTAACGTTCACTGCGGTCGGTTCAGTGCATTTCGATACCGAAATAAAATTTCGGTTAAATAGCGGTATCATAAACAAGGATTGTCATATTTCGGTATTTTTTCGGTATTTCAAGTAATAGTAAAATATTTCGGTACCGCTATATTAATCGTAAAAAACCGAAATTTAACAACCGCAATCAATCCCTGACTTCAACTCGACTAGAACTGACCTGCATTTGCCGTAACGTTCCGTTGTACGCAAACAGCTCTTTCCTCAGCTTCTCTATGCCTTCCTGAGCAGAGTTTATAGCTTCCATCAAAGCCGCCTTTTGTGGGCCCGTCACGTTACCTTTCCAAGAAAAAAAAATATATTTATTAAACCCGTCCCAAATTATTACCGTCAGGACGATATGAGACTAGTTGCTTTGTTTCTAGTATATTTTCTTGTTTAATATTTATGACATAAACTCTTCAATATTGTAAAATGCAAAATTGAAGAGTTATAAAATATATTATATATACATTATGCTTTTTTATCACTAGAAAAATACTAGAAAAAATACAAAAGTCCATTCCGAAGTCATTCGTCAGTTTATGATTTCAATACTATTTTTATGCTTAGAATAAATTATAAATAGAAAAATATTGGAAAAAGCGAACTCGGCCTCGAAGTGAATTCTCAAATGGGACTGAAACCTACGACCTTTGGGAATCCGGCCTATTGTTCTAACCCCTGAGCTGTGGGTAGAATTCACTTGTGGCCGAGTAAATTTTTTCTATTTATAATTTATCATAAGTATAAAAATAGCATTGAAAAATTGTGCTAAGCTTTTTTCATTATCTCCGTAATTTGTTTGCTTTTCTGTGTGTTTAAGTGCTTACTTGTAAGTCTATCTAAGATATTTTCACTCACCCGACTCTAGCTTGTCTATGAGCAACATCTGCTGCTGCAGCTGTTTCTCCAGCAAAGCCTGAGCTCTCTTCATCATCTCCATTACTTGTTTGCTTTTCTCTATCGGTTTGGGAGGCGGGTCTTTCTTTACTTCTTGGCTGCCGTTCGTTGTTTCTTTGGATAGTTCTTTCGCCTGTTTTGGTAAAACAAAAATTAGCTTGAAATAAAACAACTTTTACAAATATCAAACGCGCTATATTTCCACGAACTAAGTTGTAATTGTCCGTATTTTTTTTTTCGTGGAAATATAGCGCGTTTGATATCCGTAAAAGTTGTTTTATTTCAATGAACAGTGCGCGCCAAAACATAAAAATTAGCTTGTATTTAACTGATCGATCTTACCTATTTTACCCTTAAAAAAACATGAAATGCACATCAAAACAATGATATAACTGGATCTAGTCTTAGTTGATCAAATTTATTATTCCTATAACAAACTAAAATCGTAGATCTTAAGTTTTGGCGCGCACTATTCATTGAAATATATATAACTGCCTTTGTGGTCTAGTTGTACAACCACCGGTATCAAACCCAGGGGTCCCGGGTTCGATTCCCAGCGGGAGTACATATTGTATTCGGTTTGGATGGTGGTAGGACTTGTTGTAAGTCCGCCTGGCTAGCTGCCACCATCTTATCCAAGTCTGACGCCATAACAACAATGTTTTCAGCATTGTTGTGTTCCGGAAGTTAGAGATAAGATAGCCAGTCCCTCAGTGGCTGAGGATTCCGGGAGAGGCTCGCTTGCATCTTCAGCCTTATCAATACTTAACATCAGGTATGATGAAGGCTGAGAGTCTACCTGCCGTTCATAAGTACCTTTTACAAATAGTACAACCAACTTTTACAAATTTTAACCACGCTGTATTTCACGGACTAAGATCTAATTGTCTGTATTTTTATGGTTTTTTGTTTTCCCGACGTTTCGGCACCTTTTCAACTGCCGTGGTCACGGGATGACTGGCTACTTATAAGTCTAACCTCGTTTATAAACAAAAGAAATCTAGTTATTGTCGCGGAGGCCTGGCCGTTGTCGTCTGATACAGTCGTTAAGCCAAATCAGAGGCCTTATAGGCGGCTCGATAAACTGTTACAGCAGAGGCCGGCCACTAATCCTCATACGATAATAGTTTTATTATTAATTTATTTATAGGCTTATTTTGTGTATATATTTGCAAGGTATATAATATACATGGGTAGGTAAAATAAATAAGGGTTAATTAATACCTATCAAAAGTTATACATTTTTGTCGCCCTTACGGGATGACATAACATAAGTTGCTATTTTCTAGTATATTTTCTTGTTTAATATTTATCACATAAAAATAGCATTGTAAAATGCATAATTAAAAAGTTACAATTTGATCTTAATCAATAGTCAAACATTTGTAAAAATGTTTGTTTCGAATGCGAGGCGTTTCTCATTGATGCAACTACGGTGGCCAACACTGTAGAAAGGTGAATATACTAGAAAGATTCGACGTGTCCTCATAGGTGTCTGTAGCATAATTGGTTAGTGCATTGGGCCGGATTCCCAAGGATTTTAAAAATATAAAAGTATTGGAGAATTTCGACGGTGGTTCGCAAGTCTCGGTAGCTCAGCGGTAGAGCATTGGACCGGATTTCCAAAGGTCGCGGGTTCGATTCCCGTCTGAGAATTCACTTGTGGCCGAGTTAATTTTTTCCAATATTTTTGTATTTAAAATTGACCATAAGTATAATGAAAAATGCAAAAATTACAAAATCATAAAAAAAAAACAATGTATATTGTATGGAATAAATGAATTGAATGATTGAATTATAAAAAATACACGGGGATTGAAACAGGCCTGCCCATATACCTACCCCTTTCTAATTTAAAATATTAGTAGAATTACTAGTACACAGAAAAATCTAGTAAGCATACCTTTTCCTGTTTGTCGCTGGTGGCCTTGATGTTGTCCCTGTTGATCAACACTTTGTTGTGCGACATCGGGTGGTTGTTTTGTTGTTGCGGCTTCTGTTGTTGCGTGGGCGGCATGTTCTCTTGTTTGTTCTGTTGCGAATAAGGAAAATTAAAAAATTACTGATATATTTCAAAGAAACACACCGTTATCTAGATAAGATATGACGTGCCACATTTATTTCAAACAAATTATTGTCTTATCTAGGCAAAGGCAAGTTTTATAAATATTCTTATGGTGGCTCCACACATGGCTATTTGTATTTGCATATTTGTTGTATTTCAAAGTTAAAGTCAATATCATTTATTCAGTCTAGGCTGTTACAAGCACTTATGAACGTCAAAGAAGCTATGTCACAAACCCTACGGCGGGAGACCTTGTAACGAGAAGAACCGGCAAGAAACTCGTCAAGGGCTGTTTTTTTCTCCCTGTTTTATTTCATACAGAGTCGTCAAATTGAAAAGTGACCTTAACATATCAGTAAGGTCAATTTCCATCACAAAAAAAAAATACTAATTATAATATTACATTTTATGGTTATTGTAACCGTAAACAATTTTCAACTGGCAAAGAAAGACTTATCTATCATACATTACAACATTTCTCGCATTACAAGATTACTGTACTGCAAGTTGTGAGGAACATACATGTCAGTATCAATTTATTTTAGAAAAAATTGACAAATAACTTCCATGTGTGGAGAGTATCTTTGCCAAATTTATTACCGTTTTTGCATGTTTAATATGTAATAGATATTTCATTTCCAAAAATGATGTTGTATCTATACTAATATTATAAAGCTGAAGAGTTTGTTTGTTTGAACGCGCTAATCTCAGAAACTATTGGACCGATTTAGAAAATTCTTAGACCATTAGAAAGCTATTTATTTATTTATTTATTTATTTATTTGACCATATTATAACATAAAACGTTACATTTGGCATGTCATAGCGTTACAATAGAAGAATTAAATTTTAATCTTAAGTAGGACAAACTAGGATTCAGTCATAATTATATTGGATAGGTCATTCCATGTTCAAGTGCTTAGTCAACTAGTCATAACATAACTTACGATCTATGTATTAAGAAGCTATCACAGTAGGCACATACAGCTGTTTATTTGATAAGCAAATAAATTAAAAGAGCTAATAAGTTAATTAATTAATTAATGTCACTCTAATAAAAATATATAAGTTACAAATCAAAATAATTATTTCATAAATATCATAAATGTCATAAATTCCTTAATTTTATACGATTCAATGTAATTATATAAATCAATGCATAATCAACTAGACAATTAAAACAGTCATTAAAATAAAAAATAATAAAAATGACACTCTAATAAAAATATATAAATTACAAATCAAAATCATTTTGCTTCCAATTCTTTGTCATGAATTCATTAATTTTATAAAAAGGGTTTAATTCAAATAATGACTTTATAACAGTCTTAAATTTGATCGGTGGCAAATTGGTAACGAAAAGTGGTAGTTTATTATACATGTCAATTTTAAGGCTAAAACCTTGTTTGTGCGTTTTATGTAATCGCACCGCTTGTATCTGTAACTTATCTTTGTTACGTGTATTGTACCTGTGAAAATCAGATTTTTTGGGTAAGTCGTCTTTTTGCCTGTGTACTTCCAATAGCGATTTATAAATGAACAAAGACACCACAGTCATTATCCTGGTTGATCTAAAGAACTCCCTCACCGAATGATACTTTCTGAGGCCGTTAATGATTCTTAAAGATCTCTTTTGGCAGATCAACACTCGTTCAATATTTGAGGCATTACCCCAAACTGTAACAGCGTAGCTAATAATTGAATGAAAATAAGCATAGTAAACGGATACTAAAGTATTTTTACTTACAAGAGATCTTAGTTTAAATAAGACATAATTCGCACTTGCTAATTTTTTACATATTCTGTCAATGTGATTCTCATGACTGATCGTGTAATCGACGTCGTATCCTAGAAAAGTGTTGCTTTTTGTGTCGTTAAAATGTTTTTCTTTTCTTAATTTATAATTAATCATTACTGTTTTATCCGTATTCAACACTATTCCATTATTTTCAAACCACTTTTTTAGATTATCTAATACTTTAAGCTTCTTTTCGTTCACATCGTTTTCGGTCGCGTCTTTTACACATATATGTGTATCATCGGCAAATAAAGTAGCGTGACTTCCTTCCGGCAAACAATTCTCGAGGTCATTTACATAAATTAGAAATAACAAAGGCCCTAAAATAGATCCCTGTGGAACACCTATGCCACATATTTGTTTATCGGAATGTGTATTATTAATTTTAGTAACTTGTTGCCGATTCTTTAGATAAGTTCGTATCATATTTAGCTCTTTTCCTTCAAACCCATAGTAGTTTAACTTCAGTAATAAAATATCATGCCTCAAACTGTCGAATGCCTTGGACAAATCGCAAAAAATGCTTGCACATTTTTGTTTTTCATCCAACGCACTTAAAACTGCATAAACAACTCTAAGAATCGCCATTTCCGTAGAGCGACCTTTACGAAAGCCATATTGTGTATCAGTAAGAAGATTATTTGATTCAAAGAATTCAAGCATTTTATCTTTAATAGCAGTTTCCAAGACTTTCGAAAGCACTGGTAGTATACATACAGGCCTATAATTTCCTATATTTTTAGTATCGCCTTTCTTATGAAGAGGTACAATTTTACCAATTTTCAAAGCATCTGGAAAAACACCTTGCGCAAGACAGGCATTTACGGTGTACAAAATAAGACTAATAAAATTATCATTATTCAAAATAAGTTGCTTTAATATTCTGCAATTCATGCCATAGATATCTATGGACTCTTTATTTTTAAGACCCTTAATAATATTTCTTAGTTCCCGAAACGTTAGTGTTTCAAAGTTAATGCACTTACAAGGTTTCTTTGATTTCTTTAAAAAAAACTCACATTGATTTCTATCTATTTGAATATTCTCCGTAAGTTTTTCTGCGATTGTATTAAAAAACACATTAAAAGCATTTGCAATTTCCTTATTCTCTATTACCAAATTACCACTACTATTAGTTATAGCGTTACATTTACATTGTTGTTTTTGCTTTTTATTTGTCTGTTCGTTGATTATTTTCCAAGATTCTTTAATTTTATTTTTAGATTTTTCTATTCTTTTAACTAATATTAACTTTTTAGCTGTTGTTAAAACTTTTCGAAATACTCTTCTATACCTTAGGAATCTTTTTTTCGTTTCATCGGAAGGATTACAATCTTTAAGTAGTTGTAAATAGTTTAATGTTCGCTTCGAAACTGTTATTCCTTTAGTCGTTAATGCAATTGGTTTCTTGTTCGTATACTTTTTCTTTATAGGAAAAGCCGTATTAAAACAGTACTTAACAAAGTCCATAAGAATATTCATCTTTTCATTAGCGTCTACTGTACTACTAATCAGCTACATTTCTCCCGAGTGACATAGGCTATATTTTATCCCGATATTTATTTATTTATTGATTTTATTTATTTAATACTTCATCAAATTGGATGTACATAGGCGGACTTAATGCCATAGGCATTTCATACCAGTCAACCTTAGGGTGATGTGTAGACTTGTAAGAGGTAGGGTGCACGCACAACCAGTGTAAAAACTAACTGAAAATAATAATATATGTATTTATATATAAAATAAAACATACTACATACATAAATACTAACAAAAATATATTCCCACGGGAGCGGGCACCAGGCGGGTAAAACCGCGAGGATCCGCTAGTAATTAATAATAAACATATCTTCTGCCTATTTGGCAAATACGGCCAATAACAAATACAGCTTACCGAACGTCTGTCGGTTTTTTCAAGGCAAATCAAAGGAGAATAAAAACATTTTATAAAAAAAATTCAAACCGACTTCAAAAAGTAAAAAATAAAACTTTTGGAGTCGGTGCCAGCCAGGGCATTCTACATTGCACTTCTATTAACTATATATTTTTTTGGCCTTAGCTAACTAGCACCGACTCCAAAAGTTTTATTTTTTACTTTTTGAAGTCGGTTTGAATTTTTTTTATAAAATGTTTTTATTTCAGATTTTTTAGTTACATCATGTGCCGTTACTTACACTAAAAATCAGCCCATACACAACAATGTCATCTAGGTAAACGACTACTTGCCAAAAGGCGATTGATATTTTTCAAGATTATGAAAAAACTACTAGCCAGATCTTCGTAAAAATTATATGGGACCAAATTTACAGTATACCCGATCGAACAAAAAAACAACTATTAAAATCGGATCACCAACACCGGAGTAATCGGTATACATACATCAGACAAAAAAAAAAAAATACGCGTTGAATTGAGTACCTCCCTCCTTTTTTGTTGAAGTCGGTATTAATTGGCAAACACTGAAATATACTGGCCACACACGGACCTCCTTATTATAACCACAAATTATATCTCTCACTGGGGTCGGTCCCTCATATCTGAGGATCGTGGTCAGCATCAGGGTTGCATCTGGAGCGGATGATTTGCCTCCACCGGTTACGGTCCAGCGCGTCTCTTACGACCGTGTATAGTTTGGAGGATGACGAGTCTTTTACTTGATCGGTCCATCTTGTAGGTGAGCGACCGCGCGATCTTTAGCCTTCGGTGCTCCCGACCACAATCAGTTTCTCTAGGCTGTCGTCACCTCTGCGTACCGTGTGACCGAAATATGAAAGAATGCGTTGCTGACGGAAGATATGGTTGATAGACGAGTTGTAATTTGGAGCTGGGTTAGGATTAATGCATTAGTGCGTTTCGCTGTCCAAGGTATTCTTAGCATTCGCCTCCAGCACCACATCTCGAAAGCATCAATCCTTTGCCTTTCTCGGGCCAAATTATATATGTAATCCGTAATATTATAACCTTCAAACTTGGACGAATTTGAAAAGTGCAACGTCCATTTGGTACAGCAAATTTACTTACTGGTAGCAATTAAATATGTTAATTTTTTTGGTATTTGGCTCCATGTGTGGACGGTTGCATCGCCTATTTGTCCGTACGTCGAACATTCTGGCAAATACGCAAACATGCAAACACAAATACAAATAGCCATGTGTGGAGCCACCATTACATTGTAAACGCAGATCAAAACACAAAGAAATGTCTATCTAGAACACAAATATTTATCTTGTCCGGGAATCGAACCCGGGACCTCCGAGCAGAAGGTCGCAGATATACCTATTCCAGCGCGAAATATACTGTCAATAGAAACATCAGTTAAGTTTTGTAAAGCTGCGTTTTCATCCATCAATGCCTCTTTTGCTGGCCGCTGCAGTAATATACTATATTTATTATTATATTGACAAAGGTTTCGTGACTTTCAAATGCACAAAATGTATTTGTATTGACATTGTTGTAATTGTAGACTGACATGAGAATTTAATTGTATATTGAAATTAATTTATTTTATTTCTTATTTGACATTTATTATCATAATTTTTTTTTTTTTTTTTATTAATTTATTTCTCGATTTTATTTTATGACATTTCGATCAGTTTCTTAATGTTAATCTAATTTAAATCATTTTATTATATATTTGCATGCTATGTAAAATGGCTAAATAAGTTAAGCTCCATTTTGTTTTCACAATTGTACTAAACAACATTACTGTAACCCTATTTAGAGCAAATAAAAATATTTGTATTTGTATTTGTATTATTTAGGTATGTTTGTCTGTCTCTCACCTCAGGATTATGCCAGAACACCTTGATGAATCTGTTGTTGAGGACGGCCTCCGTGCTCTTGTACGCGACGCTGGCTTCGGCCGGACTCGAAAATGTTATGAGGGCAGCTTCTGGGTCGTTCTCGAAGCAAACCTGGGGGATGAAATAGAAGATATTAATTAAAAAACTGTAAAATGAAAAGCCTGTAATGAAATAATCTATAATCTTATGTTATTTGATTAAAGTAAATTCTATTGCATTTATAGGAATACTTTTCTTGTATAATTTTCTTGTTTAATATTTATCATTTAAAGGAAATTTATTGTCAATGTTTATTGTAGTTATGTTTTTTTTATTTTTTTTTCTTCTTATGTTTTCGCATCGCATGATTTTCTGTGTGTACACGTATTTGGATGTCAGTCTTGTTCGAAACTTGCATTGCTCTCATTTCATGTTGTTATTGACTGTTATCTGTTGTGTATACCATAAATAAATAAATAAATAAATGAAAAGTGGGTGCGCTGGCTGGACTGGGAGGGAAAGACGGTATGGTTCGATTCCCAACGAAGGTACATATTTTTAAAGGTACATAAGTGAGGGCGCCGATAGTTCGAGACTGTTATGGGTCCATACACCCGAAGTAAACACTCTACTTTTCATTTTGAATATGAGGAAAGTAAAAACAAACAGAATATTCAAAAAAAAATTTAGTAAGATTTCTACGATTTTAATTATTTTATAATGTAGCAAAATAAGCTGTATAGGCTTCTGTGCCTTTGCCTACATACCTTTGGTAAATAAAAGTCCAAACAGATTACAGATATCGATTTGACTTGACACCCCCTATTCTTTTTTCAAATTTATTACAGCCCTAGGGCCGCCACATATCACTTTCAACCCGCATTTTAGGCAAGTTATGAGTTACTTTCAGAATATGAGACATGAAAATAAATAAAAAACATCACTCGACGCCACATCTCAGCGACACCACATTTGGCAATGGTTGAACCTAAGATGTCGTCCGGAAACAATCGTGACAGGCTGCCAGTCCATCGCAACTTACAACAAGTCCTACCACCAACCAAACCGTTTTCGTTCAACGCGCGAGGTACTTTCTTCACTAGGGACTTTATTTTTATAATGCTTTGCATATTGTAAGTTTCTCAGACCTATGTTTATTATTTTTTTCCATACATTTTTTATTGAATTTAATTCAATTCATTAATTCCATACAATATACATTGTGTTGAATTTTTATAATTTTAAAGAAGTTACATAATAACAATTAGGTACATTAGTGAATAATTTCTTAAATAAATTGCAATGTCAATTCCAATTAAAAATAAATGTCAAACTAAAAAAAAAATTATAACTAAGTACAATGTCAATTTAAATTAAAAATAAATGTCAAAATTAGTGTCCAACAGATAAAATAGCATATTATATATATATATATATATATATATATATATATATATATATATAAATAGCATCATCGTCAACTCGAGATTTATAAAGTTGACTATAAAACTATCATACCTGTATATTGACGATTTTTCCGAACTTGCAGAAGTGATTGTTCAAATGTGTGATTTCGTTCAAACCGCGGGGGACTTTCTTCACTTCCAGGGAGCAGTTGCCGGCGTTTGCGGGGAGAGGGGGGCGGGGAGCACCTGTGACGAAATAAAACAATGATTATTTCAATTTCTTAATTAAGCGCTCATGGCCGCGCTAGACAGACTGATCGTATTCGATCACGTTTGTTAAGCAAAGTTCGGCCCGGTCAGGTGTCGGATGGGTGACCGTAAAGTGGCATAACTGAGCGCTTCCGTGCTTCGGAGGGCACGTTAAACCGTCGGTCCCGGCTGTTGTCATTTGATTACAGTCGTTAAGCCAAGTCAGAGGACTTATAGGTGGCCACTAACCCTCACTCGATAAGAAGTAGATTTTTTAATCAACACTTCCACTCATAGTGAGTAACTGATAATGGTTATGATAAATTTTAAATAGAAAAATATTGGAAGATGTCAACTCGGCCACAGGTAAATTCTCAGATGGGACTCGAACTCACGACCTTTGGAAATCCGGTCCAATGCTCTTGGAGAATTCACTCGTGGCCGAGTTGACGAATTCCAATATTTTTCTATTTATCAAAAAAATTTATCATAAAAATAACATTGAAAAATGCAAATTTAAAAAATCATAAACTGATAATGGATCATAAAAAACCTTCCAACATAAAACTTATGTTAAATTTTTAATTGAAAAATATTAGAAAAAATCGACTCGGCCGCAAGTTATTCTCAGACTCGAACCTGCGACCTTTGGATATCCGGCCCACTGCTCTAACCGTCACCAATATAATTAAAGGACTAAATAAGTTTTCGCTTCAAAAATCGTTTAAAACAATCATTTTCATAATAATGTATTTAATTATCACTTCATATCATTATCATCATGATATGATTATCATTATAGCATTGTCTTATCATTACGTTATTATTAATATCATATCATTAACTAGCGGATCCTCGCGGTTTTACCCGCGGGAATATCGGGATATTTCATCATTTTTTTTTTAATGAGCGACGAGGAGTCTTAGCCTTCAACAAACCTGATGTTAAGTATTAATAAGGCTGAAGATGGAAGCGAGCCTCTCCCGGAATCCCCAATCACTGAGGCACTGGCTATCTTATCTTTAACTGCCGGAACACAACAATGCTGAAAACATTGTTGTTATGGCGTCAGACTTAGATAAGATGGTGGTAGCTAGCCAGGCGGACTTACAACAAGTACTACCACCAACCAAACCGAATACAATGTGTACCCCCGCTGGGAAACGAACCCGGGACACCTGGGTCTGATACCGGTGGTTGTACCATTAAACCACAGAGGCGGTTAAAAGTAAGTATAGATTAGTCAAAACCTCTCTTACACTAAAAGCACTTTTATGTAAGCCACATGCGGAGTTTTCCTGTCATTAATTTTGATGGCCCACACAAACTGATTTGCACTTGGTAAATAGAACAGGGGGCCTTCACTTCATCAGCCTGTGGCCGTCCACTGCTGGACATAGGCGTCTCCTAGCTCACGCCTATTGTGGCGTTCATAGGAGGCTATTAGCCTACTGCTACCACGCTGGCCAGACGGGTTGTTAGAGATCTCTTAGCGCAGTTTTGTTTCAATCTTAAGAACCTTTAGTTGATTATTATTACTTATTTTAAACACATATTCAATCAATGTTGTGTATTCCTATTATTGGCATGCATGTAAGAATTGGACCCCTAACAATGTATGTACACATGTTATGCTGTTGATGTCCCTAAATAAATAAATAACTCAGTGGCTGAGGATTCCGGGAGCGCTCGCTTCCATCTTCAGCCTTATCAATACTTAACATCAGGTATGATGAAGGCTGAAAGTCTCACCATCGTTCATATAAAAAAACCAAAAAAAAACTTAATATTTTAATCGTATTAAGAAGGCTTCTTTTTGACGGAAGTTTTGTGAAGTCTTCGCTCAATCTTCGCCTCAAAAGTTTGAACTATGTCACAAGTCACAATGTGACAACTTCAATAAAAACAAAACGCAAACAAAACATTCTTCAAGGTTTCGAATAAATGATAGGCCCGATGTTCCAGCCGAAACATTTCAACATTTTGTTTATAAATTTTTTAGGGTTCCGTACCTCAAAAGGAAAAAACGGAACCCTTATAGGACCACTTCGTTGTCCGTCCGTCCGTCTGTCAAGACCGTTTTTCTCAAGCACGCGTGGAGGTATCAAACTGAAATTTGTATCTAATACTCAGGTCTACTGTCCCTTGGAACTGTGAAAAAATCAAACTTCTAAGCCAAAGCAATCAAAAGATACAGCCGTTTATGCCGCAAATTTCCGCAAATTGTCGAAACTCGCACGGGAATCAAAACCTACAGGGTACATCCCGTGAACTTAGAATCTTGAAATTTGGTACGAAGTAACGTCTTATAGTACAGATAAAGGAAAAAATGCGAAAACCGTAAATTTTTAGTTACATCATATAATAAAAAATATTTTACGGAACCCTCGGTGCGTTTTGTCATTCAGAAGACAATTTATTTAAATAACTTACCTAGTCTATTGTAATCAAAGTTTTTCCTCTGTGGCGGCGGGTGGCGGGGGGGAGGGGGGGCGCCTGCCGCTTCCTGTCTCACTCTGCGAACAAACGTACTAATAAAATTGTTATATACAGGGTGGTAAAAATCTATGGGCCCTGGAGAACTATTTTAAGTCCTTTAGTTAGCTCATTTTACTGATAGGAGAATTTCCTTTATTTTTTAAAAGAAACACAACTGCATTGATAATTTTTTTTTATATATGCTTCCCACAACCAAGTAAAATCTGTAAAAAAAAACAACATTCTATTCTTTTATACCATCAATAGTTTCCAACGATGATAATAACATAGCGAAGACTATGTTTTTTTTTTTTTAAATGACCGGTTAATCCAGCATAATTTTTACAAGTGACAATGACAAATCACTCTACTAAATTTAAAAAACCGACTATACCTACCAGCAGTCTAGGAGGTTTTCTTTTGAGGTTACCGAGTTACAAATGTCGATAAAACTATAATGTACTGTGTTCTATAATAATTATTTATTTTAAGCTTAAACCTTCAAGACATATTACATACAGTGCTTACATCAAAATAAAAAAAAATGTATACTATGCAAAGTATGCAAATAAATATTACTATTTTACTATTACTATTAATAAAGAAAGAAAGAAAGAAAACACATTTATTGACACACACACACACACAAACACATACGGTACAGATAATGAGAATAGAAAGGAGGAGAAAAAACAGTATAAATACAATAATCACAACAAAATATAACAAAGAACAAATTGTGTGGGGTCAATAAAACAGGGGGTCAGCTTTTTTAATAAAGCCATTCATGCTAAAAGCTTCTGCGAATCAATGTTACATGCTTCATATGTCTCTTGTAATGATGTCTAGTACATATTAATAAATTATCTTCTTACCTGGGTATGGGTATCAGTTCCCTCGGCGGTGGAGGGCGGGGAGGAGGAAACTGGCCATATCCGGGGGCTCCGCACCAGATGTCAGGAGTTAAGGGGTTATATTCTACGAAAATAAGAATAAGTTGTTATTATTAAATTTGTATCAAATAGTTCTTCTGATCTTAATGTTTGCTTATTCTAAATAATTATGTTTGTAATGGAATTTAAATGATTTTTATTGATATTTTAATAGTACCTAATCTATAAGTAACGTGTTTATTGTGTTATTTTTTTTCTAACTAGCGGTTCTTTTTTGTGCTGTATTTTAATTACTTTGATTCCTGTTTTATGGTAAATGTCGTGTCACCTGTAAAGGTGATGTGTCGTAGGATAATTTGATAACCAGAATTTTCGCAAAAATCCTAGGGATATTGCAAAAACACGGATAATTAGACAATGGTGTTGTCATTTCTCAATCCCACTGAAAAAGATAGGGTTTTTGCATAAATACGGGTTGCTTTAGTAACATTGGATATTCTTAACTTTGATTGGCTTACTTTTTACTTTCTTGGTAACTCTTATTCTGATTGGTTCACAGAAAGTTTACTACACCTGAGAGAATCGATCGACATTTGAAACGTCAAGTCATCAACCAATCAGAGAAGATGTTGTTTTGAATGCTTCAATCAGCCAATCAGTGATTCTTTTCGCAGTCTTACTAAGACCGTTTTTTCGTAAAAGCCCTATCTTTTTTCAGTAGGATTGAGAAATGACAACACCATTGTCTAATTATCCGTGTTTTCGCAATATCCCTAGGATTTTCGCAAAAAATCGACATACAGACCAAAAAAATAAAAATAATAATGTAATAATATTGACGTGTTTTGTACCATATTCATATCATTCTACCTTTATTTATTTACTATAAGTAATTAATTAAAAATGGCCCTGTTTCATACTTGTTTAATACATACAGGTCACATTCTGCCTCTTGTTAAAAATAAACATTTAAAAAAAAGTTTGATTTTTATCTGATTATAAAATATTGATGTAATTTTTCATTATTTGTACAGTGTTTGGGTGTTAACTCACCAGGAACAGGTGGCGGGGCAGTCAGCACTCTAGTCAGAGCCGCATCTTCTAACACCAGAGGGTCAGTGCCGTGGTCCCACTGGCAGAGATCGCCGCGCATACAGTAGCCTTTCTCTGTGGCAAAAGATAAAATAAGATTTATTTATTTTCCGAAATATGGTAAAAATAGATATTTTATAATAAAAGTCACCAGCATATTTTGTTGAGAACTTCAACGCGAAAATGTTGTTACACATAAAAAAAAAGGAATTTATAACAGAAAAATAATTAATGAAAATATTGACAAAAATATTACAATAAAAACAATGCCAATGAATTATGTTAGAATCAATGAAAATTACAGTTATAAACTATTTAATACAATTTTATCATTTAGAAAATCGTCAATTGAGTAATATAATTTCTCAATTTCAGTAGAGTAAGATAAGATAGATACCACCTTTATTTGGGGTAGTATTTAACCGATCGGCTAAAACACTTTCTGACAAAAATACTAGATGAGCGACTAACGGTCGAAATTAATAACCTATCTGTAGATATGGATATGGATATCTGAGATAGTTACCTAGGATACTGGCTTCGTTGCCTAGAAACCCTCGTTACGATAACAAAAATATCCTAGGCAACTAGCACAGTTAGCCCTTTCCATATCTACAGATAGGTTATTAATTTCGGACTTAAAGCAGGAATATTTTTACAAAAAATCACTGAAGCGCTTTTTAGACTACGCTATAATATAATAGCATCTAGCTTATAGCACAACGATATCGCTCACCATACATTTACTTAGAACACGTTCACACTTAGCTATAATATATATTATTGGCTTACTATACGCTATCTAAGTAAATGTAAGGTGGGCCATATCGTTGTGCTATGAGCTATAAGCTATGATTATAATCTATGCGGCTCCATACTTGAGCGCGTTTCATTAGTCAGAGATTTAGGCTTACTGATTGACTCGAAGTTGCATTTCGACACTCACATTGAACAAATTACTAATAAGGCATTTCAAATGTACGGTTTTGTGGCAAGAACTTGCAAACCATTAAAAAAATATGAATCTTACCTGTTGCTATATAAGTCTCTTATAAGATCTCAGCTGGAATACTGTTCTGTGATTTGGAATCCCTATTACGCTAAGTATAGTGATCGAATTGAACTGGTTCAACGAAAATTTCTTCGTTTACTAAATTTCAGATGTTTTCGAGGGAAACGATCTTACGAAGATTCTTTACAAAAATATTCTCTTTTGTCTCTTAAAAAAAGAAGACTACTTGCTGATCAGACTATTTTATACAATATTTGTCATAATAAATACGATTGTAGAGATTTACTTAACCAGATATATTTTAAAGTACCCAATAGACTTCCCCGTATGGCTAATGCCAAAACGTACAATTTCTTCTCCCCGCGAACTACTAAAACTAATGCAGGCAAGCGAGCTCCATTGAGGCGTCTGATGCATGCATACAACGAACTATTTTCTTGTGAACTAGATATCATGAATGACATGTCCCCTAATGTCTTCAAAAATAATATTCTGGTAATAACTAAGTAAATTAATTTAATAAGTGGACTTAATAATACATAGTCTTATGCAAATCATGTTTTGTAGCTTAGAAATAAGTAATTAGTTAATTAATAAAAATTAAATGTTATTTAAGTTGAAAACTTCAAACAAATATTTGTGGATAACGGTGTTGACTGTACAAATACCTAAAATAATCGATTAAAATTGTGTATGTAGTCTCTTTGTTCAGTTGTTAGTTGTCCTGAATAAATAAATAAAAAAAAAAAAAAAAAGCTATAAGCTATATAAGGTGTTAATTTAGTAAGTGCCGATCGAGCACTTTTTTTTTTTGTGTAAATTCTGTTCTATATCATTGACCTGAGCAGCCCCTGCTCGATCGGCACTTACTAAATTAACACCTTATATACTATGGCGTAGTCTGAAAAGCGCTTTACACAATATGTCAAATTACTCTACTGGATCAAAAATCTGACTTATAGGTGGTGTAACCGGCCCTAAAAAAACTAATAAAACATTGTCTCCTCCTTTGTGTTTTATCATTGCGTTTGTACAAAATATATTAAATAAATGTTCAATAATCTTACTAATATGCTGGACTGGAAGAGAAAGAAAAACATAGAATGTGCTAGCTGGTATCTTTCCAATGCATATCGTAAAAGCATATCGACAGACGGAGGCCCTATTATCCTTACTAATATTTGGTCTATACCTTATGATTTTAGATTTTTTGCATTTTTAACCGACTTCAAAAAAAAGGAGGAGGTTCTCAATTCGACTAAATCTTTTTTTTTTCAATGCTATTTTTATACTTAATGATAAATTTTAAATAGAAAAATATTGAAAAAAATAACTCGGCCACAAATGAATCCCATACCGTCCCATCTGAGAATTCACTTGTGGCCGAGTTAATATTTTCCAATATTTTTCTATTTAAAATTTACTATGAAATTTCCGATTTGTACAAAGATTTTCAAAGAAAGTTGTTTTCCATATTAACAATTTTTGTTATAGTTACTACCGCAAGGGGCCATCCATTAATTACGTCACACGTTAAGGAGGGGTCGACGAAGTGTGAAATTGTGTGACAAGGGTCCTAAATTTCGTGACGTCACATATAATTTAAAATATAATTCTATTGATATTTTTTGTTTTGTTAATTGTTTGATTTGATATTAATATTATAAAAAAATAATTTAAATGGAAATTAAACTGATTTTGGAACCGCTGCTTTCATTCAATAATTTCTAAATGTAAATTTGCAAAATATGTGGCGTCACACTAGGGAGGGGGAGTCTCACAAATGTGACCAGAAATCAGAAAATTCGTGTGACGTAATTTGACCCCCAAGTGCTAATGCCACATTTTTTTTAATAAGTGGCATAGCTAAGCAATCTTATGCAATATTTTTATTTAAAAAAATATGAATAATTTATAAATTATATTAAATTAAGTAGTAAATATTGCTAACAAAAAAGGAGAACCTTTCTAGGTATTTTTTACCATACAAGAAACGAAAATAATAACCATGAGATTAATTATTATTTATCATTATGATCTTAATTTAATATAAAATCAAGCAATAGATGTACCTTTTAATCACAGAAGTAGTGAGGTTCTCTAGAAGTGCAAGAAAAAAATTGGCAATTTCATAATAGCCAATTTTTTTCTTCCTATTATTATAAATGCGTAAATGTTTTTTCAGATTTACTGTAATCTTGATAAATATTAAACAAGAAAATATACTAGAAAAAACCAGTTTAAAGCTATATTATTCATACATAGAATATAATTGAATTTGATTAAAAACTCAAAAATAATATCATCATAAGTCAAAATGTTTCTCTTTTTATGATAAATTTTTAAATATAAAAATATTGGCCGAGTTAATTTTTTCCAATATTTTTCTATTTCAAAATTTATCATAAGTATAAAAATTGCATTTAAATTTAATTATTGAAGTCGGCTTTTATTTTTTAAAGATTTTTATAATTACATTATCAGTGGCAGAGGTGTAAGTCTGATATTGGTGGGTCGTATAATAATTATTTACATGTGTCTCTAGTTTGATATCTTGCTAAGTAAATATAATATAAAACAGCTTTATTCTCAAATAACTTTTACCCCATGATAATTAGAATATTTAATAAATTGCCTAATGAATTCAAATAATATCCGATTAACATATTCAAACACAAACTAATGACGTGGTTAACTGAAAAATGCTATTATGCGACAAATGACATTCTCAAAGACGAAATCATAGGTTCGGTACTCCATTCTTAATATACTAATTTTAATAAAATTTAGAGACAGGTTATGTAATTAATATTATAATAACATTAATAACATTTTGCATGTAAAATAAGCAAGGTATGTTAAGGGCGCGCTCTAGGCCAAAAGCAAAAGTAATAACTGCAAAGGCGAACTGCAAAGTAAATGCTGCCTTATTTACATGAGAAATAAGGCAGCATTTACTATATAATTCTCCGGCCCCATTCGGCCGGTCCGGAATGAAGAAATGAAGGAAATTATTTTTTTAAAGGATATTTAAAGGTTATTTACAAAAAATATATAAGATAAGCCCTGCCATATCTATAGTGTAATTATACTAAAAAGTTCCAAGCTTTATTTTAATGTATTACCTACTTGAATACTAGCAGTTTATCGTGTTAATTATAGTGATTTGGAGGCAACTTCGCAATTTTTTTCTATCGAGAAAATTTTATGCAATCGTGTTTTTGAGTAACAAAGTCACTAGTGTTAGTCCTGTAGTTTGCTGCATCTTAATTTGAAATTCAGTTTTTCATTAATATTGATATTACAGACGATCATGTAAAGCAATCTGATTTTCGTCGGCCTATAGCGGGCCCTTAAGCAACATTATTGATAAGTTTTCCCATCATGTACAACCATATCTTATGCAAATAAATTCTATTCTAAATAAACAAGCGACTCACCATCGAAATCCCTGCATCGTCGCTTGTACGCGTCGTGCTCGGGTCGCGGCGACAAAGATCTGTCGCGCGACCGCTCCCGCGACCTGTCGCGAGACCTGTCGACAATAGAGAATGATATAATGACATTTATTATTTATAGTCTCTATTAATTAGGATGATTAATTTTCCAAGGCACAATAAGTCCAAAAATCATAACCAAATTTTCGACTCAGTAGATGTAGACTGCTTCTTTTCCGCTTACAACAAATTATGAAGCGATCGTAGACACAATTTATCTACAAAACATTTCGAACAATACTAGTCATATAGATTATGAAAGTTAAATTGTTAATTTCATTGTAAAATTACATTTTGTAATAGATAATTTTCAAATACCAGTAACCTGAAGTACTAATAGCTTACTAAACAAAAAAACATTAAAAGCTCGATTCCCTTTATTATTTCATGTTGCATATTTAGGTCTTTTTTATGGTTTTTCGTAAATTTTTTAGCAGTTTTTATTGCTTTTTTTGTTGCATATAATCAAGGGGCTAATTGTCTAATTTTAAAATCTATCACAATTAGTCATTTGAAAGATATTTACATACTTCAAACCGTCACTATTTGACATTTGAAAAGGATTTTGATCGGGACGCATTTTGAAAGGTATTGAATGAACGAAATTGAACTGTCTAAGCAAAGTGACACTCGAAAATATCTTTCAAATGTAGAGTAATGTCAAATGAAGTGTCATTTAAAACATCATTCGTTTTGTAAGTGATTGCGACTATAAGTTACACAGTTCCATATATCACTATCACAATATCTTTAAAAGGGATGGTGATAGATTTTGAAATTAGACAATAGGCTATTTGACAGGTTTTGAAAATCCATTTTATATGATGTAGTGGATAGGAACCCAGTAAAAGTTGTTTTTTTTAAATTCTGGTACATATTTGCTGAAAATTATCAAATTAAAAATTCAATATTTACAAAACGCTACTTTGACAATATGGCGCTGCAATGGGTTCGGTGACGTCACTTGCCTGTATTCTGCATATCATCCACATACGCATTCAAACGAGGTTAACAAGCAGGTGACGTCATTATAAACTCGACGAATCAGGAGCGTTTTGTGTCACGTGACAAAACGTTTAAAAAATGGATTTTTATTTACGGATTTTTAAATAAATTTATAATTATTTTCAACTTACGTTAATAAAAAACCATTTTTAAACTCATAATTTATACTGATAACAGTAATTGACACTTTATTTTTCGCATTGTCAAATAGCCTATTAGGGGGCTAGAGTACTAATAGCTTACTAAACAAAAAAATAAAACATAAAAAACGGGACTTCCTTTATTATTTCATGTTGCATATTTTGGTCTTTTTAGTTGCATATAATCCGGTATCAGGTAATATCAGTCATAAGTCTGAAATTAAATTACATTTTAATTAATTAATGTAAGTGATTTATATTTCCATCTCACCTGTCCCTATCTTTAGATCTCGACAACCTGTCCCTGTGGTCTCTGTCCCGGGACATTCTGTCCCTCTCCAACTCCCTGGGAATGCGCAGTCTGTCTCGCTCTCTGTCATGGTCTCTCTCCCGCACGGGCACGGGGGATCGCGATCTAGGGGATAGAGAAACATGAATTTAAGTAAAAATTATCACAACCTAACATTATAAATGTGAGTAATGGCCTGCGCAGACGACGGACATTGAAGGACTTTTTGTCCGCGACACGACCTTATTACTAAGAACATAAAGTTGAATAAATAACGAGGACTATCGCGTACTTTTCGCGGATATACGCGGTCTAAGTTGAATCTTATTTGGTTAACAATAAAGACGTGTCGCGGACAAAAAGTCCTCCGTTATCCGTCGTCTGCGCTAGCTCTAATTGTACTGTATTTCACCATGTTTGTAGTAAATAAATGAATTGAATTGAATTGGAAAGTTGGATTGAATGTTTGTAATTCAACCACCCAAAAATGGCTGAAGGAATTTGGATGAAATTTTTCACACATACAGTTTATAGCCTGAACATAGCATGCATTTCATCACTATATTTACACGGGAAAGGGAACCACGCGAATGGAACAGCTGAACCGATTATGATTTTTTTTATTTTTTATGAACGACGGGGAAGCTCTTAGCCTTCATCATACCTGATGTTAAGTATTGATTAGGCTGAAGGTGGAAGCGAGCCTCTCCCGGAATCCTCAATCACTGAGGGCTATCTTATCTATAACTGCCGGAACACAACAATTCTGTAAACATTGTTGTTATGGCGTCAGACTTAGATAAGATGGTGGTAGCTAGCCAGGCAGACCTACCACCAAACTTAACCGAATACAATATGTACCCCCGCTGGGAATCGAACCCGGGACCCCTGGGTCTGATACCGGTGGTTGATACCACTAGACCACAAAGGAGGTTAAATTGAACTGTATAAGCAAAGTGACATACGAAAATATCTTTCAAATGTATGGAGAAGTGACAAATGAAGTATCATTTAAAACATCATTCGTTTTGAAATGGATTCCGACTATAAGTTACACAATTCCATAAATCACAATCACAATACCTAGGAAAGGGATTGTGATAGTTATAACTTTTTAATATTGCATTTTACAATGCTATTTTTATGTGATAAATATTAAACAAGAAAATATACTAGAAAAAAAACAACTAGTCTCATGTCGCCCTGACGGGACATAAGACTTGTTGTTTTTTTCTAGTATATTTTCTTGTTTAATATTTATCACATAAAAATGGGATTGTGATAGATTTAGAAATTAGTCAATTAGGGGCATATTTACCTAGATTTGGTGGCTGGTCTGTCTGCAGGCGGCGGACTCCTGTTCCGGTAGCGGCCGCGGGGAGATGGCGAACGGGACACGCGTCTGTGTGTACAAATTATATTTACATTAATATTTTAATCGAGGGGCGACCGAAAAGTTTCCGGTAAAGCCCGCCTTTACCGGAAACTTTTCGGTTAGAAATTATACAGGGTGGAAAAAATCCACAGGGAGAGGACAATAGTTATTTGTTATGCAAGGCTGGAAAGTTGGTTATTTAGCGGCGAGTTACCTCTATTGGTACAAGACACTAAAAACTTTCTGCCGAGCGCAACACACAATTTTTCACCTCACAACAGCGAGGAACATTTTATGGTTGTTTCCGCGGTCAACTTCCGGTACATTCTTTAAACATAAAGTTTAATCGAAATATACCCTATTCTCGTTGTTTTAATAATATAAAAAACTAAAATAATAAAAAAGAGAATATTATAGTTAATTTAAAGTTATTTAAAGTAGGAATATATTGTTACTTATTAATAAGAATAAAAACGATTCCGTAAATGTTGACACTGACATGAGGTACAAGACAAAGACAATTTAAAAATAAAGATTTATGTCACGTTCCGAAATCCAATTATAGGTGGTGAAATCTCACCCAGCCTAATATAAAATTCTTATAACAAATAGTTTAATCTTATTGTTATAGTTTTTATAATTCAATGAACTAAAATAATATAATTAAACCAAAACGCAGTATTATAATTAATTTAAAGCTATTTAAAATATGAATCAAATATAACAAAAAAGTCAATAGTTCGATTCGGAACGCATTAAGACATATTTTTAGGTATTAAATTGAAAAAGTACTTTGCCGCGCTAGGCCGCAAAAAGCTTTTCTACACATGAACCGATTGACAAAACCTCCTTTTCAGAGCGTGTGAGGTGAAAAATACTATTCCCCTCTGTCATTTTTGTCCACCCTCCGAACATGGCGACATGGGTGGATAAACTATTCACGGTGGACAAAACAGGGGGAACGCTTGTCCCCGAAATTATTGCCATTATAAGAAAACTTTTATTCAATTACGAAATAGTCGAGAATATCGTCGTAAACCAAAGTACTTTTTTCGTTTTAATACATCTGGCTGGATATTTATTTTGTTTTGTTGTCAATGTCTCTAAGTATATAACCTCAAACCAAATAATAATTTATTACCAAAATCTTATTAAACATACATAATATTATAATGAGTGCTAAAAAGTAAGTACTTATTTATTTTGTGTTTTACTACTGTTTTTCCCTTTCCGACGACAACACTAAGCTCCAGTAAGCACGAGACATTTCTATATTACAACTAATTATATTTTTTCCAAAAGATATACTTAAACCCACCATTCTAAAGATGAGGACAAATTTCTCCCTTTGTTATGTCAAAATATCTGTAATTTTTCTCTTTCACCAGTCGCCATGCTATTGGCGAGTGGATAAAATAATTTTATCCCTTGTCAGTGGAAATAACCGGTGGACAAAAGTTTTATCCCCAGGGGAATCCAGTCTTTACAGATTCCTGCATTGAGGATATGCTGGGGTCACCTAGCATACCCGTCCTGGTAAAGACCTAGGAACAAGACTATCTCTCGCCACCCCCGTTACGGGGTAGGACTCACCCACCAGTCCGTCTCGGAAGACAGACCGGAGGACCGGGAGGGGGGGGCACTACCAGCTTAACCCCTCACTGCTTGCCTCCTCACTGCCACAGGCCACGGGGGACCAGGATAGTACGCACCCCTTAGACCGGCAGTCCAGCCCATGCTAGCCCTGCTGGAGGGGAACGGCCTAAATCCTTTAGTTTGCCCATTTATTGATAGGAAACATTCCTTTATTTTTTTAACGAAACAAAACTACTCCACTTATTATGCCTGCGAACATCGGACAAAGCATTAGACGGTAGTTTTTTCATCAGTCATAATCTTGAATATGGTAAAACTAACAGCAAAACCTACTGTCTAAGGAACACCTTGGAAAGCAGATCACTCACCTCCTATCGCCCTCTCCCTCGCGCGGATGCCGTCTCGCTCTCGCTCGTCTCTCCCACGAGCGAGAACGACGGCGGCGACGATCTTCTTTGTCTCGCAACTGATAAGTAGACAAACAGACACATGAATATCCTACTTCCTATTGATGTTATAAATCCTATTTGTTATTATAAAGGACATCAGGCATCTGGTCCAAAAAAGAGAGAGCGGCCAGACCCGGGATTATTTTCAATAGATATAGTTCATATTAAAACCAAAAAAAATATATATAGACTTAACCCTGTCACCGCATGAACTGAGTAGCTATTTCAAGTTGAAAAATCTAGACAAAAGAAAGTGATCGGCCAGACCCAATATTATTTTCATTAGGTACTTGCTGTTAAGACCTAAAAAAATATATGGACTTAACTCTGTCACCGCATAAACTGAGTAGCTATTTCAAGTTGAAAAATCTAGACAAAATAAAGTGAGAAGCCAGACCCAAGATTATTTCCTATAAGTAGTTCATACTAATGTCCAAAAAAAATAAATTATATGGATTTAACTTCATACTCTCTCTCGAACTCTAACCTCGGTAGCTAAGTAGCAGTGATTAGAGCACTGGACCGGATTTCCAAAAGCCGTGGGTTCGAGTCCCATCTGAGAATTCACTTGTGGCCGAGTTTTGACGCATAAGAATACAGGTTTGACGTAGAATGTACACTTCGCAAAATGAGAAATCAACTCAAAATGTACATTTATAAATACGTACATCTTATGTTTTGGCGCGCAATGTTCATTGAAATAAAACAACTTTTACGGATATCAAACGCGCTATATTTCCACAAACTAAGTTGTAATTGTCCGTAATTTTTAGGTTTTTTAGGGGTTTTTTGATTTTCCCGACGTTTCGGCACCTTTACAGCTGCCGTGGTCACGGGATGACTGTAAAGGTGCCGAAACGTCGGGAAAATAAAAACACCCCTAAAAAACCTAAAAATTACGGACAATTACAACTTATTGTGGAAATATAGCGCGTTTGATATCCGTAAAAGTTGTTTTATTTCAATGAACAGTGCGCGCCAAAACATAAGATGTACGTATTTATAAATGTACATTTTGAGTTGATTTCTCATTTTGCGAAGTGTACATTCTGCGTCAAACCTGTATTCTTCTGCGTCAAAACTCGGCCACAAGTGAATTCTCAGATGGGACTCGAACCCACGGCTTTTGGAAATCCGGTCCAGTAAAGGTTGTTTTATTTCCATGTACATTTATAACTTTTTAATTTTGCATTTTACAATGCTATTTATCAAAATGTACATTTCGCAGTAGGTGAATTTCTCACAAAGGGCACTTCTCATAATGTGCGCTTCGTAAAATGAGCATTTCGCAAAATGCGCAATTTTCTATAATATGGCCGAATGTACTGTTTAACAAAGTTAGTCCTAAAATATAAAAAGATGTCTTGCGGCTCATAGTTTCGTTCGCGTAGTATTTGTCGCATATCTGGGTGTTTCTACAATACTCACCGAGTCAGCCCGTCTGTCTCGTCTTCTGGGCGGTTGGTCTACTTGTTCTTCTAATAACTCTGTTGGTAAAACCTGCGTACAAAAAAAAAAATACATGAACCTCATCTAAAGGCAAAACACTTTGAATAGGCTATTTGACAGGTTTTGAAAATCCATTTTATATTATGTAGTGGAGTTTAAGGAACCCAGTAAAAGTTGTTTTTTTTATTTATTTGGTACATATTTGCTGAAAAATATCAAATTAAAAATTCAATATTTAAATAGCGCGCCAAAACGCTACTTTGACAATATGGCGCTGCAATGGGTTCGGTGACGTCACTTACCTGTATTCTGCATATCATCCACATACGTAGTCAAACGATGTTTACAAGCAGGTGACGTCATTATAAACTCGACGAATCAGGAGCGTTTTGTTTAAAAATACGTAAATAAAAATGCATTTTTATTTACGTATTTTAAATAAATTTATAATTATTTTCAACTTACGTTAATAAAAAACCATTTTTAAACTCATAATTTATACTGATAACAGTAATTGACACTTTATTTTTCGCATTGTCAAATAGCCTATTGTGAAAAAAGTAACAAAGAAACATTTCGTTATATAAAGAACTAAAAGTGTAGGCTCCAAAGTTGCCTCGTTTCTATGAAAATCGATAAGTGTCGTTAATTGACATAATTAACGACACTTGTTGATTTTCATATTGCAAGAGAGCAATTGGCAGAGAACCAAGGCTCCAAAGTTACCTCGATTGTACGAAAACCGATTAGTGTTATTATGTGACTGTATGTGTGCCACGTATGTGTTACTTTAACGAGTGTCTGTTCCGTGGGGGGCGCGTGGTAGTCAACCACGCGATGTCGGGGGGCGCGCTTTGTATGGATATAACATGTTTGTTCTAGTGTTTGAGAGAGTATTATTGGTGTGTCATTGTGTTTGTGTTGTTTGAGAAGAAAGTTTATGAGATGTTGAATATTATGTAGATATTTGGTATCGTTATCTGTGTGTGTCTTACCTTCACGACCATATGTGACATTTGATTGTGTGTGATCGTGTGTGTTTGCATGAGAGTGTGTTGGTTTGTTTGGGTATTATATACTTGAGAAGTCTTAAATATCAAGAAAATATCGTGAAATGTCATGGTGTGTGATATATTAGGTACTAGTGTTTAAGAGAATATGAAATGACGGGTCTTCTTGAGATGTCCTTCAATTGTATTCAGTCAACGAGTGGGGTGTATATGTATTAGAGGAAGTGTGTGGCTGTGTGTGGTCTGGTTATGATTAACTACAAGTATTTGTGTGAAGCTGTGTGGTGTCGGCTTAGAATAGGACTACCCCTCTCATTCCGTGGGTAAAAGGCGACTAAGGGACTCAGGATTCAGGAAACGGGCAGCAGCGTCTCCTACAAACTTGGCCATACTGCGATCGCCAACCCATCTGCCAAGCGTGGCGATTGTGACAAACCCCCCCTTTTTGGGGAGGCCTTTACCCTGCAGTGGATGTTATGTGGCTGAGATGATTTGTGTGAGTGTAGTAGGATTCCGATTAATTCCATGTTACTGGGTGTAGTATGTTTATATTTTATTGTTTAAAACAAGCGTATACTCTATAGACGGTGCGTGTTTTAGAGTGTAATAATGACTGTTGTGTAACTTGAGTTTTAGAGGGCATAAAAAGAAGAATCTTCCTCAAATGTGTGTAATAAGTACATTTGTGTCTGTAACCATATTATGTGTGTCATGTCACGTACTAACCTTGACGAGTGTCTGTTCCGTGGGGGGCGCGGGGCGAGGGGGCGCCCTCGAGACGACTACGCGATGTCGGGGGGGCGCTCGTTGCTCTTCTACGGGGGGGATCGGCGGGGGCGGGGGAGCTGTTACCGGCACTATAAAGGAACACCAACACTTATACCTGGTGAAATTTATAAACCTCACCTGGGCCCTTATTTACTATAACGAACTATTTTGGGAACAAACTCTCCAGTACCCAGGTTATGTAGATTCTAGTAAAATAAATTGCTATCGACCTGTATGTACGTCACAACTTGCAGTACAGTAACCTTGTAATGCGAGAAATGTTAAATGTAAGTCCTTCCTTACGAGTTAAAAATTGTTTACGGTTAGGATAATCATAAAATGTAATATTTTAATTAGTATTTTCTTTTGTGATGGAAATTGATCTTACTGATATGTTAAGTTCACTTTTCAATTTGACGACTCTGTATGAAATAAAACAGGGAGAAAAAAATAGCCCTTGACGAGTTTCTTGCCGGTTCTTCTCGTTACAAGGTCTCCCGCCGTAGGGTTTGCGAACCGATGGCGTAGCTTCTTTGACGTTCATAAGTGCTTGTAACAGCCTAAACTGAATAAATGAATTGATTTGATTTGATTTGATTTAGTGGCACCAAATGGTGCTTTCCAGAAGCATATGCATAAGTTACTATAGAAAACAACGAAATCGCTATAGGAGTGCCTATAATATTTGAAGAGTTCCGTGGATTTCTCCAGGATCATCAGATCCTGACATGATGACAATGGGACCACATGGGAAGCTTACCCTTTCGAACAAAAAAAGAATTACTAAAATCGGTATAGCTGTCTTCAAGTAATCGAGTAACATACATAAAAAAAAGTTTCTGTCGAATTGAGAACCTCCACCTTTCATTTGAAGTCGGTTAAAAATAAGTATCTACACAATTAACTGTTTTTAATAATGTCAGGGTCAGAACGATGCCTCCAAATGGTCTTGCTATAAACAAACACGGAGTCATTGTGTTCATCGACCATGTCACTTAATGCCGTTCAGGAATCTACCAATGGCCAAGGGTCCATACATGTGGAATCCTATCGGCTTCCCTTTTAGAAATCCCACCTCAGCAATCCACCATACAGAAAACTATTGAACGGATTTGAAAGAAATTTGACACACAGTTAGAATATAGCCCGGATTAAATCATAGGTACCATCCATCCATCATCAGCCTGTGGACGTCCACTGCTGGACATAAGCCTCTCCTAGCTCACGCCTCTTGTGGCGTTCATAGGAGGCTATTAGCCTACTGCTACCACGCTGGCCAGACGGATTGGTAGAGGGTTTGTTTCAAGTGTTCCTTCTCTCGCACAGGTGTTCAATGCGTCGAGCCTCTTAGTCGTCTCTTACGACATCCCAGGCATGTAAGGGAGTGGTGACACTTGTATTCTTAGGAGGTCACCACTTGGTAAACATAGGTTACCTACCCGATTTTCCCACGGGAACGGAATCCACGCGGGTGGAATTGCGGGCGGCAGCCGCTAGTTATAATATTTTTTTTTCAATAATTATGTTAAACATGGTACAAATCATCGTAATAATTAAAGAGATAATAGGCCATGAAAGAAATATTATATTTATCACAGTGTTTTATGTGTGTGATTACTTGCATAGTTTTTGAACTATCTTAATTTAAAGTTACAGTTCCGGAAAAAGACAAAAATACAAAAAAAAATTTTTTTCTTTATTCTTTAGTGGAAAGATGGTGGTGTGTCATTATGTTGTGAAGCCAATTAAGAAGCATTTTAGGAACCCATTTTAAAATTTCTAAGTGTTAAGATGGCCGAGCAAATCGATGTTAAGTGTTTAGCAACTTTATTTTTTTCTGACTTTGTTCTGGCGAAGTAGAATTTGTAAATAGCTTTAATATAAAGCTACTTATAAGTACTATTATCAGTAAAAAAACCAAACCCAAAACCCGTGGAACTTCGGAGATTTTGCACCCGGAATTTTCCGGAATTCACGAAATTATCTATTTTTTAAAACTGTCGTTTTTTTGTGTTTTTAGGTAATAATCATCTCGTTTGACCCTCGATTTCGCCTAAAACCAAAAAAAAAATTATCTAAATTACTTAAGGCAGTTTTATTTTATTTTTTTCTATCATTACTCATTATTATTTTGGTTTTGCGTATTAACGTTTCATTTTACTTTACTGAATAAGCAATAGTTTTCCCGTGAAAAGTAATATGTAATGTGGGAAGGGGTCCACCCTCGATAGGCGTACGCTCAAACCCCACATTTATACATTTTACTTGGAGGAAACGGGGGTGAGGCACCATGGAGCCGTTCAAGACCCATGGCGCCACTTTGCCTCGGCAGGGGCTGACCCAATCTGCCGAGGGATGTCCTTCCGGGCCCCAACCGGAGGACTTACTGCAAGGGGGGGAAGAGGGCGCCAACCCTCTTCCTGGTCAGCGAGTGGCAAGCAGCGATGCTATGGATAATGCCATAGCCGGCACTTCGTATTCTCCGGAAGTGACCGCAAATAGGCAAGGAGAGGAAGACGACAACGGTGAATTCAGTGGAAGACCTTCTTCGCAAGGCAACAGTGACTTCAGCGGAAGATCAACTTCAAATATAACGACACGTTTAGATGTGTACAGCTTACTTACTGAAGAAAGTAAAAAAATATATGGTCGATTGGCTAGACCCGCACACCTTAGTAAGCCCGAAAGAATTAGTTTGATTTCTTTTATACTTCGTCATAGATTGAATTTACCGCTTTCTGAATCACAACACGTACTGTTAGAAAAGTCTATTGCAGTCTACATATCTAAAGTTGAAAAAAAGTTTAGGGAATGCAAAAGCAATTTTAGTTTTTTTGTTAAGAAACATAGTGATTGGCTTGGACTGCCTTTTGAAAATGATCTCCCAAACGAGTTGTTAAACGAAAAAGAAACAATATCGCCACCTACAGTTACACAGGTATCTTCTTGTGAAAAGACGCACATAGAGTACGATAAACTTAGTGAACGACAGAAATTAAGGCAGAGAAGACAACTGCAAGCCTTACTAGACGATGAACCTCCCACTAAGTTGATCAAGACATTTACCGAGACTGTAAGCGTTGGCAATGAAAAACTTTGTGTCAAAAGTCAACATGATTTCGAGACTGTTATAAAAAAATGCATTTCGTCTCCTACAAAAGCAACTAAAATTAAGAAGAAAATAGAAGAAGAAATAAAGCCATATAGTGCTGAAGAGGCACTAAGCATTTTCATTGACAAAAAGTTTTCGGTTGAAACCTATAAATTCCTTCAAAAGGATTTAAAGAAGAGAGGGAGCCCAATGTTTCCCCAATATAGCAAAATATTAGAAGCAAAGAAGTCGTGTTATCCATCTGAAGAAATTAATGTTAACGAAATAGAAGCATCAGTCTCGTTAGAAGGATTGTTAAGCCACACTTTCAAAAGAATTTTAAGCTTGTTTGATGAGGAAATAAATCAATATTGTGAACAAAAAAATATACAGCAATTGAATTGCATATTTGAGGGTTCCTGGGGTTTTGATGGCAGTACAGGCCAATCACTATACAAACAAAGAGCCCCTCAAGATCAAGCACACGACGAGAATACAATTTTTGCCACGACCTTTGTCCCGTTAAGGATAAAAGTTGGTGATACTGGCGAGAAAGATACAATATTATGGATGAATCCCAGCCCTCAGTCTGTTCGTTTTTGCAGACCTCTTCATATACAGTTCCGAAAAGAGAGCAAAGAACTGATCCTCTCTGAAAAGGCTTATGTGGAAAACCAGATTTCTAACCTGTCCACAATTAACACAGATACCTCTAAGGGTTATAACATAAAAGCCAGGTGTGAGATGATCTTGAGCATCATCGACGGCAAAGTTTACAATATAATCAACAACACACCCTCACAGCTTAGATGTCCAGTTTGTAATCTAACTGCGACACAATTTAATAACTTGGATTTGGCTAACAAAACGCCTATAAACGAAGAGGCTGTGAAATACGACATCAGTCCACTCTATGCCTACATTAGATGTTTAGAGCTTATACTCCATATAGGGTATAAAAACGATCCAAGAGTAAGACAATGGCGGATTTCCAAGTCCTCTATTGAGGGTCAAATCGTAGAGGAACGAAAAAGTCGTATTCAGGCTCAAATCAGGCAACAAATGGGGCTTTTAGTTGACATTGTGCGGCCGAATTCCGGAACGACAAATGATGGTAACACGGCTCGCCGCGTTTTTGCCACAGTAGAAAGTCGTAGAACATTTTCAGAAATTCTTGGAGTTGAAACCTGGCTGGTAGATGATTTAAGCACGATTTTAATCACAATAAACAGCGGATTGCCAATTGAGACCGTTAAATTCGACACTTTTTGCAAAAACATAGCATCTAAATACGTTGCAGAATATGGTTGGCACCCAATGACCATCACATTACATAAGATACTGATCCACAGTCCCACTATTATAGATGCGACATCTTTGCCTATAGGTGTGTTGTCCGAACAGGCGGGTGAATCACGAAATAAATTTTGGCGGCACGACCGTGAACATCACACCCGAAAAGACACACGCATTCATACAATGACCGATCTCTTTCATAGGGCGCTAGAATCATCAGACCCTATCGTGTCGCACTCCAGTCTCATTGCACGAAAAAATTACCAAAAAAAGGTACCTCTTCCACCAGAGTTAATAAATTTGTTAAAGCCTTTTCAAATCCCATGCAATGATGACGAGAGTGATGATGATGATGGAGAACTGGGTGATGAATATTTTGAAAACGTTTATACCAGCATCCTTGTACATGAAACAGATAATTACGAGACGTAGTATATATTTAAGGAAAAAAATATTTTTATGATGAATTCCGGAAAATTCCGGGTGCAAAATCTCAGAAGTTCCACGGTTTTTGAATTTAGTTTTTTTACTGATAATAGTACTTTTAAGTAGCTTTATATTAAAGCTATTTACAAATTCTACTTCGCCAGAACAAAGTCAGAAAAAAATAAAGTTGCTAAACACTTAACATCGATTTGCTCGGCTATCTTAACACTTAGAGATTTTAAAATGGGTTCCTAATATGCTTCTTAATTGGCTTCACAACATAATGACACACCACCATCTTTCCACTAAAGAATAAAGAAAAAATATTTTTTTTGTATTATTGTCTTTTTCCGGAACTGTAACTTTAAATTAAGATAGTTCAAAAACTATGCAAGTAATCTTAATGGGAGTTTTAGTCAGGCTTTTGTATCAAGTTAATCTATAAAACGAACGGATAAAACAAGCATGTCCGATTTTTGGGCAAAAAAAAAAACACTGTGCGACTTCAAAAAAGGAGGAGGTTCTCAATTCGGTTGGTATAATTTTTTTTTTTTTTTTTTATGTATGTACACCGATTACGCCGAGATTTCTCAACCGATTTCCATGATTCTTTTTTTGTTCGACGCAGAATAGTTGCCAATTGGTCCCAAAAAATTTGGTTTCGTTTGACCCAGTACTTTTTATGTTATGAGCATTTTTATTTATTTCATTTCATTGTTGACTTGGACGATATAGTATTTACGATAATTTTGTTTATAATGTACATGAAACCTTATCTAATCTAGAAAAACCCTGCTGTAGCTTACAAAACAGCCTATTACAGACACTAAAAAGTAAAAAAAAAAACTGCGTTAAAAAAAACCGACTTCAAAAACTAAAAAGCAAAAAATAAGCCTTTGGAGTCGGTGCCAGCCAAGGCAAGAAAAATAAAAGTATAGGAGCTTAAAGTAGAATGTCTTGGCTGCCACCGACTCCAAAAGGCTTATTTTTTGCTTTTTAGTTTTTGAAGTCAGTTATTTTAAACGCAGTTTTTTTTTTTTTTTTTTTTAAATTATTTTTTAAAGTTATGATAAATTTTAAATAGAATAATATTGTAAAAAATAAACTCGGCCACAAGTCAATTATCAGATGAGCTTCGAACAAACGACCTTTGGAAATCCGATCCAATGCTCTAACTACTGAGCTACCGAGACTTGTGACCGAGTTAATATTTTCCAATATTTTTCTATTTAAAATTTATCATGAGTATGAAAAACGTATATCTATTCGGAAAAATAAGTATTTTATTATAATTAATTTCATAACTCACCATTGTTATTAGTCTGGTTGATAACCTCCGGCTCCTTCTCAACCACCGGTTCTGGAGGAGGAGATGGCTGTTTCTGCTCCAGAGCAGCACTAGCTTGGAGGTACTCCTGACTCTCCAGCGACTTGAAGAGCATGTCCACGAAGGGTTTGGTCTCTGTACAAACAAACAGAGGGATTAGATAAACATTTATAGTTACTACACTTTGCTGTGTAGTGTCTTAGAATAGCACTACCCCCTCTCATCCCGTGGGGGTCGTAAAGGCGACTAAGGGACTCAGCCTTCAGGAGACGGGCAGCAGCGTCTCCTACAAACTTGGCCATACTGCGATCGCCAACCCGCCTGCCAAGCGATTATGGCAAACCCTCTCTTTTGGGGGAGGCCTATACCCAGCAGTGGGTGTTATGTGGCTGAGGCGACGACTACGGAAGATATTAAGAACGCTCAAAGTCACCCAGAGTGCAATGGAGAGAGCCATGCTCAGCGTTTCCCTACGTGATGGAATCAAAATTATTTACCTATGCCATGAACACGCGCGTCACTCAGAAACGAAAATGGTTTATTGTGCAGTGCTTTCTTACAAGAGCTCGTCAATAACATTTACACATCTATCTTGATATAGATTATATATTTTGGAGATGGCGGTATTTGTAAAGTCCAACCAGCATTTATTTACAAAAGTTTCCCAAACACGGAAAAGGACAATAAAAGTTCGTTCGCAATACCGAAATATGTTAAGTTTGGAAAGTTACCATACAGCGTTGCTAAAGAAAAGTGTAATGGGAATGGGACCAGTAATTTATAACAAACTACCTGACGAAATTAAGGAATTAAATAGTTATAAGTTTAAAAAGAAATTGACATCTATATTATTAGCAAAATGGTACTATTCCATTACCGAATATCTAGCTGATAAGTTTTGACATTATCTTAATTATATTTGTTTTTGTATCCATATATTTTTTTTATTTTGACGTAACTAAACATATATATATTTTTTCTTACATAAAGACAACTTGTAATTCCTTACCAATTTATAAATGCTTAAATATGTGCCTAATTGACAACTGTTTATGCTGTTTTTTATTATTTGCATGCTAAAATATTGGCAGAATGTACAGGAACCAAAATCTTTTTTTACCACTGTATGTACTTACCTACATTCTTTGCAAATAAAATATTATGATTATGATTATGATTATAGGTATGTGCGTGTCCTTCTTTTAAAATAAATTGATACTGACCTGTATGTTCCTCACAACTTGCAGTACAGTAATCTTGTAATGCGAGAAATGTTGTATTGTATGATAGATAAGTCTTTCTTTGCCAGTTAAAAATTGTTTACGGTTACAATAACCATAAAATGTAATATTATAATTAGTATTTTTTTTTTGTGATGGAAATTGACCTTACTGATATGTTAAGGTCACTTTTCAATTTGACGACTGTATGAAATAAAACAGGGAGAAAAAAAACAGCCCTTGACGAGTTTCTTGCCGGTTCTTCTCGTTACAAGGTCTCCCGCCGTAGGGTTTGTGAACCGATGGCATAGCTTCTCTGACGTTCATAAGTGCTTGTAACAGCCTAGACTGAATAAATGATATTGACTTTGACTTTGACTTCTTCACCAGAGCGTACACGTACTTGGCCAAAGCTGAGTATCCTACCTAAATCTGTCGCCATAATTCAGCATTGTTGTGTTCCAGCAGTCTGAGACAAGATAGCCAGTTCCTCAGTGGTTGAGGATTCCTGTAGAGGCGCCACCTTCAGCCTTATCAATACTAAACATCAGCGGGGCTATTACCCTATCTTTGCAACAGCAACGCGACAGCAGAAATCGCGCGATAATTGCTTTACGTCACGTATCAACATTGTGGCCTCTACCGAACAAACGATAACCTACAATGTATTTTCATTTAGTTCCTGTTATTGCTACCAAATTGTTTTTGGCGCTGGCGTCATAGCAACACGCGGCGTCTAACTCGCACCTAGGTAGAAGCGCGAGAGAGTGAGACGCCGCTATACGAATCATCAGCGAGCGATTAGCCAGCTATCACATACGTAATACGGTACCGACGGAAGACCAGCGCTGGCCAAAAAGCCAAGCATTATGCTGAGTCGGTACCGTTTTGGGACAAACCTGTGCCTTTTTTGTGTTATTTTTATGTACCATTATCGTGTTTGTCTCAAATAAGTATAATTTTCTTTCTTTCTTCTTTTCTAATAACATTGTTATTTTGACGTTCCGCAGCGATCGCACGATATCTGCGCAATAATTGCAAATTTGAAGGTAATAGCCCCACCGGTATGATGAAGGCTAAGCTACTAGTGATTGTTCATAAAAAAAATGGTTTTCAAACTGTACCATGTTGTAGGAACACATCGAGCTGGTCGAGCATGCCCTCCCGGAGCTCTTCCAGAGGTTTGTCCTTCTTCACCAGAGCGTACACGTACTTGGCCAAAGCAGCAGGGTCTGCGTCGCATCTGGAAGGTATTGGGATTGATTAATAACTAAACATACTAGGAACGGCTCCAAACTGCACCACCTTAGGTGGCGCTTTGGAGCCCAAGAGAGGCGGAGCGCCGCGAGCTTTTACAACTTTATGCCGGCATAACTCTGTGAGGACATGACGGATTTAGACGCGGTTTGTTGCATTAAACGCAGAATTACATTCTGTTCAAATTTGTCATGTATCGCGATGCACAAAAGTCTATACTTTTCGAGCAAAACCCTAAAAACCGAATTTGGCTCTTCTTTGGCGCCAAAAGCTAAGGTTATGGTGATGGTAGGACATCGAATTTTTGTCACCTCCTAGGTATAGTTGATGTCTAAGTATGTGCCAATTTTCATTAGAATCGGTTAAACGGTCTGGGCGCTATGACCGGGCGGACAGATTTTCAAAAGAGTCAACATAGGTCAACTCAATTACTGACAGTTATCCTAATCCTAGCTGTGTAGTGGCTTAGAATAGCACTACCCCCATCTCATTCCGTGGGGGTCGTAACGGCGAGTTACCTCTAAGCTGAGCAATGAAGGATTCTAGGATTGAACCACGAGCGTAGCGAGTGGTTTTAAAGATTGAATCCTGAGCGAAGCGAGGATTTCAAAGGTACAAGACGCTAAAAACTTTTCTGCCGAGCGCAACATACAATTTTTCACCTCACAACAGCGAGGAATATTTTATAGTTGATCAGCGGTCAACTTCCGGTAAAAAATTCTTTAAAGATAAAGTTTAATCTAAATATACCTTATTCTCGTTGTTTTAATGATATAAAAAACTAAAAAAGGTACTCCCTTTTTTATTATTTTAGTTTATTCAAAGTATATAGTTAATTCAAGTTATTTAAAGTAGGAATATATTGTTACTTATTAATAAGAATAAAAACGATTCCGTAAATGTTGACACTGACATAAGGTACCTACAAGACAAAGACAATTTAAAAATAAAGATTTATGTCACGTTCTGAAATCCAATCATAGGTTGTGAAATCTCACCCAGCCTAATATAATTTCTTTATAACAAATAGTTTAATCTTATTGTTATTGTTTTTATGATTCAATGAACTAAAATATATAATAAAACCAAAACGGAGTATTACTATTAATTTAAAGCTATTTAAATAAGAATAAAATGTAACAAAAAAGTCAATAGTGCGATTCGAAACGCATTATGACATATTTTTAGGTATTAAATTAAAAAAGTACTTTGCCGCGCTAGACCGCAAAAAGCGATTTTCTACGCCTAAACTGATTGACAAAACCTCCTTTTCAGAGGGTGTGAGGTGAAAAAATAACTATTTATTTATTATGTCAGAAACGTGAGTGACACATGACAGTCTGTAATCATAGCCTACCCCTGCGGGATAAAAGTGTGATGTAATTCATACAATATATCTATCATTCTTCTAATCCTAATAAAAGTTGGACAATCAACATTTATTAGCTTATCACATACAATGCGTAACAATAATGTAACATATTATTAAATAAACATTTGAAATTTTCAAATACTCTGTTATTGTTACATACATTACGTAACTCACTATCAGATATATTTTTATTGTAATTCATTAAACGCTTATCTTGAAATGATAATGTAAGATGTAGTTTGTTTAAGCAATGCTTTACTTTAAACCTTTTTTTGACGTGAAAACTTCTTTAGCGGCGTTGTGCACGTCAGTTTAAAATTTTTGGGATGGGTAAAAATGTTAAAGTCGCGTCAGGACACGTGACCTGACCCGTAAGACGGAAGAAGAGTAGACCGCCGGCGCGGCGTAGGAGAGGAAGTAATATCCCCCTCTCTTTCTACCGCAAATGCGAAAATGTATGCCTGCTCCTGCTGTTTCGTTGAATGCTTTTCACTACTGCCGGCACTCCCGGAGTGCAACCCGTTGTTTTTTTAAAGGTACACATAACATACGTCCAATTAAAGAGTTCAATCTCTAGGGCGTCCGTCCATAAGTCGCTTGTAATAGTTGCCTAGTGCGAGTGTAAGCAAGACAGCATCATGCGCCAGAACATATTGGTTTGGTTGGTTGTAGGACTTGTTGTAAGTCCACCCGGCTAGCTACCACCATCTTATCTAAGTCTGACGCCATAACAGCAATGTTTTCAGCATTGTTGTGTTCTGGCAGTTAGAGATAAGATAGCCAGTTTCTCAGTGATTGAGGATTACGGAAGAGGCTCACTTTCATCTTCAGCCTTATCAATACTTAACATCAGGTATGATGAAGGCTAAGTCTCTTTGTTGTTCTTAAAAAAAAAAAAAGCGTGATTTTTCGGTGTTCCTGGGGGCCCAAAAAAGTAACAATTTAAAAACAATAATGCAGTTTGAAAAAAATAAAATGGGATTGAAATAAGATGCATTAAGCCACATGGTCAATCGACATCTTTACCGAGATGATCATGAATTGAGATATTGTTTTGCTACAAAATTATGTTCAAATTCAAATTCAATATCATTTATTCAGTCTAGCTAGGCTGTTACAAGCACTTATGAACGTCAAAGAAGCTACGCCATCGGTTCACAAACCCTACGGCGGGAGACCTTGTAACGAGAAGAACCGGGAAGAAACTCGTCAAGGGCTGTTTTTTTCTCCCTGTTTTATTTCATACAGAGTCATTAAATTGAAAAGTGACCTTAACATATCAGTAAGGTAAATTTCCATAACAAAAAGAAAATACTAATTATAATATTACATTTTATGGTTATTGTAACCGTAAACAATTTTCAACTGGCAAAGAAAGACTTATCTTTACGGGAATCAAACCCGCGACCTTTGGAAATCCGGTCCAATGATCTCCGGATTTCCAAAGGTCGCGGGTTCGAGAATTCCCGTCTGAGAATTCACTTGTGGCCGAGTTAATTTTTTCCAATATTTTTCTATTTAAAATTTACCATAAGTATAAAAATAGCATTGAAAAATGCAAAAATTACAAAATCATAAAGACTTATCTATCATACATTACAAAATTTCTCGCATTACAAGATTACTGTACTGCAAGTTGTGAGGAACATACAGGTCAGTACGAATTTATTTTTTAGAACAAAATATTTAAGCTTTAAGCACAACATTAATATAAGCAGACTGAAGTAGACCGATTTCCATGAACCAGCCAATGCTTTGCTCAACCATATTTTAGGGAACGTAACAACCCGCTTCACACGACACCGCCGAACAAACGTTTGAGTGAGCATGACGTACTTCAGGTACTTATGTTAAGCTGTATAAATATAAAAAAATACAATAGCAACAGCAAAAAAAAAAGAAAAAATCCTTGGGGTTAGCTCCCAGGACCTATTTTAAATTGATTTTTCATAAACAATACTGCAAACTCGGACATGTCTGTAACTAACAGTGCATCTTCAAGGTGGGCAGTCACTAAATATAGAACAAGCCGTCAGACTCAGTATTTAGTGGGAGGTGGAAATATAAATACATTTTCAAGTTTATGATTCATAGTGGGGGATGCCTTGAGGAGAAAATAACTATTGTACTGTTATGTTCGTCATCAAGGCATTTAGTAAACAATGGAGATTTAGTATCAAAAACAATGTCTCTTTTTAAATCAATCATCAATATAATGTTGAGATAAACAAAATTACAAAAGAAATACTCATGAATCATTAATTAATTTTTCAGAATCCTTAATCCAAGATAATAATATAGGTAAATATTGGAACAACATCACATATTGATACTACCCAAAATAAGTAGCTAAGTATTTGTTACAGATATCAGGGGGACAGGGATTATTATGCATTTATTATGAACAACCCCTAATTTCCAGGAAGTTTTCTGAATTGCTATAAGTGCCTTTCTTTACTCCAAGTTCAAAGAGAAAGGTGGCATTATAACAATACAGCATTATGTTACAATTATGACCCAAAACCAGCAGAGATATTACAAATATACTGCAAAAATAAAATAAAAACCCTCGCCTTTTAACCGCCTCTATGGTCGTGGTACAACCACCGGTATCAGACCCAGGGGTCCCGGGTTCGATTCCCAGTGGGGGTAGGATTAGTTCTAACGGCTAGCTATCACCATCTTATCTAAATCTGGCGCCATAACAACAATGTTTTCAGCATTGTTGTGTTCCGCCAGTTAAGGAATAAGATAGCCAGTTTATTCCAGGAGAGGCTCGCTTCCATCTTCAGCCATATCAATACTTAACATCAGGTATGATGAAGGCAGTCTCCACGTCACTCGTAAAAAAAAAACAACAGGACAAACAAATGCTCATCTCATTAACATCTATTTGTCCCAGGTGGGGATGAACCCTACAACCACAGTAGGTAGGTAGAATTAGAACTATTGTGCTATCAGAATGATGATGTTAAGACAAACAAACTTACAAAATAAATAAGTACATTATAATCATAAACTCATTTTACTGAGACAATTCATTAAAAATGTGCGACTTTTAAATTTAACAGGCTTACTCTTGGCCTCTTTCTGGATCAAAGATTAAGAGGCTGAAGATGAAGCGAGCTTGCCTAAAAAAGACTATTCACTAGGCAAATATACCAGGGCTGTAAGCTGCGGGAAATACAGATGCAGGCAGGGAATTCCACTCTCTGGCTGTGTTTAACTGATATGAAATATGGGTCTAACAAGCTATTTAATCTTCTTAAACATTTCCTATATCAATACTTCAAGGTTTGATTATAGCTTTACCCCTTTAACCGCCATTCCCAATAACCTATCCTCAGTAAAAGATAGGCCTACTGTGATTCAGTTGCTAGGCAAGCTTTGTTATTTCCCGACATTTAACAGAAATAACTAAGCAACAAAACTATATTAGCCTTATCTGATACTATGGATAGGTTATAGGGAACAGCTGAAAGTCAATTTAAAGCGACATTTTTGCAAACTTTTCATCATAGTACAATAGGTCACATCTATACAAGGCGACAGTTTGATTAGACGACCTAAACCGTTAAGTATATATAAAATGGTATAAAGATACATTTTGTAATATTAAACCCAATTACCTTTACGTGCTAAGCGATTTTAACTCTATTGTGGAAATTCAAATTCCAAATTGAATTATTGCTTAGAGTCGAATTTATTTATGATAAGAAATAAAACACAAGGTGTTTTGATAGGTTAAAGGAAATATCCTTTTATCATCAGCAGTTACTATTTAATCACACTGACCAGTTTCCAAGATAACCTAAACCTCTTTATAAACCAATAAATACTAATTTCAAATGCTGAAGAGTGTAATTAAAAGGGACAATAAAAGGGCTGCTGATGAAGATGAGTAATGCATGGAAATTGAGTGTCTAATATAAAAAATACTTATATAATTGGGTGGTACAATAAATTATTCATATTTTTTATTATTATTCGATAGGAATGCATAAAATCAATAGATAAATTGAAATTGTACCACAATACTATGATAATTCATGAAATAATGTTTGTATAGCAACAAGGTTTTCTTACATTTTCAACATTACAATTACTTTTGTAATGTCGAAGTTTTATTATTACATTCTTTATAAAATCTATAGTTAAATAGATCAATGAAATTGCTGTGAACGGAACGAATTTATTGTTTCTTGTAGAAATACAAAGCATGTGAAATCAAATCTATGACATTGACAATCTAACAAATGGAATTTTGTAACGTGACACCACCATTACAAATGTAATTAAAAACTCATTAAATCAGAGAAACTCGTTAAATAGTAAGATTGTGACCGTAAAAGCCACGTTTCAAGTTGGGTTTTTTTTTACGTAAATGTAAATAAAAGTAAAAAAATGGCTGTGCGAAAGTACTCACAGTGGATCCAATATGGACGTCAACCAAGATTTGAAAGCATCTGGATTTTCTATAATCATCTCGTCCTTGCTGCACTATTATCTTTTATACACAATAATCCATCAACAGCACACAGTTCCTTATTTTATAACAAGAAAATATAGGTAGAGTAACACGTAATCCGCAGAGAAATACGAGTTCAACACTCACGAGTGAACTTCGTATACGTACTTTTTACTTTTTAATTTTTTCCCCTGGTGCTGCCATGTATCTTTTTTATTAAGTACCGTGTACTTAATTTTCCTTATCTCTGAAATTAAATAATTATCCACAAACATAGATATAACCAAATAAATCAGTCAGTTAGTTTCTATTATTCAAATAACATCTAAAAATAATAATTTCATTCACATACGTACATCTTATGTTTTGGCGCGCACTGTTCATTGAAATAAAATAACTTTTACCGACTTTTACGAACATTAAACGCACTATATTTCACGAACTAAGTTATAATGTCCGTATTTTTAGGTTTTTTGAGGGTTTTTTGATTTTTGTTTTTTAAAATTTACATTTTTTGTTAATGACAAAAACAATAGGCAATAGGCAACTACTAACATTATTAATTAATTACAGGCAACATAATTATGTAAAAATATAGAATTTTAAAGCTCTACTTAAAAATCACCTTAGTATATTATTATCTATCGTGACTTTAATAAAAATTGCTTTGCACTAACCTTATACGATGTTCTTAAATGAAATCCACTAAGGCTAGTTTTAACCTAAGGGCCCAATATCGAGAAAAAAAATACACTACATTTTATACACTTATTGTAACATAGGAAAAATTTATGATTTTGTAATTTTTGCATTTTTCAATGCTATTTTTATACTTATGGTAAATTTCAAATAGAAAAATATTGGAAAAAAATTAACTCGGCCACTTGGCACGGCATTTTTCTATTTGAAATTTACCATAGGAAAAATTATTAAAAAACCATTTTAAAGGTTTTATTGAAAAAACAAATTGTTCCATATTTGGAACGCTATGCACTCTTTACTAAAAGTTTATGTATTTTTTTTATATATATTTATGATCGACGGGATACTCTTAGCCTTCATCATACCTGGTGTTAAGTATTGATAAGGCTGAAGATGGAAGCGAGCCCCTCCCGGAATCCTCTATCACTGAGGAACTGGCTACCCATTGTGAAGTCAGAACTATCTAAATTATAAAAAGAAGTAACAATATTAAGAAAAAAATTATACAATCAGTATGTTAGTTTTTGTATTTATTCATGCATACTTAAATTCAGGTAAAACGTTCTTTATCTTAAAACTGGTTCGGTCAATCATCAGAACTATTGCCATTAAAGTGGCTTTCATGACGGGACAGAAAAACGTGATCAAATTGGTCCAAGTTTTATAAGTATGATAATATGATATTTCACGACAACAACAGTACCAAGCCATGTTTTATCTGTACTTACTACAATAAAACTGTAATTATTAAATCACTGCATGGTGTTCCAAATGTGATCAGATAAGGTAAATAACGGTACTGCATAATGTTCCATGGCGATCAACTAAATCCATTACTGCATAGTGTTCTAAATTCATAACAAAGTTTAATTTACAAAATCAATAGTACGCATTTATTTTTACTTGCGTTTTATGCTACTAAAATGTTGGGCAACCATTCTTATTTTATTTTCATTTGTACGAAAAGCTACTGAAATTCAGTGCCAAAGTATAATAAACTCTTGAGTTCATAAAATTGGTGTAAGTCCGCCTGGCTAGCTACCACAATCTTATCTAAATTAGTAAATTGTCAGATGGGACTAGACTTTACTTGTGACCGAGTTGATTTTTAACAATATTCTTTTATTGACGTGACAACGTCTTCTAATTCGATGAAGCTGGCTGCACGCACGAAAAAATGCGGCGTTACCTCGCTCTGAGGCGTTCCATTTAAGGCTTGAAGTGCAAGCGAGAGCGCAGAACGAGCGACGAAGAGGCACAATCGGCCTCCGCGTTCGGCAGGGTTCGACATTCTTATGTCAGTAAACCGACTTTACAGACCACCGATTTTTTTAATATTTATCTTATGTTTAAAAATAGCATTGAAAAATACAAAAATCATAAATATTTGTTTGTTGCATCGATCGTTAAACATCTGAAAAGATGTTTCTTTCGAATGCAATGATATTCCTAGCATTGATGTAACAACACTGGCCTACAGCGTGTGAAGTTTTACGTAAATATTTATAGCTGTTTTTTCCAGAAATAAAAAAAAGTATTGGAGAATTTAGACGGTGGTCCGCATGTCTCGGTAGCTCAGTGGTTAGAGCATTGGACCGGATTTCCAAAGGTCGTGGGCTCGAGTCCCATCTGATAATTTACTTGTGGCAGAGTTAAATTTTTCTAAGATTTTTCTTTTTAAAATTTATCGTAAATCTCGTAACTGTTCCGAAAGTGGTAAATATGCGGTAAAAGGCTTAAGCTATTCTTAAAATTAATGTCTTATGATTGATGAGAATAGTAATAAGCGTTTCTTATGTTTAGTGCAAATGGGTGTCATGATAAGTCTGTCACAGAAAATTGTATCATTGTATTTGTAATTTAAACATTACCCTCAATCTGAGGTAAATTACTCGTAACTAGCATAGCAACGATATTACAAACGTCAAAATGTAAGCGTCATATAAAAAAAAATCTACCATTTATAATGTTGCTAGCTGTAATAAAATTCAAAAGAGCAAATAAATATTATTTGGTATGATAAAATTTACTTCCTATGCAGTGCACATTGTAATATGCTGATTTTTATGTGTGATTACAAATTATGTATCTGATAAAGTTATTAAATATAACTATCTATAGTAGTTAGGTAAAGCTTTGGTAATAAATCAATTTTATTTTTATGATATTTGTGTCTTAATAGTTTGTTGTACCTTCTTAGATAAGTTCGGAGGAATTTTTTGTCGCGGTGGCGGTTAAGGAACTTTGGCAATGGGTCGGGTTTTTAAATATTTAATTATAATTATTATTATTAATAACAGAAGGCACTCGATGCTGTTGGTGCCGGCTGCACTTGCAGTCGTTGACACCCACCGCTCCGCAAAGGCCCTGCGTGATGGGCTATGTGGCTCAGTAGTTCGCACTATTGACACTTGATTATTGAGGTAACTAATTATTGTAACTATTTATTAATCTGTGCTGTAACTATCGCAATGGTCGTTCACGGAATATGTGACCAAAAATTTACTATCTTGAACTCCTCCGTGCTTCGAAACGCACTTTATGCCGTTGGTCCCGGCTGCATTTATTTTGCAGTCGTTAAAACCCAACAAACCCTTATCCATCTGTAAAGGGGCCATCCCAGACCCACCCAAAAATGGTCCTAAATGCTTATAATAATGAGCCGGACGAACATAGTATCACTATTCAGGATCACTACACTATGTCGAATCGAATAATTCAGTTACGAAAATGCTTGATACGATAGCGAAATTATAAAAAATAGGAGTCCCCTAAAGAGTTTGTATTTGTTCTGTGTCTGGGTGTTAAACTTTACAGTAATACTTATTTTTATACCTTTGTTGGTCGATACCGTAAAAATGCGAGATCTCATTGTACATTTGTAATAGGAAAAATCGCTCACTAATAGTCAAAGACAAACCGTCAAATGTTGTTTTTTTTTTGTTTGGCGACTGATGTTGCTGTATTAAAAATATTTTTATCATACATGACTAATAAGATTAAAAATATGTTTTACTTTAACTTTTAGTTTGTGCTAGTGGAATATGTAAGTGTTTTGCTTTTTGTGTGCGGGTTATTACCGTTGAGCCTCAGTTGTTACTGTTTTGAATGTTTTTTTTTTCTCTCTTTCTTTCTGTTATTGTGTTCTTGTCTTTGTATAAAGTAATGATGTTAAAGCTGGCGGGTGGTGTGGAGATACCTTGTGTAACACCACTCAACCTGACATTATTTGTATACATTTATATTTTTAGATACTTAAATTATTATTTATCATTATTATTATTATTAGTATATTATGTTATTGGACGATAATAACGCTTATTATTCTGCTAACGAATCTGCTTCAAGTGACGATAGTTTTTGCTCAGCTACCGACAATGACTCTCTTGGTGAGTTTATAAGTCGTACTTTTTCACAGTCTTCCAAATTTCTAAACGTGTGCCACATCAACGCTCAAAGTGTACCCTGCCACTTCAACGAACTGCTTGACGTGTTCACTGACCGAAACGTACATGCAGTATTAATCTCGGAATCTTGGTTAAAACCGCATCTTCAGTCCTCTTTGTACTCTCTTCCCGGTTTTAACCTTATCCGAAACGATCGGACTATTGGTCGTGGGGGTGGCGTTGCTATTTATCTCCATAACAATTTTACTTTCAAGATAGTAGCGTCCTCTAGCCCTGACTCACCTGCCGAGTACCTCTTTCTGAGGTTGGAACCGGGTGCAATAAAGCTGTTGTTGGTGTGGTATACTGTCCCCCCTCTATTGACTATTTCACCGAATTCGAATCGGTTTTAGAGTCTTTGGGTTTTGAGTATGCACATCACGTCATCATGGGTGATTTCAATACCAATCTCCTGTTACCCAACTCCCCTCGGTCCCAGAAACTCCATCAAATAATTAAGTCAGCCGGCCTACATGTTTTGCCACTTCAACCGACTCACCATAATCTAGATGGTGATGATACGTGGCTCGACTTAATGCTCACATCGAATCCTTCCCTCGTCCCATCGTATGGTCAACATATCGCTCCTGGTTTTTCCCGCCACGACCTAATATTCCTATCCTATACTCTCAAGCCCCCAAAAGCCATACCTAAGGTCTTGCACAGGCGTTGCTTTGCTCATATGGACGTTGGGAAACTGCAAAAGGATGCGTCAGAAATCAACTGGAACCCCTTGTTTCAAGCTACTTCTGTAGATACTAAAGTCCAAGTGTTCAATGACTCGGTATTGGCTTTATATGACGTCCATGCGCCGATTAAAAAAATCAGATTGAAACGGCCACCGGCGCCTTGGATGACCAAAGGCATTCAAATGGCGATGAGGCGTAGGGATAGAGCATTTCGTAAGTTTAGAAGGGATCGTGTGGACGATAACTGGAAACTCTTTAAAGCTGCCAGAAACCGGTGTAACCAGATGATACGTAACGCAAAACGTCGCCATATTCTCAATAACCTCTCATCTTCATCTTCTGCTGATATCTGGAAATTCCTCGGAACTCTAGGTATAGGCAAATCGCGAAATTTAGACCTAACCAACACAATTTCACTCAACGATCTCAATCTCCATTTCACCACTACATCAAAACTTGATCGTTCGTCAACTTCACGCACTATTGCTTCTATAGCAGGTCTAACGCGTCCAAACATAGACCCGTTTCATTTTTCTCCAGTCACCCAGGAAGAGATCCAAAAGATTATCCTTTCTATAAAATCCAATGCTGTGGGTTGTGATTGTATCAGTCGCCGCATGATAGTTGCTATACTGGAACATCTTCTTCCTGCTATCACCCACATCATTAACTTCTCTCTCGATTCCGGCGTTTTCCCTAACCTTTGGCGGAAAGCCTTTGTCCGCCCTCTCCCGAAAGTCGCTAATCCAACTCATCCCAATCAATTTCGTCCTATTTCAATCCTTCCCTTCATGTCCAAAGTGCTTGAGGCCTGTGTTCATAAACAATTCTCTCACTTTATCCATCATAATTCCCTTCTAAGTCCCTTCCAATCCGGGTTTCGACCCGGTCACAGCACCGTTACTGCCCTCCTTAAAGTGACTAGTGATATTAGGTCAGCGGTTGAGGACGGTAAAGTGACTGCCCTGGCACTTATTGACTTCTCCAATGCTTTTAATACCGTAAGTCACGACATCCTTCTTTCCATATTGTCCCATCTTATGGTCTCTGATGAGGTACTGGAATGGTTTTCCTCTTATCTTCGGCAGCGTCAGCAAGCAGTGCAGTCAGATGAATCAACCTCATCCTGGCGTAATTTAGATACTGGCGTTCCCCAAGGCGGCATACTTTCACCTCTTCTTTTCTCAATTTTTATTAACTCTATCACACATAAACTTCAGTGTTCGTATCATCTTTATGCTGATGACTTGCAGATGTATGCTCAGGGAACTGTTGATACATTAAATGACACCATCAATGCATTGAACAGGGACCTAGACAATATTAAGTCCTGGTCTGACTGTTTTGGTGTCGCTGTTAACCCGGGTAAATGTCAAGCTGTTTTGGTGGGTAGCCCTCATATGATGTCCAGAGTCGACTCAACTTATCTGCGTCCCATTATCTTCGATGGCACTCCTATTCCACTCAGCCCGAGTGTGAAAGATCTGGGTCTACACGTTGACTCAAGGTTGAACTGGCAGACCCAAGTTTCAAGTATTTGTCAGAAGGTCAATGGAATTTTAAAATATCTTTACCGCCTCAAAAACTTTCTACCAGACAATATCAAGGCATTGCTTGTGCAGACCTTAATTTTCCCTATAATCGACTATGGTGATGTGTGCTACCTCGACCTGAATGCAGATCTACTTAATAAGCTCGACCGCCTTCTGAATAACTGCATTCGATTCGTCTGTAATCTTCGTAAGTATGATCATGTGTCCGCACACCGAGCTACGCTGAAATGGTTGCCCATTCGGCAGCGCAGAAGTATGCGGGCCTTGACCACCCTATTTTCTTTATTAAGCTCCCCTAATGCCCCCCCTTATCTTACTTCGCGCTTCCAGTACCTTCATAATTCTCATGATAGAAATCTCCGTTCCTCTTCTAACCGTCTTCTAATCTGTCCCGTTCATCACTCTGATATTATTCATTCATCATTTCTCGTACATCCTATTCTTCTCTGGAATTCCCTTCCTTTGGATATCAGAATGTCCACCAGTCGGTACGCGTTCAAAACTAAGTTGCGCAAATATCTCACAGAGCAAGCAAGTCAATCTTGATAATCGTCAATAACTTTGTTTGTTTCTACCTATTTTACATTATATTTATATGTATGTATATATCAATATAAAAATATATAAGTATGTATAAATACAATTTTAGTTTTTGTTAGTATTTATGTATATAGTATGTTTTGTTTTATATATAAATACATATATTATTATTTTCAGTTAGTTTTTACACTGGTTGTGCGTGCACCCTACCTCTTACTAGTCTCCACATCACCCTAAGGTTGACTGGTAGAAAATGCTTATAGCATTAAGTCCGCCTATGTACATCCAATTTGTGCATGAAGTATTAAATAAATAAATAAATAAATAAATAAATAAAAATCACTATTTCGAGTGACAAAAGCCCGCCTCTCAAGATCAAACTGTAAATAACTGTCATTGTACCTATGTTCTCTAAGATTTATCCTAATCCTAACTTAACTACTAGGTTTATGTATACATAAGAATTTCTTGTTTTTATTTTCTTAACATAAAAAAAAACCGTCCGTATTTAGGAGCATGATGTGGCAGCCTTTAATAGAATTTTACATTTTGCATGAACTTACCAATTGTCGTTGTTAATCCTATGTAAGATTCAATGTAATTTTCACTGGCAGTCCTAATAAATAAATAAATTAATTAATTAATATTATAACTGTGAAAATGTGTTTGTTTGTTCTTTCTTGACTCCCTACTTAACTAAGCAATCAATCGACTTGATTGTTGGCATAGAGTTAGTTGAAAAGACGGAGAGTAACTCTCTTCGAAACGCCCTTCGTATTTTGCATACTTTCTTAGCATAAATAAATTCGACTCTAAGCAATAACAATAGAGTTTACACGAATTTACACGAGCAGTCTGTGGGTGAATTACACTCAAAGGGCCTATAATGCTCTCCGTATTCAATACAATAATGCGTTCAGGGTGATGTTAGGGCTACCCCGATTTTGTAGTGCTTTAGGTATGTTCGCTAGCGAGCACACTGATGACTTTTACGCCATCGGACGCAAACGAGTGGCATCCTTGCTTGACAGGGTACGGGGTAGTAGTAACATCATTCTGCCTGCCTAGCATGACTATCATTATATCACGCGATATGATATGATACGTCATGCTGTCTTGCTTACCCCATTAAGGTGTAAGCAAGATATAGAATCTTTATCATGCGTCAATAGTCGATAAAAGCCGGTCATGCTAGGCCGGCAGAGCACTATAGCGGCAAATATGGATTGTCCAATCCTGAGATTCTGGATAGGGCTCCTTATTAAATGACATGCTTTGTTAAATGTTTTTCCTTAATATTTACTAACATAGAATGTAAGATAAAATTTGTAACTAACAACAATTAATATGGACATTACATAAATATTGTAATAAGTATTTTGTATTTGTCTGAAATAAATGAATATAATAATAATAAAATCGCGTAGCGCGTAATTCGAGCGCGGTCCCCGGGGACCGGGTTAGTGCTAAACGGGATAGGCTACTTTTTATCCAGATACTGCCACGGGAACGGGAACCACTCGGCTTTAACCGCGGGCGGAAGCTAGTAATTTTAATGTCTCCGACTGTGACGAAATCTTGTTTGCTATAATCTGGAACCTGTACCTACCTACGCTACGGAAAAAGTAACAATGAGTTACAGTGCTATAGTATAACACACATGTATACACGCGAGCAATTGCCAAGAATCGACTTTGCAAACCGCGCGCTAAGAATGCGTACGGCGAGCGAACTTGTAACTACCTTGTACCTACTTTTATCAATAAATTGTCACCGGAATTAATTGAAAGTATTAACCATAGCAATATTAAATACAAACTAAAAAAACACCTTCTAAATATGTTATAACACCATTATTTCTATTGTTTATGTATTTTGTGATTTTATCTACGTATACCTACTTATTTTTTAATTTTCGATAGCTCAGATATAAACCTCAGTGGTTTTTTGCATGCTACGAATAGATAATATTATATTGTAAAGCTTTTTATATGATAAAAAAATTAAAAAAAAAAAAGTTATTATAAATACCTTGTCTTCTCTTTCCAAATCACTATCCTTTTGGTCCTTCTCCGTTTCATTCTTTTTCTCACCATTATTAAAACTACACTTTGTAGTTTTATTATTTAAATAATAACAGAAAGTCTTATCTTCAAGTACCTATAGATAAAATAAGTTATACATATTTTAACTTATTTATCATCACACACATTTTTTTCACTTTTTTAGTGCAATAATCGCTACAAGTAGCCAACTATGTAAAGACACTGGTTGCATTTAATAGTTTTCTCTTAGTGATGGACGATGTAAGGATACAGAGAAAATTATGACACACCTATTATAGCGCACGTCTGTATTTATTGATCGAAAGTGCATCAGTCATCCCGTTTCCTGGAATCCAGACAACTGTAAAATAAACCAGAAACCTATGTTTTGATGTAAATATGCATGTAGTGAAGTTAAGAATAAAGTGCCGGGAGTTCGATTCCCACCCGGGTAAATGTTGGTGGAGATTTGTGTTTGTCTTATTTCTAGGTGTTGTTATTATTAGTTATTATTTTTACTTAAATCCTAACCACTACTAATATTAGTTATAAATGCAAAAGTGTGTTTGTTTGTCCTTCTTTCACGCCCGAACTAAGCAACCAATCGAATTGATTATTGGCATTGAGTTAGTTGAAAGGACGGAGGTCGGTGAGTAACATAAGCTAATAATCGTTACGACGAGTCTTCTTCCGGATGAAATTCGGTCAAATATCGCGCTTTTTTTTACTAGTACGAGTAACTGCACCCCGACCGCCTAACGGTATAGCTTGTGTTATCGCTATAGCTATCAAACTTCAAACTCTCATATAATCGTTCAACGATAAGAGTTTTTGTCTAATTCCTACATATTTCTTTTCATCTATTGGATCAAATATTGTATTTTTAGTATGAAAGTGATAGCGTCTGCGAGAGCCCTTGTAGGGGGTTTGAAAATTCGATAGCTATAGTGATATCACAAGCTGTACCGTTAGGCGGTCGGGGTGCTGGCATCTGAGCGCTTAGTGTGAGTTTTCTCACCTTACTAGCTAACGCCGAAGTTTGCGAATAGAGTTTAATTTTAAACCTTATTCCCTTTGAATTAAGGCTATCTGAAATTTTTTTATTCTCACGCGATGGTACGTTTGGACATTTGCGAACTCGCACTAGGCCCTCTGGGCAGGCATTTGACCACCATAAACAGGATGTGGTCTAAGGTGTATGCTTGCCTGAAAGGCCTACTCACTCTCGTTTTCGACGAACCCGAGCTCCCGACTTTATTCAGACTTTACTTTGCTCAGTGATTTATTACTAATGACGTGAAATTATTTCATAAGATCTCATAAAAATATATAAATATTTGTTATGTATACCTACCCAATGATATTATTATGTGTTTATACATAAAAAAGAGACCTACTGACTGAACGCAATAAAAACTAACTATAAATTACATGCATATAGCGCCATCTAGTTACAGTTCCATGAATAACTTGTTCCTGAAGTTTCAAAAGATGTGTAATCTGTAACCTTGGGGAGCCTTTAACAAGTTAGGTATAGATTTTATTTAACTTAAATAGGTGGCTCTTGGTACAGTCAGGTAACTTCCCGGTTGACCAGTAGATTTTTTAGGGAGAAAAAGTAATAGATATACAGAAAACGTCTATTTCACAAATAATAGAACATTAAGGGCCCGCTATAGGCCAACGAAAATCAGATTGCTTTACACGATCGTCTGTAATATCAATATTAATGAAAAACTGAATTTCAAATTAAAATGCAGCAAACTACAGGACTAACACTATAGTGACTATGTTACTCAAAAACACGATTGCATAAAATTTTCTCGATAGAAAAAAATTGCGAAGTTGCCTCCAAATCACTATAATTAACACGATAAACTGCTAGTATTCAAGTAATACATTAAAATAAAGCTTGGAACTTTTTAGTAAAATTACACTATAGATAAGGCAGGCCTTATGTTATATATTTTTGTAAATAACCTTTAAATATCCTGTAAAAAAAGAAATTCCTTCATTTCTTCATTCCGGACCGGCCGAATGGGGCCGGAGAATTATTTAGTAAATGCTGCCTTGTTTCTCATAGAAATAAGGCAGCATTTACTTTGCAGTTCGCCGTTGCAGTTATTACTTTTGCTTTTGGCCTAAAGCGCGCCCTAACAGGTATTTCATTCGAATGATAAATTATTTCATTCACTTCCGAGAAAACGTTTCCCAAAAAAACTCTACTAGTCAACCGGGAAGTTCTCCAATTATTGTACGAAAAGAAAGCTATAATAAATTTTTGATCTGGCAACATTTTTAATTTCCTCCATAATTTTAGACCACGGTAGGAGGGAATTTTATTTTTCAAATTCAATCTATTTTGATTAAAGTCATAATAAATAAACTACTATAGCCATGGCGGGAGTTCTAATTTTGCCTAATTTGCCCTTAAGTTGAACTTTCGTTAGTAACACGTCACTTGTGTGGGTATTTGGGTAAAGTACTAAATTAATTTATTAACAGTTAAATAATTGTCTTTATTTGTATAATTGATAGATAAGCTTATTGTACCTACCTTACACCTATACTTAGTTATATTAGCACTAGGAAAAGCGCCCGCTCCGCTATTACGAGGGACCTATGGGTGCTCTCATGGTCAACAGTACCCGTATTACGAATTTGGCAAAATAAATTCGTATTCGATAACTATCGCTTTGTATTTGTCTTATCCATAGACTGCTTTACCGACATGAGTACCTAGAGCATCTGTAGGGCTAAAAAAGACCAATTATTGCGCGATCGCTGCGGAACGTCAAAATAAAAAAGGTATTACACGTATGTATGTGATGTGATAGCTGGCTAATCGCTCGCTAATGGTTCGAATAGCGGCGGCTCTTTCGCTCCTACCTAGGTGCGAGAATGAGACGCCGCTTGTTGCTACGACGCTAGCGCCAAAAACAATTTAGTAGCAATAACAGGAACTAAATGAATGCACATTGTAGTTCATCGTTTGTTCGGTAGAGGTTGCACTGTTGATACGTGACGTTAAGCAATTTATCGCGCGATTTCTGCTGTCGCGTTGCTGTTGCAAAGATAGGTAATAGCAAACACTATAGATTGTCTATAGTATTTGGTAATAGCCCCGCCGATAGATATCGAAAACGTTTTCAGTAAATGTCAACTCGTACCACAGGTCAAGATTGACATGCTTTCTTGTGTACATTTTCGATTTTCTTTTACTCCACGGAAGATCAGCCTTACATTCGATCAGCGCCCGTTCGTCCGTACAGGGGCCTTTCATACAAAATATTAGTCTAATATTATTAGTGTTAGACTAATATTATTAGTTTAATTATTAGAGTCTGTTTCATAAAAGTACTAACTAATAAAATTATTTATTAGTGTAAACGCTAATATTAATTATTATTATTAATTATTAATTAATTATTATTATTTAATAGTAAACTGTTTCATAAATAATTTATACTAATATTATCAGTTAATACTATGTTAATCACGTTAATAGTAACTTTTCATAAGTCTTTCTAGTTTAATAAATAAATTTATTAGTTTTCGAAAATACTTTTAAATTAGTGATTCAGGATCAAATGAAATAGAGAATGAGTAGATATTTAGAATGAGAACTATACTGGCATGGAGTATACCTACGTACAAATTCAACGAACTATTAGGTCCATTAATTACTCGACTGGATGGCGGTGGCGATGTGTTTTGTTAGAAGAATATATTTATTTTCCAACTGAAATTTTGTATTTTCCACCATTTATACGAAATCATGTAATCATGATTTCGTATAATCGGTGGAAAATACATTAGCACCATCAGCATTTTAGTGTTCCCAGCTCTCCAACAGCCTGTTACTATCAGGCCTTCTCAGGAGGGGTAATAAGAAAGGGTCCTCACCAGACGCTCCCAAGGCGGATTGGTAGGTCTGCAAATACAGCGATAGTAAATTTTAGGTCATCCATCCCGTGCTAAACCACTGCGAAAGTTGCTTAGCCGCTACAATCGCAGACCGAGCGCGCGAGCCACTGTGCCACCGATTCTATTCGATTTTACAGATTGAAGTATGGTATATTCAAGGAAAAATTTCCATGCTTGAACCATGTTCGACTTACTGATAAGTACTATAATTTATTTCTGAAATTCTGAATTTTCACCTAATCAAAATTATAAATGTCTATGGTAGTTAATATTAGTAACGTCAAAGAACCCATATTATTAGCGTCATCTAAATGTTTGTGAAAAAGAAAAATGCTAACTAATGAAATTATTTTAATAGTCTAATAAAATTTGCTAATAATATCAGTAACTTTTATGAAACAGGTCCCAGAGGTTTTTTAATGAACGATCTTAGCAAAGAATACTAACTATTACTAACTCTTAGTCTGGGCGCTTATGCAATATTGCTAAAAGAATTCCCTAACAATTCATCAAATTGAGTATTTTCTATAGTTTAAAACTGTGTTTGTATCAGTATAGCTATTTGATTTAATTTTTTGAAAGCAAGAAAACTTACTAAAATCATATTCCAAAGGAAATTAACAAATAAATGAACCCTCAGGGAATTCTTTTTAGACCCTCAGCAGGACCTCTATTTTTGAATCACTCGTCGCGGAGTGGCGAGACGAACGAGGAGGCGATCCAGGCGATTAGCAACCTTGCATGCGTGGACATAGCACGCTTTTCGCTTTGCCCCTCGCGCGGTCGCGTTGGGAGGCGGTACTACAAGCGAAAAGCGTAGCTATGTATATACGGGCAAGGTCGCTTTTACGGAATACGGAAACTCAAACGTCGCACGACAATCAGTAGAATCCTCGAGACGAGTGAATCAAAAATAGAGCTCCGGTATGTTGCCGTCCCGCCAAGCAACGGACAACGATTCGATTTGACTTGATAAAAGTTATCAAATAATGCTATAATCCAAATAAAAAAATATGCAAGGAAAGTGAGCGAATAATAAAACCACTGATTCAAATCATACTTTACAATGTTTTATTTGCTATAATAATTTACATACAAGATTAAAATATTAAAACAAAAAATTCTCTAATTACGTACATACAAGTGGAAATAATTAAATACTGATTTATGTTCGTTTGCATTTATATCACATTACTATATTAAGTCCTACTTAATGATTGTTCACACTTAGGGACCCTCATGACGATCAAACGGTTTGATTCAAACTCTTAGATATTGATTTAAAAGTTTAATCGTCTAACGGCCGGTTTCAATAATATATCCCTAACAAGAGATATGCTTATCTTGGTTATTTTACCTAGCAACCGCTGATATTTTAGGTTATTTTGGGCTGATTAACAAAAATATCTAGGCAACAAAGCTCTAGTAAGCCTACTTACTAAGGATACGTTATTGAAACCGACCGTAAGAGTTCAGTCAAACTGTCATGTGATTTAATTTGTGTAATTGCGTTAGCTGAGCGTTTTATACTTTTAAAACATTTTCGTTAATTTTGACTCAAAATGTTACTTTGATTGACCTGCCGTGCCGTTTGAGGACGTAAGGTTTGAGTCAAACCGTTTAACCGTCTTTTAATACAAGTTCCATTTATGAGTTATTTCAGACATTTTGTGTCTTATTAGATACAAAATACAGACCACGGCACGTCAAGCTAACAATTGCCGAGTAAATTATGATTAAATATTAAGCGTTTTCGTAGTGAAACTGTTAAGTTTGATAATGTAGTTGAAAGTACAGTTAAAAGCACGACCCACTCTATGCTTCCACTACAAAAACCGTTGCTATTACGAGCGACATAAGGCTTCGCTCGGACGGCATTTTTTGTATGTGAACTACGGACGCAAAAATAGCTGCGTTCGAACGCGCAGTCGATAAGTCGTACAGTACAAAATCCATCACAATCCCATTTAAAAGGTATTGTGATTGTGATAGTGATTTATGGAATCGTGTAACATATAGTCGCAATCCCTATCGGAACAAATGATGTTTAAAATGACACTTCTCCATACATTTTAAAGACATTTTCGTATGTCACTTTGATCAGACAGTTCAAATTTCGTCCATTTAATACCTTTCAAAACGCGTCCCGATCACAACCCCTATTAAATGTCAAATATCGACGGCATGAAGTATGTAAATATCTTTCAAATGAATTGAGAGGGATTGCCATAGATCTTAAAATAAGACAATTAGTGATTTTTAAATGTTTGCATTTTTCAATGCTATTTTTAAACTTGTGATAAATTTTAAATATAAAAATATTGGAAAAAAATTAACTCAGCCACAAGTGAATTCGAGAGCATTGGACCGGATTTCCAAAGGTCATGGGTTCGTTTCCCATCTGAGAATTCACTTGTGGCCGAGTTATTTTTTTCCAATATTTTTCTATTTAAAATTTATCACAAGTATAAGACAATTAGCCCCCTGTATCCTCTATTCACTCCCTGTATGGCCATTATCAGATCACAGCTCGGTCAATCCTTGGCAGAGAACAAAGGCTCCAAAGTTACCTCGATTGTATGAAAATCCGCTAGTGTCGCTAATTACGTGACCACCAACTGTATGTTCTATTGAAACGTTAGAAATAACGCGCTTTAAAGCGTCCAAAAAGCGCGAACGTAGTCTAAAGGCGGTCACCCTTAATAGGGCAAAGGGCAAATTGCTTACCACCTCAGCTTTTTGACCATAGAGCAAGAGTTGGTTTGTGTACACTTTCTTAAATTCAGTACCTAGATATAAAATAAATGATTACCACCGATATTTCGCGTACCTGTGATTATATATTTTTAGATTTTCATAAATAATGTTAAAAAGGATCCTAACAAACCTATAATAATGTATAAATAATTTATAAATAATTAACTCCGCCCTATTAAGGGTTAAATACCGTGTTTTATAGCAAATAGCGACGTTTTGGTGTAATGTGGTATTCGAAACCATGTATTATACATATAAACCTCCCTCTTGAATCACTCTATCTATTAAAAAAACCGCATCAAAATCCATTGCGTAGTTTTAAAGATCTAAGCATACATAGGGACATAGGGACAGACAGCGGAAAGCGACTTTGTTTTATACTATGTAGAGATAAATAATTTCTATTCGATTCTATTCTACGACATCTATACAAAGAAACATTACACAATTATTGGTTCATCATACCTTAATAATACATAAATACATGCGCAACTAACTCGTTTCAGTTATTTGTTTGCGCGAAATAATAAAAAAATTGTACATTCATACATAAAACACGAATATACTAATATCTTATAATTTCAATAATTCTACGTATGTGTGTGTGACCCATCGCGTTTATATAGCTCATGTATGAAAGTACATTTTTTTAATAGTTTCGCGCAAACAAATAAATTATACGAGTTAGTTGCACATGTATTTAGGAATTATTAATGTATGATGAACCAATTAATGTGCAATGTTTGTTTGTATGGAAGCCGTACCACCTTAAGGTATCACTGTAAACCTGACCTGCTGCCATGTGTACAGTCACGACCTTAGCGCATTGATGCACACGAAAACAAAGTCTCTCAATACTGTCTCTGTCCACAAATATCACTCAATATTGTAATGAGACAAGGTTATTTAGGCTGAGTTGCACCAGCTAACTTCAACAGATTTTCGGTTGTCAAAGCTGTCATATCATGTATCATATATGAATCATGTAATATACATTTTTCCACGGTTAATATTATAGTTATCGTTAAAGTTAGTGGTGCAATCCACCCTTAGTGTTTCTATGTCATGTGCAAGTGACTGTACATAGATTGTCAAATTAAAAGTGGATTAACTCACTCACTGCTAACTTCTATCCGAAATTTGAAAAATCAGCCTTAAAGCACTATAAGGCAGTATAGATATCACATAATTACAATTAAACATTTTACGAGCACTCTGGCTTTAAGGGCCCGCTATAGGCCAACGAAAATCAGATTGCTTTACATGATCGTCTGTAATATCAATATTAATGAGAAACTGAATTTCAAATTAAGATGCAGCAAACTACAGTACTAACACTAGTGACTATGTTACTCAAAAACACGATTGCATAAAATTTTCTTGATAGAAAAAAAAATGCGAATTGCCTCCAAACTGCTAGTATTCAAGTAATACATCAAAATAAAGCTTGAAACTTTTTAGTATAATTACACTATAGATAAGGCAGGGCTTATGTTATATATTTTTTGTAAATAACCTTTAAATATCCTTTAAAAAAAGAATTTCCTTCCTTTCTTCATCCGGACCGGCCGAATGGGGCCGGATCATTATATAGTAAATGCTGCCTTATTTCTACTAGAAATAAGGCAGCATTTACTTTGCAGTCCGCCGTTGCAGTTATTACTTTTGCTTTTGGCCTAGAGCGCGCTCTTAAGTACATACATCTAAAGTATCTAGAGATCAAGTACTTTTTACGCCCGAAATTAATAATCTGTAGATATGGATAGGGCTATCTGAGATAGCTGCCTAGGACATTTTTGTTAATATGACCAAAATAACGACGAATGCTAGGCAACGAAGCCAGTAACCTAGGCAACTATCTCAGATAGCTCTATTAATATCTACAGATAAGTTACTAATTTCGGCCGGTAGAGTATCGCCTTAACATAAACTTAACTTTATTTATGTGTTTTTTTTTTTTTTTAAACTTCACTGTTTGAAAAAAGTAGTCTAAAAGACGAAATTTTAATTGGATTTTTGTTTATTGTTAAAAGTACGATCCCTAGATAGACTTTTGATGTGTATTTATTCACTGCTAATGGCAAATAAAAATTATTTGATTTGATTTGATTTGCTACTTTATTAATATTTTTGTGATAAATATTACACAAGAAAATAGACTAGAAAAAAGCAACTAGTCTCATGTCGCCCTGACCGGATTCGAACCCGCATCCTAGGGAATCCAGCTCAATGCACTAATATAATATAATTCTTGTTTAATATTTAGGTATCACATAAAAATTGTATTGTAAAATGCAATATTTTTTTTTTATTAATTTTATATTCTTGTTTTTTTTTAAATACATAACATTTATTGCACCAGGCCAAGTTTTCATTGGAAGACAAAATAATTTCGTCTTTAATTAATAATCAGACAATTCTCAAATAGCACCTTATCGTAAGTACACAAGACTTATATTTGTGTTAAATCCGTTTTCTTATTAAGGTGGTACAACTTCCATACAAACAAACATTGCACATTAATTGGTTCATCATGCATTAATAATTCATAAATACATGTGCAACTAACTGTTTCAGTTATTTGTTTGCGCGAAATTGTAAAAAAAAATTACTTTCATACATGAGGTATATAAATGCGATGAGTCACACACACATAGAATTATTGAAATTATAAGATATTAGTTTATTCGTGATATATGTATGAAAGTACAATTTTTTTATTATTTCACGCAAACAAATAACTGCAACGAGTTAGTATTTCTGAATTATTAAGGTATGATGAACCAATAATTGTGCAATGTTCGTTTGTATGGAAGTCGTACTACCTTAAACCAATATAAAATCGACAGAACAAGAAGTTTAATATGTTTAAAATTATTGACAGGGCTTTCTTATTGATGGATAGGGCCTCGCGGGCGAATGCGGATTGGTGGGTGTTAAATTAGTAATAAGAGATGTTTTAACGTGCCTTCCAAAGTTCGGAGCTGGAGATAGCTTATCTGGCAGTGAATTTGACAGTTGTAATATGAAAAATATGTGAAATCTTTTTTAAAATTTTTGTATTTGTAATACAAAAGATTCTTTAGCCTTCATCATACCTGTTGAGTATTGATAAGGCTGAAGATGGAAGCGAGTCTCTCCCGGAATCCTCAGCCGCTAAGGAACTGGCTATCTTATCACTAACTGCCGGAACACTACAATGCTGAAAACATTGTTGTTATGGCGTCAGACTTAGATAAGATGGTGGTAGCTAGCAAGGCGGACTCGCAACAAGTCCTACCACCAACCAAACCGAATACAATATGTTCCCCCCGCTGGGAATCGAACCCGGGACCCCTGGGTCTGACACCGGTTGTTGTTACCACTAGACCACAGAGGTGGTTGAAATCATCTACCAGATAAGCTATGCAGAGCTTTGAAATAAAACCACTTCTACGGATTATTGACGCACTGTTTATTACACGAGTTTGGATCAAATTTTCCGTGCTTTTACACGGCGGCTGAAAAGGTGCCGAAACGTAGGGAAAACTAAAAAAACCCAAAAAACACGGAAAATTAGATCGCTAATAAGCGCTAATAATCCGTAAAAGTTGTTTTATTTCAATGAACAGTGCGCCAAAATATAAGACGTACCACAGACCTATATTGAGATAGACGGTAAATGTGTACCTACCTTGCGTGTCAAAAGTTTGATCCGCGGTCAAAGATTTCCGACCTAATTCAGTCCGCTTGAGACCATTGCCATGAAAACACGCGTCACTCAGAAACGAAAATGGTTAATTGTGCAGTGCTTTCTTGCAAGAGCTCGTCAATAACATTTCCACATCACTAAATCTCGCTTGTGACGTCATCGTATGTACGAAAAATTCGACACGCTAGGTTCTCATACAGTTTGAAGCGCTCTTTTCGTCTATCTCGATATTGGTATGTGAGATGTTACATGCAGGGCTTATCGGTCGGTTCTACAACGTAAAGTTTGAAATTCTGTCGGTTTTAAAGCCAACGGCAACTCTTATACAAGACAATTCCGAACTCAACTGCTTACATCTTAAAGTTTAAAGTCTTTTGGAGAAATATTCAATTTTGTAAGCCCGACTTTAATGTATTTAACATACTCTTATTATTGAATAGAATATAATAACTGGGTAATAGTGGGGTAGAATAGACAAATTGCGGTAAATGCGTCAGTTTTTAAGACCATTTTAGAAATTCTGTCAATAAAGACAAGTGATTATCACTAGTATAAAAAAATAGCACAGAAATGAATAAAAAATATACTAGTTAATTTTAATTAAAAAAAAAACATATTGCATGATTAGGTACTCCAACAAAATAATAAATAGGAAACAGTGTTACAACTTCTAAGATTTTTTACGTTTAAATATCAAATTATTCATATTGCCTAGTCAGTTTAAACTAAATAGTTATTATTTAATATTCGATAATGTAGTAATCTTGTATTTAAATAAGTTATATCACATGGGTAATACCATTGCACATCGTAGTAAATACTTTTATAGTTTTATATGACAATATATTGAATTGACAATTATTCATGATGCCGTATAAATAATAATTATTAATGTAAGTACATATATGTATTACGTAATTTTTTGTTGTAAAAAATAAAATATTTAAGAGAAAAATGGCAAAATACCTGAAGAACATAATTATTAAGTTCAGTAGGTAGTTAAATATTCTAGTATTACGAGGTTGTAGATTCAAATTTTCACGGAAGTACTGGTGGATAAGTTATCTGGCAGATTATTAGACATATTTTTCATATTACAGCTGTCAAATTATCTGCCAGATACGCCATCCCAGAAATTATTAGTCGGTGGTTAAACCGGCACTAAGAGCCGGTTTCAATAATCTATCCTTATCAAGAGGTAGGCCTATCTTGGTTACGTTACCTAGCAACCGCTGTTGTTATTTTAGGCTGATTAACAAAAATACCTAGGCAACAAAGCTCTAGTAAGCCTATCTCTTACTGAGGATAGGTTATTGAAACCGACCGTAAATCTGTTAAGTACTTAAATGTAATTAATAAGTAACTTTCCAAGTAAGTATATAATATAATTGACCTACAAGGCTGAAATTATATTTAATAGCATCGATTCGCATTTTGTCAATAAAATTGTTAATTTGTATTAAAAATGCGTTTTAATATAAATGCTTTACTTTACTTTAGAATGGATGTTTACATGAGAATTGTAAATATTAACTTGTAATTACTTTTTAGTTTCTATAACAGGTTGTTTTATAAACTACAGTAGGATTTTTCTAGATTAGGTTTCATGAACATTACAAATTAACATATTAACAACCAAGTATCGTGAAAATTGCTCATAAAATAAAAAGCACTGGGCCTGGGACCTGGGTTGTTCAGATCAGATGGGTGTGTATAGCAATCTGGATCTCCTCGAATCACTACATGCAAGACAATTATCTGATCACAGCTCGGTCAATCCTTGGAAGAGAACCAAGGCTCCAAAATTACCTCGATTCTATGAAAATCTGCGTGTGTCATTAATTATGTGACCACCACTATATATAAGTATTTATGTGTAGGAATATATACAAACGCCCATGACTCAGGTACAAATGCTCGTATTCTTCATACAAACATTTGCCCCTGCCGGGATTCGAACCCAGAAACTCGGAGTAGGCGACATTTGAAACCGGTGTACGTACCACTCTACCACGGAGATCGTCGTCGAGTGATCTTTGTACATTTCACACTCAAGGTGTATTTTGATGCTCTATAAACCCAGCAAGGCGTGTATGTATGTATGTATGTATGTATGTATGTATGTCAAATTATCCAGCTAAATACGAATCGATGGTAATAAACGCAATTTAATTGAACTAATAAAATTATAACGTGAATTTCTAAGAAAACTAGACTTATTTAAAGGAATATTATTAATCGGTCGACTAACAATTACTAAATTGAGTGCCTAAAAATCTAGGTTGGGCTGCGGAAAAAATAGGTATTGGTTCGGTTAGATTGGAGACTCACAACCGTTCCCAATAAACGATAGAGCTACTATAGTTATTTCTGGCGACCCCGGGCCATACTAATGACATGCCAAAAAAACCTTTACCTAAAATTATACTTTTCTATAAAATTTTATAAGTTACCGTACATACCATATTTTTTCAATCAGTAAACTGTATTAGATTGATAAATATTTTAACCATGTTCAGATAATAAACTAAAAAAACTATAACATCAACAGTATATTTGTTTTATGTGGTTAGAAATAGCAAAAAACACATAAACAAAAAAAAACAACCCCAAAAAAAACACGATTTTCAATAATGACAATGTCACTTCAAACCAAAGAGTAGATTATAATTTTTATCACAGTTTGGAGTATATTTATCGGGTTCGATTCTGAAATCAAGATGTTCATACAAGACTAAACTCTATTAGAGGACACCGGTGTCCTGTTGGAAAGTAACAAAGATTGCCTAGTAACTAACGCCCGAAATTAATAAACTATCTGAGCTATCCGAGATAGTTGCCTAGGATAGTTTTTTGTTAATATGACCAAAATAACGATGGTTGCTAGTGACGAAACCAGTATCCTAGGCAACTATCTCAAATATCCCTATCTATCTCTAGAGATAGTTTATTAATTTCGACCATAAACCACAGTAGGTCTATCTCTTACTGAGGATAGGTTATTGGGAATGGCAGTAAGTCGCTCATCTAGAATTTTTGTCGCTCAAAAAGTTATATAGTCGGATCGGTTTAATACTATCCTTATTTAAATTATAATAATTGAAGTACTATGCTATAAATATACATAAATAACTTAGTTATTACAAAAATACCTGTATATTTTTTCATATACCTATGAATTACTGGTAGGAATGGTATATTTCCCTGGCATATATTAACCCTAAAATCGAGATAAGGAAAATCACCCTTATATCAAGGTTGTTAAGTACAAAGACGTACTAAGCGTTTTTCTTTTGCAGCATTTTGTTGTAACTCTGAAAAAAAAACGTTATTAGTACTAAAATATAGGGTAGAAATCAATTGATTTTGAACTACTTAAGTTGAAAATATTTCGACATGATTTACTGTAAGATATATCAAATATCTTACAGTAAATCTTGTCGATTGTATTTTTTTTACATTTTCATTGTTTTTTTTTATCAGCGACGGGGAAAGCCTTCATCATACCTAATGTTAAGTATTGATAAGGCTGAAGATGGAAGCGAGCCTCTCCTGGAATCCTCAATCACTGAGGAACTGGCTATCTAATCTTTAACTGCTGGATCACAACAATGCTGAAAACATTGTTGTTATGGCGTCAGACTTAGATAAGATGGTGGTAGCTAGCAAGGCGGACTTACAACAAGTGCTACCACCAACCAAACCGAATACAATATGTACCCCCGCTGGGAATCGAACCCGGGACCCCTGGGTCTGATACCGGTGGTTGTACCACTACAACACAGAGGCGGTTAATTGTTATTTAATAATAAGAAACATTTTTACAAAATAATTTTTCGTTGAGGTGTGTGGCTATAAAAATGTTTATACACTCACCGTCACTTTATGATTAGCATCGCAAAGTGAGGATGTTTGTATGAAAATAATGGGCCAAAAGATGTGCCGGTGAGTGTACATATCAACTCCGCAGTTAATAATTCGTGAAGGTTACGTAATTTGGTTATAATAAATATAGCGTGTTTTTTGTCTTTGTGCCCAAAGGTAAAGTGAGGTTGTGTTACGTGTATATATCGCAGGATAATTAGATACATGGATTTGATAAATATTAAACAAGAAAATATACTAGAAAAAAGCAACTAGTCTCATTTCGCCCTGACGGGATTCGAACCCGCATCCTTGAGAGTCCGGCCCAATGCACTAACCAATTATGCTACAGAGACCTATGAGACAACGTCGAATTTTTCTAGTATATTCACCGTTCTACGGTGTTGGCCACCGTCGCTTCATCAATACGAGAAATATCCTCGCATTCGAAAGAAACATCTTTACAGATGTTTGACTATCGATTAAGATGAAACAGCCATCTAATTATAACTTTTTAATTTTGCATTTTACAATGCTATTTTTATGTGATAAATATTAATTTAATTTATAAATATTAAAAATTCGCAGAAAATATTGCAAAACCACGGATAATTAGACAATGGTGTTGACTTTCTCAATCTTACTGAAAAAATATAGGGTTTTTGTAAAAATACGGGTTGTTTTAGTAACATAGGATATTCTTTAGTCTGATTGGCTTAATTTTTGTCTGCTTGCTAACTCTTATTCTGATTGTTTCACAGAAAGTTTACTACACGTGAGAAAATGGATTGACATTTGAAACGTCAAGTCGTCAACCAATCAGAGAAGATGTTGTTTTGGACGGTCCGACCAGCCAATTCTTTTTGTATCTTAAATCCTATCTTTTTTCAGTAGGATTGAGAAAAGACAACACCATTGTCTAATTATCCGTGTTTTCGGAATATCGCTAGGATTTTCGCAAAAAAATCGATTTATCTAATGATCCTGCGACATATACAGAGCCACGGCTATTTTTAAACGGTATCTAAAATTTTTAAGTTTGACTCAGAATCGGTAAGTGAACAACTTTCTCCTAGACACATGGGTCGAAATACGAGAACAATTTTCGGACTTCCCATACTAAATCGATCACGTGATCAGTTTGATTTGTATGAGTCGAATTTTTTTTTTCATATTTCGAGCCGAGTTTCTAGGAGAAAGTTGTTTACTTGCCGAATCTGAGCCAAATTTAAACATTTTAGTTACTGTTAAAAAATAACCGTGTATAAAAAAATACGAATATTTTTATTTATTACTTTTTATTTTATCAAGTACTAAAGGCCGGGCGCGGTTTCACCCGCGTGGTTCCCGTTCCCTTGGTAATTTTAGGATCATTTATAGCCTATGTTACTACTTGGGGTCTAAGGATTCTCTATACCAAATTTCGTCAAAATCGGTCCAGTAGTTTTTGAGTTTATTCGTTACATACAACAATACAAATCTTTCCTCTTTATAATATTAGTATAGATTAGCGTCGTTTATTCGGACATTAAACCTACCTAAGCAATGAACAACAAAGAAAACAAACATAAAATGATACTTATCAATAATAGTCAAAATTACCATTGAGCGCGCCAAGCCAAGCGACTAAGCTCGGCTCGGCGATATCTGAACGGGACGCTACGTTGAAAAAAAAAACTAATTAAAAAACGCCTCATTTTGTTCTAAACACATAACACAACCTAAACCTTAGCTTCGGCCACATAAAATAAAAACATCCTGTATATTCAATCAAAGTGATACTATACTTAACCCCTTCCCTGTCCCATGAATCATATGTGATTGATTTTCAATTGTTATGTATCATATGATATGATAAATAACAATTGAAAATCAATTGTTATAATTCTTGGACAGCGAACCTGTACCCCTATTACGAGTTTGCTTAACATGACATTTACAGGACTCGTGAGCGTAGACTATCGGATACACGGCTCATGTCGGTAAAACAGTCGCTAAATATGAAAGAGACAGAGCTACACTTTACGTTAACGTTTACTGTAACGTCAAGTTTGCCAAACTCGTAATAAGCCTACTGTTAACTAATAAATAAAAAAAATAAAAAACTATTAATTAACAATATACAATGGTTACCTCTTCGGCCATCTTGTATAATAGTGCAGCAGTTTCTTTCCCAGTTTGTTCGACCAACGTCTTGAATATACCCGTCGCTTCTTGTTCCAATTCTGACCTAAAAACCAATGATATTATATATTACTAGCTGTGCCCCGGGGCTTCGCTCCCGTGGAATTTCAGGATAAAAAATAGATAGTAGCCGATTCTCAGACCTACTCAATACGCTCACAAAATTTCATGAGAATCGGTCAAGCCGTTTCGGAGGAGTATGGGAACGAAAACTGTGACACGAGAATTTTATATATTAGATGTGTGTACACACATAGCTGTTAATTAATTAATTAATTAGTTGTTGCTTCTGTTAAAGCTGATAAGTTTCTTGCGGCCGTTCTTCTTATCAGTTAAAAGATGTCCTGAATGGCTGGTAGGGAAAAAAAATGGACGATTCGAAAGCACTTATCAATAAGTCTATTTGAATAAAAATCTTTGACTTTGACTGATCTGCGGTCATATCGCACAAGTGTCGTCGGCATCGACATCGACTTCATTTGACAGATGGATGTGACATATTGCTCTTAGTCTTTGGTAAGTTTTCATTTGTGTCAAAAAGAAACAGCAATGTGTCACATCCATCTGTCAAATGAAGCCGATTTCAATGCCGACGCCGCTTGCGCGGTACGGGCCCTGATCAACATTCTAAGCGATGTAAGGATATTTAAAAAAAAACCGCGAAAATAACATATAAATGTATGGAGTTTCTGAAACTGAAAACTCTGATTCTCACATTTTTTAGAATGTAGATAAGAGGGCTAATTGTCTAATTTTAAAATCTATCGCAATCCCTTTCAATTCGGCATTTGAAAGATATTTATATACTTCAGGACGTCACTATTTGACATTTGAAAGGGATTGTGATAGGGACGCGTTTTGAAAGGTATTTACTGAACGAAATTGAACTGTGTAATTAAAGTGACAGACGAAAATATCTTTCAAATGTGTGGAGAAGTGTCAAATGAAGTTTCATTTAAAACATCATTCGTTCTGAAAGGGATTGCGACTACAAGCTACACAATTCCATAAATCACTATCACAACCACAATACCTTTGAAAGGTATTGTGATAGACTTTGAAATTAGACAATTAGGGGGCAGGTCAGTTGGGTGTGTATAGCAATCTGGATTTCCTCCATTCACTCCCTGGACAGCCATTATCAGATCACAACTCGGTCAATCCTTGGCAAAGAACCAAGGCCCCAAAGTTACGTTATTTGTATGAAAATCTACTACTGTCGTTAATTATATGACCACCACTGTATGTATGTATGTATGTATGTAAAGGCCTAACCGAACATGTGTGTATTAAACTTACTTGTTCGAATATGTCCTCGTCCTGTCAGAGACAAGTTTGACAGAATCGTCGTCTAGCTTGTCTGTGGTCTCGTAGGTGAAGTTCTCTGGTATGGCTAGAGGCGCCTGTGGGACAAACAGACTTATACTCAATTCAACTTCCTCTGAGACAAAAGGTAAACAGACAAATCCATGATTCTCAAACTTTTTTTATTATTATTGGTACCTATGTAATTTATAAGCACAAAAACGTCAATATAACAACAAACAAACAACTAATACAAAATTTCTAATTTTTACGTAAATTGCTTGCTTTATCACTACTCCTCAATTTAGTAGTGTTATAGTACGTTAAATGTTTGGAAACAACTACAGTTTTAGGTGCTTTTAATAGATTCCAGATGCATATAAAATTTGACCTATTAAAGAACCTTTTCACCTCACACGCTCTGAAAAGGAGGTTTTGTCAAACAGTTTAGGCGTTGAAAATCGCTTTTTGCGGCCTAGCGCGGCAAAGTACTTTTTTAATTTAATACCTAAAAATATGTCATAATGCGTTCCGAATCGCAATATTGACCTTTTTGTTATATTTGATTCTTATTTTAAATAGCTTTAAATTATTTATAATACTCCGTTTTGGTTTTATTATATTATTTTAGTTCATTGAATCATAAACACAATGACAATAAGATTAGACTATTTGTTATAAGAATTTTATATTAGGCTGGGTGAGATTTCACAACTTATATGAATTTGCTTAACTTATATGAATTATGCTGGCAACACTGGCCGCTATACCTGTCAATTTGTTCTAGGATTTTAATTAATTTAATTTTAATATTATTTAGTGTTAAATCCCAGTTTATTTGTTACAAATAGTTAAATTGTGTATTAAATCATAAGTGATATTGTTATTAGCAAGTTACAGTGGCTAACTTTCAAATTATCGGCGAAGCAAATTGTCCTCAACTGTCAACGAAGATAAAATTCAAATTCATGAAGTGAAAAGTTGTAAATACTGTGGACTGCAACTTCTTAAACCCGGGGAGTATTATTTTCATTATTTACATTACTCGCACTGCATTTTCAGACCATTTCTATGTATTTTTAATTAGCCTTCAAACCTTATTGTTTTGACATTTCCACCTACTATTTTAGTTAGTGATACACAATCATATTTATTGTTTCGCAACCTAGACTGTGCTTTGTTTATGAGCTAGTTGCCTTTAACATGTCAATATTTATTGTGTAGGAAGAGAATTAAGTCAATCTTACTCATGAAAAGTACACCTACATGTAGTGAAACCATATAATATATTTTCCAAATCTTAACTCATAAGTTTGCTGTGGTCCTCCTTTTCTATAGAATGAATTAACACTTGCAATATATACCTAATTATCCCAATAAGCAATTAAACATAAAAGCAACAATCATTGTAAAATCTAATTAATACAATTCTATTACCTACCCACTTTTTTTTTTATTTTTATTTTGTGTTACTGCATAAAAAGTATTCTATTAAAAAATTATCACAACCAATTGAAAATATACTTAGCATCGACCCCACAAACCCTCTAAAAACACTTATTTAAAGTAATAAAATAATTTCAGGCAAATTATTCACAATGATGACCCGTAAGGCAGTCGCTCAGAGCACCGAGTTGAAGTTAAGACAGGCATTACAAGAACTTAAGGCTTCAAAAGATACTTGCAATCAGCTCTTAAAAGAACGGGAGGACAGTGAAGACGAGATTAAGAAAATCATTGACAAGAATTCTCTTTTGAAGAGCGAGTTGGCCCAACTTCATTCGGAACATATGGAGGTGTTGGTGCAAAGGGATCATCTTAGAGACACCATCTGTGATTATGACCAGCAGCTAAACACTTATGACAGAGCTCTTAGCCGCATCACAGAGCTAGAAAAAGAATTGATTTCTGCAAATCAACGTATAGCAGAATTTGAGGCAACAATGCAAAATCAAGAGACGGTTCACACTCAGAGCCTTTTTGAGGAACTGATGCAGTCACCAGGAGTGTGTCTTTCTCCACAACCGTTAGAACATAAAACTAATTGCATAAATGAACTTAAATGTAACTTAGGGCTTAAGAAAGTAAAAAAGTATATCCGCATTAGTAAGTTTATTAGGAAAACTGAAAAATTAATTAAAAGAAATAATTGTTACCATAAAAATATTGCACTTAGGAAAGAACGGATAGATTTAATTGACTCATTAAATATTTATAATTCTAAATTAATTGAGAGTAGACATATGTATGAACGAGATACCAAATATTTGCAAGAAAACATTGAAAGATTGCATAAATCTCTCGAGTTCATGAAAAATCAATACTCAAGTGCACAAAAACAGATCAATGAACATATTCGGTCAGCTACAGAGCTGGTGGAACTCTGTAATTATAATGCTGACAGGTATGATTCATTAGTAAGAACTCAATTGAATTCTTCTAGTCAACAAACAAACTGTTCAAAATCTTTATTACAAAACTCTGAATTAATTAATTTAGAAACAAGTATTTCTGAACCAAGTCATACATCGGTCTCTCCGAATCAGGTTGAGTCAAAGTATAACACCGTAAGTTTTAAGCCAGTGTTAAGCAATAATTGTCAGACAATTATGTACTCTGACTGGATAGGTCAAGGTTTTGCATCAATTATTAGAGAGAAAATTGACAATAAATGTATAAATATTTGTACTCCTGGCCAGTCGGTGAGCCAAATTATTGCAAAAATAGACGAATCCCAAATAAATGAAACTACAACTTTAGTAATATTTTGTGGTGATAGTTCTAAATTATTAAAAAAGGATATACTAATTAATGTAAACAAATTATTGTCATTGCAATCTAAGACAAAATGCAGAATGATAATAAGTGCTTTGCCATATGCCAGTAATCTAAATTGGGATGAGAACAAACGAATCTATAATTTGAATATGTATATGTATAACTTGATTTGTTGTCATAGTGACGTTGTATTATATTTTGACGTTAATAAATTTATTAACAATTTTATCTTGACTCCAGATACCATGTATCTGTCTAAAAAACTTAGGATAAAGTTAGCTAATTTATTAGCTTATAATTTACAAGACTCTGTTACAAATTGTGTAACAAAGTCAAATATACCTATTATTTCTTTGAGTTCTACTAATAATAGTAGACTTAATGTTTTAAATAAGACTATGACAAACTCGGATTTAAACTGAGGCAAAAGACAACAGCCAGACCTGCTAGTATTAATATTATTCATCAAAATATTCAGGGTCTGTCTGGCAAAGATTTAGAATTAGAACTTTTTGTTGAAAGTAACAATATTCAAATCATTTGTGTTACTGAACACTGGCTGGAGCATTGTAATACGTCATTTAACTTAAACAATTTTCAACTATCTAGTGTGTTTGGTAGAAAGTCAGCGATTCATGGCGGATCTTTAATCTTAGTTAATAATA